>OU026155.1:84343399-85734878 GCA_907269105.1 Volucella inanis | reverse complement strand
AAAATAACAGTCGAAAAAATGGGTTTTACCCGGTGAACGTGCTTAAAAGAAGGTCAAGACTGTGCCTTCGGCCGGAAAGGTGATGACCACCGTTTTTTGGGACGCGCGAGGTGTGATGCACGTTGACTATTTCGAAAAGAAACAAACAATCACAGGAGCATACTATGTTACGTCGATTTATTGGGCCGATTCAACGCCGATTTGAAGAAAAAACGACCACATTTGGCAAAGAAAAAAGTGCTCTTTCACCACAATAACGCACCGGCTCACACTTTCGCAGTCGCCACAGCCAAATTGATAGAATTGTACTACGAATTCCACACGATTCTCTAAAGAAATTGGTCGTTTACCAGTGCCACGAGCGGTTCAAAAGTGGTCGTAAGTCAATCGAAGATGATGAACGCAGTGGCAGACCATCAACATCGAAAACCGATGAAGTAAAAGAAATGTTGTTCAATAACCGCAAATTAACCATCAGAGAGATAGCGGAGGTTTGAACACTGCCTATGGATCTGTACAAGACATTTTGATTAATGATTTGGGTTTCCGTCGCGTAGCAGCAGTTGGTGCCAAAAGACCTCAATTTCATGCAAAAAAAAGACCGTGCTGACGTCGCAAGAGAGATGATTGCGAGGCTGAATCCAATCTCACATTCATCAAAAGGACCACTACTGGAGACGAGACGTGGGTATATAAGTACGACACGCAATCCAGACATCAGGCAAGTGAATGGCGTTCACCAAATGAGCCGAGACCAAAAAAAAAAAGCAATGCTCACGGTTTTCATGGATTACAACGGTGTAGTGCATCATGAGTTTTTGCCAGAAGGCAAGCAGACAGTAAACCAATATTATTATTTGGACGTTATGAGACGTTTGCGTGAAGCAATTCGCCGAAAGAGACCAGAATTGTGGGCAGAAATCTCGTGGATTTTGCACCAGGATAACGCACCGTCGCACAGTGCAATCATTATTCCTAATTTTTTGACGAAAAATACAACAAATACCATCCAACAGCCACCGAATTCACCAGATTTAGCTCCATGTGACTGACGAGATTTATTTTCTTGCTACTCGTACCAACGCCACTTCAGATAAAGAATTTTTTTTTTTATCGACTGCCTCTCTGACTCCATTGCCACTTTTTTCAACTAAGTGACATTACTAACAACTTAGGAAAGCAAAATTTTGCACGAAATAATCCTTCTCAAGCTTGAAGCTATCGGGGTCCAACCTGGGTTCATATTGTGGATCAAATCTTATTTAACAAATCGTCAATGTAATGTTATTTTTAGATCTTCTGTGCCTGATCCCAATCTAGCTACGTCTGGTGTACCTCAAGGAATTCACCTCGGTCCTCTTATATTTATTGTATATTGGCAATCAATGATTTAGATTGCATTCTGACTCTCAAGCAGAAAATCATTTGAATAGCTTTTTAATCTGGTGCGAAGCTCCAAGGTCCTATTTCATCGGCAATGAATCTATATCCGTGTCACCTTACTTCACAAATTAGTTGTTATATACGATAAAGAACTCACCGAACCAACTAAGGCTGTAGCGAACCTTTGACCAGAAAGCTGCGAACTGCGAACAACACGGTTAATGGGTTTAAGGTTAAGGGTTTCAGTAAAACCAGTCTTCCAAAATCCCTCTCCCAAGCTCTTTGAACCCTTTCCTTTATCGTACTTTTCCCGGGGTTGACCTGGGCATCAATCAATCAATGAATCACTTTATCGGCCAACTACCGACCAGGCAAGTTTAGAATAAATTATCCAAATTTATGACTGCCATTCTTTTTATTTGATTCGCATCAAAAGTTCTAACAATGCCTTTCCTTTTATGAAGCGGAGACGTCTCTATGATACTTCCTGAAGTTTACTATTACATGTAGCATCTAGGAACCAGATCAGTTTAGACAGTTAAACCAGTTCTAGGCAGTTATGGTTAAAGTGATGGCGATGGAAGAATAGGAAACTTCGTGCATCTACTGTGGGCTTAGCCTTTCCATTAGCCCCGCTAAGGAGCTCGCATTTCTAAGAAACTAGTCATGACACGTACGAAAACGATGCCTTTTTAAACTGAATTACATTACAACCTACAGAGGGTATGACTTATTTCCTTAACCGGATTTCAATGGAAAAAGCAATGAGGGAGGTTAATAATATTAAACTTTATACCACACCAACCCCAACTTTCAGTTTTGTGAAATCTCTGCAATCAGAGAGTGCAAAAGGAGGTATTACACTTCCTAGAGGAAAGTCAAATTTAAAGGAATTTCCGATGTTATGCCAATTCAAAGAAGAAAATTGGACAAAACTATTGAACTTTTGGACTATTGTTTCCCCATTCCTATCCACTCCACAGCGCCGTAGATATATACTGCTTTAGGCAGCACACAGAGGTGAAAGAAATGCATTCTGTTTGAATGTGTAAATGGAAGCAGTTAACTAGAGATCACACCAAATAGAGTGATTTTTGGTTGAGACCAAGGTTCAGACCCATTCCGAACTACCATTTACCTAAGAAAGCTCCCATCTAAATGATTAGACACAGCAAATTAGCTGGTATTGCCCCCATAAACAAGGACTTGGGAAAAGTCTATTCAAAAAGCTATAGAAGCTCAATTGCCAGTTCACACTCAAATAGAATGCTGATAACTTAAATGCAAGAATGTTAGCAATCTTCTAGTGATGCCCTGGGGAGAGTTTTTAAGTTAAACCACAAGTGACAGAGAGGCAATGTAAATGTAAAAGAAGTATTTAGCAATAGATCTACACTTGCGCGCTGTTGGAACTGCAAAAAACTATTTGTAAACCGCTCTAACATCACGACATCTACATTCGGGATAAATTTTACAGCAGAAGACAGAGCCTTCAATTTTGCTTCAACCTATCATGAGTAGAACACAAGGTAAAATCAAAACACTCGCAGAGGCGCGTAAAAATATAAAAATATAAATTTACGCCATAATCGCTTACAGTTCTCTTAAAAAGTACTCGACCGCCGCCAGCAACCCAAACAGCACGCCTTCAACTTAATACTATCAATCAAATCCCATCGACTCGGACGACTCATGCTTCATTTCACATTTTAAAGAAACAATTCCAACAGCGCAGTTCGCATAGAGAATAAAAAAAAAATAAATAAAAAATAAAAAATTAATGTTCCTCCTCTCCATTTAAGTTCTCAATTTCCAATGAAACTGCTAAACTGTCTGTAGACACGCAAAGCTCAGCTTTAGCTTAACCCAAATTTTGATTAGAAGTCAAGTATTCCCCCTTTCAAAACAAGAACTTACTCTTTATATCAGCAAATCGATGGGACACTGCCACTGTATCGCGATGCTCTGCCATCCAGGCGAGCCGCTCATTCATTACGTAAAGCGTGCCATCGCCCTTTTTAAAGCGGACTTCGCCCATCTGAAGCAACACATCCTCACTGCTTGTGGTCATCTTGTAATCTTCTCCAAATTCTACGAGCTGCTTCCTAAGTTAATGATCAGATTGATGAGAAAGATGAAAACGGTGGTGGTGGTGACGATTGTGTGTATCGTCGTGGTTGCCGTCGCAGTAATCGTCGTCTACAATCGAAATCAAAATCACTCGTATCAATTCCAACAACTTCAACTCGGCCAAAAATCTTCGAATCTCTGACGACTCAATGTATTCCCTGAAAAGGAAAACAGAGAAGAAAAAAACAAAAACATTTCCAACATTAACACAAATTAAACAAACAACCAACACAGAAAAAAAAAACCAAAAAAATCGCAAAAAACTTTTCATCTTTCAACGAAATGGGACAATGACAAAGTCACACTAAGACACTAAGTCTATACATTCTTTTTTTCTTTTTTTTCACTTCCTCATAATTCACAACACAAATGATTTTGCAATAATATTTCTATCTCCACATAACAATTGAAAGTTGAAAATGATTTTCGGATAAAATTTGAATTAAAATAGTGCGAAAATTGTTGGGAATTTGTGAAAAATTGATGAGCACTTTGAGACCAACCTCTGTTCGGAGGGCCGCCATTTGCAAAATGCATATTTATTTGAAATGTCAAAATCGCTGTCAAACGATAGAGCAATGTTCCCATAGCGTCTCTTCTCAAGTAACTGAATTGAAAAAGAAGAAGGCGAAATCGAAAATTTTTATTACGCGGTTTAATGAAAATAACGTGTGGGACGTGTGGGAGGAAGAGAAGGCTGGAGGTTTTACAAAAGGCGCCGGCGTTCTCTTCGGTTTCGGAAAGATACAACTACACTCAGCTGTTTGAAAATGTCATCGGAACGTTCGGAATCAATGGCAGTTGTTGCTCTCGCTACAAAACTACAAAACATTCTTGGCTGTCAGTCGGAGTGTGTTGGAAAGGTGTAACGAGGAAATTGGTGAGGCAAATTCATTACGATCCAAATGACGTACGCTATATACAGAAAGTTGAATATCTAGTGTTAAAAGATATTGGACTTAGTTGTTCAGAATAAGGCCGCGAATGAATTTTAATCTTAATCAAACTTCTATTCAGGATGATAAATGCGTTTTAAATCTAGAAAAAGAAATTGTGATTTCTCAATAATTCGGTAAAAATAGAATGCGGGAAATGCACAATTCTGAACAACCGATATATGGTATAGGCCTACATAGGGGTAATATCGGTACAACCGATGTAAGTGTTGTATACAATAGAAAAGGAATTTTTATCTCATCTCTCTTCCTTTCTAAACAATTCTGTAAGCTGGTTAGTAAGTCAATTAAATTAATAAAGTAATTTGGTCTTAGCTCAGATATCGTGTTGTTCATTGAATCTTGTTCACTAACAACAGATGAATCTAAAACCGATAGCAGGATTGGTGGAGGTGTTTTTTTTTCAGATAAGCTAAGTCTAAACTTCTACTTCCGCCTTCCATATCACTGTAGCGTGTTCCAGGCGAAATTTTGGCGAATAAAAAAGCTCTGTCTGCAAATGATATGCGCATATTTATGGATAGTCAGGCCACTATCAAGTCTCTGGACTCAGTCTCATTAAATTCAAAAACCGCCCTTGAATGCCAATCATCTCTTACAAAGATAGTCACCTTTGTTACCTTTGATTGTCACCTAGCCACAAGGATATTCCAGGGAATTTAAGGGCTGACGAACTCACCAAAATTGGAATTACTCTTTATATTCTACCGAAAAAGGGTGGCATAGGTATACCAATCGTTACGTGCAAATCAATATTAAAACTGGACGCTTATAAAAAAACAGACCTTAGATGGACTTTTGGACCAACATGTCTAACGATAAAGCAGATCTGGCCTAAGTTGGATCTGAATCGAAAAGTCTGATCCGTTCAAAGAGGAAACATCTCAGCACCATCATAGTTGTCATTACTTGACACTGCCTTATAGGCAAGCATGCAAGAAGACTTGGCACTTTTACAAACGATTTCTGTAGAAGCGATTGATTGCGTCAAAACAAAAATTATAGTTTCCAAACGCAATCTTTTCATTTATTTCTTCAATCGTTGAAAATCTTCGTCCTTTCAAAGGTCTTCTCAGTTTTGGGATCAGGAAAAAGTCGCGTGGGGACAAATCGGGTAAATGTGGTAACTGAGGCATGATTGTCGTGTTGCTTTTGGCCAGCAAATCTATTACAAGCAATGATGAATGAGCAGGTGCATTATCGTGATGAAAAAGCCATGAATTGTTTTTCCCACAATTCCGGACATTTTTTTCGTATTGGTTCTCGCAGACGGCACATAACTTCAAGGTAATACTCCTTATTAACCGTACGACTTTGAGCTAAAACTGTGATCAAACTTAGACATTTGATCGAACTTAGCGCGCTTTTTTTGGTCTTGGCTCTCCTGGGTGCTTCTATTGGGACGATTGGACTTTGGTAAATATTTTTTTTTTTTTACGAGGGAGAAAACTTTTCATCGAAAAACATAACTAGCGATGAGGCTCATTTCCATATCTGTGCTTACGCCGGAGGAATCATCGGGCTTTATTTTTTCGAAAACGCCACGGGCTTAACGACTACTGTGCAAGCGCTACAGAGCCATGCTTAACCATTCTCTCCTACCTCAATTGGATGAATTGGGACTGAAAAACATATGGTTCCTACAGGATGAAGCAAAAGTGCATCCTGCACGAGTAACAACCGAAACCGCCTAGTCTCTCGTTTTGGCGATTTGAAGTTTTTTGAAGTTACGAGTCTATGTCAACAAGCCTCAGACTCTTGAAGCCCTCAAAGAAAATATCCGTTCAGAGTGCGAGGATCTATCGCCGAAAGTTCTGACGAGAGTGATGGAAAATGTCACAAATCGTGCCCAAATGGCCATCAATTCTGGAGGCTGCCACTTAGCCGCCACCTTGTAGAATATTGCCTAAATTAGATTTCCACGTCTATAGACTGCCGGTGGTACGTTCATACATTCAATTCTAATGATCGTGTCGGAGTTGGACAGTGGGGACCAATATGAAGTTTTTTAGAAATAAAAAATAAAAAAAAAAAAAAAAATAAAAACGGAAAAAGGTTTCAAACTAGAAAATGTATCGTAAGGTCAGTGTAATATGCATTAAAGAAACCAAGCGGCGTAATGTCAAAAACTAAGCTCTCTACATAAACTGCAAAAGGAAAGCTTAACAAGTGTATCATTAAGGAAACAAAATAAGTGCGACTAAACGTAACTGGTAATACGTAAAATATGAAATTTGTTCATAATATTATTAGTGCAAAGTAGGCAGTGAGTAATCAGAAAAGGAATTGTGTTTTATCGGAGGGCATTTAAAGGGACAGGTAAGAAAATTGAACTCCAAAAACGAAGACAGTCGTAGAGGAAACGGTTCCAAAACGAGAAATTCAGTGAAAGAAGACATATTAAACTTCTGAAAATCACAGCGCCAAAAAATACTAAAAACGCTATTTATTAACCAAGAGTGGCACTAGATTAAGTATTTCAGTACTCTTGAACATCACACAACGGCGAATATTAGATTCTTTTTTTTTTTTATAATCCTGTGCGCACATTCATTGGATATGAATATCCTTTTACTGGCTTTTCTCCAGGGCGTAGGCTGATGGTGTAGTAGTTTGAAACTCAGGTGTATTAGGTTTCTGTATTTTTCCCAGAGTTGGTTGTCAAACTTGAGCCAGTGCATCCTCAACCAGTGGGTCTTAGTACGTGCTAGTTGTTAGTTCGTTACATTTAAGCCCAGTTAGCAACCACTCTAACTTCAGTGTTATGCCTTCATGTCAGATTTTTTCAGGGAATTTCCTCGCATGGGATTCGAACCCGCGACCTTCTGCTTGAGGAGTCTATGCTTTCTAAAGTGAATTTGGGCGAAGCGGCTAGTTCACACAATTTTTTACTTACTTACTTAAGCAATAGTCTGGCCAGAGCCTAAGTTAACATACAGCTTTGCAGGGACCTCACTGTGGTCCCCTGTCACTTGAGTGCGTCACTTAAGATGAGGTCGTCTCTTCTACTCAACTGTTTCGCTGGGTTGAATTGGAAGTCTTATGGGTCTTATGAGTCTTATGATGTCCACGAGTTCAAGGTTAATTAGCCATCCAAGCCGAGCTATGCGTGCCTTTCTAACGTGATAAGCATTGCCGTACAGCCTGTCCGGTTCGCTGTTAACACGTCTCCTTTATTCTAAAATGATGCAAACGGAACCGAAAACTACCCGAAGAAATCTTCTTTCGAACCGTCTAAGAGTATTGATTAGGGTCCTGTATATAGGATTTTTTTGATTGCTCGAGAGAATGCCTTACTACTTGTTTACTTTCCAAGCCGAAAGAAATAGGGATTAGCAAGAATGAATATTCGCGTGATTTCCGTGCTGTCCTTTGATACTTCAAAACTGTAACTGCCAATCACGATTTTTTGTCTTAAGCATGAACAAACCTTTGAAAGATGTTGTCTTTGTAGTTGGTTTGCGAGTTTCGCAACTCATCGACTTGTTTAAGTCATTTTCTGGCGTCTATCGTCATAATACATATACAATATTAATACATATACAATACATATTACAATGTTTAAGGTCCAGGGGACCACCATCAACTAACTTGTTCGTGTAACTATCGTACTAACTATTTCATGTACGACCTATGAGCGTCGCAGAACGGACGAGAAAGTTAAAATAAGTCAATTTACGATCTACCAACTCGCTGCATACGCTTGCTTCACTACAATAGGTATCGATCATATTGAGGAAACCTATTTAATTGTAGTTGGCGCAATCTAGGATTCTTTAGGATATGGGCTTTATTGCTTTATTAAATTAGTTTCTGTTGCGCTTCTAGTGCTCTTTCTTTTTCTTTTCAGAAGGATAATGTTTTATAGAGCTTGCTAGTCCGCTCTTGTCCGCATCTTTTGTTTATCTAGATTTGCCGTAAATTTATTGATATCAACCAAACCCTTGTGGTGGCTATAGTTACATATCGTCTCATAGCAAAATCAATAACCGTTTTTGGACGTGATGTCTTGTTTGGTAATAAAATCGCCAAGGACGACTTTCACGTCGAACTTATTACATTGTTAGTAGGTTTGATCCAAGCAATCTTTGGTAAGGTTGTTATTCTCCTACAAGGCATGAATCGAGCGTTCATTTACATACATGAAGGTCAAGACTTGTTGCCTAAGTTTTCTCTGCTGGAAAATCTGCATCAGCTGCATATCACAAGGGAAAGGAATGTCATGGAGAGAAACTGATAAAAATTTAAGAAATATAAAGTGGCAACACTTACTAATGATTGTAAAGTGGCCACACTAGGAAAAGAGTCTGCCGGTAGGTAGGAGTCAGTCGTAAGTCAAACACTGTAGAATACAGACGCCTATAAGCAACCAAATAGATAGAGTAAATTAGTTTTTTTTAAAGGATTGTGTTTGATTTATTCGCGATAAGACTAACGGCTAAAAATCAGAAGTGGGATCCAATCCAACAAAAAAATAATAATACAAAATAACGATGGTCAAAGTGGAAAGAAGAAAAAATAAAGAACAAAATTGAACTAAACAAACGAATGTGCAAAAATGTATATACAAAAGAGTGTGAAAAAAAAAAACCAAAAGGAGAGTACAAAATGGAGCATTCGATTGCTGTGTCGGATTATTCCTCCGCAGAATTGCGCAAATGGCTACTATGTCTTGGGCTTTCCACAGCCGTCGCCAAAAATATGCTCGTGATGCGTTTAAACGATGTGCCATTCGAGCAAATCGACGAAGCACCAACGAGCGGTAACATCGAAGAAGAGGCAACAATATCGCATCGGTTGACTCAGCGGGGGACAGAGGAGGACGCCGAACCAGAATACCAACGAGTGGACGAGCAAGAGAGGGAAGTGAACAGAAGTGAACGGACAACGGACTCCGACGATAACGGATGCATCATCGAACGATCCGCTGCTAGTGTAAGTGCAGCATGCTCAGCCAGGGAGAAACGGTTATTTTATATAAGAAATAGAATTACTAAAGAGAGAAAAAGAACTACTGGCAAAAGAAAATGAGTGGCTGTGAAGAATGGCGCGAATGAGCGAAACGACACAAAAGAATGCTGACACACACACACACACACGAAGGAGTGCAGACAACCTGCCGCAACCAAATGAGAGTGAGATAAACGCAAACACACAAACTAGCGAAAGTCAAATGGGTGCAACAACATCTGATCCGCAACATTTGAGTATGTGGAAAGACATGTTGCCAGAATATGACGGCAGCACAAATCTGGATGTGTGGCTAGTCCAACTGAAAAGTATTCAGGATGTAAACAAACCGGACAAGAGCATCATGCGGACACTTATGTTGACAAAAATGTAAGGTAAGGCATTGGAGTGGATGCACTCAAAGCCGAATTTTTTGATCGAAGGTGTGGACGAATTGGTGCTACAGATGAAGGAGCTGTTCAGTACAAAGGAAAACAAAATGGTATTGCGACGAAAATTCGAAAACAGGAAGTTTTTGACAAGATCATCCTTTCAAATTGCTTTCAAATCGACGAAGATGAGCTAGTTGAATATGTGGTAGAAGGCATAACGGATGAATCACTACGACTACATGCACTCATCCAATGCTATTCTACAAAGGCACAACTACTCCAAGCCTTTTCAAAAATAAAACAACGGAAGCCGCAACGATTGGAGGCCGTCCAACGAGAGCGAAGGAGTGATACAGCAAGGAACCAAATCAGGTGCTACAATTGCAATTGTGTTGGGCACATGGCAAACGAGTGTAGGAAGGAAAAACGAGAGAAAGGTGCTTGTCACGTTTGTGCCAGAATGGGACATATAGCAGAAGACTGTCCAGAGCGGAAGAAGCCTAACAGGAAGCCGATATACAACGTACACCAAGAAGACGAAGCAGATGAATCCATTCACACTAGGGATACGTTCCAACAGCTGTTATTAACTCATATGAAGAAAATGTAAAGTTTCAGAGAATAAATAAAAGTCCGTTGAGAATACTAGGTAAAGTGTGTTGTCAAATTATATTGGTTGGTTTTGTACTAGTGGTACCGGATGGTACAATGACATTTCCTCTAATTCTAGGTAGGGATTTCATGAGAAAGGCGAAGCTAAGATTAGCCACCGTAGCATTAGACAAACAAACGAGTGAGGTAAGCACAGAACATTTTCAGGAGTGGTTCCCTCAGATGAAAAGTAAAATCAAGTCGCACATAGCGAATTGCTTAAAGTTTATCGCATTTTCACCTTAATTTGGAAAGCACGAAGGCTACATGCACAACATACCAAAAGGAAAAGTTCCCTTCCAAATGATACATGTAGATCACTTTGGCCCAGTGTCATTCAAACGGGCGAAAAAGAAGTATGTTTACTAAGTACGTCAGACTTTTTGCCGTTAGGACAACCAACACAAGTGAAGTAATAAGCTGCCTTAGATCTTATTTTAATTCGTATAGCCGACCGAAGGTGTTGGTGTCAGACAGAGGAAGTGCGTTTACTTCAAAGGATTTCGGAAGTTTCTTGGAAGGTAAGAATGTACATCACATAAAGATTGCGACGGCTTCCCCACATGCCAACGGACAAGTGAAAAGGATAAACAGAAGTCTGGCGCCCATGATAGCAAAACTGACAGACGCAGGATACGAAAATTCTCTAGACGGGATACTACCAAGGATAGAATTCGCTATGAACAACACAATACACCGAAGTACAGTACATAGAAGTACATAGTGAAGTATGTAGAAGGATTTCAAGTAAGCCAGATCCCGTATGAAGGAATATGGGAAGCAGCCAATATCAAACCATGGTTACAAACGAGAGCAAACGAATCACGTAATTGTAGTAGGACAAAGGAGGAAATCGGGACGATTAAAAGTCAGGATCGTCGAGTTGTAGCAAGCCATAGGAGAGAAACTGATAAGAATGTAAGAAATATAAATAGGCAACACTAACTAGTGATTGTAAAGTGGCCACACTAGGAAAAGAGTTTTTAAAGGATTGTATTTGTTTTATTCGCAATAAGACTAATGGCTAAAATACGATCAATTTTCTTGATGGTTTCATCGATCAAGAAGAAAAAGCTTCAGCCCGCAGCAAAATTGATTAGCCTATGTCCGTTTTTAGAGGTGATATCGTGTAAGCTCGGCTTTCCGACTGAACGCACATTGTCAAAGATGTTTTTCATTCCTATTTTGATTCTAAAATCACCTAAACTGAATTCTCATTGCTCAAAGGTTGTTGAGTAGCTTACGGAAAAATTCCTGAATGGCAGTGATATCTGCTTTTTATTATCGAAACCCGAGTCTTCGTCACTATTCCGGCCACACTTCGCCTGTTCAAACTCTCGGATTTTTCCATGTGCGGATCCCATCGTCGTTGTCTTGTTTTCGTTTTGCTACAATACATCGGAGTACATGGTTGTTCCGCAACGAACAACTTTCTATAGATAGAAAGTCCAAACAGCAACCTAAGCTCCTTAGAGCGGGTAATCTAGTGCGGGTATACATTACTTGCTGTTGACTTTGATTTCAGTTGAGAAGAGTTCCTATCAATTAAGAAAAAATTAGTGTAGAGTGCAATACTGGAAAAAATTCGCTCCGGATTGCGCTATCAAAAGAAGATTTATGTTTTAATCCCAGATGTAACCCAAATCAAAGCGATTCCACCACTAGTCCGTCTAACATGTGAAACTGATGTCGCATTTGGTAAATGAATTTCAAAAGAAACCAACAATTCTAGCGAATACTAGAATGAAGTCAGTTATAGAGAAGTTTTGTTGCCAAGCGTCGATATCTGAAATATTAAAAAACAAGCAAAAGACAGGTTTGGATTTTTTTTTTTGTAAATCCTGGCATTTATTTAGGATTCTTCTTTCAAAAATTATTTAAATTGTATTTGCAGCAAAGTGACTGTTAGATTTTCCGTTGGTGATGTGTTCCCTACGGGCGTTCTTAGCCGAATTTTTTATTGTTGATTGTTTGATCCTTTTGAAATAGATTGATGACAAAGCCAATTCTGGCGAATGTCAGTTAAGCGTCGCTTAAGTTTCATTCAAAATATTTCTAACAAGTATAACACAAATCTATTTTGTGTAAAAAGTAAATCTAAATCAAATCTAATTCATACACTTACGAGTACATAAGAGTATGTGATTTATCACCTCAGAAATTCTTCAACAGATTTTGAGAACGTGAAAATTGTGCAAATACCTGATTACAAATTCAAGTGAAAACATTAAGAAAGTAAAGTTTTTCAAAGAACCTAAGCCAAGAAGAGCGAACTCCAAATGAATCAGATTTCCAAAAAACCACAACTCTCAAAAGTCTCCATTTAACATTCACAGATAGGTAGCCTGCACACTTTTCAACCTCAAGGCGGTTGAGTTATTTCATTCGGCGATAGACTTTAGAAACTAAGTCCCCGAATGCCTTTTGTACCCCTGATACCAAAATCCAGTCAACTCAGCATCATGAAAATTCGATATCAAAATCGAAAAACCGAGCCTTGCGATTACGGTATCGAATGATCGTCTGAAAGAAGTAAAAGGATTCGAATCAGGGGTAGAAAAGTTGGTGAAGATCTCATGGTGTTGTGTTTTTAGCTACTCCCAAAAGAGATCAAAAATACAGACAAAATGTGAAATGGACATCCATAAGGAAACCACTAGGATGACAGAAGTTTCAGGAAATACTATACCACTATAGCGATCCTTATAACGTCAACATCCTTGTGGGTTCCTGATGCAATTCCATTTCGACAAAATACTTGCAGAATGTATCCCAACGGTGAGTAGAGTCTCCCTCGTTGCTACCTTGGGCAGGAATTCAACAAATCTGGATCGGAAATCCATCTAAAATTCACGAGAAGCAAATATCTAACGAATGCGATACACGAACCACAAACACTAGAACTTTGATCAGCTTGTGAGCTCTAGATTATTTTCACTTCCACAAAGAGTCCATATGATGTCTCCCAACTGTCAGTAGTTTTTTTCCTGGTTGCGCCTCCTGGCTGGCCCAAAGGCTTTTTAAAATTAAATTTTTCGGTTCTATTATATTATAAAGGCTATTCTTGAAAGACATTGCCAGATACTGGCGTTCGTCTGTCAGAATTTGCTTTTCCATGTAAAATAAAAATAAATGCCAACGTTTTTGAAAAGCCTTGAGATTCATGAGGACCTCTGGTATCTTAGGATATCCACTCCCTTAACACGGTTTGAATAAAAGACCACGAAGGCTTCCTTGGATTTATCTGTCTCTAGTTCCGTACGTTTGTTAACATCAGGCTTTCCACTTTAACTTCAAAATGTTCTACCTACTTCTCTAACAGTCTAAAATGGTAATGTAGACGTGGATGTTCTCTACGCGTCTTAAGATATTTCTGGTCTAGTTCTCCTCGATGTTTTTTGATGTTTGACAACTTTTTATTTGATTTGTCGTTTCAGAAATAATTGTCTTGTGATACATTTTCAATTGCCACTTTCTTTCCTTTTAACATTTAGATTCACTAGTTTCACACTACTAATTCAGATGCTTTGGTGGGAAAAAATCACTTTCCTGCTTGAAGGTAAAGTAAAGCCAAAGATATTGGCGAATACTTTTCGTTGAATGCGATTCGAATAAGTGCTCAGTTGAGACTGCTCAAAAAGGCAGCTGATTGGGTATTTATAGGCGACAGAACTGGTACATTTAGTTATATTGTGAAATTGATTTGGGTTTTGAGTCAAACGTATTGTAGATGTAGTCATTCTCATTATCGCAGTTGGACAGATACCGAGTTTGTATAGGAAAAACTGGTTTTATTCATTTTTAACATATTTGCAATGTTGTATTCACTATGTTCAGACTAAACACTTCATTTGAATATCTTCTGTGTGCATGTATAGCAAAGACTGCCCTTTCATTTGATGGTGAAATGTTTTACGTAGAACGGAGAGATGATTATGGTCGACCTTATCACTAGATCTAATTTATTTTTCTGACAAAATAGAACACTAGTTCAAGTAGTTTGTTTTACTCCTTTTATGTTGTTTTTACTTGAAATGTTGAAATGCTCCAGTGATAAAGTGCCTACATTACCAGCGCCCGCCACATCATCATTTAGTTTTCTAGCAGTGTTATGTTATCTGCAGCTGTGTTAACCAAAAAACCAGCGCCTCCAGATCTGGAGCCATGGATAAAGACTCAACTGCATTCCTTTTCAGAATCAGTTCTTGATTAAAGTTTTCGACTTCGAACTTTCGCGGGAACAGCGGTTCTGGTGTCATGGCATCAAACCTCTAATGCACGTTGTTTCACTGACCTTACTTACAGTATCAGTCCGGGGCGGACCTAGGCCTCAACCAACAAACTTCTCCAGCCAGATCGATCTTTTGCTAGCTGCTAACTTATCACGCGATGAGTTGATTTAGGTCGCTTTCCACTTGCGTGCGCCACTATATTCACGGTCTGCTCTACTGTGCTGTCACTCGGGGGTTGGATTTAAAAATTTTTCGGACAGGAGAACAGGTGTCCATCCCCTCTAAATGACGCTGACTGCGTCGTTGTATTGTATCTATTCAGGCGGGACCGAAAATAACCCAAATAATTTTCCTCTCAGAGCAGCCAAGAGCACCCACTTCCACTTTTGATAAAGTCCATGGCTCTGTGCCATAGGACAGGACTGGGATTTGTTAAGATCTTATACTCGTATATGATCACTTTTGTTGTTCGAGAGAGGGCTTTGCTAGTAATTGCTTTCCTAGCGACTGACAAGAATTACTCTTCGTTTGATCTCAGCGCTGGTGTCAAGGCAGACAAAGTCCTTAACTTAAGCTATATCTGTATAAGGTGACGTTAAATCCGGGACGTCGGTGTTGGGTGTCCTTTCTTATTGACAGCATATTCGGGATTGTATTCTTGTTCTTGCTCTCATTGACATTTAAGCCAATGAGATCCTCTTTCGACATCAAAGATCTCGGTGAGTGCATTCGCTATCGTCATCCTGCAGAAACGGACGAGTTTCACAGGGATACCTGGGATTGCTCGTTTCCATAGATGCTGTCATATGCGGCCTTAAAATCGATGAATAGGTGGTGTGTATCGATTTGGAGACCACAGGTTTTTCCAAGATTTGCCCAAGTGTGAATATTTGGTTGATGGTGGATTTTCCTGACCTAAAGTCACACTGACATAGACCAATCAGGTTGTTGACGAAGGGCTTTAGGCATCTACATAATATGGCAGGTAGGATTTTGTAGGTGATGGTAAGAAGACTGATGCATCTGTAGTTGGCGCAGTTCAGAGGGTCTTTATTCTTGAGGATCGGACAAACAACACTGAGGTTCTATTCATTGTGCATACTTTGGTCCGACCATATTTTGCAGATGAGTTGGTGTATGCTCCTTACCAAGGCATCGCCTTTCGTTTTGAAGAATTCGATATTTAGGTCGTCCGCTTCAGTAATTTCGTTAGACTCAAGTTGGGATATGGCTATCTTCTCTTTGTTCAGGTCGAGTGGACTGAATTGTTGGTCTACATCGTCCAGGTTAAAAGGCTCATTCTCCCTGACAGCGGTATTTGGTTCATTATCGCCGTTATACTGTCTACAGAAATGCTCCTTTGGGATCCCCAGCATCGACTGCGACTCTACTACTATATTCTCTTGTTCGTCTCTACAGGTATGCTTTTTACATTTTAGTACAACTTCCGAATCTCATTTTCGGAGTAGCATCTCTCAATTCCCTTGACCGCGCTTCTCATGGTCCTTCTTTTTCCTCCTCAGAAGCCGGTGTTCGTCTAACCTCTTCTCCTCGTAGAGCTCGTGAGCATTCCTTTTTAAATAAAAGATAATTTTGGCAGTACAGTCCATTGTGTGAATATTAAGGAAACCGAGGTTCATCAGTGCGAGATTCAGTAGCATCCCATTGCTGCCGATCGAAAACATCCTTTGTAGAAGCAGAAGTAATTTGTTTTCGGCAAAGCTTGTTCCACAAGATAACCGACGCATAGGATTTAATTGGCCTTTACATAGCCGCATGGATCCAAAAGACCCTTCTCGGTAACTAGCCGGATGTCCTGTGAAAAGCTCCCCTACATTGCCAAAAAGCTGACCTTGCCTCTGAGGCTTTTGAAGTAACTCGTTCAGTCCAAACAATTTTCTTTATCCAGGATGACATCTGAATATTTATATTTGTTGGAGAAACAGATGGTCATGTCTTGCACGAGATAGTTAGACCAGTCAGCTTTCTCCTTGTCGTAAAGAGAAAAACTAGTTCTCAAATCATTGATCGCAACCAGGATTTCCTACGCTTTACAGCAGACAGTCGCTAGGCGTGATCCAAAAGACAGTATAGCTATAACGTATGGTATACGTATGCCTGAGCGTAGACGTCAGACTTAGAGGTAGCATTAAGCACAGAGTCTGGTAACCAGTCGCAAGGAAAGAGAAACAATCACCATCAAGGTGGGCCATCACGATGTAACATCAAAACCGGCTATCAGATACCTAGGTATGATGATCGATGCTAGGGTCACTTACAAGGAACACCTCGAAAGAACATGCGACAAAGCTGCAATGATAAGTGCTGCCTTATCCAGAATAATGACAAACATAGGAGGTCCCAGACAACAAATGAGACTAGTTCTGTCAAGGGTGATGCAGTCAATTACTATGTAAGCGGCACTAATATGGGCGAAAGCATTGAAAATTAAGTCATACGCAAAAAAGACTAATTCTGTCAACAGACTATGTGCTCTGAGCGTTTACTGTGCATATCGAACAGTGTTAGATGATGCTATATAGCATATGTCATTTGCGGGAATGCTACCAGCAGATATATTGGCTACTGAGCTATGCCAAATGCTCAAAATTCGGTTGTATTCACTGGCATTGCGGCTGAGAGCCAAAACAGTTGACAACCCGGTCAGGCAATAAGCCCAAAGTTGATTGCATCTCAAAGTATTCTAAACATTAGCATCGAGGTATGTATATAATAAGACCTATCTTTCTGCAACCACTACATACAGAAAGTTCAACTATTTGATTTGATGATGGCGGCAGTACGAATAAGCTGATGCAGCGGCGAACTTGTACGGGTGTTTTGAGCTTAGGTCCGCAGCAAATATTTTTTTTTTTTTTTGCAGAATTGCCTAAGTTAAGATGGTGAGAAAAAGTTCGTCACAAAAAGACGGTGTTCTCCATCGTTCGTCAACGGTGTGAAACTCCATTAAAGATCCGAAATAAAGCTTTGTACAAGCCCACAGCGAGGGAAGAGACATCCTTGTTTTTCTGTCTCTTGTTATTCTCTTGTGAGAATAGGTTTTTCATTTCTCAGTGTCGAACTCATTTAACGTTGGGGTCTGAAGACCTATCAACAAGTTTTCTATTTCTCTGAGTTGAAGCTCATACATCCGTTAGTTATGGGTCGCCTTTCATAAGAATACAAATTCTATCTAGCTAACAGTTAAAAACGGAAGGACAGAACAACGTATTGGCGGATTCTATGGGTCGGGGCTTTTGCCTGGCTCCGTTGTGGGTGCAACAGGGTAATGATCCGAGTCGATCACAAAGAGATCAATTTGGATGAGGGTTGATTAATCAGGCAATAATGAAGGCCCCTTATGGAGATATTGAGATGTGAAAACCACGTGCTGCCCCCGTTACAAATTCGAACAACCTAAATCCATTGTCGGACATAATGCACACTGTGTTTTCCGATGACCCGCTCAACGACTGCGTCCTTACCCATGATTGCGTTAAGATTTTGATTGCACAGCTGGGACACTGAACATGTGGATAGTCTAGAACGTCACAGAATTCATCTTTGATGCTGTCGTCCTTATCCTTTAAATCTAAATCAAACTTATATTTCCGAATCTGGGCTTGATGCGGATTATTGTGAGGCACTCGCTTACATTCTGGAAGCTTAAGATGTTTTGCGTAAGTCAGTCAAGTGCTTTCGTCAATTGCTTGGCAGCACGTGGCATGTTCAGGGCCATATCATTCTATGTGCAAATCCGATGATCGTTGTACTTAAGACTTTTGGCACAGTCATTAACATTACATCCGTTCATATCCAAAGTTTCTGGTTTTCTCTGAACTATTTTCTTTTCTATACGGTGGCGAAGATGAGGACATTTATTATACCCCTTCAAAAGGGGCCAGCTTATCAGCCCGCTTATTCGTCAATAGCCTTGTTGAGGTTAAAAGAGCCATCTTTATCCTAGGCTCCGAATGTTTCGAAATAGCTCTACAGGGGGTATGCACCAAGAGCTCAATATGACTAGCACCGTAGATGCTGTTGTTGATCCATATATGAGATTCTTCTGCCCCCGCTGTCGTGATGAATGATCCCCAGTCAAAGATACTAGGCCTAACTGCCGATGCTTATGTCTTCATCAAATGCTTACCCAACCATGTCGATATGAATGCAGATATGGTACATCGCCTTCTTCACCTGTACCTCATTCAATAGGTTATTGACATCAGGATTTCGTATGTCTCCGCTTGATGTTTTCTGGAACCGTTGCTAAAGATGTAATTACATTCAGATTCTGACCAAAGCCAATTGTCATTGGTATTAGCTTTTGGATTAAGGTACGGTTATTATGATTCAATATTGAGTTCGTACCACAATATGGATGCATCACATCCATAATATTGAAATAAAATCAGTAGAACCTGCTTTTTCAGAGCGGAAAATTGAGACATACAAACTCAGTACAGCCGAAGAGAAGTGACGTGAAGATCTGATCAGGATGAAGATGTTAGGAGGGCCGGAGACAAAGTGTCTTGTGCGAAGTGATGTTCATCATTTTTAGAATAAATAGATAGCAAGTACATTTAAATAAATTATATTCAAATACAATATCTAGAAATAAAATAAAATAATCTTAACGTCATCAGGTACTAATTTTAGCGAGCTTTATTCTTCAGCGGCCTTTTTTTTGCGGCAATTCTCCACAGTGTGTCCCCGGTAGTTACAATAGGTACATCGACTAACACTGCTTCGGCACGCTGTCGGAGCCGGATTGGAAGATTCACTGGCCTCGGTATTATTATGTTCGATGATGCGACCCCTCTCCAACAAATCTCGGAAAGACTTCACATCATGACGCGCAATGTGCTTGCGATAGTTAATATGCAAGAGCCCATAAATCAAATCGATTTCTGTATGTTCGTCATGACGACCCTCTGGCAATTGGGCTAACAAAGCACGCTTCTGGCAAACGAATGTATCGATTGCTGTGCGCTCTTCCTGTGGTGTCTGGAAAATCTCCATATAAATCTGATAAGCCGGCTTCGTTGGGGAGAAATGACTTCGGATGAGCTCGATGGCATCATCAAAGGTTTTTGCTTCACGCTTGACACCCTGCCACCAAGTAGATGCAAGCCCATAGAAGAGTAGCGATATTCCACGCAGAGCATCCTCATTGTTAATGTGTTCGATTTCTTTATAGGTAACTATCGATGTTATGAATTCTTCTACGGTTTCATGGTCACGTTGTCCTCCGAAACGGGCATTGCAGTTGGTAAAGCTACCCTTTGATTGGACGGTTGGCGATTCTGCAGAGCCTGCTGAGGCAGCACCTACGGCCGATGCACGCACCGATTCAATCAACTGTTGTAGTTGGTCTGGTGTCATTTGAACTATTGACATTGTGAAGGTATTTTAATTTCAAAAATTCGGTTTCGACTCAGTTGTTAATGTTTTGTATCTGACCAGTGTCTATTCTTGAATAAGTACTCGGTTGAGACTGACTGCAATGTACTGTCGCGTGAGCTTTTAAGCGTTGTAGACTGAAATAATTTCATGTCATTGAGAAATTCAGCTGATACGATAGACGATGGAGGTAGAAGCTTTTCGTTTAATAAAATGACGTCAGAATGTTTTCTTATGAAATACTGTTGGTTTTGGCTGACATTCGAATCTATATAAAATAAATTTGCAGTGGTATACTATATACCGTATACTGTAGACTGAGTCATTTTGTTTTTAAATTTTTTATATCAGAATTTCCATCTATAATCGTATGTAGACGGTGATGGTAACGCTTATAGACCCCGTCAGTTAACAATAAAAAGGCCAAGCAAACGGTCATGCTTTGTGAAACGAACTCTAAAAAGGATTAACGTTTTTTAGGCAATTTATCCTTGAATTCGGGCTAGTTGTACAATATTTCAGCAAATTGTCGAGATAAATTAAAAGAAAATAATAATAATAATTCGTAGCATAGAGGTTAGACTTAGTTTAGACTATATGATTATGTTTCTGTTGCTTTGAGAAAGTGTTTATTTTTTGACTAATATAACTTTGATTCGCAGGTATTGAAACATAACGTACGTTTCCAGCTATGTATCGCCAAGACTTTGAAGATAAACGTGAATGCGCCTGATCTATAGCAAGAAATTGGCTGAATCACAGCATTTTTCCACCCTCCTTAATCAGACGTATTGAAACTATATTTGGGTAAAGTATCTGATAACCCTTAATTTGACAATGGCCACTGGTGACTCTCAACTCAAGCTAATATACACCCTGACTGACTCGAACTGCAACCAACTTCAGACTGCTATAATTTCCAAACGGTTCATTCCTGTTCATTACCGTTCATTATCCGCGATGGAATTCAAACGTGATAATATAGTGTGATTGCTTTATATTTGGTTGGGAAACTGTGTGTCGAACCATAGCTCGTTACCGTGATACTGGCAGCGTTACAAAACACCATGGAGGTGGTCATAAAAAACAGCAGCATCGGCAGAAAAGGTTTGGAAAGTGAAGGCTCGAATTGAGCGAAATCCGCGTCAAAGTGGAATAAAAATGGCTCGTGGGCTCAACATATCGTTGGAACGGATGCTACACATACTGAAAAATGAGCTTGGGCTCAAGCCATTGAAGTTCCAAAAAGCACACGATCTTACACAGCAACAGAAAAAAGTTAGAGTCGAAAGAGCGAAGGAGTTGCTACGCATACACGAAAGTGGTGAGTTTCCGAATTTGGTTTATTTCCGATGAGTCGCCATTTATTATAGAACAATATGCCAACAAATAAAATGACTGAGTTTACTTGTAGAGAGGTCCTTCGAAAATTTCGGATGGCCACCAGAAAGCAGGCAGTATCGACGGTGATATTTTTGGACCGTGACGTCAAAATTAATGCGATCGTATACCGTGAAACTGTCTTAGAGACAGTATTTAAGCCTTTGGCAAATAGTCATTTCGGTCGGAGACCGTTTACTTTTCTGGCCGTCTCAAGGCCATTATTCGCGCCAAAGGTGGAAATATTGAAAACTACTGATACAATTTGAAGACTGATGTACTTGATGATGCTTTGGCACAATAAAATTTATCAAAAACAAAAAAATTATAGCATTTTTAAAAGTTGCAGTTCGAGTCGGTCACCCTGTACACAGTGCCTGGGTGGCACTTTTTCAGTAATCACTGCAATGTGAATCAACATATGTAAAGTCTCTTGGCATAATACTTCAGAATATCAAGGAGTTCAGGGGCTGAAATGAGACTAAGAAATACTAGAGCACTTCTTAAATCAAGGGCTCACAATGTCGGCGCAGCTATAAATAAGCTGAAGATAAATTCCGATGCACTTGATGGCTTGCCGTAAAATTGGTGGCATTGCTTAAGTAAATACTTCAAACCAAATCATGGTAAAATCATTCACGAACACTAGAACAACATCTCTACATGTCCGTATGCAAAAAGGAAATGCTAGGTCTTGCTCTGCACGGGCATAATCCTGATGAATATGAACATCTACGAGGGCTGTTTGATAAATACCTAGATTAGAAATGATAACCCAATTTTTTTAGGTTTTGACAATATATTTTTCAATATAATCCCCTTTCAACTTGATAAACTTCTTCCAGCCATGTTGCAAATTTTTTAACCCCTCAGTATAGAACGACTTTTGTGGGCCTGCAAAATACCCCTCCGCGGCGACGATGAGTTCCTCGTTCGACCCGTACTTCTTTTCGGCGAGCGACTTTTAAAGGCTTGGGAACAAAAAGGAGTCGCAGGGAGTCAAATCTGGAGAATACGGTGAATGGGGGAGAAATTTGTAGTGCAATTCGACCAATTTCGATGTGGCGACTGCGGAGGTGTGAAGTTATGCGTTATCGTGGTGGAAGAGTACTTTTTTCTTCGCCAAATGTGGTAGTTTTTTCTTTAAATCATTATTGAGTTGGTCCAATAAATCTACGTAGTATGCTCCTGTATGTTTTTCCCTTCTTCAAATAGTCAAAACAAAACTAAGCGTCGGATTGTTACGCGAGCTTAGAGAGGTTGTACTTAATTATGATACACTTATTTTGGTTTAGTAGTGCCACCTATCTTCCAATCCGGCTACTTATCAAACAGCCCTCGTAAAATAAAATAATGAAAAGATTACACCAAAAGGTCAGCATTAATGTTATATCTGGTCCGGAAAATTGCGCTGAGTTGGATCCTTGCTTTTATCTTTTTATCGAATACAAAAACGCATTTGATAGCAAATATCGGAACAAGTTTTGATATTTACCGAGGGAATTCAGAATCAGATAAACGTGATCCGTGCAATTTGTAGCAAAATCTTGCGTTTGATTTTGGTAAAAATTGATATGCTGTCGTGTAAAAGTATCAATCTTGTTTTAGTGCAGATACTACTATCGACGGGCAGTATCGACAATGTGTTATTTGGACTTATTTGCATAAATACATAAAGGGTTAACAGAACCTGCGCCTCAAATAAAAAGTTTTTCCGTATTTATCAGTATCGAATGGGACTACGAAGTGTGTTCATTCATCAATATTAATGTTATCGCCTTGAAAGGAATCGCCCTCCGATAAAATTCATCTGTGCCAATAATTCTTCCAATCCTCGAAGCACTTCTCGTAAGGACTTTTTGGTATTGTCTTGAGCTTTTCCAGCGATGCCGTTTTTATTTCCTCAATTGTTGTAAATCTCCGTCCTTTCATAGGTCTCTTTAGTTTTGGGAACAGGAAAAAGGAGCATGGGGTCAAATCCGGTGAATATAGTTGCCGAGGCATGATTCTCGTGTTGTTTTCGGTCAAAAAATCACTCACAAGCAACGATGCATAAGCAGGTGCATTATCGTGATGCAAAAGCCATGATTTTTTTTCCCCACAATTCTGGACGTTGTTTCCGTATTGCTTCTCGCAAATGGGGCATAACTTCAAAGTAATACCCCTTATTGACCGTCCGACCTTGAAGTAAAACTCCTGTTGCACTACGCCACGGTAATAGAAAAAACAACAGTGGTCAAGACTTTGACATTTGACCGCACTTGACGTGCTTTTTCCGGTCTTGGCTGTCGTGGGTGTTTCCATTGGGAGGATTGAGCTTTGGTTTCGACGTCATAACTATATAACCATAATTCGTCACCAGTTATGACCCTTTAGAGCACGTTAGGATCATCAATAACGTCATTCAAAAGTTCCTGAGCGATGCTCAGTTCGAGCGAGCAACGGTTCTTCTGATCAAAATTAAGAAGTTTCGGGACAAACTTGGCTGACACACGTCTCATGCCCAAAACATCCGAAAAAATTGCATGACACGAGACGACCGATATGCCAATATCCTCAGCAACTTCTCTTATGATAATTCGACGATTCTCCAAAACAATTTTCTTCACAGCTTCGACGTTATCATCTGTTGTTGATGTGCTTCTCAGTTATAGTATCTTGGAAGAGCTTGTACCACTTGTTAAATTTTTTTTACTTAGGGCAGACTCACCTTATGCCTTTGTCAACATTTCAAGTGTTTTAGATCACTTGAATCCATTTTCTACATACATTTGCTCCATTTTTTAAAATAACTGAAAATCGCCGAGTACACCAAAACACGTGTAACCTTTCTACCTGTAAAAAACAAGCTAAGTATGCTATATACTTAAAAATGTGAACATATTTTCGAGACATGTGTACCAACACAGCAAAAAAATAAAAAGTGACTTTACTTTTTCAACACATCTCGTATACTAGTTTTCCTTCTTCATCTCTATGGGCTTCTGTACGGGTCTTCTTACTTTAACACATTCTTTTTACCTGTTGGTAATACTTCCATACGTGCAACTGAAATGCTACCTCTCAATATTTTTGATCACGCGTTTCTCGTGCTCGTTTTTCTTCCTCTGGAGACACCGATGTTCTTTCCGTCTGTTCTGCTGGTAAAGCTAACGAGGAGCCCTCGTCCTTCGTTGTAGCTTTGTAAGCTTTTTTAGCTGCTGTGCTTGCCGGCATTCTTCTTCTTCGGCGCGGCGTCTCTGATGGCATGTTGGCAGCGTTACCACTGGTCTTAGGTGCCTTGGAAAATCCGCATTCGCACCTTGACTGCAATAAGGTGTTCAATGTTGGGTTCCCGTTGCGTTCAGAGTACTGTAGGCATGCTTTACGTCAATCGCAAAATGATCAATTTGATTAAGCGTTATATGAACCGGAGACCGCCAAGTCCACTTGTGTACATTGAGATGAGGAAACCGTGTGCTTACTGTAGTAATATTTCGTCTCGCCGCAAACTCAATAAGCCTAATTCCGTTGTCGTGTAGGCTATGCTTACCAACTGCTTCACCAAAGATATTCACCTTATCTATCCTGGCGTCAAAATCGCCTAGTACGATTTTAACGTCATACTTTGGACATTGCTACAATAATAGTGGCATGAGTACATTTTAGGCTTTTGTTAGTCAATCAAGCCTTTAACGTAACATATGCGGATTGTCATAAGACGTTTGCTCATTTGTCGGAAGCTCAAGACATCTTGCCTATGTGTGCTGCATATGGCCAATCCGCATCCGAATAAGCGCTGATTGTTTTCCCTATAGAAATCACAATATAGTATATGTCACTATGTCCAGTTAATCCCATCGCGCTTCCTAGATGACGGTAATATCTGCGTGATAGCAGTCAAGGGCCTCTGCTAACTTTTAGGATGCACGCGGTCTGTTAAGGGTCCGAACATTCCACGTGCAAATCCGAAGATCATTGTCCTATGGTTTGTTTGCTAGTGTCGTTAACATTGTTGGTTTGTCATATATTTTAAGCTCTTCCGTATAGGGTTTTGAGCCCTATGACGGGGTAGGCCAGTATCATGCTACTGGCCGGTTATGCCCTCGCCATTTTAGCTTGCATGAGTAAGAATTTACTTACCGGCAACAACTGTGCGGTAACGGAAGCACTTCGCCACGGACTTAATTGTTGCGCTGCTGGACCATTCCAAGTTATAGGATATTACCACGCAGCCCCCAAAGGATTAGCTTCTATATGTGTTGCTGTCTTTTAATGTTGAGAATATCATCCATTTATATAACTGATTGACGGAAAGATACGTGTTGATGTTGGAACCTTGTTGTCGTTGCAACAAGCAACGTAGCATGTATGGTTTTTGAAGCTGGGAGGCTTTTCCCCATATCTCAGGTGAGACTCCAGCAAGCTGAATTAACATTGCCGAAGAACTTCTGATTGACATCTCAGGTTGAATAGAGCTTGGGTAGATTTCCTAAGTTTTTTCGTCGGGGCCCATACATGGTAGTTCCATTTGAAGTTATAGTCAACTATGTCTCCTAGGTATTTATAAGTTGATGCGTTTTCGACCATAGTTGCGCAACCGTCATCGTCTTGGAGTAACAAATGGCTTTGGACCTTGTGCATTTTTAGTTGTACTCTGTACCTTGGAATGTGAGGTGGACGGGTATGTATGGCTTCAGTTTTTCTTGATTTTGACTTTCAATATTACTTAGGCTTAAAGCCTAATATGTAAACTTTTGTCAACGATATATTCGTATTCTAATATTTTGTCCGTCACCGAAAGTATGGATATCGATCGGTAATTTCCAATATCTTTTTACCATCTTTATAAATAGAATGGACGATTGCTAATTTTAGCGCTTCGGGGACAGTCTTTTATTTAAAGTTCATATCCGCAATGTTTGTTATTCTTAGAGCTAATGCATTCGCATTCAGCTTTAGATCTTTCCGTTGTATTGCATCTTTACCAGCTGACTTATTTTCTTTCAATGAAATATGCAACTTGAACTCTTTTTCCGTGTTGACTTAACTTGAAAATATTGATGGCTCGGAAAAGACTACTAACCACAGTTGGGATCCATAATCTAATAATGCTCTGCACGGAATTCGCTTGCGATTGTGGGCTACCACATTAATTTATGCGGTGGCCAGATAAACTTGAAGTATGAATGATTTACCTCTTTTATTTCCATTGTGGATCGGTGGCTTCGGAACATGGTAATTTTTTCCTCGTTGCTGTGACGATGAAAAATGTAATAATGCGTTGTATTAACCGGTACATTCCTTGCATCGACAAGACTGCAGACGCAGAGCTGCAACTTCCGCACCAACTGATATAGTGGGTGAACCAACAGCTAGTTAGAAGTTCTCATTAAATTCAACAAATATTTATTGTGAAATCAATGTATGTCGCTTCTGGTGCAAGCGGCAATCCGAAGGTTCAAAATTATTGATAACTTTTGAAGAATAAGTAGGTCGATGGCCGCAATTTCAGTTTGGATGTTATGTTTGAGATTCTGAATTGTCGCTTGGTAATTGATATAGACCTTACTCTTCAAATAACCTCACAGGAATAAGTCTAAACGTGTCAAATCGCATGACATAGGATGCCAATAAACTTCTCCTCTAACCAAAATAATGCGATTTTCAAATTTCGTAACCAATAAATTGATTGATTGAGGGCTTGTGTGGGCGGTAACACAAATTATCTGTTGAAACCAGAGATCGTTCAGACCCAATTCATTTAATTTGCGGTTTTTCATTCACTGTAACTGTCTCTCCAGCCTCATCTTCGATATGATAACGACAGAACATAATCTGCACCAAAGAGTGACTTTTTTGGGATGCGTTGGTTTTTCGTGAATCTCGTGTGGGTTTTCCATACGAAAAACGACAATCTTGTATATTAACATATCCATTCATCCAAAAGTGGGCTTCATCAGAAAAGATCAAATTCAATGACAGGTTGTCCTGCCGATTCAACATCCAATTAACACATCGGCGACGTCATATATGGTCCAAATGCTTCAATTGTTGTGTAATTTGGATTTTATGGGCGTGCAAATAAAGATAAACTTTTAAAATTCGCCGTAAAGTGCCATGAGTAAGGCCAAATTGTTGACTTCGGCGTCGAATTGAGATGTCTGGCTGGTTTTGAACACTTTCTCTCACAGTGTTAATGTTTTAGCGTCTACGTGCTAGCCGAGCATGCTGATATAGAGTTTGACCCGACACTGAACCAGTTTCTTTAACATGCTTCATCATTGCACTACCTAGGACTGTTGATTATGTTGACCGAGAAATTTACGAATTTTACGAAATCTTACTCTTACAGATCGCCCATTTTCGTAATAAGATTAAGTAATGAAAGTGCATTGTTGCGTAGTAAACGACTCCATAACTAATATTGCTAAAGATTGTATGACATCTATCAAAAAGATTAAACACATTAAGTTCAGTAAATTATAGTAATTGACAGCCAACATCCACACCCTCTGATGGATCACCCATTACCTAGTGTTTCCGCTGTGGCTGCTGTGTCCTCCAAGTATATCAGGTGAGTGCATGTGTTTTCCGGTTTAACTTAGAGATGGCGTGAGCGAAAAGTATGCCGCGTATTAATTTGAAACATACGTCATTTTGTTCGTCTGACATTTAACTACAAATACACAAAAATTGAGTCCATCAAAACTAGCGTCTTTGTTTAATCGTTCAGTGATCATGTCGAGTTTTGTGCCCGAAAAAGAACATTTGCGGCACGCATTGCTTTTCTTCTTTAAACAAAAGAAAAAGGCTGTTGAAAATCATCGTTTGCTGGTAGAAATATATGATGAACACGCTCCATAAATAAGAACATGTGAAACATGGTTTCGACAATTTAAAAGTAGTGATTTCAATGTGAAAGACAGTAAGCGCTTTGGTAGACCACAAAAATGCGAAGACGAACAGTTACAGGAGTTATTAGATGATAACCCAACTTAAACTCAACGGCAATTAGCAGAAGTATTACATGTGCCACAAGAAAAAATCAGCAGACGTTTACGAGCAATGGAGAAGATCAAGAAAATCGGTAAATGGGTCCAACACGATTTGAATGAACGTCAAATGGAAAATCCCAAAGTCACTTGTAAAATGCTGCTTCAACGCCACGAAATGAAATCATTTCGGCATCGAATTGTGACGGGTGAGGAAAAATGGATTTATTTTGAAAACCCGAAGGGGAAAAAATTGTGGCGTGCACCTGGCGAATCCGGTCCTTCAACACCAAGGCAAAAGCGCTTCGGAAAGAAGACCATGCTCTGTGTCTGGTGTGACCAGAGCGGTATTGTTTATTATGAACTCTTGAAACCGTTAATACACAACGCTATCGCCAACAAATGAATAATTTAAACCACACACTAATCAAATGACGACCAGAATGGGCCAGAATACATGGCAAAGTGATTTTGTTAGACGACAAGGCGCCTAGAAAATTAGGTGCTTTTTTACCAAAAAAAAAAAAAAGCCGGAAAAAACGTATACATATACCTGGTATATATTGTATATAGGGGTGATTCATCGTGAGGCTTTTTTTGACAGATCACATGTGACTTCTATCAAACTGCTTTGTCGTTTTTGTTCAGTTTCGTTTGGCAAGTCATCATAGAAAGATTCACACCGTTAATCGTTAATCATTACGAAAATCAGCGTTCTGTGAGAAATGTTTTTCGTGCGATTCGAGGAATTTACGGTGCGCATAATCCATCTACTGAAACCACTATTGCCAATACCATTCGCAAATTTGAGTCCCATTAGTGGATGATACCCCACCGGTTAGACCACATCCAGCACGTAGCAAAGAGACTAAATCAGCTGTAGCTGAGGGTGTACGCGAAGACCGTGACGAATCGATTCGTCGTCGTTCTCAGCAGCTTGGCTTGGCGTATTCGACAACTTGGCGTATTTTACGTGGAGTTCTCAGTCTAAAAGTGTAAAAAATTCAACTTGTGCAAGAATTGAAGCCAGGCGACTTGAATTTGCGTCATATTTTCAGGGAATGAGCTCTGGAAAAACTCAATGAAAATCCGGTGTTTTATCATGAAATTTTGTTCAGTGATGAAGCCCATTTCTGGCTCAATGGATACGTTAATAAACAAAATTGCCGTATTTAGGCTGATGAGCAACCCAAAGAGCACCAATAGCTACCATTACATCCATTAAAAACTACGGTATGATGTGGTTTATGGGCTGGTGGAATCATTGGTCCATATTTCTTCAAAAATGATGAAAATCAGAATGTTACCGTCAATGGTAATTGTTATCGCGCCATGTTAACGGACTATATGCTCCCTGAAATTGAAACACATGGTCTCGGTGAGCTCTCGTTTCAACAAGATGGATCAACTCGCCATACAGCGCGTGAAACAATGGACTTGTTGAGAAATTATTTTGGTGAGCACTTAATTTTAGGTTTTGTTACGGTAAATTGGCCGCCTAGATCGTGCGATATCACAAGTTTGGACTTTTTTCTTTTAGGATATGTAAAGTCTCAGGTCTTCAGGAATAAGCCAGCTACGATTGACGCTTTGGAAGCCAGCATTACTCGTGTTATCCGCGAAATACCAGTCGCTATGCTCAAACGAGTCGCCCAAAATTGGACTTTCCGAATGCACCACCTTAGACGTAGTCGTGGCCAACATTTACGTAATATCATTTTCAAAAACTAAATGTCGTGAATTGGTCTTTTAATCGATAATAAAAATTTTAAGTTCACTTTCAAATTTATGTGTTCTATTTTACATTATAAATCAAACCTCACGATGAATCACCCTTTATTTGTCTTCGTTTGTTTATATACTTTTTTTATTGAAGCGTTTTTTTTTTATTTGTATTGGTCACTATCTACAGTGTCAAACTCATCCAAAACGTCGGTGACTTTCTTGTAGTAGTCCTCAGTTCTTTCAGCACATCTTCTCTGCTTGCCTCCTTTCCGTAGTTTCGAGCGACAAACAGGTCCGCGGAACAATATCTCTGCGGGTATCCGATCAAGCTGCAGGTACTCGACGTTGATGTGATGGGTACTGACACTGAAGCCGCAATAAAGGAAAGCAATAGACAAATGCTTTGCCATCGAGTTTAAGATTGAAATTCCTAGATGCACAATGCAGTTCCACAAAAATAAGATGCCGACTTAGTAAAAGCAAACAACAAAACATCCTTAAAATTGTAATTTTTTTTATTAACAAAAATAATACAAAAACATAAAAATGAGAAAAAAATATTTTTTCAAAATATTCCTATATTTGTGCGCGCGTCACCACGCGTATCTTCAAATATCTCCAACATTGATACGCATCCGAACTGAAAGATACATCACTTGTACGGATTTTAGATGCAGAACAGACTTCAGCTTGATTTCCAATCCGCCAATATATGATAGTACATTGTAGATGCTGTTATTAACTTTAAATCCTATCATTCCAGCTTTACATACTCGTATAAGTCTACGCAAGAAACCTTTTATGTATTTCTTGAAGTTTCTTGAGACCATCGATGTAACCTTCTAGTCGTATAGATCGGCAGCTGATTTTTTTTGGCGGCAATTCATGTCTAAATGTTTCTGATAATTACAGCAACAACGTTTTTCGGTGCTATTCAAACACTCACCCGTGCCGATCACTTGTTCGATGGTGCAAACTTTTTCAAGTAAGTCCTGGAGTGCCTGGATTTCATGGCGGGCTATATGCTGGAGGTAATTTGTATGCAACAGTCCATACTCGTAAACCATATCCAACTCTCTTATCTTATTACGGTGGCTCTCAGGCAACTGTGCTAGCAAACAAATTTCTTTACACAAAAATGTTTCAATATCCATGCCTTCGGTCTGCTCTGATTGAGATATCTCCATTAATATTAGACTGGGGGATTTCATCACAGAGTTATGTGTGCCGATAAACTCTGTATGACCATTCCAGTTCCATGATCTTCCCATAAAGCCTTCCCACAATGCGAACATCATCCCGAAGCAAAGCAACTCTACAGCAATTGTTGATGCACCACCTCCTGGGACTCCTACAACAGCGGCCACACGAATAAAATCAATCACTTGTGGTATCGGAACAAGAGACATATCCGTGAGTACTTTGGATATCAATTTATCGGCAAAACTTGAGCGAGAAAATTTATTTAAACTGTTAGTAAACACTGAAGCGTGTTAATCGAATGAGTGCTGGGTAGATACTACTGGAAAATATACAATTTCAGCTGAAGTTATACTTTTCTCCGGTTAGTGGGCCGCTATGTAATTACGTATAATGAAGAAATCTGGTTCCTATTTCATGATCAAGCGCGTTCCAAAAGCTTATTATTGAAGATAACGCACTCGGAATTTCGATGGTGCACGAACAAATAAAAAAAGAGAACAAGATATTGTATTGTGTTTGCAAGTATACACAAAGCTTGTGTGGGATGTAATTGTGTTTTTACTCGCAAAGTGTTTACATGCGAAAGCTTTAATTTTTTTTTAAACAATAATGGGTAATTCCAGAATTTTTAATATAAGAGAGAGTTATGGGATAGCATCTATGCTACATCAATTGGGAAAACCGGATAAACGACGTAAACAATCGATACTTAGATATATTCTCATCAGTCAGCTAGTAGTTTTGTTTTATTTATTTTTTTTTTTTCTGTTTGCGGAGGTCACTATCTATGTTACTGGCAATATCATCAGATGTCACTATTCTGTTGAGCAAGCAATTGGCTTCTTTGTTTCGTTACCCTCTAAACAGTTAACTGTTGTACGCTTTCCTACCTGTTCGGTAGATTGATGAGCTTAGAATTTCGGATACCATAGAAGGGCTAGGCACTTACTATAAGGTTTTCCAATAGGGACTTGACAACTTTGAATTTAATTTGTGAACACACTCTTTCACTAATCATCAAACTGTCACTGTCAATTTATTCAGTAAACTCAACATTTTCATCATGGTAAAGTACACTAACGAGCAACGTCTACAAATTATAAAAATTTTCTACAGATATTCGGAGTCGCAAAATCATCTTCAGTGACGAAGCTCATTTTTGGCTCAATGGGTTCGTCAATAAGCAAAATATGCGCTATTGGTAGGGTGAAAACCCACATGTGTTTCATGAATCACCACTTCATCCACAAAAAATAACTGTTTGGTGCGGTTTGCATGCCGGCGGCGTTTTTGGGCCATATTTTCTCGTCGACGATAACAATCGTCACGTTACTGTGACGTTATCGCGTTATCGCGCCATGATCACCGATTATTTTTGGCCCGAATTGGAAGATATGGACTTGGACAACATGTGGTTTCAACACGCTACAATCGATTTATTGAAGAGTAAGCATGGTGAGCGTGTCATCTCAAGACATGGGCCAGTCAATTTGTCGCCTCGTTCGTGCGATTTAACGCCACTTGACTATATTCTGTGGGGCGTCGACGACATTGGAAGAGTTCAGAGCCAACATTGAACGCAAAAGAGCGGCCGTTTCGGCCGAAATGTGTTGCCGAGTCGTTGAAAATTGGGTCAAACGAATCGACCGCTGCAAACGTGCCCACGGTGGCCATATAAACGAAGTCGAGTTCCATTCATAAATGTTTTGATTGTACTTCAAGCTAATAATAAAGTTTTTGAAATATCTCAAATGGTTTGCCTTTTATTTAAAATAAAAGTTGTCAAGTCGTTATTAGAAAACCCTATATATGTGCATTTGGGTAGAAAAGATTAGTCGGTTAAAAAACTTGAAAGTTTATGTGACCTAACACGCTCTTAAGTCTAACCTTGTTGTGTTTGGCTATGTTCTGTGGCATATTGAATTAGTCTGGTTCGGTTTTTAAGTTCTTACCATAAAAATCTAGTGCCGTAACAAGAAAAAGAAACATAAGGAAAAGAAGAGGTAGGAAAGTAGGCAACTCTATTAGGAATTATTAGCATAATGAAGAAACAATTTTTTCTTAAACACGGTTCTGTTCGTTGTGCGTTTTATATCTACGGGTAAACTATTCCAAAGGCGAATCGAGTTAACAAAAAATTGTTTAAATGTGTAAACATATTTGCATCTTGGAATGATCAATTGCAATATTCTAACATTACGCGGGAAATTATTTTTTTCAAATAGATATTCCGGTTCTTTTGTTGTTGAAATTTTGTGTAGTGATAGTACAGTTCAAAATTTCATCAATTCGTCAATTGACAAACATACAATCTGATGGAGTAGAAAGAGATATGTTCATATCTTCCTATGCCGAATATGTATCTCGCACAGCTATTATCCCTTTGTTTCCGGAGAGGTCAATATTTAGAGATATTTTTATTAAACTTTGAAATTTAGTAAAAATCAGTTTAATCATCTTGTACGATGAGGCTCAGATGCTGTACTACAATGTGCACACCGCCGTGATGAGCCGTGTTTCGGCAAATGATCACATTTGTCAAACCTTTTTTCAAACGGTACTTTGGTCTTGAAATGACAAACGGAAGAACTTAGGCCTGATTTTCTTTTTGTTGTTTTAACTGTCTTGCTCCCAACAAGTCCTGAGCAAACAGCTAATCTGTATTCTTGTCGAACTAGCTTTTCCATTGAATAGTACGTATGCATTCAAAAGGCTTATATCAAGCAAATACCAAAAAAATCCGATGCCACAATTTTTTTCGATTTGCGGTCTATTTCATAAATGGATTTTAGCATATCCACCTTATCAACATAGCCCATGTGTTTATTATATTCACTTACAAAATGTGGACATGAAACCTCCGTCTTACGGCCATCTTTTTGCATGCGCATTGCTGTTCCAGAAACTGATGAGTCATGAAATTTACTCAGAAAATGCACTGATTTTTTGTCTTACCATTTTAAATATACTAGTCCGTGCTTACTTACGCGCCAGTCAGACTGCCCTCGCTGTAAATGTTTGTCATTAAGCAGATCAGTGGGTGTATATTTTCTTCCTTTCCAAAAAGTTCCACAGGAGTAAATCATATTTTTTTTGAATTTCTATAAAACTGAAAAAATTATCGAAGAAAATACAATGTCCTTTTCCTACTAACGTCCTGGTAAGGTCCTTCACTACACGTAAGCCAAGACCTTCGTCCGTACCTATTAGTTTTCCCGGTATAGATCTGAAACTGGCACACATATCTCTTTTCGTCAGGTCTGATCCAAACCTTGTATCCCCGTTTGATTGGTTTCAGGGGCATGTATTGTCGAAAACAGATCCGTCCCTTGAATTTTATCATTGATTCATCTATGGATTGGAATTTAGTGACGATAAAAATGTTTCCGATAGCTTCGTTATGAGGGGGTGCAACCTATAAAGTTTATCAAAATTTCTAAATGTTCTTTCTGGTTGTCGCAAACTGTCATTCAAATGAATATGACTAATAAGCCAGGCAAAACGATCCCTCGACATGAGTGAACAAATGTAATTATCTCTGAATTGAGGCATAGATGACCAATAATCGCAATGACTTGGGAGTTTTTTGACGCTCATCATAAAATGATAAACAGTTCGCGGAATTACCCATGGTTTTTCCACCTTACCACTAGGAAAATAGAGAAAAAATATTTGAATGTGTGGTTTCACTGCGAAACCATTAGGAAGCAAAAGGTTATAGGCAACATTCAGCTTTTGCCGAGATTCATAATCAATGTCGGAGTATATTTCACACCGATATAATAGAATAGGCAGGATGTATGATTTTACAAGCTTTAACTTAACTTTGGTGGGAAGATAGTTGGAGGTTGGACTAAGTTCTCTAAGGGCTCCATAAACTTTCGATGTAATATTAGTCCTCCAGGTAAATTGTTGACTCATGTAAGTCCCAAGATTTTTGAATGTTTCAACATATTCAATTGGAGTTCGATTAATATAAAGAAGAGGAATGTCTACTCTAACTCGGCTAGCATTATTGATCATTGCTTTAGTCTTTGATGGATTAAGACTGAGTTTATTTTCAAATGACCACTTACAAATTATTGTTAATTGGTCGTTTGGATTAATTATCGCTTGCTTAATTGGGGATTTGGGAAAAACATAATAAATCTGCACATCATATGCATAAATATGACGTTTACAATTCACAAGACGAACGGCTAAGTCGTTAATATAACATATAAAGAATAGGGGTCCTAAAATGGATCCTTGGGGAACACCTGATGTAACAAAAAGACAAGATGAGCGCTTTTTCTCATGACACACATACTGTGACCGATTACTTAGATATGACGACACCAAATTACATAGAGACCGGTCGAACAAGAATTGTGTCCGAAGTTTCATGACTTGTTTCTTATGATCAACACAATCAAATGCCTTAAAAAAGTCTAAAAACACAATTAGTGCTAACATTTTGTGGTCTAAGACCTCACGCATATCTTCGCAAACCTTAAGTTAAGCTGTGGTGCAATTATGCTTAGCAGGGAAACCCGACTGACAGTTTGTAATAAGCTGTTTATCGTTTAAATAATGTTTGACTTGTTTACTAACGATAGTTTCAAAGACTTTGCTCAGAAATGGAAGTATGGTAATGGGTCGATATTCAGTATCTGAGCGCGATGGAGATTTCGGAATTGGCACCACTTTAGCAAATTTTCCAACTTTCAGGGAGTTAAGTATGAGTTTTATGAGTGAGAATGACTGGAAGCAGGATTTTTATGAACTTGCGAACGATATTATCCCATCCAACTGCGTTAGATGTAATGTCAAGGATCATTTTACCAACACTGATTTCGTCGGTACATTGTGTCGTCGCTACTGCATTGCGGTTCAGATATATTTGTCGGATTATGTATATCATATGCAGAAAAAAATTTAGCATTAAGTTCGTTTAAATTGATGAGGCTTGGAAGGGCTGGCTTTTTAAGAAGTCAAAACGTGGGGGTACAGTCTTCCAAAAGTCGGTGTTTGAGCTAACTGCATTGAACTTGTTTGCATAAAATGACCTTTTATTAGATCTGATTAATGTGGTTACTGCATTACGAACAACTTTGAACTCTGTATGTATTTCAGGACATTTGTACCGTCTCCACCTTCTGTATAGGATATCCCGGCTTTCATGAGATCAAAGACTTCTTTTGTAAGCCAATGTAATGTGCATTTCTTGGACCTTCTTTTTACCACTGGCACATGCTTCTTAAAAATGTGTTAAATGTTCTCATTGAAATGTTTAATTAGAAAGCTGGTATCATTTGTTGCATATATCGGCTGCCAGTTTATCGTCTGGCAGTCATGAAAGTGTACTACTAGATTAAGTTTCGTATAATCAAATGACTCGAAGAAATCATTATTCGTTACTTTTGAAAGTATGTTGACTGTTAACAGAATCATGTCGTGATGCGAAAATGCTGGAACAGGAAGTTGATCGTACCAAAGCACGAAATTTTCTTCAGACACTAACGCAATATCAATTAAAGAGGGTGTTTTGTCGGGTGCAAAATGAGTAGAGTAGATACTATTTACAAAACTCAATCAGTTCTTTAAAAGCAATATTTTCCTTTTCTAAGATGCTTAGGTTTAAGTCACCACATATAACTATTTTGGAATATAAAGGAGATAATTCCTCGAGCACAACTCTTATTAGCATATGGTGTGCAACATCCGGAGCCATATACATGCACCCAGAAGGAAAATTTGGTTAATAGTCCTAACCTCAATAAATACGTACATTGGCGGTACCCTTATATACCTATCTCCAGGGCAGATGTTGTTCATCTATGCATAGAAAATATCTCGACGCATTCCTAACGCCTTTGAGACTTTGAGGATGGCAAAGAAGCCAAATTAAATTTTTCACTCATCGGTGTATCACATGAGACCTTTAGTGTTGAATAGAAGAGCTCTAGTTTTTTAATCTACAAGATTTTGGATGTTCATCTCATTTTTTTTTTTTTTTTTTGTATACCTTGTTGATCAATTCAGTCTCAGAAATATTTCAAAAAATTGTAAAAACATCTGTGGCTGGACAGGTAGACTCTGAGTGGCGTAAATCTGCTGATTTACAGTGCTGTATGACATGGTATGTTAAGTAATACGAAGTTAGCGAAAAGGCCTTTCTATATTGAGACCAGATTGATATACTATCCCCCCTTCTCCCATTAGTTGTTTAATATTTATTTCGAAGAATTAGGTCAACCCTTTCTGCGAGATCACCTTCTCATGGAGAACATATGTATGTATATGTTCAGAAATATTTCTCGTCTACTTGACAGTGCCGGGCGGTTGGTGCTTAGCCATACAGCCCTCAGTTCAACAGAAAAATCTACATGTACTAGCGGTGATGATTTTCAACCTATAAAGTGGTTAAGACTATCCAGATAGTGTCATTGTATAACTGGATAAGCTTGTGTTGTTTTTTTTTTTCTATTTTAAGTCGTTTTGACTAAAGCCAAAGCTTGGGCAGAGTCCGACAAAAGGATTTTCTGCACATTTCTTTGCTCAGAGAGGCGAGGTTGTTGAGTACTCTATGACACTGTAGGAGGGCCTTTAATGAGTACGAGTAACTATTTAGTTTTTTGAATGACTATCTGAAAGTATAGTTGTTTTGACTCTTTCATGCCGTTTAGGTAGTAGAATGCATACAACTTCCAATTAGACTATAAGGTCCGTCTGAAAGATGGTGATACACTTACTTAGTTCAAATGAGACGTGGTTCTGAGTTCCTACCACTCCTCCTCCTACGCATTAAGACGTTTAGAACCATTAGTATACCACTTTTGTGAATCATAGTTCAACCATATAGAAGTTATCTTCTATTCTTCCATTATTGATGTAGAATAAGATATTTGACAAAGGTACCTTCTATCTTCTCTAGTATTCCCAATTGACTAATGAGGTTACCTTGTTTGAAGTGGTCTTCATGATGTAGCTTGAATACTTGTATGGCTGCTTTCTTTTGGATTGCTACTCTTGAAGCGTACTAAGCTTATTAGCGCCTAGATGCCTGTAGTGGGAGTCGTTCTCATAGCCCCAGTAATGCACAGACACGCAGGCCGTTGAATCTTGCTCAGTTTCATTATTTTCGATGCTTGTTACTTGTACTTACTTATTTTAAGTACACCCCAGTCTCGTCCATCTATAAATGGTCCGTAGGCGAATATACATATATAATCGCAGAGATATCATCTGCATATCCTATAGTTGTATACCCTACCGAGTTCAGGATTTGCTTAAAGTCGTCTGATAGTATTGACCACAAAAGAGGAGACAGTATTCCACCCTAAGGACACCCCTTTACAGTAGTGATATTCCATTCCTCATGGCCTAGAGAAGTCTTTATTATCCTAAGGTGTAGCATATTACAAATCCACTTTGTAGTATTAGGATTTTGCGCTGCTCCCAAGGAAGGTTTGTTGGAGGCACATTGCTAATATATATCTATGTCCAGCCGGCAGTAATTTCGTGGTTACCACCGGGTATCAGTCTCATACAACCATACCCAAATTGCCAAACTCGCAGCACATTAGTGTCCTGTCAGAAATGAATGAATCTCAGGAGTATGAAATCGCATAACTAAATCTACTGAAGCGTCAATAGTGAAAATGGCAGATTCCTTAGAAGAGCTGAGATTGAGATGGCAAGAAGCGTTGGGCTTTTATCATGTAAAGGAACGAATTATAGTAATCCGCATCAAGGCTAAATTTCCAAACATTAAACTAATATTCCGCCACAGAACAAGTATGTGATGCTCTCAAATATTTTTTCTTCTCGGACAAAACAAACGAGCTTAGATGGACACCTTGGATAGAACAGCCATAAGGTAAAGTCTACATCCCACTATGTCCGGAAAAAATACAGCTTCAATTGATCCCCGCAATGGTTTGCCATTCAATCAGAAATACTGTCATATGTGCCAGTACAATCACTAACAACGTTGAATAAGAACAGGGAGAATTTGAAAGCGGCAATGTTATAGAGTTCGGCACGTTTGCAGCGGTCGATTCGTTGGACCCAATTTTCAACGACTCGGCCACACACTCGGCTATTTCGCATTCAATGTTGCCTCTGAGCTCTTCCAACGTCGTCGGCGTGTTGGCATAAACCAATGACTTAACGTAACCCCACAGAAAATAGTCAAGCGGCGTTAAATCGCACGAACGAGGCGGCCAATCGACTGGCTCATGTCTTGAGATTTGTGTGTGGTTTGTGGCACCATCCTGTTGAGACCACATGTCGTCCAAGTCCATATCTTCCAATTCAGGCCTAAAATAATCGGTGATCATGGCGCGATAACAGTAACGTGACGATCGTTATCGTCGACGAAAAAATATGGCCCAATAACGACGCCGGCATGCAAACCGCACCAAAAAGTTATTTTTTGTGGATGAAGTGGTGATTCATGAAGCACATGTGGGTTTTCACCCGACCAATAGCGTATATTTTGCTTATTGACGAACCCATTGAGCCAAAACTGACATTTTGCGATGAAATTCATCATCTTGGCGCATCTTCTCCAGAACCCAATCGGAGAACGTACGTCGCTTCAAATGGTCCATCGGCTTCAATTCTTGAGTCAGCTTGATCTTGTATGGGTGTAAATCAAGATCCTTACGCAAAATAGGCCATAATGTGGTCTGAGCGATGCCCAATTCTTGAGAACGCCGTGGAATTGACTGATTTGGATCGTTTGCTACGGAAGTCTGAACGGCAGCGATATTTTCGACACTTCGATCAACCCGTTGTTTCACTGACACGGCAACATCACACAACGAATATGTAGACTCAAATTTTTGCACTAAACTTGTTATTGACTGTCTACTAGTTCGAAAATTGCGACCGAAAATTGGAGTTAACGCTCTTAAAGTTGCAGTCACCGACTCCGAATATCTGTAGAAAATTTTTATAATTTGCAGACGTTGCTCGTTAGTGTTACTTTACCATGATGAAAATGTTGAGTTTACTAAATAAATTGACAGTGACAGTTTGATGATTGGTGAAAGAGTGCGTTCACAAATTAAATTCAAATTTGTTAAGTCCCTATTGGAAAACCCTATATAAGTCAGTTCAAATTATACATCCAAATTATATGTCAATGCGTACACCTTGTCGAATTCAATCAATTCATCTCACTTTATTTTGGTCCTCAGTGTCAAAAGGATTTTCGCAAAGAAATATTGCGAACATGAAGCTCAACCATAGTCTTCATGCTCTTCAAGTTCGCGATATGAAGGACGTTAAAATGTTTGGTCCGCGGTTCTTACCGAGAGTATAGTTATATTTTCTGATTTTCGGTATAAGAGCTACTCTTACTGTTAGTCAGGAGTCCGATATGTGACAAGCTAATAGTGAAGATTCTCATCAGAGTTGCCAGCAGCTGGCTTATACGTTTTTTCAACGTAAGTGAACATATGCCATCGGTGCAAGGCGATGAAAGTAAGTAAAAGTGCATTTGATGGACCAAACGTTACCACGTCCGATGACAGCCAGCTGCTGCGACGGGTTGTGTTACTCACCTCACTTGCAGACTGGATGAAGACTTGCAGAGGACGTTAATTCCGTGGCTATGATAAAATGCATAGTGAAAAATCACTACTTCTCGGAGAGTACACAGTGGTGCTGTTCCTTGATACTGAGCCAGTTTTTTAATAACATTGACACCTCCTCAGTTATCGACTCTGTTCACTTATTTTTAACTCAACAGCAAAAATGACATAGTAGAGCACCCATGGTGGTATACCCTCTCTCTCTCTACAATGGAAGCCAGTCCTGAATAGACTACTTACCAAATCAAGTTACGCATTAGTCGAACTTAAGACGCAACTTACCGGTTTCGCTGTATTTACTCCACGCTTGGAGGGTAGGCATTTTTGTTATTTTCGTCTTAGGTTCTATTACCACTTAGAGAGAACTTGTACTACAATACATACCTTGCGCTCTTAGATTTTCTTTTTGGTTTTTGACATTTTGGCATATTTCTTCTCGACTGTTGCATTTGTTGATGAAGTTGGCTTCCTTTGTTTTTTCTGAGTTTAAACTGTTTGTTACGAAGGAATCATAAAATGTTTTGAACACATTTTCCGGCAAATAGCTTTCATGGCTGTTTCTGACAAAGTGCAACCCGTGTGGCCAATTTTGGGCCACATTTTTCAGCATTTGAGACTCCATTTGAAAAATAGCGTTCTGAATATTGACTTTCAAGGTGTGAAAAGTTTGCGGTTTCTTGGCATTCACCAATGACCTTGCATAGCCCTCAAGAAATAATTCAGTGGCACGTACCACGAACCAAATCAACGTCTTCCATCTTCAAAATCGCTTTTGCAAAAATAAGGATTGATGATGGCACCCTTAAAAATACAGACGAACTCACATTATTGAACCAATGAGTTATGTAGTATGTAGAGCTGACGTCAGTAAGGATTTCCAGAGTTAGTCAAGGAGCCGAAATACAAATGGTTGCGAATAAACCCTAAATGAGTCAACGTCAGTTCGCACGTCCTCGAATATTCGGCATCTTTTGCGGTTCCGTAAAAATCTTTTCGTTGCGAAGCAACCATAGGCCTTGGTGTTGACGACCCTTTAAAACGAAAAAAGAACAACCACCTTCGAACCTGTACATGGAATGTTTGAGCCTTGCAGACCAGGTGCAACCTCATTCAAAAAGTGAGGTGTCATGGGCCGAGCAAAGGAAAGATGAAAAACTGTGACATACCATACACCATATATACTACGGCGATTGCTTCAGAAATAAAACAGACTTTGAGGTTTTGAAGTGACATAACCAGGTGGAAAGCAGTCCTACAGATCGCCCGTTTCTTGGTGGTACATAGATCTGCAGTGTTTTTGTAAAGAACCCAGAAAACTTCTATACAGTACACTTAAGACTTAATTGGAGGAAGACTTGAATCTTGGTAGATAGAAGTAAATAGAATAAAACAAGCTTATTTGGATTTCGAAGATTTTTGCGAAAAGATCGAAACTGTCAGTGAAACCAGTAGGCTGGCCAATGTTTTCAAAAACATTTTCCATTTTCACAGTATGGAATCATTCAGAAAATCTAATGGCACCTACACTGAGTCGAAAGTAGAGACTCTTCGTCTCATGCTTTAGGCTCACTTTCCAGGTAACCAAATCAGAACCACAGCCAGCTCCTATTAACGAAGCTGCTACTGAGCTAAATAACACAACATAGCTGGGATAACTCATCGGTTGTGGTGACGGATGGAGCCAGTAGACATGCTCTTGCTTCCTTTGATAGGGTTAAGTCGCCTGGCACCGACGCCATATTCCCAGCTATGTTACAAAATATGTAGATCAGCTGCTGGTAACTCTAACCTATAAGACTGACTTCCTTCATATTAGAGAGCATGGAGAAAATGGTCGAGAATGGTGCGAAAAATTTCCTCGCAAATGCATTTTCTGTCTGCAAATGCAACACGCCTACCACTGCGGAACATCTTCCAAGAGTGCACTTCATAATCTGGTAGACAAAATTGAAAACGCACTCGCCAAGAAGGAATACGCCCTGGGCATTTTCATTGCTTTCGACAATGCCACTTTTGATGGCATGTGCAACTCGCTCTGACAACACGGCGTAAACGGATTTTGTGAATAAAAGCAACGCTGGTGAATAGAACTTTAATTGCTAATGCTGATTGTCGCAATATGTGATGGCGGGGGTAAACAGGGGTTGTCTGCAAGGTAAGCAGATGATAAAAATTTACTGTGTGCTGGATCGGGTGTAGCGTCTGTCTGTCTGTCTATTAGACAGACTGCAGGCAATCCTAGACCTGATCGATGATTGGTTTGAGAGGACTTATTCCTCTCAAAATTGAGGTTGTTCCGTTTTCGAAAGGAGGAAGCTGTCCGGTCTCAAAAGCAGAATGAACTATTTGGGTGTCATCCTGGATAACAAACTTCTATGGAATAGATATGTTACTTCGAAAGCACTTAAGGTGCTGTGGGAATTCTCGCATTACAGAGGAGCTATCGGCAAGACATGTGGCCTATCACCGAGAAGGGTCCTCTGGATCTACACGGCTATGATAAGGCTCTAATGGAATAAGCACTCACGAAAATGCGTTATTGCTGCTCTTACCAGACTCCAAAAAATAGTCTGTCTCTGCTGCTTTCGGGATTTCGCTAGCTCGCCTAGTTCCGCTCTAGACGTGTTGATGAATCTCCTGCTTGTTATTCATAAAGAAGTGGAGTTTTGGTGGTCTTGCACGACGAAATCGACTTACCCTGTGCCGAAAACTGGTTTCGTTCAGAATCTGAGTCAGGAAAGGGATGTAGTCGGATCTTCACGAACGGCTCCAAAACGTACATAATAAAGGATGCGGCGCTGGTATCTAGATTTCATTCTTCGTTAGGAAAACTTGCTTCTGAGATGTACACAAACCTATTGGCAACGAATAATATTGTAAAGAACCGGTGAAAGAGACAAAGCATTTGCATTTATAGCGAGAGCCAAGCTACGTTTGGAACCTTGCTGAACTGAATGCAGTGGAAAAACAGAATTCACTTATTTTTGTGGTCACAATAGGATCACGGGAAATGAAAGCGCTGATGAACTTGCCAAATAAAGCTCAGAGGCGAGTCTTAAGGACTAAAATCTACGTTAGATATACCAGCGTCCTCGGTTGACTGTGGGTTTCATAAGAGCACACCTGTAGATGGCTTGACTCAGGCTGCAGGCAGATCAAACGAATGCCTCTTAAAGTCTCTAAAACATCCCTCAGTATAAAAGACTGCAGGTTGCTTACTGGCATCGTAGTGAGATACTACGCTTTTGCTAAGCACTGGATATAAGTGATACAACACTTATGGCGATGCTTGCCATGAAAGTTATGACGAGACTGCGGAGCACTGTACAAGATACAAGTACTCCGCGTTGATATGATGGGCACTGGTATTGCAATCACTTTATTACTGAAACGCTAACTCATCTTTTTTGTCCGAGTGCTCTGTTCCGACAGAAAAAGATTAAATTTTTATTACAACTAAATTCTTAAAATAGTGAATTCTAAACAAAAAAATCTTAAAAATATATTTTCAAGAAATTTGTTCATGGTCAAGTATGAAGATATACCATATTTACACATATGTTGATGTTTGTTACTTAGAACTAATTTGCCAGCAGTATCGAATGCAAGTTAACATGCTCAATATGTTTAAAAATTCGATGTTTCTTCCTTAAAAACCAAGTTTGTAATTTAGATAGGAACTCGTTCATCAATTGAAAAGTATCTAAACAAATAAGAAATTAAAAATTAAATATAAGAATGAATAAAATAGAAATTTTATTTTTTATTTTGAATTTTAAAAATAATCAGATTCATACAATATTCCAAACATTTTTACATTTCGGTAGTTTTGCTTACCTGCATTCGAAAACAGATTTGATCCCGAGTTTTCGTTAGCATCTTTTAGGTACTTTGAATAGCCAAATTCTCTGGAATTTGTATTCCTGAGATCGTTACCATTCGTGTTACTTTGTTCATCCAAATTATGCTTCGGAAGTTGCAACAGCAGGCAATGTTTCCGACATTCTGGCATTTCTTTTGTTAAGGCGTCGACCTGCTCTTGAAAAGCGTCCGTGCAATAATCCTGTGGTAGCTGAATTGCTATTTTTCTAGCCACATCAAAAGTATCTACAATCCGCCATTGGAAGACGATAAATCCATATAAAAGAACTTTAATGGCTACTGTAGCGGCAGCAGCTCCTGGACCAGTGACTGCAGCTGTGGTGCCAAGGTATTCGAGCAGCTCTGAAGACATTAGGACTGCTGATAAATCTTCTTTGATCACTCAACTAATTTACAAATAATAATAATACTTCGACTATCTCCAATAAACAACGGTTGTGTTGCCGTTCGATTTAAACGAAAGCAAATAAGCGATGGGTCGCAGCTTTTATATGAGAATAATAGAGTTCGTAGAATCATTTCATTTCGTTAGCAAATCGACTTCGAAATGTATTGTGAAATCGCTCTTAAAAGCTTTTTAGGAACTTATATGCTGGTGTTATCTTTTTTATATAGGTTCTAGAAGCAGAAGCTAATGGGGCAGTTTGTTGCATGTATCCACAATTATTTAATTCGAGAATAAACAAATGATTCGTTGGAAAAAAGTTTTTTTTTTGTAAAAACTGCTGCTGGAGAAGTTGTTTGACCGGAATATTTTTTTTTTTTATGGTAAGAAATGAAATATTAAGGCAATCTAAGCAAATCAAGATTTATTTCCTCACTTCTTTTGAAAGATGTCAATTAAATGGAAACAAAACGGGAATTGGAAGACTTTAAGGGGATAGGGTAACGAAACTGGATTAGACACCTGTATATATAAAAATTTATCTTAATTGAAACAAATACTGTGTCTTACGTTTGTTTACGTCTTCTTATGAGCAATTTTAAGGATCTTGCTACTATGCTGCCGTTTCTGGTGCGTACTAAATATAGGGTGATCCATCGTGAGGTTTGATTTTCAATAGGCTTTTCTTGACAGATCACACGTGACTTCTATCAAACTGCTTTGTGATTTTTGTTCAATATCGTTTGGCAAGTCATCATAGAAAGACTCATATCACAACAGCGTCTCCAAATTGTTCAGGTATATTACTAAAATCAGCGTTCTGTAAGAAATGTTTTTCGAGCGATTCGAGAAACTTACATCGAACGCATAATCGACCTACTGAAACCACTATTGCCAATACCATTCGAAAATTTGAGACCCACTTTACATTAGTGGATGATACTCGACCGGTTAGACCGGTTAGTAGTGAAAAGATTATAGCAGCTGTAGCTGTAGTGACGAATCGATTCGTGGTCGTTTTTAGCAGTTTATCATATTCGACAACTTGGCGTATTTTACGTGATGATCTCGACCTAAAAGTGTACAAAATTCAACTTGTGCAAGAATTGAATCCAAGCGACTTAAATTTGTGTCATATTGTCAGTGAATGGGCTCTGGAAAAACTCAATGAAATTCCGGTGTTTTATTGTGAAACTTTGTTCAATGATGAAGCCCATTTCTGGCTCAATGGTTACGTTAATAAACAAAATTGCCGTATTTGGTCTGATGAGCAACCCGAAGAGCACCAGGACCTACCATTACATCCACTAAAAACTACGGTATGGTGTGGTTTATGGGCTGGTGGAATCATTGGTCCATATTTCTTCAAAAATGATGCAAATCAGAATGTTACCGTCAATGGTAACCGTTATCGCGCCATGCTGTCGAACTTTATGCTACTTGAAATTCAAGCACATGGTCTCAATGAGGTTTGGTTTCAACAAGACGGCGCTACGAGTCATACAGCGCGTGAAACAATGGACTTGTTGAGATATCATTTCACGTTTTACTACGGTAAATTGGCCACCTAGATCGTGCGATATCACACCCTTGTATTTTCTCTGGGGATATGTAACATCTCAGGTCTTCAGGAATTGGCTAGCTACAATTGATGCTTTGGAAGCCAGCATTATTCGTGTTATCCGAGAGATACCAGTCGCTATGCTCGAACGAGTCGTTCAAAATTGGATATTCCAAATGGACCCCCTCAGACGTAGTCATGGCCAATATTTACATAATATCGCTTTCAAAAAATCAATGCCATAAGTTTTTCTTTTACGCAATACTAAAAAATTTCAATTCACTTTCAAATTTATGTATTTTATTTTACATTATAAATAAAACCTTACGATGAATCACCCTTTACATAAATGTGGAAAGACCCTAAGAATCGAAACGTCAAACTACAAGTCGTCAACTCAAACACATTTTCCTTTTCTCTTAATGCAGCACAAAAGTACCAGCGAAGACACCAATACAGCGCGCACTTATCCTCTGTGGTTCTTTATATTTTTTTTTTATATCTTTAATATAGGGTTTTCTAATAACGACTTGACAATTTTTTTTTTTTTAAATAAAAGGCAAACCATTTGAGATATTTCAAAAACTTTGTTATTGGCTTGAAGTACAATCAAAAACATTTATGAATGGAACTCGACTTCGTTCATATGGCCACCGCGGGCACGTTTGCAACGGTCGATTCGTTGGACCCAATTTTCAACGACTCGGCCACACATTTCGTGTTCAATGTTGGCTCTGAGCTCTTCCAACGTCGTCGGCGTGTTGGCATAAACCAATAACTTAACGTAGCCCCACAGAAAATAGTCAAGCGGCGTTAAATCGCACGAACGAGGCGGCCAATCGACTGACCCATGTCTTGAGATAACACGCTCACGATACTTACTCTTCAATAAATCGATTGTAGCATGTGCTGTGTGGCTTGTGGCACCATCCTGTTGAAACCACATGTCGTCCAAGTCCATATCTTCCAATTCGGGCCAATCATGATCATGGCGCGATAACGCTGACCATTCACAGTAACGTGACGATCGTTATTGTCGATGAAAACATATGGCCCAATAACGCCGCCGGCATGCAAACCGCACCAAACAGTTGTTTTTTGTGGATGAAGTGGTAATTCATGATGCACATGTGGGTTTTCACCCGGCCAATAACGCATATTTTGCTTATTGACGAACCCATTGAGCCAAAAATGAGCTTCGTCACTGAAGATGATTTTGCAATGAAATTCATCATCTTGGCGCATCTTCTCCAGAACCCAATCGGAGAACGTACGGGGTGTAAACAAAGATCCTTACGCAAAATACGCCATAATGTGGTCTGAGCGATGCCCGATTCTTGAGAACGCCGTCTGAACGGCAGCGATATTTTCAACATTTCCACCAACCCGTTGTCTCACTGACACCGCAACATCACACAACGAATATGTAGACTCAAATTTATGCACTAAACTTGTTATTGCCTGTCTACTAGGGCGAGAATTACAACCGAAAATTGGAGTTAACGCTCTTAACGTTGCAGTCACCGACTCCGAATATCTACAGAAAATTTTTATAATTTGCAGACATTGCTCGTTAGTGTACTTAACCATGATGAAAATGTTGAGTTTACTGAATAAATTTACAGTAACAGTTTGATGATTAGTGAAAGAGTGCGTTCACAAATTAATTTCAAAGTTGTCAAGTTCCTATACTGTATTAGCTTTTTCTTTCGTTTAAACAAAAGCTTTAACACTCATATGAGAGTTTTAGAACCTGGAGGCTCGTCAGGGATTTAGCAATCAAAAAGTAATAAATAAAATATCATGCAGAATCAGGTATTGGATTCTCAGAATTACTTGCAACAATGCAGAAAGAGCATCATTTTGATGGAACTAATCCATCAGGAGTAACAGCAACCGGCCGTGGCTACGGTAAAGGCGAAATTGTAAAAACAGTCGACGAATCGATCACCTCATCTCTACGAAACAAAATATCATAGAACACCAAAAACAACGGAATGAACGGGCAAGCGTTGATAGCTTTGAAGACGCAGTTGATGTGATTTCATTCTTCAGTGTCAAAGTAGACGTGTGGATCGAAGAATTCGAGACAGCTGCGCAACTGATAAAGTGGGACGATATGCGGAAAATTTTTGTTTGCCAAGAAGCTTCTAACAAGGGTAGAAAATTGGCTTTGAAAGCCAATTCCAACGACGTGGAACCAAGTAAAGGTTCGATTGCTTGAGGAGTTTGACCAACTTTCACATAATTCTTAAACTAAGGACAAGAGGAAACGTACACGATCACTCCATAATGCAATACATCATTGAAGGAATCTACGACTAACTGCTTAACAAGCTCAAGCTGTATGGGGTTACGACGATGTGCGATGTTAAAACCAAGCTTTGTCAGTACGAACGTTTTCGTGATTCCTGTAAAGCCCAACTTGCAGGTAGGAACTTAACACCCGCACACACAACAAAGACCGGAGAAAAACCGGGCCAACGATGCTTTATTTGCAGAAGAACAGGCCACAAAAGCAAGGTGTGCGAATTTAAGACCAAAGGAACAAAATGTTTTAGCTGGGACGGCTTCGGACATACATACGTATGTATTTCAGCCGATTCTCCGAAATGAAAAGACGACTCCAATGCAGTACATTTATTCAAGACGAACGTTAGTAAGCTAAAAGTAAAGTCAGTTGTTGTCAACGGCACTGAATTAGAGGCTCGGATCGACACAGGCATCGATATCACATTGATGGGGCCCGATGAATATTTTCGAATCAAATCGCTACCCCTTTTCCAGGATAGCTAAATGCTACAAGGGTTCTCACAAACACCGATGGCAACGTACGGCTACTTTGTCGTAACACTTAACCAAGACTGATTCAGCTACAAATCAAAAATCTACATCGTATTATCGAAGTCTCTGAGGCCACCGCTATTGATTGAAAAAGACGTTCTACAAGAACAAGAATCACTCTAACAGACGAGGTTGTGCAATACGAACCTTTGAAGCCGAATTGGTGCAACCGCATACAGGGGATTATAAATGATTCAGAAAGGCTGATAAACGAGTATCGTCCAAAGTTGACGAAAACGACAAACGTTCAAATGAAGATTGTGTTGACCAGCGAAAATCCAATCGCTCATCGCCTGCGCAGGTTGGCACCGATGGAAAAGAAGATTTTCTAAAAACATATCGACGACTGGTTGAAAGCAGGTATTATACATAAAAGTACTTCAGACTACGCCTCGCCAATTATACTTGCGAACAAGAAGGACGGCAGCAAACGTCTGTGCATCGACTAACAAATTTCGAACAAACCGGTGGTCAGGAATCGCTTTCCGTTACCTTTGGTAGACGACCAATTCAGTTCGGCGAAGATTTTTTCAACTACGGACCTAGAGAATGGATTTTTCCACGTCAGTGTCAGCGAGAGTACCGCAATAACTACGAGGTTGCCATCAAATCTTAAAAACAGTTCTGGAGGTTGCGAGGGCTCGTTTTCCGACGGAAAAATGTAAATTTTTGTGTACATTAATCGAGTATTTGGGTTTTCGAATTCAAGACGTTGATGTGAGGCCATCGAAGAATAAGATTGATGCAGTGCGAACATTTCGACAGCCTATATATCGGTTGCAGATCCAGAGGTTCTTAGGCCCCATGGGGTATTTTCGACGGTTCGAGGTACTAAAAAGGAATCTTATCCAGGAACCAATACTAAAATTATATTGCCCAGAAGCAGAAACTGAGGTACACATGGAAGCTTCCAAATAGGGTTTCGGTGCAGCTTTGCTTCTGAAAAGGGGCGGTCATTTTCATCCGATTGCCTACTTCAGCAAAAAGCCGTCAGAAACAGAGTTACAGTAGTTACGAGCTAGGAGCGGTGGCAGTCGTGAATTCGTTCAAAAAGTTCCGTCACTATATCTACTGGGGCTACGCTTTAAGATATTAACGGATTAAGCAGATTTCAAGGGAACCATCGAGAAGAAAGAGTTTTCCTCACGCAAAGCTGGCTGAGTCCTCATCTTACAAGAGTTCGAATACATCCTGGAGCATCGGAGTGCTGTAAAACTACGACATGCAGATGCACTAAACCGTTGTGCGATGAATGTGGTAACCACCTAGTTTCTATGCAGGATAGCTAAAGCTCAAGAAATCAACGAACAGGTGAAACTCATCCAAGCACTTCTGCAACACGGCGAATACGAAAAGTTCTCCTGCGAAAGGGGAGGCATATTTAAAAAGCCGAGCTACTACAGAATATACACAAGGAGGAGCATTTTGCGTTGAAAAAGATGGTAGAGATAGTCAAGAGAGTATACTATACCCCGCAGTTAAAGTAGAAACTGGAAGAGGTGTGACAAACTTGTATTCCGTGCATATTGGCCGAGAAAAAAGAAGGCAAGCAGGAAGGCTTCTTATGTCTCATAGACAAAGAGAGTGCGCCGCTCACATGGACCATCTGGGAAAACTTTCAAAAACGACCAAGCAGTACTCCCACATCATTTGCTTAGTGGATGCATTTTCTAAATTTACCTGACTGTATCCAACAAAAACAACGTCAGCAGCAGAAGCCATATCAAAACTGGAGATTCAAAGCACAACATTTGGCAAAGGACCTCTTTCACGAGCAACATTTTTTTAAGAATACTGCCGGAACAACAAAATCCAACACACTGGTGTCCGGAGATGCAACGGTCAAGTGGAGCAGACCAACCGGATAATAATTTCAATCCTGTTCAAACTCTCAATCGATAATTCGAGCAGGTGATACATGCATCAATTCTACTTGGCAACGAAGTGTAAAAAACACTCTATTCGAGTTTATGTTCGTCACACAGATGGTGAGTTTGATTAACGAAGAGATCGAGGAATTATTCGTTGCAGAGCGAGACGACATAAGAGACCAGGCACGTGAGGCAATGCAGAAAGCACAGCAGGAGAATCGCAATTCATTCCAACGCAGTAGAAATCAAGTTAAAACGTACAACTTGGGGGATTTGGTGGCGATCAAGCGTACAAAATTCGGATCAAATCTGAAACTAGCGAGGAAGTATTTTTGGTCGTAAAAGGTAACTTCCGCCACTCTAGACGGTACGGGGTCCAAAAAATGGGTGACCATGAGGGCCCGTGGCAACAAACCGACTTCGACAACAGTTCGTCCGAGGAGGAGTCCGCCTACCGGAGTATCAGCTGGGGTCAGCTCATCACAGGAATGCCGGTTGTGGAATGACCCTAAGAATCGAAACTTCAAATTCAAACACATTTTCCGTTTCTCATAGTGCAGTACAAAAGTGTGGTTCTTTATATGTCTACATCTACACCTACAAGTTTGGTAAAAAGCCCTGCAGATGCTTCCAAAGTACAATCTCTAATAACCAAATTATTCTTATTTTTTTTATTAAGCGTTGAAATACTCGTATGTAACACGTATATTAATGTATACACAATATATAATACATTAAATCACATTAAATCACGTTCATGTCTGTAAACTTAAACCAGCTGCTTTGGCACTTAGTGAATTACAGGTAGATAGCCGCCCACATCTTTCAGTTCACTCTAACTATAAGCTAGTGCCATTATTATTCTCTCACCGCGGTCTCGAACTTTACGTGCGAAGTGATGTAGCTTACCAAACTCCACCACAATGTAGTACCTGTTCCAATCCGAAATTCAATTTCATGTGGATAAAATTGCATCTCCGTAGGCAAATTATCCACTATTGCTTTATTTACAGAAGCTCAAAAGTGATCAGCAATTCTATCTTTAACAAGTTTAATGCTCTGTCTAACTGCATTCGAAGAATTGTATCCTTGTATCCTCCTACTGAACCCGTAGTACGGACGATTTCAATACACACAATTCTGGGTGACTTCGACATTCTGGCCAGACATCACCTGATAATGGTATATCGAGATCTTTACTATACGCCAATACCCTGGACTTGCTTTAAACCTCTCACCTTATCATGTACACTGTTGATGTGTTTTCTCCTCTAGGCTCGTTGAATCATTGTGTTATATCAGCTAACAAAGAACCGTATGGCAATACAATAAAACCAATTGGAGCGGACTGAACATCCTTTTTAGGAATTTTAACTCTTCGATAACGATGTGAATGCTGCTGCTGATATGATCACATACACTATTTTCTTTGGATGGAGATCATTTATCCCTCATCGGATAAGGAATATCAAACCAAAAGAAAAGACATGATACGGCTTGAGCTGTAAAGAGGCTGTCAGGATTAAAGAAATATTTTTTCAGTACTACAAGACCAACCAGCTCTTTAGACAAGGCCAATCTTCTCAATGGATACTAGAAGGCCAGTTCAACCCTTATGAATTGTGCTTTGTTCCCGCCTATAATGGGGTAAATCCACTTTCGCACTTATGTAGTTCCAAGATCATGGAAACGCTGAAATATCTCGAAACACAATAACTTATCAATGACAGGCAGTACGATTTTCGTAGCAAAAGTTCCACTGGTGATTTGATGTCATGTCTTACCGAAAAGTGGAACCAAAGTGTACATTATTCTGTCAAAAGCAAGATAGTTGGACTTGATATTTCTTAGACGTTTGACATAGTGTGGTACAGGCTCATTTTTCAAAAATGCTTGCATTCTTTTTCAATGGATTAGAAACCTTTCGGGACGTTCAATTCAAGTTGTCTTGGATGGTTATAAGTCTGATATACACAAAATAAATGCTAGTGAGCCCCAGGGTTCCGTTCTGTCTCCGACACTTTTTTAATTTTCATTAATGTCCAATATATTCATTCCCGAACTTACCTCTGTGTTCTTCATCTGTAGAACGGAAATAGCAGCGTATGCTAAACTCTAAACTACCAACAGAAATTGGTTTTCGGCTACTGCTTTTTGGATCGGATTTTCTGATGACCTTCGTTGAACAAAACAAAACCAGTTGATCTTTTTAGTCTGGAGTGTGTCCACTTGGTATGCAATTTAATTCGTGCGGTTTTTTTTTTCAAATTTGAACGTTTCTTTAAGAAAAACATGTACAATAGTATTATTCATTATTTGTGGATCCCATCCCAAAAGAACTGCGCCGGCTTGGCAGCCAAGAATGAATCAAGCCAATTTTTGATATTCTGCTCTGATGTGAACCGTATTTCAGTGAGGGCGTTCTGCATCGACCGGAACAAATGGTATGATTTTTTGCGCTTGGGGTTGTCGTAATGGATCAATTTTTCATCACCAGTAACAATCCGATGCAAAAATGACTTCCTTTTGTGGCGTTCCAGTAGCATTTCGGACATGCAAAACCGCCTTTGGACGTCTCTCGGCTTGAGTTCATGTGGAACCTAATTTCCTTTCTTTTGAATATATCCCGTTTCCTTTAAACGTTTTGAAATGGCTGCTTGAGTGACACCCAAAGATTCTGCGAGCTCTTCTTGTGTTTGGAAACAATCTTTATAGAGTAATGCTTCCAGTTCTTCATCTTCAAACTTTTTTGGCTGCCCAAGACGTTCAACGTCTTTCAAGCCAAAATCACCACTTTTAAATCGTGCAAACCACTTTTGGCACGTTCGCTCAGCTGGTGCATGTTCACCATAAACTTCCACCAAAATACGATGACTTTCGGCAGCAGCTCTCTTCATATTAAAGTAATGAAGAACAACTCCAAAATAAATAAACGCAAACGCAAAAATACTTTTTCAGGCACAAAGTTCGACATATTTGAGTGAAAAGAAAATATTGTTGTTTACAATACGTACAATGACAGTAACAATGAAATAATACAAGTTACGCCATCTCTTAGCAAACCGCAGAGACCCAGACCCAGAGACTCTTAGAGTTATAGACCCAATACTTTTCGTCGCAACCGACCAACATAGCGATGCGTTTGTTAGAGCTAGAAGAACAGCTGTCGTATATAACAAACCTAAAATTTGGTCTGCCGACATTATGGAACGTCATCCCGTCTAAAATTGTCCTCATATGAAATCCGAGCACAATGAGGATGAAAAGCTGTGATACCTATCGGATTGCTATAAGGAACTCAAACAGCGCTCATTCTGGTGCGGATTTGTCATACGCCGCAGACTAAGGCAAGAAGTTTCGAGCTTCCGACACGTGAGCAGGCATCTTATGTCACTCTGCATCAAGGAAAAATTCTCTTACATGAGTCTATTATGCGCTCATGCTTACACGGACAAGGACAACGTCACAAAACAATGCTTCTCCTCGACATGAGAGGAGCAATAAGCAATGTCCTTAGTATGGCTAGGATAAGAAAGGAGGGCATTTTTGGTAAGACAGATGGTATATTGCCTACACGATAACACGTCTGGATACGGACTTAGGCACACGTTTCCTTCGTTTCATTACACACCAGTAGACATGGCGGTCTTCGGATATTGAAATTCCAAATCAAATTTATAAATTTTGCAATCGACGTAAGGCATGCCTCCAGTAGTCTGGACGTCCCAACCTTCCGGGAGGCCAATATTGACTTGAGGACGATCGCCCTATTGCAGCCATGGTATGAACGCGGATTTTTCATGTGGCACCACAAGCAAGAACTACTGTAAGAAAATGTAACTTAAAACAGCTACAATCGCAACAGATCACTGGAATCTTTGCCGGACGCATATCCTGAAATCTCTCACCAAATCCTATACCGCCAGCTTTAAGTACCGAAGACTAGTGGCAACGTTGTCATCGTGCCATCAGAAATCGGTCTTGGGCTAAATGACGGCAAAACCAAGTGTATATTGTCAACAACAAGAGACACACAACATTTACCACTACAAGGTATTAAGGAACTTTGTCTACCTTGGCTCTGTTATAAATTCTGCCACCAAAAACTCAGAAAAAATAAAACAAAGAATCACTCCTGCCAATCGTTGTTTCTTTGGGTGCTAAGATGGTAACTGAGTAGTGAGGCCCTATTCCGACTCTATAAAAGACCTTAAACATCCCAGTCCTACTTTATTGTGCTACAACATGGACTCTATCGAAAACGAATGGAAATATCCTCAGTAATTTAGAGAGAAAAATCCTTCGAAAAAAAATTATCCGACCCGCTTGCGGCTTTGGAGGAGAAGATTAAATGTAGACCTCGCCAGAAAACTGCACATTAATCGCCTGTGATTGCTAGGACATAGATCGCATTGACACCAATGCTCCGGCCTGCAAAATCTTCGAATCTAACCCGGAGAGACAACGCAGTAGAGGAAACCCTCACATAAGTTGTCGCGCACATGTAGAAGGGACATCATCCGGGTCTGAGTCCGCAAGCGGAGGGAGTTAGCGACGAATGGCGAGACCAGAACTTAGCGGCTTCAACGGTGAGGTAAGATATGCACCAATGATGTGTAGTCGTAGTTGTAGCATCGCAAGATTCATGCTGCTCAGTGCCTCAGCAGCCAAAAACTAGCGTTTGACATGCTGCAAGAAAGTACGAACTATGCATACGAGTATGTGTAAAAATGAGAAGACCAACTCTCCTACATTTCGATCGTAATACTATAGTAAGGCGCAAATTTCTGCGCCATTTAACGTCTAGCGCCCTGGCTGGTCGTATAACCGCGCCCTACCCCAACGTCGTTCGAAACAACTAATGGGATTCAAGCTCTCTACTCTCATGATTGAGAAAAAGCTTTCTTCTTGAGTTACACTCAGTCGTTCCATAAGTGAGGTAATATTCCACCGGCTTCTTATATATAAAAATTTAACACATATGTTACATACGAGTATATGTGAGAGTATGAAAACTACTGTACATGTATTATTCTGCATATTAGTACCCAGTTATTTCGTATTGTGTTTCACTTGAAAGCTGTTCTTACAGAAGTATCCACACTACACTTCCATCTGAATAAATATATCACTCCAATAAAAAGATACAAAATCGTTTTCCTGTATCTACATTCACTGCTTGTACCAAACCAAGCCGATGAAATTAGTAGAAGAAAGTGAAAATTGAAAAAAACGACACAAAGCCTTGAACAAAGTCTGAAACAGAGCCCCAAATGGAAGTGAAACAATAAAATTCGTAACTCCTAAATTAGAAGATTTATTTATAAAAAAATAGTTTTCTTAAATTTGTTTACAAAAATACAAAACTTTATAAAAAATTGTTAACACACAATTTTCTTCAAAATTATATTTTGTAGTTACAGATTTTTAAATTTAAGAGTCTCTACATAAAAATTGTAATAGATACATTCGACGACATACTGCTTAATGCATTCTTTTTTTAATTGTACATATTACGATGTTTTTATTGAGTTATCGATCGCATTCGTATACAAAGTGACTTGTGGGGGTTGGCGTCTCAGCCAGGATATTAAAAAAAAATATTAATAAATGAATAAGACTGTAAAGAAGTCTTGAGACATAGCCAACTCTGGCGTATGTCTTATATGACAGTGTTTTAGACTGCCGATGTATGTAATAGCAAATTTCTTTTTCGAAACAATTCGAAAATTGAATAAGCTCATGAACGAGTAATCAATTATGCTTGCGCATAGTTGTAGTTGATTTTGTTTTTATGATTTCACATAAAAACGGTTTGAGTTTGGTCAAATATTTCTCTAAGAAGAGAAAAAATTGGGGTTTTCACCACTCGCAGAGGTGCATCAATACATTTTAAGAACGTTAAAAGTTTGTAGGCCCCTAAAACCGCACTCCACAGGGTCATTCAGAAAGCAGGGTCTCCACAGAGCCAGATCCATTAAAAGCAAGCTCTACGTGAATCTATCTCTAAAGAAACCCGTCCTTCTGAAGCCCCTGTCTCGTTTGGTTGAAGAGATCCCACACTCCTTTCAACCTCAACACAATTGAGCATCTCCTTGAACGGTGGGGTGGGGACAATGTCCCCGGAACACTTTTGCACACCCAATTTGAATTGCTTATCGCATCTGCGGCATGAAAATCCAGCATTGTCATCAGATAACCAAAGACGATACCAAAGTTCCTCCCGAAAGTGCAGAAAATATTCAAATCGGATGTGCAAACGGGGGTGAGTGCCTCATAGATGTTTTCAGTCAAGTGAGCCTCAAAATTGTGCCCAAACCAGGGCCAATAGGGTCGTAAAGAAGAAACAAAATAGGAGGACACCTAAAGAAAACGATACAAGTACCGAAATCTCTAAGAATCCAAACATTTTGCCAATTCCACACGATCTTTCGGTCCACAGAGCGATCACAAAAATGAGTCCCAACTTTCAGAAAATTCTATTCAGTACTCGACTTCTAGTTGGTGCCCGAAGGCTGTTTTATTCAAAATATCTGAAATTCAGAATACTCTTAGAAAGATCTATAGTATGTATATTGTTCTCCTTGTAAAGGTGGAACTCAGTCACTGGCGTCACTTTGCCAGGTTTTTTTTTTTTTTTTTATTTTATTTAAAAGAAGCCTCAAAAGAGTAACGAATAAAATAATTGGTTCTTTAGGGTTTTCGAATCATCACGATGTCCCTTGTCCATTGGTCACATCGAATAAATTCCGAAATTCTTAAAAAATCAACATTTTTTACACAACACCATTTTGAAATTCCTTGAAAATATTATTGTATAGTTGTGTGTCTTAAATTAAATTTACTTCTTGTTGGCACTAGCCTCGGTGTTGTTGTGCTCGATGACACGACCCTTCTCCAGTAAATCACGGAAAGTCTTCACATCATGACGGGGTATGTGCTTACGATAATTGATGTGTATAAGACCATAAATAAGATCAATTTCAGTCTCTTCATCGTGTCGACCTTCGGGCAATTGGGCGAGCAGAGCACGTTTTTGGCACACAAATGTATCTATGGCCACACGCTCACCCTGTGGTGTCTGACAAATCTCCATATAGATCTGGTAAGCCGGTTTTGTTGGTGAGAAATGACTGCGAATTAGTTCAATTGCATCAGTCCAGGTTTTAGCCTCACGCTTTACACCCTGCCACCAAGTAGATGCAATTCCATAAAACAGCAGGGATATTCCACGTAGTGCGTCTGTATCACTGATGTGTTCAACTTCTTTATAGGTTTCCACTGATGTAATAAATTCTTCGACGGCATCATGATCACGTTGTCCACCAAAACGGGCGTTACAATTTGTGAAACTTCCCTTTGATTTAGTGGTGGCTGCTTGGGCTGCAGGAGCAGCAGATACAGCTGCGGCGCGAACACCTTCAATAAGCTGCTGTAGTTGTTCTTGTGTCATCTGTACTACAGCCATAGTTGCACTTTTTTTACTAAATTTAATTCAATTCAATGCAAACAAAAAAGGTTTAATTTTTTTTTTAAATATGGTAAAAAAAATCACTTTGATGACTTAGAGCAAAGCCAATGTATCTGGCGAATGCTGGCGTTTATACAAATGCGATACGAGTGAGTGCCCAATAGCGACTACTATCAAAAGCATCGTCGTTATAACTTTTATATGAAGAATACAGAGTTAATTTGCTTAGGTTGTGAAATATGTAAGTATTTGTCATAACCAACGTTTATGACGTCATTTTTGGCTATACACTTATTTCTAAAAAGCTTAAAGTACAAACAGATGCACGTGTATGTCGCCCATGAACATCGAATCGTTTGAATTGAGCGTTCTTTTTAGTTGTACATATTGTACCTATGTACAATATATTGTAGGTCTGAGCAAAAAAAAAAAAAAGTTTTTGAAAATACCCGTAAATACCATTAATTTCATGATAATGATCTGGAAAAATAAAAAAACTCCGTCAGTGTTGAATGAGAAAGCTCCTGAAAATATTATTATTTTTGTTGACATTCCGCTCAAATGCCGGTCGGCAAGAAACCTAACCTTTGATGAAATATTTTAGGGTTATTTACTAGCTGGGGTGAAAAGTAACCTCCTTGGGAATGAAAAAAAAGTTTTTTAAATGTTTTTTTTATTTTATTCAATATAGTCCCCTTTTAGTTTGATACACTTATTCTAACGATTTTCCAACTTCTTGATCCCGTCCGAAAAGTAATTTTCGGAAGGTCTGCAAAATATTCCTCCATGGCGTCGATGATTTCCTCGCGTGAACTGAATTTTTTATTGATGAGTCATCTTTTGAGGTTTGGGAAGAGATAATAGTCCGAGGGAGCCAAATCGGGCGAATACGGTGGATGCGACAGCAATTGGAGCTGTAAGTCATTGATTTTAGCCATGGTTGCGATGCTTTTGTGCGTCGGTGCATTGTCTTGCAAAAACAAAATTTTTTTCGCTTCATATGAAGCCGTTTTGCAGCGACTTCGGCTTTCAATCGCTCCAATAATGCACAGTAATACTAGCTGTTGATGGTTTTTCCTTTTTCAAGGTAGTCCACGAAGAGTATGATATAACATTCTCTTCCCTTAACTAAAGGTGTTCCCCAAGGATCGATCTAAGGACCTCTCTTATTTTCGGTCTATATTAATGATATAGCTTCTGTAATACTGAATTCATCGAAACACATTTACGCTGATGACGTTCAAATTTATCAAAGCTGTCCCTTAGGCCTCATTGAAAATTGCGCTAGTGATTGAGAGAATGAAGAGCTTCAACGAATTTCAAATTGGTCGTCAAAAAGTAGTTTAGTACTAAATCCAGGAAAATGTTAATGTTTAGTTATCTCTAAAACTATTCTTGATCTTTCCTATTTCCCACATTTAATGCTAAACGGCTCAAAAATTGAATTCTTTGACTCTTCGAAAAATCTAGGCGTTATCTTCAATAGAACACTAACGTGGAACAACCATATAAATTCTATAGTTTGAAAAACATATGGCGTTCTTTGAACACAATGATTTGCCCAAAAGTGTACACCAACTAAAACCAGACTGCTACTTGCCAAAACCTTAGTTATTCCTTTGCTGGTTTATGGATGCGAAATTTTCCATGAATGTGTTGCCGAGAGCAAAAGAAAACTACAAGTAGCATTTAGCACCACCATTCGATATGTATATTGTCTCAAAAGATATGACCACGTTTCACACCTAGCCAAACACTTGGTAAAGATGACATTTCAAAATTATATAAAATTTCGTGCGCTTTTATTTCTCTTCAGCATTATTAAAAGTAGGCAGCCGACATATCTATACGAAAAAATCAAGTTTCCGGTGTCTAACAGATCTGCCTGTTTCATGTTTAACATCTGAGAGACAGTTTTATATTGCTATTATACGTCTTTGGAATACACTTCCACGTACTATACGAGAGCTAGACGACGCGCGATGATTTAAACACGAACTTCAACATTTCCTTGTGTGCGCTCAGTACTAATCTTTGTGGTATCTGCTAGCTCGCACACCTTCACTTTCCGGTCAGCCAACACGATTTCATATATTTTTTTGACATTGCCCTCTGTAATCGCATCGGAGGGACTGCCGCTGCGGACTTGATCGGTAGTGGAGTTGCGGCCACCACGAAACTCTCGAAACCAATATTTGACGGTGTAATCTGACGGAGCATTAGCCCAACTTTTCTTTTGTTTCCTTCGCCGTTTTGCCTCTCAAAAAATAATGTTTTATGAAAGAACGAAAATTGTTTTTGTCCATACGTGCCAAACACGTCAACAACAATCAGCTGCCAAAACAAAACTAAAGACAGTATCGCACTGAAATTTGGCATATGTACGGAATTCAAGGCACCATAACCTTTTTTGCAGTAGTAGCAACCACCTAGTACCTACATTTCATTTCATCCATATGAATCTTAAGCTGTAGATACATATTCGTGTAGAGTAAACTTTGCTAGAATTTCCGCGGCGACATCGTATCTTAAGCAATCACATTATTTTTTATTTTTTTTAAAGCCGTTTACATTAGTCAACAAAATTAGACACTTCTGCAGGAATATAAAAATTACAAGTGCTTGTTAAGTTTTGCGCAACAGTGTGAAAAAAATGCGTTCCTAAATGTATGAACAGAATAATCTCTGTGAGTATCCGAATTTTAATTGCACAGTCAACCCAACAACTTAATTTGTAAATCGTAGAGTCACTCTAGAAGTTGTTTTATTTTGGGTAACTTCGTTAGAATTTCCGAATATCTTTGCATTTGAGTGATCCAATTATTTTTAATTCGGCCTCTTCTTCAAGTCTCGGCTGTAACAGGAGCCTTAATTGCTTTTGACATGGGAAAACCACCTGGTTTGCTTAGCCTGAAGTTTTTCCACTATCGGTTTGTTAATGTTGATACTTCCGCGAATGCGGTACCTTTAATAAAATCACGTTTTTTTGCACCCGATGACATCCGTAATATTAACATTTTATGCTGTAATTTTTTTTGCTATATACGCGGCGTACCATATGTTAAAGTTGGACGAGCTACAACCTTTAAGTTTGAGCTTTATTTATCTGTTTCAAAATACTGTGAGGTTTTCACGCTATTAAAGCCAACCTGCACCGACTCTATGCTATTCGAGTTGTGTCAGCTGTTTCTGACATTTTTGCAGTTCCTGAGGCTTCTGCTGTTGCTTTTGTTAGCCTTTCTATTCTCCGTAGCTTATTTTGTAGAATTATTAAAAAAAATACATATACGAGGGCTGTTTGGTGAATACCCGGATTAAAAATGACAACGAAATTTTTTTATTTTTGACATTTTATTTTTCAGTTTTTCTCTACTCCAAATAGTCAACGTAGATCACACCTCGCGCGTCCCAAAAAATGGTTGTCATCATATTTTCGGTCGAAGGCACGGTCTTCGCCTTCTTTGAAGCGCGTTCACCGGGTAAAACGCATTGTTTCGATTGTTCTTTGGTCTCTGGAGTGTACCAATAAATTTATGTCTTATCGACAATCACGAAACGACGCAGAAACTTCTCGAGATTTTAATTAAACAGGGTCAAGCACGTCTTTGAAGTGGTCTCACTATTGCGCTTGTTCTCCGGTGTGAGATAGGGCGGCACTCATCGCGCGGACAACTTTCCCAAGCCCAAAATCTAGTGCAGGATATGGCTTACGCGTTCAGTAGAGATGCTTGTTATCTCAGAAAAACTCGGAAATTTCACTCAGCCAATACGAGATGATGGATTTTGCACACAGTTTTCTCTGTGGTAACCGTTTTTGGGCCATCTGAGCGGGGTTCACCAAAAACCGATGTGCGGCCATGGCGGAACTCTGCAAACCAATAGTAAACAACGATACTGCTCTTTTTTCGTGGTCGCAAGAAACACTTACTCGTTGTTTTGAAATGGGTGTCAAACAAAACTAAGCGTCAGATTATCACCAAATTTTGACAGGCGGGCTAAAAGAGGTTATACACTCAGTTTTGCTCAGTAGCGCCACCTATCTTCCAATCCGGGTACTCATCAAACAGCCCTGGAATATTTCAATCCAATTCTCCTGGCAGAGTAGTTCTCCATGTCATGAAGCGTGGCCAGTAAAATACTGCGTGTTCCATATCTTCATCTTCATTTAGACATTCGGGGTAAGATGATGAGCTGTCGTCCTCAAAACGGTGGAAATACTCGCGATAACCACCGTTTCCAGACAGGGACTGCGTAAGGTTGTAATTGCAGTCTTCGTGTTTATATTCTACCCATGGATCATGGACTGTCGGAATAAGTTCGTATGTCTATCTGCCTTTCATTGTACTATCCCAGCGAGTTTGAGATGTTGGCTTAAAGCTCTTTTGTCATAAATCTTTAACATTTCATCTGCAAAAATGTCAGCGGAAACCATTCCAGCTATAACAAAAGCGACCTCCGCTGATATGGTTCGAAAGCTAGTTAGTATGTTGACCATAATTCCTTTTGGTCTACAACTCTGGAGAATAAGATCCAGGTTCATCAATGTTAGGCAGTATGCGCGAGGGAGTTCCCTGCATTTGCGATGCTTTCTTGTTTAAATAGTCCACGTGTGTTTTGAACCATAATCTGTTACCCAGCATTGCTCGATTGGTTATGATTGTTTTATGGTCGGCCTGTTATTGCTTCAGATAAATTTTGGATTCAACTGTACGAAACCTGTTTAACTACTGTCACGACGGCAACGACCGCCAAAAAGCCAGGCAACATAAATTGTAATACTTCGTCGTGCTTGATGTTTCACAATAAAGGCCCCTAGACCGACCCCTGTGGAACTCCTACAGTGACTGTATTATATCTCAACTTCTTGTTGAAATAACTCGTCACTGTATCCACCAGTTCGCCGAATTAAGAGCATTTTTAGCATCCAACGTTACTACTGCACCGTACTCCTTTGTTCTGTAGAGCCATCTTCCCTTTCGATGGCGCCTTTTGCGATATCAACTACTGCTCTTATGCTCTTTGTAATCTGAGTCTGTACTCATCTGCCACTACGAGTTATCTATTTTAAGTGCAGATTATCTCCTCGAGGATATATCCCATGGTGTCCAATAGGTATATTGGGGCAGTGGGACGATGTTGCTCCTGGAGGTTTCTTTCTTTTTGGTAGCAGGACTTAATGGTGCATTATTCACTGGGGTTCTCTGAAGATCACCCGCGGTTCAGGATTTGTTGGTATTCGTTGGACGTTAAGCTGGGTCGGGCATGGAAACTGAAGAAATGGATCCCATATATTTGTGTATTGGAAAGTATAGTATCTACCTATCCGTATTGCCGTTTGTTTTGCCTTATAGCAGATTCAGTTAATATTCTTATCAGGATATTTATGGGGTTCACTTATCATGATAACGTCCGCCCTTTCGTCCTTTACCGTTTATGCTAGGATGTCCTGGAATGTTCCACAGTGAATAGGTTTAATTTTTAGTATCTTCATGACCTTTTGCAATTGATAGCTCTCCGATAAGCTAGGTATTTGTGACTGCCAGCTGCGTACAAAATGTTCTTTGTTGCATTTCTTTGCTATGTGGCCTTATGTACCACATTTCCTATATAGTTTGGAGCGGTCTTCTTCGCTTTTGCATTTCCAAATTAAGTGACCAAAGTCTAAGCATTTGAAACAAGTTTTTAGCAGCGTCCGTTCGCGCGTACGACAGTTACCCCAGCCGATTTCAAATTTTAGCTTCTAAAAGTTTTCCTGCGTTTTCTGCTGGGAGGTGAATTGTTGTTGTTTGAATTCTTCTGTGAGCCTTTCACAGGAATAAAATGTCTGCTGATGAAACTGTTACTACAAACTGGGCTGCGATGGCATTGATTATGTGAACGGTGAAATAAGATCTCGAAACGAACCAAATAAGATTTCCAAGACTAAGTCAGGGTCTTAGAAAAGAGATGGTGGCGGATGAGCTCTTAATGGACCAACGGCAAAGCTCACATATCCGCTCAGATTAATGGCTACGGCGTCCCAGTGGTATTATAATGGAACTGGGCCTCCAGGTAAGGGGTTATACCGACGGGGTAACTGCTCGGCCATGGAAAAAATAAACTAAGTTACGAAGCAATAGCAAGCCTCGGATACCGACAAATCTACTATTGAAAACCCCTACAAATAAAACAAAGACAACGAACTTGGAATCTATATGTGGAATGTTAGGTTCCCTTATTAGCTAAGTGCAACCAAACAACTAACGGAGGCTCTGGTCTGCTCAAAGAGATGATGAAAAACTGCGATATCTACTAGGGTAAATATACAATAGAGCAATGTAGATAGGCTTTACAGTCAATGAGGATGAGAATAAGTATATGCTGTCAATAAGAAAAGGCACCCTACACCGACAACGACATTTAAGACAAAATGTCACCCTCGACAGATATAACTTTGAGGTAGTTAAGAGCTTTGTCTACCTAGGTTTCGATTTCAATTCAGACAACTACACCATATGCTATGCTCAAACGAAGAATATCTCCTGTCGAGGGAAGGGATCTCAGCCAACTTAGCATGCGAAACTGAAGGCAGCTAGCTAAAGATCGAATTGGTTGGAGACGCTTGTTGGTTGAGACCCAGCTCCACCCGGACTGGAGCGCCACTTTAAGTAAGTAAGTAGGTAAGTAATAAGAAATGAGGACATCTTCGGTAGGACAGTTTGAAAGCATTCCCTACACGACACCACGTAAGGAAATGAATTCGAGCTAACTGACTTTGTTGAGGATCGACATATCAATAAAGCTAGCTCAATAAATATTAATAATAGTCGCCTGGCCATGAGATAGTAAACCAAACTAATTATTTTTCTTCTAACGCAAGGCTATTCTTCAATATTATAGATGTCCGAGAATTCCGAGCCGCTAGTCCATAATGGTCACTATCTAGTTGCCAAGCTATGGTATGCCTAAGGTCATTCATAACATCGATGAAATACAGTGGAGAGAATAGAAGACACAATGCGAAAACATTTTTCTATCGCATATAGCCCAAGCTGTCGGTAAGAACGATGCAACATACATCAAGTGCTAAAGATCAGCGGTGTCGATGACAAAGAACCTAGAAAAATGGCGCAACTGATGTGGTGGGCTAAACTTAATCACTCTCATGAAATTTTTGGTTTGATGGAGGTCTAAAGTAAGCACATAGGTGAAAATAACTTGTGTATGAAGCTACAAGAAGATCGAGAGTTTCTAGTGCGATCTACGAGCAAATGGAAAGAGTGGTCGAGGACATAGGAGGTGCTAATTCAGGTGAAAAGTTCGAATGTTTCTTTGTAGATAAAAAGAACATATCAAGCCAACATTATCTGAGCAGAAACCCGTAAATCTGAGATAACGCCAATCCATTACAAAGATTTGTTCCAAGGATAGTACGAATGCTTAGAACCTCAGCATCGTCTGCCCGTTCCACAAGAAAAGATAATCTCAACCATTATTTCATTAAGTATAGAATATTCTTAAAATCGCGTACAAGATCTTGTCTGCTGTATTGTGTAAATGCCTAAAACCGTATCTAAATGATCTGATTAATCCCTATCAGTGCCGTTTTAAGCCCCGAAAGTCCACAACTGTCCAAATATTCACACCACGTCAGATACTGGAAAAAACTGAAGAAGTTCAGATCGATAAACATTACCTCTTCGATTCCAAAACTGCATACACAACATCTATACAGACGAGGTAGACAGAGTCATGTTCAAATCTTCCTTTACAATAGAGAGCTTTGACTTTGAAGAAATTAGGGATTTTGTCTTCCTCTGATCCGCTATTACTTTTGGTCTAAAACTTAACTGATAAGACCTTGTCAAAAAACACTAAGGAGTCTCTATATAACCCGCAACATCATAGCTCTACTCTGGGGCGAAGCCCGAACGCAAAATCCTTCCGATGATATTTGGTCCAGTTTGTGTTGACAGACTTAAGATGAAAAGCTGGTCATAAAGTGGGTCATCAGTTGCCTTAGCTGACTGGGATACTTTGAGCGAATGGATACCGTCTTTGGTTCCTTTCCAGGAAGACAATACAGTAGAGGAAGATACATTCTTAAGAAGCGTGTACAAGTGAAAGCGTGTACATCTTAACCAATTTGTCGTGCGGAACTAGAGATTATTGGAGATTGAGCCCGAGTCTTCTCTTGACTTACATCTAAATGAATAAATACCTTACTTGGTACTTTTACTTGAGATTCTAGATTGATAGAAATGTGTGCGAATACGATGAGCTCGTCCTTTCGCGGTGATCGCCACTGGTAGATAGTTAATCTTAATGTGCAGCCAGGCATTTATCTTATAAGCTCACACCTGCCCCCCGTAATTCAATGGGCCCGATTTCACTGTATGTCAGTATGTCTAAAGTGTTTATATATATTTATATAGTGCGTCAATGTATTTATATTGATCCATGATTCCATTAATGATGACGAAATTTCCGGGTCTAGCAGCAGACATACAACCCCACACAAAAGCCGATCCATCTGCATGTTTAATTGCCGGGCGAAAATTCTCTTCCATTAGCTCCTCGTTAGGTTTTCACCACACACAATTTTATATTTTTTAATTTCGCCTCATTTATTTCGCTTAATACACTTAAACTACAGTAACTTAGGAACTAGGTCTTAAAACTAACAAAAATGAAGGGTCTATCACTAGGGCTTAAAGCTATGGATGGTGAAAGAGATCAAATTTGAGGGAGAGAGTGTTGCGATTAAAATCGAAAACGGAAAGCTTGGAGTTATTCTTACGCAGCATATGGGAGATTGTTTCGATAGATCCATATGTGGTGCCGTGAATTGGTAGATAAAAAAAAAACTGGGGCAATGTAGATTTCGAAGGTTAGTGTCAAAATCAAAACGAAGCCTGAGAGGAGTAGGTGAATGAAAAGAATGTCTTCTGCGTCCCTTCATTCCTCAAGGGTATTCAGGTTAATGAGTTTGAGACGGTTTTGATGGGAAGGTAAGATATCGTAAGATCGTTCCAAGGTAGACCACGAAAAGCAAATCGAAGAAAACGACGTTGGATGCTCTTAATTCGGGATACATGAACTCGTTGAAAGGGACACCACGCTTGGCAAGTATACTCGAAAAAACGACGAATAAAAGTTATATACGGGTTGCAGAATTCTTAAGACCATCTTTTAACAAAGGCAAGTGATAAGTTTGAGAAAGTATGCTCCCTGTCGCATAATATGCTAAGATCGCGGTTAGATTGAACAAGTATATAGGTTGAACGTGGAGAAGGTAAATTCGGGTAGAAGACTTGTTACACTTATGGTACTGCGAAGATAATCATTGACATTTGGTGAGATTGTTGTTCTTGATGCATCAGGTAGAAAAACTGTTTATATCTATTTGAAGGAGGCTGGAGCCATGTTGGGAGGAAATGGGTTTAAGAACTTTGTTATCGTCAGCATAAAGAGAAAGTGCTGAGTGTTGAATGACCTTTTGAAGATAGTTATTAGTTAGGATGAAAAGAAGTGGACCTAGGTGACTACCTTGAGGAATACCTAACGTGGCCAAGAATGGAGGCGATAGGAGAGCTATGAAACGAGTACTATAAAAACTATTATCCAGGTAAGAAAATATCCATTTTTGCAAAATGGGTTCAAAGTCTAGGACGGAGACTTTGAACAAGATTAGTTTATGAGATATCTTAAATCGAAAGCCTTACTGATATCAGTTGTTATAACGTCAACTTCTTTTCCACTTAATAAGGCTGGTAGAACGCGAGTTCGACGATGTTAGTAGTAGTTGATCTACCTTTCAGAAAGCCAGGCTGATTAAGGAAAATAAGAGACTTGCACTGGAAACTTTAATTTTTGAACAAAATGCTTTCGAGGAGTTGGGGTACATGTAAGAGTTTAGCTATGATGCGATAATTATTGACTTTGCCCCTTAATCATTTTTTGTGTATCGGTGTTATGAAAGTGAGAAAGCGTTGACGAACACTTTTTAGGAAATATGAATGGAAGGCCATCTGTGATGGGTAAGTATTCATCACCTTGTGTTACAAGGGGAATATCTTTTGAAAGGGTAAAATCGTCGTCTTGAAAAACATTAAAACTAGGGGAGAATACCATACTATAATTCATGATTCTTTGTATCGGGAATTAGATTAGATTTAAGTCAGACCGTAGACCTCATATGTGAGAGCGTGAGATTACGTAAGTAGCATTTTTCGTTATCAGGGATCATTTTTGAGTGCACGTAGTTACCGAAAACAGAAAAGTCGTCTGAGACTTTTTGTATAGACATTTTGAAAATCTCCTGCAACTTGATGTATAAGTTCCTTAGACATGTAAGGTCATTAGGGAGACAATTCTGCGAACTGCGAACAACATGGTTAATGGATTCAGCTTCAATATCAGCAAAACCAGTCTTCGAAATTCGAAGTATGATGAATATATTCAAAAACTTTTATTTTCAAATTAAAACATGTTTTAAATGATGCGCCTTATTCAGACTCAAGTCAGAAGCCAATAATCTATCAACATCCGATTCACAGACCATGCACAGTGCTGAGGAGGACAGCTTAGGCCAATACGATACTGTGAAGCTCTTTATATTGTATGTTTTTAGGAATTAGCTGTTTTGTCAGTGTGCAAACGTCGAGTGAAAAACGTTACTGAAGAACTTCTCAAAAATCTTTCTTGTACGAGTATACTGTACAAAATTCCTATATGAGTGATTCATCGTGAGGTTTAATTTTCAATAGCTTTTTTCGACAGATCACGCGTGAGTCCTATCAAATTGCTTCCTCATTTTTGTTCAGTATCGTTTGGCAAGTCATCATGGAAAGACTCACATTACAACAGCATCTCCAAATTGTTAAACTGTATTACAAAAATCAGCGTGCACATTACGGTGCACATAATCGACCTGCTGAAACCACTATTGCCAATACCATTCGCGAATTTGAGTTCCAGTTTACATTAGTGGATGATACTTGACCGGTTAGACCACATCTAGCATATAGTGAAGAAACTATGGTAACGTGTACACGAAGACCGTGACGAATCGATTCGTCGTCGTTCTCAGCAGCTTAGCTTGACATATTTTACGTGAAAATCTCGGCCTAAAAGCATACAAAATTCAACTTGTGCAAGAATTGAATCCAGGCGACTTGAATTTGCGTCATATATTCAGTGAATGGGCGCTTGAAGAACTCAATGAAAATCCAGTGTTTTATCGTGATTTTTTTTTTTTTTCTGTAATGAAGCCCATTTCTGACTCAATGGATACGTTAATAAACAAAATTGCCGTTTTTGGGCTGATGAGCAACCCGAAGAGTAACAAGAGCGGTATGGGTTGGTGGAAACATTGGTCCATATTTCTTCAAAAATGAGGCAAATCAGAATGTTACGCTCGGTCTCGGTCTCGCACATGGTCTCGGTGAGCTCTGGTTTTAACAAGACGGCGCTACAAGCCATACAGCGCGTGAAACAATGGACTTATTGAGAAATCATTTTAGTGAGCACTTAATTTCACGATTTGCTACGGTAAATTGGCCGCCTAGATCGTGCGATATCACACCCTTCGACTATGGTATTTTCTCTGGGGATACATAAAGTCTCAGGTCTTTAGGAATAAGCCAGCTACGATTGACGCTTTGGAAGCGAACATTACTCGTGCTATCCGCGAGATACCAGTCACTATGCTTGAACGAGTCGCCTAAAATTGAACCTTCCGAATGGATCACATCACACGCAGTCGTGGCCAACATTTACATAATATCATTTTTAAAAAGTAAATGCCATGAATTGTTTTTTTAACCAATAATAAAAATTTTAAGTTCACTTTCAAATTTATGTATTTTATTTTACATTATAAATCGAACCTTACGATGAATCGCCCTTTACAAAGCTTTTAAAATGTATAAAATAAGAACGAAAATAATAATGGTTCTAATTTATTTTTGGGTTAAAACCCAGAAAAATCAACTGTCCGACTTCTTTTTTGACCAACTGTATATTAAATAATGTGTTGTTGTTAGAGTGATGGGCTATATAATTATTTTATCGTTAATCAATGCAGGGAAACCGGTTGGGCAAACAGTAAACAAGAAATTGTTTTTATTTGAACATTTAGCCCATGTATGACAGCCGGCCGGCAGCATTATTTACCCAAAGTATCTGCCAACTTTTCAAAGTAATTGTGTCAGAAAAGCTCTTTTGTCTCGCGGCTTGTGAGATACCACACCATCATTACTATGCATCTTAGAAATTTGAATTAATGGTTAAGCATAGTTAGGCCAAACTCAGAGTCTCAGTTTATTTTGCAGATGTCGATTACTTGTTTATTTTTGTTGCTTTGCTGCAACTTGCAACAACACATCTGGGGTTATTATACTCGTACATTTTTTTTTTTTTCTTATAATAAAGAACAAACATTAATAGAATTTACTCGTTGTTTACGATATCACATAGCAGTCGCCTATAGACCCTGTTTGGTAGGTATGTTGATATTTTATGGTTGAGCAGGTGATTTTTAATTATTCTGTCTGTTCGTTTCTGTCCCACATTTACCTTTACACTTACTCTCCCTGTTTCTTCGATGGATTTCTGCAAAGGCTATCTAATTAAAGGTAGTGCATTCTTCGTTAACACATTCCTCACGCAATATTCGCTTCCAGCACTCAGATGTCATACTGCGGCCAAAGACTTGATACAGGTCTTGATGAGTTTATAGGAGGATTTTCTAACCTTTTAGCACATCAAGTATTTTTCAGACTTACACTGCCATGATCTTGTATACCTCTATATTAATTTAACATTATAGTCAATGAAAAGACAATGAAAAGACAATGGTGTACGCTTCTTATACTCATTTAGATGGAACTATAAGCTTCTGAATCTAAACACTTTGAATCTTTGTTAATAAACCTTACTTCACGCCTACTTACCATGCTATCTGGGATAATTGGGGAACGTATTACAAACTTCCGGTGCATCCGGTGTAGGATTTGTGATCCTACAAAAAGAATATTACATCGTGGAAGCCGATTAGTGACTGAATATTGACTGTAGGAGGATGAGAAAAGTATTTTTCAAGGTCAGCTGCTTGCCACCTATATTCTAAATTCATACGATGATCGCGTTTGGAAGTTCCAACGCAAAAGTGGGATGCGACAACACGTGATGAAAGCGCATAGCCTAAAAGATCAAAATGGCAATAGCGATAGTTCTATTTATTCCTTCGAAGCCATTTTGTAAGGCATTGGTCATCATCATTGCTTCAGCACCTAGCCTTCCACAAGATCAGCTTAGTTACATACATAGTTGATAATTTAGAATGCCCAAAACTATTCCATCCCATATGTAAGCCCGTCAAAATACTTGTTACACCCAGTTAAAAGCCCGACAGACTTGGGAATTCTGGGTACCATCTGAACTAGGAGCGAAAATAATGAGAAATATCTGATCAGACGATCATTGGGGGTACCTGTGATAAATATTTTAGCAACCGAAAGTCAGAGCAATATCGCTACGAGGCTGATAAGCCGTAGGACATGGCATGGTTATCAGCAGACACAGTTAGTCAAAGTTCAAATTGCAACAGCTTCACCCGTTGAGAGATTTGAACATGAAAGCAAACTACCGTGCGAAATAAAAGAAAGTACGAGAGTATAACCGTATAACCGTGACGAATGTCACCACATCAACGCTTTATCTCCTTCAGCCGAAGATGGAGCAAATCGGTGCGCCAAGAGAACCATTTATGCTTAGGAACCTTAACGAAAAACACAGTTCAAAGCAACAATTCTTCTAACAGTCTAGAGGGTGGCTTCCTCATTTCAGATGTTCACCTGATCATGATCCCGGATGGACGATCCCGAATATGAATGAACGTTTCGAAATGGAAAATAAATGATTTCGTAGAAGTGGTGGTCCATGGTAATCCTTACCCATGCAGCAAAAATTTTAAAGGTACGCTCGACTGTGATAATGATATTGTCATACGCCATCAATTCATGGCTCAATTCAGAAAAGTTAAAAAAACGTCACGATTAACTTTTGATGACCCTTGCACAAATTTAAAGGACAGCGACCTTCGGATCTGCACGTGGAATGTTCAGATCCTCAACAGAGGCCTTTGACTGCTATAACGCAGATATATTGCTATCAAGGAAGTGCGATAAAAGATTGTAATATCCAATATAATGATTGTTATGGGTAACAGAAACAGCTCTTATTCGGATGCAGATTTGTTATAGGCGGCAGACTTAAGCAAGAAGCTTTAATCTTCAGACGAGTCTTATGACAATCCGTATTAAGGCTACGTTCACTTACTTCTTGACAAGACCTATGAGCAATACTCTTAGTATGACTTTAAAATTGTACTAGACGATTTTAAGGCGAGGATATAAAAGAAGGATATTTTTGGTAGGATAGACACGTCTAACAAGGAATTTAGGCTTATTCCTCAGCTTAATATACTTAAGCGGACATATAGTAGCAGTCTCTGGATAATGAAACGCTAAATCAAACTGATCATTTTGCGATAGACGTAAGGCATGCCTCCAGTATTCTGGATGTCCGAGCGTCCGATATAACGTAAAACATCTGCAACAGAACCTTTGCCGAACGTGTGTCAAGAAGTCTCTCAATAACTCTTTTGCTACCGAAGACTATTCGCAACGCAAAATATAAATGTACCTGCCGATCACCATAAAATCCCTCGTTTTGTGAAGATACTGGCAAGCACAGAAGCGTATAAAGCAGCGCTGCAACGGAGAAAAGGAGCCGCTCATGAGCTCTACGAGCAGAAGAGACAAAAAGAACATCGGCTTCTCCAGTAGAAGAAATGGGGGCATGAGATGCGCGCGATCTAACAAATTTGCCAACGGGTAAAAATAACGTGTTAGTCCAACAAAACCCACAGAGAAACCTGTAAAGATGAAGACCGAAAGCTTGTAGTTAAGTTACAGTTGGTGCTGACAATATGGGGTTATATGAAATATAACAAAGCCCAACATCCCGCTGTCAAACAGAATAGACCATTCAACTTAGACGATGATAGCCAAAACTTCCGTCCACCTGACCAAAACGAAATAACTGCGCCAACTTAGAGGTAGAAGTCTTCTTAATATTATGTAGAGGATCTTGTCTCACATATTGTGTGAACGTCTGAAACCCTTCGTCAGCAACCTTATTAGCACGTATCAGAGTGGTGTAGTCTCAGACCAATTTTCATTTTTTAAAACGGCATGTGACAGCATTTATATATAGAGCCATGGTAAGTTTTGAAACGAAGTTGCTAAAATCGGTTTAGAGGTAATTGCGGGTAAAACCAAGTGTACGAGTATATTGCCAACAATAAGGGACACACAATATCTCCAACTAGAAGGTAGTAAGAAACTTTGTCTACCTTGGCTCTGCTATAAATTGGGCCAACAACACCTCAGCAAAAAACGAAGAATAACTCTTGCCAATCTCTGTTTATTTGAGCTAACAAGGTATATAAATAGTAAGGCTAAACCCGAAAAACTAAGGAGGCTTTATATAAGACCTAGATCATCCCAGTCCTGCCTTATTGCACTAAAACATGGACTCTATTGAAAGCGGTTGAAGACATCCTTAGTTGTTTCGAAAGAAAAATCCTTCGAAAAATATTCGGTCCCATTTACGTTGACGGACTTTGGGAGGGAGAAGTTTCAACGACGAACTATAAGAGCTGTACGGCGTCATCGACCTAGGTAGAAAACTGCGCATCGGTCGCCTGAGATGGCTAGCACATGTAAGACGCCCACAGCGTCTTCGAATCTAACCCAGAGTGGAATGAATCGATTGTTGATTGCATTCTTAAGGACATACTCCGTTTAAGGAAAAGTAGTCCTACAGTCGCTTCGTTGAGTTTGTTCTTTGGATGTCTTCGAAACCCGGTTCTATGGATATGTTCTCTGACGCAATGGTACTCAGGATTAGCTTCAGCCAGTGCATGAGCCTGTGATAGGAACGCATTGAAATCGGATGTTCGCCAATGTTTTGTAAGCCCTGTCGTCTTTGTGGGAGATGGCAATCTTAGGCTTAAGCACGCTACAAAAGATTCTGCAGGCATCTTAAAGTTAGTCAGTCTTACTTAAAGGTGATATAAGCTACATACTCGTATGTACACTTATGACATGATTCTGCACACCTATGTACATACACAGTTGCATTTCTTTGGCACGGGAGGTTAAGGATTCTTCTTAAATTGGAAGCAGTTCATGTAGAAACTGAGTACTTGTATGAGTGGTTCCAGATAACCATAGTGTTCCACAAAACACCTTATAGTTAGTCGTAAGAGCTCCACACGCAATTCTGGAAAATGTTTTCAGATACCGTGATTGTCAAATCCTATCATCAGAAGAGTTCTCTTCACTGCACAAACTGTAAAATAAGTCGCATTATGGCATGAAACTGTTCTTGCATCACATTACATCAAATCACGGTTGTTGCACGGTTGTAGTGCAACAGCATTCATACAGATTCTTTTGTAGCGAGATGATATTCATAAAAGAATTTCATCATTTAGGCAAATGGGAAATTCCTCAAAACGTAATCAGCAAGGGAATTCCTGGGTTGGCAACAGAAAAACCCACATATCTACAAACAGTGGAATTCAAATGCTTGCAAGCAAGTATAACTACAGGCACACCAATTCTCCTTATAGTTATGTAAAATACTCATGCATGGCAATGCAACAGAATCATCGTGTAAGAGATACTGGACACAGATTTGTTTTGCTTCCCAATTTCCAACACACAAGAGACCCTGAACAGGTAGCCCCATATGTTCCCCCGAAAACGGGCTTTTGTTTTAAGCAGAAAAGAATGTTAACTAGAAATCAAAATATTTTTATTAGTACATAAGTAGGTACATTGTGATTAAAAGAGAATAAAAATCGCCATTCTCCCACACATCTAACGAAAAAGCTTTCAACTCAAAGGCTTCTTCTACACGTACTTGTATGTACTCATTCAATAACTAAAAATGAATCAAAAGGCCATTTAAAAGATAAAAATGACGTCAGTAATGCTCACAATCGAATCGATAGACTTTTATTTCACCACCAGCACAAATTCAAAATCTCTTTGGCGTGTATATAAGCAGCGACTGCTGTGGATTTAACCAGTCTCTACCGAGCACTCATTCGTATCGTATTCGAACGCAGGCATTCGCCAGACGCCTTGGCTTTGCTCTGAATCATCAAAGTGATTTTTTTACAAGTACAGTTACTTCATAACTGAAATTTAACAAAAACAAAAAAAAAGTGCAAAAATGGCTGTAGTACAGATGACGTCAGACCAATTACAACAGCTAATCGAAGCCGTTCGTTCCGCAGCTGTAGCAGGCGTTCCAGTTGGAGCTGCTGCAGCATCAGCCATTCAATCAAAGGGTAGTTTTACCAACTGCACTGCCCGCTTTGGAGGACAACGTGACCATGATGCCGTTGAGGAGTTCATTACGTCAATGGTGACATACAAGGAAATCGAACACATCAACGATGAAGATGCATTACGTGGAATATCGCTGCTCTTCTATGGGCTCGCATCTACCTGGTGGCAAGGTGTCAAGCGTGAGGCAAAGACCTGGGAAGACGCCATCGAACTTATCCGCAGTCATTTCTCACCAACGAAACCAGCCTACCAGATTTACATGGAGATCTTCCAGACACCACAAAGCGAGGGCACAGCCATCGACACATTTGTGTGCCAAAAACGTGCTTTACTCGCCCAATTGCCAGAAGATCGCCACGATGAACAGACCGAAATCGACTTGATCTACGGCTTACTACACATCAACTATCGCAAGCATATTGCCCGTCATGATGTCAAAACTTTCCGTGATCTTTTGGAAAGAGGTCGAATCATCGAGCACAACAACACCGAGGCTTGTGAAGCTACACCTTCGAACGAGGCTATTACGGGAGGACGTAGTGGCCCAAAACGTTGCACACACTGCAATTACAGAGGACACACTGTCGAGAATTGCCGCAAGAAGAAGGCAGCTGAGTAATAACAAGGATCAACGTCATCTCACCCCAATACCATCCAATTATTTAAGGTTAAGGTATAAACTATTGTAGATTTAAATTTGCACTTTTTTCTCAAGGCTTTTCAAGACTGTTTCGAGTAGAACCAGTTCGTTAGGAGTTTTTGGAAATCTCACTTTCACCTAGGCCATGTCTATGCGTATACCATACTATGCATGCCGATGGTTTTGAAGGACTCCAATAAACCTTATGAAGTGATTGTTTCGAAATTTTTTGAATTCGCTTCTTAAAAAAAAAAAAAAAAAAAAAAAAAAATCTGGTAAAGTGACGCCAGTAAATTGGACCACTACGGGCCACCATGATTCTTAAAAAGTTTTCTTACTTTTTAATATTATTGTATTCAACCGCCTTCGGGCACAAACTAGAAGCCGAGTACTGAATAGAATTTTCTGAAAGTTGGGATTCATTTTTGTGATCGCTCCGTGGACCGAAAGATCGTATGGAATTGGCAAAAGGTTTGGATTCTTAGAGATTTCGGTACTTGTATCGTTTTCTTTGGGTATCTTACCATTTTGTTTCTTCCTTACAGCTCTATTGGCCCTGGTTTGGGCACAATTTTGAGGCTAACTTGACTGAAGACATCTATGAGGCACTCACCCCCGTTTGCACATTCGATTTGAATATTTTCTGCTCTTTCGGGAGGAACTTTGGTATCGTCTTTGGTTATCTGATGACAATGCTGGATTTTCATGCCGCAGATGCGATAAGCAATTTAAATTGGGTGTGCAAAAGGGTTCCGGGGACATTGTCCCCACCCCACCGTTCAAGGAGATGCTCAATTGTGTTGAGGTTGAAAAGAGTGTGGGATCTCTTCAACCAAACGAGACAGGGGCTTCAGAAGGAGAGGTTTCCTTAGAGGTAGATTCATGTAGAGCTTGCTTTTCATGGATCTGGGTCTGTGGAGACCCTGCTTTCTGAATGACTCTGTGGAGTGCGGTTTTAGGGACCTACAAACTTTTCACGTTCTCAAAATGTATTGATGCACCTCTGCGAGTGGTGAAAACTCCAATTTTTTCTCTTCTTAGAGAAATATTTGACCAAACTCAAACCGTTTTTATGTGAAATCATAAAAACAAAATCAACTACAACTATGCGCAAGCATAATTGATTACTCGTTCATGAGCTTATTCAATTTTCGAATTGTTTCGAAAAAGTAATTTGCTATTACATACATCGGCAGTCTGAAACACTGTCATATAAGACATACGCCAGAGTTGGATATGTCTCAAGACTTCTTTACAGTCTTATTTATTTATTATTATTTTTTTTAATATCCTGGCTGAGACGTCAACCCCCACAAGTCACTTTGTATACGAATGCGATCGATAACTCAATAAAAACATCGTAATATGTACAATTAAAAAAAGAATGCATTAAGCAGTATGTCGTCGAATGTATCTATTACAATTTTTATGTAGAGACTCTTAAATTTAAAAATCTGTAGCAACAAAATGTAATTTCGAAGAAAATTGTATGTTAACAAATTTTTTATAAAGTTTTGTATTTTTGTAAACAAATTTAAGAAAACTATTTTTTTATAAATAAATCTTCTAATTTAGGACTTACAAATTTGATTGTTTCACTTTCATTTGGGTTTTTTCTTGGACAAGTTCAAGGCTTTGTGTCGTTTTCTTCTATTTCCACTGACTTTACCGTGTAGGTTTGATAGAAACATGGTATAACACTACTGAATATACATAGATGCAGACGCACAGTTTTGTATCTTTCATTTATTCTCGTAATGGATTGCATTTAAATTCACATGCACGATTGGTATATTTTGAATAAAGAAAAAGATGGTGAGTTAGCCTTGTATGAAAATGTTTTTCAAGCGGAACAAAATATGATATAATTGAGAACTAATACGCAGATACCTCACAGTTCAAATCGCATTGTATGCAATACTTTACATACTTTTGCTCTTTTGCTCTTTTGCTCATGTGTTCTATGTTTATATATCAGAAGCCGTAGAATGGAGTGCAAATTCGCACACGAAACGATTGAGTGTAACTCAAGAGCAAAGCTCTTTCTCATTTATGAGAGCAGAACTTCGTGATAGAGCTAAAATCCCAACAGTTGTTTTTGAGTTTAACGTGGAATGTGACACAGAAGTGTGATCATATGTGCAGTAGCGCATTTAGGATGAGGCGTAGGTAGATGACCGACCAGGGCGCTAGTGACGCATAAGGTACTTTTTTATAATTAAATAATGTTTTTTGGGAGCTAAAGATTTTTTTTTTTAAACAACAACGATGTCTAGCATGGTCGGCGTTTGTGTTTTTTTGAAAATAAAACTTTTTATCGCTCGTTGGGCAGTAATTCCAAACTCCAATGAAACGAAAAAGTGACAGGAAGTGGTTCTGAACTACAATGAAACAAAAAAGAGCGAAACAAAGTGGTTCCAAACTCAGATGAAACGAATCCTTTGGTCCCTTTTGCACTCACTAGATGACATCCAAAATCATGCGATAGTACTTGTAAATTCCACTAATATTAGCCAACAAGGTTGAAGTATTTGTTGCTTCTTGATGTGGTATCATTTTTTCCACCAGTAGTGCTCCTACGTAGCCAATAAAGTTATTCCACTTCAAACTATCCTTCACAGCCATCTCGTTGTGAATGATAAAAATTCGATAAAATAAGATGTAGCGAATATGGTAAGGAAGTTCAGGCAGTAGGCGACATGGCAGAGAAACGAAGAAACGAACGAAACGTCGACAGACTCGGAGAAGGGAACAAATAGAGAGGATGTACCGCGCGTGCTTTACCGCAACAACATCAGTATCATCATCATCGTCAAAGTATAATAACTACCTAGACATTACCTGGTAGCACATCACCAAAAACATCATCAACACGTAATGGAAAATTTCAGCTTAACAACAAAATTTGGCGTAGATAGATAGTGAATAGCGTAGATAGATCAACTGTAGCCCAGCAACAGAATTGCTACAGTGACATCGGTTGACCTAGTTTGAGAATAGCGGTAGTAGCAATGCAAGCAAGGCAACATGACTGTTGTCTGTTTATTATCACCTCTTCATTGTGTAATGTTTTGTATTATTCGTGATATTATGCTAAGTTAGTTTAAGATAACAAGTCAGTCTTGTGAAGGACCTTGAAGTAAAAAGACATTGTTCAAACTAGTTGTGTTTAATTTATTAGGGCTGGGCAAATACATAACTTGCGCACGGAATAACGACGCTCCATCTCGCGTCCTCACTATAGGCACATAGAGTCATTTCTGACTTTGTATGAGTATGGCGAGTTATTAAAAGAACTTGCATGGGAATAGGTTATATTGTAGAGCATCCCTAGCACGTGTCATCAGTCGTAGAGCACTCGTTATTTATCTAATTTATATAGTGTGCCGAAGTTATAAAGAACTGAGAAATACTATATCCCTCGAAAAATACCTCAATAATGAAAAATGGCTTCTTTTATCAAAGAAGTATGAAAAAATAACTTGCAATCTAGGATAAACATCCTTATTTTAACTAACTATATTTATCGAGCTTCGTGAAGTCTCACTTCTATCACCTAGCTTTGTAGGCTGATAATTTGCTTATTGTACCATAATGACTTGGGAATTCAAAGTGGGTATGGAAAGTATACGCGGGATTTTGCTTTTCTACGTACGACTGTCCAGGTACACCAAAATTTACTCGGATACAAACTAGTGCCTTACGTATGGTTCATGACATTGTTCTTGAACCGACTTCAGGCATATGATTTCCGTGGCTATTTCTGACGAGGCACAACTTGTCGATTTATTTTTGGAACACTCAAAATCGATCGAAAGTCCATTCCAAAATGTAATTCTTGGTGGAAGAATAAATGTTCTCTTCTCAAAGAGAAGAAGAAGACCGCTTTAAGCGGTCAGTCCAGTTTTTGATGACTCGGTCCAATATGTGCGACGTTATTCCGGCAGTAGCGTGTCGAATATTAACATCGAGTTCCTTAGGGTATACTAAGAGCTTGACGTAGCCTCAGAGAAAAATATGTCAAATGTGATGTCAAATCGCATGTTCGCGGTAGCCAATTGATGAACGCTCGTTTTGAGATGACCCAGTCGCCAAATTGCACCCTGACAACTTCGAGCGTAGCTCGTTGAAAACACAGCTCGGATATATCGATATTGTGCAGCTCTGACCACAGACTTTCAGTTAACATCGCTCTTTACCTGAAACCATTGACGCAACGGTGTCTCCTTCCGCATTTCGAAAGAAATAAGGTCCGATGATGCCGCCATGCCATAAACCGCACCAAATAGTCAATTTTTGTGAATGCACTGATACTTATCCGAACACATGTGGATTGTGTTCACTTCAATAACAGCAAAATCCGAATCTCCGGCCAACATTAACAGCGCCCATTTAGCCAACTCACGGCGTTATATATGGTCGTCCGGTTTCAATTTTTGCATCAGCACAATCTTATACGGATGTAGGCCCAAATGCAACCGCAGAATAAGACGGCTTGACTCTCTAGCGATGCCCAATTTAACTGATTGGCGCCTAATCGATTTTTCTAAGTCTTCTTCGATACTGTCAGCTACGGCGGCTTATTTTCTTCATTTCACACGAATCTTTGTCTGGTTGGCGGCTTAAGATCCAAAAGAGTGTTCTCACATGACGAATTGCCTAAACTCTGTGGTCATGATGACGATCGACCACACGGCGAAATTCACGTTGCGTATTTATAAGTGAGCCAGAATTTTGATAATATTTTCTAATAGTTTCCGTACGTTCGGCAAGCGTCAAACGATGAATGATGAAATGGCCAACCTTACTGAATATCTTGACAGCTGAATGTCATTAGTTACTTTGACAGCTGCTGAAACATAACAATTGGAAAAACTATCATTGATATCTGGAAACCCGTTATAATTCTCTGTGGATATATAAGTGTTCTGTTTTTATAGCGTTTCTGATTTTCTACATTTTTTGCTAATAGATGGCGACATCTATCACAATTTCCTTGGCGCTTGGCGCTTCTTCCAAATATATGTTACGAGGATGGAGTTCTTTCTCAATACGAAAGACGTTTTTATACATAGTCCGTATCATTGTCCGTGGTCTCGGAGTTACGTCTCATATCGAGCTTCCTCCACAAAATTGTATTGCCTGAAATATATGTCTCTATTTTAAGTCGTTCGTGGCAGCTGAAGAAAAGTTTTACTAACGTTTTAAAGTACTCTTTCAATCCATAATATTAAAAATGTTGTTGTTTTGTGATGCAGATGTCGCCGCTCGTCTTCAATGTATTTCGACGATTGGATTCTTCGTTGTGCGGCAACTTTAAAAGTATTGGGGGTTTTTGGTACCTTTTAAATGTTTGCATGCGCTGTATGATGAAAAATTAGGGAGAAAAGAAAGGGAGGTACCGATGTTAGTTGGTGTTAAATGCTTGCTGTTGTTTACAATCATTTTCGACTCATCATTCCACCACCTCGTTTCTATATTTATGAAGAGAGCAGAATTTATGCACATTTCTTGAATATTTCTTAATTGTTCCAAATACCTTGCGCGCTTAGCTCTTCCTCAGGGGTGGCCTCTTTCAGTTTAAACAAAAAATTCGTTTGCAAACATCGGTGCTAACTTGATAATAGTCCGCCGAATATCATTGTAGTAGATGGTAATCTATCTGTATTTAATGTCCGCCGATGTAGTATGGAATCCAGTTCCACTCTTGACACTAAGTTTCTCGTTTCGAACCGTTTGCTCCATGGTAGTCTTCGTATTCGCAATTCAATTTTCCGACGTTTTAATTGAAATACCCACCACTGAAAAACATTTTCCCCCTTGATATTCGATTGCGATCTTAAATGGATTTTAAGGGCCAAGATGAGGGAACTCGGTTCTTACACTTTCGTTTGAAAGTTGAACATCAACTTTCTAGCTAACGACAGGTTATTTATTTTCTGAAAGAATCATACTGCTCGCTTCCAGAAACCGGCGAATTTTATTTGCCATAGAATTATATTTCCGCAACTCGACTTCGAGGGCAGATTCTCTGAAGGATTAGTGTCAATCCGCTCTACAGGACCCAGCTATCTCAGTCGTTGGATTTTCACTCTTCTGGGTTAGTCAATGTCGCTGTACAACCCGTACAATTCATCGTTGTATCTCATTCTCCACTCACCGTTTATATATGTTGACGTGATCGAAAATCACTCAAGGCAACCAAGAACATCTTAATCCATTTTTGATAAAGTCCATGCCATTGATCCATAAAACAAGACTGTCAGTTTTTTTTTATTGATTTAGAGGGAGCTTTGCTAGTCAATTGCCTTCTTAGCCCAAAGCAGCAGCGATTGGCAAAAGTTATTCTTCGTTTGATCTAAGCGTTGGTGTCGTTGTTTGAATTGAAAGCGGAACTTATTTAGACAAAGTCCTTAACTACCTCAAAGTTATATTTGTCAAGAGTAACTTTCTGTCCGAGACGTCTGTATTGGGTGTATTTTCTTGCATAAATGTACTTGGTCTTGCGCTTATTGACTGCTAAACCCATTTATACCGCTTGCATCTCAATACTCGAGAAAGCGTCACAGACATCAAAGATCTCGGTGAGTTCTTTATCGACCTTGATGGAGCAACGTGGATTCACTAAAACTAGAAATTGCTCTTTATAACTCGTCTCTATAGATGCTGTCATATGCGGAATTAAAATCTATGAATAGGTAGTGTGTATCGATTTGAAGCTCTTGGGTATTTTCCAATATCTACGTTGTGTGAATATTTGATCGATGGTAGACTTTCTTGGCCTAAAGCCACACTCTTAGTGACAAATCAGGTTATTGACGAATGGCTTCAAGCCAATATGGCAGATAGGACCTTGTAGGCGATGTTAAGAAGACTTATGTCTCTGTAGTTGATGCAGTTCAAAGGGTATTCTTCGTGAGGATCAGGCAATGCCAGAAACTCAATACTTCTTACCTAAACCTGCCTCTAAAAACGAATCCGCATCCAAATAGGCACTGATTTTTCCATCGATAACAATTGCCGTAGTAGAAATCGCAGTTTTTCATCCTATTTTTGTACGGCCCATCCCATCGCATTTCTTGGATGGTGGTAACATCTGCTACATAACACTCCAGAGCCTCTACTGGTCGTTCGGCTGCACGTGGCCTATTAAGGGACCTAATACTGCAAGTGCAGATCTGAAGTTCGTTGTTCCGTTCTAAGGCCAGTTGTTGCTTCGTAACTACATATTTTTTCCATGGCCGGGCAGTTACCCAGGCTACATAACCTGGTGGGTCAGTTCTATTATAGAGACCACTAGGACGACGGGTCGGTTAGATCGTAGCGAATTACCTGTTTGGTGATATGAGCGCTGCTGTTGGTCCATTAAGGGCTCATCCGCCACCATCTTTTTCCAAGAGCCTGACTTCATCTCGCAAAACGTTACCGGTCTGAGCAACAAATATGTCGGATGTCGGAGTAACCCGGGTAGTTGTCTGCTGGTCAGCACTCGCGTGTTGAGTTGAGATGGACATCGAACAGTACCCGATGGTTACCACACAATTGATGTGTAGAAACAGTTACAACACTGAACATTACCAAGTTGGCACCTTCAGTGCTTACCCTTTTTCTACAGCACCCACCAAGGTGCTTAATGGTCCGTTTTTCCAACGAAGGTAAGCATTTTGGTGTTAAATTGCATAAAAAGAACTTTTTGGACTATTTCACGTTGAAAACCTTCAAAACACTGTCGGTTTTTTGGTCGGACTTAGAGCTTGTGGCCGAAAATGTTTAAGTAAGACCAATTATATCCAAAGGATCGGTTTGCTAGTAGAACAAGATTTCCGGGTTCTCCTTTCACTGTAACTTCTCCCACACTACAAGGAACGGTCTAACTTGACTGCAGTTCGGGCTTTCACAAGCACACCTAACTTTTTTCTTTGATGAATCTGACTCCTATTGGTGCTAAATACCGAAACTGACTTTCAACGTACTCTGGAACGATTTCTACTAGAGTCCAGGATAGAAAAGGACTGTAGATAGTTCCTTATTGATGTCTCCAAAACTGATGTAGAATGAGGCGCTGGTGTCTTTTTGGTGAACGATAACATTAGGTAACACTTAACATGCATCTGTCTTCCAAATGGATAAACATAATATACGTAATCCTGATGGCGATGAATTGTATAAAGAAGAATCGGTGGAGCCAAGTTCAATTTTTATTTATTTTTTATTTTTTTTGTTTTGTTTTATATAGCTATCGAGATACCGATGTACGTTGTTCTTAAATGTTTGCAAGTTATAATGACTAGGAAGTAAGGAGCTCGATAGGCATTCTATAGTATAAGTGAATTGTACGACTTAGGAACAAATCAAAATATATAGAGTATATCTAAAAGTGGGCATGAGGGTGTTCTGATGAGCATTCACAACGAAATGGGTATTACAGTTGAAAGTTTGTAGAGGCGCAATAGTACTGGCAATTTCGGTGAAGATAATGGTAGAACAAATTAAGTCAAGAAACAATACGTCAGTCTTCAGGGATGTCAATATCTATGCAATATTAGCATCACCTATGAGTTTTATCGTACGCTTTTGAACCTTCTCTAATAAAGGCAAAGAGGTCTTGGGGGCACCTTACCAAATGTTCTCGTTTTTCTTCAATTCTATCAATGCCTTATATATTGAAACCAGGTCAGAGGAGAAAAGTATTTCCTACATCGCTTTAGGCAATCTATATATTTCTCAATTATCATTGACACCCACACCGAGAATGGAAAGTTTTTTGGTTTCGGCGATGCAAATGCCTTATGCTTAACATGCGTTGCCGAAGAGCTGAGATGTGAGTCCGGGACGAATATGAAAAGTAGAGAGTACTGTCCTCAGTGAATGAATACTCGTTTACTGACAGTGACAGGCTAATCTTAGAAAGTAGGGCTTCTCGAAACGCCTTATTCAAAGAGTCTTGTTTGGATCCCAGATCACAATAAGATTACCGGAAATAAAATCACGGATGAATTTGTTAGGCAAAACTAAGAAAAGTTTATATCAGAACCCGACCATAAGTTAGGACTCCCTGCGCCCTTGATAAAGTATGTTAAACGAATGTTTCACGATTTCTAAGAGATCAGAGTTGTCTTGCTGTCCTTCAGGGTATTCCACGTAAAGCGTCTTCATCGCTGATATGTTCGATTTCCTTGTAGGTCACCATAAACGTTATGAACTCCTAAATGGCAATGTGGTCACGTTGTCCTCCAAAGTGGGCAGCACAGTTTGTAAAGTTACCCCTTGATCGTAAGATTGGTTCTGCAGTAGTTCCATCTGCAAAATCAAAGGCAACTGAGGTGCGAAAAACTTCGATTAGATGTTGTAGTTGACCTGACGTCATTTGTACCTTCTACATCTTTGCACTCTTTTTGGTAAATTTGTAACAGTTCACTTCGATGGTTCACAGCAAAGCCAAGGTGTTTGGCGAATGTCTGTGTTGAAATGCGAGACGAAGCAGTGCTCGGTAGAAACTGCTTGAGTACACCGTATTTGAGGCTTATTTGCAAGAAAAATATTTATTTTCGATGAATTGACACACAGCTAAGACAAGTCTTTTTCGGTGACAGAGACCTTCCCTGCAAAGTCTGGTTATGATAGCGCCAATAACAGTGCCGGTTCGAGTGATAAATTTTAAATCGGTTGGATTGTTGAAGCAAGAAGGTAAACATTATTTCCAAGAACTTTCAGTTTTCAATCCTATTTGATTTTTATGGAAATGTTTGTGTAGGTGCAGGTATGTTCACTACAGTGAAGTGGGATATTTCTATAACTAAGAACAGCATTGAGAATTACTATCATAGAATTTGATATTTTTTTTTTTTTTATTGCCGTAAAATGGTTTGCTACTTTCTGCTCATGTTGAGTAGGCACATATCCAAAAAAAACATACACACTCTCTTCTTCTAGAGACTTTGGCAGCTAGCCAAAAATAGTAAAAGTTGATAGTGATTAATGATGAGAATTTTCCGATAATTTAGATTTGACTCCTATTTCTCCATCTTCCGATTATCAGAAACCAAGAGCAAAACGATTGTATATAAGATACATATCATAGATACATAAAAATTTCTTACATCTATCAACTCTGACATATAGCTATATTAGGAGGTGAAAAACTAAATAAACAGAAAAAAACCGTAAAAAGTTATACGCTTAGTCATCCTTGTTATTGTTTCTGTACATATGCCGGCCGGTATTTCATGTAAATAATTTCGCTTTTAGTATTCAAATATTGGCACAGTATGTGTGCGAAAAAAGCTTCTTTTCAAATTTATTTTAGGGTGCACAACTTTTGCTCTCCATTTCATTTGGATTCTAAGGCAAATTGTAAAAGTAAATCCTATAGGGTACTCTGTAATTAATCATTAACTTTATTTTTTTCTTTAATTTCAGAAACTTCCTTGTTATTGACGAGGTATCTTAATTCGGATGCAGTGGTTATTAATGTCCAGCTACAATATATAGGGTGACTGACTCGAACTGCAACTTTTTAAAGTGCTATAATTTTTTTTTTTTTTTGATAAATTTTATTGTACCAAAGCAAAAAATGTTGGAAAATACATCAATTTTCAAATTGTATCAGTAGTTTTCAATATGTCTACCTTTGGCGAGAATAATGGCCTTGAGACGGCCGAAGAAAGCATCGCACACTGCACGCAAGTGGCTCTGCGGTATTTTGGCCCATTCCCGGCGAAGTGCTTGTTTGAGGTGGTCCAAACTTTGGTATTTTTTAGTGCCAACCTTCGACTTTAAAATACCTCAGACAGAGAAATCCAACGGATTTGCATCCGGAGAATTTGCAATCCATTGTATCGAAGAAATGAAGTGTGGAACATTGTTTTTTAAACAATCTTGGTTGACGCGTGCCTTGTGGGACGGTGCCGTCCGAAGGTGTAAATTTTCGAATGACCTCTCTAGCAAGTAAACTCGGTCATTTTGTTTGTTGACATATTGCTCGATAACAAATGGCGACTCATCGGAAAAAACCAACTCACCACTTACGTGCAAGCGTAGCAACTCCTTCGCTCTTTCGACTCTAACTTTTTCCTGTTGCTGTGTAAGGTCGTGTGCTTTTTGGAACTTCAATGGCTTGAGCCCAAGCTCATTTTTCAGTATGTGTTGCATCCGTTCCAACGATATGTTGAGCTCACGAGCCATTTTTCTTCCACTTCGACGCGGATTTCACTCAATTCGAGCCTTCACTTTCCGAAGCATTTCTGCAGATGCTGCTGTCTTTTTTTGACCACCTCCATGGCGTTCTGCAACGCTGCCAGTATCACGGTAACGAGATATGGTTCGAGACACAAATGATTTATTCACGTTGAGGTGTTGGAGGGCTCTAACGATAGCTACTTATGGTTTTCCAGCCAAATATAAAGCAATCACACTATCACGTTTGGATTCCATCGCGGATAAAAATTTTTCAACACAACTGAGACGCAAATCGTTTAAAAGGCTTGTAAATAATAAAATTATCTGTCATGTGTCAAAATTTGAGCTCACTGTCATGACCGAAATTAGTTGCAGTTAGAGTCAGGCAGGGTGTATATAATTCAATTATTTTTGTTAATTGGACAGATTCCAAAGATCCAAGTATTATATTTTGAAAAAAGATGAACAAGAACAAACAGTTGTTGCTAGTTAACTCACTTAACTTAAGGTGGTGCTACAGCTCGGAGCAGACTGCCTCTTTAGACTCTTTAGCTAGTTGCCTCCAGTTTCGCACCCTAAGTTTATTAAGGTCTGGTACTTCCGTGCGCCGCCTGAGTCGCAAACTTCCGGGTTCTTCGGGAATTCAAAGATTTTCCGGGCCGGAGCATTTGTGTACATCCTTTTTACATGACCCAGCTACCTCATGTCCATGCCTCTGCACCATATAACAAGACTGTGATTATTAAGGTCTTATAAGTTTATGTTTGTTGTTTAAGAGAAAGCTTTGCTAGTCAATTGTCTTCTTAGCCCAAAGTAGCAGCGATTGGCAAGAGTAATTCTTCGTTTGATCTCAGCGTTGGTGTCGTTATCTGAATTGATTTTAGGACCTTAGACAAGGTGCTTAACTACCTCAAAGTTATATCTATCGATGTTGACGTTCTGACGGGACCTTTCTTATTGACAGCATATATTTGGACTTCCCCTTATTGACCGTTAGACCCATCTTCGCCGATTCCATCTCAATACTTATGAAAGCGCTACTGCTATCACGCTGCTTTCTCCCGAATATGTCAATAGGAATTGTGTTGCATTATTCTTTCAAGAATGTTGATGAAGAAGGTCTCTTTGACATCAAAGGTCTCGGTGAGTTTTTTACCGATCTTGATGGAGCAGCGTGTATTTTCCATGGTCATCCTGTACAAGCGAACGAGTTTGGCAGAAAAGCCAAAACTAAAAATGGTGGATGTTTCTGGCCTGAAATCACACTGATACGGACCAATCAGCTTGTTGACGGACGGCTTCAGGCGTTCACATAATATGGTAGATAGGATCTTGTAGACGATGTTAAGATGACTGATGCATCTGTAGATGGCGTAGTTCAGAGGGTCTCCTTTCTTGTGGATTGAACAAACAAAACGATTTCCATTTGCCTGGTTTTAAGTTCTTTGCAAACCCAAATGAAAATTACGCTTCAGGTGGTATCGAATGTTTTGTTAAAGAGGATTACGAGGGCTGTTTGATGAATACCCGGATTGGAAGATGGGTGACGCTACTGAGCCAAACTGAGTGTATAACCTCTTTTAGTCCACCTGTCGAGATTTGGTTGCAATCCAACGCTTAGTTTTTTTTTGACACACATTTCAAAACATCGTTTTAGTGTTTTTTGCGACCATGGAAAAACAGCAGTATCGCTCAGTGATTCGATTTTGGTTTTTAAGTGGCAAAACCTGCGAGGACCCATTTGGGACGCGAGTGAAAATTCGCGTGTTGGCTGAGATAGCAGGCATCTCAACTGAACGTTTTAGACATATCCTACACGAGATTTTGGGTATGCGAAAGCTATCCTCACGATGGGTTCTACCTTTGCTCACACCGGAGAACAAGCGTAATCGTAAAATCACTTCAAAGACGTGTTTGGCCCTGTTTAATCGAAATCCGGAGAAGTTTTTGTGTCATTTCGTGACCGTCGATAAATCAAAACAATAGGTTTTACCCGGTGAACGTGCGCCAAAGAAGGCGAAGACCGTGCCTTCGGACTAAAAGGTGATGCCCACGGTTTTTTGGAATGTGCGAGGTGTGATGTACGTTGACTATTTGGAGAAGGGAAAAATAATCACAAAAGCATATTGCTACGATTTATTGGGCCGATTCAACGTTTCGAATTCGCAAAGGACAATATTGCGACAGTAACAAGACCGCATTCCTCGAACTTGTGGTTTTTTTTTCACATTTCACGCATCGAAGCTGATTTTGGTAGTTCGACGCGGCGTACCTCAACCTTTGGCAGCGTACACATTGTACTTAAAATATTATCGCTCCTAAGTGGCACCAGTGGAGAACCACTAACAGGGTATAATTTAATGCTTCCAAAACACAATGATGTCTGCTGTAGTTAAAGCGAAATCAAAACACTCAGCTATTGTCAATTAATGGCATTTACATCGTCGAAACCGAAAAACTTTTCATTCTCGTATGTGTGTCAATGACGAAAACAATGCCCACATCTGGTCAGGTGTGCCAAAGACATCTTTGCATCTCCTAGATAGGATTCAAAACCGTGCGATAAGACACATAGGTGATACTAATATCACTCAGACAAGGAGCACTCTAAAACACCGACATAAACTCTCGTGTCTCCATAGAAATCGCCAGTAACAACCGTTTCGTTACGAATGCTCATCAGTATACTCTCAAACCCACTTTGCAATTTACTCTTAAATATCGTGATTTGTTCCTAAGCCGTACAACTCGCTTATGGAATGCCCTGCCTAGCTCTAGCTCAATTATTTCCTAGTCATTATAACTTTCAAACATTTAAAACCAACTTTCATCGGTACATTTCCTTCCATCCTCCCTGATTTTCTCTCGCCCGAGCTATGTGCAAGCATTTTGGGGGTGTCTAGGACTTGTATACTCCTTAGACCATCCAGTTCGCTAAATAGCGAATAAGCAATTTTGACTCTAATTTCTTCCTCTACTACTCCCACTGTTGATGCCGCTACCGCTCCAAGTTACTTTTGAGTTGAGGTTATTTTTCCTAATGGATTTCTGGTTCATTACTCACTGCTTTGTATAGACGTCAGAGAATTTGACACATAAACCGGATTTGTACGAAGAGCCGTTTTTCTCCTGTGTGGTTTGCACTTTCTTTACGTAGCGTCTCTTCAATGCATCTTGAACATCGATTGACAAAGCTTCATAAAAGATTTGCTTAGCTTTGTCAATTGCATTTTTCTTCATTTACATTTGGCACTCCAACAATTTCGATGCAGTTGCTTAGAAAGTTTTGTTGTTGCCAATTGGGTATATTCTCCAGAAATTCAAGTTTTCTCTTCAGTTCCGCATTTTCAGTTTGAAGTTCGTTGATTAAAGCAAGAAAACTTTTGTTTATTTCTTCCAATACGCCGTGTTGTCTGACATTTTAAAAGAACTGTCAAAAGTTGCGTTGTCGAAAGCACCTGAATGAGGCAAAACATTTAGGAGCACAGAATCGTAGCATGGTCCCCACTAATGGGCATGTTGCATCTGGGACAGAGGATGCCTGTCAGCATGTCAATGCTGGCCATGAAGTGACGATTTAATATTGCAAGTAAACTTTATGTCATACATATATCCAACCCATAGCGAGAAGCAACTTTAAGCCCTTAAAGGAAGCAACAACGTATTTGATGGTTTCATCTATCGTCACTACCGATGTAAAATACCACTTACAGTATGCTGTGGTACTCAGTGCACTTTTAAATGGTAGTTACATTTTTATTATTTTAAAAGGGCACCCAGATACGGACCTAAACCGAATTGCATGAGCAAACTGTCGTAGCTAAACGCTAACTCCTCCATTGACATTGGCTGGCAATAAATTCTAAGTTTCAAAGGCTCCCTCAAATATTTCAAAAACTCATACAAACCGATGTATTTCTGCCCGAATACATACGGATACAATCCTGAATCTCCTATACAAATCAAGTCTGCTTTACTTACTTTTTTTCCTTGCATCACCTTACCCTTCTACTGTAGAACTGTAGTCCTTAAATTCACACAAGTTGTAGAAAAATTAGAAAATCGGTTTATAAAGACACATACAAACATCCAGTCACTCTTCATCTGGATTCTTTGTTGTCATAAAAAAATCAACCTAATCCTTCGTTCAAGGATTCTAGCAAATGAAATGAAAAGCCAAACAATTTTATTCGTCCTCATTTCCATATTCGCTACTTGACTCGATTCGACAAACGACAACGACAGCTACGAAACGATTACGAAAAGAAGGAAGGAAAAACTAAACAGACCAGCTCCAACTGCAGCTCCTCCAACTCGACCAGAATCGAGTAGTCGAGGAAGGGGTTTTTGATTTCCTTGGGGTAACACAGAAAAAAACAAAAAAAAAAAAAAAAAAAAACGAAACGAAAAGGAGGCACTCCGCACTCCAACTACAAATCATCTGTGAGTGGTCGGTTAAAGGAAAACTATATAGAAGTCCTCTCCAAGGTAGCACCACTAACATTCTTCAATGTAAAGATTATAGTTCTCTCGGAAGGTTAAGCTGCCCTCCTGGATCCTCCATTAAAATGCAAGCACTCGTTCAAGCCCCTCATCCTGTTACCCAACTACCCTATGCAAGTATTTAACATGAATAATGCTCTTGACTTTGTTGTTGGTTCTCGCTGAAGTTGAAGTGAACTTTTTCCAGGAAATGTTTGCAATAGCTATTCGGTTAATATTGATGTAAATCCAAATGCCGCACCACCCTTGCACTCCAGATACGAACACAATCTTTAACTATGCATGAGGACGAGGAGTCTTGTTATAAATTATTTACCACACTAGGGATGGGAATGGAAAATCAATTGTTCTCTGTACGGTACTTACCTCGCTCGTCCCAGGTGCTGTACCCATGTCCATACCCACTCCAAGTTCCGGCGAACAGCTAAGATTTACTGCTGCTACCTTTTGTTAAAGACAATCGCACTCCAATTCAAACTCAAGACACACAGAAGAGGCTGAAGTCAAAATCGAAGGCAAACCCAAAGTAGTCTAATTGAATCGATTTGATTTGGGATGCATACGAGTACAACTCCATCTTCTTGCCCAATCAGGAGCAGTCAATCACAAGGATCCTCCGTCTGGAATCGAATTATTGAGTTTCGTTGAATGGCAGTGAGGTCAAAGGGTGAATGTACAAGTGTGTCCGTGTCGTCTACTTTTCGAGAGGATTCCTGCAGCTAATGTGGTAAAAGGATTCCAATGGAAAATCACCAACATAGGTATGTACGAGTATGTACGTCTTTGTTATTTGTGGGTGAGTAAGGGAATGAAAGAATGGAAGTGGCAGGTAATTTTGGACATTGCGTTTTGAGACAAGAATTCCGAGTATATTTGATCACATGTCCTTGAAGATTTTAATGTTTATTACCTCAAGCCAAACATGTACAGAGAATAGAAGAGCACTTACGAATACATGCATATGATACTTTTGGAAGCAAGCACAATTGACCAGTGGCCAGTGACCAATAAACAGATATGGATTGTTTCAGTTCGACGCGTAGGAAGTAAATATGTTTACTTTCATGTTAAGTATTCTTCGGAGCTTGTAGAAGGAAAGCGGGATGTATCGTATTTGAGGTGGATATTTTAAAAATGAACTCATGCAGAAGAATGACAAGACTGATGCTTGACAGGAGTAGGAGCAAATAAACACATAAGTACTCCTTATCAAAGGCTGTGATCCATTTATTTTAAGTTAAATTGAAGATTAAGTTCGTAGGTTTTCGTGTGGCTTAGATATATCAAACCGGCAGTTCCTTAAGTGTGTGAGTCTAATCTACAACCTCTTGATCAATAAAGTATACCTTCGTTTGACGTTCGATATTAAAATATCAAAGTGATTGATTGGCGGTAAAACTATAGCAGTCGGAGTTTTTGTGAAAAAGTCAAAGGCATTAAATTGCACAGGACGGCCGCTATTTGCAGAAAAAGATATCCGGTCTAAGACCAATCAGTACGTTATCCTCACATTAAAGGGGTCATAACAACCGGGATGGAATATTTTAGCATCATATTCGGAGACGCATTACTATGGATATCATAACAAAAAGCGAGGTCTTCCGAACTTTTAAGGAAAATCTACAACATAGTTCGTTTGAAAAGTTCATATAATTTGTTCATTTGTGCACTCCAAGTCAACTTAGGTGAGGTGAGGTGGTAACCTCTGGGTTAGGTTCAAAAACTTTGTGGGTCAAAACATTTGTGTCCATTCGCTCTACATGTCCCAGCTATCTCAGGCTAATTATATCGTTTTTGCCATACGGCTCGTACTAGTTGGAGTGAAAAGTAACCTCCGTGACCGCCAGAATACGCTGCTACTGCAAAAAAGGTGCAAAATGGTGCCTTGAAGTCCCTTCATATTTAGGCAGACATGCCAAATTTCAGTGCGATACTGTCTTTAGTTTTGTTTTAGCAGCTGATTGTTGTTGACGTGTTTGGCATCATGTTGAGTAAGGACAAAAACGATTTTCGTTCTCTCATAAAACATTATTTTTTGAGAGGCAAAACGGCGAAGGGAACAAAAGAAAAGTTGAATAAATATTAAGGGGATAATGCTCCTTTAGATTACACCGTCAAACATTGGTTTCAAGAGTTTCGTGGTGGCCGCAACTACACTACCGATTAAGTCCGCAGCGGCAGGCCCTCCGATGCGGTTACAGATGACAATGTCAAAAAAATACATGAAATGGTGTTGGTTGACCGAAAAATAAAGATGCGCGAGCTAGCAGATACCACAAAGATTATAACTGAGAGCACATGACATATTTTGGGCAATATTTTGCATATGAAAAAGTTATCCTGCCGCTGGGTGCCGCGCATACTCACACCTGACCCAAAACACGAACGCGAGAGCATTTTGAAAGAGTGTTTGGACCTGTACTTGTTAAACACCAGAGAACAGAATGAGTGCCGGCAATGGACTGAAGCCGGAAGGACTCTTATCTCTTCCAAATTTCAAAAGAGGTTACAAGGAGGTTACTTTTCACACCACCTAGTATACTTCGCCGTTGAATCTTATCCTACAAAGCCCCCCAACGAAAGCGGAACCGAATATTTTACGAAGAATTTTTCTTTCGAAACTACCGAGGATACCTTTATCCGCTTTCGATAGAAACCACGCTTTAACACCATTAAGTAGGAGAAGGATGATTTTAGCCAAAAGAAACAGCGATTGGCAAGTGTCATTATTCGTTTTATTTCTGCTGGGCTGATGCTGAATTTATATCAGAGCCCTGGAAAACTTACGGTGGCGGTTCCAGAAGTACCCGACCCAACAAAGAAAACGCAAAAATTATGGAAAAAAAATTATTTATTTTTCAACATAATCGCCTTTCAGCTCTATACACTTTTCCCAGCGATGTTCAAAAAGTCCAATACCTTTTTTAAAATAAGAACTGTCTTGCTCCTCATAAAAAACATTAACTGCCGACATCATTTCTTCATTGTTGAATAATCTTTGACCACTGAGCCATTTTTTCAAGGCTGCTAAATCTGGTGAATAGGGTGCATGAGATATTAATTCAAACTTTAATTCATTAACTTCAGCCATAGCTAGAACGGATTTGATGAAACAACACTTTCTTCTTAGCCAAATGCGGCCGTTTTTGCTTGATTTCTTCGCTCAAACCTTACTATTAATTCACATAATACTGGCCGTTGATAGTTTTTCCTTTTTCAAGATAGTCAGTGAAAATTATCCCACGCGCATCCCAAAAAATCGACGCCATGACCTTACCTGCAGGTGAAACGGTCTTCGCCTTCTTTGGAGCCGGTTCTCCCTTTTGAATTCATTGTTTTGATTGTTCTTTTGTCTCGGGTGTAAAGTGATGGACCCATCCATTGTTATGAAACGGCGCAAAAATTCTGCTTTTTTGCTGTGAAACTTTGTTAAACACTCAATTGAAACATTTTAACGACACTGTTTTCGCTCGAGTGGGAGCAAACGCAGCACCCATCTTGCACATAGCTTTCTCATGTCAAAATTTTCAAATAATATGCGATGTATCGCACTTTTTGAAATGCCTACAATGTCTATTAGCTCGCGCACTTTTATTCGATGATCATCCAGTACCGCTTTGTGGGTTTTCTTCACCATTTCTGGAGTCGTCACCTCATTTGGTCAACCACTGCGATGCTCGTCTTGGCAGCTCGTACGGCCTCGTTAAAACCCAGCAACCCTTAATTTTACTGTTGTAAACGAAGAAGCAGACTCACCCAGAGTAGAATCCAGTTCAGCTTTTGTATTAGTTGGGCTGAGGCCTTTCAGATAAAAGTATTGTATCACATAACGATGACCAATTTTCTCCATTTTCACAAATTTACTGACAACGTTCACTATTGATGGCTGCCAAACAAATACTAAACAACGTGGCGCTTTCAAACTTGAAAAATTTGCTTTATAGACTGCGTACTTTTCAATACGTTTTCAAAGAACTACCGCCATGTCTTGGCCAGGTACTTCTGACGAGGGACCGCTCTCGTATTACTCGAAATTATAGCTGTTGACTGTAACGTTCTGTCCAATTCGACAATGATGTCTGGTTCTTGTTTTTTTTTTGCCCTCATTGTGGTACTTTCCGATTATAACCCCCTGAGTTCTGTCAATTATGTCAATATCATTGGCGTGACACTAGTAGTTGCACAGATCGCAGTGGAATTGTGAGCTCTGCACAACTCTTTCAAGTATGATCTAATGCATAGAAGTCATAGAAGTCCTTGCCTAAAATATCTTTTGTCATCAACGTCGTTATGACCTTAACAGAGCAGAGAGCATTTTCCATCGTCATTCTCCACAATATCTGATAAGTCTGGAAGGGATACAAAGGCCAGGCGTGTCTCTGTATAGCTTGCCCCAAAAGATGCTGTTATAGCGGCCTTAAAATTGATAAAGGGTTGATGCGTATCGATTGAGACTTCTTGGATTTTTGATTAGGTCGATTGTAGACTTTTCTGGTGTGAAACCACAATGAGTTGGTAACGACGGTTCACATAATATGACAGATAAGAGCTAGTATGCGATGTTGAGGAGGTTTATATTTCTATAGTTGGCGGAGTTAATGTGGTCTCCTTCCTCCAATAGACATACACTCTTCTGCTCAAATCTGAGAAATAATCTGGTGCATGCTCTTCTCAAAATCATTTCCAGGAGCTTCGAATACATCAGCCGGTAAGCCATCACGTCTAGCTGACTTGTTGGATTTTAGCTTTAATATTGCTATTCTTACTTCGTTTTTGTGAGATAGACGAACGCCTTGGTTATCATCGTCTAAGTTGAACTCTACTGTGCCTGATTGCAGCATGCTTGACACCAAATTCTACTTTTTCCAGCATCGACTGTAACTTTACTACGAGGTTTCCTTGTTCCTCTGTACGGGTCTTGTTGCCTTAACGCGTTATTGCTACATGTTGGTTAAACTTCCATACGTTGTGTTTGGAATATAACCTATTTATTTATTTATTTTTATTTTTTTGAAAAGAGTTTAACACTCATGTGGGTATGAATATTCTTATAATGCCTCAGCATGTGTTAAGTTCTTTTTTTGGAAAATGGGAAAGAAAGACGAATAAAGATGTTTGGGCTCAGTGGTTATTTCGCTTCATGGCTGTCACTTAACATTTAATTGGGAAACTAAATTGCTAGTGGAAGTTTTAACGTAGCTGGCTAGAGTTAGCCAGATGTCACCGCCGTTTAAAAAAAATGTTTAACTCAGCCATAATGGCGTTAGCAATGGGGCAGGTTCCGATAAAATGTATCACGTCCTCTGCTGTGTGTCCATTACACAGTGTACATTCAGTGGATCGGTCACTTCGGTGGTGCATATGGTTTAAATATAAAAGCTCTCCTCTCGCTTTGAAGATTGTGGAAATAGGATCAATACTGTTGTTGTCGTGAAAATAATTGTTTATTAGGTTGTGCTGTAGCGTTCGATATAAGTTCCTGGATTCATTTTGACTTGTTAGTTCGTGGAAAAGTTCAAATTTTGTTTCCTTAATAAATATTCCATAGCTTTTCCGAGGGTTATTCCCATGTTTCAAGGTTGTCGCTGTCTAGTTGCAAGAATTAAAATGGTTGGTGGCGGTATTGTCTCAGATAACCTTAACCCAAGTCTCTCCTTCTCCCTTCCAAATCACTGTAGTGCGTTTCAGGCGGAAATTTTAGCGAAGTGTTTTAAAGCACTTGAATTCATTTTTTACACAAAATATGATGCAAATTCTTTTCTTCATTTTTTATAATAATTGAAAATCGCTGAGCACACCAAAATACGTCTAACCTTTCTATCTCTTTTTGAGAGATAAGTAAGCAAAAAAAAAAGAAAAGTCAAAAGTCACCTTACTTTTTGAACACACCTTTTAAACTGTACATTATACTGTAAACTGAGTTGCAACAAGGTAAATCGTTTTGGCCACTATTTTTGGACGGAATTCAGAAAAATTGTTTTCTCTGCTTAAAAACTTGGACGCCAACACATTGTAAATGCAGAGCACCGTATACAACATTTTTTTTTAAAAAATTGTTGATGCGAATGCGCAGTATTTGTATCTATGCGTGCGTGTGCAAACTTATTTCAACTATCCAAATACTTTTAAGTTGCACTGTTAAGGCTCGACTAATTAAATTATCTAATCTACAAGTAACTTACTCAAGAGCGTAAAAGCTTTAATATTCATTAAGCTGAAAAACCAAACATGACCATATTGGAGCTCAGTAACAAGTTAATGTGGCAACACACATAGATACATACAGAACTCACATTTTTGGTGTAAACACTTCGCATATAAATACAAAAGTGATTCGTTTAGATATTCAATCGCTCACAGTCCATACTTTAATGCGGTAGATACTAAATCTGAGCCCATGCATGGCTCATTCCGAAATTTCACAATAATAAGAAATACATAAAAGTTGGATGAGTATATAACCCCATGAATGCCGTCCTATGGCATAGTCTGCACTAAGTAATCGTCCAGAGTGCAAGTGAAATTCTTTTTTTTTTTTTTTAATTTTGTTACCAAACAGATCTGATTCACAATGTCGGTCATTCAAATGACTTCAGACCAACTGAGCGCGTTAATTTCAGAGATTCGCGCGTCTGCTTCTTCTGGTTCAACAGAGCCAGTAGCATCCGCTCCAGCAATTCGTTCCAAGAACAGCCTTTGCAATTGTCCAGCTCAATTTGGGGGAGAGCGTGATCACAACATTGTTGAGGAATTCATCACGACTATAGTTACTTACAAGGAAGTGGAGAACATCACCGATGAAGATGCCTTGAAGGGGATATCTTTGCGATTTTATGGTTTAGCTTCGACCTGGTGGCAGGGAATTAAGAAAGAAGCCAAAACCTGGAACGATGTCATTGGTCTCATTCGGACGCATTTCTCGCCATCGAAACCAGCATATCAGTTATATTTGGAAATCACTGGCCTAAAGCAAGCAACAGATGTACCAATTGACACATTTATCTGTGAGAAGCGTGCTCTACTAGCTCAACTACCCGAGGGTCGACACGATCAGGAGACTGAGATTGATCTGATCTATGGTCTATTGCATGTGAACATTCGCGATCATATACCCCGCTACGATATACACACATTCAAAGAACTACTTGAGAAAGGTCGCATCATCGAAAGCACTAGAAGCGAATCTTATGAGAAGATACCCCAAGTTCCAGAACGAGGTGGTGGAACTTTTGAACGGGGTGATCACTGTTACAGATCCAGACCGTATTCATATGGAAGAGTATATGTTCGAGGCCAAAAACGAAAGGCTCCTTATGTAGAAGATTGGACCCAGCATGGTGACAATTATTGAGGGGAAAAATGAAAGTCCTGCTAAAAGTTGTTATCAAAAACGTCAAAGGAGTAATCGATATAAGCGTGTTTTTAACAATTGTATGTTGGTTAGGTGTGCTTAGATTGAATTATATTAAGAAAAATAGTAATAGTACCGACAATGAGCCAGAAGACGATGATATAGATATGAACGAAGATATGCAATCGGAAGATGAGCCAATGTTTGATGCAGAATCAAAGGTGGATGAAAATAGGGACGATACGGATACCTGGTAGTGAAGGACGAGAAAACACTGCAGTTGTTTTATTCTACGAACCTTGCACAAATTCTATAATCTATTCACCCATCGAAATAAATATTAAAATATTCAGTTAGTACTAATTTTTATATTGTCAATAAGAACACTTTTGTACATACATACATATATCTTTCTCAAAAATTAGAAGGAAATGTTAGTTATATCTCTAATGTCATATATATAAGAAAAATAAAATAAGAAAATACTTAACCTCTTGACTTAAGCTCAGATCCTTTTACTATAATGTGGACTCTTTACTTTGTGTTCACTTTTTGGTTATAGGCCTACGTACCAATGTAGCTGGATGTAGTTTTAAATCGACTTCTACGCTGCAAGTTTGACCTAACATCAAGTGTGCTTATCGTGATATTTACCGGGTACTGATCTTGTCTAACCGAGTTTGATTGGCCAAACCTAAAATAAGGTTCTTCAACGTATTTGGGGCTGAGGTCAATCAACACTTTGCTGACATAGAGATAGTGAAGGATAAACCCTTAATATATAGAAGCATTCACATCATCCAAGCTAATTACTCACTCCAGAGTAAGGGGTCCAAGTCCAAGGGGTTCAATGTATTTGGTTATATACTCAATCAATTGTTATGCATTTCTTATTATCGTGAAATTTCGGAATGAGTCATGCAGAAGTTCAGTTTTATTATCCACAGAATTGAAGTATGGTGTGCGAGCATCTAAATGAATTACTTTAGTATTTATATACGAAGTGTTCACAAGCTGTAGCTGTAAACACGGTTGTATCTGGTTGTTCAGCTTAATGAATGTTAAAGCTTTTTTTCTCTTGGCTTAACTCTTTGGGGTTTTCTAATAACTACTTGACAACTTTTTTTTTAAATAAAAGGCAAACCATTTAAGATATTTCAAAAACTTTATTATGGGCTTGAAGTACAATCAAAAACATTTATGAATGGAACTCGACTTCGTTCATATGGCCACCGCGGGCACGTTTGCAACGGTCGATTCGTTGGACCCAATTTTCAACGACTCGGCCACACATTTCGTGTTCAATGTTGGCTCTGAGCTCTTCCAACGTCGTCGGCGTGTTAGCATAAACCAATGACTTAACGTAGCCCCACAGAAAATAGTCAAGCGGCGTTAAATCGCACGAACGAGGCAGCCAATCGACTGGCCCATGTCTTGCGATAATCTTCAATAAATCGATTGTAGCGTGTGCTGTGTGGCTTATGGCACCATCCTGTTGAAACCACATGTCGTCCAAGTCCATATCTTCCAATTTGGGCCAAAAATAATCGGTGATCATGGCGCGATAACGCTGACCATTCACAGTAACGTGACGATCATTATCGTCAACGAAAAAATATGGCCCAATAACGCCGCCGGCATGCAAACCGCACCACACAGTTATTTTTTCTGGATAAAGTGGTTATTCATGAAGCACATGTGGGTTTTCACCCGACCAATAACGCATATTTTGCTTATTGACAAACCCATTGAGCCAAAAATGAGCTTCGTCACTGAAGATGATTTTGCAGAACCCAATCGGAGAACGTAGCTCGTTAGTGTACTTTAAAATGATGAAGATGTTGGGCTTACTGAATAAATTCACAGCGACAGTTTGATGATCAGTGCAGGAGTGCGTTAACAAATTAAATTCAAAGCTGTCAAGTCCCTATTGGAAAACCCTATAGATTAGATAACTTAATTGTTTAAGCTTTAACAGTACAACTAAAAAGTATTTAGACAGTTGAAAAAAATGTACACATGCTACATACGGGGTGTGTTCAAAAAGTGAAGTGTCTTTTAAAATTCCGCGGGTAACCTACATTCAAGTTGGCATTATCAACTTTCGTCGGTACATATGTCCCTTACTACATATCCTTACTTAGTTTGTTGTTGGCAGATAGAAAGGTTAGACGTGTTCGGTGTGCTCCGAGATTTTCAATTTTTATAAAAAAAATTGTACAAAGAATTTTCATAAAACAAATGGTACAAGTACTTCCAAAATGGATGAGAAGATGCCAATGACGAATCTCGCTCTGAACGCCCTAGCGTGATAACAATGACAACGTCCAAGCTTTGACGAAAATATTTTTTGGAAAATCGTCGAATGCTATAAGAGAAGTTGCTGAGGATGTTGGCATATCGGTTGTTTTGGGCATGAGACGTGTGTCAGCGAAGTTTATTCCAAAACTTCTTAATTTGAATCAGAAGAACAGCCGATTTTTTGGCCAAAAACAACACGACAACCATGCCTCAGCTACCATATTCAACAGATAAAAGGATTTGGCCCCATGCACCTTTTTCCTCTTTCCAAAATTGAAGAGACCTATAAAAAGACGCAGATTTGCAACGATAGAGGACATAAAAAGGAAGAGCTGGAAGAGATCAAGGCTATACCAAAAAGTGATTATGAGAAGTGTTTCGAGGATTGAAAAAAGCTTGGGCACAAGTGTATTATATCTCAGGGGGAATACTTTGAAGGAAACAACATTAATATTGATGAATAAATCAATAATTTTTTTATAAAAACGTAAAGTCACCTTATGTCACTTCGTACATATTTTCCTTCATATACAACACTAAGTTCCATAACGAACATATGGCAAATAATGTCATAGACAATAAGAGTGACCTATCCCCGTTCATTTCGAAGGAAGAGCCCCTTGCGATCTTCAAATCACTGAGACGTAAAAGTTCAGTGGGAACCGATGAAACTCCAAGCATTGTGCTTCGGCAACTCCCAATAGAAGCAGTGGACATATACACCACACTGTTTAATAATGCTTTGAATAATTCCAATTACCCAGCGCATTGGAAGACAGCAGTGGTGCATCCGATTCAATCCGGCATATCATCGGTTGATAAGTCTTCTCCCAAATATCAGTAAGATATTCGATATGATGATCAATAGAGTCCTGAGGAAGTGGGTTGAGAGCAAACATATAGTTCCGGATAATCAATTCGGTTTCAAAGCAGGACATGATGTTTTTCATGCCACTTCTAAACTGGTATCTAATATCCAATGGAACAAAGGCAAGAACCAGGGCACTTAGGGCCTGCCTAATTGACTTGGAAAAATCCTTTGATACAGTATGGTTAGAGAGACTCTTCTTTAAACTGGGCATTAGTAAACTACTTCTTCTATGGCCACAGATAAGCAGTTTGTCGTGAAAAATGGCGATGTAACCTCTGATGGAACATTAAACGTTAAAAATGTTAATTCACTTATCATATTCAACATCAACACAAGCGATCTTGTAGGTTCACTTCACCATGCCATAGCGTGTGCAGACGACTTGATCGGGTACAGATCAGGTTCATAAATCGAGGTGATTACTATACTTTTGCAAGGCGACTTCATTAAGACCAAACGATTTTGCGATAACTAGAAGTTGAAGATCAACTATCAGAAGTCGGAAACCAACCAGACACCTTTGTCTAGGGCCTCTAGGGATACCAGAAAGAAGTGACGAACATTGGTAATCCGTCTGTAAGGATGTTATAAGCCCACTCAGTTTTGCTCTTTATGTCCGCAGTTCTCAGACCCTCGGTGTCTAATATAGAGCGCCTTAAATTGGGCTTGCCGACTCGCCTGAGCCTCTAATTCCTCCTTTGAGGGAGGTAGTAGCTGCGAGGCCATGGCCTGTCACAAACTTAGGGGTGGATAAAATGATAGGACCATGGCTTGCCAAAGTCTACCAGTCCTTATAAAAATTGGTTTTAGGCTCCTTGCGTTTGCCTTTAAAAGATGGTGCACCATGGCCCGCCAGAGTTTTACCTCTACTCGACAATACAGGAGCCTTGCCGGTAGTCGGTGCAGTCACTATTCTACAGCCTGCTATTAAAGGAGAACCGGCCTCCGGCTTTGTTTTATGAGATCTTGTTCATAATAAGATCCCACGAATTGCGGAGAAAGGATGGTCAATCAGGGATCCGCAGTATGCAAATACGGAAGTCTAGCTAATTCGCATATTCCGTTCGCGACTGAGCTAATTTTAAAGATTCTGGGCCCTCAGCCAGGTTCATCCTCGGCATGGGTCGTATGACACCTTGATCCAGCCTAGGGGAAAAAAAGTAAATGAGTAGGAGAGGAATTGAAAGGGGGTGGAGATTTCGTTTAGTTCCGGGAGTCATCTCGAGAACTTCTCAAGATTTATTGACCCTACTCAGCCTCTACAACTCGACAAGTTCGATGCTCAGGTAGAAGAGCCATGAAAAGAAACACAGAACCATTTGTGGAAATGTATAACAAGTGTGTAACCTAAAGGGTTTTTCCAGACCAATGGAAAGAACAACGTCTGGTACTGCTGCTTAAAAAGAAAATATTAGATGAATCCTCGTCATACCGTCCCATATACCTTTAAGACACAATCAGTAAAATGCTGGAGCGAATCATATGCAACCAACCAAAAGAGGCAATAAATGAAGCCGGGGGACACTCACACCAAAAGTATGGATTTAGAAAAGCTCGTTCTACAATAGATGCTATACGGAGAGTAACTACAATCTTGGAAGAAGCTATTCAGCACAGGAGATAGAGAGAAGATGCAAAGAAATATGGTGCTGTAATAATACTGGACGTTAAAAATGTGTTCAACTTTGCAAACTGTTGACGTATAGTCCACTCTCTTAGAGCAATGATCGCACCAGGGGGAAAATAATACTAATGAGAAACCTACCCTGCTCTCCGATATCAACGATGAAATAAAGCAGTACCACATATCTATTGGAGTACCACAAGAATCGGTATTAAGTCCCATCTTGTGGAACACGATGAATGACGATGAATGACAGATTTCTAAGGCTTGAAATCCCAAACGAGGCAAAAATTGAATGCTTTGCCGGTGATATTGCAACCATTGTGGCTGCTAAATACCATACCTGGAAGAAATTAAGTACATTGGAAACAAATCTATCCGAAAAGTGAGATGGTAGATAGCAGCAGTCGAATTAGAGTTCCCCGAACATAAAACAAAAGCAAGGGCTAACTCCATAAACTGCTACCCGTACATGCGCTGAGAGTATAATGAGCTTATCGGATTGTGTCAAAGGATGCCATATGTGCTATTGGGGGAATGCTACCACCGGATATCTTGGCTAGCAAATGACATATGATGCTAAAATCTAGAAATATCTAGCTTCAGACAAGGCTACGAAGTTGAACGAAAGGCAGGAAAGCACGATAACATGGCAAGAAAGATAGAATCAGTCTTCAAAAGGAAAATAAACTCATCAACTTCTACGGATGGACTACAGAGAAGTAGATTTCTATCTCAGCCGGCTCCTAAGAGAGGCCAAAGAGGCCAAGAGGAGCGACCAAAGCTAAATAGAGTGAGGGAATGTGTATGGTGGATTGTCAAATTCTAACACCCATAAAACAGAATGGATCCAAACATCCACTCACATCCACCACCCGAACGTACTCATATTCACAAAACAGCCACAAGCAGACAGACCGGTATTCTTCGTTCGAATAAGTCAACAATATGACAACAAAACAAGTACTTGGACAAACAAGCCCTTGATTTCTAGCTTTAAGCTACTTCCCTACCCCACAAAGTTATGCCTTACGGCATTTCTGTGGGGTGAGAGAAGGACAATGATTCTTTGCGGAGATTAGGTTTAGTGAGTCATGGCACCTTGGTACCTCCACTGTATGAAATCATCATGCTTCTTACTCCGAACAACAAAAAAAAAAAAAAAAAAAAAAAAAAAAAAAAACTAGCATCCGGCTTTAGTAGGAATATTAATTCGTTCGGTCATAGCGATTGGTATACCGATGATACCTTTTTCAAATAGGATACTTAGAGTGGTTCCAATTTTGGTGAGTTCGTCGGGCCTACAACTTCCAGAAATATCTCTTTGCCCCGGGAAACAAAAATTTTGAAATGCTCTGCTATTTCTCTTAGAGATGATGGGCAGTCAAGGCCAGTTTTAGAATTTGGTAAAACTGAGTCTAAAGATTCGATATCGGTCAGACTATCCATGAGCCATGAGAGCCAGGGTAAAATCCTTGACTTTCCAGTTAAGCTGATTAGTGATACATGGCGGATTTAAGAGTTCAGAGGAGAGTAGTTTCAAAAGTGTTCCTCATTGGCTCATTGCCCATATTTAAAACAGTGACGTTAATCAAAAAGTGACTCACCTCTATCATTAGCGTCGGTACTGCTCCATAACGTCTTATGTGGGTTGGCATCGCACCAGATGATGTGGCCAGTTTTTTGCCTCCCAGCTGAAGCCAGTCAGTAGGTGCCTTTGACAGTATCCAGTCTAGCAACGGTTATGTCATATTCCCTGAGGTCAGCAAGTAAGAGTATATTAAGGCACAAGTTCTGATCTTACCTTTTGTCTTTTGAAATGAGCGGAACGTATTCAGGTGTTCCAAGTCCACGAACCATGCATTAAATAATTCATCGTTGAGTGCGGCCGAGGGCTTTTGGAGAAACCATAACATCATTGTTACAATCAACCAGAATCTTCCAATTCTGAAAATGTACCCAAAAGCTTATCTTCATTTTCTGATCGTAAAGGAACTCGGTTTTAGATTCGTCGTCGCTTTCTATTTCCGGAAGGTGTCTGATGTAGAAACTGTCGGCTTGACAGTCAACCAGGAAAGATTTTAGACATCGCTATCCATTTCAGAAAAGGAGATAGACGCTCCAGGATCTAAGACTGTATTTTCTGTTTCTATTAAAAGTAGAGGAGGTTTCTTATCAGCATTAAACTCATGTTTTTTGTAGCCCCTTAAGGTAATTGACTTGGATCCATGAACTAAAGATGATTATACTCATGCTACTGGCTGCTAGGAGCCAATAGCCAGGAGCGCCCATTATTTCTTGACTCCATCTAGTCTTTGCTGGATGAGCTTACCGAGTTGTGTATGCTAGACGCATAGCGCCATTTAGGTCCTCCTTTTAATATGTCTACTCCTCATTGAAGATTAAGAAACAATTCGTGGCTAACAGCTGTTGTTCAACTTTGAAGTTGGTTGTTTCATACCCGCTAAAACGGCCATTGAATGACAGTGGCCGATTACCTTGTCGACGATCTAACCGAGGTTGTTTTAGTCCCTCTTGCTCGCGAGCAAAACCACACAAGCTAAGGGTGTTAATTTCGGCAGCCAAATAACTTGTATAACTACGTCTGACGTACCTATATAATAGGAAAGTTCTCTGATCCGCCGACCGACAGTCATCCTTCTACATAGCGTTGCACGTTGCCTCTTGTTCGGCTGCAAAAACTCGCCGGAATTCGTCATCGGACCACGATTTTCTGTGTTTTGATCTCGTCTGTTGGAATTTTGAGAGAAATTGAAGGAAACGTAGTCAGAAAATCTCTGACAGTCTAATGCAAATATAGCCGTCCGACGTCAAACCTTCTCACAGCATTTCCTCGTCGCTGATATCTGACCCATATATCTGAAATAAGCAATGTCCGACAAGAGCTACAGGGGCTTTTTATTTTTCATGTCGCGCTAGTACTTACCTGCCTGAGGTATATACGTCTATGCCACCTCTTCTTCTTCATCTCGAATCCAAATAAAGTAAGTACAATAATTGTGCCCCAAATTATCATAAAAATACACCCGTATGTCACTTTCAATACAGTGATCCCACCGCAAAGATTCACTTTGATTCAAAATCCTTCTTCAAATCAATTCAAAGAGTCCTGACTGTCGCGAGCACCTACTTTCAATAATTTACCTGCAATAAAATTCAAACAACCCCCGTTTCTTTAGTCTCGATTTCGTATCCTTGAACGCCTAGCACAGCGAAAACGATAAGCCAATGCTCAAAAATGAGTGATAAACCAAAAGGAATGCAAATTAGTTCATCAGGCTATGCCGCTTTAATATTTAATTAAACCATCGAGACTTTACCTAGCCCCGGTTCACCTTATCGAATTGAATTTAATTGGGAAGCCACACAAACCTAGTTGGGCTCAGCCACATAGAAGAATTCAATTGCGGACAAGTCCTCAACAGTATTGTTGTCCTCCCCACACAATTCCTTTCACTGGCTCAAACAACACTGAAACACGGAATTGCACTTATATTCGTATTCTCTTTGTTGGATGGACAAAGGACGAAGGACGAATGGTAAAAACTGCAAAGCAAATAAGTGGAACAATATCTTTAGATTCCTTTCAGGATAAAAGCAAGAAAGGATTACATAATAAACGGACGAACAGATGGACAGATGACTCAACAAGCCTTAAGGACAACTAGGAATGGTACTGGTACCCTCGTACTCGCTTTTAATGTTCTGTTAGATCTTTGAGCATTGGGGTCGTTGCATTTTGTTGCAGATACGATAAGATGACATGGGATTCACTTTTGTTCTGAACGTCGTTGCATGGTACATAGTTGCGCTTTTATTACCCGGTCACCTACAATGTATGTATCTAAAAGTTATAAGCTTCACGACAATGTCATTTTCAGAAAGGATTCCTTCAAAACTCTTAAGTGAACACAATTGTATGATTTTGTCAGTTTTTTACGTTCTTTCGTTCACAATTCTGTCAGTGTGGAAGGAGGTGGTTTCAAAAGTTTTAAAAGGCATTAAGTGCTAAACTGTAAGTATTGTCTGATATTTGTATTGGGAACGGACGAAACTGATGGTAATTCTCATGAGACGATGTAAGATGATTGGAAAGAATCGCCATATTCTTGAATTGAAAAGGTGGATTGACAACAAAAACGTTGTCTCTATCTGTTGTTCCAACAATCAATTGATAGGGTTTTACTTCTTCTTCTAGTATTATCTAAGCTTGAATCTATGGGAAAACCATCCGCATTTGTCAGACTCGCCTTTGCAAAAAAGACAATAAAAATTAAGGATTCTACACGGTCGGTGACGCAAAAGTTGTCATCCGATGTTATTTGGCTGTCATTTATTTTATGAATAAAAAAATTTGGTTCTGCTTTCAGGTTATGTTTACTTGGCATCTTAAGTTTCTTTTTCATTAAGTTGAGAAAATGATACCGCTTCAATAGCCGTCGCCAAAATTGATGACCATTCGGCCCCGATTTGTGGCATTTTCCATCACTCTTGCCAGAACTTCCGGCGATTTGTCCTCGTATTCTTGACAGATATTTTCTTTGAGAGCTTCAATGGTCTGAGGCTTACTGATATAGACTCATAACTTCAAAAAACCCCACAAAACGAAGTCTGGAACAGTTAAATCGGGCGATCTTGTCCGCCAATGCAAATCGTCAAAAACGTGAGATTACGCGACCCGGAAATGCTGCCCTCAGAATTTCGGCTTTGTCTCGTGTAGCATATGCCGTGCCCCATCCCGTTGAAACCACATGTTCTCTTGTCCCAATTCATCCAATTGATTAAGGAGAAAGTCGTTGTTGCTGTATGTCGCCACAGTATGGCCCGCGGCGTTCTCAAAAAAAAAAAACACCTCCAGCTTGGTGTTGACCGCCTAACAGCTGAAGCAGTGTCTGCCTTTTTTTTATAAAGAACACTTTCACCAAAATTCTTTGTCAAGACCGCCGATTGCTGCCGAATTACGGGGCTCGTCATCTGGTTAATACTCCTGTATCGACTGCGACATCTTCAATCACACCTGCGAAATTCTCAGCAGAACGGCTGCTCCGGGGGCAGCCAAACCTGGCAGCGTCTCATGTTGTCCCATACCTTTCTTGGCGAGAGACTAAACGTCGTAGTGTTTCCACAGTTGGTGTCAGACGATAGGGAAATCTGCGGCGAAACTCACTGCTGCGCCAACACCACAGACGAATTATTCCGCAAAAAAAAATCGTAACAATTATTTCGCGTTCTTTAGAAGATTCATGTATTGTTGACGTGTATTTTGTAACTAGGAGTACTTATTTCATAAATGTCAAATAAGAATTGACATTTGCCGCCATTTGCAAAAATTATAGCATCTTTCGATAGGGTGATGACCACCTAGTACTAATAAAGAAATCATTTAGAACTGATTAGGAAGACTGGAACTTCAACTAAGTTGAACGCAAAACGCTTAATATTATACTTGAAACTCACGTCCCAGGTAATCTGATCAGAACCGGCTCTAAGTAATACACCGGTGAGCTAAGTAATACATTCTATCGTAGCTAGTACCTGGCTATAAAATACGCTTCTACGCCATTTATTGGTTTCATTCGCCTACCTGCGATGGGATATTTCAAAGTATGAATCAGTTCCTGTCACCTCTGAGGAGAATTTTCACTACTAGTTTGTCACTTAGACAGTTAGAGTAGCTTTTATGTAAAAAATCGACAAATACGATTTTAGCGATTTGCTAAGAACTTTAAACCTATCAGTCTGACTTAATTTTTGCTGAAAACCACGGAGGGAGCTTCATTGCGAGGACATACCCTGCCTAAGTTGCAACATGTACAAGTATACCAACGCGGTAGATCTTGTAAAACTGCACTTCATGTACACTGGATGCGAAGGGGTAAGTGTTGCCATTTTTATCGATATTGAAGGCGCCGATAACGCAACTTTTGACTTCGTTTGTTATTCTGCCAGACAATATTTCTTGCTGACTTGCCGCTCGATGCAATATCGCCAAAACTGTATGTAGTTACTGCTGGAGCACCCGTCTTCTCAAGAATAGCAGTGCCCAGAATTTGGAATGTAGTCGAATTTTCACCTATAGCTCCAGAACTGATTTAGGCACTGCCGTCCACGTGGAAAACGAAAACCTTAAGCCGCACAGATTTCCACATGAAGTTACATGCAATCCCCTTGGTAAAATACCTTACTTTGAAAAGCAGATGAAACCTGCATTACGACTGATTGATTTCCACAATCAGAGCTTCCATTGACGTAATAAAATGTCGATAAAAAGGTAAGTTTGCATATGTGACTAAGTCAGGCGGCTTATGTGGTCCAGTGTACCCTCACATCCTTAAAAATACCTAGCTTTCATACTATTTTTTAAAGAAAATGCCAAAATCTAATCCAAAACTGCGACAGTATGACTACGGAAAATTAAGAGAAGCTGCTGAAGAGGCTTAAAATTGTCATATAGGATTTTTAAGAGCGTTGAAAATAGTCGGTGTTTCAAAAACAACATTGAGACGCTTAGTGTTTGATGAAGACTATGAAAGCAGAGGAAACGAGCCCAAACTTTTGGAAAAAGAGCTCGTTAATAACATTCTTCAAATGGAAAGTCTCTATTTCGGTCTAACACGAAGTGATATCAGATACTTAGCATATGGTAAGGAATAAAATACCAAAAACTTTTTCTAAGGTAATCACAATTTTTACCCACGCTGCTACTGTCCCATAGTTGAGAGTTCTCTCATGTTGTAAGCAACAGATCCATGTTCTTGGTAGGCTAAATTGATGTTGATTATAATGATCTTCGGTCGCTCTCCCGCTACACTCCTGATTGATGTTGCCACGTAGTGGCATTATGTTTCTCGTACGGCAGTTGATGTTGATGGTGAGAGTTCGTGTATGCACATATATAACGTAACTCACGCAAGGGTCTAATAAAGAAAGCGTTTCAAATTGTTTTTGGTTTTCTAGACAATTTTGAATGTGGAATATCGACAGTTCCAAGCCAAATGCAGCAAATCTTTGCAAAAAAAAGGAAAGTGTCAAAGCGGAATTATGACGTCGGCAGAACGCGGGTCCTTAGTAACCATTATAACATTGCATCAATAAGTTTTTTTTTTATTGCGCTTGATCCGATCCTTGAAATATTTCTTATATTCGGTTTTCGGTATGTCCATCTGTGATTCCTTCGATTTTTCCATTACTTCCTCTCGGCTGCTGAAACGCGAACCCCGTTGTGGTTTTTTAACACAGACATAGAGGTCGGCAGGACATTCCGTAAGCGAGTTGTACGGCTTAGGAAAGGATCACGATATTTCAGAATATCGAAAGTGGATTTGATGAACATTCATAGCGAGACGGATGTTAGTATCACCAATGAGTTTTATCGTACGGTTTTCAATCCTATGCAGAGATGTTTTAGTAGCACCTGATCAGATGTGGGCATTGTAATATACTGCAATTTGGGCGGATAAATGCCTTATATATTGGGGCTAGATCAGAGGGGGTAAAATACTTCTTATATCGCTTGAGAAAACCTAGACATTTCGCAGCATTTTTGGCGACATCGAATATGTGGTCATTCCAACGTAAGTTGTCACTGACATGGATAATGGATAATGGCTTGGTATTTGAATTTCGCTTTAATGAAAGCACACAGCATTGAGTTTTGGAAGCATTAAATTCCACTCGGTTGATAATTCCCCATTGGTTATGCTGTTAATATCGGAATTCAATGAGCTTAACATACGCTGCCGTTCCCGTTCTACAGCCGAAGAGCAGGGGCGTGAGTCCGGGAACGAATATGCACTAAAATTGCAGTATTATTTCGTCTCCCAAACATTTAGCGGTAATACCGGTCTCGCCATGAATGCTCATCAGTATACTCTCAAGCTCACTTTCGGACGTACTCTAAAATATCGTAATTATCTCCTTAGCGATACAACCCTCTTAAGGAATGCCCTGCTAAGCTCTCTATTTTTTAGTCACCCAAACATCGGTACCTCTCTTTCATTCCTTCCTAATTTTCCTTCGCACACAGCGCAAACTTTTTAAGGGCACCTTAAATACGAAGCCAGCGCTAACTTAAAAAAAAATTAAAAAAAAGGGAGTCAAGACAGTTTTTCTACCTTTTGCCTTATTCTGAGCATTGACGGAGCTATCCTTCCTTAAAGTGTTTTTAGCAGGTTTCTCTTGGATTTCTCCTCTTCACAAAGGTCGAGACTTCGCATTCGATTCTGTATTTGCGAGTATGCTCTGACATTGAAGCCTTGAACAATAATTTTTGGCTGGTAATCTTCTAAGCGTTCCTGTTGGATAGCATTAACTTGATGATTTACTTGCTATCTTCCTGTCCTTACAAGTGTTCCAATTAAGATGCTGAGAGGGAGTTCGGCACAGTAAGTTCCGCTAGATTGCTCGTCATAATTATCCAACCCGCATATGCGTTTTTTCCACAAGGTTACTGTGTGAACATTTTGTGATAAAGTAATTTTCTGCATGGCACTCAACTGCAATAATTTACCAAAAGTGCTCGTAAATCGTGATGGCTGGTATTAGTGTTTAAATGGTCAGGAGTACCGCATTTTCGTCACAAAAACATCCCAATTCCGAACTATTTTTGTTGCTTCTTAAAACTGCCACCGCAGTTTCGAAAAGTGCGGAAGTTAGTACTTTGACAGACTCCAAAATATATCCTCTGTAGCCGTGATCGTCTAGTGGTTAGGACCCTACGTTGTGGCCGTAGTAACCCAGGTTCGAATCCTGGTCACGGCAATGTTTGCACTTGCATACGTACATTGTCACGGAGGGGGATGTCTTTTTTTCCTCATTTTAACTGGTTTTATTTGTTTTTAACCAAAAACGCCATCAAAACAGATTACAATGATAAAGTGGGCGACAAAGTTATTTATAGCTACACACATCCTCTCCGTAAAACACTGCGGAAAGTTTCCGTCCCAGTGTCAATGATGACAAATCGATTGCCAGTGAGGTTTTTACACGCAAATTCCACTCTACCACCACACCACTTTTGCACAACTATTGCACCACCACCCCTACGCAATTTCAAGTTGCTTTCAAAAAGTCCAACTTGTACGTTGTGACAAAAGGAAACAACTGCAGACGCGACAAGACAGTCGCGTATAGCAAATCTTATCTCGTGCAGTGTGTACGAGTAGAACTGGTCCTGAGCTCAACGATGACAGCCGAAAAAGATTTACGATCCACGAACACGACTAATTAAGACGAGCTTCAACTTTTACTCCGTTCGCATCCCGAAAAAGTGACAAAAATCGCAAGTGATGTTGAAGAGGGGGTTGCGATAATGTGCGCGACTTTCAACTGCACAACAGTAGTGTGCGACACGTGAGTATTAAAGAGGAGGAATGATTTATGGGCAGACGCATGGAATCCAGAGCATATGGAGCATTAAGTAGAAAATGGCCCGCCATTCGGTTGCATTGACCTCATTCGAGTTGAAGATAGATAGATACATATGGATACGAGCTCATCGAAAATAAAGAAAGGAAGGTATCTACCTATCTATGATAGGTTTTAGAATTCAAAATCCCAACAGTCCTCGATAGTATAGTGGTCAGTATCCCCGCCTGTCACGCGGGAGACCGGGGTTCAATTCCCCGTCGGGGAGGTTCGAAGATCTTTTTTTAAATTTTTTCAATAATTCATTTAATCCACGTGGCGGGGGCAACTTGAAGTATCTAACCAAGGAAGACCCCGTAAATCTTTCTTGAACTGTTTCAATTCACATGAGATAGATGTACTAATAGGAAGACTACATGATGTTACATGTTCTAGTAAGAGCCTAATCATGATAGGGTAAGGAGATATCGTAAAACTTTGAGAATTATTTTTTTATTATCGCTGGTTTAACGGATTCAGTTTGCCATTTGAATGTTTCAGCACACAGCGGGTGAATCAAAATTAGAGAGAAACGAAAGAGAGCTACTGATCTACGTCTCAAATTGTTTGCAGGTTGTAAAGACTAACAAATGAACTCAGAAGGGAATTCCATATTTCAGAATACAGGTGCTTGAGATTAAGCTTATGAGAATTCCTTGTGGGGTAGCTTTCTTGGTTTTACTGATCTGAAAGAGCGTAATGCTACTGGCAATTTATGGGGCACTAATTTTAAAAATAGCCATAGAGCAAGATATATTACGTCGGTGTCAGACATTCTCAATTGACTGGGCAATATACCTGACCTGATCTAGGCATTATACTCAAATATTTGGACCATAAATGCCTTAATATTGGGGCCAGATCAGAGGAGAAAAAGTATTTCTTACATCAATTGGGGAAACCTAGTTACTTCAATATGTGGTCATTCCAATGTAGGTTGCTATGACACACATACCGAAAATCGGAAAGTGCCATTCCATGAATACTGGATTTGTATTTAAATTAACAACAGCAGGCAGCATCAAACTCCACTATGTTGATGACTATGCTATTAATATCGGAATGTAATGAACCTAACCTAAAGTGTAGGAATATGAGTTAACAAAGGAATGTACTTGGTAAGAAGTGAAAGACGAAAGATGTTATTTGTTGGCCTTAACCAACAAACGTCTCCAGCCAGCTCGGTCTTTAACTAGCTGCCTCTAATTTCGCATAGTTTGCTAAGTTGGCTGAAGTCTTCTTCCACTTGGGTATGCCACCTAAGTCGCGGTCTTCCTCTACTGCGCTGTGAATTGAGGGCGGATTAGAAGACTTTTCGGAACGGAACATTGATGTTTCTTTTTCTCTACATAACCCAGCATCTCATTCTTTGGGTATTTAATCTTATGTCGCTATACAGCCCTCACAGTTCGTCGTTAAATCTCCTCTTCCACTCACTGTCTATGCAGACGGGACAGAAAATCACCCGAAGAATTTTTCTCAAAGCAGCCAAGAGAACCCTCATACATTTTTGTTAAAGTCCATGTCTCTGAGCCATAGAACAGGCCTGGGATTTTTAATGTCTTATATAGGGTCACTTATAGGGTCAATTTTTGTCTTATCCCAAAGAATCAGCGATTGCCAAAGTTATTCTTCGTTTAATCGCACTCCTCGTGTCGTTGTCTGAATTGATAGTATGGAGCCTAAGTAGACAAAGTCCTTTACTACCTCAACGTTATATTTGTCGAGGCTGACATTTCGTCCGAAACGCCGATATTGGGTGTCATTTCTGTTTGACAGTACATACTTGAACCTCATCTTCGCCGCTGCGGTTTAAATATTCGCGTAAGCACCACTGTCATAACGCTTTTTATTCTGATTATGTCAATATCATTGGTGTATGTGAGTAATTTGACGCATGAGTTTTGAACTATTCTTTCAAGAATGATGTTAAAGAAGTCGCATGACAAGTCGCATTGCCTTATCTAAATCGTTTTTTGGCATCAAAGGTTTCGGTGAATTTTTTACCGACCTTGATGGAACAGCGTGTATCCGCCACCTTCATCCTGCAGACGCGGACGAAATTTGATAGGGATAGCAAAACTAGACATTGCTCTGCATATCTCCTCTCTATAGATGTCATACGAGGACTTAAAATCTATGAATAGGTGACGTGTATCGATCTGGTGTGAGTGTTGTGTGTGCTCGTGAGTGGTTTCCATGATCAGCCGTAGTGTGAATATAGTGTGAATCAATACGGCAGAATCTTGTAGAAGATGTTAAAAAGACTGATCCCTCCGTAGTTGGCACAGTTGGAGGGTCTATTTTTTTCAAAACCTTATTTTACAGATGAGTCCGCTTCAACTTGGATAATGGCTATTTTCTCTTCATCCAGTTCAGGTGGACGGTTCATTCCGCATGACAGCTCTTATCGTATTTAGTTCATCAAAACCGTTATACAGTCTACAGAAATGCTCTTTACAAATTCTCAACATCGACTGCGAGTCTACTACTATGTTCCTTTGTTCGCCTCTACAGGCTTTGGCTCAGGGTTTGTGTTTGGGGCATGTTTTTTTTTTGTATCTTTTGCATCATTTGTATCCCGCCTGAAAAGCCGTTGTTCGTCTCTTTTCTACCTGCTCGTAGAGGTCGTGAGCAGCTCTAGTCCTTCTATGCAGCGCCGCTTTGCTTACAATTTGCTTAGCTGCACGTGCTTGTGGCACTCGTCGTCAAACCAAGCGTTTCGTTATGGTGAACAAGTGAAACCGAAAACACCAGATGTGGCATCTCTTATCGCTTTCTGGCAATTAGCTTGCTGATGATGTCGATGTTGCCCCCTCGGCACTTTCGGACATCTGTAAAACTAGAAGAATGCCGTGCAATTTGGTCAATTTGGTTAACAGTCGATTAGCCGGAATCCGTTATCGAAAACGGTGTCTTGCGGGCTATATTTTCTGACAATACTAGCAAATATGCCAAAACCCTGACTTAATCTCAGAAATCCTTGTTGGCCATTCCAAGTCCTACCAAATATGCTGGAGTAGCCCGGAAAATGACTTATCCGCTTTGCTCCAGGATTTTGCTTCACCGTTGATCCCGTCTAGGGAATTCAACCGCTGTCCCGTTTCTGGTGCTTCTATTTTTGTCTGCTGGTCAGCACTCGCGTTTATAAATTTGGCAAACCAGGTGAGAATGGACATCGACCAGTGCCCAATGGTTACCACTTGGAGGTAATATGAGCGCAGAGTGAGCCAGGGTGACACATAATTGATTAAAATTAAGAAAAAAGTCGTAGATAGAACGGAGCCGTGCGGCACACCAGCATTAATTTTGTGGATATGAGGATGGTACAGAATTTAGGATATTTTTGACGAAAAACCAAAAATGATTACAACCTTTGGGTATAGGAATTTTTACTTCAGCTTTGGGTCGAGCAATACTCGTATTTGGTCGTATTCACACATTCATTGAATTTAAATTGAATTGAATTGAATTTTGAAATTTTTGATTGATAAAAGAACTCATCCCACAGAGAAAAGCTTTCGTGGCATCTATGTTTTTATCTAGGAAATACAACAACAAGTTTTAATTCCCAAAGAAGAATGTATTGAAACATGATTCCTTTAGTATTCTGTACTCTAACTGCATATTCAGTGCACGAGAAATTAGCGGATATGCGACAATGGTCAAAAAAACCTAGATGGAAGGGCATATTCACCGTGTAGCTACCAAGATGAGAAGTAAGGAAAACGTTTATGGTATAACGTTCTTTGTAAGACCCTAACTGTCAACATCAAATATTCGTACTGGCTCATCTACAAGCTGGGTTAAGTGTCTTTCCACAGCGAAAATCTCAACATACTTCAACATCTTCGAATGTTATATGTCTAAGATGTTGAAGCCATCCATAGATGTGCATAGAAGCACCAGCAATAGCTCAATGATATCGATGTTACTGCTGGACACTATTTACATAGACGTTTAGAAAATCGTGCTTACGAGTTTTGCGTAATTTTCTCAAGAAAGGTGTTAAGGAAGCAATGGATCGCGCTTCATCTTGTTTCAATCCTTGTTTGACATCAATGGTCTCGGTTAGATTGCTTTTGACCTTAGCCATTCTCATTCTGCATAAGCTAAGGAGTTTGGCAGGGATGTCAAAACTAGACATGACTCTAAATACGTTGTTTATATGGTATAGTTACCCTTGATAAAGAGGAGGTGTGTATCGATCTAGACTTTTGTGCTTTCTCAAGGAACTGACGTTTATTTAGTCAATCCTGGACTTAAACCGCACTATTAGCGCCCAATTACATTCATTGACAAATAGTTTTGGGCGTTCACACAACTTGCGTTTGATGTTAAGTAGACTGATGCCTGTGTAGTTGTCGCTGAGATGCTAAGATTCCATTCATCAGGCATTCTCTCCTCCGACTACATTTTTGAAATGAGTTGGTGCATACTCTCTACTAAGTCATCACCCGCTGCCTTAAATAGCTCATGAGGTAGGCTGCTAGGCATTCTTGTTATACTAAGGTTTATAAATTGTTATCCATATTTCATTTGGTCGGGAAAACGGAAATCTCGGCTTCATTGCCCAAGTTGTATGGTTCATTCTAGCTAACAGTAGGCTGACATACAGGCAGTTTGTTTGTTCCGGGGCTTCGTGCTTGTTAAAACCGAGCATATCAGTTGCGGTATTTCTAACGTGTTCTTGGCATAAACCACATTGATCTTTAGCACTCGATATATGTAGGTCATACAGAACTTGTAGAGAGATTGAGTGATACGCGATCGGTAAAGGTTCTGGGTGTTTGTTGCGAGTGTAACCGTTTAATCTCAACGTCTGAAGTATCCGTAGACCTTGGCTGAAACTACGTAGTGTATCGTGTTTTCACTGGTTGCTCAAACTGTTCGGACATCTTCAATACTGGAGCAGTATGTTCTACCCCACAGCAATCACTCAAAGCCGTTGGCAGACGTAGAGTTGTTTATGCAATGCTTTTTGACCATCATAGCAGTTCCTATATGTTGGAGATATCGTGGAAAGCCTCTGCTATCGGTAGGGCTGCATGTGGCCTCTTCAAATTCCGTACATAAAGGGCTAGGTCCTTTCTGGGACTCGTTGGGAGGCGCTGGATATTCTAAAGCCAGTAATCCACTTGGGGTATTTAGAGCTGTCGTTGAGCTATTAGTAGGTGCATCGAACCATAATCTCTATTAACATACTTCAGCTAGTCCTGAAAAATCCTTATTGACCTCAGCACTAAATACGTTGATATAGTTCAAATAAGTTATCTGACATGCTACCTGTAAGCCATTGATTCAGTTACGCAAGTTCACCCGCACTTCTATAGGGTTTTCCAATAGGGACTTGACAATTTTAATTTGTGAACGCACTCTTTCATTAATTATCAAACTGTCACTGTCAATTTATTCAGTCAACTCAACATTTTCATCATGGTTAAGTACACTAACGAGCAACGTCTGCAAGTTATAAAAATTTTCTACAGATATTCGGAGTCGCAAAATCATCTTCAGTGACGAAGTTCATTTTTGGCTCAATGGATTCGTCAATAAGCAAAATATACGTTATTGGTCGGGTGAAAACCCACATGTGCATACCGGCGGCGTTATTGGGCCATATTTTTTCGTCGACGATAACGATCGTCATGTTACTGTGAATGGTCAGCGTTATCGCGCCATGATCACCGACTATTTTTGGCCCGAATTGGAAGATATGGACTTGGACGACATGTGGTTTCAACAGGATGGTGCCACAAGCCACACAGCACACTCTACAATCGGTTTATTGAAGAGTAAGTATGGCGAGCATGTTATCTCAAGACATGGGCCAGTCGATTGGCCGCCTCGTTCGTGCGATTTAACGCCGCTTGACTATTTTCTGTGGGACTACGTTAAGTTATTGGTTTATGCTAACACGCCGACGACGTTGGAAGAGCTCAGAGCCAACATTGAACACGAAATAGCAGCCGTTTCGGCCGAAATGTGTGGCCGAGTCGTTGAAAATTGGGTCCAACGAATCGACCGCTGCAAACATGCCCGAGGTGGCCATATGAACGAAGTTGAGTTCCATTCATAAATGTTTTGATTGTACTTTAAGCCAATAATAAAGCTTTTGAAATATCTCAAATGGTTTGCCTTTTATTTAAAAAAAAGTTGTCAAGTCGTTTTTAGAAAACTCTATATAAGTGCTCCATCTGATGTTGAGTTATTTCTGAAAGAGCTTTATATTGTTGATATTTTCTATTGTTGAAAACTAGCGCTTAGAGGTTTGGGCCAGTCAAGTCATGTAAATTAAAAACCAATAAATTAAGTCAAAGTCATTCAAATACACATGGTAGCTCTGTATTGATGAAGTAATATATGTTGTCCTCAGTTATTTTAACTAGCTGTCATAATTGACACCGATATTAGTACCCATTCTTTTCTGAGTAACAAATAATATTAGTATTTCTGAACACTCCTCTCATATCGATCAAAAACTGTCATTCTCTCTTAAAGGCCATCAAAAACTTGGTCCACAAACTTCTTTCATTTGACAGTTCTCTCTTAGGCCATTGCCAAACAGGTTTCTTTTCTTTAAGAGAGAGAAAATTCATTTAAATCTGAAACTGAAACTTTTTGGAAACGAAACTGGTGAATCAAATACAGAAATCAACCAATCGGAAAATGAGAACAAGAGCACAAAATGCAGTCATATTCTCTGAGCAAATAAAATGAGAACCAAACGAGAATGTAATATGTAATAACATCCAAGAGCAAAGAGAAAAAACAGAAAAACTGTAAACCATACCGAATAAAACGAAAACGAACAACGAACACCGATACTGTCAATTCCTATCGCAAACGGGGCAAACCACGCCAAACCAAAATAAGATTTCTGTCAGTCTGCAAGCAACTAAGATGGCGGTTGGTTGACTTATCGAGGTGTCTCTATGTTTTTTTTCGCCTTTTGTACGAAACACTGAATATTGAAAGCAAAATTCCCCGACTCTAACTGTTATTTATTGCAATGCCGACCGGCTGCATTTGCCACTCGCTCGATAAGTGAAAACAATTTTTAGTCCCCGCTTCCGCGACACTCGCTCTTCATTCATAAAATTTCCATTTCTCCAGTACACGGTGTTTTACTTTTTTTATTTTTCTGTTTGCTGCTTCATTCGTGTGTCGTCCTTAGGACGGAAACGGCCTTGTCCAGTGTTAAACAAGCATTCCAGCGGTGTTCAAAGAATAAAAATAAAAGAAAAAAGAGAAGGAACAACTTTTTCGACTTAGTGTAGGTGTGTTTACCTTTCAAGCGCTTGCTTTATCCCGCCGTCTGTGTGTAAAGTGTCGCGTCGCGTCCACCAAATTGCACAATCGCGTGTAAATAAATACGAAAATGTTAAGGAAAGAAAGATAAATATAAGAAGAAGGCAATCGAAAATCGAGTGATAAGCAGAGATAAGCTTACAATCCAACAGAAAATACCCCACGCGCTTAGTAGATAACAAAATTGTAAAACTCTTCGGATTTCGCTCAAACAACATAAAGCAGTAGAAGGAGAATCATAAGAAGAATCAAGTGAAAGAGAATAGTATTTTGTTGTTTCCCTTGTGTTATAGAAGAAAAAAAGCCCACTCTGTCTGTTTCACAGAAGAAAATAACGAAAGAAAAGTCAAAATGTGCAGCGACGTTAATTGTTGTTAAACAAATTTGATGAAAACAGATGAGAGGGAAAATTAAAAGGAAAACGTTTTATTGTGATCGCATACTTCTCGGTGTAATTGTCAAAATTTAATTGTGTTTGATAGTGTGAGTGAAATTGGGACCAGGAGACAGCAACGACCGACAACGAAGATGGATCGGCCACTAGCGCTAGGATTATGTTTGGTGCTCATACTGCTGGTGGCATCATCACGGATTGTCAAGTGTCAAGGAAGTCAAGGTAGGACCTGTACTCTAACTTAAGAAAATAGTGGTAGTGGTAGAATATAGTGGGACAGGGTACAGAGTACGGACACATTCTCGGAGTAAAGACGCTGACACACGTCTTGTAATTAACATTTAATTTGCAGTAGTTTTGCGACAATTAATTGATGCTGTGCACACAAGACAAGATACAATGGCACAAAGATACTGTGATACGGAGATAGGAGTACTTACCTACCTACCCACAGAGTGTATCTGATACAGAATAGCAGAATACATATCTCTGTCTCTTCGTATCGTTTGTTCTCGTGCCGGGGCCATGTGTGTCTGGTATTTTAATTCATCGTGTAATCCAACAACATGCCAGTAGTTGGAACAGGGTACAGATTCTGGCAGAGTTCATGGAGCTCTTCGGCCGCTTAAAAGTTCCCCGGCAATTAGAATCGACCAGTTTAATTGGAGACAGACGGACTGAGGTATAAATGGTTGTTGGCATGCCTATTAGTTGTGACAGTGAGCAGTTGCACTGCTAAACAGGTCCGGAACTTGATGTTTAAATTAATTTCCATTTACCAAGTGATTTGTCTTTGTAATGTGTCGGCTGAGACAATGGCAATCAATTAAAGTTGATTCGCATGATGGGAAACTACATACACAGAGAGTTACAGTGCTTAGGCGTCCTGGTTGGAAAAGTCTAGACGTATCTATCTTCTCATATGTACATATATCTAGTATATCACGAGGAAAAGTTGTTTCAATCCGAGGACGTATGGCAGTTGCAGACGGGACCCTGTTTTTCTCAGAGTCTGAGTTAATGAGTGTTTTCAGTTAAAGAGATGGAAACTTCCTTTTAGAAACAGCTGACCAGAAAACGAAATTTCTATGTGACAGAGTCTTATACATCAACGAATTTAATGTATTAACATTCCCTGAAAACAGAACGAAGAAGCCCAATATCTGGTCAGCTATCTTATGACTAGTCCAACATTTGGTTTAAGAAAGGGTGGTCGGCATCAAATGAAAGTTTTGAACGATTTGATATTCATCCTTAGGTGTTAGGAATTTCCATCCCAATCAGCTAGGACCAACCGAAGTAGCAATAGTTGCTTTCGATTAATCTCCAACAAAGTATCGTTTGTCACGCTTGGGTCAGTAGATAAGTCCTTCCATTACTTCAAAGCTATAGTTGACTGTAGCTACGTTTTGATAAAAGTTTCTATAACTAAATGTTTCTGCTCCATAGCATGTACAGCATTAGAAATTAACTCAGAAACGTTTATGTAACGCTACACTACCTAGGTAGAGTAATTTGACGGGATACTGCCTTCCCCATTGCACGACATACTGTTTATATGCTGAATTGCCAATTTGAAAGTCCAAACTGTATCCAACCAGTAATTCAACTGTTTTATTGGTTGATTTATTAGGACAAGTTAATTATGCTGTCACACCAACTACCTGGGTTCGTATTCGTATCACCCTTTCGGCGGGCAATGGTAAACCTCCGAAAGTCAAATTATGCCTATGAAAAAGCTTCTCAGGAGAGCCTCAAAAATAGATCACATCACATCACATCCACCTAATTACGCATAAAAACTTGGATCATGAAGCTTTTAAGGTTCAACCTAAGAACTTAAGCCCGTCCACCTTCAGCAGCGTCAGCATGACTGCCAATTGGGTGCTGGAAATGTATGAAACTGGCCATGATTTTAATCGAAAAAAGTTCAAGGCTTGTCAAGAAGCCGCTCTATCAACAACGTGTTAATATATGATGAGGTTTTTTGAGCAGGTTGCATAAATTGTTACTATGAATGGGTTATCCTATCAAAGGGATGTATGTGGGCGATAATCATTTGGCATTTCATGCCAAACAAGTGGCGATAGCTTTGTTATTTTGTAAGAAAAGTTACTTTGCCGATTATTTTCTCGAAACACTCGTAGTGATCAAAATTGGCAGCTAAAATCTTGGGATTTAATACCGTGCCACCCTTTTTAGCTCTTTGCGTTCGATATAATGTTACGCTATGCTGTGTCTCTGGTCACAAATGCGTGGTAGGCAAAGAGCATGCAGAGGAGCTAGTTTGAAGAGAATCCTTTCTAAAAAGGGAACTGGCAGATCAAGGTATCAAACCTCGAATCTGCACCCTGAGAATACAAGTGGAACGAACGATACAAATAAAAGCCAATGAGAGGTGGAAAAACCTTTCAACCTGCGAAACTTGAAGATCATTATGGCCGGAACTCAGCAAATCCAGAACAAGTAAGATTCTCTTGAAAAGCAGTACTCACAGGCTATAATCTTCTGAGTGCGCACGCAATAAAGCTAAGACTTATCGACGACGACCTCTGCAGTGGCGGTGGAGACATAGGGGAATATATCCTCAACTTTTTTGCCACTGTCAGTAATTTGAGGCAAAACACTTGGAAGTTATTACTTCCGCTCAGGAACAGTAATTTCCCCACCTGGAATTACAATGGGTCTACATTATGATGAGGTATAGAATTGACTCGGCTCCAGATAGGTCATCAACCCGCCAATCTACTACCGTGCCATTACTTTGTTTCATGCGATGTAAAGGAGAAGGTTTATGACAAAGCTCACCGGTCAGTTGATTAGCTCAAAGGCAACATATATGCTGTTATCAATGAAATACAGGCGCCACTGTGCAAAAATGTGGTAAACAATCTTGTTTAGAGGGCCTGTATGTGCAAGAAAGGTCATGGAGTCTATTTTGCTGATATTGTTTTCCATTATTGATGGTAACCCTCCATCAAATCACATTTCATGAAAATACTCTTACGTGTCTTCTCGATAAATCAATGTGGAACCTCGTATTAGGAAACCTTTTTCTGACAGATCAGTACAAAGAGAGCCGACGTATGCATTTTGAAACCCGTTAAAGATGTAGTGGACTTTAACTCATTGTTTTTTTTTTACTAGATTTTTATACCTACGTTGTATACATTTCATTCGCCGTTGATTACCCATATCCCATGGAAACCACACTGATATTCTCCAATTCTTGTGACCCAAAACTCTTTGAAACGTTCACACATTGGACAAGAATTTTTAAGCGATGCAAACACGGGAAGCCTTTGAAATGATTTAACATCATTTGATCGCCTGTTTGATATTTAATTGCTGATTAAATTGACTTGCCAGTGTTATGAACCATGAAAGCCTGTAGCTTTCAAAAAACTCCGTACTCGCGCTGTGTGCTAACTTAGGCTGCACTTTGGTTCACAAAGAAATACTTTTGGTACAACTTGCGGTAGAGTTTTTTATGCCCTTCACGCCGAAATTCTTTTGACTGTGGTCCTATACTTGTAGGTGCCTATCATTCTACACAATGACACAAGGACTCTGTTTACCACAAATATTGGAAGTCTAATTTCCTTTTCTCCGGAGTGGCTTCGGTCAAAAGGCGGCCCCAAAAATGATTAAGAATAGAGCTCTGCTCTCCGTGTCGTGCGGCATAGATGTCACTACTCGTTATGTTAGGTAATCTTGCAGCCCTAATGACTATGAAGTACTGTGTCATATATTTTGAGGAAGACGGCGAATTATCCGCGTCAAAAGAAAATAAATCTGTTTTTAAAGAAATACAGACGGCGATTGGTTTAAGTGTAAAAAAGACGAACGAGAGTAAGCTAAAAAGATTGTGGTAGAACCAAAAATCAATTAAAGTGCAAATAGAACAAAGTCGAAATTGAAATCAAGTGTAGATTCTTCGCTTACAGATATATGAGTGTCAGACATAAGAAGACTAAACAGCGGCGCGGTGTTAGTGTCATACGGACACGAGAAGTCTATCGATATGTTTAAGGACAATGTAGAGGAAACACTTGGAAAGAATTATAATGTGAAGTGTCGCTTGATACAATCCTGGAAACATTTTTTATATTCGGTTTTCGGTATGTCCATCACTGCTTCCTGCGATTTTTCTATTACTGTCTCACGGCTGCTGAAAGGCGCTCCCCGTAGTGGTTTTTTAACTCGATTGAGCAGAAAAAAGTCACAGGGAGTCAAATCAGGTGAATTCGGTGGCTTTTGGATGGTATTTGTTGCATTTTTCGTCAAAAAATTACGAATAATGATGGCACTGTGCGACGGTGCGTTATAATGGTGCAAAATCCACGAGTTTTCTGGTTTCTTTTGGCGAACTGCTTCACGTAAAGGCCTCATAATGCCCAAATACTCTTTGTTTACTGTCTGGCCTTCTGGCAAAAATTCATGATGTACTACACCGTTGTAATCCATTAAAACCGTGAACATTGCCTTCTTTTTTGACTGAAAACGAGGTGGTTTTTTTTAATCTCGGCTCATTTGGTGAACGCCATTCACTTGCCTAATGCCTGGATTGCATGTCGTACTAATTAACCCATGTCTCGTCTCCAGTAATGATCCTTTTGATGAATGTGGAATCGGATTTAGCCTCGTAAATCATCTCTTTTGCGACGTCAACACGGTCTATTTTTTGGATGAAATTGAGGTATTTTGTCACCAACTTTGCTGCTACACGACGGAAACCCAAATCATAAACCAAAATGTTTTGGACGGATCCCTAGGCAATGTTCAAGTCCTCAACTATCTCTCTGATATTTATTCTGCGGTTATTGACCAACATTTCTTATATTTCATCAATTTTCTCGTCGGTTTTCGATGTCGATGGTCTGCCACTGCGTTCATCATCTTCGATTGACAACACTTTTGAACCGCTCGTGCCACTGGTAAACGACCGTTTTCTTTAGAGAATCGTTGCCGAAACACTTTTACAACATTTCCAATGTTCGCGCACCATTAAATCCGTTTTTTACGCAAAATGTAATACAAGCTTGTTGTTGCAAATTGAAATCCATTTCTTAAATTGTAAAAAATCGCCAATACACAGAGATAGATGTACTCTTGACTATGTCAAGCTATGACGCTAGGATTTAGAGAATTATCAACAACAGATGTGTCAACTTAACAAATAAAACAGAACTCAAATCGGAACAATGGGAGCACCACACGGTGAAGCCACCGGAAAAATTTTGATCAAGGTGATACAACAGATAAGTTGAATGAGAAAGAACTCATAATTTGTGAAGGGTCTTTCAAAAGTCGCGTCTAGATGTTTATGGTGAATAATTTCTTATGTCGATGTTCGAACAATCACCGCGCCTCTAATAGTTAGAAATGCAACAGCTAGAAGATGTATCTCAGCGCCTATAGTGTCTGAAATGACAAACAGACGCTTGGAAAGCGTCTGGACACTGATAGATTTAGATGAAGAATTTAAAATTCGCTCCGATCGCATTATTCCAAAAATTCCCAATTGTAATCCGGCAATGTCCTTGTCAACCGTCTACATCGCATCGAAGCACCTTCGGACCATTTCGATCATTAGAGTGGAATTTCTTGAAAAAACTGTCAAACCCTTTTCTAGAGCTGAAAGCTCTAAACAAACAGAACCCCAAATCAAAATCGATATCACGAATCAGAAATGCCTCTCGTTCACCTGCACGAGTCCATGCACTTTCACAAAAACATATCAAAAAAACAATAACCGCTGTCCAGAGTATGTGACAGGGAATCAACAACTGCAGATAAAAATCCAACACACCGTCTTATATGCTGTCAACTTGTCTAAAATTAACACCTACAGGACACAAGGAATTACCCCCGATTTCCGTCTCCGAAGGGATCTTTTTTGCAATTCCTCATAGCCGATATACCTGTGCCTATCATAGGGGCCTTCGGACTACTTACAGAGCTTCAACCTCAAAGGATTATCGATTCTACTACATCTCTAACTTCGAAAGGCGAGATCATTAAGATTTATTAGCGCAGTATCTCAAACTTTCACTTTGGAATTGCACATGCAGATCTTTTTCAGCAGTTTGTCTATATTACAAACATTCATACTATGGTTTCTCCGGCAATAAGAAAATAGATTAAGCTCACAGAATCGAGGAGGAAGCTTGCAAGTATCAAACCTGCATCCAATAATGCATCGATAGGGGTATTATCAGACTTTCAAGCAGTCCTTTCACGTGGTACCAAATAAACATTCTGGATGGAGGCTTTGTGGAGACTACCATCACCTTTAATTCAGAGTTTGTTTCCCCTTTTCCATGGGAAGTTATCAAATACCAATTCACGCAAATGACATCAAGAAAACAGCTATTACCACTCCCTGAGTACTCTGTGAATATTTATTCATGCCTTTTGGTCTCAGAAATGGTTCACAAATGTTCCAAATATATATTGACACGATATTTCGCGCTTTAAATTTCATCGACAAGCATCACAAACATCTTACACAGGTCTTTCAAAGGCTTTTGACGCATGGTCTTTCCATCAGTCTGGATAAGTGCCGCTTTCCCCCCGGATTTCCACCAACTGCTGATCGCCTTTTCAAAATCGTCGACTTTCCCACTCCACAAACAGTTCCCGAACTCAGACGCTTTTGAACATGATTAACTATTATAGGTAATCTGTATTCCCAAAATGGATGATCTTCAATTACCACTTCATCGCTCAATCAAACACTCCATCAAGAATAACAAGACTAAAATCATCTGAGCGCTAGAGACTTAAAAATCATTCGAAACCCTCAAACAAACACTCTCGAAAGGCACTCAATCCGCTTTTCCATCACCAAATTCGAAACTCACTTTCGTCACTTTGTCAAACTGAAAATTACGCTACACCATCCTTGACCATTTGGAATGTTGACACTTTGCCATTAAAACTCATGCTTTCACTAAAAAATTACACAATGCCTCTGAAAGACAGCTTAGACAACTTGCCCTTATTCTGCAATTTACCACGGACAGAAAATACGTGGCTCATTTTCGCATATTCATGCCAGCCTTACTTGGTCCTAAAATAATCCATCAAACACAGCATGGCGACCAAGAGCTTGCAGATGTCATTTCAAGTAAGGCCTCAATGAAACTCCAAGAGACCGAAGTCGCACGAAATGTTAGGTATTTCTGTGATGGATCACATGTAAAGCGCCCGTATTCGCCATTGTCCCTCCACAGGACTGCATTTGATATCCTCCACAATCTACCACAGCCCAGTGGAAGAGTGACTTCACAACAACTTAGGAAAACGTATGTTTGACCTAAACATTCCAGTCACATTCACCTTATTTTAATAGTTTTGCCAAAGACTAATGAGTATCAATATTGTTTAGCAATCAAAGGCCATTTCACTAGGTGAGCTGTTCCGCTCAAGGACATGGCAGTATGGACATTATGATAGTCCAACGAAGATAACAACGGATCAGGGCATTCAATTTGAGTTCCAACTCTTTAAAGCCTTTGCCAACTTTATCAGAATTACTCAGGAAATCAGATCGACTACTTACCATCCTCAATCGAACGGCCTAGTAGACCGAAGCAGCACTAATGTGCTCTCCAAAGCCTTGGATTGAAATTCTGTTTACGGTCATGTTTGGATTAAGAACCGGTCTTAAGGAAGAATTTTTCATCGCAGCATAATTGCAAATGTTCATCGAAAAACATGGTGAATTTATGCGTGGTTTACGTCCTATTCCAACCACTCATCACATCAAATCATGAATTTTCATTCTAAAAGACATCTACACCTGCTCATACGTCTTCATGTCACAACCTAACACTCAGCTAAGGCAAACCAAGTTTCCAACCACTAATCAATTCTCTTCTAGCAGTACTTCGTTTCCTGGTCATCAGACAACCGACAACATCATTGGGGTTCATCCATGGATCCACCTGAAAAAACTTACGACAGCAGACAAGTAACTTTTAAACTTCCTGAAGAAAGTAATTCAAGGGGGAGTAACTGTGGCGATGTTCGAACAACCACCACACCTCTAGTAGTTAGAAATGCAACAACTAAAAGATTTATCTCCGCGCCTGAACAGCATCATTGACAGATTGAGACGGACAATTTAAAATTCGCTCTTCCTTCTTATCTGTGAAGCCGTCATTATCATCTCGTATTCCTTTTATCTGTTCGATTTCGTGTAAATGTTAGACTACAACAAATAATATTTAAATAATTAGCCAACAACAACTTTGACTTTTGTTTGTGTTCAAAATAATTGATTGGCCATATTCTGAACGCAACCTTATTTTTTATGTCACCTTTGACATTTGTGAAGTAGACACATGTACTATATATCGGGTTTTGCAATAACGACTTGACAACTTTTTTTTTAAATAAAAGGCAAACCATTTGAGATATTTCAAAAACTTTATTATTGGCTTGAAGTACAATCAAAACATTTATGAATGGAATTCGACTTCGTTCATATGGCCACCGCGGGCACGTTTGCAGCGGTCGATTCGTTGGACTAAATTTTCAACGACTCGGCCACACATTTCGGCCGAAACGGCCGCTATTTCACGTTCAATGTTGGCTCTGAGCTCTTCCAACGTCGTCAGCATGTTGGCATAAGCCAATGACTTAACGTAGCCCCACGGACAATAGTCAAGCGGCGTTAAATCGCACGAACGAGGCGGCCAAACGACTGGCCCATGTCTTGAGATAACACGCTCACCATACTTACTCTTCAATAAATCGATTGTAGCGTGTGCCGTGTGGCTTGTGTCACCATCCTGTTGAAACCACATGTCGTCCAAGTCCATAACTTCCAATTCGGGCCAAAAATAATCGGTGAGTATGGCGCGATAACGCTGACCATTCACAGTAACGTGACGATCGTTATCGTCGACGAAAAAATATGGCCTAATAACGCCGCCGGCTTGCAAACCGCACCAAACAGTTATTTTTTCTGGATGAAGTGGTGATTCATGAAGCACATGTGGGTTTTCACCCGACTAATAACGCATATTTTGCTTTTTGACGAACCAATTGAGCCAAAAATGAGCTTCGTCACTGAAGATGATTTTGCGATGAAATCATCTTGGCGCATATTCTCCAGAACCCAATCGGAGAACATACGTCGCTTCAAATGGTCCATCGGCTTTTTAATTCTTAAGTCAGCTTGATCTTGTATGGGTGTAAACCAAGATCCTTACGCAAAATACGCCATAATGAGGTCTGAGCGATGCCCAATTCTTGAGAACGCCGTGGAATTGATTGATTTGGATCGTTTGTTATGGACGTCTGAACGGCAGCAATATTTTCAACACTTCCACCAACCCGTTGTCTCACTGACACGGCAACTTCATACAACGAATATGTAGACTCAAATTTTTGCACTAAACTTGTTATTGCCTGTCTACTAGGGCGAGAATAACGACCGAAAATTGGAGTTAACGCACTTAAAGTTGCAGTCACCGACTCCGAATATCTGTAGAAAATTTTTATAATTTGCAGACGTTGCTCTTGTTGAGTTTACTGAATAAATTCAAAGTTGTCAAGTCCCTATTGGAAAACCCTTTACAATTTGAAGAAACTGGTTTTGTCGAGAATCGAAAAAGTGCTGCTGTATCACGGTATCACGATTAGGCATCCATCCATCGACAGCTTGGCGTCCTACATCTGCAACCTACAAAATCCAATTAACACATGAATTGGAGCCAACTGAACATAATCAACGCAGAACTTTCGTCTATTGGTTGTTAGAATATGATGCTGGTTTTTCACACCAAATAATCTTTAGTGATGAAGCTCATTTCACATTGGGGAGAAGAAAATCCTCGAATAATTCCAGCAAAATCAATGCTATACATCCACAAAATATACAGTTTGGTGTAGTTTTTGGGCTGGTTAAATCGTTGGTCCATTTTTCTTCGATGATGCAAATGAGAGGGCTGTTACTGTCAATGGAGAGTGCCATAGACAAATGATTGTAAGATTTTTTGTGGCCTTAAATTGAAGAAATAGGCACAGAGGATAGAGCTATGAGTCACACAACACGTGCAAACATTGAGCTATTGCGGTCTAAGTTTCCAGGTCGGTGGTGACAGAATCATGCTATTCAACACCATTAGATTACTTCCTTTGGGTTTTTCGAAAAGTAGAGTCTATGTGGATAAGCTAACGAAAATTACACAGCTGAAAAACAACATTCAGACCGAAATTGATGAGCTTAATGCGGTATTGTGAGTCTCTACACGGGCTCATGGTGGACATCTAAACGATGTTATTTTTCACACTTAATTGTTAAGAGCTATACTTTTTTATAAAACTAGAAACACCAGAAAAAAAAAATATGTAGATGTTGTATCAAAAAGGTCCTTTATTAAAAATTAAAAAGAAATTTTAAGAGAAGGACATTTCGAATTAATTTTAGACTATGTGGAGTCCTATAGTGCGGTAATTGGGGTTTAGTTGTAAATAGTTTTACTGAAGGCCCGGTAATGGAATCAATATGTCGTAAGTGGCTGCCAAATGGCTGCCGACAACGTTGGTACACATTTGTGTCCGTTTTATCACATTTTTCATGACTTTCCGCAAGATTTCCGGTGATAACTGTTCGCATTCCTATCGAATATTCACCTTAAGGGCTGCGATTGTCTGAGGCTTGTTGACATAAATCCGCGACTTCAAGTTGGAATGGTTAAATCGGGCGATTTTTCTGGCCATACCAAATCGCCAAAACGCTTCCTTCACAATATCCATTGTTGCTCGTGCTGTGTGTACGGTTGCACCGTCTTGTTGAAACCACTTCTTCACCAAACCTCGCTCATCCAATTCTGGCAGTAAGAAATCGTTTATCATGGCCCTGTAGCGTTCGCCAGTAACAGTGACCGTATTGCCGATGGGTCCTCAAAAAAATACTCCACCTACGTGAACGCCGTACCACACAGTGGCTTTGTGTGGATGTATTGGCTCTTTGTGTATTACATGCGAATTTTCAGTGGAAATGCGCCTCGTCGCTCAGAATGATTTTCGACTCAAAATCGTCCTCTTCGTTGTTGAGATTGTTGAGAGTAATTCACACGCGACTGACGGTCAGGAGCCATTAACTGATGCAGTATTTGCACTTTGTACGGGAACATGTGTAAGACTTTCACTAAAATTCGCTGTAGATGCGTCTGGTGATACTCAATTGCGTGGCCCGTCGTCTGGTTAATGTTTCTTCGTTCTCAGCGATATCGGTAGCCACAGTCGCGATATTCTCGGTCGAACGACCAGTCCAGCGGCCACGCCCTGCATAATCTCCTGTGGTTCCACTCTGTTTGATTCGAGTAGCTAAGCGCGGATAGGGAAATCGATATCGAAATTCACGCTGCGCTAGCACCACCGACCGATTTATTAAATTGATTGGTCAAAAATATTGACACAATTATTCCACGTTCTTGCGGATTGTAGCACTCCATTGCTTGTCTGTTTGTATACTGCAGCTGTCTAGTTCACAAATGTTAAATGTGATTGACGTACGACGTCATTTGCAAAAATTATACCATCTACCGATAAGGTGACTAATTTTGCGCATCCTTGTAAATGGCTAAGTTTCAATCATAAAAGTAAGGATTACAAAAGTGAATGTAAAGTATGCTTTAAATGTGGTGGACGAACAGAAGCGAAGTTATTGCATCTGAAGTGACAGTATGTTTGTGTTATCGGTAAAAAAAATGACTGAAAATGACCAAAAAATTGCTGAGAAAAAAAAAAACATCCTTTACAACATTGTAATTGGTGATGAAACGTGGTGTTTTCAATATGATTCAGAAACCAAGCACCAAAGTGGAATGGAAGGCGCCAAACGAGCCAAAAGCCAAAATTATCTGATGTACAATATGTTAATTTGCTTTCAAGATTCCAAGAGTTTGTTCCACCGCTCCAAGCAGTTAATGCACAATTATATCTTGGTGTTCTAAAACGATTTGTGCATCGTATTCGATCAGAATATCGCGCAGAAGGAAGTTGGTGTTTTGCACGATCTCATCGATCGATGCTTGTGTTATTTTATTTGTCAACCACCGTGGGCACCGTTCGAATTGCGTTTTGTGGATTTAGAAGCCTGTCCGACGGTCTAAAACACTCACTCGACAGCAATTCGCTGTATTAAATCGAAGGGACTATTTATGAATATTTTAAATTGACGGAGAGCGATGGCAAGGCGTATCCGTGCTCTCATTAAGTCATTACAAGACAGGAGTTTACTTTAAACACAAGAAAGATTCTGTCTATTTAATGTTGCAGAAGAAATAAAAGGATTAACTGCAGATATTGAAGGCATCCGTGTGAATGACATTTTGATATCCGCATGGAGAGTTTGTCTGAGTGCCTTGCTTGGCGAGTTCTTTCCCAGAGAGGAACGTGTTGAGGCTTCCTCTGTTGAGGAGCAGCCAGTTCGTCCTGAGCTAAGGATTGTCGAAATTGAGTACGTCATTCTCCGTTCCAGGAGATTTCTTGGAGCAGGTGTTATGACCGGAGAGATGAGAAAGCCATTCCCGAGTTCCTACTTAGCACAAAAATAGGGTGGCGAGGGTGATTGTCTCTCGATAAAGCTGGGTTTGATCCAATATCCATTAGGACATCGTCCCACTTCTGGTACTAAGAAAAATGCTACAAAGTATCATAGTGGAAAGACTAAGTCAGTTCCTTTTGTCCAATTTGGCTTCAAAAATGGCAGATGTGTCTAAGATGCATTGTCTTTTGCGATAGCAGCGTCAATCTTATTTTAGGCGTCTTTATTGATTTTAAGGGCGCCTTTGATAATTTAAATTGATAGAGTGTTCTGCCCAGGTTGCCCGAACTAAACTACTGAGAAATCGGCTTATGAGAAATCTATTTATCTGGCAAGCACGCTTTTGTAGAATCTCCTTATGATAGGATTAGTTTCAATGTAGAGCGGGGTTTCCTTTAAGATGAGAGTACTGCCAATTGTTGCCTAATTTACAATAAAAAAAACTCGATCGCAGTTGTGATACTAAAATTATCTGCGTAGACTGCAAGGTTTATTTTCAAGTACTAAAATCAATCATTCTGACCTAGAGTACATGAACACTCATAATATACCATATCGTTGCGACAAATACATGGCTCTTCGTCGTGCATTAGTCTTTTCAATTAGAAATTGTATTAGCAGCATCGGATTCAACTGCAGCTGCGCCAATGATTACGAAACAGCGGCCAAAACGAAACCACACAACTCCACCAAGTCATCTCAAGAACAACAAGAAACATTTCCATATCATAATGATGCAGTTACGTTGCAAATGCTCTGTACGGAGATGATTAGTTTAGCACAAATCAACTGTGACTTTCTCAACACAATCAATCATCGAGAGTGTCATCACTGGGGAGCAGACCTAATTGTAATTGAAGAACGTTGAAAATTTCATCGAGATTCTTTTTTCTGTTTGGTTTTTAAGTGTTCTATCTTTGAAAGCTCACGCGTGATTGGTGATATTTGTCAAAGCCAAACATGTTCAGTTAGCATTGTCATTTCCTTATGGAAAGCCTTACAGCCGAACAACGCTTACAAATTATTGAATTTTATAGTCAAAATTCGTGCTCTGTGAAAAATGTTTTTTGCACACTTTGAACATTTTACGGTCGTCATAATCGACTTAATCAGCAAGGAATTTGAGCCGTATTGAATAAATTTTGCAGCAATTTCAAGGTATTGGGCATCAATCCACCTACCGGTATGCTAAGAGCGCGCACAGAGGAAAATTCTGCTGCTATATCCGTCAATGTTATGGAAGACAGTTTTCCATTCGTCGTCGTTTGCAGTAATTGGGATTGTGTTACTCTCCTACGTGTAGGATTTTACGCAAGGATCTTGGGTCTAAAACTTAACAATATACGAGTACAGTTCGTTGTAGAACTGAAGCCGAACCTGACACAGTATCGCATTTTCGGTGAGTACGGAGGAAGATCCCCTTTTTTTCATCGAAGATTTGTCTTCAGTAATAAAGCTCATTTCTGATTGAACACCCATTCAATAAATTTTTTTTAATAAACAAAACTGCTGTATTTGGTCCGATTATGATGAGCAGCCTAAAGCAATACAAAAGCTTTCATTGCAACCGAAAAAATGCACTATTTGGTGTGGTTTATAGCCCGATAGAATCATTGAACAGTATTTTTTTAAAGACAACCATGAGACCAACATTACCGTCAATGATCCCCGCTATCGTTTAATGATTTTGAATTTTTTTATTTATCAAAATGCATGAGTGACATGTGGTTTCAGCAAGACGAAGCTACATGCCATACATCATGCGAATCGATGAGAAATGAGTTTGGTGAGCAATTTATCTCTCGTTTTGGACTGGTGAATTAGCCGGCTAGATCGCAATTTGACATCGCAATTTAGACTATTTTTTATGGGGATAATGTCATTAGCCACCACCCAATATGCTCGAAAAAGTGAGTCAAAATTAGACTCTCCGTATTTACCACTTAAAACGTAGTCGGTCTCAGCATTTACATGAAATACCCGTAACAAGTAAATGGCATGCATTGATGTATCAACTCAAATAGAAATTTTGTACAATTTTGCAATTTTGAGAATTAAAGACCAAATGCTTATCACCCATTATTAACGATTGTCTTACTAGTTACAGTAGAGCATTACTCATGTAAGCTAAAATACTTAAAGCAGACAAGGATTGCAAATATTCGCGAATTATGATGAGATCAGTGAATAAAGGTAGGGTTGTTGCTATGGGTTACATATCTCTTACTTTTTAAAATATAAGTGATTGATTTTAATGTAATTAATAACCGTTTAAACAACAACCCAACGTCTTAAACAATTTAAAATATAACTGATGGGATTTTTTTAACAGAAAATTGATTATTTGATTATTTATACAGAATTCAACTAGATCCCATGGTTTTTAAGAATCAGGGAATGTCTGAGAGTTTTAAAATAATTTTTTTTGTTTGTTGATTTTTATTTTTTTAGACTTACATAAACGCAACCTTTTTGGTACGAGCGTCAGTTCTATAGCCATTGGCTATTCTTAAAATGCATATGGGTCACATATTTTGAGGACAGTTGTAGCCAATCTATCATCGAAAGCTTTCTTTGTCCTCTCCGGTGGTCTACAGAGGTGGGAACTTCTTAACTTAACTTAACCTCTTAAACTAGGGGAACCACCTCGTCTATTTATTCAGTTTAGGTTTCCATTCATACCATAATGTTCATGCTGAGCTCTAATATTTATAAGCAGGGAAGGGAGTATCCAAATCATTTAACGTCAAAATTCCTTTATCAAGACTCCCACGTGATACCAATACTCGTATATCCAAAATCCACTTAATAAATTAGAGACCTTATCGGCAAATGCCACAATGACCTCTGTTTTCCCAAATAAAGCTCTCAAAAAATATCATATTAAAGTATCAAATTAACGCCCGGTTCGATGGTTATCTAAACACTACCCACTACACCCTTTTCACGACACTATTTTCGATTTGTTTACATAAAGAGCAACAAGTTCACTGAAGCGTTTTGACCAGAAAAAAAATTCGAGTGCATAGATACAAGCACGAGTATAAGTACGAATACAATGCTCATATTAAAGTGACGATATGCCCTCTGATGCGTAACAACAGTGGTCAGTCATTCCAGAAATTCTCACGTCATAATTTAGTCATGACGTAGGGAGTTCCACTGTCCTCACAGAGGAGTAATTACGCGTTGGTATAATTGTTGAATAATAAGGTTTATCAGGCGTAACACCCTTTGTAATGAACCTAGGATGTGACACACCTATCAGCTCAAATAAATCAAAAGGGATAGTCTTGAGTAATTCCTTTCTTGGTTCGGAAATTAAATCATAAAGTCATGCTTCATCGACGATTTTTGTGGAATTTTTAAGAGGGAGTCTTTGTCTACGAATATTTATTTTTTTTTTTCGGTCGAAACACGCAGACAAAGAACTATTCCAGTGAGCTCCTTGTATGTTCCTTTTAATAGAGCTTATCAGTCTTTTCTAAAAAGATGAGTAAACGCTTCAATGATCAAGCTCAGAAGCTAACGCTTACTCTAAGAAGCAGCCTACAGTCTTACTTAGGGACAGCAGGAAAATCCCTGACCTCTTAGAAACATCGGGAAGCATGCCGTCTGCAGGAATGTGCACAATTATCCCAGTTATCAATGAAAGTCTTAATTGAGGAGGCGGATACTCGCAGTCTTAACATTGGCGATCTCAATTTCCCGCGATGTCATTGTGACCTGGGAGCCAAAACAAGACACTGTGAGCTCAGCTTTTCGACTACGTTCAGATAAATTATTTTGAGCAGTTTAGCAATCGCTACAGACGCAGTTCTCTTTCTCCACTGATTCTACACTGCCATCAGGACTGCGTATGTTTCTATTTGGAAGACAGATGCAAGTTTTCCTAACCAAGAATTAAGTCTTAAGTTGTCTTCCTTCAAAAAGACACCAGCTCCACATTCTAGATCGTTTGTGAAGCCATCCGTGAAGAGATTCGACTGCATTCGTTTTCTCGCTCAGATTAGCCAGAGTAAAGTCGATTTCGTACTTTTGCAGCAACAAAAGATCAAGCGATGATACATCAGTCTAAAGCAGAGCCAGACGTGTTACGGAAAAAGCTAAAGCAACCGAGACAGCTCGTTTTTTCAACTTCAATTTTGAGAGGTCTGACTAAAAGCCTATTTACGCCACTCGTTGATCTCTATTAGGTTTGCCAACGGGTTAGGGAATACATTCGGGATTCGGAAAGGTTGATGATCATCTGCATATGACTGATCGTTGGCGATAGAACTATTGAGAGATTTCAGCTGTGAGCCAACCAAAATAAATCATAACATTGACGCCACTTTATGGGCACCCTTTATTTACCGCAGACAGCATTCGCAATCAAAACTGCAAAACTTATATTATAGTTGTTCATATAAAGGGTCTTCGCGGTTTGTGTCATTAGATGGTGTTGGTGTCCATTTCCTACTTAGCACTAATCTGATTTTGTCAAACGTACATGTGTTTGAAAGGTGACATGTCAGGGTACATTTTTTGTGAAGACAGCTGTGTAATTCGTTGCTCGTGTTAAAAGTTATACTGATTTGAATATGAGTAAAATATCTGAAGAAATACGCTATGTGATGCTTTTTTACTATAAAAAAGGAAAAAACGTTGCAAAAACATGCCGAAAAATTTGTGCAGTTTACGGTGAGAATGCTGTGAAATTTTGCAACTAATGAAGCAAGAATGGAAAGGAAGCTGTCTGATAGCGGAGGAACTAAACATTAACCGTATGACAATTTGAAATCATCTAAAACGAGCAGGCTTCTCAAAGAAGCTCGGTGTTTGGGTGCCACAGGAATTAACGCAAAGAAATTTAACTGACCGAATAACCATCAGTGAAACGCTGCTGAAACGTAATGAAATGGAACCATTTTTGCAACGATTTATTACGGGCTGTGAAAAATGGATTAAATACGAGAATATCCAACGCAAGCGGTCATGATCAAAGGCCGATGACCGACCACAAACGCTTTCAAAGTCTGGATTGACGGCAAACAAGGTGATGTTGAGGGTTTGTTGGGATTGAAAGGGAATTTTCTATTATGAACTGAAACGGTCAATTCGATTCTCTACTGTGCACAACTCGACCGTTTGAATGAAGCTATCAAGAGCGACCAGAATTGGCCAACAGAAAGGAATTTGTCTTCCATCATGACAAAGCTAATCTACACACATTTTTGATGACCCGGAACAAATTGACGGAGCTTGGTTGGGAAGTTTTGATGCATCCACCGTATAGCCCGGACCTTGCACCCTCTGATTACCATTTGTTTCGGTCTGTGCAGAACTCTCTTGATGGTAAAAAATTGGCCGACCAAAGAGCCGCTGAAAATCACTTGGCCAAGTTTTTCCCTGATAGACCACAAAAGTTCTACATCGATGGTAGTTTGGAGCTACCCGGAAAATGGCAAAAGGTCATAGATATGTACATGATTGAAATTGATTTTGAATAAAGAACTTTTTTTTTTCAAAAATGTACCAAAAAACCGCATGTATGACCCTATAATTAATCTACGCCGTGTTTAGCATGCTGTCAAAATCTGCGCTGTTGAAATCACCTTAATATTGATGAAAAAGCCCACTGCATCCTTCTTGTCGAGTGCGTCTTCAATCACACTAGATTTTGAGCAAAGTCTCGTAGGATTTCTTGTGTTGGTTTTGCGCACATGAAGCACTTCAACTCGAGGGAAGTGAGGTTGAAGATCTTGGTGATCGTCTGTCATCTTTCCCGACTTTCGGTATAAAGGCTTCCATTACTCTGTGTGTATGTAACTAAGCTAGGAAAGCATTGAAGATTCTCTTCAGATTTGCCAGCAGTTGGTCTATATATGTTTATCTTGTCGTATAACTAGATATATGGCATCTGCTCCAGGCTAAATGGCCTCATCCGTCACCAAAACCAATAAATGATTCCATCTACGGCGTATTGTATGTATTCCTCAGCTCAATTGCCGTTCCGGTGATAGGAGTTGGTTGTGAATTGATTATGATCAGCCTACCTCGGAAGTAATTCTCGAACATGCGATAGAGAGTATCTGCCTTCGATTATTTTCAGTCTTGTTTCCAAGATCTTTTACACAACACATGCAGCCGAATAACTGACGGAGGCCTTGAACTGTTAAAAAGCGGATATCACTGTCATCCGAAAAATGCGGTGGCATGGATTATGGTGATTACAGAATGGGGACCGATTTGGTATCGGCGGAAGAATTAGGCAAAAAGTGCAAACGAACACCTGATACCAATTCTGATATGCACCAACAAAGTAGGATAAAGTTGTCAAAAATGATTACAACGAGCTTTTCGATCAAACTTATGAGCAGTATCATAAACATGATGTTGGCGGTTTTAACGCTAAATTACTAAAACATAGCAACTTTGGCCACATAGACGGAAATCATGCGGAGGCTCGAAATGCCATCAAAGCCAGCACACGTTTTCGCTATCTCAACATCCATGAAGAGACCTGGCTATGTCCTTATCGAAAAACCGTGGACTAAATTGATCACATTGCAATCGACACTAGACATAGTTCCAATATTCTGGATGTCCGAACGTTTCAAGGAGCCAACGTCACCTCGAACTACTACCTTATTGTAGCCAAGGAGCGAATGCGGATAATTTGGGCGATAATACACCGAAGTAATATAGGAAGGAAGTTTGACGTCGTGCAGCTACAAAGACTGTTAAAGCCTTTTCTGTTCGAGTCTCCCAAGGCTTCTCAAGTATTCCAGCATCAAGTGTAGAAGACCAGTGGCACCACTATAACAAAACTCCCGATCCAATGAAGAGTGTCGGCAAGCACATGCAGCGAAGCGAAAGCGAACAGTATGAGCTAAAAAGACGGGACAAACATCGGTTTCCCAAAAAAGAAAAAGAATTTACAGAGGAGCGATCGAGGCATTTGAGAGATGCTATTGCATGACCGATGTTCGGCAGTTCTTTCAAGATATCGTGCTATGAACAGTAGAGTCGCTAAAGCTAAAGACCACAAGGGAAGCTCTGGTCTTTCTATGAATATTGCCAGAGAGATTGCCTAGAAGATTATGCCATTAAGCCAGAGGTCGAATGCTGTCAAATTTGAGTCTAAAAAAAGTTCTAAATTCTCTGATTCGGTCTACATATACTGTAAAACCAAACCCACAGAGTCAGCCCGAAAGTGATGTTCTTTACAAATGTCGATAATCAATCTCTCAAATAAAAATTTTAAAGAAAGAAATGTTTTGTAAGTAAATCTAAGACTTCTAGGTAAAGAGCTTTAAATTGCGCTCACCGTTTGCATATTTCTGCCATAATCATTGTTTGTTCTATTACAATGACAGAGATAGAAAATAAATAGACCAACGAAAAATTGTATATACATTCGTAGATAGTGTTAGATACTTGTACTTGTAGATATGATACATTTAGTATACCCATACTTGTGTTTACCTGTGAATTTTCGCATGTTTCGTGGGATGTATTGTATTTACTTTGTGTGAGTTGTCTTACGTTTTCATCATATTTTTACCTTCTGTCTTTGACTTTCGTTCTATGTTCAGTCTACGACCACGGCCTTAAATGAATCGAGAGTGGAATGTGTCTGTGTCTTCTTCACTTTTCGTATGCCTCAGAAGTATTTCAAGGAAAATTATGATGTTTGCGGTTGAATGTACCCGGCTCGTACTTGTGTCTATAAGAATGTACTGCTGGCAGTGAATGGTATGATTGTTTAAGATACGTAATTTTGTAAATACGACACTTGATGGAGATTTTTAGTGTCGAAAAATGTCAAAAATTGAGGTTTTTTTTTATGGTAACAGCCTTACGAAGATGATTTATTCGCTATTTCAATCTAAACACAGCCACGTCTATCCTATAACATACCAATCATCGCTGAAGAACAAGTATCTACAAACCTATCTTTAGATACAATATATGAATCTCTCTATTTTCGGATATTTTTGATCTTTGGTTTGAAAACCAAAATATTTAATTTATTATTTGGAGAACCATTTTTTATTTTTCTTGTATATTGTAGCATTGTGTGCCCTTTGAAATTTATTAGAAACGAAAGTAAATAGATTGAAATGAATTTAAGTAAGGAAATACTGCCACCATGGCTTTCTAGGAGTGTACAAATAAAAGAGGATGATGAATGTTGAACTGGAGATAAGGCAAGGCAATCCGAAATCCGAGTGGATACCTATTAAGATGTTCAGATGAAAGGAATGGTGGTAGGGAAACTTTTATTCCGGAATTTAGGCGTTTTCTGTTTTTTTTTTTTTTTACGAGTGTGTTTGAATTGTCATGAATGAGGTGAATGAGAGGGATTAATGAGTTGTTGACAGTGGCATAAAATAAGAATTTCGTGATAGAATGTTATTGCAATACGTGCCCTTCCTAAATGTCCACATATCTGACCTGTACCTTCTTTTATTGAAAAGTTTATTTTTGATTAAGGTGGGGAGAAATCGACGACAGGTATATATTGTAGTATAGGTTTTCTTAAAGTTCTCAACGTCTAAGTGTCCAAATGGCAAATATTTCGTCACTTCGCTGAGAAAGTTGATGTTTTGTACAGTTTTATGTGGCTATTTACCTTCGATCTTGATTAAATGAAAGAAGACCCTTCTCAATTTAGAACTTAACATGGAACACTTAGGTCCATTATGTCCCAAGTAAGATTTTTACTTTGTTTACTTTCGTATTTCTGTATCTATAGATATTTGGCTTTGACGGTTGCCATGACTCTGTAAAGGTGTTTTACTAATTCCAATCGGAATCGATAACTTTAAGTTGCCTGCATTAAGCTGGTATTGCGGTTCAGATTAACATGACGTGGACTATTAGTTTTGTATTGTACATGCCTCCTGTTTGTTGAAATTTATTTATGTGTTTTCATAGGGTGTAAATCCAAAGGACTGGCAAGCTCCATGTCTTACCATGGAGAACACCTTTACACTGAGGTTTTTGACACCACACACTGAGTTCGAAGAAGTTTGTTATGAGTAAGTCAGCTCCTTCCTTCTCGAAAACATAAAGAAAACAATTTTTGTTTCGAGATTATTGATTTAAAGTACATTTATAGACTTTTATCGATTACGTCTAGGACTAGCTGCGATTCAAGACAGACAGTCACTTAGCATGATCCACAGAGATAACTATAACCTACACAGAGTGCGCATTCAATTTTACTCATCTCACTTAAACTCAATGTGCACATGAAGCTCAGCCATTCTCACCATATTCTTCAACATTAAGGAAATCAAATTGATTGGATCGATTATGATGCAAAAGTGAAAAAATGTGAACTGTAGTCTACCATAATCGTAGACAGATACCAGATACTGTGTATTGTGTTACTTACCTCACTTCCAGAAAAAGCTGGCTGTAAGATTATTCTTATCAGGAAGTGAGTATCAACTATGAGGCAGAAAATCTTAATTTCGACACACTAAACGAATTAGTACCTCTTGCACCTCTACATCTTTTCAGTATCTTTTATTATTATTATTATCAAGGGAACGATACAAATTAATTTGTATTGTCCGGTATTTAACGCCGGGGTACTATGCCCATGTGGCGCGTTTTGTCAACAGCACGCGGAGTACTGAGTTCCCATGTGGTCCCCCACCTACGTACTTACCGCACAAACACTGCTTATCTTATCTTATCATCTTTAGTCTTTTGATAGACCTTTTTAAGAGGCATCCGAATAAGCTTTTTTTATTCGATTGATGATTGCACCGTTTAGGTTCTGAGATACATAGGAACATTGACAGACTTGCCGAGATTCTCTTTGAAGTAACAAGGTCGAGAGCTCGCATGCGATTCTTCATTAGATGTACGTTTTGTCTCATTCTCGAACCTGTTGGATAACATTAAGTCGATTCTTTGTTGTGTTACTTTCGTAACTAATTTTGATTCTCAGCCAACTGTCAATGAGGTGCTCAATCGTTGGAGCTATGGCGTATGACAGTATGCCGTAGCATTACTCTAAGATGTCTGCTGCACATCGGTAGCTAAGATGAAAAGTGGAAAAACGAATTTAAAAAGTTTTTTAGCTAGTGCCTCTACATTATAGCACTGTAGTCGATGATGACATCCAATTACTTACCAACTACTTACCAAGTGAGCGTCAAGATACAAATGCCTCGATAGGAAACATTTATTGTGAACGGGCCTTAATTTAAATGTTAAACATCGTGTTAAAAATGTCGACTTTCGTACCTCAAAATGATGACTTGCGGAAAGCATTAATTTTATGTTTTGATTTGAAGAAAAGTGCTGCAGTATCGCATCGATTGCTTGTCGAGGCATGCTCTATCAGAAGCAACATGCAAAAGATGGTTAAATGTGGCAGAAATGTTAAATGTTGCACAACAAACAGTTTCTGACCGTTTAAAAGCTATGAAAGAGATCCAAAAGTCAGGAAAATAGGTGCCACATGAATTGAATGAAAGACAGATGGAAAACTAAAAAATCACTTGTGAAATTTTGCTTGAAAGACACGATAATAATTCAGATTTATTTTCAGAATCCTAAACGGAAAAAATCATGGGTTAATCCGGGATAACCATCAACTTCGACTGCAAAACCAGATTGATTCGACAAGAACACAATGCTGTCTGTCTGGTGGGACCAAAAAGGTGTGGTGTACCACGATGATCAAGTTGAACCATGCATTGATCGAAAAACGACCAGAATGAGCCAGAAGACACAGGAAGGTTATACATAAGGCAAAACTGATTCAGGATACAACCAAAGCACTTGGCTGGGAATTGCTACCCTACCAGCTGTTTTCACCAGACTTGGCTCCTTCCGACTACCATTTGTTTTCATCGATCGGACACGCATTGGCTGAGCAGCACCTCGAATCCTACGAGGAAGTCGAAAATTGGGTGACTTTTTGGTTTGCTTCAAAAGACGAACAGTTTTATTGGCGTGGGACCCATAAATTGCCTGAAAGATGGGAAAAATGTGTAGATAGCAATGGCCAATACTTTGAATAAAATGTTTTTTACTTAAATTTGTGTTTTACTTTCACAAAAAAAGGAATAAAAGGGCCATTTGATGAATACCCAGATTGGAAATGACAACGCAACTTTTTTAGGTGTTGACAATTTATTTTTCAATTTAATTCCCTTTCAACTCGATACACTCCCTCCGTACAGTTCGTTCAACCTGTACTTCTTCGGCGAGCGTTTTTTTTCAGGTTTGCAAACAAAAAAAGTCGCAAGGAGCTTAATCCGAAGAATACAGAAGATGGGGGAGCAATTCGTAGTGCAATTCGACCAATTTGACTGTGGCGCCTGCGGAGGTGTGAACCGGTGCGTTGTCGTTCTTCGCCAAATGTGATCGTTTTTTTTTTTCAAATCGGCATTGAATCGGCCCAATAAATCGACTATATTCTCCAAATAGTCGACGTGGATCACACGTCGTGCGTTCCATAATGGTAGTCACCACTTTCCGGCCAAAGGCACGGTCTTCGCCTTCTTTGGAGCACGTTCACCGTGTAAAACCCATCGTTTCGATTGGTCTTTGGTCTCTGGTGCTTAAAAATGAATCGATGTCTCATTGACGTTCACGAAACGACACAGAAACTCCTCCGGGCCAAGCACGTCTTTGAAGTGGTCTCATGATTGTGCTCGTTTTCCTTTGTGAGGACGAGATGGACGAGTTCATAGATTTTGTCCATGGTTTCCTCTGTAGTAACCGTTTTTGGGCCACCTAGGCGCGGCTTATCAAAAACTGACGTGCGGCCACCACGAAACTCTGCGAACCAACGGTAAATGGTTCGTTTCGGGTATTCATCAAACAGCCCTCGTAATGTCTCTACCAAGATTGTCGAACAGTCGTCATCGGCTCAAAGAAGTAAGCAGTCATTGTTATGCATCTTTATATGTGCATTCGTTTTTTTTTTTTTGCATTTATGATCAAGCCCTTGTCATGACACCATAATGTGATAACATCATTCAGCAGCATCAAAGTCCTTTTGGTTAACGATTGGCGTATCTTCTGCATATGCTTAAACTGTGTTTTTGTTAAGAGCTGCAATCATCTCGTTCATACATGTGATGAACATCAATGGTCTTAATTTCGATCCCTGTGGAACTCCACATTTAAAGAGTTTTTCTTCGCTCATATTTTGTTTTACTTTAACTATATATTTTCGATTGTTAAGGTAGCATCCAAACCATGTCAGAAGTGGTTGTCTTACACCAGGTTTACTCTTAAGATACTTTTGTGGCATAAAGTCTCAAAGGCTTTTCTAAAATTGATAAAGAGTACTACGGTATTATTGTTCTTTTCTTTTCTATGCAACGCATGTTGGATAGAGTTGTTTATGCAAATGAATAAATATTGCAACACTCTGCGTGATTTGACAAACATATCGTGTTCAGGCAAGTTCATTCCTGCCTATTTGTTGTAATAAATACGCATCTAACCCAATAGTGTGCACTTGTCTTGCACTTGCCATCTTGTGCCGCGAAAAGTCGTTACTATCGTGTTTGTGTTCTACACCGTCATGTTTGTTTATTACCGTGCATTACCAAGTAAGTACAATGCCTAGGAAGTGTGTAAATAATGTAAACAATTTCTGTTATATGTGTGGGGAATTAACTTTTAAATCCCAAAAATGTAATTTCACCCGACATGTCCGAAAAAGCTTCACGAACTTTATTTTAAAGTTAAAGTAGGAGATCAAGATAAATCATGGGCTCCTGACATATGTTGTAAAACTTGTAAAACATTGTTAACAAATTGGTTGAAAGGTACAAAATGTCATGCGCTTTGCAGTACCCATGGTGTAGAGAGAACCGAAAAACCATGCCACAGGTTGTTACTTTTGTCTCACTAACGTACAGGCCATCGCACCAAGCATATTGTGCAATATCCCATTTTACCATCAGCTTTACGGCCTGTCGAACATAGTGAAGAATATCTTATTCCAAAACCACCAGAATCGTGGAGTTTGGACGAAGAACCTGAAAGTGTCAGTGAGTCAACTAATATGCAGACTTTCAAGCAAGAGAATTTCAAACGCTGAACTGAATGATTTGGTTTGAGATTTATTTAAAATTAGCGAAATCACAGTGAGAACTCTCAGCATCCAGATTAAAAGAATGGAATCTCTTCAAACGTGACGTACATGCAAGGTGGCCCAAAATTAATCATCCAATTTCGTTTTTGAATTTATTTTTTTATTGTACCAAATAAAAAAAAAGCTTTTGAGTGATGGAAATCTTTATTTGGACCTTTACGATTGTTTCTGTTAAGTTGAAAATATGATATCCGCCACTGTTGATACAATTTTGTTCCCGTTTAATCGCATTTTCCATAACTTTCTGCAAGATTTCCGGTGATAACTGTTCGAATGATGCGATTGTCTGAGGCTTGTTGGCATAAACCCGCGACTTCAAGTAGCCCCAATCGCTTATCATGGCCCTGTAGCGTTCGCCAGTAACAGTGCCCACATTGCCTATGGGTCCTCAAAAAAATACGGCTCAATTACTTTTCCCACGTGAACGTCGCCCCACACAGTGGCTTTGACTGGATGTAATAGCTCTTAGTGCATCACAAGCGGATTTTCAGTGTCACAGAAACGAACCGCTTAAGTGGAAACGCAGCTCGTCTCTCATGATGATTTTTGACACAAAATCTTTTTCTTCGTTGTTGAGAATGAGGATGGCTTTTCAGTAATTCACACGCGACTGACGATCTGGAGGCCCTCACTGATACACTGTTTGCACTTTCTACGTGAACATGTGTAAGTCTTTCACAAAAATTCACTGTAGGGTCCGTCTGGTGATGCCCGATTGCGTGGCCCATCGTCTGGTTGATGTTGCCTCCTTTTCAGCGACATCGGTATCCATAGCCGCGATATTCTGTCCGATGGCGGATACGCCCTATATGGTCTTCTGTTTGCCCAGTTTACGCGGCACGATTAGGAAATCGACGTTGAAATTCACACTGCGCTAGTACCACCGACCGATTATTGGTCAAAAAAATCTAAATAATTATTCCACGCTCTTGCGGATTGTAGCGCTCCATTGCATGTCTCTTTGTATACTGCAGCTCAAGCTCAATCATATGTCAAATATGATTGTTGTACGACGTCATTTACAACAATTATACCATCATCCGATAGGGTCATTAATTTTGCACCACCTTGTATAAGCGATTTCCGAAAACGTGAAAAAGGGCTTAAATATTGTTGCGCTTAAGAAGGGACTTTGGTATACGGTATGAATGTTGATGCGTTAGAAGTTTGATTTTTTTAATTCCAGTAAACTTAACTTAAAATTAGTTTTCTTCACAACGGCAATAAATACCCATCTGTACCTAAAGTTCACGCGGTTCATATGAAGAAATCATACGAGAATATGACATCTCTTACAACACATTCAGTACAGAAACTATAAGTGGTCAATCTGTGGAGATTTAAAAGTTATAGCACTTCTTGTTGGACTGCAGCTGGGGTATAAAAAAAACACTACTGTTTTCTGTATGATGGGTATAGCCGTGCAGGAAGTCTTCATTATATACAGAAAGAGTTTCTAATGAACCCCTGGTTGATCCTAAACACGGATCCTTAATTTCATTAAGGCTCTAGATTAGAGCGGTAGATAGTTCTTGTATCTGAAACAGAAATCTCTGAAAGTTAGTGATTCAAAAATTAAAGAGGGCATACTTGTTGGCCCACAAATACGAAAACTTTTGAAAAAATAGTGAATTTGACAACATTCTAACTGATGTTGAAATAAGAGCTTGGAGAACTTTTAAAACTGCTGTGACAGATTTTCTTGGAAATGTGAAAGGCTAAAACTAAAGAGATCTTGTAGCTGTATTGCTTAGTGCTTACAAGGGAATGGGATATAAAATTTGACTAAAACGTCACTAAAACTTCACTTTCATCTCGATTTCTTTCCGGAGTCCTAATATGTTAAAAACTGCTGGACATTACTCCGGTATGCCACGGGGACAAAAAATCGCCGTAAAACATCCGCAAAAAACATTTTGAAGTGTAACATGACAAGCATACTGATATAGATTTAGATTCAGTATAAGGCCCAATACTTTATAGCAAAAAATCTATGGGTGATAGAGAAAACCTAAGGTTGTTTTCTGATTTCTAATTTTACTTAAGAAACACTATGTTTCATGCATGTCACACAAAAAAGATAGATTTTTGTTGAACAGTGTAATCTTCCATGTTTCCTTTGGGATATTCTGTTTGAAATATTTAGTTTTTGGGTTATGTATTTTTTTGTTCAGGTAATTTCGGAATCTTTGTCATTATCTTGATTTCTCCGATTGTTTTCTGCGAGGCATTCTCTTTTTGCATTCTCTTTTTTGTTTATTCTAGAGTGTGTCACAGATCTTAAAATTCTGTTGAAACATTCTTTGAATTTATTGTTAAATTCATTTATCTCAATCAAGTTATAAAATTGTTGCCAGTTAAACTGTTCAATTTGTCGTAACAGCTCACTACTACTGATATAATTGCGCATTTTGGACACGTCTGCCTCTTGTTTTTCGTTAGATGTAAAAGTAGCGCAGTATATGAGTATACCATAATGGTCAAAAAAAATTTAGTTCGACTATTGCGGACCTAACATTCATAAATTTAGTGCGAATTAAACATGATCAGGTTTCTGTGTTTCGTGATTGTATGTCCTCTTGATGTTACTAATGAAAGATATCTGCTTACATAAAGGATTATAAATATGTAAACATTGGTGTAAAACCAATGTTGAGATCACCATTTATTACCAATATTTGTTCTTCATCGATTCTGTCAAAATTCTTTCTATGCAGCCTTAAATGAGTCACATTTTCTGGAATCGGAGTATTGAATAAGCTCGGCCACTGCCTTCTGTGGTGTCGATAGTACCGAATAATAGGCAAAATAAGCTGACACATTGACCAATTTCTACTATTCTTTGTTCGTTTCGCAACTAATGCATGCAGCAACTTAATCTTGATGACACTGCTGTCAGATTGGATACCACCATACAAAACACTTAAAAATCCGAAGTCATATGATATTTAAGGTTTTGTGTCTAAAAAGGATAAGATACGATGGCGGCGGTCCCAGAAGTACCCGGCCTGACCAAGATATGGCGGTAGTTGTTTGAAAATGTCACTGGAAAGTACGTTTCAAGTTTGATAGCGCCACGTTGTTTAGTATTTGTTTGGTAGCCATCAAAAGTGAAATAGTCATAGTCAATAGTCATTGAATTTGTAAAACATGAAAAAAATTGGTCATCGTTATGTGATACAATACTTTATCTGAAAGGCCTCAGCCTAACTAATATAAAATTCTGGATTCTACTCTGGGTGAGTGTGATCCTTCGTTTACAACAGTAAAATTTTGGGTTGCTGAGTTTAAACGAGGCCGTACGAGCTGCCAAGACGAGCATCGCAGCGGTCGACCAAATGAGGTGGCGATTCCAGAAACGGTGAATAAAATCCACAAAGCAGTACTGTATGATCGTCGACTGAAAGTACGCGAACTAGCAGACATTGTAGGCATTTCAAAAAGTGCGGTACATTGCATATTATTTGAAAATTTGGACATGAGAAAGCTGTGTGCAGGATGGGTGCCGCGTTTGCTCACACTCGAGCAAAAACAGTGTCGTAAAGATGTTTCAATTGAGTGTTTAGCGAAGTTTCAAAGCAACAAAGCAGAATTTTTGCGCCGTTTCATAACAATGGATGAAACATGGGTCCATCACTTTAACCCCGAGACAAAAGAACAATCAAAACAATGGATTCAAAAGGGAGAACCGGCTCCAAAGAAGGCGAGGACCGTTTCATTTGCAGGCAAGGTCATGGCGTCGATTTTTTAGGATGAGCGTGGGATAATTTTCATTGACTATTTTGAAACAGGAAAAACTATCAACGGCCAGTATTATGCGAACTTATTGCAAGGTTTGAGCGATTGAGCGGTTCAAGTAAAAACGGCTAAGAAGAAGAAAGTGTTGTTTCATTAAGACAATGCACCAGCTCAGAAATCCGTTATTGCAATGGCCAAAATTAATGAATTAAAGTTTGAATTGATATCTCATGCACCCTATTCGCCAGATTTAGCCCCCTCGGATTATTTTCTGTTCCCAAACTTGAAAAAATGGCTCAGTGGTCAAAGATAGTTCTTATTATAAAAAGGGTATCGAACGTTTTGAAAAGTGTACTAAATAGTACTTCTGGGACCGCCCTGGTGAGTACTAGGTAAGTCGTTCCTTATATCCTTTTATTTGGAACTTAAGAGGAAATTGATCCTTTCTAGGTATAGATAGGGGCTTGAGTCAAACAAAGACTCGGCAAAAGGTTTATCTAAGCCACCGATGAGAGAAGAGCCGTGCTAAACATTACTTCTGATCTCCAAAGCAATAACCGTAGTATCCAAAACCACACTTTTGGATAGCGGTGATGTGATATCTGTTCTACAAATGTGAACTTTAAACTTTAAACTTTCCGACGTAAGCTGGAGCTCATAAGTTTGGCATGTAAAGTCTAGCTGGATTAACACTAGTCTATATTTAGTGTCAATTTGACACACTTTTTTCAAATAAGCAAAACTCCTTATAATTGTAGTGTTGTTGCCAAACGCTCGCGGCTCACCGGGCTACTTTCTCAAAGCCAGAGGGCTCTGAAGGCTTGTAGAAGAATTATTACATATCTGATGTTTGGTGTCAATGTGAAACAATGTATTTATGGTTAACCTTCAAATAAGGTTCTTCGCGCCAGTGCCGTGACACTTCGTCCGTTATTTTTTTATTATTTGATTGTGCAACCTTTTGCTGTGAATTATTTCAGATTTTTTTTTTCAAACTATTAATGCAAAATGTCTGACTATGAGCGATTCTGCGAACAGTTTGTACGGCAAACCGAAGATAGCGATGAGCTGCCCGAATTATCGGGAGATGATGCAGATTATTCACCAAGCGAGACTGATCGTGATTCCGAAGATTATAACAGTGACAACAGCGATGCTGATTTTATCGGACAAGAAATGCGTTTGGAAATCGCTGCTGAAGCGGACAACGCTCTCAAGTCGAAAGACAAGAAAATTCAGTATGTGCGCGATCCAATGCCACCATGCCCATCAGTGTCGACAATAGATTTCGCTTCTCGTCAAGGTTTGTTTTGAGTTTTTTGCTTAGGCGCTTTCCTTTGAAATTTTTGCAGGGCCAACATCATTTGCGAAATCTCGCATCAGCAGTCCAGTGACTGCGTTTTTGCTTTTTATCGACCCAGTCGAGAATATTGTGGTACAAACGACCAATTTAAACGGTGTTCACAAGCATGGCGTCACGTGGAAGCCGGTTGATGTGTCTGAAATGCGAACTTTTATGGACTTTTGTTGTTGGCTGGGGCATATCGGTTCAAAAGCGAAGCAGCTAATGAGTTTTGGACTGCTAAGCATGGGCCACCACTTATTCGCTTTCGAGCCACTAGCCAATCGAAACGATTCGATAACCGAGAAACTCGGCGTAATCTTCAGCAGAGTGTACGTGATAAACTGACGCCTATTCGCGATTTGTTCGATCTGTGGGTCCAGCGCTTGAAAGTTATGTATCTTCCTGACAATTTTCTGACCATCGATGAGCGTGAGGTCAGCGTGCTGTTCTGGATTTGTGTTTTGTGTGTTCTTCGTGTACATGGTTTTATTTTTCTCTGATCTGTGATTCTTTTCCATTTTTAGGAATGAACGGACGCAATTTCGCTTGTGAATTTTTTTTTATATCGTTCAGTTTGGAGCTCGATCTGAAGAAGCAGCAAATGAAGATTGTCGGCACCATGAGCAAAAATAGCGAGGAGATACCGTCAGCGCTGATTGACTTTGAAACGAAAACTAGTGCTGAATACTGAAATCGTCTACAAACATGCAAATCGTGTCACGATCGCCGTACACTTCGATCCAGCTGATAAGGCAAAAAAAGCCCAACATAATTCACTTTTACAATAAAACGAAAGTTGGGGTCGACACTCTCGACCAGATGGTTGGCACTTATCGGTGTAAACGCAGGACCAACCGATGGCCACTAACGTTGTTCTACAACATTCTTGATATTTCGGCTTTGAATGCCTTCTTGATCTTCACTCAATGGTTCCCGAAATGTAACAAGAGTAAGAAAAGTTTTCGCCGACCATTGTTTTTGTTGAACTTGGGCGAGGCCTTATTTGAAGACAATATCCAAGCTGGGGCATGAACACCATATGGTATATATGCGGCAGAAGCTTATCGTCGTGAACGAGATCCGAGTTCGTCGATTTCACCGTACTCCTTTAGCTCGAATTCTCCATTAATATCATTACAAGCATCAGCATCGGTCGAAATGGTAGCGGCCAACACATTGGTTCATCAACCAACCACAAAAAAACGGGCTAGATGTCACATGTGCGCTCGAACGCAAATGTTCACAGTGTTCCCTGTGACATGTGCGTGAGACCAACTTGTACCGAACATCGTTTTATTCTTTCCTAGAAATGCGAAGTATAGGGTTTTCTAATAACGACTTGACAACTTTTTTTATTTTTTTTTTAAATAAAAGGCAAACAATTTGAGATATTTCAAAAACTTTATTATTGGCTTGAAGTACAATCAAAAAACATTTATGAATGGAACTCGACTTCATTCATATGGCCACCGCGGGCACGTTTGCAGTGGTCGATTCGTTGGACCCAATTTTCAACGACTCGGCCACACATTTCGGCCGAAACGGCTGCTATTTCGCGTTCAATGTTGGCTCTGAGCTTTTCCAACGTCGTCGGCGTGTTGGCATTAACCAATGACTTAACGTAGCCCCACAGAAAATAGTCAAGCGGCGTTAAATCGCACGAACGAGGCGGCCAATCGACTGGCCCATGTCTTGAGATAACACGCTCACCATACTTACTCTTCAATAAATCGGTTGTAGCGTTTGCTGTGTGGCTTGTGGCACCATCCTGTTGAAACTACATGTCGTCCAAGTCCATATCTTCCAATTCGGGCCAAAAATAATTGGTGATCATGGCGCGATAACGCTGACCATTTATAGTAACGTGACGATTGTTATCGTCGACGAAAAAATATGGCCCAAAAACGCCGCCGGCATGCAAACATCACCAAACAGTTATTTTTTGTGGATGAAGTGGTGATTCATGAAGCACATGTGGGTTTTCACCCGACCAATAATGTATATTTTGCTTATTGACGAACCCATTGAGCCAAAAATGAGCTTCGTCACTGAAGATGATTTTGCGATGAAATTCATCATCTTGGCGCTTCAAATGGTCCATCGGCTTCAATTCTTGAGTCAGCTTGATCTTGTATGGGTGTAAACCAAGATCCTTACGCAAAATACGCCATAATGTGGTCTGAGCGATGACCAATTCTTGAGAACGCCGTGGAATTGACTGATTTGGATCGTTTGCTACGGACGTCTGAACGGCAGCGATATTTTTCACACTTCGACTAACCCGTTGTCTCACTGACACGGCAACATCACACAATGAATATGTAGACTTAAATTTTTGCACTAAACTTATTATTGCCTGTCTACTAGGGCGAGAATTACGACCGAAAACTGGAGTTAACGCTCTTAAAGTTGCAGTCACCGACTCCGAATATCTGTAGAAAATTTTTATAATTTACAGACGTTGCTCGTTAGTATAGTTTACCATGATGAAAATGTTGAGTTTACTGTGACAGTGACAGTGACAGTTTGATGATTAGTGTAAGAGTGCGTTCACAAATTAAATTCAAAGTTGTCAAGTCCCTATTGGAAAACCCTATACTTCATCGCAAATAAAATTACAGCATTCTCGATTCGATTCGACCTGTCCTTTTTTTCCTTCTTAATATATTTGTAGTTGAACTGTTATTTTATTTTTTATTTTTTCAAATAACAATAACAATAACAAAAATTAAAATTTTCCGCAACAAACCAAAATTGACACCAAACATCAGATTAGCATCGCAAAACTAAATATATGATTAAGACAACGACGGTGAAGTAAAGTAAGCACTATTGATTATTTCACTATCGCACCTTACCAAAAAGCAGGTAACATGTACGTCTAACAGTTCGCCTCTACTAAAATACGAGCTCATACATTTACTTAATCATTAGAACCATGAATTCGTCATTAAAGAAGTATGACAAAGATTCTGCCTACCATTCAGAAAGAAATCTAGTTACCATCCGAAGTTTTATGTGTCGTATATTCATGCATGTTGGTTGGGCTCTTCTGCGGCAGCGACAAATGTTTACCTATCGCAATCTCCTAACTACAACACATCGATCTAAACAGTATCCAAACACATGATGTTTTGTCCATAGTCGATCCCAATAGTCTCCGAATTGCTGACCAAAAGGAAGAATCATCACCAGAAACATATCTCAGACCGATTGGGTAAAAAGGGTGATACTACTTACCGAAAGGCGAATCTATGAAAACCCAGTGGTAGCAGACCGATGTACAACTAAACGTACAAGTGGCATGTCTTTGGCATCTCTGGTTCGACTTAATCGAATACGACTTCAAAGACATTCCTGAAACTCTCAAAAGTCACCGTAAAGAAACGAACCTTCTTTTAGAGTCACATTTACGTTTCGTATCGTCTTTGATCGTTTGAAGAAATCCCAGAAAAAATTATCCCATAAAGAAGCAAGGCCCACAAAACGTTCTTAATACTTAAAACCCGTCTTATTAGTTCTAATCTTAGAAAATGCTCTTTCTACAAAAATCCATGACAAGCCAAAATTCTGAAGGAGTCTATCGATTACGACTAATCGAACTCTCAGATAACCGGCAATAATAATGGATGATTTTTTAAGCGCTTGGTTTTTAATTTTCAGTTTGCAGTTTCTTACGGTCACTTTGAAAAAATACTGGCCGGACCATAAACCGCACCATACAGTGCATTTCCGGGTCCATTGACAGCTCTTATATTGCATGAGGTTGCTCATCGGACCAAATACGATATTCAACCCTAAATGAGATTCGTCGCTAAAGACAATTTTTCGATAAAAAAGCGGATGTTCTCCAGCTTTTCTATGGCCCACTTACCGAAAATTCGACACAGTGGCAGGTCGTTCGGCTTCAGTTCTTGCACGAGTTGTATTTTGTAACGTTTTAGGCCAAAATCCTTGCGTAGAATATTCCACGTCTTCATTAACTTTAAGGGATTCAGCAGCAATATTTTCCTCTGTACGCTCTCTATGCATACGAGTAGATGGATTTATGTCCAATAGTGTGAAATTGGTGCGAAATTTGGTCAATATGGCTTGCATTTCTTGCTCAGTAGGTCGTTTATGACGACTATAAAATAGTCGAAGTGCGCGAAACACATTTTTCACAGAGCACGAATTTTGATAATAAAATTTAATAATTTGTAAGCGTTGTTCGGGTGTAAGTATGATAAAAAAATGGCAATGATAAATGAGTATGTTTGACTTTGACACATGTCAGGAATCACGAGTGAGCTTACACAAATAGAACACTGAAAAACTACTATAAACAGCAAAAAATCACCCTTTACTCGTATAAATTCAATTCACTCACTTTTACATATTTATATTGAACTGATAGGTAAAAGTAACTAAACCGGGCCGACGTGTCAACTTAAGCTGTATAAACAGAAAAAAAAGTAAAAAGGATTTACAATACGAGTAAAAATGATAAGATAACCATTAGATTGATAGTGGGAATATTTACAACTCTCCAGTATACATATGTGTGAGTACATAGATACTCGACTTTCAGGGGAGATTCCTAGCCATATAGTCGGAAATGCATGCCCTCCGTGATACAAAGGTTTTAAGCAAAGCCTTACGTTGTCCATTTTTTAAATTTATGCTTCTATGGTACCAGAAGAAGTATCTATTGTTGAACTCTTGCCCTAAAATTAATGTGTCCAAAATGATTTTGTTTTTTTTTTTTTAAAAAACTTAAAACTTCGACTTTTTCATAATTTTTTTCGGAAAAATATTTAATTAGCCCTCACTTTTTGTAATTTTGAAGAAAATGCTAGATCATTTCATTTCAAGTCAGTAGTTTTCAAGATACAATTCAACTTATCCAAACTGTAAAATTCAAAAATTGTGTATTCTTTTACAATAGCCCTTTAAAGTGAACTAGTTAACAGCAGCCTTAGCGTTTTTTCCCTGTAATATAATCTTAATATTGCGCAACGTAAATCCAGTACCACGGGCCAGCTCGGGTGGTAACGCCAATTGTTTCAAATTAAAAGAAAATTATAAGTCCTCTTTCGGGAAGAAAATTAAGCAGATCTCTTACAAAATAATACAAAAAGAATTCAAAATTATTTGCTAATCAAGTTTGTGGTTTAACCAAGATGTAAACGTTTAATTCATAATTCATAATATTCGTGGTCTATGTCTATGGTTTCTGCAAAGGTAGCGGTCAACGAGCGAGATTGAAATATCTGAGATGATACCATATTAGGACTGCCCCAAACGGCAGGACATTTATTAGAACATTTGCCAGGTGAAGCCAGACAGGTACAATGCTGAAATCGTTGAAAGACTCACATTCTGCTGACGCTGAATGCGTTTCCGACTACCGAGACGTTTTACATTACATCAGAAACGAGTCTTAGGCAAATAACCCGACACTTTAATGTAAGCTTGATTAACATCTGGTACATTCTACAGTCAGAAGACAATTTTATTGGCCAGATTCTATGGACGGGTGAGTTCCAATTTACTGGGGGTTGAATCACCAATTTCCACAGTTATCAGACCTGGGCATAAAGCAATCCAACCTCTATGAAACACAAAACGTTATAGCATAAGTTCAACATCAATGGGTGGGCAGGCATACTGAGTAACAAGCTGACCGGACCCTATCGGCTTCCTCAACGATTTAATTCGAATCTCTACCTAGAATTTTTCCGAAACATTTGATATATGGTTTGTGTTACCGACTGAACACACCCACCACCAAACACGACCAACTTCAGCACGAAAGTTTTTAGCTGTCACCATTTTACTTCACTTGTTCCCCCTTTTAAAAATCTAATAAAATCGACGTACAGTCTAAGGTTCTTGTTTTTATTTTATTGAATAGGGCGGGATGGAACCATTCTGTGGCCTCTTAGATCTCCGGACTTGACCTCAATGTACTTTTATTTATGTGATTAAGCATGAAGGACATTGTTTACTCATCAGAAATATGTAAACATTAGATGTTGCTGAAAAATTCCAGGAGAAATGAAAAGAATGGACATTCTTAGAGCCTTTCAAAGACGAGCTCTGGCGGTTCGAGCAATGGTTTGCACTTGCGTGCGCCACCTGAGTCCTAGTCTTCTTCTACTGCGCTGTACCTTTGGCGCGGCATCGACTGTGTCTCTAATACTATAGGGTGATTTATCGTGAGATTTGATTTATAATGTAAAATAAAACACATAAATTTGAAAGTGAACTTTAAATTTTTATTATCGGTTAAAAGAACAATTCATGGCACTTTTTGAAAATAATATCATGCAAATGTTGGCCACGATTACGTCTGAGGTGGTCCATCCAAAAGGTCCAATTTTGGGCAACTCGTTCGAGCATAGCGACTGATATACACGAGTAACATTGGCTCTGAAGACCTGAGACTTTACATATCCTCAGAGAAAATAGTCCAAAGGTGTGATATCGCACGATCTAGACGGCCAATTTACCGTAGCAAAACTTGAAATTAAGTGCTCACCGAACAAGTCCATTGTTTTACGCCCTGTATGGCTCGTAGTGCCGTCTTGTTGAAACCAGAGCCCACCGAGACCATGTGCTTGAATTTCAGGAAGCACATAGTCCGTTTACTTCACGTCCGTTTCATTGAGTTTTTCTAAAGCCCATTCTGCAATTCTTCATTTCATTCTTCAATTCTTACACAAGTTAAATTTTTTACCCTTTTAGGCCGAGATCCTTACGTAAAATACGCCAAGTTGTCTAATACGCCAAGACAAGCTGCTGAGAACGACAACGAATCGATTCGTCACAGTCTTCGCGTACACTCTCAGCTACTGCTGTTATAGTCTCTTCACTACGTGCTGGATGTGGTCTTACCGGTCGAGTATCATCCACTTATATAAACTGGGACTCAAATTTGCGAATATTATTGGAAATAGTGGTTTCAGTATGTCGATTATACGCCCCGTAAGTTCCTCGAATTGCACGAAAAACATTTCGCACAGAACGCTGATTTTCGTAATACAGCTGAACAATTTGGACACCCTGTTGTGGTGTGAGTCTTTCCATGATGATTTGCCAAATGATACTGAACAAAAATGACAAATCAGTTTGATAGGAGTCACGCTTGATCTGTCAAAAAGGTCTATTAAAAATCAAACCTCACGATGAATCACCTTATATATTCCCTTGTTCGGCTCTAGTTTTTTTTTTTTTATACTTTTTGGTAAAACTCATTCTCATTCCTGGAACAGAATTTTTCAATTTCCTCGACCGCGCGCTTCTTGTGCTCCTTCCTTTTCTTCCTGAGAAGCCGAGTTGTTTGTCTCTTCTCGTAGAGCTCTTGTCCTATGCAGCGCCGCTTTGTTTTCATCTTGCTTAGCTGCATATGCTTGCCGGCACTCGTCGAGAAACCAAGAGTTTCGATATGGTCACTGAGCGAAACCCAGCACACAAGGTGCGGCATCTCTGATGGCTTTCTGGCAATTAGCTTGCTTTGCGATGTTGTGGATATTCGGTCTAAGTCGATGTTGACCCCTCGAAACGTTCGGACATCCATAATTACTGGAGGGGTGCCTTGCAATGTGGTCAATCTGGTTGACGGTTGATTGATCAGAAGTTCTCCAAGTTCTCTTATGAACATCGGGATGCAGGAAACCGCCTGTTATCTACGATAATGCTTCGCCAGGCCGCAAAGTCAATTAGCCTTTATGCGTTATCGAAAAGTGGTGCTTTGCAGGATATTCTTTTCGACGGTACTGCAAAATATGCCATCTTTTCTTAATTTTATTGTCATAGCTAAGGCACTGCTTATAAATCTTGTCCAAGAGCTTGTAGAAACTATCTTTGGTGTCGCCATAGTTCTCCTTCTTGGAAGCGTGCTAAGGCTAATGTTGGAAAATTTAGCCTTATTAGTGATCATTATGAAGCGCTCGTTAACATGCCGGAAACTCAAGACTTTTTGGCTTAGTCTGCCTCTAAAAACGAATTCGCATCCAAATAGGCGCTGCTTTTGCCATCGGTAACAATCACCGTAGTAGATGTCGCAGTTTTTCATCTTGCACTGCGATTCCTTCGCTGGTTTGGCTGTACGTAGCTTATTAAGGGAGCTAGCATGGCATGTGCAGATCCAAAGTTCGTTGTCCTTGTTTCGTTTGCAAGGGTTGTCATCAGTAGATCCGTCCGTATCCAAGGCTTGTTGTTGTTTCGTAACTTAGTTTTTTTTCATGGCTGCGCAGTTATTCTGGCAGTAAAAACCCCAACTACCATTATATGGTAGATACCCCCCAGAACGAGAAGTCAGTCAGACCGAAGCCAGTAGCCAGTTCAGGAATGTGAGTCAGTTACTCTGTTAATGTCTCAACCCAAATCTCGGGAATTATTACCGGCATGAGCTCCAAATATGTGGGAATAGCCCAGATGAGAATTTATTTGCTTTGTTCCGGGATTCAACTTCACAGTTGATTCTGGCAAACTTGCGCCTATAAGTTTGGCAAGTCAAGTCCAGATGAACATCGGCCAGTACCCGATGGTTACCACTTGGAGGCAAAATAAGCACAATTGATGAGTAGAAACAGTAACAACACTGGGTATTGCCAGTTGCCTAACCTATTTTTACAGCACCCAATTAGTGACATTGCATTGGCTAGATGCTAATGCAAAAAACACTGCATGCACCGAAAAATTGGATGCTAATGCCAATGCAATGTGTTTTGTGTTAAAATTATATTTAATTTTTGATTTTCATCGCATTAATTTATGCATTACTTCAATGTCTGCCATACAAAAAGTTGTACAAGTTTATCGTCAATAAGAGTCAAGACAGGGCAGCGGTCTTCAACAGATCATCCGGAACACCCTGTATGTTCGTACTCCTATGTTTGTGCGTTGATTGAAGCGATTGTAAGAAAACATAAAAATTAAATCAACAGAAATCAATCATTCAAATGAATTAGAGTCATATTAGTTAGCCACTTGAGAGTAATGTGTTGCGATGACTCAAAAGATACTAAGATACTCGAACTCTATTGTATTGGCCAGTGAAAAAAGAGACGAAAAGACAAAATGCTCATTAACCTATTCTTAGAACAATTTAATAGTCATTTCGACTTCGGAATTAAGTGCTCAGATGGAATTACAAAATTTTGTATTCTTTGAGAGTATTTCGAAATTTAGTCTTTTCTTCTTTTTTTGAAATAGTAGTCCGATCTGGATAGGATGGTAGATAAATATCTCCATTCTTTTGTTTTAGATTTGAGAGGGTCTTTGCCCTTACATTCTGGACGATGGTAAAGGTCACGTCTGAAGTAAACTCTAAGTCTGAAGTAGACCTTTGACTTTGACGAAAATATGATTAAACGGAAATATAGATTTTTTGTAATCAAACTGACCCTTTGGACAAGTCTACTTAAGCTCGTATTTTACCTTAGCCTTATCCGTACAAAACTGAAATACAAATTTAATTATTAAGAATATGCGATACTTTTTATTCGCCAATAGGGGATGCATTTGGTGTTATCACTCTTCTTCTAAAAGGTAGCAGTCGGTTTCGTAGACGAAGGAAAATTAGGGAGTAAGTAAAACGAGATACTTATTTATGTGCGTTGGTTTTGAATATATGAAGATTATAATGACTAGAAAACAAAGAGGTCTTTAGGATATTCCATAAGCTATACGACGTAGAAAAGAATCGGGATATTTCATTTAGCTTACGAATTGTTAGTTTGAGGGTAAACTAATGAGTATTCATGACGAGATAGGTGTTATAGAAGAAGGTTTGAAGGGCCGAAATGGCAATTTCGATGGAGTACCAACAATGAAAACAGCGATAGAATAAAGTGAGGTAAGATGTTCGTGGGTGTTGGAGTTTTATGGCGCGATTTTGAATTCTATCTAGAAAGGACATAGAAGTTTTATGACCACCTAGCCAGATGTGGGCGGATAAACGCCACCGTAAACCTTTCGGCCAGATCAGAAGGGGTTAAATATTTCCTACATCGTTCGAGGAGACCTAAACATTTCGCAGCATTTTTGACGAACTCGAATGTGTGGTTATTCCAAAGTGGGTTGTCATTGACACATATCGATACCAATCACGTGATGAACGTGAGGGGAGCAAAATATAGATCACTGAAAGTACTGCCGAGTGTTGAAGACTGAGCGCATTTTGGGTCACATTGACATTTATTTTCTAGGTATCAGACCTGAAGCCGTTTAAAATCAACATGAATCCAACGCTTTTAAATGTTACTTCTAATCCATTGAAGAAAAGACTTATATTTGGCAAAAGAGCTTGTTGAAAGTCCGCCTGAGTAAGTAGATTTTTTACTTGGGCAGGTAATTGATCTCACTTAAAACAGCCAACATGCCATGATCTGTTTGGGATACTTCAGGGAATTAGAGCTGATGTTGATGTATTTGATATAGTCAGTCGTGCTGATTGTTTAGGCCCTCGTCGATTCAATTGTGTAAATTCGTCCGCCGCCGTTGTACTTTTGAGACCCAATTATTCTCGACAGAGTATTACAGTGTTGCTACTTTCTTTTTGCTCAACATTCACGCTTATATGTAGATTTAGTAAGCCAAATCCAGAAATGCGGTACTTGTATCCTGTGGTTACAAGATAGAAATAAAGTAAGCAGGATTGATGTGTAGTCATAGTTGTAGCAAGATGCATCTTAAAAAAAAAAATACAGTCCGGAGTGAACAAGAACCAGTTGGAGGCAAAAACTTCTCGGAACGGGTCGCTGGTGTCCATGTGATCAAGCTGGTCTAGCCTTCTAAGTCTGGTTATCCGAACTTTTTTGACGAAGTCAGCATCGCTGTATAGCCCATACAACTCGCTGTTGAACATCTTCTCCATTCCATTAAACGAATAACTCTTATCTGGAACCGCTCGAGAAAATTTTCATCCGTTTCCTCAGTATCCAAAGCAGTGTTAGTGTTAGTGTTTTGTATAAACCCTTTTTGGGTACTCGCGAGACGGCTTTACTTACTACTCAACTGCCCAAAGAAGCAGCAATTAGCAAAATGATTCTTCCCAAGTCGAGGTAGATAAAATGTTTTACTACCTCAAAGTTGTAGCTGTCCATGACGACGCTCTACGCCCCGAGTATACGTTGTTTTCCCTTTGTTGATCGCTAAATTCATCTTCCGAGTGACGGAACAGACTTTTGAAAGGAGGTGCCTCTGAAATTCTTCTTCTTTAGGATTGGACAAACAATGAGTTGAATTATGCTCTACAATTAAGCCATGGAGTCCAAATCGACTTAAGCTTGGAAATCGCTCCTGCCTTCATTCTGAGAATTGTCGCCAAGTTGAATGGTTCATCCTGCCTAACAGTTTGATTTTGTGTGTTATCAGCATTCAACAATCTGCAGAAATAATCTGCTCGTATTCTCTGCACCGACTGCGATTCTATCATGAGGTGATGGCTAACTGTCAGAAAGAAGGTTTCGACATTCAGTTTCGAGTGCGTTGTTACTTTTTTAGCATAAAATTTGTGATACTCGTAATCCAACATTAAACATTAAAAGCAGAACATAAAAGTCTGTGCAATAGCTTGCGTACGCTGACGACATACATAAATATTAACAGACCACAGCGAAGGAAATGACAGACATGACGGCTTGGCCAGAACTCAACCATTGGCAATTATAACTTTTAACTAGTTAAGGACTTCGTCTATGTTGGCTTCCCAAATATAAGCAGCAACGACATCAGCGCTTTATACAAGACCCTTATCCCTTTCGATCCCGTTAATATTAACGTCGAATACATAGAGAAGGAAGTCAGACGTCTCTGGATCCAACGTCCCAGATGATTTTGTCTCAAGTTAGGTGGATATGGGTCACAGCTCTAGTCTATATAGTCTTCGAGTCAAGTTTCGAAGGATGACGCAACAGAGGCGACTACATCTAAAACTGCAGTGAAAAGGATAACTCAAACAACTTGAAGTGCGCCACTAAAGGCACCTGCCGAAAGATAGTGCTAGCTGTCAACAAGACTGAGAACTAGATTGTAGCGTCAGTTAAGAAAGTAAGAAGGATTTCAGTGAAACTGTTCACCAGGGCGAGGTTCACTGTCCCTCACCTACAGGGCGAAGTTCACTCTCTTTCATCACCTACAGATCCTTTGATAAGTATTGTTTAACTAATGTAATGTGCAAAAAAAAAATATTTTGGGGCTGGCCCCTTACAGTTTTCAAGAAACTTTCAACTAAAAATACAAATTTAACGTTCAATAGTTTAATGAACTACATATTTAATCTCTTGACTTTATTATCTATTGGTCTTATCAATTTAAACGTATCTAGATTTTTTTCGGTTAAATACATAACAGCGACAATTTCCTGCAGTCTCGCATACAAAAAATGATAAGCCCACAAAGAGTATTTCAAATATACTCGCATTCATTGTAGTTAACAAGCACCGATTGTTTCGGAATGTTTTTTCCCGAATCTGATTCGAACAGTGACAATGAGTATCAAAGGAAGAGCAATAAGACAACCAATTTCAGCAATTTATTTGTGAAAAAGTTTCGAGTGATAGAAAAAGTTGTTGATTATTTAATTACTAGTCTGTCCCATAAATTAGGTTCGCCAACAAATAAAAGCAAGGCGAATAAGTGCTCAACAGAATTTATTAATAGCCTTACGTTGGTTTGGTCCAGGATGTCAGTACTATGTGATATGTGGCGTTCATGGAGTGACTAAAATGACAGTATGTCGATGCGTGAAATAGGTCATTTTTGCTATAAACGAAGTGGAGCTTCGAAAGAAAGTGTGAACCGTATACAGCGTTTTTTTCCTTGAAAAAGGTGGAATGTCGGAAGTTTGTGGTGCATTCGATGGCATCTTGATAAATATTATTGCACCTGAAGAAAATAGAGAAACCTTTATCGATTTCGTGAATTGTATGGAAGTATGTGGGCCTGACTTAAGGTCGGTGCTAATTAGCCGGGTAGTGTTCATGATGTTTGAGTGCTGCGAATAAGTTCGTTGTATCAGAAGATGGAAAACGGTTGGAGGCCATTTCCAAGGGCCATAATATTGGCTGACATCGTCTACTCCTTAAAAACATGGATTATGCCAAATAGAACACAAACTCTGTTTGCCAATACAACAGGGCTCATACAAAAAAAAAAAAAAAAAAAAACACTACGTCTTCTTGAGTGTGAATTTGGAGTTTCAAAACATAAGTTTCCATGCCTTAATCATCTGCGAGTTGAACCTACATGTGCTGCAAATATAGGGTGATTCATTTGACATATCAAACCGTTTGTCAGTTTTGTTCAGTATCGTTTGGCAAAGGAAAGGCTCACACCACAACAGCGTCTCCAAATTGTTCAGCTGTATTACGAAAATCAGCGTTCCGTGAGAAATACTGGAACCACTATTGCCAAAACCATTCGCAAATGGTATTAGTGTATGATACTCGACCGGTTAGACCACATCTAGCTGTAGCTGAGAGTGTACGCAGAGACCGTGACGAATCGATTCCTCGTCGTTCTCAGCAGCTTGGCTTAGCGTATTTTACGTGAGGATCTCGGCCTTAAATCGCACAAAATTCAACTTGTGCAAGAATTAAAGCCAGGCGACTTGAATTTGCGTCGTATTTTCAGTGAATGGGGTCTAGAAAAACTCAATGAAAATCCGTTGTTTTCTCGTGAAATTTTGTTCAGTGATGAAGTCCATTTCTGGCTCAATGGATCCATTAATAAACAAAATTGCCGTATTTGGGCTTATGAACAAATATATTTCTTCAAAAATGTTAACGGACTATGTGCTTCCTGAAATTCAAGCACATGGTCTCGGTGAGCTCTGGTTTCAACAAGACGGCACTACGAGCCATACAGCGCATGAAACAATGGACTTGTTGAGAAATCATTTTGGTGAGCACTTAATTTCACGTTTTGCTACGGTAGATCGTGCGATATAACACCTTTGGACTATTTTCTTTGGGGATATTTAAAGTCTCAGGCCTTCAGGAATAAGCTAGCTACGATTGACGCTTTGGAAGCCAACATTACTTGTGTTATCCGCGAGATACCAGTCGCTATGCTCGAACGAGTCGCTCAAAATTGGACCTTCCAATTGGACCACCTCAGACGTAGTCGTGGCCAACATTTACATGATATCATTTTCAAAAAATAAATGCCATGAATTGTTCTTTTAACCGATAATAAAAATTTTAAGTCCACTTTCAAATTTATGTGTTTTATTTTACATTATAAATAAACCTATATAAGTCGAGGCCGAAGTAAAACCTCTTGCTCCTCTTAGGGTCACAGCGAAGCGATGACGCTTCCACAAGGGGCCTGTCTCAACAATTCAGGCCCGGGCCGACATCCTGGGGGCTTCTGACTCCCATGGTACCGCGATTTAAGTCCTGGTAGAGACTACCGGTGGTTCTGCCGTCAACAGGACCTATGACCGACCGCTTGTACCTGGTCAAATCGTAGCAACCAATACTTTGCTCTGCTTTTTATTTTTTATAAGACAACGTCATTGAGGGGCGAATCCTTGATAATTGGGGGCCCTATTCAGGAGGAGCAAGTGTATCTGTGTCGAACTACAAACACTACGAAGCTATCTGTTATTAAAAAGAGCAACATCGATAGCTCGACCTCAGCGCGCCACCAACAACTGAGACTTCGAACCGAAAATTGCAGAAAGTATCATAATAAGCAGATAACACAAACACATCCTTGCTATTCCATCACAGATGTAAACCTTTGTTATATGGTATGTAGTTCAATAATTTCTTGTGATTAACAAGTGTAATTCTCCACGAAGTCTTCAACACTCTCGTAGTAAACGTTGCCGATGTTACTCATGCTAAGTGTAGGTAAGTGCTTAATAAAAACAATGCGCCCTAGTAGGACGCCGATAAGAAGTTCACTATTTTTCTTGACGGGCGAAGGCAAAGAGTAGCTTGTTACAGACATTTAGAAGCATTCGTTTGAACTGCCTGCAAATTGCATGTGTGTGTATCAAGACTTCAACTGTCAATAGATGCCATAACTGAGAATGCAAGCAGTTCTGAGAAGTCCTTTGAGCGGTATCTAGCAAGTTCACCGGAGACCTTATTTTCCATGATCCTGATCCATGACCCTTGTCACAAACAAGACTCAGTAAAATCAGCCTTGCAATTTTGAATTAACGCGGATCCTAAGCGCAACTAGACGATCGAAACAGACGGAGCAAAGTATGTTCCCTTCAGCTGCTCTTAAAAATTCAGTTTATTGCCATCATGATTGCGTATATCTCCAAGATCGATTCTAGAATATCTCTAAATATCAAATAGATTTGAACGATGTAATCGGGCTCCTTCGAGGGAGTGCATTACAGCAGTTTTGCACTGAGATACTTTTCTCGGGAATCCACTTTGCGTTAAGATTAGAGCCAGTTCCTCTGTGAAAAGTTTTGTCTTTATTTGACTCCTTGCAATGGTTGACAGTGAATGTACAAAACTCTTCCGTAGACAGTATAGTCGCCGCCGTGCGAATATAATCGATTCCCAGCTTCATGAAATGATCTTTGCTTAACGGCTGATGTCAATCATCTACGAATTGTTCCTATCGCAATGCCAAATTAGATAGAGGTATGGTATGGTATGTAATTTTTGAATAACAAAAAAATTAATCGTTTTGCGAAAGTAAATATAACAACTAGTAGGTCTTCTGAGCTTTTCTGAGAAAAGCCCTATTCCATCGATAAGATACTCGTACGAATCGTTCGAATTTCAAACTAAGCGACCTCATAAAAATAAAATAAGTGTGATTACTCGCCAGGTTGAGTACTTGTATCTATAAAAGTAGATTCCGGTTTAAGTGTGTTGCTTTTTTTTTTTTTGTACTACTTGATGGCGACTCTCTGTCTATGCCGTTCGCAGTGGGTATCGCAAGTGGAAATTTGCATTTACGCTCCATTGTGTGGTGTGTTCTGTAAGTATGAACGTACTGCCCATGTTATGGTAGGGTTGCTCCACCAACTACATCTACTTCACAGAAACCTGCAAAAAGAGTTACTCGCAAAATGATTGCAAATGTGGAATTACTTACCGTCGTACTCTGAGAGATCGGAAGGGTGGCAAGGGGGTTGATGATAACGACAATGACAATGACAATACAATTGTAGCCGATAAAACAAGGGAAAGTTAAAAATCGCAATTAAACGCAACATCGAGTTTCAGCTGTATCTACCCGCGAATAGACAGACAGTTTGCGTGAGAAAATGTATGGGATGGCAAATTGAACATTGTCATAAAATATACGACACAACGTAACGACAACGACGACGTGAGTTAATTCACAAATTCATTTGACTGCCCTGGTTCTGGCCATACGAATAGATTGGCAATAGAATATAATCATCGTGGTCGAGTTTATTGAGTGATTATTGATATATTTACGTATCAAGCGACAGAGTAACAATGCAGGGCAAACCACGATAACTAATTTTATTGCGACTGTCTAACCAAATTCAAAAGTTAATACTTAACAAGGAAATGCGTGATGTTGTTGACAGACGAATAATTTATTTATTTTTTACGACTTTTAGGATGCGGATGTTGGAAGACTTTTACGATTAGAGATTCTCATTAAAATCACTAGCTCTGATGATTTCTATTAGAATCCATTTTATCATTATCCCATTCACATTTGTTAAAAATGACAAAGAGTTCGGGAGTGAAACATTTAATAATGACAGTTGACCTCAGCAAATGATCAATAAATAAGTGACACTGATTTCCATTTTGTTCTATAGATACAAGATCACTGTTGGAAACGTTGCTTGCTAACGGGCGGAAAAAATGACTGAGCCTATTAGGAATATTTGAATTGAGCTATAGTCATCATTACTGAGATTTTAAAATCCCAACTTAGACTGCAGCTATTCTGTGTTTGTAACCCCTTACTACGGTTTTTCAAGAATCCCAATCGATAGATCATCATTGATCATACTGCGATCAGCTTACTTTTAGATGATTCTGTACATCCCATAGAACCAAAGGCTGTATCCGAATTCGGTAAATATTGTGACAATGAGATGAACAATCACTTCCTGAATTTCACACTATCTGTCTGACTTGGTTATCAGCAAGATTGACTCCCAGCCAATATTTATTATGGGCATTGACATACCCTATCTAACAGGAACGTTGACTACCAGCTGAAAGTACTATTGAAGATCCCGCCGCTGCTTCTTTTGATGGCTTCAAGTTGCCCAACAACGATACTATACTTCCAGTTATAATGGTAAAAGGTAACATATGCATACATATATCAGTTTCCAGCAACTTTGAAAAAAACCTTCACTGCTAGTATTGCACTGGCCTACATATGGTGAGATCAGCTTTTATACCCAAAGTTGACTAGTTCCCTATTCATTTTTTTCGGCGTTATTTCTTCCTGATAAATATTCAGAAGTATAGTAGAGCCTCATGTGGAAAATTGATTTACAGTGCATCCTCCGTCGTAAATGGAAAACTCATATACCACCAAGTTGAAAGATAAAATTTATTAAGCCTTGCCTGGGTTGCGTCTATTTAGTCTATCTACACTCACTCTCATCAGATAATAACTCTGTTAATAATAGTTCACTTTGGACAACGTTGGTGATCTTCACTTTAGTTCAGATGACTGTCAAATCGCATCAATAAATAACCGCCCAGCGATTAAACTCCTGGGTGCTGGTCATGTTTGCTGAGCAACATATTTTTTTTTTATAATTTGCGCGCGCTCAAGGGATTTGAGTACCTTAAAATGCTTGTACACAGCGCGGGCAAAGGAAAATCAGGGAGGATGGAAAAGGAGGTGTCGATGGCAGTTGGTTTTAAATGTTTGAAGGTTATAATGACAAAGAAATAAAGATCTAGGCAGAGCATGATACATACATACATTTGCGTAAATCCAAACCCAATCTGTTCGAAAGGTGAGAAACTATTCAAAAAATGAGATCACCTCAAAATCAATCTCAAAAGCTTCTTAATGGAATGATCCTGCCAAAAGCATATGATGACATCATACAAATCTATTTAGAACACTGTGTCAGTACTCCTCTTCAATGATTTTGAAGAAACCTCCGACAGTTTGAACCGATTTGATACATGCGCAACCCTGCGTTGGAATATAATGCGTATGATTTCGTCAAGGCTACATAGCCAAACCGCAACATTTGACGACATTTGAACATTTCTTGACATAAATTTGCAAACCGGATCCCAATCGGATAGGTATGTAGGTAGAGGTTTCGGTTCAACATGAGTTAGGGAAATAGATTAGATCTGGCATTCCTTTACTCGATATCTCAATAAAGTCGTTCAAGAGTAGTTGGTTTAGTGTACGCAGCCTGGCTTTTGCTAGTGCCGGACCTTTAAAGAGGAAATGTAAGAGCATTTCCTTTTCATTTTCGTTCCCGCAACTGCGGCATTGAGGGTTGTATGAGATTCCTTGATTGGCCGCATGTTCTCCAATTGACCAATGCCTCGTGGCAGGTTTTGTTAAGCAGGTGTTTTGTTCTTTTCTTATCTTAGGCTAGCCATATCATCTTTCAGTTGGTTAACTCCTTCACTTGGAGGTTGGCCTTTTGTAGGAAGTATGGTTGGATATGTCTCTTTTTCGCGGGTGAATCGTGCAGAGCTGAACCCTACCTGGACAGTTCATCTGCACGATCGTTTCCTTTTATGTCACTGTGCCCAAGCGGGCAAGCTCACTCCGGCACTCTTGCACCAGTTTGGAGGATATGGTAGCCGAGTCAATGGCTTTTATAGTCGCTTGGCTATCTATGATGATAGTAATGTTTTTTTTTTTTTTGCGTATTTTCAAGCCCAAATTGAGTGTAAGCCGCTGGCAAAAACCTGCAAGTGGTATGATATTTATATTTTCAGTGATTCCGAGTTGACACCGGCCTCCACACCACAGTTCATCGTTTATCCGTCGGTATAGATGACCGTTTCACAGTCCTTTGCTACTTCATCTTTCTTCCACTGAGCTCTGATGGAAGTTCTTTTTGAAGTTTAGTTTGGGTATGAATCGGTTGGGAAAGTGACAACCATGCCGTTCGGTAACGAGCCCACAAAGTAGTAAACGTCTAATTTGCACTTTGAAAATACAATGCAAATAGTAGCCAATCAAAGCTGAAAAAATCTTTAGACTTGAGAAACTTTAAGACAATTAAGGCCGGAACTCAGCAAATCCAGAAGTTAGATTCTCTTGAAAAGCAGAGCTGAACTATCTACGCTTCATGGGTCGTTCACAGGCGATAATCTTCTGGCGGCGCCTTACCGCCGACAACCTCTGCAGAGGTTGTAAGGACATAGGGAAGGATATCCTCCAGTTTATGTGCTACTGTCAGTAATTTGAGGCAAAAAACTTTAGGAAGTTATTATTTCTACGACCTCTTAGAACTATCTGCTGCTTCACTTACATCTCTTTTCAGAAGCGCGGATGCAACAAAGTGTCCTAGACGTGCTCAGGGTCAAAACGACAACCAACGCGAGACGAAAAGTGAAAACAAGAACTAGGAACCGCAATCAGATCCCTATCTCTTTCCAATTCCCCTACCCAGTCAGATACTTAACGCTGTTGGATAGTATGAGCGGTTTAATATTAGGATAGGCAAGGTTAAAATCAGTTGTTTTGGTTTTCGTATTGAATATCAGGAGTCCTACTTTGCCTGGGTTGACACCAAAGCCACAACTTGTTTACATTGTCTAGAGCAACCTCCATGATTTCACGTACCAAAGAGGGAAACTTCACTGCCACTAGTATCACTATGTCATCCGCATACGCTACCGCTTTGATTTCTCTGTCTAACCTTAAAAGAATTTTGGTTTTAACCATCAGCCAGAGTTGAGGAATGTGAATGCAATGAAACCTATCTGCCATTTAGGGGGCGGCAGAGCTAAAGAAAGCTTTTTTATTGCTTTCGATGCTCCCCTAGGACCTCAAAAATGATATCCCAAAAGGTTATGGCCAGGAAATATCTTGAAGTACTTTTTCAAGGTATAGTACAAGGTCGCCAGGTATTTTTTTCTATAACTTAAAATTTTAAACGCGTTTATCTCAAAACTGAATTTTTCAAGTTGGTCGCACCCATAACTTGAACAATTTTTAACCAATTCACTTCAACATTTAACAAGATCTTTAAAAGTATATTTTCTAAATAAGAACGTAGGCCTTTTTTTTTATATGGCATAGTTCATTTGTAATTAAGAATTTACTGGCGATTTTTCTGCGAATTTTGCAGGTTTGACTTTGGAAGTGCACTGTTCGGTCAAAAATCAATAAATCAAAAAAATTCTACGTAACTCTCCAGCTGTTGTTATGTACTATACAATAAAAAAAAATGTAGTGACTCATCATAATTCAAAGTTTACAGGAGCTGTTGGTAAGGCCGTAGACCCTGCCAAAAAAGGGAGATCATCTGAAAAAAGGTGTACAGCCGCCATTTTTAAATAAATTATTCTACAAACTTCCACCTTTGTAAACTCGATTTACTTTATATTTTTCTTCAAAAAAAAAAAAAGAAAAAAAAACTATTTTTCGGCCTCTAGAGTGGCCTTACCGTTTAAGTAATTAAGCAAGGGTAGGCATCGTATCTAGGATTAGAATAGTAGGATTTATCAATGTATATTTTATATCAAATATTTTTATCAGTATACCAAGGCTTATCAGTATAAATCCACTTCTCTATATAACCAACAACGTCCCATTTGTGCTTGGTAAACAGTAACTCGAAACTCAAGTAAACACTCGACGTACATTAAAGTAGTAATGTGGTTCTACTTTTTCTGTTTAAGGATGAATCTTCTTCCAACCAACCAACTACAAGTCATTTAAACAAAATGTGTAACACTAACCGATTAGATTGTCATAGTGGAGTAATCAGATAATCGTAGAGGATAGGAGTATAGTTACATACGAGTATACCATCAAAAAGATCGATGGAAAGGCCGTCATGTGTGGGAAATATTTTATAAAAGCAATGTGAGACCAATTTGTCTTTTGTGTATTTGTTTTTGCTAATTTTTTCGTTGTGAATATATCTCATCAAAGGCGATTCATTCGTATAGACCATCCGTGCGAATTTTTCTAAACTATAGATATGACAATCTAGGATCTTTTGTGTCATGAACTGATTAGACCAGGAACAATGCAATCTTCATGCCGAGAGATTGGTAACCTGTCTAGATGTCACTTTTTTTTTTTTTTTTTTTTTTTTGATGAAGCTGCTCTTACTGAAGTGACAGAGCCGCTCAGATACACCATATGTGTTCTGTGGTTTCAAAATTTTGGGGAGACAGGTTCCACTGTCAGGCAGTGTTTAGAGAGAAGGTTGGAAGCCCTCCTGATGATATCATTCCTATTGTAATATGTATATACAATATATCTTAGTAGTTAATATTTTTTTAGTTTTGTAAAGTGTGTTAGGTCTTGCTCCTTATCCCACCGCTTAAGTAGGGATTCGGGAACCAACTACTTTTCAGAAGGGGTTTTTCATGTTAATGGATCAGAATTGGTTGTAAAGCCTATCTAAACTCCTAATCATCTTAAGTCTTGTTGTACTTGCGTTTTTTATAGCGTTTTCCGATAGGGACTTGACAACTTTAAATTTAATTTGTGAACGCACTTTTTCACTAATCATCAAACTGTCACTGTCAATTTATTCAGTAAACTCAAAATCACGGTAAAGTACACTAACGAGCAACGTTCTTCGATTGGGTTCTGGAGAAGATGCGCCAAGATGATGAATTTCATCGCAAAATCATCTTCAGTGACGAAGCTCATTTTTGGCTCAATGGGTTCGCCAATAAGCAAAATATGCGTTATTGGTCGGATGAAAACCCACATGTGCTTCATGAATCACCACTTCATCCAGAAAAAATAACTGTTTGGTGCGGTTTGCATGCCGGGGCGTTATTGGACCATATTTTTTCGTCGACGATAACTATCGTCACGTTACTGTGAATGGTCAGCGTTATCGCGCCATGATCACCGATTATTTTTGGCCCGAATTGGAAGATATGGACTTGGACTACATGTAGTTTCAAGAGGATGGTGCCACAATCCACACAGCATACGCTACAATCGATTTGTTGAAGAGTAAGTATGGTAAGCGTGTTATCTCAAGACATGGGCCAGTCGATTGGCCGCCTCGTTCGTGCGATTTAACGCCACTTGTCTATTTTCTGTGGGGCTACGTTAAGTCATTGATTTATGCCAACACGCCGATGACGTTGGAAGAGCTCAGAGCCAACATTGAACGCGAATTATCGGCCGATTCGGCCGAAATGTGTGGCCGAGTCGTTGAAAATTGGGTCCAACGAATCGACTGCTGCAAACGTGCCCGCGGTGGCCATATGAACGAAGTCGAGTTCCATTCATAAATGTTTTGATTGTACTTCAAGCCAATAATAAAGTTTTTGAAATTTCTCAAATGGTTTGCCTTTTATTTTAAAAAAATCAGTTGTCAAGTCGTTATTAGAAAACCCTATATTTACATTATTCTGCTATATTATGTACTAGGCGAAAAATAACCTTCTTGGGAATGAAATTTTGTTTGTTTTCTTATTATATTCAATATAGTCCACTTTTAGTTAGATACACTTATTCCAGCGATTTTCCAACTTCTTGATCCCGTCCGAAAAGTATTTTATTGATGAGCCATCTTTTGAAGTTTGGGAAGAGATTATAGCCCGAGAGAGCCAAATCGGGTGAAGACGGTGGATGCGACAGCAATTCGAACCGTAAGTCATTTATTTTAGCCATGGTTGCGATGCTCAAAATTTTTTTTCGCTTCATGTGAGGCCGTTTTGCAGCGATTTCGGCTTTCAATCACTCCAATAATAGACAGTAATACTCTCTGTTGATGCTTTTTCCTTTTTCGACGTAGTCCACGAAGACAATCCAAGAAAACCGACGCCATAACCTTTCCGACCCATCGAGCCTTCCTCGGCCGCTTCGGAGCACTCGTGCCGTCTTCAGTCCATTGCCGGGCACTCATTCTGTTCTCAGGTGTTCAACAGTTACCAATCGACGCCAAAAGTCCGCCCGATTCCACATCAGCAAGTCCAAACACTCTTTCGAAGTGCTCTCGCGTTCGTGTTTTTGGTCAGAAGTGAGTATGCGCACATGCGTATGTAGAATATGGCGTGTTCGCTTAGTACTAATCTTTGTGGTATCTGCTAGCGCGAGTACCTTCACTTTCCAGTCAGTCAACACCATTTCATGTATTTTTTTGACATTGTCCTCTGTAACCGCATCGGAGGGCCTGCCGCTGCGGACTTGATCCGTAGTGGAGTTGCGGCCACCACGAAACTCTCGAAACCAATATGTATGACGGTGTAATCTAACGGAGCATTAGCCCCATAATATTTATTCAACTTTTCTTTTGTTTCCTTCGCCATTTTGCCTCTCAAAAAATAATGTTTTATGAGAGAACGAAAACCGTTTTTGTCCATATTCAACATGATGCCAATCACGTCAACAACAATCCGCTGTCAAAACAAAACTAAAGACAGTATCGCACTGAAATTTGGCATGTCTGTCTAAATAGGAACGTACTTCAAGGCACCATTTTCAGTAGCAGCGCCCTAACCTCCCGGTCAAGGAGGTTACTATCCACCCCATCTAGTAGTATAATATCCGTCTTCAAAATCTCTATAAAAGACGGATGGGACTGTTTACAAAGTTAATTATTACAGCCACAAACTACAACTAGCTAGAAACAATTCAAGAAGAGAATGGATAATTGTTAATTCTATATAATAATAATTCTAAATGAAAAGCAATCCCAACTGTGTATCTTTTCAGGGAAATAACATAGTAAATCCCAACGTCTAATGTCTAAAGTTTTTAACCAATAGTTTACAACTCTTTCTGTTGCAGGTTTCTCTGAATCTTCTGATTACTGTGTGGAAGATTGTTTTAGCAGTGAATGGAGTCAAACGGTTTTTTATTATGACCCGATTTCATCTTTTGAATTATTTCGGATCATAAACTCTAAAAAATTCTAATTCGTCAACAAGAGATGGATGGTCTAATAATTTTATTACGAAAATCTCATTAAATATTGTTGATGTCTTCATGCAGATTTTAATAAAAGTATCCTTAGTGGTATTTTTCGTAATGCATTAAAAACTACAGAAGTTATACCGATATTAAAGAAAGGTGATAGTAAAAATTCAAATAATTATAGGCCAATCTCTCTTCTTCCAATGTTCTCAAAGAATTTTGAGGAAGCAGTTGAAAATAGAATAAAAAAATTTTCCTTTTTTTTTTTTTTAGTAATTATCAGTTTGGGTTTAGAGCTGGTCAGTCCACAGAAGAAACACTCTTAGAGTTATGCACCATTAACTATGACAACTTGTACAATAAGAAATAGACTGCTGCTCTTTTAATTGATATTACTAAGGTGGTAGATCCTACTAACAATGTGATACTAACAAAAAAGAATTACAAAAAGCGAGCATTAGAGGCTGGTTGGATGATTTCTTTCCTACCTTAATAAGCGCAAGATGTAAAGATAAATAATAGTATTTTAGCTTATTTATAGACATTAAAATTGGTGTGCCACAAGGCTCAGTACTTGGCCCGATCCATTTATTAACGTACATTAATTAAATATTCAACATCGATTTCAAAGGTGAACCAACAGGTTTTGCTGATGACAGAGCTTTCTCTTAATTTGATAACTGATAGCTGACATAGACCATGACTTAGAGGAGATTGGTTCTGTTTGCATAAATTACTAATAAGTGATCAAACTAAGATGATGAACTTCAATTTGTGTTCTACCATTTTCAGTTCTCCCCTATGATTTTTCATCATGCAAATTACAAACATTTAAGATTCAGCCCTGTTACATGCAAAACAGCATCATTTTTTACCTTATACAACAGGGATGCATTTTCTTCATCTCAGTGCTTTTATATAGAAAGAACAGCAGTTTTGAAATATTTTTGGCTTGAGATTGACAATAAATTGGATTAAAGTATTCATACCGCCAGTCTGAGATCTTATTTATTAAAAACTACGAAGGTTATATGCCACCAGGGACAATCCTGTTCAAAAAGACTGATAGTGCAATCTGAGTAACTCAAATTATAGTATGGTTTAGTATGTGCCTTATTGTGCAAAAATATATATTGTAGTTAGAATAATCTGGAGAAAGAATCGACCAGAAATTAGTTATCTGCTTTTTTCAACTCAAAAATCCTTCCACTCAAGCATCTTTAATTTTTCAAAGTCTTACGGATATTCTTTGCAGAGAGTGGTTACTCCATTGACAGAAAAAAAACCTATCAGTCACTGCCTAGTACAATAACCATCTTGCTTTGATTCCATCTTTCAATACACAACACTATTTGAACTTTTACTCTTCTGTTGCTCTAAGTTTATGGAATGTACCATACTCATAATAGGAAAATTATGGGGTAAGGCCACTCTAGAGGCTGAAAAATATGCTTTTTGTGATTTTCTTTCAAGGTTAGAAGTTTATTGCACATGTGATTGACTGTAAAACATAATTTTTATAGAATAATTTATTAAAAAATGGCGGTTGTACAGCGTTTCTCAGATGACCTCTCTTTTTTTGGAAGGGTCTACGGCCTTACCAATAGCTCCTGTAGATTTTGAATAACAAGTAGAGAGGTAGAATTAGTAGTTATAGAAAGTCATGAAAAATTTTGCAGTACGTCTAATCCGTGAGGCGTGCACCATATAATTGGCTTTCTAGATAAGTGTCCCGCTCTTCCATTTCTTTTCTATTGGATTTTAATGCGATCCTCCACTCTTTTGCAACTTCAGACAGCGATCTTTCTGCAAGCTCTATGCGCTCTTTGTCAATCTCCAAGCATATTTCGTAGCTGTTCGGCCGATTTCTAAATCCACCGCTTTCATTATGGACAAAATTGAAGCAAACCCGTCATAGTACAAGCAAACTGCAACATCCAACACAGTTTTAACATTAGAAATGGATTTTGAGGCTAATGCCCACACAGTCGAATTAAAATTTTCATTGCAGTTTTGAGTATAACCGCCGATGCATCGACTAACAAGATCGTCTCTGGTTTGAAATAGCTGAAAAAACTGCAATAAAGTTGATCATATGATAACCAAAACTTCGATTCACTTCAATATCGCACATATTTTCCGAATTTTTTCTCGGATATACTAGCATTCATTTCACTTGGTACCTCTAACTCGTGTTGATTTAGTGGTGTTCTTATAGATATTTTCGGTCCTTGCTGTATGTACGAGATTTTTTGAAAATTTTAGATTGGCATAACCCCCTTAATCCGTTTTGGCATGCTCTCATTCAATTTTACTATTTTTTTTAAGTTCTGCTATTGTATTGTTTCTTCGACTGTAGACTTTTAGACAGTTCTCAATCAGATTCAAATCTGGAGAATTACCTGCCCAAGGCCAGACTTTTAAATTCATAGAGTTAAGGCTGGCTTTTGCCATGTGGCATGGAATTTTCCATCTTGCATAAAAACATATTTATCTCTCACATAATTCAATGTATCCAAATACAGCAAAAGACAATTTTTCAGGACATCAATGTACTGATTGGAGCGCATTGTTTTCTCAACGAAATACACTGGTTTAGCAACATCACAGACGTTGGGCGCTTTATAGTACGAACCACACCGTCATCTGAATATTTCTCATGGGGTCACCTACGGATGAATTTAGCCCTCTCCGTCACTGCTTCCGCACGACATTCATCGCTAAAAATAAACTACGAAAAAAATTCTATTTTGAACCTTTAACAAAACTAATTAAAACTGTTTCCTATAAAAAATTTTGTGGAATACAAAAACTTACCTAACTCAAAAAGTCACTCTTAAAATTCCCTTGAAGCTGTGCCCAAAATAATCTGGCAACCGACCTGGTGCAGTTTTTTTGTTTTTTTTCGTTGCAATTCAGTCTGCTGTTGGACAGATGTTTTACGCTATTTTAACAATGATAACTTCGATATTTTAACAATTGTGTCTATTTGAACATAGCTTGATTCCTTCTCGATTAACAAGGCAATGGTTTGTGCGTTTTTTTTTTTTTTTCAGTGAATATATCACTTTTTTACTCATGTTGTAAGCAATTCAATATGGTAGTTTTGGAAGTATTAGAATAAATTTAAATTTATCTTAGTTAAACTGTCGACCAACTTTCACGGAAGTGAATTTCAGAAATAAAAATTTTTTTTGACTTATAGCTATGCATGTGCAGAATTCAAGGGAGAGTATTGCAAAATTAAGTATTTCAAACATAAATTCATAAATCTTATCACTCCCACTTTTACAAAAATAGGATTATTTACAACTTTAATCAAATTTCTACATTTTTTAAATTTAACTTCAGTAAGAGCTAAAAAAAATATCGGCAATTTGAAGTTTAGACGGAACATAACATATGTTAAAATGACCTTTACAATGTCTTTCACAAATATAGTGATAGCGCATATCTACTCCGGATTCTTGACAATCCGGATAGCTCCTTGCTTGTCTAAATTCAAAACAGTCGTACAAGTTTTAAATTGAAGCAATTCTGTCAACAAGCATTGTAGCTAAACTATCTTCCTCACAGCTCGGGATGCCACAACGTACTCTTGCTCAGTCTTTGTGATAGCCAGGAAACAGGCCTACCACCAATTGTAAAAACAAATCCAGAAGTTGATCTTATAGTCACCGGATCGCCAGCATACTACCTTCATCAAAAAAATAACCGGCGCTCCCATTGTTCCGATTTGAGTTCTGTTTTTTTTTTTGCTAAGTTGGTACATCTGTTTTTGACATTCCCTCTAAATCTTACCATCATAGCTTGAAAATTGCAAAAGTTACGTAGCCAAGAGTACATCTATCTCTGTGTGTGTTGGCGATTTTTTACAATTTTAGAAATTTATTTAAAGGTGCGCGAATGTTGGAAATGCTGGAAAAGTGTTTCGGCAACGATTCTCTAAAGAAAACGGTCGTTTACCAGTGGCACGGGCGGTTCAAAATTGGACGTAAGTCAATCGAAGATGATGAACGCAATGGCAGACCATCCACATCGAAAACCGACGAAAACATTGATGAAGTAAAAAAAATGTTGGTCAAAAACCGCAAATTAACCATCAGAAAGATAGCGGAGGACTTGAACATTGCCTATGGATCCGTCCAAGACATTTTGGTTAATGATTTAGGTTTCCGTCGTGTAGCAGCAAAGTTGGTGCCAAAAGACCTCAATTTCATGCAAAAAAGGGACCGTGTTGACGTCGCAAAAGAGATGATTTGCTTGGCTGAATGCGATCCCACATTTATCAAAAGGATCATTACTAGAAACGAGACGTGGGTTTATGAGTACGACACACAATCCAGACATCAGGCAAGTGAATGGCGCTCATCAAATGAGCCGAGACCAAAAAAAAACACGTCGTTTTCAGTCAAAAAAGAAGGCAATGCTCACGGTTTTCATGGATTACAACGGTGTAGTGCATCATGAATTTTTGGCAGAAGGCCAAACAGTAAGCAAAGAGTATTATTTGGGCGTTATGAGACGTTTGCGTGAAACAATTCGCCGAAAGAGACCAGAATTGTGGGCAGAAAACTCGTGGATTTTGCACCATGATAACGCACCGTCCCACAGTGCCATCGTTATTCGTAATTTTTTTTACGAAAAATGCAACAAATACCATCCAACAGCCACCAAATTCACCTGATTTGGCTCTCTGTGACTTCTTTCTGTCACAGAGGGTAACGCGTTTCAGCAGCCGAGAGGAAGTAATGGAAAAATCGCAGGAAGCACTGATGGACATACCGAAAACCGAATATAAAAAATGTTTCGAGGATTGGATCAAGCGCTGGCATAAGTGTGTTGCACGGGACAATATAGATTTATATGAATAAACTTGTATTTTTAATTTTCTGAATAAATTCCGAAATTTTTCTGATCAAGGTGGTAATCAGCACCGCTATAACAAACCAAAGTAAACTTGTTGTCTTTCAAAGAAAAAACCTATTTGTTTAGTACCGCTGATAAAGTTCATTATCCCTTTAACTGCACTGACGTGATTTTGATTAGGTGCATCTAAATAACGAGATACTATTTCTACAGCAAAAGTGATGTCTTATCGAGTAGTTACTGCTAAGTACAGCAGTCGACACCTTCTCTGTATGGAAATTTGACATCTTTTGAAGATGAATCTTCTGAACTGGAACCATTTGCAGCCGGAGTTGATATTGGCTTATGACAGTCCTTATTAAAACTCCGTAAAGCACGTTCTACATAAAGTGTCTGACCGATAAAAATTTCACCAGTCGATGTACGCTTCAATTCCATGCCCAGAAACCACTCAGCATGGAATTTGATCATAAGCACCCTGATGATTGTTGGTCCTGCCATTCTTATGTTCCTTCGGCTTATTCAAACACTTAATCCCCGACAGAACTGCATTCTTCAGCTTTAGCTTCAGACATATCCTGCTTTCCCGTAGTTCCTGCACCTTAAGTTAAGTCCTCATGCAAATCTTAATGCAAACCGTCTTGCACATTGTACTAGGAGAATTTCTCCAGAGAACCAACACCCCCTTTTAATCTATTTTGCTGATCGAAATGCCCCTCTTCCCTAAAGGCGACATCTCGAGAGATTTAAACTTTTCTCTAAGCCGGTATCCAAACGTTTTTCTTCCTTCTTATCCAATTTCCTATGTTTTTCTTTCGAAACATAAAGAAAAACTTTAAAACACTTTAAAATTGGTAGAATTACAGTCATTAATTGACCACCATTGTGAGACTACTACTTAGTCCGATTTACCGCAAAAACTGTCGTGATTACAACTTCTGGCCAAACTCTTCCATTTTGTTGCGGGGTGTAAGGAACAGAAGTTTGATGGCAGACAAAATGTTTATCTAAAAGTGATTTAACAGGCTCGTTTACGTACTCTGTTCCATTGTCTGTTCAAATCGTTCTGACAACATTTTCACTTTCAGTCTTAGCGCTGCTTAAAAAATTGTCAATTTTGTAGCAAATTTACGATTTGTGCTTCAAAAAATACACCACCTTGCATTGCGAAAAAATGCTTTTTGAATAATTGGAAGTACTTGAAATCTTCGGATTAGGTGCCATTATCAGAGTAAGTGGCGGAAACGTAGTCGGTGACCATTGCGGCATGATCTTGTTGGCAGCAGATACATGGTTTTCTTTTTTGCTCTCATAAAACTTGCTTTTAAAAAGGTCACTAGAGAAGAGATCATTGTCTCTTTGAAGGGCACCGAAAAGACTCCATCTTTTCCTAGAAACTACTATAGATCCCACAGAATATTAAAAGAATCAATTGCCCATTTAACCTTATTTTTGCTATAGAGCTTTCCAGATAGACTATTGGTTTGATTGCAGAAATTATAGTCTCAAGAAATATCATGTCAAGTTATGAATTTTGAATCACGTTTTAAGGTCAAGCTGGGAATACGCATCTCGAGCAGAGCCTCGAGGGTCTACCAGGTGTACCGGTATGAAGTTTTTGTTTTTTTTTTTTGTGAGAATAAGAAACACTAATTTTTAATGGAAAAGTAAAAAATATTTTATTCAAAGTATTGGCCATTGCTAGCTACACATTTATGAATTCCACGCCAATAAAACTGTTGGTCTTTTGAAGCAAACCAAAAAGTCACCCAATTTTCGATTTTTCGTAGGATTCGAAGTACTGCTCAGCTAATGCGTATCCTATCGATGAAAACAAATGGTAATCGGAAGGAGCCAAGTCTGGTGAATACGGCGGGTGGGGTGGCAGCTCCCAGCCAAGTGTTTTGGTTGTATCCTGAACCAGTTTTACTTTGTGTGCAGGTGCATTGTCATGGAGCAAAATTACCTTGCCGGGTCTTCTAGCCCATTCTGGTCGTTTTTCAATCAATGTATGGTTTAAATTGATCATTTGTTGTAGGTAGCGATCTGTATTAACGGTTTCACCTGGTTTTAGGAGCTCTCGGTACAGCACACCTTTCTCGTCCCACCAGACATACAGTATTGTCTTCTTGCCGAATCGATCTGGTTTTGCAATCAAAGTTAATGGTTGTCCCGGATTAACCCATGTTTTTTTCCATTTAGGATTCTGAAAATAAATCCATTTTTCATTGAAAGTAACAATTCGATGCAAAACTGATTTTTTCATCGAGTTTTTGAAGCAAAATTTCACAAGTGGTTTTTCGGTTTTTCGTCTTTCTTTCATTCAATTCATGTGGCACCCTTTTCCAGATCTCTTCCATAGCTTTTAAACGGTCAGAAATTGTTTGTTGTGCAACATTTAACATTTCTGCCATTTGTTTCTGACTCAAAGTGTCATCTTTATCCAATATTGTTTGCAATTCGGCGTCTTCAAACTTTTTTGGTGGTCTTCCACGTTCTTCATTTTTCATATCAAAATCGTTATCTCTGAACCGTTGAAACCATCTTTTGCATGTTGCTTCTGATAAAGCATGATCACCATATGCCTCGACAAGCATTCGATGCATTTTTTTTCTTGAAATGAAAACAAGAATTCGACATTTTTAACACGATGGAAAAAATACGATGTTGTTTGCTTAATGAGTTAATGTATACTAAATACGTTTGACAGCTGTCATAGCAACCAACGAAGAAAAAAAAAAATTAAGGCCCGTTCATAATAAATGTTTCCTATCGAGACGTTAGAAAGAGAGAGAGAAAGAGAGGGATCGCTGCTTCGTTCATATGCCTATCTCTATCCCTGTGAGTGTTTATTCCGAATTTGGAGCCTGATGCAAGTTTCTTGGTAACTCTTATTCTGATAAAACCTATCGGTCAACTGTAGGATTCTTTCTAACCCCGACCTAAGGGGGTGTATAAAGGACTTCGTTTTCTACCCGTTTTCTTCTTTTTTTTTACTGACTTGGCACTCTTTTGTGTTATACTACAGCGTTTATTGGAATACATCTGGTATAATTTTCTTCGACATGCCGCGGCCCCTTTTTTGCTACTTTTTTGTTTGTTGAATAATCTTAGTTTCATTTCCTTAGATGCCCATTTTGGACATGTTTATGGTTAAGGTTGGTCGTTTTTCCGATGGCTGTGGTAATGTTCTGATGTATGGTGCATAACTTACACCAGCTATCGCAAGTACAACTCATCATTGATCTAAAATTTTATTCAAATTCAAGTAGTCAGAAAAGACGCTGATTTTTCGTGAATTAGAGGTAACACTCCTCGCATTCTCCATCTTATTATCCTGGGATTCCTGCATCTCTGACAACTGTGACAAAAGTTACAGTCTCTTCGTTTTATTCAACTCTTTGAATACCACCAAAGTGTCCCCTTTCCGAGTAAGCTAGGTGAATCTGGATGCACCCCAAAGGCAACCACTCTTTGATTTTTGAAAATTCTAGAGAACAAGTATTCATATTGATATGTGGATTCTTAAATAAATTATAATTGTCTTAAAAAACAGATTTCATAATCAATTATCTAATAATCAATCTGTATCTTTTTCTATTTTCAGGTAAGCCACTGGTCGGTTACTGTAAGCTGCTTAAATATGTTTCATCATAGTCTTGAAAGTTACTATAAAATTTACCGGATTTAGAAACAAAACCACTGACGTACTTCCACATGTAAGAGTTCCTTTTTTTTTTGAATATGGAAAGGTGATAATTCGGTAGGACCCAATTTGCGAGCAAAATCATTTGCTTCTCTAAGATTTTTGGATCTTTTTATGTAGTATTATTGGCATATGGTTTCCACGGAGTTTTTTTTTTTTTTGGGAAACTCTTCCCAGCAGTTGGGGCTATATCTTATCAATTACACGCTGAGTATACACCAAAGGCCCCAGAAACAATTGTCGAGATGCATTACGTCACATGATCTCAGTAGCTAATTTAATTTTTTCATTTCGTTATACAAGTAAATTGTGTAACGTTAAGACCATCTATTTTGAATTTTACCCCTAATTTTCAGTGTGTTGTTGTTTAAGAGCTGTCATGTTTGCAGATTAAGGTTTAGTCGTAGATAATGACACAGGCGCACAGGAATTCTTTAAAATCCACTTTCGAAGTGGTGAAACTTTTGCGGAGACAGTTGGAAAAATTTCGTGGATTTTTCTGCCACTATATTCTATCTTCTCCTCATACAGTGGTCCGATCCAGAAATTTTAGGCGGGACGAGACATGTCCGTCTTCGTGCAGCGCGGTTTAATAAAAAAATTGCAGCAGTTAGTGAGAGTGTTGACCAGAATCCTCGGTATTGAAACGCGGAAGTTAACATGAATAAAATTATCTTTTCCGATGATTTCCAACTTGATGACTACTTATGTCAACGCACAGAGCTGAGTGAGCTGAGAATCCAAGAGTGATCCATCAACGTCTCATGCATCCACCACGAGCAACTGTTTGGTGCCCATTTTGGACTGGAGGAGTGATTGAATCATTCTTCTTTGAGGATGCGGCTGGCAATGCGGTCACTGTCAACGGCATTCGTTACTGCTAGATGATCAACAACTTCTTCTGGCCTCAAATTGGATGAAATGGATCTCGAAGACATGTGGTTTTAACAGGACGGCACAAACTGCCACACAGCGATCGAAAGAATAAAATTCTTGAAGACGAAATTTAAAGGGAGAATTATCTGTATTGGCACGTTTTTCAACAGATGTAAAGTGTTCCGCTTGTGAAATGGACTTAATTTGCTGAATTTTAAACCATTCTACAGGCCACCCTATTTTCGATCACCTTTTTAGGAAGGTCAGGAGTTCGCCGATATATTTACATCTAAATGATCCAATTATTTTTCTTTTGGCCAGATCGCATGAACTTGCAGTTTCTATTGATTTCTGAATCCGATTTTTTGACGATCTTTGTTAAGTTTATGCCAGCCTTATGAGGAAGTGTTGATATAATGTTCCCCTTGGCTGTTCCAGCGGACTGTTGACTACTTCACTAAGTGAGTCGTCTCAATGGTTTGATGTACTTCGATTACTCTCATTGTGAATTTATCTATCTGAAAACTCGGTCGATTGCTCTTTCCAAGTCGTTGAAGACGATATACAGATCTTTTGAAGTATCGCGATGTTTCTCCTAAACTATCACCTTCCACAAAGCTGTATTGACTGCCTTGGTATATTTCTAAAGGATGCGACCTTGGTTTCACTGATCGATAGTTGTTGCGATTTCTCGTGTTGTGTTTGCCTTTATACAGTGGAACAAGAAAGCTCATTATCCACCGGTTAAGTACTTGATCGGCTCTCATCAGATATCTTAGCCTTTGAATTGAAAACTAATCGGACCGTCATCAGGATTGAGATATGTACGTAGTTTGATAAAGATAAACAGCTCTTGTAAATATTTTCCACTCCAGTGGTTGCTAGTTTAACCAAGTTAGTTTTGCAGCATGATAGGTACAAAACCGTCCATGCGTGGTGACTTCTAAGGAAAGAAATTTTTGATGACCGAAGAGTTTAATTGGACACGATACCTTATAGGCAATACTGATTATTTAGATCGTTGATAGAGTTGCGTTTCGTAGCAGAGACTTAACAACCTGATAGTTTGGGAGTCCTTATGACACTCTTTGAATGGGATCCAATTGTGATTCAAAAAGGATATCAAACCAAATGTCCCAAAATTTTCAACCATAAAAGTGTCGCTTTTTGTATCATGTCAGGACTGCTAATTCTCATAGGTGGCCTGGTATCAAGAGTTGTTTAACAGCTTGCGCACCGAGTGACCAAAGGATTTGGTTGTATAACATAGTTAACTGCCGTCATGCTACGAATCAGATTAGGTTTGTTATGAATCAGGGCCATTCATAAGTCTGAAAATGCTTGCACGAATCGATAATACACAAGATATTATGAATTCAATATCACCTTCAAACGCCACCATCAACGACTAATAATACTTCATGAATTATGAATCACCTCATTATTCTTAATTCAACTTGAATACAATTGCCCAATTTTCAGTTTTCTTTTAATTTTAAGATATCAAAGATCACTTAGTCGACTTCTGATATAAATTTGTACAAATTCGACTTGTCTCTTGGTCTTTTGCTCCTCGAAATTCAATAAGCTTTTCTACAGAAAAGGAGGCAATAAAACTTACAATACTTATGGCGCCAATTTCAAACGATTTCCGACAATTTCAAACGAATTTTCTCTCCAATTTCTTTCGAAGTTGTCCCCCTCAACTACACCACAGTTATAGCCAAGTTGGATGGGTCCGTATTTTATGGGTCCGCTTCTAAAAAGAAACTCAAACCGAAAGTCTAGACATTTAATTTTCTATCTTCTTGAGAAAAGTTCTTAATTTTAAGGACACACTTCCTTTAACTGCTGCCGCTGGTAGTGGTGTTAGTTCAGTAGAAGTTCAGAAAAGTTGTTCTAAAGTTCTCGAAAGAAAGAAAAAAAAAAAAAAAACAACTCATCCTCGTATGTACGTTGACATAGTTTCAGAGCTCTAAACGGCACAAGTTAGAGTAAGTCTACTGGACAAGAATAAAAACGACAACAATAATAAAACTACAACAACAGCAAGAACTCTGCGCTACATAACTATTTTACAACTTAAACAGTCTCTCGTTAAATTATTAGATACGAGTGTACTTCCCTCATACGTAGTATCTTCAACCACCCACCTTTAGTATGTAGGCTCCACTGTGTGCAAATGTGGATGTAAGTAATGGTATATGGAATGGTATAAGAAAGGGTGTAAGCCATAAGGGAACTTTCTTTTGTTTGGAATGCCTGTGCAGGCATAACGCCTTCAAAGTTCTTTTATTTTTTCTTTTCCCTTCATGACCCAGTTCCTTCATGCAATTATGGAATTTAGATAATGCCCGAGAACAAAGAGAGAAATAAATATATTTTGCCCACCCTTATCTTTTTTTTTTTTTTTTTTTTGGCCACCCACCCTCCCTTTGGGCGGCAGCCGACGGCACTGAGTACTGCTACACGCCACCAACAATGACATACCAAAAGAGAACAGCAACAGCAATAGTCGTAACAGTAGAGCTAACTACATAATGCCACAATGGTCGATAGTACAGAGTTCTAGTAAGAAACAACCCTTGTGGGTTTAACGTTTCAGAGTTTTCACAATGCAGAGCATAGAAATTAAAACATCACCATAATAATGATAATTCACCCCTCTTGTGGTGCTTATGTGTATGGTTGTGGCGGCATTGCCCCATTACTTTCAATCAGAAACAATATCTCGGAACAAATTTCTTTTAAACACATACCGACAAAGACACACGCCCTGCATTACAAAGCCTAGAGATAAAATGTATTCACCTACATACTACCGCCCAGCATGAAGGGGAGCAAGAACCGTTGTTTAGTTGAAACTGGGAAATCTGAGCAACGCACCAAAGGAATTGGTAGATAAAAATCTCTTCTATTCACTATATATTAAGGGTTTCTGAGGCGGTCCCGTCTTATCTGAAATGACGCGATTGTTCGTTATGTTGAAAACACTCATGTATACACCTGGAATTCTGGCACCACATTGGGAAACCTGGACGGTTGGTGCAGAACCCTACGAAAACGCGTGTTATATCCTTGAGATCTCTTTGAAATTTTAACGAATTTATTACATTTTGTGGTATCTTTTGCCATTTGCATCTTTTTGTTGTTTTCCTTCTACTAAAACAGGGTTGCCATATTAACTTAGATTGGAGGAATTCATTCCAGAGTATCTGGAATCTTGTCCTTAAGAATTAAAAATAACTTAATGCGGTTCACTTTGTGCGGTTTGCTAAGAGATGGCGTAAATTGTATTATTCCATTGGAACATGCATTGGAAAGCTACTGTCATTGTACGTCATTTCAGCATATGTCATTCATTTGAAGCGTAAACAACAATAATTTTTTTTCACTCAAATATGTCGAACTTTGTATCTGAAAAAGTGTTTTTGCGGGGAGTTCTTCTTCATTACTTTAATATGAAGAAAACTGCTGACGAAAGTCATCGTATTTTGGTGGAAGTTTATGGTGAACATGCGCTAGCTGGGCGAATGTGCCAAAAGTGATTTAAAAGTGGTGATTTTGGCTTGGAAGACGATTAACATCCTGGGCAGCCAAAAGAAGTTTGAAGATGAAGAACTGGAAGCATTACTCTATGAAGATTGTTGCCAAACACAAGAAGAGCTCGCAGAATCTTTGGGTGTCGCTAAAGCAGCCATTTCAATACGTTTAAAAACAGCTGGATATATTTAAAAGCAAGGAAATTGGGTTCCACATGAACTCAAGTCAAGAGACGTCTAAAGGCGGTTTTGCATGTCCGAAATGCTGCTGGAACGATACAAAAGGAAGTCATTTCTGCATCGGATTGTTACTGGTGATGAAAAATGGATCCATTACGACAACCCCAAGCGCAAAAAATCATATGTGAAACCCGGCAAACCAGCCAAATCAACGGCAAAGCCGAATATCCATGGCGCGAAGGTAATGCTCTGTATTTGGTGGGATCAGATGGGTGTGCTGTATTATGAGCTGCTAAAACCGGGTGAAACCATCAATAGACAACGCTACCGAACACAATTAATCGGTTTGAAGAGAGCAGTAGCCGAAAAACGCCTGAAATATGCGACCAGACACGAGGCAATAATGAGAAGTCTTACCCCACCCGCCTTATAGTCCAGACCTTGCCCCTTCTGACTACCTATTGTTCCGGTCGATGCAGAACGCCCTCACTAAAATACGGTTCACATCAGAGCAGAATATCAAAAATTGGCTTGATTCATTCTTGCCTGCCAAGCCGGCGCAGTTCTTTTGGAATGGGATCCACAAATTGCCAGAAAGATGGGAAAAAGTCATAGCTTCAGATGGGCAATACTTTGAATTATACTATTGTACATGTATTTCTTAAATAAACGTTCAAATTTTGAAAAAAACCGCACGAAAATAATTATATACCCAATACTTCCCGAAAATTATATCTTTTCAGAAAAGTACATATGTCTAACGGTCGTTGTTAACTCGGTACCAATTTTATCCTTATATACAGCATGAACTCATGCGTTTTCGCTGATGCGCTATTTAGCTCGGAGTCTGAATAATGCATACCATATATCGTCGGGAAAATCTTGTTTAAGTCCAAAGTGGAGTTGGTTTCATCCATCCAGCAAATTTTTATAGCAAGTGCATAAGAATACCTTCCGCTTGAGCTAGACGGAATGTCAAATACACGACAAATCTGTGATGGGTTTACGAACAGCAAATCTTTCCGAATATTGGCTGAGAAATACAGCAAACAATGTCAATTTCAATGGATCTCGCTGAAATTAGATTCGCAAGGAAGAAGGAATCACAGTAGCAGAAGTATTTGTTTCCCATATTTGTTTGAATAACAATTTTAAAAATTTCAAGACATTGCCCTAGATATGGCCGAATAATTAAATTAAAGGCTGTATTCTGAGTACCGACAATGAACCGTAAAAACGAAATTTATTTACAGCATCTAAATCCAAACCATGTTTTCTGACTGAAGCCTTGAACACTGAGGTAAAAACCGATTGTGGTAGCCAAGAATTTGAATAAATGCCTTAAGAGATGAACAAGGAAGCTTCAGTCGGTACAAATGATATGGAAAAACACTTCTACAGATTGCTGAATGGCAAGGACAAACTAAATTTTACTGTTACGCAAAAAAACCCATTCAACGTGGATAGTGAAAGTCAGGAGATCCATCCATTTGGCCGAAATGAACTGAGGATACCAATATTCAAGCTTGTATCGACTCATTTTCAAGATTTGGTTGTCAGAAAGTAAAATATACATGAAGAATGGAAACTTAATAGCGTTTAGTATCACTCTCCTTAACATCGTATGTGAGATCTTCTCTGTCTTCTCCTGAATTATTTATCAACCATCTAATTGGCTCCTACGAGTGTGGTTTTAGGTCCGACAAGACCATATCCAACCAAATATTCACACTACGGTAAATCATGGAAAAACGCAGGAATTCGAAATCGATACGAAATCAATCGATTCCAACTCTATTGATTTTAAAGCTCTATATGACAGCAGCTATAGAGACTAACTATATATACTTGCGGTCATAAAAACCGCACCATATCAAAATGATTGAAAAATTGTTAATAACTACGATAATAATTCTTATAATGAAATGAAATTTTTGTTGAGTACTCTGCAGTAGTTTATAAGTATTTTTATCTAATTTCCATCTGTTAATTGAATGTTTGAAAAAAGATATTAACAAAGAAAGAAAAACCAGTTAATTTTCTTATTTTTTTTTTTTTAAATATTTTAATACAGTCATTGGTTAACAAAATCAAACGATACATTTTTTTATGTATGTGTATATAAGATGTTTAGATATGCCACTTTTACCAAAAAATCAATACCGAGTTGCTCCTCCTTTGGCAACCATAACCGCTTTTATTCTAAAAAGCATCGAGTTTACTAGAAGTTCAGTAATATCCCTTGAAATTTCAGTATTCCATACATGTTCCAGAACTTCATTTAGCTTTTTTTACTCTCTGTTTTCACCTTACGTTTCATTACATGCCACAAGTGTTCGATTGGGTTTAAATCGGGCGAATTAGCTGGCCAGTCTAGTCTGGTAATTTCAGGGTCATCAAACGTTGTCTTGAGCTGAAAATTATTGAAAGACTCTAGTTACTTGTCTGCAAAGTAGACAAGGTGCAGAATCATCTTGAAAAATACACTTGTCAGTATACGAATGGTGCTGTTCAATTGCTCGTACCAAAAACTCCCTTATTACTTCTCCATGCTTTTGAGCGTTCATAGTTCCATTAACAAAGTGCAAAGGGCCCAAAACGTAAAAAGAAAAACATCCTCAAACCATCTGGCTTTGAGGAAACTTCACTGTTTTGACTATGCACTCGCCCTTGAACCTTTCACCTGCTGACCGTCGTACGTATGGCAAATTGTCGGCACACAACAAATTAAATTCACTTTCATCGAACCATATCACACATCGTCAATCATTCTGCGTCCAATCTTCGTACTTTTTTTCCCTTTTGTGGTTTTCATTCTTGTGGTTAGGTAAGGTTTTTTCGCTGGTCGTCTTCCATATAAACCTATCTCCCGTAGCCGTCGGCGCTTAGATCAACTTGATGAAATTCACTCAGCTCTGCTCTTATACGGACAGCACTTTTAAAGCGATCTTTCATACTAATTCGTTGTAATACATTGTCCGTCTTCTGGGTTGTTTTACGTTCTCGTCCCGAGTCTTTTTTTCTTTCCAGTGGATCCAAATTTTCTTTTTTCTTCATCAGTCGTACGATAGTTGAATGACAGCATCCTATTTTAACCGCAATCTCACGATAGCCAAGCCCTTCTTCGACTAAAGTCAATATTTGAACTTCTTCGTCCCGAGTCAGTTGATGACATTTACCAGACATTTCACTTTTTTTACTTGTCACCGTCACAACTCAATTCAAACTGATTTTTTTTTTTGCACTGAATACGAAGCCGAACTCCATTATGGGGAATACCCTTCATTAGTATGGAAAAAACCCTTACGATCTGATATATTTAGGCATTTTTTGAGAACTCATTAGGTGGTGCCGTTTTTATGACCGCAAGTGTAATGCCGTGTAATACCAAAGAATTAAGCCAAAGTGATGAGAAGTTGTGTAACCTTTTCCTCATTATACTTGAGAAGATTGTACAAAACACGCACAGTTTTCCAAAAGTCTTTACAATTACTTGCATACGTTGATGACATTGAAATTAGTGGCAGAACTCAGCGAGCAGTCACTGGAATGTTTGCGAGTATTGGAACAAAAGCATCAAAAATGGGTTAAGTCGTGAATAAAGGCAACACTAACTATCTGCTGCACACAACGTTGAAGAATCGAACAGCACATTACAATAGACAGCTACAACCTGATCCTCGGCTCTGCTTTTAAATCTGGTATTGATGATAATGATGAGAGTTACCCGCTCCGATTGTTCTTTCTTCGGTATAAGAAGGCAAATGAGTAATAAGGACTTGCCACGAAACACTAATTAGACTCTATATAAGACTCTTATTATTCCAGTCCTGCTTTATGTTGCAGAAAGCAAAATTCTTCGAGTGGGTTTTGGTCGTTTTGTTTGTTGGGAGGAGGAGATTTAACGGGGAATTCTACGAGCTGTGCAATGACATTTAGCTGATCAGGGAAGTTCACATTGAACACCAACACTCCAGCCCAAAGAGTCTTCGATTCCAACAACCGCTTTAAGCGGCGCGCACAATTCATAAGGGACATCAACCAACTTATAGTAGGTTACTTCGTGCAGTTATGCTTAGAAAGCGTCTATAAGCGTAACTTCTTTATATTCAACTTACAGTGCCAGAACATAGACGGTAGGATTTACTTTGCCACTGAATTTCACAAGATTTATATTTTTGATCGGATTGAAAAGTATCCTATTTTTTAATCTATATCACAAGGTACGTGCGCTTAAAAATTCATCCAATTCCTCCAAACCATTTGGCCATTCATGTGTAACAAACAAACGCAAAACATAAAAAATCAACTGAAAATAAAGGGTGATTCATTGTGAGGTCTACTACGCCTGAAGTGGTCCATTCGGAAGGCCCAATTTTGGGCGACTCGTTCGAGCATAGTGACTGGTATCTCGCTGATAACACGAATAATGTTGGCCTCGAAGTCAATCGTAGCTGGCTTATTCCTGAAGACCTGAGACTTTACATATCCCTAGAGAAAATAGTCCAAAGGTTTAATATCGCACGATCTAGACGGCCAATTTAACGTAAAATTAAGTGCTCACCAAAATGATTTCTCAACAAGTCTATTGTTTCACGCGCTGTATGGCTCGTAGCGCCGCCTCGTTGAAACCAGAGCTCACCAAGACCAAATGCTTGAATTTTAGGAAGCACACAGTCCGTTAACATGGCGCGATAATGGTTACCATTGACGATAACATTCTGATGTGCCTCATTTTTGAAGAAATATGGATCTATAATTCCTCCAGCCCATAAAACACACCATACCGTTGTTTTTAATGGATGTAATGGTAGCTCTTGGTACTCTTCAGCTCATCAGCCCAAATACGGCAATTTTGTTTATTAACGTATTCATTGAGCCAGAAATAGGCTTCATCACTGAACAAAATTTGACGATAAAACACCGGATTTTCATTGAGTTTTTCCAGAGTCCATTCACTGAAAATATGACGCAAATTCAAGTCGCCTGGTTTTAATTCTTGCACAAGTTGAATTTTGTACGCTTTTAGGCCGAGATCCTCACGTAAAATACGCCAAGCAAAGCTGTTGAGAACGACGACGAATCGATTCGTTACGGTCTTCGCGTACGCTCTCAGCTACAGCTGTTATAATCTTTTCACTACGTGCTGGATGAACGCTGATTTTCGTAATACAGCTGAAAAATTTGGAGACGTTGTTGTGGTGTGAGTCTTTCCATGATGACTTGCCAAACGATACTGAATAGCAATGGCATAGCAGTTTGATAGGAGTCACGCGTGATCTGTCAAAAAGAGCCTATTAAAAATCAAACCTCACGATGAATCACCCTATATATAAAGCAAATAACTAACAGGTTGAAAGGAGAAAAAGCAACAAAGTGGTAACACTGCTTTGTAGATATCTAAAAAGTTGTAGATACCTGTAATGACGAGGGTTAAATAAGCAACAAACATTTAATAGCAAATACTTGTACTCGTAGTAAACAGCACACGAACAACGTTTGTTGGTTTGTCTTTTTTCTTTGAGTTTTTGGAGGGTGAACAGCCATACTCGTATCCATAGCTCGATACGGGATATCATCCACCGACAGTTTTGTCTTCTGGGGAATCCTTTTCCACATTTTGAAAGGAGCAAAAATTTAAAATGCACACACAACTATCTGTAATTCTCAAGAGCGTCCTCTCAGGTAAAAAGCAAATGCGCATCCATCTGCTGAACTGTTGTGATACACGTTGTGTCTTCACCTTTTTTTCAGAACTCGAAGGGTATGGCTTGGGCCAGAGCATTGGCTAGGTGGCTATCAAGTACATATTTGGTTTTGTATTCGGATACGAATTCGTATTTCTAGAGATACTCGTACAAAGATGAATATTTTCTGTGTTTACTTTTTGCATTAGCAAGTTGCGTGGAAAATGGGATAATGTGCTGATTTGCAGCCGTCTTGAGCTGCTGAGGGTGTCGTAAATAACTAATTTATAGCAGTGTGCTATCTCCGGGATACTGGAGTTGTTATAAGGGAACAACAATACCGGTGGATAGGTATTTTGTATTGGTATTAGGATTTGTACTTTCTTTTCAGATGCGGAAATGAGCTGAGGTTAGGGTTGATTAAGGTATCTACATCGGGTTTGGTGAAATACGATCTTTTTTGTCGAACTTATTGCATTTTTATGTTAAGTACATACGATGACGATTGATGGAGATAGCAAAGGCGAGAGCGAACTAAAATGTGCATTGAAATTTAATGTATTCAAGGGCACAGATAAGGCAGTTCTTCTTCAAGAGAAGGTGAACCTTTTTCGGGTTCGGTTAACCCTTTTCAATTGTATAAAGAACAGGAGTACGATAAATCGGATGTTGTAGGCATGTACATACATATCTACCTCCTGCGTTGGAGGGCTGATGTGTTGTTGATGTCATAGCCACGGGTTGACATGATACAGTTTTGCAGAAGATAAATGTGCCATCAAGTAGAAATTCGAAGACCGTGACCGATAAAAACTTGATCAAATTTGCTTGAAAAGAGAGACGCAATACCGCTTTTATTCAACGACTTAAAGATTTCCATGTATTTCTATCGTCTGACGAAGGTCCTTAAGCAACAAAAGAATGTATTCCATTGGTGGAATGGTTGTGACAAAACGTTGAAATTCACAGTTTCTGTGCTTCCTTCAAAGCAGCGCTGGTGATACCGAAAACTTGCGGTACACCGCTTGCGATTTTAGATTCGTTTTGACAGCCTTTCGCTTTATACATGGAATACCACTTTAAACCCCTGGATGAGTGGCCTTAATAACAGCGATGTTCTTGTTAGGGCTGCCTCTACAGTCTAACACTGTCTCTGTATACACTCACGATTTACGTTCTCGACAATTTTATCGAGTTCGATAAAGGCATACAGCTGCAGTAACAATCGGAATAGGGTTGGATTTTATCCTTATTGAATTTGCTTTCAGCCCAAAATTTTCAAAAATGCGTTCTTTTCCCGTCAGAGGGCGCCATAAAACTTAAGACATCAAAATTACTCGAAAAATACGCGATATCGCGAAAAATGTTTTAGACAAAAGTCACAAGGTTCTGAAGGGGGCATAAGATGGTGACCACGAGTTTGACCTTGAGACCCATTTTCAAGGTCAAACGAAGGTTACTTTTGATTTTTCAAATGATAGTTCCTGATTTTCATTGCTCAGTCGTATTCCTCAATGGGGCACACAACTTTGTCTCAAAGGTCTTATTCATTCAGTGCTAGATACCATTGCACTATCACGCCTAAATCATTAATCGGTTTCCAACGTTGTTAGGGTGTTAGAAGGTCGAGATTTGTTTTGAGAAAGTCATTATTGCCTCGAGTGAAGTTAAAACTCAAAGAAATTTCAGATAGAGACAAATTGTCCTAAACTTATCTGAAGTGTATGATGTGCACACTGCCCTTTTTTTCTACTTGAACGGAACTGTACTTCATTTAGAAGTTCGATGTTTGCTTTGAGGAACTGATGTAACGCTTTCCAGATTAATAATGCAGGTTATTTCAATTCAAGAGAAAGTTGAAATGAAATTGATTTATGGAGAAAGTGGAAGGAACATCGATGGTGCTCTTGCTCTTTAGGCCCAACGTTTCCTACACCAATTACGATCGAGCGCTTAGTTTTATTGGGTCATCCAACACCATCCAATTCACTGGTGAAGGAAGTGTGCAACCAAAGAAAAGGAATCACTCAGATAGGGTGTCTGTTGAGGGCAATGAAATAGCAGTGTTAGCTGCCGTTGCACACGATCCTCACATTAGCACTCGCCAAATAAGTCGTGAATCAGGAATTTCTCAAACGACTGTCTGTAAAATATTACATCGGCATAAATACCATCCTTATCATGTTTCAATGCATCAAGAACAGTCTAGTGAGGATTTTCGCAACCGGGTTTCCTTTTGTCAATGGGCACTTCAGCAAATTGAACGAGACCCCCTTTTCTTCGCCAAGGTGTTATTCTCTGATGAGTCGACTTTCACCAATCACGGTACGGTCAATCGACATAATATGCATTACTGGGCTACCGAAAACCTTTTTTGGTTGCGGCAAGTTGAACGCCAGCACCCTTGGAATGTTAATGTTTGGGCGGGTATTATTGGGGATAAATTATTAGGTCCATATTTTATTGAAGGCAACTGGAATGGCGAAAAGTATGCAAACTTCTTGCAGTATTACTAGAAGAACTGCCATTGGAGTTGCGACAAACAATGTGGTTTCAATATGATGGTTGTCCAGCCCATTATTCCCAAGTAGCCCGAGGCGTATTAAACAATGTTTACCATTTACCAACGATGGATCGGACGAGGGGGTCCGAGGCAATGGCCTGCTAGATCACCTGATCTAACGTCACTTGATTTCTTCTTGTGGGGCTACTTAAAAAGTGAGGTGAGGACATGAAAAGATGAATAACTGAAGCTTGCCGGAAGATTATGCCAGAAATACTTCTCAGTTCTGTTAGTTCATTTAGAGCAAGGTATATAACTTGCCAGTTTCTTTAACAATTTGACGATTATCTTCTCACTCCATTTCCTGGGAAATGAAATCTTGACAGGATGGGGTTCAATATCTGTTGTTTCTATCGTTGTTTGAGAAGTATTTGCAGCGATGATGTCAGTGCACAGCTCCTTATTATTATTGAAGGACTTGAGACGGCGCACACTGGACCGTTTCATACGTGCTAGACGTAAAAAAATCTTAAGTATGAGTGAACGCTTTTATTTTCGATTATTTTACATACAATTCATATAATACATGGGCTGAAAAGTCCGTTTCTAACAGATACGTGTATAAATTTGACAGCTGTCGGACGATTAGTTCTCGAGATATAGCATTGTGAGTGAAGCAACTTTTGTTATTGTGAAAAAAATGAATTCAAAGCAATTTCGTGTGTTGATTTATCATTGCTTTTTGATGGGAAAAAATGCAGCCGATGCAAAGAAATGGCGTGATAAGTGTTACCCGGACTCTGCACCAGCCGAACGAACCATTCGCAAGTGGATTGAAAAATTTAAAAGTGGTCATCAAGCACCGAAGATGATGCACGCAGTGGACGTTCAAAAGAGGCTGTTTCAGATGAAAACATCAAAAAAGTCCACCAAATGATTACGAATGATCGTAAACTGAAGATGATCGAGATAGCTGAGGCTCTGAAGATATCAAAAGAGCGTGTTGGATATATCATACACGAATATTTGGACATGCGAAAGCTCTGTTCAAAGTGGGTGTCGCGTTTGCTCACAGTCGACCAAAAACAACAACGTGTTGACGATTCAGAGGAGTTTTTAAAGCTGTTCAACCGCAATAAAGCCGAATTTTTGCGTCAGTATGTGACAATGGATGAAACTTGGCTCCATCACTTCACACAAGAGTCAAGTCGGCAGTCAGCTGTGTGGCGAGCAGGCGACGAGCCTCGTCCAAAACGACCAAAAACTCAACAGTCGGCTGGCAAGGTTATGGCATCCGTATTTTGGGATACACATGGAATAATTTTCATCGACTATCTCCAAAAGGGGCAAACTATCACAAGCTACTATAACATTGCGTTGTTGGAGCGTTTGAAGGACGAAATCACAGAAAAACGGCCGCATTTGAAGAAAAAGAAAGTGCTGTTTCATCGAGGCAATGCAACGTGTCACAAGTCGATGAAAACGATGGCAAAATTGAATGAATTCGGCTACGAATTGCTTCCCCACTCACCGTATTCTCCAGATTTGGCTCCCAGCGACTATTTCCTGTTCGCAGACCTCAAAAGAATGCTCGCCGGAAAGAGATTTAAGACCGATGAAGAAGTAATCGCCGAAACAAAGGCCTATTTTGAGGCTAAACCGAAATCGTACTACAAAACTGGTATCGAAATTTTGAAAAATCGTTTCAATCAGTTTATCGCCCTCGAAGGCAACTATATTGATAAATAAAGTTGAATTTTGCAAAAATTTTGTGTTTTACTATAAAACGGCAATAAGTTTTCAGCCCATGTGTTAAAACAACATTTTTTGCTGAAAACATTGAAGTTATGGTATCTGAGTTCTCATCTTTCTTGATTTGTTTGTTGTCTTGTGTTTCCAACCAGTTTAGGTTCAGCTAAAAATTGTGTGATGTCTGATGGTATTGAACTTACATTTTTGAAAGGTTTTTCTCGAAAAGAATCTATTATCGGATAAGAGGTTATCAAAAGCATATTTAATAGGTCTCGGTTAGTATTTAGTATTTGTTCCGAGCCTTTTGGCTTTCTTTGGATAATTGTCCTATCGGAAGTATGCATTGTTTAATTACTTCGACAGAATGACAAAGCAATTTATGAATGCTGATGGGCATTGAATACCAGTTTTACATTCCTAAATATACTAGTTTTGTTTCCTCCAAATATTTTTCAAAAAGGCCAATGTTAATTTCGTGGCCCGATGATATACAACTTAAAATGATATAAAACCGTTTTAATATATTCGCATCAATTCCTGTTATTTCAGCGCTTTTTACATGATTTTTGAAAAACCTCCTGGCAGTATTGCCATCATTTGAGTTTCCGAAACCCGGTTTCGGCTTGTCTTCAATAAGACCCATATCAGTTTTGAAACGAAATTGAATATCTACTGAAGCCTTGTCTTTTTCATTTCTTACAGCCCATTTTTTTACGTCAAATCTATATCCTATATGTAGAAAACACTCAAGTGCTTTAATCTAGGCATGCAAACTCGACAAACCATATTCATAAAATTCTGTTTTTGGAACTCTATTAATCATTACTTGATTCATCTCACAAACATGTGAATGAAGGATGGAGATTTTGCCATATAATCATTGTCGGATCGGAAACCAATCCTGAATAGGAACAAATGAAATAAGGAAAAAACATTCGTCTGAATTCGCTTGGTTTTCAAAAGCTTGCGCTTGTAGTTGCTATGAGCTGAGCTACCATCACCTCCCCATTTACAAATAAAAAGAATTGACGATCCGTCTGCTATGCTTTGGGATACAACTCTCTTTTGCATTTATAACAAACGCTTAGCTGTGTGATAAACTGTTTTTTAAATTTATGCAGGCACTCGATTCATCGAAACATATTGCATTTTCGGAAGGAAAACAATCCTTTTTAGCTTTGGCTAAACTGATGGATATAATGCATGACCTCTTTCGATCGATTGTTTTCTAAAATTTGTATGTATGACGCGTAAGTTTTGTGTTTATATACAAACCAAGGGCCTCGTCATTACTGTAGGATCGAACTTTATCTAACTTCCTTTGACTAGTTTTAAAATCTTTGCTCTGTTACTTCTTTTATAACATCCGCAACTATACGCTTTCCACTTGCACGTGAAGCCATTTGAGCAACATATAAAAGTGCTGAAGGAGATCTTGATTCGAAGAGATCGTGAACTTTGGCGCGTTTAGAACGATTAACACAATCCTCAAAACTTTTTCTTGGCCTTTCACCTTTAAAAGAACGCGCAGATTCTTCATTTTCACTTTCAAAACTATTTGCTTTACGTGCTAGAATAAAATCATTGCCATTCAACCAATCTTCATATTTCAAAAGAAACTCTTCGTTTCTCAAGCCGGCTGCTTTCCATATCTTATCGAAATTTACTGACAACAGTTGAATTTTATTTTTTATTTGCTTGGAAAATTCGCAATTTTCTTCAGAAATATTTATTTTGTTTGAAACACATTAGTGGGGAATTGTTTTTGTTCGGATCTACATCAAAAACAATGAGTCGCAGTTGACTTTTTTACGTCTAGCATGTATAAAACGGTCCACTATTATTATTAACTTCTATTCCTTACGATGGATCACATAAAATGTAGAATAAGATTATGCAGTATGCACTCTAGGAGTATCAACTAGCCTGGGATGAAAATATTCATAAGGTTAATCCTAGATCCAGATTAAATTCCATGAGGCTTGACTTTCAAGCTGCTGCCGATCCGACAACCACTTTAACTCATAAGCGGCGGAATCCAGGTATCAGGGATTCACCCGACGGTTGCTTACCTTCATAATTAATCTTGAGAGTAGCGATAAGCAAATGCAATACCTAGATCATATACATATGTACGTATTTCGCCCTATTGTTTTTCGTTATTGGCGGACTGGCCATTTTTTTTTCTTACTAACATTACTCTTAACCTTGGTATTTTAGAAAGCTGGACACATCAAGTTGAAGTGGATTCGAATGTTTAAGGCCACATCATTGCTGTCTACTTTTTAGATATCGTGACCAATCCCCGCCAGTGAACTCAGACCCGACTGTCCACATCGATTTAGCTGCAACTTTAGATTTATACTATTTCGTATGGATCACGTATCGGTCTTTTAGGCGTTTGAGCCTTAGTTTATCACTCTAGGTAGACTTTTTTTTTCAAGAGTCTTAGAAGCTAAAAATAGCTTCATTTAATAATTGTTTGGTCCCTTAATCCGTAAAGAATCTCTTTCCGATACATCTCAGCTTTCCATCTTCGTAAATTTGGAGAACATTGTCAATTTACAAAGTTAAACAGCATGGTTTGGCTTTGGCTTTTCATAATTCCAAGGACTTTGCTCAGTCGTGTGATATATTAGATTCAAGGCAGTCGCTTTGACTTAGTTTTTGTGCTACAACCAATTCTTGGTACAGCTCGCGGTAGGGAAAATTTTTTTTATTTTTTACAGTCTCCCTGAATAATAATAAAAACCAAGTGCGAAGAATACCGAAGAATACTACAATCCTAATAAATATATGTTATCTTTGATTACATTGATTGATTATTATTGAGATATATGCACACATAAAAATTGAAGAAGAAAGAGTCTATAATCTCTCCTTTCGTTCCTTACATAGGATAATACATTCGTAGTTCACATTGAGCAATTACAATTCACAAGTAATTGCAACAAGTGTCAATTTTAGTTCCACGTGCTTCAAGGTGTTGTTGAAATAAAAAAACATTTGTTGTTGCCTGCTTTTTTGTTATTTGTTTAAATATGAATACCTCGGAAGTAATGTCTAATAAAGGAAAACAGAAGTTAATGAGTGACTGTTAGTCATTCTAGGGCACATTTAATAGGGTTTGTTTCAGCAGAATTGTTTGTTTCAGCACAAATGTAAATCACAGATTGTGTCTAGGTTGAATAATGATTTGCACAATACCATATTATAACGTATGCCGGCAATCATTCACATGAACCAAGTGCAAATGAAAAAGACGTGGTTAAGGTAAACAATTTTGTTAAAAATCAAGCCAAAATAAGCTTCCTGCCTCCTGGTCAGGTCGTCAAGAAGTCTGTTGTTGACACTCCGCTTTGAGCGCGCAAAAAATTAAAATAAAAATATAAAATGTCTTCGCGGTTTTTTGTCACTAGATGGTGTTGGTGTCCATTTATCTGGAAAGGTGACATCTCAGGCTATATTCTTTGTGAAGGCAGCTGTCTAATTTGTTGCTCGTGTTAAAAATTATACTGATTTGGATATGAGTAAAATATTCAAAGAAATACGCTATGTGATGCTTTTTTTACTATAAAAAAGGAAAAAACGCTGCTAAAACATGCCGAAAAATGTGTGCAATTTACGGTGAAAATATTGTGAGTAAACGCCGGACCCAGGAGTGGTTTCGATGTAAAAGATACTGAAAAAGTCGATGAAGCTTTGCAACTGATGGAGCAAGATCGGCACGGAAGCTGTCTAGAGATAGCGGAGGCACTAAACATCAGCCGTATGACAGTTAGGAATCATCTAAAACGAGCAGGCTAGAAGAAGCTTGATGAAATTTAATTTACCGAATAACCATCACTGAAACGCTGCTGAAACGTAAAGAAATGGAACCATTTTTGAAACGATTCATTACGAGAGAAAAAAAACGGCTTAAATACGAGAATATCCAACGCAATCGATCATGGTCAAAGGCCGACGACCGACAATAAACGACTTCAAAACCTGGATTGACGGCAAACAAGGTTTTGTTATCAACTTGATCCTCTATTGTGCACAACTCGACCATTTGAATGAAGCTTTCGAGAAAGAGCGACCAGAATTGTCTTCCATCATGACAATAATAGGCCACAAACATATTTGATGATCCGTTACAGATTGACGGAGCTTGGTTGGGAAGTTTTGATGCATCCACCGTATAGCCCGGACCTTGCACCCTCTGATTACCATTTGTTTTGGTTTTTGCAAAACTCTCTGGATGGTAAAAAATTGGCCAACCGAACAGCCGCTGAAAATCACTTGTTCAAGTCTTTCGCTGACAAACCACAGAAGTTCTACATCGATAGTAGTTTGGAGCTACCCGAAAAATCGCAAAAGGTCATAGATGGCCAATGTGTTCTTGATTGAAATTGATTTTGAATAAAGAATTTTTAATTTATTTTTTTTTTTTTTTTTTCAACAATGTACCAAAAAACCGCGGTGACATTTTATATGAGATGTTACAAATGAAAGTTAAGGATTTTTAAGGAACCAGACACTTTAGAAGATATACATAGATATTCCTCTACCATAAGTTCATATGTTCTGGAAAGTCGTCGTGTTGCATGAAAGCGATTGTTGGATCATGGATGGTACTTCCGACGTGGTCCGAGCTATGATAAGACAGCTCTTTTCTATTCACTGTGGAGGAAGAAATCGTTCCACTGGCATTTTATTTAATGAGCAGTAAAACACTACAACTCGATTAAACGAAGAATTGTTTTTTCAGATTGGTACAGAAATATGGAAACAACCAAGACTTTCTCTTTAGGTTCGCATGATCAAGGGGATGGCTTTTGTACCTGCCAATGAGGTCAGTCAATACTACGCTTCTTTGCTTAGTACATTTAAAGATGAGGACATTTTAAAATTAGCATCCTGGTTCGAAAAAAATTATATAGTGAGCAGACCTCAACCAAAATTTTGGTCTGTCTTTGAAAGCTTAAAGCGAAGAACCGAAGTGTTCTCGAAAACGCAAAACAGCGTTGAGGCGTGGCATGGCCGATTTAAAGTCTTTGTTGGGAGAAAAAAGCCTGACTTGTACAAACTAATCGACGACCTCAAAAAAGAGCTAGTTTTTACGAAAGCACAAGTGAAAAGGGTTCGGCGCATTATGCGAAAAAGGCCCGACTTAAGCAACATTGCTTACTTAAGGCGAATAGCCAAAAATTCGTTAAATTATTTTTTTATCTTTATGTTTACTGTTTTTATATTTATTTGGAGTTGTATTAAGTTTGCTTTTATGTTTTTTGTTAAATGAATGGCAATTTTTTCCCGATAAATTTTAAAAAATATATCAAAGCTTGGTTTTTGTTATGCGAACACTTTTTCAGCAGCATTTCTGCTGCTTGGTGAAAACGGCTAGTATGTGTAGTTTAGCAGTTGGATTGATTTGCTGAAGATCTTGCCTTTTTGTTGACGCCAGCTCGGCTTTCGGTATCTGCTCTCCGAAATCTGATATACAAATATTTCTGAAATATCCGTAGCTGTGTTCTGATGCAACATTTCCAAATATCCATACACCGTCGTCATCTGATGGCTTATTTGGCAATGTACTCGTAAATACAAATTTTCTACTATAGTTCCTGACGTAAAATATGGTCATGCTGGAACGATTTCGGAAAGCATTACCCCTCCTGCAGTTTCCTGCGTTACAACTATTCGACATTAAGTTTCACAGTATTTACAAGTTAGTACATATTTTGTGCTTTGAAATCCGCAGTATCTGCATTCGCATCTTGGCTTCCACGAAGTCAAAGCTGATTTCCCGAAAAGTTCAAGGATACACTGAAACATGCGGTTTTTGTTAATATCTGAGAATGTTTATTGGCAGGCAAAGCATTTAATTGCCTAGAAAAAAAAAAAAACCGTCCTAAGCGTACATTTTTAACCGCCATCATCCGCAATCAGAGCTCTGTTCACCAACGTTGCACTGATCCATGAAACAAGTGATTCGTCTACGCCTTGTTGTCTGATCAATAAACACATGCCGCCTGTAAAAAGTACCCCCAAATTCGATGAGTATGCCCAGCGCGCTCTGATTTTTGTCAATCGACATTTTGCATTTGGATTTTGGACAAAAGATGCATTTACAAAACAAATTTTAAAACATTCTCTTCATGCTCCTCAGCAGGAGGATTAGTCTTCAGCTCTTGGCAAGCGTGTATTCATAGACATAGAACCTCTACTCGATTCTTTGAGTGTTTCTACTCTGGCTGATTTAATCCGTTTGATGACTTTGATTAGCCAGCGGATTTCATCGGTTGTTTTGATCTTTTCGCAGAAGTCTTAAAAAGAGGCATTTTTCATTATCCGAATCGGCTGCTTATATCCTTTTTGCGTCAATCTGTTCAGATTCAAGCTTAGAGTATGGGAGCCAATCTTGTTTATAAGTCAGATATAATGGTTGCATCCTACCGTCAGATACTCATTATTTCCATCTTCCCGGAATTGAAAGTGATAATGAGAAAAGCTGACTATTTAACTTTGGTCTTTTTGTTGTAGAATTTGCCAAGAGTTATAAACGTGCTGCACTCCAACCTAAGGGTTCCGTTTTCCATATCGCTGTTTTTCGCTTAAACAAATGTTTTCTGATCATCTAGCTCCCACAGTTGATTTCCGCAGTGTTTGTGTTCAGTGTCGTTAAGACTGTTGTCATTGTCAGGCTTCCCAGAGGTCTCATAAGCCGGTTTCGTACCCTCAAGGTAGTCTTTTTGGAGTTATCCAAATTGTATCCACACGAACTATTACCATCGCTTATTTGAGGACTGGTTACATTCAGGACTTGTGCTCGGGGAAGGCTACCACTGAAATTGTTTTTATAGGGAAATCTGACCGCATCAACCGAACTCCACTTTTACTTTTTACTTTTAATTCTACTTTTACTTTTTTTACTTATGTCGTTTCTCCCCTTGTGGGTTCTCAAGCACGGCTCCGCGTCATAGTGTCCGGTTACTGACATTAAGCTTCAGCACTCTCCAACTCTTTCCTAAGTGCCGTGACTCCTCTTCAATTGTTCTGCCACTTCCGCCGTTGGATGATTGTGACTATTATTTCCTGACGCGTTCTCTGGTGAGGATGTTCGTTAGAGATACGGTTAGGCCAGAAAACCGTTAAGATGTTCCGTAGGCACCTAGTAACGAATGTTTATAGTTTTTTTTTTTTTTTTTTTGCGAAAGTGGCGGTTACCTTCCAAATACTGCACCCATACAACAGCACGGTGTCAACATTTGAACGGAACAGTCGTAGCTTAAGGTTTAAGCTGATTGCATGGCATCGCCATATCATGGATATCATTTCAAACGCAAACTTTTCCTTGCCGATTCGGTTGACTATATTCTGTTCCACCTTCGGTAGAGACAATGCTTCCAAGATACTGGAAACTCTACACTCTCTCTACAGGTTGATGAATTAGTACCGAGATTTATGATTTGGGTTTTTGTAATGTTAATCATCAAATCCACGATATTTGCCTCCGTCCCCACTCTTTCTGCCATTTGTTGCAGATCCATAATCCTGTGAGAGAGTAAACAAACGTCGTCAGCGTAGTTCAGATGTTTGAGTTGAGATATAAGAGTCCAACAAATTTCTCCGTTTCCAGTAGACAAGGCTGCGCGAAGAACATCACTAATCACCAACAAAAAAAAGTATCGGCGATAGAATGCAACCTTGACCTACTCCACTTTGGATCTCAAATTCCTCTGACAACTTTCCTCCATTACACATAAGTCTTAGACACATCATAGGTTCCTTTGGTAATAGCCATTAGTTTGTCAGGTATACCCCTCCTGTGTAAGGCAAGCCAGATAAACTCTCTGTTGACACTGCCGAACGCCTTCTCCGAATCAACGAGCAGCAAGTGAAGTGGTTACCGGTATTCAACGCACTGTTCAATAATGATCCGCAGCGTGTTGATGTGGTCGACACAGTAAGATCCAGAGCGGAAACCTGCTTGTTCGGCATCGAATGTATTACCTTAGCAACTGCGAGAAGTATGCAAATGCTCCAGTTTTCAAACTCTATAAGCTGCTGATTGCCTCCACTCCTAGTGAAAAGTGATCGCTTGTTTGTTGGCGTACTGAGGGGATCTTTAGCCGCTTGATGTTATACCTAGGCATTCTAGTGATATTGTGGAGTTGTTAAACAGATGCAGTACGTAACTGAACAGTAGCTACCATAAGGTGATGATCTCGTACGAACCCCATGTTGGCTCCTCGTCTGTTTCGGGCGTCTAAAAGACAACTACTGAAACGTCGACTGATTGCCTGTCAGTTGATAACCAGTTGACTATGGTCAAACATGGTGCTTTCTATGACTAGGCGATTGCTGTTGAAGAAATCAAGAAATCTCTCACTATTGTCATTTTTGTCGCTAAGGACGTGGTTCCCGATCACATGTCTGAGCCCTTCATTGTCGTTGCCTACCTTTACAATCAGGACCTCCATTACGATGACGATATCTAAGTTCGGTGATGCGACGTGATTGTCCTTTTCATCCTCAGTCGAGGGATTCGTTGGGGCGTTAAATTCGTATGATCGTAACCCGATAAGACCTTTTCATCATGTGGGTGTCAGGATATTAAACTTCTGGTGTTGGTGTTAGAAGCAGACCAACTCCGGATTCACGGCGACTGTCGGAGTAAAATAGCACGTTGGAAATTGGTATTCTTCCGCGTGGGACCATTTTATTGCACTCACTCCCAAGTTGTTACATAAGTATGTCGAAGAAACTCTCGTTCCAGTTGGAGGAATTTAACATTTTGTGTCCTCACATTCCAGAAACCAATCTTAATCCGGGTACAAATGCCAAAAGTCTTCACATCATCATCCGATCATTCCGATTCGTTATAATGTCGGTTTCTGCAGCACTAATTTTTCGGTAACGCACTGTGCTTACTCACGTTATATAGACTAGAAACGCTAGATAGTTCGCACTTGCAATTTTAGAGTCCAGAACTGGGAGGTTAAGCAATCACTACATCATGAATTTAATTGTTTTGTTACTGACTCAAATCCAAGTTAAGAGCAGTCAATAGTTTTTCAATCAATCGCAATGCAGATCCTCAATTGTTAATTGGTCTTAGTACTCGTGCCTTTGGTAGTACTTGCCGTTTCTTTGCAACGTGCCTTTACATGCCACTCTTGGAGTCTGTTTGATCTTTTCTGTTTCCTGGGACAAGCCATCAAAAGCAGTATTTCAACTAACCACCTCTCTGTTTTGATGTAGCTTAACAAGCTGAACCTGTTTGGTATTCTCCCCTTCGTTCTAGCCAAATTTACCAAATATGTCGAAGAAAAGGTCACAGGATTCATCAAAATTGAAAGTTTTACTTACTGCAGGTCAGCGCCTAAATCGCCTGGTTTAAGCCTAAAAGATGCGGGTCAATAAAACAAGAGAAAAGACCACGGGTGGATTATCACTATTGCGAGTACCACCTAAAATATTGACCTATGGGGTAACCTCCATATCTTTTAATAAGTTTAACATTGACCCAGAGTGTTTTTGATGCTTAGCTCGATAGCTTTTTAGGATTCTTGAGATTTTTGGCTCATAGTTCTGTGCTATATAGTATAGTAACCCACTGCGAGAGTAGAAGCATTCCTGAGAGACTGAGCTTCACAAATATGGAAGTCCTTATCGGTATTTTCTTTTTGGTGTGGCGCTAATAATGTCTTGCGTCAGTTCGGGTAATAAATAGTACATCGACCTGAATACTGATTGATGCTTCGATTCTATCCGGTAATTTGAATTTTCGTTGATGCCATTGAGCAAGCAATGACTCTGTCTAGTGGCTTATCACATTGTGAAAGGGGAAATATCTAAATAGTTAGTTAGCAAGATAAGCGATTTAAAGCTCAAGGTTTCCTTCATGTTTCACTTAGTAAAATATGCATTGCAAATGAATTATGTCCTTCAGACAACATTCGCGATCGTTTGCAAGGTTTCATCTTCAAATTTCCTCCAAATACGGAAAATTCTAAATCTCCGATGCATTGCAATTACAGAACCACTCCTACCCGCCTCCTTATTTTCTATTAACCGTCATTTTTCAAACAGTCCCATGTAAGTGAGTTGCCGATCCCGCTTTATGAGCTCTTACGATTCCAGTTTAAGTCATTATTTGTTGGGTGTGTTTGGTGGACAGGTTTGCCGACATGTGCGAATCAACAACAATCATGGTCATCAATGGAATCTTATCTAATGCAAATTCTCTAATCAACCAATTCATATGCTCATTGTCATACTTATCTGAGCATAGCACGTCCATCGTATTATATTTCCACTCGACCAAGTGCAAAAGCACCCGTGAGAGCGAATATTTTTGTGGCATCGTATAGACAAGGAATGTGTGCACACATGGACATAACATATTTGCCTCCAGCAACATCCTCCTTTTAAGTGTTTCTGCATTGTAAGGAGTGGTTTTATTAGACGACATCTGCCAATCTTCAGTTGGAACATGAGTATGTTTTCTGTTTAAGATTTGTTGACCCGCGAAGAGAACCGCTCGTCCACCTTCGTTTTCTCGAGTGACAAACTGACTAAAAGCCAACGTAAATTCCTTTTAGGCCAACTAATTTACACACTCTGTATTCGTAAATGCTGACGTTGATTCAGACGCTATATACCGTCGAAACGATAACAATAACGTTGGGTTAACAAAAAATGACTACCGCTTACATGTTCATTTGTCAATCGATTGCTTGATGACGTCTCACCGAATCCATTAACCCACATTTCTCATTCCTCTAACATAGTCAGTTTCCCCAGTTCGAATGAAGGATTAGGCCCATCGAATGTTCGTTAATCCATGTCATCGTATCAAAGTCAATTCACTGCAAATCCCAGTTTGTTGAGTGAACCTTGTGTTGCTGACACGAATCACAGTTCATTGCATGCCATTAAAGCTGTTAATATACCCCGACACTGAAACTAAATCGCTGGATTGTCCCCCCCCCCCCCCCCTCTGTATAAAACGGGCGCTAATGGGTAGTTAAACTAGCAAACTGGTGTAGCCTACACAAGGTACGAATACTTAACAAGCCGCGTGTGTATTTACGAGAATCTTATGACTTGCGTGGGTGCTAAGTTTGCTCTGGTGGCTCTGGTACCCAGATTACTTGTGCACTAAAACATTTCTGCAATTCCAACTTCACGACTCATAATTAATCCAATTATGCTCTTGCGTAACTTAAAAGTACTTCATCCAAACAATTAGAGGAATTATTTCAGTTTTTTTTTTTTTTTTTTTTTTTTTTGTGTCTTCTCTTTGAAAGACAACGTACGCAGATACTCGTACATACACTCATAGATACAGGCAGCCAGTTTGGCTGTTGTGTCAAGCACAAGTAGTGCAATTAATTCATAGCGCCACCATGAACATTATTTCAACGGGAAATGAAAAGTTAATGAAATTATAACTGACTTTTGCGTGGAATACGGGGTTGAGTTTAGCAGTGGGGCTGCAGGCTTACAATTGAGAAAGGAGGGTGCGAAAATTGTCATGAAACTTGGCATAGCAAGTACGCTAAGAAGAAATCCAGGTACCCTCGCTCTCTTTGTAGTCTTTTTTTTTTTCTTTTTCTTCTCACTCTGAGTTCTTCCTTCTGTTTGCTAAGTTCCTCTGGTTCCCTAGGTTCATCAGGTTCTGTAGGTTACCCCTAACGCTAACATAGAAGTTGGTGTGCGGGTGTTTTTTTGGATTAGGTTAGAGGTATCTCATTGTGCTCCACGTGACGGGGAGTTAAGAATGATAAATGAAGAGCATGTAATTGAGTAGGTATTGTTGATGGGGGAATGAGAATTCTACTTATGCTGCCATCTTGTGCGTATGCCTATCCGTGTTTTAGTAAGTTCTGAAGCAAGTTTTGGCAGCAGAAGAAGACAGTATTTCCTGCCTTGTAAACAGACACACAATACCATGGGATTTGAGGCGAATAATGTTTACAATCATTGAATTGAAAATTGCTTCTGATAGCTGGGAGAGAAAAGTCGTCTTATCAATTTTTCACATCCGTATAGCTCGCTTATTAAAGAAAGTTCTTCAAAATGTCAAAGGTACAAAGACCTAATATGGCAATTAATGCTTTCATGGTGGTATCGAGTGTAAGAGATCCAAAAATGGGCTTACAAATTTAAAGTTGCGAGGTGTGTAAAGTAAAATGACTTTTGAATTTTCGCGGGTAACGTACATTCAATTATAGATTCTCTTTTTGCTGTGTTGGCACACATGTTTGTATATACTTTTCAAATATATAGAATACTTAGTTTGTTTTTGACAGATGGAAAGGTTAGACGTGTCGGCAATTTTCAATTATTTTAAAAAACGGAACAACGAATTTGGATCAAATTTTGTGTAGAAAATGGAATTAAGTGCTCTAAAACACTGGAAATGTTGAGGGAGTCTGCTTTAAGTAAAAAAAAATGCTGGACACCTCAGCAAGCTGTGAAGAAAGTTACTAAGGATGTTGGCATATCGGATGGCTCGTGTTAGAAGAACCTTCACATGAGCATCGCTCAGGAGCTCTTGGATGACATCAATGATGATCCTGACTTGCTCAAAAGGGTCATAACTGGTGATAAATCATGGGTATATGGTTATGACGTTGAAACCGAAGTCCAACCGACCCAATGGAAACACCCAGGAGAGCCTATACAGAAAAGAGCGTGCCAAGTTCGATTAAATGTCAAAGTTTTGATCACTGTTTTTTTTTTTTTCGATTACCATGGCGATGTGCCATCTTGTTGGAGTATTACCTTGAAGTTATGCGCCGTTTTCGAGAAGCAATACGAAAAAAAACGTCTGGAATTGTGGAAAAACAATTCACGGCTTTTGCATCACGACAATGCACCTACTCATTCATCGTTGCTTGTGAGAGATTTTTTTTAGCCAAAAACAACAAGATAATCATGCCTTAGCCACCTTACTCACCGGATTTGGCACCATGCGACTTTCTCATGTTCCCAAAACTGAAGAGACCTATGAAAGAAATGGCATCGTTGGAAGAACTCAAGGCTATACAAATTTAGGATCACAGGTGCATATCAGTAAGACCGGGGTAAGACCGTCTGTTCTGCCTGACTTGGTAAGTGAATTTCATTACATTTCAAGGAAGGACTAATTCGATACATTTGGAATCTGATTTCTAAATCTTTGTCACTATTCCGCATGCATCTTTAAAATTTTCGATTCATGTGTACTATCAGTGGGAGGGTTCTGAATGAGACATTGTTGCCTTCTAGTCTTTCGACACTTAGCACGAAAACTGACAATCTGCCACCCCTAAGTTATTTGATTATTCCGGATAACCGAACGTTCGACATCCCTAAATTGTCGAACCTAAGGGCTGTGGTTTCTTGTAATTTTAAGAAAATGTCCTTGGTTCTTTGGAATAACAGTTGAACGCTCATATTTCTATTAGATAAGATACGGCAAAGTTCTGTAAGGACTACATAGCGACATCGTTCTCAAGAATTGGGCATCGCTCAGACCACATTATGGCCTATTTTGCGTAAGGATCTTGGTTTACACCCATACAAGATCAAGCTGACTTAAAAATTGAAGCCGATGGACCATTTGAAGCGACGTACGTTCTCCGATTGGGTTATGGAGAAGATGCGCCAAGATGATGAATTTCATCGCAAAATCATCTTCAGTGACGAAGATCATTTTTGACTCAATGGGTTCGTCAATAAGCAAAATATGCGTTATTTGTCGGGTGAAAACCCACATGTTTGGTGCGGTTTGTATGCCGGCGTCGTTATTGGCCCATATTTTTTCGTCGACGATAACAATCGTCACGTTACTGTGAATGGTCAGCGTTATCGCGCCATGATCACCGATTATTTTAAGCCTGAATTGGAAGATATGGACTTGGACGACATGTGGTTTCAAACGGAATTGTGCCACAAGCCACACATCACACGCTACAATCGATTTATTGAAGAGTAAGTATGGTGAGCGTGTTATCTCAAGACATGGGCCAGTCGATTGGCCGTCTCTTTCATGCGATTTAACGCTGCTTGACTTTTTTCTGTGGGGCTACGTTAAGTCATTGGTTTATGCCAACACGCCGACGACGTTGGAAGAGCTCAGAGCCAACATTGAACGCGAAATAGCGGCCGTTTCGTGTGGCCGTTTCGTTGAAAATTGGGTCAAACGAATCGAACGCTGCAAACGTGCCCGCGGTGGCCATATGAACGAAGTCGAGTTAGATTCATAAATGTTTTGATTGTACTTCAAGCCAGTAAAAAAGTTTTTGAAATGTCTCAAATGGTTTGTCTTTTATTTAAAAAAAAAGTTGTTAAGTCGTTATTCGAAAACCCTATACTAGTATGAGCTTTCATAATTCAAATAAAAACAAATCTCTGAAGCTCATGGTGAATAATTTATTCCTTAAACTAATAAAAGTAAAAAACAGTTTTGCTATAAACTCTGCAAAGTATCCTCAAAATACTTGTAAAAGACTAAAGCTAATATAATTCATAAGAAACTATGCAGAAAGGTCAATTAAAAAGTCACTTTACAGAAGTTTTAGAACCACGAAAGCATTCTCCTATTTATATTTTCATTAAAAATCAAAGGCTCGTGTTCTAGTGATGGTATCGCAAATACCTTATTAAAAAATGTTGCTGCGAAAATTGTTGATATCTTAAGTTATGTATTTAAGTGTCAGCAATGGCTGTTTTCCCAAATCCCTCAAATCCGCTTTTCAAAAATGGGGCTTAAATAATAATCAGCCTACGATAGCATTGTTCATAGACATGACCAAAGCATTTGATATGGTCGACCATGAGTTGTTACTGACAAGATTTTAGGAAAACAATTCATAACTGGGTGATAGCATACTTAATAGATAAAAGGCAAAAGGTAAAATTAAACGGATTCTTCACAAAACGGCCCATCACATCTCTCATAGATTCTTGTTTTAAGATATATCAACTCGATTTTTACTTACTTACTTACTTAGGTGGCTTCTCCAATTGGTCCGGTCTTTAGCTAACTGCCTCCATATACTTGGGTTTGCCCTCATTTACCGCTAAACCAATTTTGGCACTTTCAGTTTCAATACACCGAATACACAGCCCGCTGAGTTCTCCCAATTATGTAGATATTATCGGCGTACGCCAGTAGTTGCATAGACTTTTGAAAGACTGTGCTTCCAGTGACCACTTGTGAGTTCCGCACAATTCTTTCAAGTATGACATTAAGAGCGTCACCTTGTCTAAAACTGTTTTTGACATCAAAGACCCCGGTTATGTCGGTACCCACCTTGACGGAGCATCGAGCCATCACAAACTTCACTCTGCACAAACGGACGATCTGGTCAGGGATGCCGAAACTAGACATGTCTCTATACAGCTCTTTTCTATAAATACTTTCATATGCGGCCTTAAAATCGATGAAAAGATGGTAGCTATCGATCTGGTCTTTTTGAGTTTTTTTTCCAGGATCTGCCAGAGTGCGTAGATTTAGTCGTTTGTAAACCTACTAGTCTATAGACTTACACCTCTATAATTGGCACAGTTGACAGGTTTCCTTATTTGTGGATTGGGCACACAGTGCTGATAATTCTAACCATCTGAGAAATTTCATGCATGCAGTCTGCAGAACTTTCCATAGCTACAAAATCCAATCAACTCAACTTTACAGATTATCAATAGCGAAGAGCATTTTCAGAGCTGATACCGCAAGTTGGGCCTTTAGAGCAACGAAAATCCGCATGTGTATGTTGAGAAAGAATGAGTTTCACTTTTTTGTGTGGATTTTGGGAAGGGGCCTCATTGAACCCGCCAGTGATGAATAGTATCGGAAAGCGATAATCCGAGTTGTATACCTCAAATTTATCTCATTTGGTTTTATCACAACGGCAACACTTACCATATATCGCGCGAAACAATGTCCTCATTGCACGACGTATTCCCTGGCCGTACAACCTTTCGTTTGGTCGATACTGACTTGGACTTTTCCACGTCCAAAGCTTAGGTCAACAAGTTCAAGACCACGCAAGCCTTGAAGAAGGAGACTAGATCCTATATCACTGAAATCTTTTTTTTTATAAATAAATTTATTTACCTGAGGATCTCGGCCTAAAAGCGTTCACAATTCAACTTGTGCAAGAATCGAAGCCAGGCGACTTGAACTTGCGTCAGTAAATGGGCTCTGGAAAACTCAATGAAAATCCAGTGTTTTATCGTGAAATTTTGTTCAATGATAAAACCCATTTCTGGCTCAATGAAACGATAATAAACAAAATTTCCGTATTTGGGCTGATGAGCAATCCGAAGAGTACTAAAAGCTACCATTACATCCATTAAAAACAACGGTATGTTGTGGCTTATGAGCTAGTGGCATCATTGGTCCATATCTCTTTAAAAATGAGGCAAATCAGAATGTTAACGTCAATGGCAACCGTTATCGCGCTTTGTTAACGGACTATGTGCTTCCTGAAATTCAAGCACATGGTCTCGGTAAGCTCTGGTTTCAACAAGACGGCGCTACGAGCCATACAGCGCGTGAAACAATGGACTTGTTTAGAAATCATTTTGGTGAGTACTTAATTTCACGTTTTGCTATGGTAAATTGGCCGCCTTAATCGTGCGATATCACACCTTTGGACTATTTTCTCTGGGAATATGTAAAGTCTCAGGTCTTTAGGAATAAGCAAGCTACGATTGACGTTTTGGAAGCTTACATTACTCGTGTTATCCGCGAGATACCTGTCGCTTTGTTCGAATGATTCGCCCAAAATTGGACCTTCCGAAAGGACCACCTCAGACGTAGTTGTGGCCAGCATTTACATGATATCGTTTTCAAAAAGTAAATGCCATGAATTGTTCTTTTAACTTAAAATAAAAATTTTAAGTTCACTTTCAAATTTATGTGTTTTATTTTATATCATAAGTCAAACCTCACGATGAATCACCCTATATTTAGACAGCTGATATAGAAAGGCTTGCTTGTGAAAAGGTTTGATTGATTCTGTGCAGTAGTTTTTGGTTGGAATCCTTTCCAAAATGGAAAGTGAAAAGCAGCGTTTTCGGCATATTTTACTTTTTTTACTATCGAAAAGTATGGAGAAGATGTATTGAAAAAACCCCAGTGCCAAAAGTGGTTTGCAAAATTTCGATCCGACGATTTTGATGTTGAAGGTGCACCTTGTTTTGGAGGGCCAGCTGAAACGGATGAAGTTATATAGTAATAAAGGCATAAATTGATGCAAACAGACGAATAACAACTTATGGTTGCTGTGAGATTAAATTTATCGAATTCGACCGTTCAAGATTATTTGAAACGCCTGGCTTTAATCCCAAAGCTCGACATAAAGGTTCCTCATGTTCTTACGGAAAGTAGTTTGATCGCGTTTTGAAGTGATCATCACTGGGAACGAAAAATGGGTTGTCAACAACAATGTTAAGCTCAAGAGATCATGCAGTAAAAAAAAATGAACTGCTTCTACCGGACAACACAACAATCAATTCTGAAGTGTACTGCTATGAGCTGGACTAATTGACGGTTAAACCTTTACTTCAAATGACTCAAATGAGAAGGTCAAAAATCACCCGGATCAGGAAAGAACCACAGTTTTAGGAGCGTGGAATTATGCTACTGCCAGAAATATGGCAAAAAGTATTGGACCAGAATGGACAATATATAATTCAATAAAATATTACAAAATTGTCGTTCATTTTCGTAAAAAAAAAAAAAACGAAATTACTTTCCGAACAACCAATAGATTTTAGTCTATCACTGCACAACCTAAACTTCACTGAAGATTTGAAGTTTCCCTTGTAGTAAGTGCATTTCAACTACACTATATGCGGAAGGCATTGAGTCGGGAGCGACATTACTTTTTAATATTTAAAAGAAAAAGGAAGTGTAGTCACTTATTTTACTTTACTCACACTTAGCACCTTGTAAATTCTGTGTCTTACGGCATTGTTGGGATGTCGATTTTGTATCTTCTTCACAATGGAGTTTTGAAGGTTTTGCGGTTTGTTAATGTGTATGGTAGAAGCGTTACCTCATGCTAGTATGCCGACTCTACAAGAGCTCCCGAGCAAGTCTGGATCATTATTGACGTCATTCAAGAACTCCTAAGCGATGCTCATGCGACGATTCTTCTGATCAAAACTAAGAAGTTTCGGTACAAATTTCGCTGACACACATCTCATGTCCAAAACATTTGAAAAATTGCGTGACACGAGCCGATCAATATGCCAACATCCTCACCAAATTTTCGACGATTTTTCAGAACAATTTTCTTCACAGCTTTGACGTTATCATCTTTTGTTGATGTGCTGGGGCAACTAGAGCGAGATTCGTCATTGGCATCTTCTCTGCCATCTTGGAAGAGCTTGTACCACTTGTAAAAATTTTTTGCTTGATTCCATTTTTTACACAAAATTTGATGCAAACGGAATATCATTTCTAAGTACCTACATTCAACAACTAGTTCGTGAAGATTACAAATAGCAGGGGTCCCGCTTTGATCCTTAGAGGCCTCATAATGGGCTGGTAGTTTCTTCACAGAAAGTATTCTTAATTTTAACTTTGAAAGTTCTTCCATTTAAGTAGTTCTGAACCCAGGTAGTTAGTGTGACTCTAATTCTAAGTAGGCTTAATGCTTCTATTAGCTTTGCATGATATAAAGTGTCCAACGCTCTTCTAAAGTCTATAAACATGATAAAGACATGAAGACAAAGGAGCTGCCACGTACTTTCTTTTTTGGAACCTGTATTGTTTTTCGTGGATTTTTTCATTATTGTTTACAAACATTTGTCTATCGCTGGTAAAATTGAGATCGGCCTGTAATTTTGGACATTGTTTGTACTACCGCCTTTATAAATCGAGTCTCCCAGTCTATAAGACATAGATAAGTTCCTCTATCTCTCTCGAATGGGAATTCTCTATTACGGCTGGGTAGTGATCTGTTAAATTGGCTGCTATATGGTCGATAAACGTTGATGTTCCTCTGCCAAGATCAACTCTTGTATTTTCTTTCATCACGTTAATTAAACCATTGAGGGACAGCATCTCCAAATAGTTTCTCACGTGATTTGATTGTATATGCATATGAATGTGGCAACCTGTGATAGAAAATTTCATCAGATGAACACAAACGTGCCAGCAACGCCGAGGAGAATAGATATGGAATGTGTCGTTCCATATATAATAACCAAATTATCGATTACGGACCTCGACATTTAATTGCGCTTGTTCGAATGAGGTTGAACCAACCCTAAGACATATGGCTTTCCGGGGTAGTACAATCCAGCTGGAACTCATGAATGTGATGAACAGAACAGTCTTTTTAGAATTTCTTTGAAAAGATACGTTATCTTAAGCCAATTTCAAATGGTTTCTGTCACCAGGAATATATGTAAATATGGTCCGATTTGAGCTTTCGCAGATAGTTACGAACTTGGATTTAATGTGAAAGCTGCAGATAAGTTTTTAGTTGAACTGGTCATAGTAAGATACTCATACAGCTTGTTGGGCCATAGACTTGATAACTCTTTTGTCGGGTATCAGAAAAGCTTATAAAGTTACCTCCTCTAAGTTTCTTCAGAAATTCAAATAACAATGAAGGACTCTTGATAGGTGTCATTTTGAAATTCCTTTTCTGTTTGAAGAAAAAGTAATTGGACATTCAGATCAGCGCTACCCTTTTTCGTATAGCTCCTATATGCCAAAAAATAGAAACTATCTTGAGGCAAACTTTAAGTAATTTACTTAAGAGTGTGATGTAAGGAACTTTGGGCCAAAAACAAATAGTCCAAAGACAACTTACCGTTGACATGGTGTTTATTTCGACTTGAAGTACCACCTGAAGCAGCTAATTAGCAAATTGAAGTACCAGCCGGAGATTGATGACATAATTTCGGAGGGACAAAAGAAGTATAACGCACTCATAAAATGGCCTTTGCTTGAGGCTAATTAAATCTAAAGCTAGACATATGCACGATAGAGAGGTAGTAGCTCTCTTCACCCTCTTCTATGACAACCCTGTAGGCAGCACACTTTCATGTCTAGATGCCGTTGACGAGTGCATATAAAATGAATACGACTTGCGACTGCTATACGAGAATTTGTGTTCATATATTCGTCGTCCCAACAAATGGACTGTCGTGAGTAGTCAATTTATTGACGTGTTTCTCCTCTCTGCCACTTATTCCATTTATTTCTTTTTCCCTATTTTCTATTCTCAATTTTTTTTTAATGTCGTAAATTGTTTCAACGGTACTCAGGTGTTATATTGATTGAGTTTTCTGGATTTTGTTTCGCGTTAGTCTCGTTTTTTTTTTTTTTTTTAATTTTTTTTTACGACCGCTTACGGAACAAATTCCAGCTAATAGCTCGTCGGGTTTTAACGGCTTAGAGAGGTCATTAAACAAAAAACAGAATTTCTCTAAAAGGTGCATTTAGGCTAGAATTGATATTATTGCCGATTGCACTTCTTGGCTAGCGCGGATGGAAGTTTTTATGGTTTTTAATGGGGCACAACTCTTTAGAGCTCATCTGGAAAGGGTCTGGTGTTTTAAATGGTGATTATGGGACTCAATGCAAATATCTATGATGTGATGGAGATTTGTTTTGTTTTGCTGTTTTGTTGGAAATGGTTTCTTGATTGAGTTGTGGAACTCGTTACATAAACCATTGATTTGAGGGTTTTTGTTTTTGTTTAGAGTGCCATAAATCGCAAGCGTTGTGCAGTAAGGGGGTAATAAAAACTGTGGGTTACGAATGGGGATACTCGATCCACAGATGGATTTTAATGAGAAGGTGAGGAATAAATTAATTTTTTAATGACTATGGAGGTTATTTGTAATAATCTGTCCGGCATTATTTGCTAATGAAGTGTGAAATATCACAGCTACGAAGGACTGACTGTGGGTTTTCTGGGTGCACGCCAATTAGGAGAAATGTTTTCCTCTTGCTCTTAATCTTATGGCTTTGTTGAAAGAAAAATCTCGAAGCCGTGGTTAGAGCTGCAGCCATTCCAATTTCTCGTAGAATGAAGTGAATTCTAATTTTTGTCTCGCTGACTTATGATGGTTTCAAAGACGATGCACCAACTGGATTTTGTACGAAAAGTTCCGAGAGTTCCTCCGACTGCTTCATATTAGCGGAGTAGTTTCAGTCGTTTTGCCACGGACTGTGTTTGATTCACCACAGAGATACGATTATGCTAGTGTAGGTCTTTCAAGAAACAAAAACGTACCTGGTTCTTCATCCAGTAAACATTCTCAACTTCTATGTCGTTATGGTTCCCATTGATAGCTGGGTTTTGTACCAGTAGAATTGATTAGGATCAACCCTTCGATGTACAGCGCTGTAACTAACACACCAATCAAGGCTTTTTACCTCCTCATGTACCGCATATCTGATCACTGCTTGATGATCTATGTATGTATGTTGTTTTATCCGACGAGAGTTTTGTATTCAGGGCCAACCAAACAGGAGTCTGAAGAAAAGATGAGGCTTTTATTTGGAAGACTGCAAGGTTTGTGTGCAATTAAAGGATTAGTCCTCAGAGAATAAAACTGCACCAACGTCTTCGGCGGTTTTTGAGCCGAAGTTCTACAACCCTCTTGCAACAACTCCTCAAGAAAGAATTGAACCATTTGGCTTAGATGAGATGATCAAAAGTATTTAAAATTTTCGTGTGAAAAACCCCAGCTCCTTTTTGATTGTAGTTACGCTACAGCCACAGCTACCTATGTATACAAGGAAAGAGGCACCTAAGACATATTGGAAAAAATTAGAGAATTTCTGTTTCCTCGACACAAGGGTGATGCATAAGTGACGTCGTCTTTGCAAGCTATCACACAACATATCGCATTCTTCATTTTAGTAAGAAACCAATTTAGGACTAGGTTTCGTACTAGAGAATGGCTTCTTTTCTGAAGAGTAGCGACCAATGTTACATTTTAAATCAATTGTTGCGAATGAACTACACCAAGCTCACGCGAAACCATTCATGTGCACAGTAGTGCTTCAGAGTCTTAAGGTAAATGATTTGTAGAAATCAGCTATTGGGTTCACTTGCGAACGAATATATACTCCATCCACTTCTTTAACCACACTAAGAGAGCGTATTTTTGGTTCACATTTGAGCAATAACGGAACTGTCCCTCCAGGTCAGGGATTGTGTCACCATGATAACTGCCCCCGTCCATAGATAAAAAAAGTTACGAGGCCACAACAAGCCTTGAATACAGGCGCATCTACTATTGACAACCTCTACAAACGACACAAGAACAAAGAACTTCGGATCTGCACGTGGATGTAGTAGCTTCTATTTGGGTACGGATTTGTTGTTGGAGGAAAACTTAGTCGAGAAGTTTTGAGTTTCCGGCATGATAACGATCGCCTTAGCCTTGGCGCACGCCCTCAGAGAGGAGAAAGATGACGGCACAAAATATAGGTTCTAGGAGCTCTTGAACTTAAAGACGTCTGAGAAGTCGAATGTAATGCAAAGTCAAGAAGACAAGGTTTCTTTAGTAGTAACTTCCGGAAAGTATAGCTTGCACGACATCACCTCCTATAACGGATTCAGGCTAATAGACTTTGGGGTGGAACGAGACTTTGTCGTAACTAGCACGCGGTTCCCATATCTCGATATTCACAAAGAGACTTGGAGAATGCCTGATCAATCAACTGTCAATCAGATTGACCACATTGCGATCAATGCAAAATATTCCTCCAGTATTACGGAGGAATATTGTAACCAATGTGCGTTTGCGAACATCCCGAAAATCGCAAAGGCAAGCTGGTACTGTGGGAATGTTTGACGTTGGACCTCTACAATCGCAAGAGATTGCCAAACAATTTTCCCATCGAGTGATTCTTAATCCCTTAAAAGGTCCTATGCCGCCAGTATCAAGTACATATTTAAGACCAGAAGCATGAAAGATACCTCTGATGCGCTGAATTTTACTCGGCCACCACAACGAAACTCTTGGCTTGAAGACGAGTGCCGGCAAGCACATGTAGCTAAGCAAGAAGCATACAAAGCGGCGCTGCATACATAGAATGAATAGAGCGGCTCATGAGCTCAACGAGCAGAAGAGGAAAAACGAACACTGATTTCTCAGGAGGAAAAAGAAAAAACATGAAAAGCGATCCTCAAGCCAGGCCCTCTGAAATGCGTCAACTGAAGAGGCATCACTCTTCTTAACATCGCCTACAAGATCCTATCAGCCGTATTGTATGAACGCCTGAAACCGTTCGTCAACAACCTGATTGGTCCATATCAGTGTGGCTTAAGGCCAGAAAAGTCTACCATCGACCGCATATGACATCTATACAGACGAGCTATACAGAGCTATGTCAAGTTTTAGTATACCTGTCAAACTCGTCCAATTGTGCAGATTGACGATGGAGAATGCACGCTACGCCATCAAGGTCGGTAAAGAATTCACCGATTCCGTTGATGTCAAAAATGGATTTAGGCAAGGCGATGCGCTGTCTAAATGGTGCAAAACTCACGCACCAACACAATCAGGCACAATCTTTCAAAAGTCCGTCCAATTACTTGCATACGATTATATTGACATAATCGGGAGAAAGCAGTGTGATGTCAGTGGCGCTTTTACGAATATTGAGACGAAAACCGCGAAGTTGGGTTTAACGGTCAATAAAGGTTAAGACCAAGTATACTCGTATGCTGTTAACAAGAAAGGACACCCAACACCGATATCTCGGATAGAACGTAAGCTTCTACAGTTATAATTTTGAGGTCGTTAAGGACTTTGCCTACGCTATCAATACAGTAAACGACTCCATCGCGGCACTGAGATCAAACAAAGAATAACTAAGGAGGCAATTGACTAACAAAGACCTCTCTCGAACAACATTGACCTTATAAGACCTTTATATTCCCTGTCCTGCTCTATGTCATGGCATGGCATGGATGAGGGTGCTCTTGGCTTCTTTGAGAGGAAAATTCTTCGAGTGATTTTTAGTCCCGTTTACATAGACAGTGAGCGGAGGAGGAGATACAACAACGAATTGTACAGTATGTACTGCGACTTAGCCAGAAGAGTGGAGATACGACGACTGAAATGGCTGGGTCATGTAGACTGGATGAACTCCGATACGAAAAGTCTTCGAATCCGCCCCTGAGGGACAGCGCAGTAGACGAAGACCGCAAATCAGATGGCGCCCGCAAGTGGAAGGGACCTCTATCAACTTAGAGTGTGACACTGGAGACAACTGGCTGTAGACGCTTAGTGCTTCAGGTCCAGGTCCTTTATTTATTTAAGCAAAAGCCTTTTTTATCGCTCTCTTAGTGTGGTTAAAGAAGTGGATGGAGTATATATTCGTTCGCAAGTGAACCCAATAGCTGATTTCTACAAAACGATATGCAGTAAGCACTACATATATGTGTAAGCTCTTGTGCTCCTAGTGTCCCAGAGATATGGGAGTAAAACCGGCGAAAGATGGTATGACAAGATTGACCTTGATTCATGTCTGCTCTTTTAATAAAGAGCAATCACTTTTAAACTCACCTAACCTAACTTAGGAGATCTTCATTCGGGACTATGCTGCAGCGAACTAAAAGTCGAATATTGAACGGATTTAGATCGCCTTCCAGTATGTCTCTAAATTGGTAAAAGTGGAGATTAGCGAACAACTCTTACCTATCTATTCACATCATCATAATCGCTTTCCATTATCCAGAGTATGTTTTAAAAACGTTCTTGATGGTTTGGCAGAGACGGTGTCCAAAAGGCTTTCATCATGAGAATCTGAAGTGATGATCCAAAAGAAGTGAGAGCTTCCCAGTAGGTCACTTGATTTACATATTAGGAACTAGATTCTCCTCGATCGGCGAAAAATACCGAGGGATTAGGGGAAATATTTAAAAATCCAATGCCCACATGTTTTATGTGAAAATTGCCAGCCATTTGGACAACTCTTCTGGCCACCACTGTAAATACCATCTCGCACAAAACTTTTTAATGCACACGTCTAACATCAATTTCCGTTCTAAACGTTTCTCGTTCGAAAATCCCTTCTCACTCCCCTCAAAAAACACACACGAACAATAGTCGGTAGGAAAAGTTTTTGCTACCCCCCCACAATCACCACCAACTCGTCTTTCATCATCCTTTCTCATCTTACCGGGTTTATATCCACCAAAGCCATACTAGCTACAAGATATTTATTCTACACCAGTGGCATGCTTAGAAATACCAAAAAGGGACCGATAAAAAAAAGGGTGGTCACAGAGGGAACAAACCGGCAAGGGAAGCCGCAAGAAGAGACAAAAAAATAAAAAAAAAAGGAAAATAAATAAAATTTATTTTTATATATTTTTAATATGAGTCGCGATGTTTACACGTCATTCGACAATTCAATGGCATTCCGTGCAGCATGGCTTGAAGTAGCAAACCCAGGCGCAGCCATGCATCCAAGGCAACCTAAACCGAGACTAGGATGTCGGAATTCATATCGTCATCGTTGGCGTTGTCATTGTCGTTTGTAGTTGTTGTGACCACCCTTTTTCTTCCACCCGTTGCGGGCTTCGGGTGTATACATTCGCATTCATATGCCTGTGTCAGTATGCCTGTATAACTATGCGCGCGATGCAGGAAAACAATAATAATTGTCATAACACGGGCAGATGGAGGAGATGGTCTACTACGAATTGTACTCGTATGCCGGCGCAGGAGCCAAAGGAAAAAAAAGTCTATACTCCCAGGAGTCGTTAGCGTTAGGGAATTGAATAGAAAAGTCGTCAACGGTAACCGTAACCACACGTCAATAAACGCGCTAGTGAGGTTTGCACGCAAAACATTGGGGAGAGATTGAATGCTTCTAGGGAATGCCAGACGTATCCAGTAGCATTGTCATTGTCAGAAGCAGTAGCAATAGCATTAGCAGTGGCAATAGTAGCTATGGCGATAAGGAAAATGAAGTTTATGCTGAGTGCTGGTGCATATAGGTACCTGGTTTGTTATTCCATTGTGTGTGTGGATAAAACCACTCCAGCCGATTGGGGAACAATATCCCGGAATAGTGATGTTGACAAGTGCACTATTTGGTGACAGCTTTAGAATTTTTGTTTAACTTAAGATATGAGACCGGTGTAGTAGAAGGGATCATATGAGTTCCCAACTGATTCTTCTTGGAGGAAAGTAAAAAAAAAAAAAAAAACACGAAATGCCAGGAGTTTGTGTAGATTTTCGAGTTGCAAATCTAGAGGAGGAATTCTGTGTTTTAAAGGAATTTCACAGGATGCAGTTGTTTATCTGAGGATTGTGTTTATGTCGACTGAAGTTTGTGAGGGGTTCATTAGAATTGCGGTTAACCATGTTCCTTAGGAAGTCTTTGTTATAGGTGGTTTGGATTTCTCTGAATCCAATTTCAGGGCAACAAAGTTTGGGGCGAAAATTAGACAAAAAAAAAAAACTCGGTTATCCGTAATAGAACAATCATGAACAACAGCGACTCTGTCAAATCGGTATCACCAAGTACACTTTGTAAAGGAAACCTCCGATCCTGTAAGAACTCATTTCTATAGAAAGACCTCTGAATTCCTCTAGCTTATGACCCTGAATCACGAGTAAGTTTCTTCGACGAGTAAGTAAGTCGTCAGAAAGAACTTAACAGATGTACAGCCTTTAAGGGGCTACATACGAGGGCTGTTTGATGAATACCCGGATTAGAAGTGACAAAGCAAGGTTTTGACAATTTATTTTTCAATATAATCCCCTTTCAACTCGAAACACTTTTCCCAGCGGTGATGCAATTTTTTTAACCCCTCCGCATAGTACGACTTTTTTTGGCCTGCAAAATACTCCTCCATGGCGCGGATAACTTCCTCGTTCGACTCGTAATTCTTTCCGGCGAGCGATGTTTTAAGGTTTATGAACAAAACTAAGTCGCAAGGAGTCAAAACCGGAGTATATCGTGGTAAAAGAGCACTTTTTTCTTCGCCAAATGTGGTCCTTTTCTTCTTCAAATAGTCAACAAGGATCACACCTCGCGCGACCCAAAAAACAGTGGCCATCACCTTTCCGACCGAAGGCACGGTCTTCGCCATCTTTGGAGCACTTTAATCGGATAAAATCCATTGTTTCGCTTGTTCTTTCGTCGCTGGTGTGTACCAATGCACCAATCCATATCTCATCGGCGGTCATGAAACGACGCAGAAACTCCTCAGGATTTCGATTAAACAGGGAAGGCACGTCTTTGAAGTCGTCTCACGATTGCGATTGTTCTCTGGTGTGAGCAAACGCGGCATCCATCGCGCGGACAGCTTTCTCATTCCCAAAATCTTGTGCATCTCATCATTTTGAGATGCCTGCTATCTCAGCCAACTCGCGAATTTTCAGAGATCATGGATTTTGTCCACGGTTTCCTTTGTGGTAACCATTTTTGGGTCACATGGACACTGTTCAATAAAAACCGACGTTCGGCCACGGCAAAACTCTGCGAACCAATGGTAGCCGGTTGTATGGGAAAATGAATAGGTCCCATACACACTATTGAGAATGGGCTTAATTTCCTCGCAGTTTTCGCCATTCAAAAAAAATCGTATCACGGAGCGATACTGCTCTTCTCCCTGGTCGCAAGAAACACTAACACGATTTTTTGAAATGGTTGTCAAAACAAAACTAAGCATGGGATTGTAACCAAATTTTGACAGGGGAGGCTAAAAGAGGTTATACTACATGATGGTACGCTCATTTGATCACAGAAGGCTATTGCAATGAGTGGTCCACCATCTTTAAAGATTTATTTTTGAAAAATACAATTGCAAGCATGTGATAGTTATACTATTAGCGACAATAGTTGCCTTAACCAGTTGAAAAACCATCGTAGTTCCTAAACTTTTACAACATGAAAACGTCATCCGTCAGGCAAGTGTAGCAGGGTCATTTTATAACCCAAAGTATATTAAATTCTTCAACTCCCCCCAACGATGGCAGCAAGCATCTAACTAGATCGATCTTCTGCAATAAGCCATGCACCACAAATGTCTGAAGCACATTCGGCATAAGATCTGCTTTAAACCACAAGATGCAAACCGCTGGTCTTCGAGACCGGTACCGATGTACGTTGGTTTTAAATGTCTGAATATTACAATGCCTATGAAAAAAGAACTCGGCAAGGCATTACACAAGGGAGTTGCTCAGCTTAGAAATGAATCACGATATTTCAGAGTACGTACGAAAGTGGTCTTGAGGGTATACTGATGAGAATTCATAGCGAGGTTAATACATTACGGTTAGAAGTTTGAAGGGGCGGAATGATGTTAGCGATTCCTATGAAGCACTGGTGGTGAAAATAGCGATAGAACTAGGTGATATTTCGAAAGTGTTTGAGGGTCTCCATTAATTGAGTGACATTAGCATCACCTATGAGTTTTATCGCACGGTTTGTAATCCTATCTAGCAGATGCAGAGATGTTTTTGGAGCACCTGACCAAATGTGGGCATTCCCCTCCAAATATGGGCGGATTAATGTCTTATCAATATATTGAAATATTTCTTGCATCGCTTGAGCAAATTTAAGCTTTTCGCAGCATTGATTGTTTGTCATTGATACACATACTGGACAATGACTGGGTGTTTAAATTTTGCTTTAACGACATCATACAGCTGTGTGTGTGGAAACATTAAATTGCACTCTGTCAAATGTTTCCCAATTGGTTATGCTCTTAATATCGCTGTCGTTTACGTTTTACAGCGATACTCACAGGGGCGTGAGTTTGGAAACAAATATGAGAAGCACAAAGTACTGTCGTGAGCAAAGGAATACATATTTTCTTTTTTTTTCGTGTTTCAGCGATTCCATGACCTTGAAACGAAGGGATGTAAATGCAATTGTTCTATAGGAGGAGGGAGAAGAAGATTCCTCTTTTTTTAGGTACAAATGCTGTTTTCCATATTCTTGAAAAGAGTTCTAAAAAGTAGGATTGATAAAAAATCGTACGCAGTTGTTTCACCAGCTTGAATAAACACCTCTTTACAAAAAGGACGGAGATATCATCTTAACCAGCAGATCTATTGAGATATGTTAAGATCTGCAAGTATTTTTGGTTTTACAGGAGTGCGAAATTAGATTTGTTCCATTGGAAATAAGGCGCTCTCAAGTGTAGGCAGAGACAAAGCACAATCTTGTAGTGTTAAACAGGCGCAAAGTACGCAGGCTGGAATGTCATTGTAAATGAGCGTTGGAATGGAGAATGAGGCAGAATTTCTAATGTTTTTAACGAACGACCATACATTCTTACTATCTTTGGGACAAAATACTACATTTTGCATCATTTTTGGCCTTATTGATATTTTACACGCTTGAAAGCGACGTTGCATTTTTCGGTTTTCCTCTGTTGGGTTGGTCTTGTAGGACTATAAAAACATTTCTCTAACCCCAACAGCCTCTTTACAGCTCGAGTCAGATTTATTTTTTTCTCATCCCAAATATCATCGATTCCCCTTAAACTGTACTGCCCCCCATCTGCCGAGACATCTACCTATATAAGCATTTTCTATTATATGACGTACTTCGCAATGTGCGTTGCAAATCGTTGATGTGATTGCGTTTGTCACGTCTTACACCACGCTGTACTTCCTATCTTTTCATACGGTACTAGGTTTTAAGTTCAGGTTGCTGCAATTTAAACTTTGAATGAACGGCGGTTCTTAATTCATCCCCAGGATCCATCTGGTGATATCCTTGTATTGTTTACTTATATTTAGATATGCACTTACCAACGTGCATATCTTATTGAACTCTATGTGGTCAGATCCACTGATTCTTTCTGCTCACAAGCTAAAATGGTGTTTGTATTGTTGTCGCATTGTTCTACTTACTACTAACTGGCATCTGAAAAACACGACTCGAATTTATTGAGTTCACTTGGTACCGATGACATATATTCAGTTATGCTACACAAAGTTATATACAAGCCTTCCGTTAGCCTGGTATTTACCCGGAACGCTTATCAATACCCAGATACTGCCCTAAAACACAAGTGACTAACCATTTTCGACGATGGGTCGAACTTCTCTCAAAACTGAGGAGTCTCCTTCACCTTCATAAGACACTTGTACAAGGTGATTCATCGTGAGGTTTGATTTTCAATAGGCTTTTTTTGACAGATTACGCGTGACTCCTATCAAACTGCTTTGTCATTTTTTGTTCAGTATCGTTTGGCAAGTTATCATGGAAAGACTCACACCACGACAGCGTCTCCAAACTGTTCACCTGGATTACGAAAATCAGCGTTCTGTGAGATATGTTTTTTGTGCGATTCGAGGAACTTACGGTGCGCATAATCGACCTACTGAAACCACTATTGCCAATACCATTCGCAAATTTTAAGTCCCAGTTTACATTAATGAATGATACTCGCCTGGTTAGACCACATCTAGCATGTAGTGAAGAGACTATAGCAGCTGTAGCTGAGAGTGTACGCGAAAACCGTGACGAATAGATTCGTCGTCGCTCTCAGCAGCTTGGCTTGGCGTATTCAACAACTTGGCGTATTTTACGTGAGGATCTCCTCCTAAAAGCGTACAAAATTCAACTTGTGCAAGAATTGAAGCCAGACGACTAGATTTGCGTCACATTTTCAGTAACTGGGCTCTGGAAAAACTCAATGAAAATCCGGTGTTTTAATGTGAAATTTTGTTCAGTGATGAAGCCTATTCCTGGCTCAATGGAGGCGTTAATAAACCAAATTGCCGCATTTGTGCTGATGAGTAACCCGAAGAGTACCAAGAGCTACCATTACATCCCTTAAAAACGACGGTATTGTGTGGTTTATAGGCTGGTGGAATCATTGGTCCTTATTTCTTCAAAAATGAGGCAAATCAGAATGTTACCGTCGATGGTAACCGTTATCGCGCCATGTTAACGGACTATGTGCTTTCTGAAATTCAAACACATGGTCTCGTTGAGCTCTGGTTTCAGCAAGACGGCGCTACAAGCCATACAGTGCGTGAAGCAATGGACTTGTTGAGAAATCATTTTGGTGAGCACTGAATTTCACGTTTTGCTACGGTAAACTGGCCGCCTAGATCGTGCAATATCACACCTTTGGACTATTTTCTTTGGGGATATGTAAAATCTCAGGTCTTCAGGAATAAGCCAGCTACGATTGACGCTTTGGAAGTCAACATTACTCGTGTTATCCACGAGATACCAGTCGCTATGCTCGAACGAGTCGCCCAAAATTGGACCTTCCGAATGGATTACCTCATACGTAGTCGTGACCAACATTTACATGATATCATTTTCAAAATGTAAATGCCATGAATTGTTCTTTTAACCAATAATAAAAATTTTAAGTTCACTTTCAAATTTATGTGTTTTATTTTACATTATAAATCAAACCTCGCCATGAATCAAACTGATTCTAATGACTTTGGTCTTATGAGCATGCCGTGACCGGAACTCCTGTTGCTGCTTAAGTATAAATTCAATTTTCCTTATGCTCAGTGATAGCTCCAAAATCAATCTGAGATGCGGTACTGGTCTTAAATTTTACTCTTCGTTAAGAAAAGTTATGTCTGTGTTGGCAACAAAGGTATACGCAATCTTGATGGCAACAATCTTTAATAATATATATTCTGAAAATTCGATATGAATGGCAAAACACCTGTTGCCCTTAAGGCTCTTCTGCATGAGAATTACTTCCTCCATTAGGGCTTTTATTTAGAATTGGGTTGCGTGTGAGCACAACTGCAGATGGCATAGTTCAGAATGTCGGGAGACCAAACAAGTTTCTCTTGAGATTTCTAAGAACTTACAACTTTCGTGGAGCCTATTAGCAGGGAAAATAGTAGACTGCGCTTATGATAGTCTTAATTCACGCAACATTCTGCTACGTTTGCTGTGAGAGTGATGATGACACCTCAGAGCACTTTCTCTGTGAGTTTCCGGCCTACTTTCGCAGATATTTAGCGTTGGTATGATGGGTGCCATAGCTGGAGGCATTTTATCACTGAAGAGCTAAACCATGTCTCTGAGATTGAGAAATTCTGTTAAAAGGATTATCAAAGAAGTACATTGGACTGGTTTTTGTTTGAGTGTTTTGCTTTGACAGGAAAAAAAGTAACCCAAGTACGAAAATATATTCAAAATTATCGACTGCTACACCGGAGCTCTGGGTTCAATTCTCAGTCTATACAACGCAAATTAGGAAAATTTATTTCCGAAGCCACCACTCGTCTTTTCTTGACAATGGTTATAAGAAAAAATGTACTAATTCTACAATAATTTCAGTCCCCAAATCGTAGGCAAAAGTGGGCAGAAAAGGACAAGAGAAACCAGACAATGCAGACAGATTAGATATGTAAGGGCAAAAAAATGCATTCGCAACATTGGCTAAAATAAAGATAGGCTCTGAGCAGCCGAAATACGAATATGTTCTATCTCAAAACCACAGCTGCGGACGATATTTGACACAGTTCCGCGGAAAGAAGAGGGACTATACGAGATACGAAAGAGGTCTTTGAAAACATCAGAACATCATAAAGCGAGAAATATGTATGTTATGTAGTAGCGCAAGGAAATACTTCATCAGCAGAAGAATTGTAGAAACAACAAGACTTTCGGAGTTAAAAGATATTTCCAACGTCGATTAATAAATTTCTTAAAAGTACCTATGACTGTATTTGAAAAAAAAAAAATAAAATGACAAATTATCAAATCTAACGGTTTGATAGCATTCCCATTCCATTATTTAACTATTTCTTGGAATAGGTCTATCATTAGCAATTTGAGTGGCACAACCCTGGAGCTTATCACTCGGTAATTAAACACGTTTGATAGAAGTACCTCATTTTATTGAAGAACACATTCCTAATCAAAAAAATAAAAAAAAATCTGATAAATAGTTAATCATAAGGCAAACTTTTCGTACGGAAATCTGATATTAATCACTTTTAATGTTCGCCGTCAAAATTTTGAATTTATGTTGACATATCAGATACTCATTTGCGACTTACGATTTTATCATTAAACTTGTCACTATCAATTAGCTAGGGATAGGTTTTTCTCTTAATGATGACCTAATATGTATATCCTGCGAATGTATCCTTTTAATTTAATCCCAAATCGCCAATCCCTCTCTTAGTTTGTGGTAATGGAAATGTGAAAGTAATTCACAGCTTTTACTCTCATTCCATTGATGTGGGTGATCCGTGGTTCGTGGTCTGTATTCCGCAGCTTATAGATGGACATATCCTGCCACACATGTCATGTTCCATGTCCTTTCACATAAGTAATAATCTCCAGCTTAGGAATACAATTATCTTATTAGACCATTATTTTAACCAAAAAATATTGAAGCATAAAAGTCGCACCCTTAAGAGCGTACGGATGTATCTTTCTGTATCCGTAGGTTTGTACGATGGTAACTAAGACCATAGACCTTCATAAGTCATCCACAAATTTCCAACAAAAACGACGCAAAACTTATTTGTACTCAACAGTGTGATGGTGAAGCTTGTAACAGTTTTATGTATCATCATCTTTTTCGGTGTTTTTAAGGAGCAACATTTTTCACCCTCTCTATCGAAGAACACAAGCGACCAACGACGATGATGACGACGGGTGGGAAATAAATTGTGATGGTGAAAAGAAAAAGAGAAAAAACCACCCACAGGCCATATAAATCATGTACACGCCTATTTTTCACCGTCAATATCCCGAAAGTACTATTTTCTCACCCTCAGCTTAGCCAGTTTACTAAGTACTTCCATCGAGATACATTTTTCTCTACTAAATACTGAAGACACAGTCAAGGCCATATAATGTGCACAACAATTTAAAAAAATCTAAAAAAAAAAAAAAAAAAAAAACCGAAAATGAAAGTGGCAAATACGACGGAGACGCACAAACAACAATGATGTTTGTATGATATACAAAAAGAAGTTATTTTTTATCGCTTTTTGAAGAACATTATCCGTGGCAGGATGGAGGCATAAGAGAAGTCCTAATAGCGCATGAATTGCAAAATGAAACAGGAGTGGCAAAAATGATGCTAAAAAGTGGTAATAAAACGAACAACAGAAAAATGAAGAATAAACAGTTGAACTTAAGTCGATGTAAATAAGCAAAATTACAGAATTTCCTTCCTTCGTTCCTCGATCTCTCCTTTTTATCGTTCGGGCCTTTTGTTGAAAAGGAAGAATATACAGTCTTGTGTCTGGTGATGTGCTTGAAGGGAAAGCGTTCAAAGGTCATCAGGAGAATAATAAGCTCATCTATTTGCCAGTGTTTTTAGGTATAAGACGTTGCCTAAAAGGGCTGCGATGAATACCATGGAAAATAACCTATTCTTTAAGCCAAGTAAGAAAGAATTGTTCGTTACTACCATCGTACTCCTTGTAAATTCCTTTCTCAGTCTTCCCTTGAAAAATGAGTAAGTATTTCAGTATTAAAATGCCCAAAATACTAGCATCCGTGAATTCAGCGTCGAATAACCTGTAACTTGATGCGGATATATAGATATATAGATATAGGATCGTCATCATTATTGATCATAGAAAACATTGCAGGATGTTGTATCACTTGTGCCTATAACACTTATGTGCTTAGCCAAAGCGTAATATCCCGTTAAGATCTCAGCGAGTAGTCTACAGACTTTCCTATTGAGCGACAGCAGAAGAGACGTTGAGAAGCACTCGCTTGGTGCTTCTCCTAAGAGATTCGGCACCTAAAAGATTTGTGTTATCTGCTTATACGAAACCCGATTGTAAATGAAAGCCCTAGCCAAGGACGCAAGCATACCCGGAGAAACTCTTTGAGTCTTGCCCAGCAAGGTTATCGCCGATCTCATTTCCTGCAATTCCATTGTGACCTCGAAACCAGTCAAGGCTTAGTGAAATTAACCTGATTATGTTTAATAATGCCCAGCCATCTTTATGTAGCTTAGAATTCGTGAGAAGCCCCTAAGCATACAGCTCTTACACACGGATTCACTTCATTCACTCACCGGTTATTTAAAATATACTTCGCTGCCATCAGGATTACGTATTCAGTCGTATGCAGATCGGAAAACAGACGCGAGTTTTTTTTTTTTTTTTTTAAGAGGGTTATACGAGTTAATATTACTGTTTCCCATTGTTGTAAGTGCATAACACCTACAGCAATTCGTAAATGTTTGAGGTTTTTAGGTTTGTTTGTGATTTGAGTTGATGTCGCAAATAAACGCGGACTAACAAAAAATTACTTACTAACATCCGAAGGACATAGTGGTGAGATCTTCGCTGCGGAAAACAGCTTGACTCAGGTTGTAAATAAGCTAATTGGAGTGGACATATTATCTTCTTTAGAAATTCGTGTCTTCGATAACGACCTGGGTTCCGGTGCTGATATGGCCAGAGACACTTCTCTTGGGAATGACATCATTTATCCTTTATCGGATGAAGAATATCAAACGAAAAGAAATTGCATGGTACGACACGAACTGTAAAGAGCCTGTCAGGGTAAGAGAAATGTTTTTTCGGTCTTTCTGGACAGAAGAAAACCGAAAAAAGTTTAAACGGTCTTTCTTAAGCGTGTGGAGTTCCAATACGACCAAAAACTGAGGCAAAAAATACTGCAATGGCCCAGGAATAATAAAAATGTTTTATCGTTCGTGAATAACATTAGAAATTCTGTCTCATCTTCCACCCAAACGCTTATTTACAATGACATTCCAGCTGTCAGCTCGTTGAACAAGGCCAATCTGCTTGCTGCGTATTTTGCGCCTGTTTAACACTTCGAGAATGTGCTTTGTCTCTGCCTACACTTAACTGCGGCGTCGAATCTTCAATAGGACGAATCACTTTCTCATCAATCTAACTCTTTGGAACTCTTTCCGAGGAGATGTCTAGCCCATGCCTAAGAGAGGCGAATCTTCTTCTTTTCTTACAGACCCATTGCGTTTACGTCTCTGCTTGCCAAGGTCATGGAAACGTGATAAACTATCAACTCATGAAATATCTTAAAACACGAAAACTTTTCAATGATCGACATTCTTTTTTTAACAACAGATCCACTGGTGATTTAATAATATATCTCACCGAAAAGTGGAACCAAAGTCTACACCAATCTGGTGAAAACAAGATAGTTGCACTTGATATTTCTAAGGCACTTGACAGAGTTTGACATCAGACTTTTTTATCGAAGCATTTGGGATCGACGACTCTCATCTTCAATGGATTAGAAACTAACTTTCGGAACGTTTAATTCAAGTCGTCTTGGATGGTTTCAAGTCTGATATTTACAAAATAAATACTGGTGTGCCACAGAGTTCCCTTCTGTCACCTACACTTTTTTTTAATTTTTATCAATGATCTTTTATCTGCCACTTCTAAGCCAATATAATCAACTGCTGGGGACAGTACTGTCTGCTCATTAAGTTCGATATTGACAGCACAACCAATTGAAGAAAAATCTACAAAGTGGAATTTAATGCTTCAAATTACAAATCCTGGCTGCTGTCGTGAGAGCGATATTTTTGGTGTGTGTGTAAATGAGGACCTACTTTGGAATGACTACATGTTCGTTTTTTCAAGCGATACAAGAAATACTTTATCTGCCCAAAATTGTAGTGCAATCCCCACATCTACTCAGGTCCCCCCAAAACTTCTTTGCACTTGCTTGAAAAGATAGTGTGTGCGATAAAACTCATAGGTGACGCTAATATTCCACAGCAAATTGACACGCTTGAACACCGACGTAACGTCTCTTGTCTCAACTTGTTCTATCGCTAGTTTTACCACCAGTGCTCCGTCAAAACTGCCAGTAGCATTCTGCCCCTTCAAACTTTCTTGAACTTGATTCGTTCCTAAGACGTACAACTAGCTTATGGAATGTCGTACCGAACTCTTTATTTCCCAGCCACTGTAACTTGCAAACATTTAAGAGCAACGTACCTCGGTATCTCTCTTTTTTTTCCTCTCGAACTTTTCTTCGCCCGCGTTGTTTGCAAACATTCTGAGGGTACTATGTATAACCCTCTTGCGCGCAATTTACTTGTCTATCGGTTGTCGCTTAACTAAAAACAAATACAACTTCGGTTGATTCTAATAGAATAATTTATTAAGCTCCTGAATCGTTTGAATGTGGTCTTAATACTAACTTATACATTGTTCTTAAACCTTAATATAAACCTTAATATTACGTTTTCTTTTGGAAACATGAATACCACTTTGATCATTAATTCCCGGAATTTATACAGAAAATTAAAAATTTAAGTTTATTCATCTAAATATTGTCCCCTTCAAAGTAATCTCCATCGAATGCCAGCGCTTGATCCAATCCTCGAAACATTCTTTATAATCGATTTTTGGTATGTCCGTCAGTGTTTCCTGCGATATTTTCTATTACTCTGGGATTACTATGACAATCCCAGAAAACCGACGCAATAATCTTTCCGACCCATCGAGCCTCTCTCGGCCGCTTCGAAGCACTCATGCCGGCTTCAGTCTATTGCCTGGCACTCATTCTGCTCTTTGGTGTTCAACAGTTACCAATCGATGCCAAAAGTCCGCCCGATTCCGTATCAGCAAGTCCAAACACTTTTTCGAAGTGCTCTCGCTTTCGTGTTTTTGGACAGGAGTGAGTATGCGCGGCATCTAGCGGCAGGATAACTTTTTCATATGCAGAATATTGCCCAAAATATGGCGTGTGCACTCAGTAGTAATCTTTGTGGTATCTGCTAATTCGCGCACCTTCACTTTCCGGTCAGCCAACACCATTTCATGTGTTTTTTTGACATTGTCCTCTGTAATCGCATCGGAGGGCCTGCCGCTGCGGACTTGATTGGTAGTGGAGTTGCGGCCACCACGAAACTCTCGAAACCAATATTTGACAGTGTAATCTGACGGAGCATTAGCATCACCTTGTATTGACCAACATTTCTTTTACGTCATAAATATTGCCGTCGGTTTTCGATGTCGATGGTCTGCCACTGTGTTCATCATCTTCGATTGACTCACGACCACTTTTGAAACGCTCGTACCACTGGTAAACGACCGTTTTCTTTAGAGAATCGTTGCCGAAACACTTTTCCAACATTTCCAACGTTCGCGCACCATTAAATCCGTTTTTTACGCAAAATTTAGTACAAGTTCGTTGTTGCAAATTGAAATCCATTTCTAAAATTGTAAAAAATCGCCAACACACAGAGATAGATTTACTCTTGGCTACGTAACTTTTGCAAATTTCAAGCTATGACGCTAAGATTTAGAGAGAATGTCAACAGATGTACCAACTTAACAAAAAAAAAAAGAACTCAAATCGGAACAATGGGAGCGCCACACGGTGGTTATTCCGTTTTTTTTTATCAAAATGGTATACCAGAGAATTGGAAATAGAACGCCGCCCTGTTGTCATACCCTGCTTACACCCGTTATCATATATCGGCACCAGTCAGCACTCGCAATCAGGTTTTTATTCAAAATCATTTCCCTAACACACTAAATTAGTGATTCGGTGAACGAGTGCGTCTTACAAAAATTCTGTGGGATAATGATCTAACTATGAAATATTTTGCAAACTCTTTCGACTGTGTAACATATTTCACCAGAATGTGCTTCCGTCCACATGAGATAGATGAGGGACCTTATTTTTTTGAAGGTTAGGTTTGCATGGAGTTCCAAGCTTTATCAATGTGTTTTCAATAGAGCTAAGGGATGAACCGAAAAGATTTATTGATCAACCAACAGTGCTGAGAACATTTTATGGAAGACATTTACCAACTTTAAGACGGAGCTCACGGAGCCTACAACGTCAAAGTCGTACTTATGAAGTCAAATCCAAAAGTCGAAGTACACCCTAGTACAGCAGTTTTATAAAGATCGAGTCCTCTACAGTGAAGGACATGAGTTTAAAATACTGAAGGAACATTTACGGTCATACAATTGTTGAAGCTAATCACTTTCTGGTCGCGAATCCGCTTTTGAGTTCGTTCATTCAACTAAAAGTTACCGCAATATTAAGTAAGTGGAAGTCTTAAGGTTGGACGCTTTTGCATGGCTTAAATAGCTGGACTATCGATTGCTTCAAAACGGAATTCTCTTTCCAGTTCCGAAAAGTCATGAAGGAAATAGCCGAGACAATATTGAGGACCAATCACTTATAATCTAAGTACTTACCGCTACGATTTATTGTAATATATTAATGCTTGGTTTTGATAATCATCGGGGTGAGCCCATTGACCAGATTTGGTTAACAATGAAGTAGTTCTTTCACCCAGCCAAAAATATGTCCAACGGTCTCTAGTATTTTACATGGGAGCCTGCCTTGATGGCTTAAACCTACGGAGCGCGTACGCTCTTAGAGATTGAAGTGCGTCAATCACCACCCTTATCTACAATGTGGGGTAACAACATACAAGTAACTTAGTGAGGTGTGCTCCTAAAATTTCAGTTCTATACCATATACCTTGCCAAAAACGACGTCTCTACATCTTAAAGCGACTTGTAAAAATTAGTTAACAATATCTCTCCTGCGTTCTGTGTGACCATCTTAAGCCCCTTTATCATCAGAGTCATCGTAGAACACACTCCGCTTATAGACTGCAATGTAGTTTCCACATTTAGATACATCTTAGGAGTGCGGATACTCTCGGATTACTGTGCGGCTTGAAACTATTTCCAGAATGTAACTCCTCCTTCACGCAGGTGCAGGGGCAGGTGTTTGAGCCACCTTGTTCAGATATTGAGCTACTCAGACAATATCTACATATATCACCAAATGTATCCATCATGCGATTTACGGTACGTTTGTAGTAGTTAAATTGACACCACATAACAGTTGAGATCCGACGAAAGTGAAGAGAAACAAATTGGATGACTCAACCATACGCAGGGAGAAGGACCTATGGTTTTTCGACGATTCCTAAAGGAATGAGAAATTTACTCGAACCATTTCCTGCCTGAAGTGTAGTGTCGTCACTGGTCTAACTTTGATTTTCCGAAAAAGCATTTAGAACTCTCAACCCAATAAACCTGAAGAAACTCTGGGTCTATTAATTTTAGGCTAGTAGTCCTTCGAAAGGACGACATGGCGACATAGCATAACAGCTAATTTTATGAAACGTAAAAACATGTCAATGAAGTCAAAGATACAGACCTCTGGTTTGAGACGAATAGGATGACCAAATCTTTCAGATTACGTTTAAATATTATATTGCGCGATTCAGCTACCCTATCTTTGTAATACACTGTCGAATATGAACTACTAGCCTAGTTCTTTTACGTGTTTCTTCCTTTTAAGTTCACAAATTTCAAGACTACAAAGTGAAGTTTGGAATAGTAGTAGAGTAAGGAAGAACCACGCCAGTCAAGTATCTTTAGCTCACCTTCTCATCTCATTTGGATAGAAATATGTATCTACAAGCACGGATATACTATTTTCGGAGTCCTTAGCAGAAACACATCTACTTTTGCAAAGTCCATCCTAGAAAACGACAACTTTTAATGATAGTCTTTATCCTTACGCGTTTCGGTTTAGGGTACAAGCTCTGAACATCGCTTCCGAACAATCGCTTATTTGGGCTCTGTACTAAAATTAACACTACATTGCCCAATATTGGGTCAATAACATGAATAGCACCGGTGCGTTTTGAAGAAAATATGATCGCAGATAACGAAATGATCTTAGCGTTACACCTTACAAGATTCAATTGGTGTAAGAATTGAAGCCGTTGGATGGCATGCACCGGAGCTTTGCTACGTGACATCAATGTGGTTCCAGAGAATGGGGCTAAGGGTTCTATTGTAAGTATCACTAATACCGTCGATTTATTGAAACCGAAGTTTGGTGAGAGCAGATTAGGATTGGCATTTCAATTACTTTCTGTCAAGATACGACTGAACCTTTGGAAGACAAATTTCGATTTGAATATATTGATCAAGAAGCTTCTAAAAGTCTATTTAGGTGTGTCGTTCGTATCGATGTCTCATCAAACTGTACCACTAGCACTTTAATCGTCTCCTTAGAAAATAAGTCTTTAGTCCCAAGGGACTGAAAGAATTTAAAGAAGTTACATCGGATTGCACATGTAAATATGTACATCTAAGGTTCCAATATGGCAAGCTCTTACTCTTAAAGACAAATCTACACTCGTGTTCAGTCGGAACTTATTTTATATAAAAAAAGAAATGAAAACAACCCCCAAAACAATTGTTCTTCTCTCTCAGCTATAAAATAGCTTTTTAGAATTAATGGCACCGACTCTGTTGTCACGTATCTTAAAGACAGCCGTCTAATGGTGATAAATTGCTCCAGTCTGGGCAGCCAATTGATTCCTTTTTCTTAAGGACACAATAAAACGAGTAAGGGAATACTGCAATACACAGCAATTTCATTGTACGACAAGACTGTGTGTCATCTTACCGAGAAAAAATTTGCTGGACTTTTTCTTAAACTGAATCTACCCTTAACAGTGGGTGTTCTTACATTCCGTATTAAAGAGCAATTTTCGTAGCCAATTTTCTACATGAAAAATGCATCCAATTGAACTGGTTTTTGGAACAAAATACCTACCACTTGTGGTGTGATTATTCTATCTGAAAACAATTCATTTGCACCTTTGTACAATATTCTGGAGTAAAGTGCGATCAAAATTCAAATTCTCTCAACTAAATCAAATGAACACGTGAACAGAATACATTTTTGGATAAGAAAAATCAGATAAAAGCCTTTCAAGACTCGATTTCGCCATAAAATCCTTTATCCACAAAGAAAGATAGAAAAAAAAAAAAAAAAACTGATCCGATTATTTCGAAATTTCTACATTCACACATTTAATACTTGTACGGGTAGATATGCATCACTAAACCACTTTACGGGTACTTTGAATCACGATATCAAGTTAGCCATTGACCGATAATTGACTAACGAATAGCCCTTTCTCTTTATTTGTTTCGTGTCGTTTCGTTACTGTTCTCCTCCATGTAACCATCTCGGCATCACAACATCACACCACTATATCATGCCACATTCATCATCTAACGATAACTTGCAAATCGTTACAAAGTGGTGATTTCTATGTTTCACGATTCTGGCGAATGAAAACCGGGATCATTATGCATTCCACCCAGCACACAACAATCCCAAAACAAGAACAAAACAACACGTTCTACTTGGTCAAGTAATTCAAACATGTATCTTCCCCTATTTCACCGCATTTCCTTTGAAAATGAACCAGAATTACTTGTGATAATCTATTCTCTCTCATTTTGTTAATGATTGTTTACATCTAAAAGATACTCTCCACCAGGTAATGGATACATGAGGTGAGATATAAAACAAAAAATGCAACATAACTTAGGAGTAAGAACCCAACACACCCACTTGGAGGTTTAATTTTTTGAAAAGTAGAACACAACAGCAGCAGCAGTTCCACCTAACCAGCATCTCGAGAAAGTATCTTTCAACTCATATCTTGTATCTGTGGATCTGCGGATCTGGAATCTTGCATCTTATCTGCCACTAAACGCATAAATATAAACTTTGTTGCTCTTATAAGTGTGCATGTGTGTAGGAGGTCAATGTAGCCCTGAATGTGGTGTAACAACCACACAACATCAACTGAGCATAACGTGTATAAGTGTGACCAGAGTTTTGTATTTTTATACCAGGTAATGTTTATCAAAGTTGCAAAGTGAGAAATTCGATCGATGGAGGAGCTTATTTTATTCGCTATCTTGTCCGGAAGATGCTACGATCATCTGCTGCATTACTGGAGCCACTTCTTCTTTGTCGTTAAGTTCTACTCGTATGCACATCCTGAATCTATGTATTGTACATGATAATGGGAGGTGACCTTTTATTTGAGCATCTGAATCCATGCCGATACAGTATACTATGGTACAATAGTTTCCTATAACACCAGTACGAAGTTCCTTCGAATTATTTGTTCGTTGTTTATTAATTTTTCTACACACAAGATCTTTGTAAATCTTAGGAGCCCCGCAACAAGTCTATGTTAATTGAATCGTAACCCAGCCATTTTGTGGTAATCGGTCTTCTTGGTAATGAGCCTTTCTTGTAATCAACCTTTACTCATTTTAGCTTACGTTTTGTTCCATATTTTCCTGAATTACATTTTTTGCCGCGAGCTAGATGGCGTCCTGTATTCATCGCTGACTCTGCACCTTGATGACCTCCTTAGAGTCCTTATGATATCGTGCAAAAGACCGTTCTGTTTTAAAGATATGACATTAGGACCCACGGAGCGGAAAGAAATATAGGTACAAATAAACAGAGACTCCCAACTCAGCTTCCAACTACCAATCCTGCAAAACAGTCTAGAAAGTACGAGTATTATAAGTGACGGTTCATGTGCCACTGAATTTTCTACTTCGACCTCATCATCAATTCAGGAGCTGACACTCTTTCCTAAAAATATATAAAATAAAAATTAAGCAATAGTGTGTTGTGAACCAAGATACTCCACTAACCCCAAGTATGTTGTTTGTCTTGGCACGTTGGGGATAGAAATTTGATACCACGTTTTTTTTCGGTTCCGAATGGGAAAAGAATAAGAAACGAGAAGAGTGAAGGCAAGACCTTCCGGAAGGATCCTGGTGTAGGAAAATATTTTGTTTTATATTTTTCCGAGTAAAGCCTGGGAATTGAACCTTGGATCATTTGCGCGGAGTCGACGAACTTAACCAAAAAATTCCGTTTTGACACTTGTGAATCGAACAGAATTAGAATTTGTGTGAATAAACACTGTTACGCTAAACTTCTGAAGAGCACAGAATGACTTTCATGATGAACAATTTACCTTCGTATGGTATGCGGACACATGAAAAAGAGCCACTACATCCACTTAAAGTCACTACATGGTGTGCTGCTTACGTTAGAAGCGTCCTTTTTTTTTTAACGGCGTGGACCAAACTGTGGAGACTGTGGATTATGAACGCAACAGAGCCATGATCAATGAATTTTTCATTCCTTAATTGGATAGTTTGGGGCTGAGGGACACGTGGTTTCAGCAGGATGGAACGACGGCGTAAACTGCACGAGTCACAACCGACTCGTGGCCAAGCTGTGACTTTTGTGGGATATTACTCCAGCGCTCAAGCTCCGAGGTTCTTCGAAACCAATTACAGAGATAAAACGCACCAGGAGACGATCTTTAACAAATTAAAGAAAATTGGAAAACTGCACGGCTGCCCAGAGAGACAATGTTTTTTATTGACTCAACCACCTGAGACCTTAACACCACCGAAAAAAGTACATATTTAGATGAGTTAGTATGGGGCTACTGCTGAAATCATTCCACCTTTTGCAAAAATACTTTTTTCTGAATTCATATGGTCACACCGTTCTGCAGCATATCTTTAAGGCACTTACTGAGTCCGAAGTAAGTAAGCTATATGGTTGGGCTATTAAATGGTACATGGTCGTAGTGCGAACCTCTCGCGCCTTCAATGTACACATAAGAACTCTGTGAAACTTGTGAACTAAACCTTCGAGTGACGCCTTTGGGATACGCACTGAGAAGAAATCTCTGATATCTGTACAATGAAATTTAATCCACACAACAGTAGAGCCGGTATCTGAACAGAATAAGCCTCATTCAAAGTAAAGAACCTTCGACACATATAGATACTAGATATTAACAGCCAGCATGGATTGAAATTGAAATTGAGGTTGAGAGGGAGTTCTTGTAGGTTGGTAGAGTAAGGTAATCTAGCTTTCGAGCTGCTGGTATTTAAAACTGCGTCAATTTTAACTACTGGCAGACGCAACACTCTATGGTGGTATGAATTAAACTACCCAGCAACGGGGCAAGCTACACCAAATCGCTTAGGCCATGCTCTCCAGTGTTTTGTTGTGAACGAGGAAGGTCGAGATGAGAGGTGGGTATCACATTACACAGTTTCTGTGCCTGTGTCTGTGCCTATGCCTCTGCCGATGCCCTCATCCATAATGCATTTTTGTAGTAGTTGTTCGAATAATTTTTTATTTTTTTTTTTTTTTTTTTAAGTATCTCATCGCTTGAAACGTCTTCTCATGATATTCGTAAAGTGACTTGGTGGATTATGGATCGTGTCGTGGATTATAGAATTTAAGTTGATCGGAAAATTAAAAGTCAAGAAGAGATTTGCATTGAGAGATGTCTTTTGCTTGGAAATTTAGTAGGCGAACGGGTAGTGGGCTTCACAGAAAAATATCAGAGAAAACAAGGAGTACTATATTCTGGGCTGAGTGGGAAGTCAAACATGGTTTTCTTTTTTAACACCAGCAATAAACATGTCTATGGGTTGTATTGGAAAGTTTGAAGTTTTTGGGATGGATGGACTCTGCATCCAGATGAAGTGCTTTCATTTGTTCGTTTAGAGATAGTGGTACAGTTTTGCTCTACATTTTGAAATTTGTCATCACTTGAGTGTGTCATTATTATGTACGAACAAAAGGGATGAGACAACTGCATCCGAAAAATATCATTTTTTATGGCATGCATAAGTTAAAGAGGGTGGTTGCCTCATGGGATAGAAAACGTATACAAGGTGGTCTATGCAACGTAGAAATGATAAATGCTATCTGACAAGAGGTTTTGTCACATCAACTCGGTATTCTACTTAAAAATGGATTTAAATTTGACATAAAAGAGTACTTAGTACTAAATTTTAAAGATTAATCCCAATTTGTTAGCAAAAAGACGTAATCAATGTATAGCAGCCAACATTGTTTGCTTTCAATTAATTAGCTGTGCCTGCTTTTCTATCAGTTATATGTGCTGTTATATCCTATGATTTGGCTGTTCCCGTTCCCATAGATCTTGCGAACGGTTTTTCATTGGTATTGTGGATGATTAACGAGTATAAAACGATCATGCTACAGATTATTTTCAGTGATCTGGCTTTTGCTTGCCAATGATCATTAAAAAAAAATGTTTCGATGATGTTTGCCAATTATTTTGCAAGAAATTTTCTAGTGATCTAGCTGCTGCCTCTTTGGAAGGACCAAATTTCCGGCCGTGAATATGTTAACACAGCCTAACTCACTCACTAACTTACTTGCACCCTCAACCTTATTGTTTTCTAGCACCAGGAGAACAATCGCTCCATCATTAAGGGCTGAGTTAAAAGGTAGTATTATCCCATCAAAGTTAAATGCTTTCGAGAAGTCTTCCTTCCATATCAGCAGAATGCTTTAGACACCTGACAAAAGGTCTCTGATTTTGTCTATGGTGGAAAAGGTCGCGGTTTTAACACTTTTTTTTTATATTCCATTTGCTGTTCTTCCTCCTATTACTTAGAATTTTAACCACTTTCCGTCGCTTCTCATCCTTTAATATCTTTACCTAAATAGCTGGCATAATAACTGACCGCAGTTTAGCTCGATATCCTGCTCAATATTTCGATTGTCGGTATGTCGAAAGGACATTTCCGCTCTAATATATCTACCTCGGTTCGTGTAGTGTTGCGTTAGCTTTCTTCGGTGCAACCCGACATATCCAGGCTATTGGAGAACCATTTTTAGCGCATTCCTAGCTACATCCTCCTTTTTATCCGTTGAAGCATTTCCTAGAGCAAAACGTGAGACAAGGTCGCATAGCCAAGTCTAAGAAGAATCCAACCCCATGGGTTTCAAGGGTTTCATTTGTTTTCGTGAAAGTCCATACTTAAGAGAAGAATATAATAGTGGATCGGGAAACGCATTTAAAAGGCTCCCATTGATCTTTTGTAGCGGACTTTCGAAGATGATGAAGGTCTTCAGGAAGGAAAGAAGTCACAGTACTTCCTGCCTGAATTGACAGTATTGAAAGTAATCTGGCTCTATACTGATTTATTCCTTCAGATTCTTGACATTGGTTTAATATGTAACAGCTCCCTGGCTTTTGGCAATGATGTCTAAGTAGTACGACAAAGTTTCTTTTCTTACATTAACTATCTCTGACTCTGACAGTTCATGTAAAGTTTTCCAATTCCAAGATTCTCCCCAGATCCTAGCGAAGGTAATTACTAATTACAATACTTTATCCTGTCGACTGTAAACTGGTGACTGGTGTCATCGCATCTTTATGGTGAATCGTGTTTCTTGTCGATAAGGGAAACGATGTCGAGACTCCATCGAGCATTTTGTTATCGGATCCAACCTGTTAATTGAGGTACACCACTGTCTCTGCCAGAACTTAGATGTTGGTATCTTCGAAATATCTTTATTTTTGTCTGCAAAAACGACAAGTAGCGGTGAAGATTCAGTAAATAAGCTATACAACGTCGGAAATAAAATCTGATTTGCGTTCATGCCCCTATAAGGGGCCCCTATAAGGATGTCAGCATTAAAGACGAATTTTGTTATCTCCTAGACCGATCATAGGTATTCTCAGCGCCCCAGCTATTACACTAAAAACCTCTTTGAGTGGGTCATCGGTCACAACTTTCATAACACGACGTCTAACAACGGATTTTTAAAATGTATAGCCGGACATTACGCCTTAGTAGTTCCCTCATCTCAACATTCCTAAAGGGGCCTGAATATCCCTTATTCTCTCGACCGTTCATTAGATTGATCATATTCCGATCGAAGCCAAGCACTCCTCTAGCACTCGAATAATAACCTTGTTGCAGCCAGGGTATGAATGCGGATAATATAGGCACAACAAAGTACAGCAAGACCATCAAATTTCGACGTTAAAAACGTTCAATCGCAAGAGACCGCCAGATCTTTACACATCAACATCCCAGCCGCCATACGCAACCGACAAAATACCAATGGAAACGGTGCATAGACGGTGAGCGGAGGAAAAAATACAATGACAAAATACATGGGCTATATAGCGACAGAAGATTGAAGGCCTAACGAATGAAATGACTGTACATAAAAACAGATGGACTCAGGCCAGATAAAGAAGAAATTCACAGTGTAGATTTTTGGTTCCGTTTGTACTGACAAGAAATGGAGAAGGAAATTCAACCAAGAACTGTACATCGACATTGGTCTAGACGTCTTTGAGTGCAACACTTGAGATGACTGGACAATATTAAGCTAATAGATGCTAAAGCTCCGGCCATAACAGCCATCCTGTCTAATACCGAGAAACAGCGTTTCAGACGCACGTTACTGGAAGGGGATCTCGGAACTTGGATTTCGGCACTGGAGACATCTGGCGGACGCGGTTACCCTCAGTCTGTTTTGGTCTCATGAATATGATCATAAGCTGTCGTCACCCAAATTGAGTTCTTCAAATTGTCATTTCTTCTGCTATAGACAGTTTTTCTTTCAATATTCTGAGAATAAACTGTTATGAGGTTTTCTTTTTTTGACTGCAGTAAAATTTCTTTCTGAAATAATTGCTTACAGTAACTTTGAATCTCGCATTCTAACAGCTAACTTGTGCGAAAAACGTCTCAATTATAGAAAGTTAGTCCAGATATTGGACACCAGAAACTATGTATAGCTCTTTATCGTCTAGTAAAGATGTCATTTTAATCGACAAATGGCTCAACTGGCTGTTTCTATCTGCTCAAACATCACAATTAACGTCAGATTCACAGGAAAGGGGAATCGATGCCAAGACACTACGTTTTTGTCTTTCTAAAATAACCAGCTTTCTTCTATGATAACATCTAAATGATAGTCTGAAGGGTTTTGATTTTATAGTGCAATAAATTTGTAGAACTGAGATATGAATAAGTCTTTAAGCTTCTATTCTCGAAATAAATTTATGATTCTCCAAAGACATTCTAACAATCGAAGTGAAACCCCACCAAGGTGAAATAACAATGAGTGCTATGCCACCCATAAGAATCAATAACCAGCGTCTCAATCATCTTGTCATCTCATTAAAAAACTCTTCACACTTTCTTCTTGTGTCCATATAAATTGTTACAGTGGAAAACAAATAACCAACGTCAAACCTAAACAACGCCAAACCCATTCGTCGGACATTGTCATGCACATGCACTTTCAGTTTTTTTTTTTTTTTTTTGTTCTTAAGCCGACCCCACACCAACAGGTGGTCTTACCTGCCCCCATGAGGCACATTAGTCAAATAATTATCTTAGTGGAAATCTGAAATCCGACATCTTTAATCTGAAATCTGAAATCTGAGACCTTAACTTACGCTTTCTTTTTTTCTGGCTAGACGTTAGACACACTCTTTCAGAGATTGAAAAAAAAGAACATGCTTCGCTGCAGACATTTCTTACGACAAATTCTAGCCATGAAACGCTGACGTGGATAAATCGAGAAGATGGATAGTATTTTTTTTATTTTTTTACCAACGTAATGAGGTCACTTCACGACATGACGCGTGTACTCTGTCTCAGCAATGCAAGTGTTGCATGTTAGGAGTGTTGTTAATTACTCACCGGCCTAATGACACATAAACTCATTGGCAAGTAATGATGGTCATAACTCTTCCAACTTCTCAAACCAGAAGCACAATATTTCTTCTTCATTTGACCGTTTGTCTAAAAGTCAACTTACAGTGGTTAAAGTTTGCTGCAGGAAATATGTAGTCAGCCATTTGCATAATATCCATCCAGGAATGCAAGTAAGGGCGTCATATTCAGGGGGAGTGCCTTTCACTTCCATAAGGGTGAGAACATATTCGTATGGTGCTAAGCCGTTAAAAGGTAAACGAACTCAATTTATCCAAATTGTGGATACTACGCCTTTAAGGGTGAAAATCTGTCTCCACACTTTTGATTTAGAAGTGCCCAAGATGTGTCCTTTTTGTGCTTTTCTTACCTTTTTCATTCACGTATCCAATTTGATAAATCAAAAGTTATGGTCGGTCTTTAACAGGCAAGAGAAAGTACGTACAATACAAAAGGTGAACATTCCTCAAGAGCAAAAAATCAATACTGACCTGGAATTTGGGGTTATACCCTTTGCACGCTCTTGGCAAATTCCTGACGAAATTTGAAAAGTTATAAACAAACCGAGTCGTACATCAGCTAGGTATTCTCTAATTTGTACTTTTACTCAAAAATGTTTGGTGTAATTTTGTTATAAAATATTGTTTCGGAATTCTGTAAGGAAAATATCTTTTCACATATTTTCGTAATATGAGGAATATTGGAAAATTTTATAGAGACGGTAGATGAGCTGCTCAAAAGTTAATATAACATTGACTGCTCGTGCTCCTCTTTTTGTTTTTTGTCCTGTACTCCTGTCAATCAGGAATAGCCGCAGGCATGGTTCCATAACTTTTATGGAGCCAAAGATTTAAAGTATTTAATGTCAGTGGTGCCCCAGGTAATAATGCATGTTCTTGACACTCGGGATTTTGTTGGAAATTATTCCACCCTCAAAGATAGGATTCAAAAATAAAATAAATAAATGAAAAATAATAATGAAATTCGAATCTTAATTTTGAAGGGCAACCCGAATGGATTTTATGCGAGATGGATAAAGATGGGAAAGGCCCGCAAGGGGCTTAAAGTGAAATGTAAATCCTTCTCAGAATTCTAGGGCTTTATTTGATATATTTCCCTTTTTTTCCAGTTCAGTATCGGTTTCAATATTTATATTTTCCTTTTTTTTTTTTCTTATATATTATTTGCATTGTAAAATAATAATCATTTCCCATTTCTTCTTTCAGGTGAGTTGTCATTTTAAGGAGAGAAGCGCAAGAACGGGTTCGTAAACTTTCAATATTCTTGAGAGACGGAAAAGTATTTATTTTCTTACGCAAACATCTATTATACAAAGTTAACGAAAACCTATTTTTGAATGTTTTAAATACGAAACAACGTTTAATGGGATTATTAAGGTAAAATACCTATTTTCATATTTTCTGACATTCTTGCTATTCAGCGACTCAGTTATCATACGTCAAATTGAAAACCCATTTTACATTGGTCTTATTAATATTTTATTATCACTGTCAACTCTTTTGTGATCGAAAAGATTGCTTAAACTACGACACAATCCAGCAGAGAAACCCAGGAACGCCTACATAGTTTGATACCCGTAGATTTCATTTAGGAGATTTAAGCTTTAAACCTCGTGATGACCTTAAAGTGGCAATAGGGAATGACAAGCTAAGAATTTTGATGGAATACGGTGGATGTTAAACTGAAAGATATTGTAGATAGGAACAACTCCGTCCACTATTCAATAGTTACTCGTCATTTGAAAGCAATTGGTACGAGGTCTGTTTAATGAATACCCGGATTAGAAACGAAAACGCAACTTTTTTAGGTTTTGACAATTTATTTTTTGACATAATCCCCTTTCAACTCGATACACTTTTCTCAGCGGTGTTGCAATTTTGTTGGCTTGCAAAGTACTCCTCCGTTGCGGCGATGACTTTCTCGTTCGACCCGTACTTTTTTCCGGCGAGCGATCTTTTAAGGTTTGGGAACAAAACAAAGACGCAGGGAGCGAAGTCCGAAGAATATGGAGGATGGTGGACCAATTTGTAGTGCAAATTGACCAATTTGGGTGTAGCGACAGTGGACTTGTGAGCTGGTGCGTTATCGTGGTGAAAGATCACTCTTTTCTTCAAATCAACGTTAAATCAGCTAAATAAATCAACGTAGTATGCTCCTGGGATTGTTTTTCCCTTCTCGAAATAGTAAATGTAGATTACACCTCGCGCGTCCCAAAAAACAGTTTCCATTTCCGGCCGAAAGCACGGTCTCGCCTACTTTGAGTAAAACCCATTTTTTCGATTGTTCTTTGGTCTTTGGTGTGTACCAATATACCCATCAATGTCTCATCGACAGTCACGAAACGATGAAAAAACTCCTTAGGATTTCGATTAAACAGGATCAGGCACGTTTTTGAAGTGGTCTTACCATTGCTCTTGTTCTCCGGTGTGAGAAAACTCGGCACCCATCACGCAAACAGCTTTCTCATGGCCAACGCGTTCAGTTGAGTTGCCTGCTATCTCAGCCAACTCGCGAACTTTCACTTGACGGTCCGTTAATACGAGATCATGGATTTTGTTCACGGTTTCCTCTGTAGTAATCATTTTTGGGCCAAATGGAGGCGGTTCATCAAAAACCGACGTACGGCCATGTCTGCTAACTAATGGTAAACGGTTATACAGGAAGGTGAATGGGTCCCATATACACCATCGAGAGTGGGCTTGATTTTCTCGCAGCTTTCGTCACTCAAAAAAGAGCGATACAGCTCTTTTTCCATGGTCGTAAGAAACACTAACACGATGTTTTGAAATGGGTGTCAAAGCAAAACTAATCGTCAGATAGTCACCAAATTTTGACAGTCGGGCTAAAAGAGGTTATACTAAATGATGGTTTACACATACACACAGAACCGCCACCTATCTTCCAATTAGGGTATTCATCAAACAGTTCACGTAAAGTGAAAAAGCGGTGTAAATACTATTCTCTGCGCGTTCGAACGTCTTGGACCTATGTGGCTATATGGGTGAGGAAGGTTTTAAGTGGTTACGTTGATTATTTACGTTTTAGTTTCATATTTTGTGGCTTAAAATGAATATGTTCATTTTGAAGGAATTAAATTATTTTGATGCGTCTGGCAAGTATATACTTGGTGACAAGGAAAACGTCTTGCACTGTTAAATTTGTGTTGCATGCTAATTCAGTTATGTCATACTAGAAATTTGTGTGGTTACATAAATTATTCAAAATTCAGTATTAGTACGTCTGGTAAGCCCTTGGCTACACTTAAAACGTCTTGGATGTATATAATCCTATCTAAGCGGTTCTGTACTGTTATTTATGTCTTGAATCAAATGGTTACCCTTATTCCGTTTTTGGAAAATAACGCGTTTTTGATATTCTGTTACTATGTTAATCTACCACGATATGCTGCCAGACGGTAAGATCTAACATAAAATCACTTTCATCAAGGCTTTATATAATTGTGCATATCGTTTAGTTACCTTTCACAACCAAAAATTACTGCGGGCACTTGGTCTATTCGTTATCGCTTTAAAAATTGGGCTCGAATTGGACATCGAATTTGGCCAAAAAATCTTTTTTTTTTTTGACGAGGCGCACTTTCATCTCGGCAGCTCTGTGAATAAATAAAATTGCCGCATCTGCAGAGATTGACAGTTTGGTGCAGTGGTGGCATCATTTGGATAATTTATTTCAAAAATTCTGCTTGAAATGTCATTTCGGTCAACGGTGAGCATTACAGGGCCATGATTACCAAATTTTTGAGAGCTGAAACTTAAGGCATCGACTTGGACGATCTTTGGTTTCAGCACGATGGCGATATGTCACACAGACATCAAACAATCGATCCTTTACGCGCTAAGTTCGGTCATCGTGTTGTCAGCCGCCTTGTCGATGTCAATTGGCCGCCTCGAAGCTGCGGTTTGACCCCGTTAGACTTTTTTTTTTTTGTAGGGTGCCCTTAAAGTTTGATATTATGCGGACATTAAAACAATATTAAAACGAATATCGTCCGAGTCATTCATGAGAAAGAGCCAGAAACAGTCAACAAGGTCTTGGAAAATTAAATTGACAGGATGCGCTACTGCGAAGCTAGCATGGGCAGCCACATTAATGAAATCGAAATAACATACCGAAAATAATTGATTTTTGTTCATTTCATTTTATTTTTAAAAATAAAATTGAAACTTGAACCACATTGTATTTGCTAGCTGGAGAAGCTTGCTGGTTGAGCTGTAGCTTCTCCCGGACTGTAGTTCTACCTGGGCCCTCGCTTAATTATCAATATAACTGACGCCGCCGAAGGTTGCTACGATTTGACCTGATGTGAAGTTGCAACAAATACTGGGTGCCGTGACCCTTAAATCGGTGAGAGGTTTAAGGTCGGCCTCCGCCTATACCAACGGTGGAGCTTGTGTCATTAAAGTAGCTTCCGCTTTGTTATAACACTAACGTGAGTAAGTACTGATCAGGCGTATCCTGGCTGCCATGGATGTATGGGCATCCCAATAACTTATGTCATTTTTTGTCAGGTATTCACGCAAAACACAAGAGTCGTTTTGTAGCGCTACCTAAGTAGGTGGATCTCTGATGTTTCGAGCGAGCAGAGAAGAGCATTTACATAGCTATTTCACTTTACGAGGGCTCTTTGATTAATACCCGAATTGGAAGATAGGTAACCCTACTGAGTGAGTGTATGTGGGTATATAGCATCATTTAGTACAACCTCTTTTAGCCCGCATGTCAAAATATGATGACAATCCGACGCTTAGTTTTACTTTGACACGCATTTCAAAACATCGTGTTAGTATTTCTTGCGACCATGGAAAAAGAGCAGTATCGCTCCTTGATCCGATTCATGTTTTTGAGGGGCAAAACCTGTGAGGAGATCAAGCCCATTCTCGATAGTGTGTATGCGACCCATTCACTTCCAATACAACTGTTTACCATCGGTTCGAAGTATTTCGCCGTGGCTGCAAGTAGGTTTTTGATAAAACGCGCCCAAGTTGCCCAAAAATGGTTACCACAGGGCAAACCATTGACAAAATCCATGATCTCGTATTGGCGGACCGTTAAGTGAAAATTCGCGAGTGAACGCTAACTGAACGCGTTAGCCATATCCTGCACAAAATTTTGTTCATGGGAAAGCTATTTGCGTGATGGGGTGCCGCGTTTGCTCACACCGGTGAACAAGCGCAATCGTTTGACCATTTTAAAGATGTGTTTGGCCGTCGATGAGACATGAATTCATTGGTATACACCAGAGACCAAAGAACAATAGAAACAATGGACGCGCGAGGTGTGACTATTGACTATTTGGAGAAGGGAAAAACAATAACAGGAACATATTACGTCGATTTACTGTGCCGATTCAACGCCGACGAGTATTTTGCAGGCAAACAAAAGTCGTACCTACTATACGGAGGGGTTAAAAAAGTTGCAGCACCGCTAGAAAAACTATATCGATTTGAAAAGGGATTATATTGAAAAATAAATTGTCAAAACCTTAAAACGTTGCTATGTCATCTCTAATCAGGGTATTCATCAAACAGCCCTCGTAAGTATCTTTTGTGTTTGGAATAAGCTAACAATAAATCCGTCTGTGTTAACCCGGGCCTCAAGTATGCTTACTATCAATGGAAGCCATAACCGAGAAAGTAAAACAGTGCTAACGTGCGTTCGGATCTTGAGAAACTCTGGACGTTACCTAGGAATTTAATCGATGTCTTTATAAATTATGGAAGATGTGATCGAGGCTCGGTAAATTCGGTTTTTCGATTTTGCTCAGGGAGGCGTTGCCCTCTTAAAAGTTCAGTAGGCTAAGTTGATACTGAAGAATGAGATATACTTCGCGCCCTCCACGGATTGTTAACAATCAAACTCGTATATTTTCAATGCAACGAGGAGTGAAATCTAAATTTGGTGTCCAAAAAGACACCAACGCTGCAACTAAGATCGTTTTTCGAGTCGATGAAGATTCGACTACTTCCTTTCTTGGCCTAGATACTGTTCGAAACTATTCTTGAGCACAGGGAAGGTCGATTTCGCACTTACGCATCAACAGGACTACTGATCTCATTGCAACAAACTTCATGTCCCTAAGACAAAGTCAAAACACAGTCAAGGAGCACGGTCTCCTTGCTTATTGTGCAGAAATCTACTTCTTTTTAAATCCAAGGCTGTAAGAGTGCAGGCCATGATATCAATATCTAGAGAAGGGTGACTCTTAAGTGCGTCAGAGAGATAAGAAAGTGAAAGCCCTCACACAGTCCAAACAGACCGTTCTCTATGGCTGCTTTCATTACACGATGTTGCAAGGAGTAATCCAGCCTGGAGTACAGACGACACCGTCGGCTTATGTCGGCAGTGGAAGTGTTTTGGGAGTTATAACAAAAAGCATACTACGATGAACCAGAGCTTTAAAGATAGGATGCCGCCCTGTGAGCAATGTCTGCTTACCCCTATCACATATTGGGCAAAGTCAGCATCCATAATAAGGGTTCTACTCACTTGCACGGCTCTTATACAAAAAAAAAAAGTCTACGACCCTCAATTTCAATGAATGTTCAGCGCTCCTTGAAGCGAAGCCTCATATGATCTTCTTCGTTGCTAGGAATATTGCATCTTGGACAGAGGATGCATTTGCAAAATATCATAGTTTTGTACACTCGAAGCTCAACCATTCTCTTCATGCCCTTTAACATGAAAGAAGTCACACTAAAAGTTCTCAGGATCTTGGCGAACGTGTAGTCATCTTTTCCGATTGTCGATATAAAGACTAACTATATGTGTCAGTGCTAGGCTGGTAGTGAAGATCTTTTCCAAAGTTAACAGCAGTTGGTCAATGCATTTCTGAAGTATTACTGAATCTTCGTCATCTTTATTACGTGTATTTTATGTATTTAATGGCCTCATCTGTTAATTAAATCGATAACGGATACAACCAACGATAGAAGCTGGTTTCGTGTTGGTCCGATCAATTTACCTAGGAAGTGGTTCACAGACTTCTGCTTTCTACTCAATATAGCTAAAAATTTTCTGAGTGTTTTCAGTATGGCTGATTTGTCTCTTTTGACGACTCTAACCATTCTACTGGTATCAGTAAGGGTTTCAATCTTTTGCCAAAAGTCTTTATAGTCCGAATTAGCTTTTCAAATTGCATTATTTTTGCTTCGAGCAGTAAAAATTTCATTCTTCCGTTAAAAAAGTTTAAAGTGAGCGGTTTAGAAGGTTAGCAAATTTACGTTGCACCATGTAACAGAGACGCTGTCCAATTGAGTTTATTGCCGGATTTATCGAGCTCATCTTTGAAGCACCCTCAGTTGAATTTTGTGATTTTTAATTTGGTGTACAATCCGAAGCTGCACTGCTCTATAATATACGTAACCCAAGGCCATGCGAGTATGTATCACGTACAACCGTACATAAATTGAATCAACTTCAATAAAGAATTTTCCCAAATGGAATCTAGACCTAAAAGTTGTGTTCGGAACTGTGCAACGCACTTGCGTTCCTTATCCCCAATAAACTTGTTTCCTCGTGGTTTGTCGCTCTCCAAGACTGCCTTGTTCGCAATGGAACTGTCACCCCGCCATAAGCCGTGACCAGTCTAATGATACTATCTCCTTCTTTATTTGACTTTTATTGGTTATGAATGCATCTAACATATTTATGAGGTTAGACTGCTTTATTGTAACGATGTTGGTCCATTTCCAAGTATTACACCCACAAAGTATGCACTATTTTAAAATCCAAACCATTGCTTCTCAAAATTTTACGTAGGATGACGAACGCAGCTTTTGCTTTGCGAATTCTACTGTCCGCATCCATTTCGATGTTATTATTTTCTTCTCTATCTAGTTAAGATGTTTGAAATATGATGTCATAGTCTATCAAAGCCCCATATTCCCTCCAGATTGCAACACCACTAAATACCACACTGAATAGGTACTACAAAAGATAGCAGTAACGAAAGTATGCAACCTTCTGGAGCTCCGTTGCTAACTTCAAAATCTTTTGACATAGTTGTGCGTGACATGGCGTTTAGGCCATCATAGGTAATGACTAGCTTTTCAGGCATACCTCTTATGCGCAAGGTTCGTTATAAAGCGTCTCGATTCAAGCTGTTCTCAACTCGACGCATTGTTCAGTAATCATCCGCAAAGTATTGATTTGGTTGACGTAGGAGGATCCAGTTCGAAAAGCCTCGATCCAGACAGCCGTCAGGTATCCTTTCTTTGGCAGCTTAACAATGTTTTAATGTCCTGGAAATACTTCGATTTCCCATGCTTTCCTACTTAATAGCTGGAGGATTTTCGCACGGCTAAAAAAAGTTCCACCATGATGCCATCTATGTCATTTGTCTTGTTTTTCTACAGGGCAATTATCGCCGATGTAATTTTAGCGGTCCAAATCGCCGTTTCCTCAAGGGAAACACCAGGGGAACACCAGCGTGTTCCCTAAAATAATCCTATAGATGGTCCTGCTGTCGCTACTAATTGCTGCTTCTAAAACTTTAGTAGCTTTCCGATACTGGACTTCTTGTTCCTGACGCTCTACTACTAAAGTCGCTGCATTGCATGTTTTGAGTTCAAAACATTCGCTTGTCAGCCATATGCTTAGCCTTTTTCTCCTTTTAAGACAAACATTTTTCACAGCGTTTCAGTAGTCGTCGATTTTTCTGAGAGCAAAACCGCTGATTGCTTTGTTTTTACGTTTGTGGCAAAGTTGTTCCTCATTTGTTGGCGGACTTGGGGTTGTAAGTTGGGTAGGTTGCTAGTAATAGATGCAGAACGAAAACTTATAATAGATACTATTAGATGGTGGTCCCTCTCCGTTCGGATGTTACGAACATCTTGTGTTCAGTTTCTAAATCACCGACTAGTAGTACAATAAAATAACCGATCTGATTCGATATACTCGTGTGCTTTCGTTCAGTCGGATATTATCTAGTTTTTTGGCAATCCTTGTGGCTAAACAATGTGCCTCCAGTGAGTAGGTGTCTAACGTTGCCGTTGCCTAAAATCTTTGGCGGTAAAATATTCCATCACGATCACGATATCTCCGTTAGGTGTTAAGTTGATGACAGTGTCTTATTGGGTACTGGTTATGGTCCTTTACTTATTTGAACCACATCAATTACAATGAGATGAATACGACGTAAGTAAGATCTCTATCCCATATTTGCGTTGTTCTCAGAGTCTACCAGGAAGTGTTTTCGACTGTAGTTGGTTCGATTCGCAGGTCACAGTTTTTAGTTAGAGTTAAAAATATTTTCTCAAATTCATAAATGGATCTTTAAAAATATGTTTACTATGTAAGCACAAATCCACATGCTATTCTAAGTATACCAGGCAGGACGAATGTCGTCCTGCATAGGACATAGGACATCAAAAGTGCCTTAACTTTCCGCACTTTATTATAAAAGTGAATCAAAAGGCTTCCGCATTCCCTATGGAATAGCTCACTCGAATTTCATTTCTTTTCATAAAATTTCTGGAAAAATGTTTACCATCATCTTCTCCTTTCCAATTAACAGTTTAATCTAGAAGCAAAGAATTCCGAAAGCAGCATTCGATATTTTTAAAAAAATACTTCATCAAAACTGTCAAACTTTTTATCAACCTCTCAACGAAATTGCAAAAAAAGAAGAAGAAAAAAACAGCCTCATACCAGCTCCGGAGACTTGGCTTGAGCAAAAATATTAAACGGGACTTTGATTGCTTGCCCTCTAACCATACCATACCTGTCTATGGTATGCATATGTCCAAATGCGAGTCGTAGATGTGTTCGCATGTGTTCAAAACGAACTGCAATTTGAACTCTCTTCGCAATCAAAAGCAAATTAAAAGCCAGAGGAAGGAACGGTTTCCCTTTGGTGGAACCCTTACATCCGGGTGATCCGAAACCGTTTTTATTCGAACTGACTTCTCACCGACAACCGCTTTAGCTTTTGTGTTCGCCTTTCTGCTCTCATTTTAGAACTGCCACATCGGACTCATGTTGCTAATTGCATTTCTGACTCCCGTTTTCGCATGTGATAAAGGATTGGGATGGTGCGTTAGCGATCCCAGGTGTATATGGCATAGTGTGTCCTTATCAAAGTCTATTCCAAATCACAAACTCAATATCCCGCTGGGGCCAAAACAACTGGAAAGATTTGGACGTTGCAATGAAAAATGCGCGTTTGGACTTTTATTTGGAAATGGTAACTACCACGGCAACAGTTTAGATCAATAGACAGTTTGTCTGTCCTTCTGTCTGCCTGACGGAAAAACAGACTCAGATAGACAAGCAAAAGAAAATAGAAAAATCAAAACAAACAGAAAACCATCAAAGGCTTGGGAGAAGTGCCCCCCACCGTTCGGCTTCTATTGCGTTTACATTTGACTGCTTTTGCTGTTGCTGTTGCTGTTTCTACTCCTCCATTCAAAGATTATTTTCTTTTTCTCTGTTTCGTCAGTGTTTTCTCGTCGTGTCGCCATCCGCTGTAGCCACCACCACACTTCGTTTTATTTCATGGAACGAGTACCTTGTGTTTCAAAACTCAACGGAAATCGATTTTGTTTATTTACTCATGGTGTTCCCAGTATGGATGCGAACCACGTCATATCCTACAGATAAGGGATATACAGAACAAGAACGCTGGCATCAGATGAGATGAAGTCAGGAGCCAGCACAAGAACTGATACGCTTGTGAAGTAGCTTTAAAAGGGGTGGAAGATGCAGCAATACTCGTATCTGCACTTTACTCCGCCAGAGGTACACATTTTTACATGCCTCGTCAGTTTGAATTATGAACATTTGGCCATATCACTGACAATCCGACAAACTGACTCAGCCAACCTTCCTTCCTCAGCGGATACAGTCGGGAATTCATTTATGCACACCGAAAAAAGGGTGTGGACAGTGTGATTCGTTTTTTCGTTGTTATTTCTGTTCTGTTTCGGTTGTTGTTTCGGAAGCCTAAAGAACTACATATGGATTAAATTTGAAGGGCAAGTCCTGGTCAACCATCCAGACTCTTTGTCTTCTTCTAAGATGACATTTTGACAAGTTCCCTGTTCCAAAGTTCTGTTTAGTGTTATGTTCAATCTTCCGTATTGTATTCAATGTTCAGGCTGTTGATCTGCTTAGGCATGTTGCCGGCCTAAAGCCTGTCATCTAGGAGGGATTAAAGTTTTGCCCTTCTCAATCTTCATAGGGATGCTGTGTGCTCTGAGTGCTCAGATGGAGAATTAATTTGGAACATTTTTCTTCACCGCCACCACTTGTAGGAGGCCATTTATTATATGTATTCCAAGACAGGGATAACATCTATCCCTAGACCTTGACTATCCACTATGACTGTGACTATGATTACATGGAGGGCGACCATAACAATAAATAACGAAAAAAAGTGAATTATGCGATGATATAGGGAAACAACAAGTTCTCCTGAAAATTACAGTGGGAGGACCATTTTTGGCATCAAAAACATCATAACAGTAGAACAAAAAATAAAAGATAGAGAGAAAAAAAAAAAGAATAAATCTATTTTAGTGTCATAACGAAACCATTATCGGGACCACAGAATGCCGTAACTTGAATTAACAAAATGATTAGGGAAATAACGGCAGATAAAGTGAAAATTTATTAACAAAGCCCCACCACGGAAATGGTAGATATTCGACAACAGTCGGCTCTTAGACAAAGTTTCGGAAGCTAATTTCCAAAAGAAAAACGATTGTACCGAATTGTAGTAATCGCTTTAGCAATTCTCTGTAAGGGATAACTTTGGCATAAGTTCGCGTGATGAGTTTGCTTTTATACGCTTCCCTTAGCAGGAATAATGTTCTTCACAAATTACAAATTCGTTGTAAGAAAACAGAAGTTCAGGAGAAACTTTTTGTTTGGCAATGTTAAATTCATGTCAACCATGCAGAGAGAGTGCGAGGACTCGTAATATTGTATATTTAGTCAAAGGTGAACGTTATGATCTGAAGGAGCTGCACTAGACACAAAGAGTTATTGTTAAAATAGAAATAAAAAAATTATAAAAATTTCACAAGGACAATCAGTTACGATGCCGACTGTCTACTTAACTGATGGAAGATTTCGTTGTACAAATGCCGAGGTTTCCCTACCACTTGCCGAGGTTGTAATGTTGGTCTCAATATGGTTGTTTGGCGACTTTGAACGGAGAGAATTAGGGCCCTTATTCGTGGTCGAGTTGTCGCTAATCAGTGTCTTGTTGGAAATGGAATTCGTATCAATGGCGAATATTTTTGCTTGATGCGCCTGATGTTTACCGAAAACGAAGTGGTCCATTGATGTACCAGTAAGCAGTCTCTGTAACTTATCAAGCAGGATCCTTTATGATCTTATGACGTGAAACTCAGTCAATCCTGAGACTAAAAATGTCGTTGGCTCTAGAGCTGGTTTGGAAATGATCAAAAAAACATTGCCTATTCCACCCGTTCTTGATCATTGAGATTCCAGATATATCCACATGGAAGGCAGACCTATATATATTTCCCCAATGTAAGGTGATCTCTATGGTTATCATTTTCTATGCCACCATCATTACATCAATTTGCGTTGGTCCTGCCCTTTTTCATCAGACTTTGCACAGAGATTTCATAAATTTTTGTAGTCAGACTTCTTATAAGAATGTACCCATCAGACCAAAGTCAAAACTAGCAAGGTCAGGGAAACTCTAGCGTCTCTTTTTTAACGCTTTCCGAACTCATCGATGTAATTCTTCCGAAGAAAATCCTGCACGAAATTGAACAGAAACAGCCTCGAAAATACTGTTAGGTACAAAGCGGGGCAAAAGTAATGTCATAGTTTTTGCAAATGACATCAAGTATCATTGAGCTTTGACATTTATGTTCTGGACATATAGGTAGAAAATTGGTTGACAACAAGCAATATTGATATACACACCTGACGAACGCGGAATTATTGTTACTGCTCTGCTGCTATGGTCTGTTAAGAGTGTCTTTTTGGTCGTCCTGCACCATGTACTCAAGCAACTAATCGTCTTGGGTCCACTTGAGATGTCGCAAGAAGTGTCCGTCCCCGTATTGCTCGTTCTACTGAGAATATCACTGCTGTGGTCGAGGACGACCGAGAGAGTATACAAACATCGACGACACAACGATGCACAAAATTTAGCAGCGGCATATGTTCGTTCTTGATTTTGGTAAAAGACCTGAAGATGTTCCCTTATAAAGTGCAAACCGTTCACCAATTGCTGCCTGCTTGCCGTCAAGTGAGGTTAACTTACTCCCATGCTCTCTTAAGTGTGGTTTGTGAATATAGTGAATAAATAAATTTGCGTTTCTCGGCCACGGAGAATCCACATGAAATGCAAGAAGAGCTATTGTATTCCCTCAAAGTGACTGTGGCATTTGTAGAGAAAAACTGATTGATCCTTAATTTTTTGTGGACGTCAACGCCACCACGGTTACCGTAACCTTATTTGGTGAGCGCTACAGACAGTTCTTCAACGAGTTCTTTTTGCCACAAGTTGCTGGATTGGGTCTCGAGCATTATTGGTTCCAAGAGGACGGAGCAACCGCTCGCACTGTTCAAGCAAAGATGAAGAATTTGAATCACCAAATTCCAGGTCGTGTGATCTCCCGTTATGGCGATTTGAGCTGGCCGGCTAGACCGCCAGATCTGACAGCGCCAGACTTCTTCCTTTGGTGCTTTTTAAAATCTCGAGTTTGCAACAACAAGAACAACATTGAAAAAGAAATCTCCAATTTGGAGATGTTTTGCAGATGTTCTCCGAGCAACAATATAAAAAACCGTAAAACGAGCATGTACGAGTACATAAACTCAAGAGGTGGTCATTTGACCGATATCATTTTTTCAATTTATTGTTATCAATTTTACATCTCCAACTAAACTTTTGGTGAAAACGGAGCCGAATATTTTTCATTTCTAGCAAAATGGCAGCCAATTCACATTATGACATTACTTTTGCCCCATCCTGTTTATATATATACTCAAATCTTGCCTTTGCGTTCACTACCATTCTTACAAACGTCTCTGGTACTTTTTGAGTTATTTATGCCGTCAATTTGAGATTTTTTGGAGTTTTGTGGAATGCTTTCTTCAGATTAAGTAACATCCAATGTCGCAGTGATTGTCAGTGTCACAGATTGATATCTGTGAATTTCGAACTACATGTTCGAGCTTCACAAGCTGGAACTTGCTTGTATATTTTCATTCAACGATAACTTCACCGTTACAGTTTTTCGTGACGCTTTTTTGGGTTAGGCATCATATGGTGTCTCAGATTTGCTTTTAAATAAAAATATCATTTTTTCAGAAGGTGGCAACCAACTTTCAACATATCGGCGGAGATAGGACTCTTCTATGAGCACGATCTCTTTTTACTCCTATCACTGCTGAAAGTTGTGCATTATCTCTGTGATGAATTCCAAAATACAATACTTCTAATGACAAAGCTTTGCTTTGCCGAAATAAAAAGGGATCTATAATCTTCTTCACATCAGAGAGGCTCAAAGTAGAATATAAGTAAATTCTGAAGCCCACACAAATGTGAATAAATTTGGCAAGAGGTGCTTTACAAACGACCGACAAAATTTAAGTCAAGCTTCAATCCTTCCCGAGCTATCTCTATGTCAAACTGCCTACTCATGGGGACGGAGAATTTTCCACTCAAATAAGGATATGAGAAGCACACACATAAGTTCTAAAGAGCCGATGATACAACCGGCAAACAGAAAGGATCAATCTTGATATATGTATGTGTGTTCTTATTGTACTAAGAGTGCCACTACTCATCGTAACCAACAGTTCAAAATGCATCTCTTTGCGAACGTATATTTAGAAGTGAAAATAAAGTCTACTTAGCTAAAGAACTAGTCCATTGTAGTCCTTGTCTATATATTTAATATATTTTACTATTGTAAAATTGCGCAGTCGTTTGTAGAAAGATGACATTAAAGTGCCTACAGTATCAGCACCCATTAGATAAGTGCCAAGGAACTCACAAAAATAGTGCTCCGCATTGTTGTCAACACTCTCGCAGCAAGCATTGCCTTGCGAAGTGCTCCGTTACAATATACTTAATTTTGTCTGCCGGTTTCCCAGAGTGTTGCCAACTATAGTTATACTTACATGACACTTAGTATCAGGAAGCCCTAACTGAGGACTGTTTAACGTAGGTTGGAATCCTGAGTCAAACAAGACTCAGCGAGTTCAGCTTTCCGTTCAGCTTTACGTTTAGGAAAGCTTAACACCCTCGAAATATTTAAGTCTTATCAAAGTGGTGTACGAGTATATTTCTGACGCAACGAGAATTGAAATCTATCACACGCGCCGCATACTAGATCGTTTTTGGAACACTGCATCAAGATTCGACTGCATCTGTCTACTGGGATATGTTTCTACCCGAAATCATGCAGGTGTTGGCGCGCAAATTAGTGACGTTTCCAATGACATTAATTAGTAGCCACCTCTACATCAAAAAGTAAATTTCATACTTTCGCAGCAACAGGAGTTAAGTCAGGATGTACCAAAAACCTTTTCCTCTTAAATGGAAGATGGAATTCAGAGTGAAACCCCTGATATTGATATCGAAGGAAGGGAGATTCATGAGTGCATTCAAATCCAAACGTGCTAGAGAAACTCCTCATGCAGCAGAGACAGGTTTTAAGTAAAGCATCGTTGTCGTATTTACGTGAAAGCTTATCCCCACCAGACAACCGGTGCATATGATATAATTTGTCTTTTCATAGCCGTGTAGGTCCAAAGGACCACCCTCGGTAATTAGCCCTCTTTTCTAGCCCAAAGCTCCTTTATACTGTCAGAAATCCCACAGCAACTTTGAGGTTTTTAATGTGACACGTTCAGTCCAAAGAAGTTAGCTATCCAGGATGACAGCCAAATGCTTATTTTCGTTGGAGGGATTTATGGTGATGCCTTTTTGGGCTAGACGAGTCGAGTAGAGTCCGCTGACTCTTTCTCGTGGAAATAACCGCCAGAAAGAAGAGCTATTGCACATCATTCCGTAAATTCTTGAGCTTTGACGTTAGAGCGGTTGTGAGCATTAAGTAGAGAGTCGAACAGTCTAGCAGTCGGGACATAGGCATTTGCAATGTTCTTAGTGCTATTGAAAAAAGTCAGACTTATTGATCTGAAGCTCATGGCAAGCATGTAAGTATCTTTTGCGATTGTCGGTATAGTGGCTGTAGACTTGAATCCCGCAAAGGATGTAACCGAGTATCTAATGGCCTTATACGTTACCACAACCAATGACAGTGGTAGGAGCTGGATTACATTCGAAGCGAGCCATTGCATATTATGGAGAGTCTTTGCTTTCGACTCAGTGTAGGTGACGTCATATCGTCTGGGTGTTTTCAATCGGACTGATTTACCGACTTTGTGGAGAGCATGCACCAATTCATTTCTCAGATTTGATCAAAAGAGTGTGCTTGATGAAATAAATCTCAGCACCGTATGCCGGATCCACAAAAAAGACCTCTCAACTTCGCTAACTATAAAGGTATAGATCTCCTCAACATCGAATACAAGATCTTATCTGTTATATTGTGCAAAAATTTGAAACCCTTCGCCAACAATCCGATAGGTTCCTATCAGTGCGGTTTAAGGCCACGAAAGTCTAACAGGTCCTGGAAACAATTCTAGAAGTCAAAATCGATACCTACCATCTTTTCATCGCATATGAAAAAATTTATGGAGACCAGCTATATAGAGCCATGTCTAGTTTTGGTATCCCTGACAAGCTCGTCCGTCTGTGCAGAATGACGAATTAGAACGCTCGCTGCTCCGTGAAGGTTAGTTACAACTTAACATAGACCTTTGCTGTCACAAAAGATTTTGGACAAGGTGACACACTGTCATGTGACTTCTTTAAAACCTTACGTAAAGGACCGTGCGGAACACACAAACGAACACTGAAAGCATAATCTGTCAAAAGTCTGTACAACAGTGTACGCCGATTATAACATCATAATTGGCAGAACTCAGCAGGTAATTCGATTCAAGGTAGTAAATAACTTTGTCTACCTTGGGTCTGCTACGAATTCTGCCAACAACACGTCAATAGAAATAAAACGAAGAATCACTTTTGCCATTCGCTATATCTTTAGGCTAATAAGGCAACTGAGTAGTAAGGCCCTATCCCGAAAAACTAAGGAGACTCTATATAAGACTTTGATCATCTCAGTCCTACTTTATGACACAGCAGCATGGACCCAGTCGAAAGCGGATAAAGATATCGTCGGTCGTTTCGCAGAGTCTTCGAATCTAACCCGGAGAAGCCATGCTACTGTATACTTTGTAAATAAATCGATAGGCAGTAGGTGTAGGGTAACGTTTAAGGCATCAGATGGTTATATACCCTCATTACCTACACAGACTGGCCTTTGGAGCTCTTTTTTAAACCTATTGATGTTCTATTTTTTTTTTTTTTACTTAGCGCTGGCCACCTAGCCAGCCAATTATTGTTTCATTGGAATCTGAATCATACACTTCAAATGCTTAGGTCTTAATTTTGCAACTGTTTCGAGAAGATAGGGCAAATGTGCATCATGTCAAGATTTGCCAACCTCAAAGGACAATGCGCTTTTACTTTAAGTTGTTGTTGTGTTACTACTCTAGTAACTAGTTTTAAGTTTAGGAGTAGTTTTAGTTAAGCATTGGGAGGAAACTGAATTACGGTAATGAAATGCCATCCAACAGAGAATTTCAGTCTTGAAAATGCTTTTAATCGGATTGCTCGCAGACCAAAGAGCACCAGTTTGATTAGATTTTCATTAGGGCTCTTTACATAGTTTATATCTAAATTATTTACCTGCTGTTCCACCCTAAGCTCTACCATTACGACTACTGAATATCTATCATAGCTATCAGAACTTTTGAAGATAGATTGTCTTTCGAATTATTGCAAGACTATTGGCATCTTCAACGGTGCATGCAACTTTTTTATGGCTGAAAACTTTATAATCTCACCGGGTGTGATATCGTGTCATTAACGTATGATTATAAGCCCGACTGCAGAGTACAGAGACAGTCTCCTACCTGAAAAAAAGTACAAAGTACCATATAGACATTGTCGTCATTTGTTATGCATCTTCTACAACACATATATTTGTATAGCAACAAACCTCTTTTCGAACAATTTAAAGTTTACTCCGCTGTCATTAAATTGGCATCATTGTCCCCTTCCTAAATACCTCACATACCCGGACAAACTCCTACATTACGGCATGCCATTCTGGAAGCCGTCTTCCATTTTGACATTGTATCAAACTCGTATCCCAAGTACCGAGGGATACTTATCTACTTTATCTTTGCCATAAAACTACAAACAAACTTTTTCATAATCCGTCCATAAAATGCATTCACGTCTTTATACCTTCCCCAAAACCCTCACCACCTTCTCTGTGCCTTCTTTTTTATTCTGTAGATACGTGTGTACCAATTAAAATTAAGTTTTACTGGAAAAGGAAAGGAAGAGGGAAACTCTGCCAATAAACTGGTATAACAAGGCAACCAACCATTTTCCATTATCATCACTTTTCATCTAATCATCGTTATGTCTATCTTTTTCCAGAGTCTCGAGCACTAACCCAACTAGAACTGCGACTTGAAGATGAGTATCTAAGTACGAGTATCTGGGTAACTATGAGTAGACGGGACCACTATCCAAACTACTGTCAGTGATGCTATCCCAGGATAAGATACGCTGTTGCTCTCTACGTCGCGTCGTCTTTGGTGCTGTTCTCTTTCTGCAACTAGTTCGTGGTGATGATTATGAAAATACTAAAAGCAGATACGAAAAAAAAACACGAGTTGTTCTTCTTCACAAAAGATTCGACGAGTCGGCTGATTTGACACAGTGTACCGGGAAACACGCATCTTTTGAAAATTTCTATCTCAATTGTGCTATTTCAGCCCTGCAGGCGACGTTCAGGAGAAACTCCAAAAAGTTTCTTCGAACGGTGGGTGGGATATAACGAAAGATACACACTCTCCTTCAGGTATACCCACTGGCTCACGACTGCCTTATTTCCATTTTTTTACTTTTTTTTATTTTTGCAAGTTTTGCACAGGACCTTGTTACAGGATATAGTCGTTGTAGCTTTGCGTTTTTTGTTTGTAAGCGTGTTGCCACTTAAACAACTGTTTGGTCCTGAATGGTTGCCTTGTCAAGTGGAAACAGACAGTAAGCACTTATCTCAAGGATTGCATCTCATTTACTTTGTGTGTCTTCCGAAGTGAAATAAGCCGAATGCAAGAACTAAGTTGGGTGGTGTTGGGATGAAAATCGACCTCCAGGACAAGGGACACATCACCTACCATCACCATCGCCTCACTTGGATGGTTAGAAGAAGAATGGTTTTTTTCTTTTTTTTAAAGTTTTTACCATTCTTTTGGCTTTGTGCCAAGTACAGAGATACCGTTGTCGCGTTATCATTGTGTCGTTGTCGCCTTGAATACTGGAATGGGCTTATTCTGGTGCGTGGCTGTAGTGATTCGAGTCAAAAAGTTTTCGTCTCCTTGCTTCGGAATTTTTTATATATTTTGTTTTTGTTCTCTTTGAGAAAGAAATATAAAAGAAGAAGAAACAGCGGAAGAGGAATGGCAATTCACACAGAACGAAGTTTTAATTTATAACGAATACGTGTCCCAAAGAATGCATAAGGTTTGGTTAATTTTTGGTAGTCACGTACAGATACATACCGGGACGGGACGATCAGTTTATGTTCTGATGTTCTGCATGCGCCTGGGAAAAGATGACGGTCTTGGCGATGATTTATTAGGCGGTGTATGAAATGAAATGCAGAGCAGTGCATTGTGATGTGCACTGTCTCGTATTGTATCGCATATGCGTCGAATGGGTAGTAGATTATGGACTTAACGCGTTTCACCTTGTCAGACTGGGTACCGTATCCGTAAATAATCACCTCACGCACAGTGCAGTGGGAACCATCAGTGATGGGTGAACTGATGATTGGTGGGCGACTGGGCTTGGGATAGTGATTGTAAATGGCCAAAGCCAACGTAGCAACCATTGAAGTATGGTTGAGTACACATTGCGATTCGTTAGTCTTGTGTCCTTTCCCTAATTGGCGGTCGTATTTCTGTGTTCATTAACGATTTTAGCTCTTTTTTTTTAGACAGAGGTAACCACTATTTTCTCTCCTTTTTTTGTGAGATATCCTTTAAACGTGACTGCAACTTTTCATAGCAGTTGTACGGATTGTGACAACATTATTCCATTGAGCTCATGAATGGAGTGTCTCTTATTTTATGCGCACAGAGCCATTCATCATTTTAAAATTCTCATTCATTTTCAAAAAGCAAGGAGAACAAGGAGTAGACCTGATATCTTATCTGCCAATGACATCTACATTGGTTTGAAAAGTAGACACGATTTGAAATTGTTTTTTTTTTTTTTTCTTTTTTGATTAGAGAAAATCATTTGTTCAAAGGGTCGGCTACTAGACAATTGTATTGTTCTTCCTTTATTGTCGTATTTTCTGCGAAGTCAAAGAAAAATGCGACATCCACGTCCCTTGTAGATCCTCGGGAGAAGGGATTTCTATTTGATATTTGATTTATTTTTATTAAGTCTATATCTCTATCAAATTTGGCAGTTGGAAGTGCCACAAAGATGCACAAAAATACAATAAGTCAGCAGGTTTTGAAACCTGGGCGACAGCTTATACGAGTACTGCTACATATGTATGTATGTATGTCAGATCTCATATTTCCGTATCAAGTAAAATGAAACGTTATTGTAATATGATTCTAATTTCAATCTCATTCCATAATCCTGTCATACTTAACTCAGTTTCATATTTTATTGAACTATTTACCGGGCAATGCAAATTTCGATTATTTAGGAAGCTTTTCACGTTAACTCTTTTTGAGTCCTGTTAGTCTAATATCAAAAAACAAGTCAAACAGTCAAAAGTCATGTTTTCATCCATGCAAGTCACTTCTCCAGTATTTTACACGGAGATATCCCTAACTAGTTGCAACCAAGGTACGTCATCTGAAACTTTGCCGTGTGTCCATCAACCTCTTGTCAACTCCCTTACAAGCTGCATTAAGTGCTGAAGGGCAGATGCATCGAAAAAAAAAAAAAAAACAATTCTGCAGACGACTGCGGCGATTCAGGCCAAATGACAATTTCCAAATTTTATCAAACCTGCTATTGCCAGAAATGACTTAGTAGAACCGTTTGTAGGACAGAAAATACACCGATAAATAAAAAAAACGGAGATGACACTGTGAGTGCAGCCGATAACTTCTCGTTATTTTCTGCTTCGCTGTCTTTGGCGGCTGGCATATCTATACATAATATATTTGAACAATAGAATTTGGAGAGTTCGGATCATTAACCTGATCGGATAAGCGGCCCCTTTCATGACCGAAAAACTGCAAACAAACCGTATCACACAATGTACAATTTTACAGTGTGGTGCAAAAAATAACATTCGTTTATTTTATTCTTCTACAGCTCGGCCATTCTGATCAAGTGATCGACACGATCACAGTAATGTATTGGGTATGTTATTTAATTCTTGCGGTTTTTTTTTCAAAATTTGAACGTTTATTTAAGAAAAACATGTTACAATATTATTATTCAAAGTATTGCCCATCTGAAGCTATGACTTTTTGCCATCTTTCTGGATTAATTGTGTTTGGTAGCGTTGTCCATTGATGGTTTCACCCGGTTTTAGCAGCTCATAATACAGCACACCCAACTGACCCCACCAAATACAGAGCGTTACCTTCGCGACATGGATATTCGGCTTTGCCGTTGATTTGGCTGGTTGGCCGGAAGTCACATATGATTTTGTGCGCTTGGAGTTGTCGTAATGGATCCATTTTTCATCACCAGTAACAATCCGATGCAAAAATGACTTCCTTTTGTGGCGTTCCAGCAGCATTTCGGACATGCAAAACCGCCTTTCGACGTCTCTCGGCTTGAGTTCATGTGGAACCCAATTTCCTTGCTTTTGAATATATCCAGCTGCTTTTAAACGTTTTGAAATGGTTGCTTGAGTGACACCCAAAGATTTTGCGAGCTCTTCTTGTATTTAGCAACAATCTTCATAGAGTAATGCTTCCAGTTCTACATCTTCAAACTTTTTTTGGTTTCCCAGGACGTTCATCGTCTTCCAAGCCATAATCACCACTTTTAAATCGTGCAAACCACTTTCGGCACTTTCGCTCAGCTAGCGCATGTTCACCATAAACTTCCACCAAAATACGATGACTTTCGGCAGCAGTTTTCTTCATATTAAAGTAATGAAGAAGAACTCCCCGCAAAAACACTTGTTCAGACACAAAGTTCGACATATTTGAGTGAAAAAAATTGTTGTTGTTTACGCTTCAAATGAATGATATATACTGAAATGACGTACAATGACAGTAGCTTTCCAACGCATGTTCCAATGGAATAATAACAATGGAATAATACAAGTTACGACATCTCTTAGCAAACCGCACGAATTAAGTTATAGACCATCATTAGTAAAAACATTTTTTACCTCATATGGACCTCGAAACTTCGCTAAGAGTTTTTTTTATGTTGTCACTGTATTTTTAACCATAATGAGATCACCTTGTTTGTATTTTGTTGGCATCTTGTGACGGTTATCCAAATAAATTTTATTTTGCACTTGGTGTAAACTCTGTGCTTCTGTTGATAGTGTTGTTAAGCGCAAACTCTATCTTCGCCAAATGTCTATCCCAATCACTGGTTGTATTGGAATCACATTCCTTAGCAAGCATTTCCGACGAGAATTTGACTGGGATGAATGTGTTGCGATTTTGATATGTTTGATGCTATTTACCTCCATAAATTTCAAGAATTCTTTGGATCTGAAATAAGTTCCACTATCAGAAACAATGCGCTTAGGTCGCGAATAAAACATCAAAAAACGATGTGAGGTACCTAATAGCTTCTTTACTTTGTGTTGTTTTTACCGGATAAAGTTTGGTAAACTTTGTGAAGGCATCCACCACAAGAAAAACATGTTTTCTTTTCGATTGTTAATTTGGTACAATAAATTGCAGACTTCCTATTAGAATCGAATGTAAAGTTGCTTCAACTTTTCCAGAGTGTGGTGAAAAGTATATGCATTTTAGATACGTCTGAATGTAGGATTTGATTTTGTCCTTCATCTTTGGGAACCAATAGCAATCAGGCAAATACTGAAAACATTTTTCTACTCCCAAATGACACATCGCCTCATGATGTGTGCGAATAACTTGGTTCTCCATATGAGATGCAACGTAGAAAAGTAATCTGCCTTTGCATTTCCTATATATCAACCCATCCATTATCTCATATAAAGGACTTTCACTTTTCTCGAGACTATTTGCAATAGAAGTTATCTTTGGGTCCTGCTTCGGAGCAGCAGCTAGGACGAACTCTAAGGATTTGTCATCGACATTGAGGATATTGAAGTATCTACTCAAGGCATCGACATACCCGACAACGAAATCAAAACATTGTAATTCTAACGCATGTCTGGAATTTCGAGGATTCAATGAAATTGAATTTTCTTCAAAGTCAAAGTCAAGGCCTGACAATATGTTATTACTTTGAAAGGCATTCCCAATAAATAGATCCTAAACCTCCTAAAAGCATAAATTATAGAAAAGTGTCTCAAGCTCAAAGCTGTGATATTTACTTTCTGCTTCTGATGCTCGCTTTGAGAAATAAAATGTAGGATGAAACTTCCCATCCACCTGCCTCTGTACAAGCACGGCTACGAATCCAATCGAACTTGCATCACAATGCAATTCTGTGGAACTATTCGGACTATATAAGCGAAATGCTTTATAAACTTCCGTAAGAAGGAACATAATCCCAAAAACTTTGTACGTTCTTAGTACACTTTGGTATCGGAAAGCTCTTAATTAAATTTAATTACAGATGATACCATCTTCTGTAACCCTATAACCGAGGTAAGCAATTTCAATTTGCATAAACATGCACTTATCGAACCTAAGTTTCAAATTGTTATCAACTATCAGCTTAATTACTGAATCTAGAACTTCTAAGTGTTCCTCAATAAAAACGGTAACGATGAGAACGTCGTCTAGATACGTAAGTATTTTTCCTTTTCTAAGAAGATCATAAAACGCTCAAACACAGAAGGAGCATTTTTCAGCCCGAATGGCATTCTTGTATACTCGTATTGCCCCATTGGGGTAGTAAACGTTGTATATTTCATCGAATCATCTGAAAGTTTTACGTGGTGAAAACCATTTTTCAGGTTTAACGTAGTAAAATACTTTTTATTTTTTAGACGATCGAGATGATCTGATCTGATCTGATCAATGAATGGCAGGGGGTAATTATCTCGCAATGTGATTTTGTTGAGCTCTCTAAAGTCAACGCAAAGTCTAAGTTCCTTGTTCTTTTTGTGTACTAACACAATCGGTGAAACATAACGAGATCTAGATTCACGGATAATCCCCTTAGCCAATAAATCATCAATAATTTTTTGAAGCGAAAGTTTGTGTGTATGTGGAAGCCTTCTAGGTGCACAACGGAATGGAATATGCTTCAATAGGGATATCTTCATTTCAAAATTAGTTTCCTGAAATTGAAATTCGTACGTTAAACTATTTCCCTAACTCCAACTTGAGTATCTTCACATATACCGGAGTTAACATTTAAATCTAACTCACCGCTCTCCGTAACGTCAATGTTGAGTATTTGGTCAATGACGTCAGCTAGCTTATCTTGATTGTTTGAATGAGAAAGTAGAGATGAGGACTGAAATCCAATGGAGTTGCTTAACGTTCTGTGATCTTCTGTGGTTGCTGCTGATATTGAAGTTTATTTTTCCAAATGCCAAGCCCGTTTTCTGTATAAAATCTCTTCTCTTAAACCTTCAAACTCTATAATGGTATTTATCCTTCCAATAACTTCCAATAGACTACTATTAACGCCACATTAAGTGTGTTTGGGTTTCTCCAGCGCTAATAGCAAAGGTGATGGCAGGAATCGTTCTTGAAGAAAACTGATTGAAACTTCCATTTGATCACTGGTCCACTTGCATCGGATATTAAGCTCGAAATCATTGTCACTTGTTGTTGTTCATCTCGAAGCAGTGCCATGACTGGGGTTTGGCTTTTACAACTTCTTGAAATGTGGCCAGGTTTTTCGCAGTTGTGGCATGTCACTTCTTTTGGAAATTCGAATTGGTGAGTCGTTTAGGCATCGGTAAACTATCGGCAGGTGTTCTAGATTTGATTGGTTGTACTCGACGCGTATGCGGGGTAAGTGATGTCGATATCTTTACTCGCTCAGTGTTGTCGCGGTGGTTGTTCTTCAACTTGGTATATTTCTAAAGGGCGGATTTTAATTAACCAATGCTATATGCAATGTATAAAAGACTTTTATAAGCTTCTGAATCAGGAATACCTTTTATTGCATATGTAGGACATACTAGTTATACTGCTACATTGATTCGTCGCTATGTTTTTTTCTTTCCCGCAGGCAAAGGCACTTTTTAACTGTGTCCAAGTTCGAATATTAACTGTTCGGATAAACAATTTGGCTGTGCCCTTCAGAAGCCTCTTTGCGTAAATGAATTTGTTTCGGTCATCTAGACCCAAGACCTCCGAACACTCCTCAAACTGTTCCATCCAGAACTGCACATTAAAATTGTCATCTCTACTAAAAGGTGATACTGAATCTTCTACATCTCTAAAGTAGTACACAGAGGTTGATCGATAATTTGGCGATAATTTGGTTGTTTAAGTTTCTTAATCTTCTCATTTTTTTACAAATTCTTTGTAGCTTCAATAGTTCAGCATCCAGCGGATCTTCATCTCGTCGCTGGATTCATTACTTAAAACATGGTCACATTGGGGGACTGAATCGTTGATGCTTAGTTCTCTGCTCGTCGATGAAAACTCCTGCATAGCATAAGTTAGGCGTAGTCTTCGTTCATGTAATCCAGCACTGCTTTGGCACCAGTTGTTTAACACTTTCAGTATGTTCTTTAGCCTGGATACTGTAGCAAACTCCAAGAAGTTTATCCATTCTTCCGACATTGTCAATAAAAATAACCTTTCCGTCTATCAAATCACAGATTTGGCACAAACGTACACTCGCACAGTACAGTAGTTCCAACATCGATATTTGGAGAAAAAACTATTGATTCACTCGCTGTAATCCCACCTCTGAGAATTGTAGGACAGAAAATACACCGATAAATAAAAAAAGGAGATTACACTGTGAGTGCAACCGATAATTTCTCTTTATTTTCTGCTTCGCTGCCTTTGGCGGCTAGCATATCTATACATAATATATTTGAACAATAGAATTTGGAGAGTTCGGATCATTCACCTGATCGGATAAGCGGCCCCTTTCATAACCGAAAAACTGCAAACAAACCGTATCGCACAATGTACGATTTTACAGTGTGGTGCAAAGAAAACATTTGTTTATTCAATTCTTCTACACGTTCAATAATTTATTTACACGATTTTGACAGAGGATCATCTGCCAAATGATGATTTTGACTTATCCAAAAGAAAGATCTTCCAATTATACCGTAGAGTCAAGAGTCTTGATCTTGAGTACAAGATCTTGTCCGCCGTACTGTGTAAACGCCTGAAACCATTTCTTAGCAATAATATGCACACTACAGCAGACTCTAGAGAAAGCTAAGGAAGTTAGTATCGAGGCTCACCTTTATAGTTACCAAGGCTGCATATCACAGCATCTATAGAGCCAAGCTATACAAAAGCAGTTTGTCTCGGATTTAGGAGTCCTTGCCAAACTCGACTCATTGTGCAATAATGAGAAAATGAGCGCGATAAAGAGCGCTCGCTTTTCCATAAGACCTGGAACCATGCTAACCGAGTTATTTGATGCATGATTTAGACAAGGTGATACACAGTCGTGTAATTTCTTTTACATTATTCTTGAGACAAATTTTCCAGCACCAGAGGCACATTGTTCCAAAAATTTGTGCAACCACTGAAAGCCAAAGTTTTGTCAGAAGAAACCAAGGAGACTCTATATAAGATCCTAATCATCTCAGTTTCAGTATTTTTAACCGTTTTGAACGCTACGAGCTGAACAGCGGCATGTATCTTAACAGAAAAGTTCGGTTTAGAGGGTTAGAACATACAAAGCAAATGAAAAACAACACTAGCTCGACGAATGTTCGATTCCCTCCCAAAGGAACGACATTTGTATGACAAGTATTGTAGAATGGGACCTCAACCAATTTGATGTACGTAATGCAGTTGACAACAGACTGTGCTAACTGGAAAGGTTTACTGCTTGAGGTCCAAATCCACTTCGGACTGTTGTATCATCTTAGCAAGAAAGTAATATCGACTAGTGTACAAAAAATTCTTTAAGACATTCAGCAACACCATAAAGCTTTCGCTCAGAGGCTTTCGCAGCCATTCGTTGCAGACTAAGTCCTACTTTCTTCGTACGCTGTGTCCTTTTTATCACTTTTTGCGCAGAGAGGAATAACGAGCAAGAGAAACTTCTTTCATAGGCAAAAAAGATGGTAAGATCAGATTAATTTTTTTCCCCCGTTTTTCCGTATCTGGCCCCTAAATCGAACCCGGGCTCTTAACACATTAATAGACGAGCTAAACTACCACATCGCCTTGCAAATATATATTTGACATCGAAATCATAAAGCTCTTAATCACAACTAGATGGTCGGATAAACAGAGTAATGCTAGGTATGAGTGCAACTTAAAATGTCGCTCGGCAAGAAACACGATGAATTTTCTTACATCAAAAATTAGCCATACCCTAACGAGCGATAACTATTTCCTTTTCTTGAACTTACCTAGAAGAACGAGCAGCCCTAAGCAAACGAGGTGTTAGATAGTTGTTTAGGAATTGAATTCACTCAGGAAAGTGCGAAAGTATAGGCACTTCACAAGGGTTCAAAGAAACTTAGTTAAATCTAACTATGAGAGAATCCTTTCAGTTGCCAAGCAGAAATAACAGATTTCATTAAGGTACAATAGTTGAAAAACACGGGACAGGCTATCTTCCCGTTCAAGTAGTGGTGTACAATTGATACAGAGAGTGAACCTGTGGCTAAGCCAAGATCCATGGAGCGCTCGGGTTTTGGGCATCCATCTGACTAAACTCATATCCATGGCGAGTCTCACTTTTCAATTTCAGAAATGTAACTCTTTGCTGAAACAACAAGAACAACTCTTAAGTACGGGACTGCCTCTTTTTCTTTGTTATGGTAAATTTTTACTCCAAAGCTTCTTTTCAATTTTTCATCCTAGTGGATGAATTCTAGACATAGGAATTATTTTTGCTTAAAACTCAGTGAGAGCAAGCCAACAAGACATTGACAGCTCTCGATTTAGGCACTGACAACAAAAAAATTGTTTACTTGTCCGGATCTAATCTTCCCTTTTTTCGTCACTGACATCACTTTCTGCACTTGAAATCTTTGGATTTAGGGAATTTCAAAGAGCTGATGCGACGATAAAAGCAATGCTTATTCAAAAATTTATTTGTCATCGAAGAGTCAAAGCTATATTCGCAAAATTAACCATTATTGGAACCATAGCCATACAAAGGAACAAAATGACAGCGTCATTCCGTAAGCAAATGATCCACTATTTCTTTATTTTCAGAAGCCCTAAGCTGCACAGCAATTCGACCCTCAACGATATTCTGGACAGATAACACCCGATGACGGTATGTTGAGACTTTCGCTGGGGAAAACAATTCAACCCAGCTTGTAAATGCCAGATATTACTACTCATAACAGTCATGATCGCCAACAACCTGGACTTGTTTTTTACTTCCCATCCTCATAAGTACACCATTGATGTACTCTCCTTTCTAGGCCAGTCGAATCACTTTGTCATATCAGCTAATTTTTCGTACACCAACCGCACAGTTAGAGAAAAGATTCCTAAAAGAATCGTATGGCAATACGTGAAAGCCAATTGGAGCTGACATTAGGAATTTTAATTGGCCGTCATGTTTCCTCGATAACGACGTGGATGCCACTGCTGATATGAGCCCTAAGGAGGATATCAGAGTTCAACCGAGGCAGCAATGACTGCAATATCTATTTAAAGCGTGTGAAATTTCAATATGACCAAAAACTGAAGCAACAAATACTACAAGTCTACAAGTCCCAAAAGTAGTAAAAATTGTTAGTCATTCGTCAAAAAACATTAAAAATGCTACCTCATCCTCCATCCCAGCGCTTATTTATATTGACATTCCAGCTGTCAGCTCTTTGGAGAAGCTGAATCTGCTTGCTGCACACTTTGCTGACAGCTCAACACTCCCAGATTGTGCTTCGTCCCCGTTTACACTTGAATGCTTCGAATCTTCAATGAGACGAATCTACTCTCGCCGTCATGTAATAGCAAGAGTTCATAAAGATCTTAACATACCTAAATCCGCTGTTGGTATACCTCTCCTGATTTTAAAAAAAAGAATTCTTCCAACGCTCACAAAACCACGGTGTAACTTTTTTTTATCAATCCTACTCTTTAGGACTCTTTCCGAGCAAATGGAAAATAGCAACCCGTCCCTAAAAAAGGCGAATCTTGTCTCTCCTACTACAGACTCATTGCATTTACGTCCCTCATAAAATATCTCGAAACACGAAAACGTCTCAATGACCGAAAGTCTTTTTGTATCAACAGGTCCACTGGTGATTTGATATCATATCTCACCGAAAAGTGGAACCAAAGTCTACGCCAATCTGGTGAGATCAAGGCATTTCACAGAGTTTGACATAATTTTTCGGAACGTTCAATTCAAGTCATCTTAGATGGTTTCAAGTCTGATATTCACAAAATAAATGCTGTTGTGTCCCAGGACTTCGTTCTTATTCCGAATGATCTCTTGTCTGCTACTTCTAACCGAATATATGGAATTCTTTGCTGACGGAAAAACTCTCTGCTTTTCATATTTATTCCCGACCTTTGACTCTGATGTGGTACCTGCTCTTCGCCTGTAGAACGGGAACAGCAGCTTATGTTAGGCTTATTAAATTTCGATTGGGGAACTATCAACATAGTGGAATTCAATGCTTCCAAAACACAATGCTCTCTGCTGTCGTTAAAGCGAAATCCAAACACCCAGCCATTATCCATGAATGCCACTTGCGTCGTCGAAACTCAAAAATTTTCCATTCTCGTTATATGTGTCAATGACAACCTTCGTTGGAATGACCACATATTTGATGTCGCCAAGTTTCCCCAAGCGACAGAAGAAATAGGTTTCCCCTCTAAACTGGCCTCAATATAAGGGGTGATTCATCGTGATGTTTGATTTTCAATTGGCTTTTTTTGACAAATCACGCATGACTCCTATCAAACTGCATAATCATTTTTGTTCAATATCGTTTGGCAAGTCATCATAAAAAGACTCATATCACAACAGCGTCTCCAAATTGTTCAGCTATATTACTAAAATCAGCGTTCTGTGAGAAATGTTTTTCGAGCGATTCGAGGAACTTACATCGAACGCATAATCGACCTACTGAAACCACTATTGATGATACTCGACTGGTTAGACCACATCCAGCACGTAGTGAAGAGACTATAGTAACTGTAGCTGAGAGTGTACGCGAAGACCGTGACGAATGGATTCGTCGTCGTTCTCAGCAGCTTGGCTTGACGTATTCGACAACTTGGCCTATTTTACGTAAGGATCTCGGCTTAAAAGCGTACAAAATTTAACTTGTGCAGGAATTGAAGACGGGCGACATATGATTTGCGTCATATTTCCAGTGAATGGGCTCTGGAAAAACTCAATGAAAATCCGTTTTTTTATCGTGAAATTTTGTTTAGTGATGAAGCCCATTTCTGGCTCAATGGATTAGTTAATAAACAAAATTGCCGTATTTGGGCTGATGAGCAACCCGAAGAGTACCAAGACCTACCATTGCCTCCATTAAAAACAACGGTATGGTGTGGTTTATGGGCTAATGGAATCATTGATCCATATTTCTTAAAACATGATGCAAATCAGAATGTTACCGTCAATAGTAACCTTTATCGCGCCATGTTAACGGACTATGTGCTTCCTGAAATTCGAGCACATGGTCTCGGTGAATTCTGGTTTCAATAAGACGGCGCTACGAGCCATACAGCGCGTGAAACAATGGACTTGTTGAGAAATCATTTTGGTGAGCACTTAATTTCATGTTTTGTTACGGTAAATTGGCCGCCTAGATCATGCGATGTCACACCTTTGCACTTTTTTCTTTGGGGATATGTAACCGATAGTAAAAATTTTTAGTTCACTTTAAAATTTTTGTGTTTTGTTTTACATTATAAATCAAACCTCACGATGAATCACCCTTTATAAGGCATCCATCTCCCCAAAATTGGAGCAAACTATTCAAAGCTGCGTCAGGTGTGCCTAAAACCTTTCTGCACCTGCTAGATAGGATTCAAAACCATGCGATACAACTCGTTAGTGATGCTTATATCACACAGTCAATTGACAACTTCGAACACCACGAAATTTCTTCTGTATCACCTTGTTCTCTTTTTCCTTGTCATTATAACTTGCAAACATTTAAGACCAACGTACATAGGTATCACTCTTTTCTTCCTATGTAAACATTTAGTAGCCCCTTGAGCGCGCGTTAATCATACAAAAAAAGGGTATCTTCATCGAATAAATTAAAATTAAGTCTTAGACAATATTGTTGCAACGGAAGGTACACGATATTACCTCTGAACACGGACCCATAAGATATCTTTGTGACAAAAGCCAGGCTTATGCAATATATAAGTCACCTTGTGACTTTCCGACGAATCTTTTCCACAAAGCCAATAATATTGACCTGGAATCGTGACCTTGCTGCAACAAAAGCCTTTGTTTAGTTCCCAAATCCAATACCAGGCAATAAATAAAGATATCGTCATTTCTAATTTATTATTAGCGTCAGCTGATCTTGTCAGAGCTTCTCAAAGAGAACACGAGAAGCGGTCGGCCTAGGCAACAGAGAGGCGCTACTGCAGAAGCGGAGCTTAGAGTTAAGGTAAAGGTAAGTCTTGTTAAATTTCTTCCGTCGGGCTAGGATGAGCTGAATACTCTTTAGCCTGATAATGGCTGAGAATATTAAGTGCTTCGTCCTTGTCTAAGAATGGGACTTAGACCTTAAACGTTACATGAAAAAAAGAAAGTACCACTTGTTAGGATTAGTCTCCAGGATATACTCGTATATGGTTTCCAAATATCAGCGACTTGCTATTAATGTAAAAATTTTTGGTAGGGTACGTATAGATTCTTTTGTGGTTTTATATCGTGAACAACCAGAGTTTGGTTTTGATTGGGTCTCCCCCAAGACGTTTCTGTTAAGTCCAGCTTGATTTAAGATCCTTTATGTCGATAGGAATACCATAGGAATAAGGAGACCTATAGAGTTAGTTATGGTTTCGATCTTTACATTATTAAAAGTGTCTTGCTATCCCCGGAATGGTTATCACGGTGGACCTTTTGTTGCAGTATTTGCTGCTGCCTTACAGGGACCTCAGTTAATTTCGAACTTTAACTGGCTGTTGTTTTGCTTAAGTAGTTCGCAGAGAATAGCCACTCTCGAATATTTTTCTGAAAAAGGTCGTTAAACTTATGGTAAAGTTTATGATACCGAAAGATACCTCCCGCAAGTCCGTTACTAATGTTCAGAATTTTTCGTAACAAAATAGAGTTAAGAGCAAAATTCTTAAAAATTGTTGCCATCGTATCACTGCTAGGGGCTAACTCAAACTCAACAAAATAAATTTCACCGCCCGGTTAATTTATTTCCTCGTGATAATAAATCTACCGTTGGTAGTTGATTAGTTTGGTATTATTCTTGAAAATAAGCAATCTCGGATCTGGTATACCGAGTCTCCAGTTCTATAATCTATAGGTTGACCAATAATATCTTTCGATATGAAATCAAACACATTGTATACAAACTGATATTCTTCGACCAATTTTGAATTTCGTTAAACGCCAAAGATCGAGGTATCTCGAAAACCTTGGAAGAACCGAGTAGACGCGATACAGAGCTTACAAAATCATCAAAGACCAAGCCTTGAATTATCCAGCGAACTAGAATTAAAAGTAAAATTTACTGCTCTGACTTTGATCGGTAAGTTTACGGTCAGAAACCACCTTCATATACAATTTTAATTTTTTGCTGATGTGTCAAACTCCATCTGTCGGTCATAGATGTTGAAAAGTATCACAACAGCTCGAATTGCAATGCCACATGACTTAAATTCTCAAGGAAAACCATTACAAAGAAACTTAGTTGACTCGAGCTACTTCCCATACAATGAGTGTGCTTCTTGTCTTTTGACTTCAAATGGAATACTTCAGGGCTGCATACTGGCGCCATTTCTTTCATAGATTTTCCTCAAAAATGTATTCTGAGCAACAAAGATCCCTTTTTGAGAGCTGAAATTCCCGCAAAGTCATCATATCTAGAAAGTGAAAATAGTTCGTTAACATCAGAGGACTAGTTGGAGCGAATTAATTTACATCGATTGGCAGGAGCCATCTCTATCATAAATTTTAACAACTTGTACAACAGTGAGCTTACAGATTTAAACACCATTCCATCTCTCCCCAAACTAAGTGTCATCGACCTTTAAAGTTCAAGGCAACCATTACCCATTCCAATCCAATCCGAATTTTCCTCATTTAATTGAACAAACAAATTCTTCACGATGAAAGCAGGCATCTATACTCGTAATTCGTCCTTTCAAATCCAACACTTCCGGAATTTCCTTGGCATAACCTCATTTCTATCGAATTTGCATTACTCAATCGCTACTATCCAGGTAATCAATCACTTCTAAAAGTACTGTCCATGTTCTACAATTTAATCCAAAACACTCGACCAATTTGAACTAAATTGAACAAGCCTACCAGCAACAATCCGAGTTTATGTCTTCTCTGGGCAAACAGTAGTAACTCCTCGCCCACCATTCATCTGACTTTGTACGTATGCTTCCTCCATCTATCCGCTCACCTCAACCTCAGTTGGGAAAACCCATTTTAGAACTCAATTACCCAAACTAAATTATTACAGCTGCAATCTAATAACTGTGAACCTAATCGTTACCCAAACACAAATCTATTCGTATTCCTTACTTCAACACGGGTGTTGAATGGATACCTTAAGATGGTTGAGGACTTCGAGATGTGAACGGTGTCAGAGACGGGCATGGACACGGGAGTTTTGGTGGCACCACAAGTACTCGTATCTGTGTATCGCTGCAAACAACAGTGTTCCGACTAATGGAATAATCTCCCTAAAGACCCTGAAGTTGTTGCACGCTCTCTCAGGCGACACATTTGGTGTACTCCTATGTATCCCCGTATAATGTATCCAAGATCTCAAGACAATCATTGGGGGAGATGTTGGAGTTGTTGTGTCGTTGGTTAGGCGATGGCGGTGATTTCGTTCTTGTAGTGACTGCTGAAGCTTATCTTTCCAAACGCATCATCATTAATTGAGAATGTCGCCTTATTCGTGCACGGTCGACCGAACCAGATAGATATTATCCAAGTGAACCGCGGAAAGCTGTTGCAGTCGGGAGTGTATCTCTACTGCTACCATCACTATCTGTACCAAATGCCAGTACCAACAGCAGCAGCAGCACCAGCCCTTTATTGGCCTGCAGCACATGGGTGTTGTCATCGGCAGAGTTGTCTATAGATCGCCTGAGCCATTGCCGCCGTCGTCGTCTTTGTCGTCATCGTCGTTCTTTTGCGTGTCGTCTGTCGTCTCCTGCAATATATAGTACAAATACCTACACATGGTCTGCTGGTCTGGTCTGCCTTAGCTTGGCCTGGCCTGGTTTGATCTGGTCGGGTTGGGTCTTTGGGATCTGGTCATACATGCGAATGTCTTATCCATGCTCCTCATTTTGTAATCACCATCGTTTGTGCAACGTACAACATAAAGACAGCACCTTGGGTGCCGTTGAATGCTCCGCACAAACGCTATTATAACCGTGAGCTTATTTGTTGCTGCTTCTGCCTTTTGTTGGTGTTGTTTACTATACTTATAGTGGATGTTCCTAGCCATCGTGATTTCCTTCCTTTCACTCCACTCTACTCCATTGCCAGTGTCGCTATTGTGGCGTGGCTTTCCTTCTTCTCCCAGTGAAACCGTCAGGTAATTTGTAATTTTACATGTCAGAGTCGGGGATAATCCGAGTTGAATGCGCGCGCGCGCGCACACGCTCATACACAGTCTCGATCGGTCTTGACTTAAAGCTGATCTTATCGACTGTGTAACTTAAATAGGTACTAAGTGTACTTCGACACTGACCCGATTGGAGGATTTATCTTAGCATTGTTTGGATGTAAGCATAGCCTTCCCAAATACTTGCATCCGTTTGTGAGATAACAGCGGCTTGGGGGGGGGGGGGGGGGGGGGGGGGGGTAGATACAATTGTTTCGAGGCTTCAAAACAGGTCTCGTAGCTTTGATTGGATTGATTGATTCAATGTCGCCAATGTCTAAACACTGACACGATGCTAATCGCAATTATGTCGTTGTTGTCGTTGTCGTTGCCGTTGTCAGTATCGTTGCTGTAGCCTGTTTCTCTAGTCGTCATCGAACTTGTAGTCGATGTCGTGCACAAAGTCCATTCCATGGCAATGGCTATAATCGGATGGAATTTCTGGTTGTTTAGGTTCACACTTCAAATTGCTGCACCATGGGAGACGTCTGCACCAAGGAGCACACAATTTAACGATCAAATTGACGTCAATCAATTGGCGGTGGTGGTTAGTTGTGGTGTAAGTTGTGGTACAAGTTGTGGATGAAAATTGGTGTTGCCCAAATGCCTTAGGAACAAGAGTTAATAAGAGGAAAATTTGTACAGTCAGGGAGTCAAGATTAAAGAAACTGGTTTGTACCAGTGGGTGGGTTATTTTTAACCTTGATAATGACTTTGATATAAAGGCAGTTATTGCCATTAAATCAAGTTTAATTCGGGCGCTAGGGAATGTTTTAAGATAAAAAGTGGGCAACCACAGAATTCCGTAAATGGACCAGTACTTCTTGATGATGTGAAAAGAAAGGAAAGCAAGTTGCCAGCATCTTCTATGGCAAATTGGTATTACACGCGTATAAGCACATTCCTTGAATAAGTAAACAGTCTCAGATTGAAGATTGTATCCCGAGTAACTTAACAGTCATGGGGTAAGGCGACGTGTGTATATGGTTGAGGTGATTCACAAAGTAAGTGTTTAGCCCTTAGACTCATCTGATAATGAATTATGACGTTAACGTTATTGAAGTAGCGTTTTAAGGCGAACTGAATCTAAGTTAACAAGTCTCTTCAGTTATCTCAGTCCACCATCTTCTGAGTCCATCCTTCTTAGAAGCTTTTTAATTTCTCGCCTTGCTGTCCTCTAATATTTAGTTGAGCGATGCTGGCTTTTTCCATAGAAATTATGGTGTTCAATGATGACCGAAAAGAGGGATATGTGATCGATGCAAAAATATTTAGCTTGAAAGCCAGCCTGTTCGATGTCGAGCATTGAATCAAGTTGTTCTTTCACTAGATCAAGAATTATTCTGGCTTTTAACTTAGCCATCGCCGGTTGCCATATTTGGCCAAGTTTCCCTTCTTGAACAGCTTAACAAACTTACGAATCTAGGGGTAAGGCTTCAATTTTCCATGTTTTTCTAATCACTGGCTGTGGGATTTCCGCTGTAGTGTCGGGGATGGCTTAGAGTGTTCCACCAGGATGATGTCTGTGGTGTCTATGCCAAATGTATTCATTTGCTTGGGGAACATGCGAATACAGGTATTTGCAGCTGCGGGAGGTTCACCTTAGTTTGGAGGTTCACCGCTGTTGCCAAGTTGTTTAAAAATGTTTGATGGCTAATACATTGATGTAGTCACACTTACCTCGTTTAACACTACGCTGTGCATTTTTTTTTCTTCATGCAGTTTGCCACAATTCGTGTTTTGGGCACAATACGTTCATCAATCCACTCGCAGATGTTTGCTGTTAGCCATGTCTTTAGATTTTACAACAATGAGATTTTGATGGTAGATGCAGTACGGAAATCTAAAGAAAATAGCATTAGATAGTGATCCATCCTTATTGTGATATCCACATTTGTTACGGACATCTCCGATGCAATTTCTAAAATGTCGGTTTCCTTTCATTTCTAATACTATCATTTGGTGGTCACTTCACTAATTTTCCACTTTATGGTGCTGAGGATAGCAATGCTCACAAGGGTGATGTCGATGATAGAGCCTATTCCATGTTTCCATATTTCCAGTAAAGCCTGTCCTCTAGTGTTAGTGAGTATGCTGCTCCATTCTGTAGCCCACGCGTTAAAGTTGCCACCTGTAACCACTGGGGCTCTTTGAAGAGCGTCCGCGGTTTGATTGTTATGTAGATTATGTGTGGAACACAGTATCGTGACCGATGGCATAAGTTCGTCTCTTTGACGGAATTTTCGATGACATCTTGTCGCAGTGTCGGCTCAATTTAATCATGATTGGGATTAGGGAGTAGTAACACACCAAATTAACTTAATTGGACCGTGATCTACATATATGGTAGATGACTCCAAGCTCACTTTGTACATTATAAATCTTATCGTACTCTGTATCGTCGACTATGGTTGAATTGCAGGTTGTCAGAATACTGTTTCCCAGCTCTGCGGCTTGAGATGGCTCAATAAATGCTTCGTTGTATGAACTAACCATAAATTGTTATAAATAGCCGAAGGGGAATGGGAATCAATTGTTGGAACGCTGATAATTTTTGTCTTTGCACTATTTCTTCAGGTGTTAGAGGGCCAGAGGGCGATTACTCTCAGCAAATATTTGAAGCAGGAGAACCTTTCGATGATGAAATGTATATATAGTAGCATGGTTAATAGTGAAATTTATGTCCAAACCAAATTTTTATTTATGGGTTACAATTTAATGTAACCAAATTGGGCCAATGAACCAGACTTTGTAGTTGGCCAAGTGACCTGGTATAAGTCCGCGTGAAACTAGATCTGCCGGATTGATCTGCCCGGACACTGTTGACTTTCCGAATGCGATTAACTCTTACTTTCTCACCTGAAACGTTATAGTGAGATTAGAAAAGTGAAGTTTGCGCTTTACTTGAGTTACAAGTTCTGTAAAGAACAGAACTCCTTCAAGCCCCATCTTAAGTATCGTTCATAGTTTGTTTTCGTTGTTTGCTATGGCAGTGGAGTGACTCGACCTCTGACTGCTGATACGAGAAGCAGAAGATTTACATACCGGAAAAGCATAATTACTGGGAGAATCCAACTATAGGATTGGAAAGCGATGTTGCTGCAGATAATAAACCAGTTTCTGTGTACTTAATTTTCTGTTTATTCTACTGGATTGTAGTTAATTTCCAAGATTTTAATGGTTGAATCGGTGACTTCTTCATATGATTCATATTTTCTGGCTTATTCGATGATCAATTTGTCAGAGATAGCTTTTCGGGGGCTAAGGTGGCAAACCGCTCGTATAGCTGGCCATGGAGCACAATCAACCACGTATATTACGGTGTATAAGTGTTCATCCAGGGGCTCACTTTCGTTTGGGTGCCAGATAATTCTAAATTTCTCATGGTCTGACCCAGGTATCAGGAACTGGCGGAAAATCTGTTGCATGTCGTTGGTGAAGATGAATTTATATTGTCTATTCTGAGGGATAATATCAAATAGGCGGTATTCAAGTTTCGGTTCTGGATGGATAAGCTGATTTAGACAGACTGCGTTACTTAAGGGTGCTTTGACATTAGAATGTCACTAGTATATGGGATATACAATAGTACACGTTTTTGGTCTCGTCTCGTTGTCACATAAGAGTATCCGACGATATATGATGAGACGTGAGGTAGTCTATCATAAAATCGTTTGATCTTCATGTGGGATTCGTCTCTCTCTTAGTGTCTTTCTTGTCAGAAACAGAAACTTATAGCCATCCTTAACGAGTTTTCTAGTACAGGAGCGTTAGCTTTTCAAGGAATGGGTACGATCTAACAACCATCATTGGTTGAGGAGTGTTTCTCGACAAACAGCTTTTAGCAGTATAAATGGCATATTCCAGAAATCTATTAAGTTTAACACGAATTCCAAGAGTGTCGTGGGTTCCTGGATCTCCAGATAAAATCCATCCACAAAGATAAATATTTTGGAGTAAGAGTCTACCCTTCTTTTCTAATCTAGGTCACAACAATATCGAGTACACAGATCCACCTAATAATAGGGGTATGTGTGCAGGTTTAGTAAAATGTGGATGTGCAAGTGACTTGTCATGCTGAAAATGGATCCGGTAACACAAGGGCTTTTATATTTACAAACAGAAGTTCTGGATAATCAAGCTTAAGTTTAATGAAAGAATGGATTATTTCAATCTATTCCGCTACCATGATAACTTTGAACAGGGTACGTATTTTTTGCAATCGTAATTTTTGTACGATATCCTTGGATATGTACTTTACTTGGCTGCTTGGAACGTCTTCATTGTTGATCAAAACCTAGTGATAGACGTTTTAGAAACATTTTGACACAGGTAAGCGCTGTTTGTTGCTAGCGTTTCAGTCCGCATAGAAATTTGTTGAGGACGTATTAGCGTAATGTGTGTCCGTGACAGATTGCACATTTTAAAACTGTTTTGATCTACAAGGGAAGCGATAGTCAAAATGATGCCCCACGCAAGATATACAGATTTTATAATTCCGTAACAAGTTTTCTCGATTTGTAGGACGTAGAAATTGTGGACAATCTGTCACTTGATGTCGCCCGGTGCAAATGGAACACTTTCTCGTCTGTCGCAGCTGGACGCACCTTGCTCTTCGGAACACAGGAGTCTTTCTTCCGTGTGGTTACATAATTTTACGGCTGTTGTCTTGAATTAAATGTTGCTGGTATTCGTTCAACATGAAATATTCTACTTCTCCAAGGTGGGAAATCGGGTTTGAGAGTTAACAACATCTTTTAACTTTGTGATAAGGTCAACGTCTCGAAGGATGAGAAAAGCCAAGATCCATTCGCTTTTGCACCCATGATGGATTGCACTCGTAACAAGCTTAGGGACTTTGCTCTGATACAAGCAGCTGTTTTCCCGAGAACGTTGAGAAAACGCACTTCAATTAGGTTGAGAACAAAGAAGAACAGAGTTATTAGAATAGCTTGACACATAACTTTATATGACAGAGATGATTTGCCTTGTGGGTAACTATTTTCTACTGGAAAAAGTGGCCTTATGTGTCAAAGAAATTACCAAAACGTATGCCATTGATAGATGTATATTGGTCTTAGACTTTTAAAAATAAGTAAAGGCGTGTTCCTTATCTGTATGCTGTTCCTTCACAAATCCTTATAGGGAACAGCAACAGGAATACTGGAAAAAGCAATGGATCTGCGAACCTTTTTCCAGAGAGCACTTCAATTTCAATGGTACTGCCTAATAAAACAATTCCTTGAAAAGAATACAAGTCAAAAATGTTCTTTGGTTCCATTTAGACGTTAAATTCACATGAAATAGAGATACCGCTCTACCCATTTAAACATGCAGTAAACAAAAAACTCGCACCGACAAAGACCGGTCAGTTAACCGTAGAATCAGCCAGAAATGACAGAAAAACATATAGGACATTGCGGTTCCCATAAAACTTGGTATCGCACCTAAATCTTACCCCGACGCATTAACACTTACGTTGACAGGTTTGGTTGCGTTAATTTTTTTTCTTCATCATTTGAGCAATAATTCATTGGTATCCGGTACAAGTTCTAGTAAGACCATTCACAATGAATAATTTTCAACAATTCTGCATACGAGGACTACAAAAACGCACCCAACTTGATCCAATATTAGCTGCACCCCATTCTTAGGACTGAACGCGTACTCATAGTTCCATAAAGGTGGCCCTCGTTAATCATTGCCATACCATTGTTCGACTGTTGCATTCCAATTTCCTTAACAAAAAACCATTAACGCGTCATGTTCATTTAAGTCACCGCCAACTAAGAGGACCATTCGTAAGGCCTAAGTAATCGTACTCCTCCAAACTTACTGAATGCGCCCATCGTCACTAGTCCCTAATGAAGCTGCTTACAAAATTAGAATTCAGTAGGCATTTGCGTAGCCGTACTGGATACGAGTGTATTCGTATATTTGTACGCTCTTATCGTATTGGCGAATGTCTTCATTTTTCAATGTTAACAAAGCAATTAATCACCCTGTCAGCTGTAGAGAGTCGCAGCTTCGAGTACTGCACTTGGCACTCCGTCGCGCGCTTTATTCAGACGAGAACAACTTCCTTTTACGGGGCACTTTGGCACCATAAGTCGCTTCTGAGTACTGGTGCTGACATTAGAATTTTGCACGACAACGTGAATGTATGTATATGACTTTTTTGCACTTGTGTAGTACTATAGATACTTCCTTCCTTCCTTTAAGATAGCTAGAGCTTAGTGGCATATTCACACGAATGGGTGTTGCGCTGATACAGAACTTTAGCTGAACAATGTGCATATTCGTTAGCTATACTCGTACATTCCAGTATGAGTATACGAGAGTACGAATAGTAGTCTCCAAGTGGAAATGTCAATCAGCTACTTCCTTTAAATTGTGATTGTTGGGTTAGTTGCGCTTGCCCTTATCGAGGAATCCCTTTCCTTTCCCATGAGCACCGGTAAATTCAAACTGAAATTGCGCAAGAATCCTCACAAATTCATAATTTTCAACAGATGATGGTTCTGAGGGCAACAGACACAATCAGTTTGCATGCATCGTATGGATTAAAAGTGAAAGGCTTCCAGAGTCTCTGCAAATACCATCTTCTCTACGGTCCTCACTAAAGCCCGGTACAGTGACAACAGCAGCTCTGTATCCATGAGCCAATTAAGACGACCCACAAAAATAAAAACAAGTATCCGTATCTACGGGCTTAGCACGATCGCGGTATTGTTTTCAGTTTTCGGTGCTTATTTGCTTAGGTTACAAAATCCAGCGTGACAGTTTCATAATTGGGCCAATATTTGTGTCTTCGCTTTTAACATCCATGCATGGGGTGGTTTTTGTTGCTAGAGAACCTCCAGTCGTATCGATGAACTCTACATGGTCTAAAGGTTCAGGTTTACATATACCATATTCGTGGTTACGGTGGAAGCTCATGTGAGTAAATTCAATTTCAATTTTTATTCTTGCGATTTATCGGCTTTCGATAAATCGATACCACAATCGCCAGCTTATGTGGAATAAAAAAACACATACAAGTATCGGATACTCGTGCTATAGTTATACTCCTCGTTAAAGGCTATTTTGCTCTCAGTGCTGGCAGGGATATAAAAAAAAAGTCCTGAGCACTTAATTGGAGTGAAGCTATAACGAATATACGAGTATGCTGTTTTAATTAATTTTTCACCAATTTGTGAGCTTTGCAAAAGATTTATTTGATGTATTCGATGGTTCGAATGAATTTTTGGATGTGTCATTTCATTTCCGATACGCGTATGAGATGCGGTCACAACTCAGAGGAAATGATTGAGAGGGTTGTTCACATTGAATGAGAAGATTCTCATGAAAGGTCGACCGTGGCTTAAGGATATGGAATTTATTGAAATATTTCTTCTTTTTTTGATAATTCGCCTGAGTATCTGAAAAATATTTTAATTTCCGGATCTGCGGAATGTTATATGAATCACAATCAGAGTGTGAGTAATAATGAGAAATTTGTATTTCCGGATGGGACTCATTGAGGGTGAGGTCTCGGGTCTGTTTTTTATCGTATTTGAGAAATTTGTGTCTGTTAGGTGAATCGATCTTAAGAAAATTATGGTACGTATTCAACGTGAAAAGGTTCTTATCTAAAATGGCATCGCTTCGAGAGAGACATGTGAGTCAGTAGGACACCGCCTGTATATCCATGAGGAGCCAGAAGTTTCACACCACTTTCCGAACCATCGACAAAATAGAAAACTTGTCTTTTTGTGCCGGATCCATTCTTAGCATCTATTCTTGAACGATTTTGCAACCAAGATTTAGTTACTACTGACAAAAGTAACGAAACGAACAAAGAGTGATTCTACTCTGTCGTTGCGCCAGCTAGTTTTTCCGACACCAACGGCAGTACCCCGACTCATTAAATACTCTTATTATTCCAGTAAGATGGGCTTTATCATATGCTGCATTGCAGATGCACTCTTCTACGGAGAAAAGAACTGTAGGCAATCGTCTCCTGGATTTCATTGTATCGTATGGTTATGAAAGTAAGACAGAAAGTAAATCAAGTTAACGACATCGAACAGGTACATTAAAAAGTACTGTCAGATGCTTCCATTTACATTGAATCCAAAATTGGATTCGAGGTCTTGTGCTGAAGAGGAGAAATCCGCGAAAAACCGACTTATTCCGTCTATACAACTCCTAAACCCAGAATGAGAAAGAAATTAGAGGATTATAGATTGAAGCGATGCCCTCATAGTGTGAATTGGCGTTTCCATTGGCGTTTTCATTGGCGTTCTATTAGCTTCAAAAGAGCTGATGTCTTAGAAATCACCTGCCCTATTTTTAATGTAAGTTTAAACATAGTAACAACTCATATAAAAAATCTCCGGTTTTTTTGGTACATTTCTTTATTCAAAATCAATTTCAATCAAGTACATATTGGCCATTATTATCTATGACCTTTTGAATTAATTCCATCGGTGTAGAACTTCTATGGTTTATCAGCGAAAGACTTGGCCAAGCGATTTTCAGCGGCTGTTCGGTCGGCCAATTTTTTACCATCAAGAGAGCTTTGCAAAGACCGAAACAAATGATAATCAGAAGGTGCAAGGTCCGGGCTATACGGTAGATGCATTAAAACTTCCCAACCAAACTTCGTCAATTTGTTCCGGGTCATCAAAGATGTACGTGACCTAGCATTGTCATAATTGAAGACAACTCCATTTCTGTTGGGCAATTCTGGTCGATCTTGAAAGCTTCATTCAAAGGGTTGAGCTGCGCACAGCAGAGGATCGAATTGACCGTTTTGCCACGTTCTAGCAGCTCATGATAGACTATTCCCTTCCAATCACACAAAACACTCAACATAACTTTGTTTGCTGTAAATCCGGGTTTGAAGTCGTTTGTGGTCAGTCACCGGCCTTTTACCATGATCGCTTGCATTGGATGTTCTCGTATTTAATCATTTTTCATCGCCCGTAATGAATTGCGTTACGTTTTTGTAGCGTTTCACTGATGGTTATTCGGTCAATTAAATATCCTTGCGTTAATTCATGTGGCACCCAAACAAAGTGCTTCTTTGTGTAGCGTGCTTGTTTAAGATAATTCCAAACTGTCATACGGTTGACGTTTAGTGAATCCGCTATCTCCAGACTGCTTCCGTTTTGGTCTTGCTCCACCAGTTGCAAAATTTCATCAACTTTTTCAGTGATAGGCCGACCAGTTCGAGGTGCATCTTTTACATCAAAATTTCCGGAACGGAATCGAACAAACTACTGCTGAGTCCGGCGTCACTCACAGCATTCTCACCGTAAACTGTACAAATTTTTAATAGTAAAAAAGCATCACAAAGCGTATTTCTTCAAATATTTCACTCATATTCAAATCAGTATAACTTTTAACACGAGCAACGAATTAACACATGGACTGAAAAGTCCGTTTCCAAGAGAGGGCACCACTTGAATTATATCCATACTCTTCAGTTAGTACCAACGTTCAAAGACACGTGTATAAATTTGACAGCTGTCGGACGATTAGTTCTCGAGATATAGCGTTGTGAGTGAAGCAACTTTTGTTATTGTGAAAAAAATGGATTCACAGCAATTTCGTGTGTTGATTTATCATTGATTTTTGATGGAAAAAAATGCAGCCGATGCAAATAAATGGCGTGATAAGTGTTACCCGGACTCTGCACCAGCCGAACGAACCATTCGCAAGTGGATTGAAAAATTTAAAAGTAGTCATACAAGCACCGAAGATGATGCACGCAATGGACGTCCAGAAGAGGCCGTTTCAGATGAAAACATCAAAAAAGTCCACAAAATGATTACGAATGACCGTAAAGTGAAGTTGATCTAGATAGCTGAGGCTCTGAAGATATCAAAAGAGCGTGTTGGATATATCATACACGAATATTTGGACATGCGAAAGCTCTGTTCAAAGTGGGTGCCGCGTTTGCTCACAGTCGACCAACAACAACAACGTGTTGATGATTCAGAGGAGTATTTAAAGCTGTTCAACCGCAATGAAGCCGAATTTTTGCTTCGGTATGTGACAATGAATGAAATTTGGCTCCATCACTTCACACCAGAGTCAAGTCGGCAGTCAGCTAAGTGGCGAGCAGGCGTCAAACCTCGTCCAAAACGACCAAAAACTCAACAGTCGGCTGGCAAGGTTATGGCATCCGTATTTTTGGATACACATGGAATAATTTTCATTGACATCAACATCTCCAAAAGGGGCAGACTATCAACAGCGACTATTACATTGTTGTTGGAGCGTTTGAAGGACAAAATCGCAGAAAGAAAAAGAAAGTGCTGTTTCATCAAGACAATACACCATGTCACAAGTCGATGAAAACGATGGCAAAATTGAATGAATTCAGCTACGAATTGCTTCCCCACCCACCGTATTCTCCAGATTTGGCCCCCAGCGACTATTTCCTGTTCGCAGACCTCAAAAGAATGCTCGCCGGAAAGAGATTTTAGACCGATGAAGAAGTAATCGCCAAAACAGAGGCCTATTATGAGGCTAAACCGAAATCGTGCCACAAATCGAAAGATTGAAAAATCGTTTTAATCAGTGTATCGCCCTCGAAGGCAACTATATTGATAAATAAAGTTGAATTTTGCAAAAATTTTGTATTTTACTATAAAACGGCACTGACTTTTCAGCCAATGTGTTACACAGCTGTTTTTACAAGAAATGTAGCTTAATATGTCACCTTTCAAACACGTGTTCGTTTTGCACAATCAGATTAGTGTTTCCTGATAAATGGACACCAACACCATCTAGTGACAAGAATCCGCGGAGACTTTCTTTTTGCTTAAGAAACAAAATATTAGCTAACCTTATCATAATTGGGGACCTGAAAATTGATATTAGGAGCTATAATGCTGCAGTAGAAACATACGAATCTATATTGGCTGTTAATATGTTAGACCCATTTGTAAATGACTTTACTAGACCTATCTTCAGCACTTGTCATGATGGTCATTTCCTTAAAATTGAAGCGAACCAATGTGCGTGCCTAATTACCGATCACTGTATGACAGGACATTAACTTAAAAAATAACAAAATTCCTGATCTGGACCTACCTTAAAAAAGTCGTTACACTCATTTGTGCCGAAAGCTAATAAGGAAATATATATGATATTTGCCGTACCAGATTAAGAAACTCAGAAGAAAACCACAAAGAAAAATGGGAAGTTATCAGTTGCATAATTAATCGAAAATCGAAGAACTATAATGGATCCATTGTTCTTGAAAAAGATAATTCTATCGTTACTGACCCTATAGTTGAGTTCAACCAGTACTTTGCATCAGTTGCACAGACATCTTTTCATTGTGACGTTTCAATAGCACTGTGGCAGTTGTTCAGCAATACAATACTCAGACTGCACTGTTTCTAGCAACAGTTTCGTTTTCTTACCCATATCGGGGTTTGAAATATTACGAACCATACCATATATTCCCTCAAAAACTAAAAATTCTTGTGGTGGCGATTGAATTTCTAAATTCGCCTTAAGATTCGCTTTGTATGTGGTAGATATTTTGGGGCACCCTTTCAATTTTGAGCATTTTTACGAGAGGCTTTCCGGAATTATTAAAACGAGCCAATGTGATTCCAGATTTCAAAAAGTCATATTCAAATTTTTGAGGAAACCATTAATCATGGAATTCTAAAATTTCTCATAACCATTCACTTTTTAAACGAAAATCAATTTGATTTCAGACGCAGCCATTCCACAGAAGAAGCTCTTTTGGACTTTTGTCAGCTTATCTACAGAGACTTGATAATAAGCTTTATATACATAACCAAAGCATTCGACATGGTAGACCACAATTTTTTTTTTTGAATAGATTGTAGTTCGTAGGATTTTGTGGTTTTATCTTGAACTGGTTTAAAACATATTAAAAATTGGCGATATTCTTGGTGGACCGACGATCATGAACCACGGCGTTCAACAAGGATCGGGTTTTGGTGAAATTTCAATACGAACAAAAAATGAGGCAAAAATTACTACAATGTCTCAATGGTAGTAAAAATTGTTGGTCATTCGGCAAAAAACATTAGAAATGCTACCTCCTCCATCCCAGCGCTTATTTATATTGACATTCCAGCTGTCAGCTCTTTGGAGAAGCTGAATCTGCCTGCTGCACGCTTTGCTGCCAGCTCAACACTCCTAGATTGTTCTGTGTCCCCTTTACACTTTTGCACTCGTGTAGTAATAAGCATTATTAAAGATCTCAACGTTCACAAATTAACTGGTCCATATTTTATATCTTCCCATCTTCTAAAGAGGTGTACTTCCTTGCTACCAAAACCATTACGTAAGCTTTCCCATTCATCCTACTCATAAATAGTAGGAGCAGGTAGAAAACAGCATATGTCCAGCCTGTCCCTAAACAATTGAATCGTTTATCTCCTTCTACAGATCCATTGAACTTACGTCCCTTCTTTCCAAAGATATGGTAACTATGGTAACACAAAAACTTCTCAACTTCTTTTCGTAGCTACAGGTCTACTGGTGATCTGATGCCATTTCTCACCGAAAATTGGAGTCAATGCGTACAAGATAGTTGCAATTGATATTTCTAAAGCATTTGGCAGAGTTTGGCTTTAGGCTCTTTTAAAGTTGTTTCGTCAAAAATTCAGCGAAATGTCTAGGTTTCTTCAAGCGATGTAAGGAATAGTTCACCCTGATCTCTAGTCTGTATAAGGCAATCATCCGTCCAATATTGGAGTACAATGCCCACACCTCGCCAGGTGCTCCTAAAACATCTCTACATCTGGATAGATAGGAAGTTAGGATTCAAAATGTGCGATAAAACTCATAGGTGATACTAATATCACTCAGACTGCTGTGATGTCTCGTGTCCCACTTTGTTTTATAGCTATATCCACCGCCATTCCTCCAATGAAATCGCCAGTAGCATTCCGCTCCTTCAAACTTTTAACCGTAACACCCGTCTCACTATGAGTGCTCATCAGTATATCCTTAAGTCCATTTTCAGACTTACTTAAGATTTAATATGCCCTAATTAGCTCTTTATTTCCTAGTCATTATAACCTTCAAACATTTAAAACCAACGTTCATCGGTAGCCCTCTTTCCTCCCTTGATTTTCCTTCACCCTCGCTGTGTATAAACATTTTAAGGGTACTTAAATGCCTTGAGCGGTGCCCAATGATATTCGCTGCTGGGGTGGTATTAACGTAAGTAAAATCCAACAACTAAGAGTTGTGCTTTTCGTCTCGTACAAATTCTACCTGCACGACATTATATGTAAAAGGCGATTTTTTATTCTTGTTGTTTTATTTTTTGTGTTCTATTTGAGACAGCTCAAGAGTGATTCGTGACATAATGTCAAAGTCAGACTTACATCCGAACAACGCTTATAAATTATTGAATTTTATTATCAAAATGTGTGTTGTGTGAAAAATCTTTTTCGCGCATTTCGACCATTTTAGGTTATAATCGACCTACTGGGCAAGCAATTCAAACCAAAGTGACCGAATTTCGCACCAAAATCACGCCATTGGACATGCCCGTATGATTCGAGTTCATATAGAGGAAAATATTGCTGCTGTATCCGGCAGTGTTAATGAAGACCATGATTTGTCCATATGTCGTCGTTCACAGCTACTACGTGGAAGACTTTATGAAAGAATCTTGGCCTAAAATCTTATAAAATACACCTCTTGCTTGAACTGAAGTCAAATGACTTGCCACAGCGCCGAACTTTCGATGGTGGGCCTCAGAAAAGCTATAGGAAGATTTAATATTTTTTAATAAACAAAGCTGCCATATTTGTTCCGATGGGGAACTTTAGGCAATATCAAACCGTGAGAACAAGGTTACCATCAATGGCACCCGTTATCGTTCACTGACTTCAAACTTTTTTTTTGCTGAAAATGCACGAGCTGAACCTGATCGACATGTGGCTCATGCAAGACGGTACTACATGTCATGCAGCACGCGAATCGATGGACCAATTGAGAAATGAGTTCGGTGAGCAATTTATCTCTCGTTTTGGATCGGTGAATTGGCCGGCTAGATCGTGCAATTTGACACCTTTAGACTATTTTTTATGGGGATACGTCAAATCATGCGGATAAACCAGCGTCGATCGCAGCCTTGAAAAACCACATTACACGTGTTATTAACGAGATACCAGCCAATATGCTCGAGAAAGTTATTTAAAATTGGACTCTCCGTATGGATCTTTTAAAACGTAGTCGTGGTCAAGATTTACATGAAATAATCTTTAAAAAGTAAACTTAAAAAATTAATCTTTAAGAATTGTATACGCTTTTCCTCTTTTCTTTTCTTCGTGGTAGTACTAAGTACCTGGTTCTAACAGATAACAATGATAGTTTCAGCAGCTGTCAAAGATATAGTATCAATGCCATCCATATGTTCAGGTTGGTTTGCCATTTCATCATGCATCGTTTTACGCTTGCTAAACGTGCGGAAGTTATTAAAATATTTTATCGAAATCACGGCTCAGTTGTTAACACGCAACGTGAATTTCGGTCGGTCGTCATCATGGATTCAGTGTGCAGGGAATTCGTCGCACCGTGGTTGATCGTGGGTACACTCTTTTGGATCTTAAACCACCAAACAGACAGATATTGGTGCAAAATGGCCGGTATCAAAGAATATCCAGAAATTTTAATTCGCCGCCGATCGGAAATGGACATCGCCAGACGATCTACCTGTCTTATTTTGCGGTTGGATTTCAGCCTAGATCCATAAAAGATTATGATTAATCTAGAAACGAAGCCGGGCGAACATAAACAACGCCTTGAGTTCGCTTATTGGGTGCTGGAAATGTTAGCCGAAGATCTGCATTTTTGCCAAAAAATCATTTTCTCGAAAGAGGCCCATTTTTGGCCCAGCGGCTATGCCAACAAGCAAAATTTCTGTAATTGGGGCAAACACAATCCACAAGTGCTCGGTCAAGCATCAAGCATCACATTCATAAAGGTTGAATGTTGGGTGCGGTTTATGGCCTGGCGGCATCATCGGACCTTATTTCTTTCGAAATGCGGAAGAAGATACCGTTGCAGCCAGTGTTAACTGACTTTCTTGATCTTGAGAGAATTATTAAACATTGCTCTCTATGCCCCTATTTGTTGGCGCATTAATTTTGCACTATTTTTTCAAGAATTATTGTAAATAAATCGCATGACAGCGCATCACCTTGGCTAAATAGTTTTTTTTTTCATCAAAGGTCTGTTCTCCATCGTCACCCTGTAGTTGGGCATGAATACCAAAACCGGACATTGCCCTGTATAGCTTGTCTCTACAGATGCTGTACTTTTATAAAAAAATGCAGAATGTTATTGTACTAAAGACCAGATAGCAATGATAGTTTTCGCAAATATTCAGCAGCTGTCGAAGCTACCAACGAAATCCAGCTGTCAAAATATTCAGTAAGGTAAGGTTTGCGTCGTTTTACGCTTGCCGAACGTACGGAAATTATTTAAAAAATATCGAAATTCCGGTCGTCATCATGGCTTCAGTGTGAAGGCAATTTGTCGCAAAGTAGAATAGTTTAAGCCTGAGTATACTCTTTTGGATCTTAAGCAACCAACCAGACAGGGGTTGGCGCGAAATGAAGAAAACGTAGTCGGTATCGAAGAAAACCCAGAAACGTCGATTCGGTGCGGATCAGCTAAATTGGGCATCGCTAGAGAGTCAATCCGGCTTATTTTTCAGTTGGATTTGGAATTAGACAAGACCGTAAGTTCGATAATTGGGCGCTGGTAATGTTGACCGGAGATCCGGATTTTGGCTAGAAAATCATCTTCCAGGACGAAATCCATTTTTGGCTCAGAAGCTATGTCAACAAAGAAACGGAGCAGACACAATCCACAAGTGCTGGGGTAAGTATCAATGCATTCACAAAAAATGATTGTTTGGTGCGGTCTATGGCATGGTGGCATCTTATTTTTATCGAAATGCGAAAGGAGACACCGTTACTGTCAATGGTCTCAGATATAGAGCGATTCTAACCGACTTTCTGTGTTATGTGAGCTCAACAACATTGATATACCAGAGCTGTGGTTCCAACAAGACGGCGCTTCATGCTATATAGGGTGTTTCATCGTGAGGTTTGATTTTCAATTGGTTTTTTTTGACAAATCACGCATGACTCCTATCAAACTGCTTAATCATTTTTGTTCAATATCGTTTGGCAAGTCATCATAGAAAGACTCATATCACAACAGCGTCTCCAAATTGTTCAGCTATATTACGAAAATCAGCGTTCTGTGAGAAATGTTTTTCGTACGATTCGAAGAACTTACGGTGCGCATTATCGACCTACTTAAACCACTATTGCCAATACCATTCGCAAATTTGAGTGTCAGTTTACATTAGTGGATGATACTCGCCCGGTCAGACTGTAGCTGAGAGTGTACCCGAAGACCGTGACGAATCGATTCGTCGTAGTTCTCAGCAGCTTGGCTTGGCGTATTTGACAACTTTGCGTATTTTACGTGAAGATCTCGGCCTAAAAGCGTACAAAATTCAACTTGTGCAAGAATTGAAGCCAGGCGACTTGATTTTGCGTCATACTTTCAATGAATGGGATCTGGAAAAACTCAATGAAAATCCGGTGTTTTATTGTGAAATTTTGTTCTGGCTCAATGGATACATTAATAAACAAAATTGCCGTCTTTGGGCTGATGAGCAACCCGAAGAGTACCTAGAGCTACAATTACATCTATTAAAAACAACGGTATGGTATGGTTTATTGTCTGGTGGATAAATTGATTCAAATTTCTTAAAAAATGAGGCAAATCACAATGTCACCGTCAATGGTAACCGTTATCGGGAAATGTAAACGGACTATGTGCTTCCTGAAATTCAAGCACATGGTCTCAATGAGCTCTGGCTTCAACAAGACGGCGCTACGAAATGAAGCAGTGGACTTGTTGAGAAATCATTTAGGTGAGCACTTAATTTCACGTTTTGCTACGGTAAATTGGCCGCCTAGGTCGTGCGATATCACACCTTTGGACTATTTTCTCTGAGGATATGTAAAATCTTAGGTCTTTAGGAATAAGCCAGCTACGATTAACGCTTTAGAACCCAACATTACTCGTGTTATCCGCAAGATACCAGTTGCTATGCTCGAACGAGTCGCCCAAAATTGGACCTTCCGAATGGACCACCTCAGACGTAGTCGTGGCCAACATTTACATGATATCATTTTCACAAAGTAAATGCCATGAATTGTTCTTTTAACCGGTAATAAAAATTTTAAGTTCGCTTTCAAATTTATGTGTTTTATTTTACATTATAAATCAAACCTCACTGATACTGCCAAAAGATACTGAACAAAAATGACAAAGCGGTTTGATAGGAATCATGCGTGATCTGTCAAGAAAAGCCTATGAGAAATTAAACCTCACGATGAATCACCCTATATGTTCAAAGATATTGTTTTATATAATTGTCTTTACTGTTTTAAATTTAAATTAATTTTTTTTCTTTTTTTTTGTTTTCTTTTTAGGTAAGTTGCTTGGCATAAAATAATTTTGTGTTTTCCACCATCAATCGTAAGTAAAGATTGTTAGAACGTATCCACATCAATTTATCATTTCACTTGTCTATACAGTCAATAGAAATTTCTATTTTATCACCTTCTAGATATTTCAGAACACATTCTATAACATTCCACTATCTACGACTGAACGATGAAATTCGTTAACATTTGTTGTAGATATTTATGTGAAGTGAATATTTTATCAAGATCCGGTATAATTGCACTGCTGTGGCATATCTAATAATATAACGATATGTAACACCACAGTATGCATATTAGTCGCAGTAAGAACAATGAGTTTCAAGTAGTTCCGCTTTAGAATTCCTAACCGTGACATATGTAATACACGTATGTAAATCTGGACAAATTAAATTTAAATACTAGTGAACTACATCTGTCAATGCGCCCACACATTTGATTAATTGTTGAGTCTCAGATGCAGTTTAAAGAATAATTTAGCTTAAAATGCCAGCCCGTACATGTCGTTTAGGTTGAAGGAAATTGCATGCAAATTTCGCATACAAAATCTGCCTTAGACCTTTAAGATAACATATGACCGTAAATGGTGTCCTTTGTTATACTTTCAATGTTTTTTTTTTACATAAAATGGATAGTTAATCGTTATTTGCAATGCCTTTAAGAGAATCTTTCCTTGTGGTAGGATATGTAAGCCACGAAATAAATATAATTATATTATATGGCTATCCTGTATGTTACTTCAACTGAGTAGGCAAACTTCGCAATTTTTAAGATTGGCTTTATAGGTAAGGTCTCTACTGCTTCTAGGAAACCTCCATCACTAAGCCAAGCCTTGCCAAGACTGGCTATAAAGAGCTGAATTTGCGATCTTGTACGTATAAAACCTAACTTATCTTTGTCCGTCAATAAGTCAATATATCTGTGTAGACGGACTACTGCAGAAAATGAGTGGAGAAGTTATATTTGCTCATTTAGTAAGCTTATATGTAGATCACTTATACTTGTTTTCTACGGGTAAAAATGTACTTGAAGTAGATGTCCTAAGAGGCAACTAAAATCCACCCTGTGTGTATATCAAACGTGTAGAGTATACAAACAAAAGCTTTATTGAAAAATAAACCCTCTTCGAAGAGTGACTTTATGGATTCAAGGGAGAGCGTCTATCTAACCCTTTTGGTGAAGATTCCAGAGTATCAAAACCAGCAGAAATAACCAGCCAAGAAATGAAAGGACGGCTTTCCACTCCAACAGGGAGTGAGATATAAAAAACAAATAAAAAAAAACGAATGAAGGATCTGGTCAGGCATATTTCTTGATGTCTCGCAAACCTTTGACAAAACCCGATTGCATTCCTTTCCTGGCTAAGATTCTGGCCAAAACCTGTCCTGGGCAGAGGGAAAGTCGATTTCGTATTTTTTCCGCAGTATTAGTTCTGGTATCATTGTTTCAAACGGCATGTCCATAAGACCAGAGTCATAAGACAAACGGCGCGCAAGGTCATCAAAGCTCCGGTGCGTGTTGTCTTTGTGTGTATCTTTCGCCCAATTTTTTTTAAAAATATAAGATGGCTTCGAGAGTGCAGCCCACGATATGAATATCAAGAAGAGGGTGGTTCGTCAATGCGAGGGAAGGCCGAAACAGACCACTCTTAGGAGTCTGGGAGCTTATTCCCTCAGAAAAATGACTCATAGGATGGCCTTATCATAGCCGCGTAGATCCAGAGGACCTTTTTCGGTGACAGGCCCTATTTCTTACGCCTTAGATGTTTTCGGTGAAATATGTTTGGTCCATGGAAGTTTGTTATCCAGGGTGAAACCCTCCAGACCTGTCAGCGCTAGAGAGTAGACAATCGCTAGACACGATCCAGCAGATAGTACAGCTACATCATCCGCGTATGCTTGTGTATAGACGTCTAGACGCATAGAACTTGACGTCGTTGAGCTGTGAGTTAACCAATCGGTCAACCACTTACCCCCGCCACCATACATTGGCCACAGCCAGCATCCGCAATCAATTTCCTATATACCAGCATCGCCTTTATCCACAAAACCTGCGATTCGTCTACGCCATGTTGTGTGGTCGAGTTACACATGCCATCAAAAGTTGTGTTGTCGTAAATCAACATCGATCAACATGCCCATCATATTGCCCAGATGCCATTAATTCAGCCTATAATATTCTGAAGCGCACTCTCGCAGAACATTCCGCGTTCGTAGGCGTGTTGCATCGCAGACAGAGGATCTATTCGCAAGGGAAGGAAGTCAGATTTATAGGTTTGAAGCTCTTATTGAGAGTGTAGTCGTGTAGTCCTCCTTGGTATTTACGCAATTATCAGCAGCTGATCTATAACATTTTTTAAAAGAACTTAGTATATGCCATCAAAGGAGGCAACATCATGTTTAATGGCCTTATCCGTCACCACAACCGATGTGACATACCAGCATCTTCGTTAATAGGAGCTGCTTGTGATCTGGTTTCGATTTGGTTACCTGGGAAGTGAGCCTCAAGCATGAAACGGAGAGTCTCTGATTTCGGCTCAGTATAGATACCATCAGATCTAAATTAGTCTTAAGTAACCTGTTAAGAAGTTTTCTGGTTTCTTTACGAAGACGCTGTGTTGGCCGATCTGCAGGATTGCTTACCAGCTGAACATGGCATTTCAAAGCACTTGGTGAGGATACCGCTCAGGTTATGAACAGCTTCATCTAGCTTTTGTTTTGTCCCTAGCGGGAGCACTGAAAACTCCATTGACAAGGCATGGGAAACCTCCAGCACTTGCCGGCAGGAACAACATGAAGATCTGGTGCTCAGCAGTTTATCACCAGAGTACATGTTATGTCAAATTAGTGACCTAATCTGAGAAGGATAGCATCTTGTGTTACCAGGAGTAAAGACTCCCAAATTCGGAAATTCTAGTGACAATTTCCAATGTTTCCTTTCTCCAAAATATCAATGTCAATTGCAACTACATACCATTGATCATTTTGAATTACTGACATTTAGAAACGTTCTAATGGCTGTCGTGAGAATGATTTTCCTGGAATTCATCCTTTGCTCCTTTACCTTTCCTTTAAAAAGTTATTAAGATTGTATGCAATTCGGATGCTTCTTCGGGGCTTCATTCTCCAAAAATCCGAAGTCTTTTTAGGGTTTCTTAAAGTTACTGCCAGATCTAAAACATAAATACCCTTTAAGGTGCAATTCACAAGCATCACTGCTTCCCGCCGTCGACCGTCCATTTGAAAACGCATTTACTTTGACAGCGCGACAAAGTATTCGTAGTTGGTTTGGTTTATTAAAACTGCGTCTTGACGAATACTTTTCAAAAGCAAACCAGCACATTGTTTGGAATTTTTATTTTATTTTAATTCTTTTAAAGTTCTTGTAGCAACCACTTCACTGCTTATCCCGTGGTCCCGTTTAAGTACCTCCACAAACAGGAATGAACAAAACCAAAGAACTTTTTGTTTTCGTTTTCGAATGACGCCTTTGTTTTCATTCTTAGCATTATCCCCCTCTTGACAATTTGTTTGTGTTCCACCAAATTGTTCTAGATCGTGAAACCTGGAACGAATGGATTTCAAAGGAAAAAAAAAGGAAACAACAATAAATTGTGGAAGAAAAGCAATCAATATGGAGAGCGATACGAAAGTAAAATCGCACCGTACTAGTACTCATACGTATCCAGACCGTAACAACTGCGATTTCCCAAGAAATGCATTCGAAATATATTTCAAAACTATGTAGGGCGCTGCAGGAAAAGTTGGGGACAAGGAACGCGGCACGGCTGCTGGAGAGAATCCATTTCGGACCGTTGGAAGACCGGTGTCTCTGAATTCTCATCATTGTCGTTTAGGGAAACTATAAGACAACAACTATGTACATCTAACGATGACGACGGCAACGAGTAGTGGTGTTCTATATTTCACGCTTTTGTTGATGTCATTCAGGCGTATTCTGTAGTTTTATAGTTTATGCGGCAGTAGTAGGTACTACTACTTGAATACCCCGACCGACACTCCAGCATTCAGTATATTCATGTTGCGTATCTAAAGTGTGTCATGCCCAATTAGTAGGAGATGATTGTTTTTCTTGTATGGATCTGTACACACCCAGTTTCGGTTGCTTGTCGGACGGTTGGTGAGACTTTTCTGTTTTCCTTATTTTCATTTTGATTTTCAATTTAAGAAGAGAAAATATTTTTCCAACAAAACAGATGAATGACATATTAGAGAGTCGATAAATTTATAAAGGAAATACGACTTCAGATTTCATTGGCTTGACAGACGGCTGCGTAATGGAAATGGAAACTGAGTAGTGAAAGCATTTTTATGATGATGGGATATGGGATCTGGTTCGATTTGGGAGACACTTCAGAATACACAATCCTTCTGGATGCCGATTGAATACCCGTATTTATGTACTCAAAAGCTGATTGAGTTTGCTTATGGCAGAAAACCTGATGGGTAATGATCTTTTAAGAAATCAGCTTGACAGTTTGACGATGATCGACATCACTTTGTTCTTACTGGAATATATTTTCAATTGCTCACATCCAGAATGATCCTCGGATTGTTGACTTAGTGTCAACTCGCGAAATTTGTATGAGTTCATGTTTAGTACAGGTAGTCTCATAATTTTTGTATCAAATGTCAACGCAGCAATTTGTTTTTGTAAGTTGAAATATACATAGAGTAAGCCATCTTGTAGTTAGCGCTCAACCAGTAGTCGTTTATTTTTTTTCCATAAAACCAGGTGTACCGGTATGAAGTGAGCGTCAAGATACAAATGTCTCGATAGGAAAAATTTACTGTGAACGGGCCTTAATTTGTTTTGGTTTGCTATGACACCTGTCAAACATATTTAGTATACATCAAGTCATTGAGCAAACAACATGATATTTTTTCATCATGTTAAAAATGTCGAATTTTGTACCAGAAAATGATGACTTGCGGAAAGCATTAATTCTTTGTTTTCATTTGAAGAAAAGTGCTGCAGAGTCGCATCGAACGCTTGTCGAAGCATATGGTGATCATGCTCTATCAGAAGCAACATGCAAAAGATGGTTTCAACGGTTCAGAGATAACGATTTTGATGTGAGAAATAAAGAACGTGGAAGACCATCAACAATTTTTGAAGACGCCGAATTGCAGACAATATTAGATGAAGATGACACTTTGAGTCAGAAACAAATGGCAGAAATGTTAAATGTTGCACAACAAACAATTTCTGACCACTTAAAAGCAGAGCTCGAAAATTATTCTCAACCTTTTCAAAGATTTTTAAATTACTCTCTGCTGTTCAGATTATAAAATAAGATCATTTACTTTTTTTTTAGGTTCTGGTCAATCAATGAGATATATCACTGAGAAAAAAATAGATTGCATTTACTGTTGTCGCTTAGTTAGCGAGCCGTGTATACGGAAATGCAGATTAGTTGTTTGATTAGTCATTTATTGTGTAACAAACATTCGTTTAATAAAGTTCAGTGGAAATGAGTGCAAGTTGAAGTGACTATGGGCAGAAAATCAGATAATACAATTGGAAACTTTTTTCAATATAATGCTACTACAGTAAAATCAAAGTGCAATGCTTGTGATTTGGAGTTGCGTAGGCGTCATTTAACTATTGGGTATATATTTTAATTCGTGCGGTTTTTTTTTCAAAATTTGAACGTTTATTTAAGAAAAACATGTACAATAGTACTATCCAAAGTATTGCCCATCTGAAGCTATGACTTTTTCCCATCATTCTAACAATTTGTGGATCCCATCCCAAAAGAACTGCGCCGGCTTGACAGCCAAGACTGAATTAAGCCAATTTTTGATATTCTGCTCTGATGTGAACCGTATTTCAGTGAGGGCGATCCGCATCGACCGGAACAAATGATAGTCAGAAGGGGCAAGGTCTGGAGTTTAAGGCGGGTGGGGTAAGACTTCCCATCCACTGTTTTCCAAATAGTTCTTAACCGGAATAGCAACGTGGGTCCGAGCGTTGTCATGATGGAAAATTATTGCCTCTTGTCTGGTCACATATTCCGGGTGTTTTTCGACAACTGCTCTCTTCAAACGGATTAATTGTGTTCGGTAGCGTTGTCCATGGATGGTTTCACCCGCTCATAAAACAGCACACCCATCTGATCCCACCAAACACAGAGCATTAACTTCGCGCCATTGGTATTCGGCTTTGCCGTTGGCTGGTTGGCTGGTTGGCCGGGTTTCACATATGATTTTTTGCGCTTGGGGTTGTCGTAATGGATCCATTTTTCATCACCAGTAACAATCCGATGCAAAAATGACTTCCTTTTGTGGCGTTCCAGCAGCATCTCGGACATGCAAAACCGCCTTTCGACGTCTCTCGGCTTGAGCTCATGTGGAACTCAATTTCTTTGCTTTTGAGTATATCCAGCTGCTTTTAGACGTTTTGAAATGGCTGCTTGAGTGACACCTAAAGATTCTGCGAGCTCTTCTTGTGTTTGGCAACAATCTTCATCTTCAAACTTTTTTGGCTGCCCAGGACGTTCATCGTCTTCCAAGCCAAAATCACCATTTTTAAATCGTGCAAACCACTTTTGGCACGTTCGCTCAGCTAGCGCATGTTCACCATAAACTTCCACCAAAATACCCGTAAAAACACTTTTTCAGGCACAAAGTTCGACATATTTGAGCCTTTTCCATAAGGTCTTTTAGAGGTCTGCTATGCATGTGCTATTTTTCTAGGATCAATTGCATTTGTTCTTACAAGTATTCCGCTAGGTGCCTCTTATCTTCCGTTATTAAAAAGTCCACAAAAACCGGGTCAGGTTTTGAAATCACAAAATTCATAGCACCTTCATTGCGGATATTGCTCCAATCATGACACTGGATACATAAACTTTGGGCATAGTTTACGAGTAGTTGTTCCGCAATACTCGGCTTTAGCGCATTATACTCCTCCTCTTAGTAGTTTGTTGCTAACTGTTTTCTTAATGGCAATTTGAATGAAGGATGCAAACGCTGGGAAAATTCCATCCATACAGAATGTTCTAGTAAGGATAGAGGAGAACCGCTAACATATAGGGTGATTCATTCTGAGGTTTGACTTTTAATAGACTTTTTTTGACAGATCATGCGTGACTCCTATCAAATTGCTTTGTCATTTTTGTTCAGTATCGTTTGGCAAGTCATCGTGGAAAGACTCACACCACAACAGCAGCTCCAAATTGTTCAGTTATATTACGAAAATCAGCGTTCTGTGAGAAATGTTTTTTGTGCGATTCGAGGAATTTACGGTGCGCATAATCGCCCTACTGAATCCACTATTGACAATACCATTCGTAGATTTGAGTCGAAGATTACATTAGTGGATGCTACTCGACTGGTTAGACCATATCCAGCACGTAGTGAAGAGACTATAGCAACTGTAGCTGAGAGTGTCTCGGTGAGTTCTGGTTTCAACAGGACGACGCTACGAGCTAGTGCGTAAAACAATGGGCTTGTTAAGAAATCATTTTGGTGAGCACTTAATTTCACGTTTTGCTACAATAAATTGGCCGCCTATATCGTGCGATATCACACCTTTAGACTATTTTCTCTGGGGATATGTAAAATCTCAGGCCTTCAGGAATAAGCCAGCTACGGTTGACGCTTTGGAAGCCAACATTATTCTTGTTATTCGCGAGATACCAGTCGCTATGCTCGAACGAGTCGCCTAAAATTGGACCTTCCGAATGGATCACCTCAGACGAAGTCGTGGCCAACATTTACATCATATCATTTTCAGAAAGTAAATGCCATGAATTGTTCTTTTAACCGATAATAAAAATTTTAAGTTCACTTTCAAATTTATGTGTTTTATTTTACATTATAAATCAAACCTCACGATGAATCACCCTATATAAAATTACTGCTGTTGAAATAATTTAGGCTGTACGCTTGACTAAATGCGGTTGCGGAGGATAATTTCGTCTCCTTCCAAAGAGCCCAATCAGCGAAAGTTGGACGTACAAACTGGTCACCTGGCTTTAACCCTTCGGTCAATACGATCTTATACCGATGCATAGGCATGGCCAGTTCTTGGAACTGATTGATTGTGGTCTTGTCTTTTCGAATCGCCTGAAGCTCATCAGTTCAGATATTACTCACTGGAACAGTCATATTATAAAGTGAATAACCCGATTTGAGTTTTTTTCACTTAACACTTAATTATTCGGCCGAAAGTTTGAGTTAAATAACTTAACGTAGTTGTAACTAACCGCGGCGTTAGTTCAACATTCAAAAGGCTATCACTCAATGGCTCACAAGAAACAAAATATCTGGGGGCATCTCTAGATAAGAACTAGGTGGGCACATGAAGTTCATTGAAAAACTGGCAATGCTATTGTCACCAGTGGTGTCCATCTCAAACATAATGCCAACAAGTATCCAATTGGTAAGGCTTTACCAATAATGGATTTAGTGTTGAATTATCAAGAAAGCACGTATTTTTCAGGAAACAAGTTTTGGTTCGATAGAAGATAAGTTCCCATTAGTAATGAAAAATATTATAAGTGAAATACTTTTCCACAGAAGTCATGGCTCATCCAGGCTTTTCCGACAAAATTGTTTGTGCATCACATTTTCGCATAGTTGCGGACCTTTTTTATTGAAAACAGTACGGATGTTGGCAATAAACCTTCTCTTTCACATGTCGCACGATCTGCTGCCAATTTCGGTTATCATTTCTCTCAAAAGAAATGAGGTACATAGCGTCGTCTTGTTGGACATAAATATTTTCAATTTTCGGCCATAAAAGTTCATTGATCATGGTTCGATAATGCAATGGCTAAACCAGTTAAACCGGCTTCATTTTCAAAATAATAAGATCCAATGATGAATCCTGCCCCAAAACCGTAGCAAAGAGTATTAATTTGTGGATAAAAGGGCTTCTCGACAAACGTTCGTTGTTTGATACCCCCAAACGCGGGAACAAGACCTTAAAGTTAGAAATGTGACTTATTGCTCAAAATGTATTAACCAAATACAAATACTACTTCATACCTTTCCAATATTAAGCTGTGATGACCAGGCCCAACATCGTAAAGAAACTATAAAAAATTCCGCTGAACTTAACTTGACAACTTCAATGGCTTGACGTAAAATATCGGAAATTGCTTAAAGCCAAGTTTTCAGTCATTCTGTTGGTAATACAGCGCATCCTTGCGGAACTCAACTTTGATATAATGCTCGTACATCTGGAATTAGAATTAAAGATTCTGATAATTGAGAGCTTAAGAATGTTAATCACGAGTGACGGAGGAGCTATTGCAAACTACAATAGATTTGTCGATTTATAAGACAGCTTTTTCGAACTAAACCAATGGAGGTTGAACCGGAGATTGAATTCTCGCCAAATAAGGACAACATCGAAAATGTAAACTCTATCGAAATGTGATTACTTCGCGATGAACAGCTTGTTCTGCAAGCGGTCCATTCCATAATAGATTGGCCGTGGTACGGATTTATCCAATCCGACTTTGAATATCGGTCTGAGCTTCTCGGATTGTCTCCAGAATGCGCTTGGCATTTTTTGCAGGTGATCAAGTGCAACTCAGAGAGATAGGTTCTGATAGGTTCTTAGAAGCGTTTCTACTGATATTCAGCACAGTTAATCACATTGAACTTGTCGATAAGTTGGGGAATACGATTCATCAAAGTTTGGTGAGTTTTGCTGTTTGTAGCCTCATCGTGCTTCTGGAGTGCCTCTGATTATTTGACGCACGCCGAAGCCGGTATAAACCGTCTTTTTGAAGGTGATGGATGATAGAACGTCTCTGACCCGGAAAGAGCAGAATAAATTCTCGGTTAGCCCTGTCGAACACCTTTTGAAAATCGATGAAAGGCATGTAGTAATGAAAAGGATTAGATCGTTATAAGTGTGTTACTGTTACTTTGATTAATTCCGTCTACTAAAACTGTACTGAGATATGTATTTAAGGCTTAATCTGGACGTGGACTTTCTATTTAATCTTCTGATAATCCTGCAGAGATTTCTGCTACGTTCCTTGCTTGGTCTGCTCCAGTGCCCAGTAGATTTTTTTTAACTTTATGTGAAATGGGATCTCCAGGTCCTGTCATCCAAGTTGCTGCCATATGAGCTCAATTTAAGTCTCTGGGTATCCTCAGTAACTCTCTTGGCCCGAATAATATTTCCGGATAATTGTGAACCCTTATAATTGGCAGATAGTCGGATTCCAAATATAATTGAACTGGTAATCTCACTAAAATTTGGGTGAGGAATTCATTACATATGTATCTCTGACAAGTCTTTCAGATGCCTTTTCATATTCAATGCGATTTTTCAGAATAAGCCACATCATGCCGCTTAAGAATTCGGTATCGAAATATCTATAAAGATGTATCTATTGTGCCGTATTCGTTTCTTGTCCTTTTCATCATCCTGACAATGTATTATGGTGATGTTTCTACCTGTAACCTATCATTGAAACAGACTGTTGTATGTGGGTCCTGTTGAAGTAGTCAGTGAATAGTTAAGAACTGAGTAAACAACTTTCAGATCATCGACTCCTACTTAATGTCAGTGTATCTGGGACTAAAGCTATCTCTTGAATCGTTGAAAAAAATTCAAAAACCTGAGAATGCCAAATCTATCTCTGCCTAGAAAATTACATATGTACCGGGCACATGGTCCTCCACCTTGTATAGGTATCATTTAGGTTGCGGTCATTGCTGTCCATGGTACCTATCTAACCCTTAAATAAACTTAACACGATATAAAGCAATCAAAACGAAGGTATCAAAGTGATAGCCAACCCTAGCACTCAACTTAAATTGTGTCTAACACGAAACCGCAAGTAAACCAACAGAATTCCAATTCCAATACCAATTCCGACGAACAGGTCAAAGGTTGTGATTTGCTTAAACAAATTTCCGATATAGTCGTAAAACCTGAAACCTGATGGCTTCAGTTACAAATTTGTATCTCTTTTACGAGTATAAGCACGAGAAGGTATCCATATTCGTATACTGACAGGAATTTCTCCATTTAAGTGAGCCATCGGATGGCATGCAAACCATAGCCACATATTATCATCCAACAACAGCAACCTAAACAACAACAAGGGCAACCTATCACCACAAAGCCAAATAACGCAACGGGCACGACTGCAAACATTTCTATATTAGAACACGCAAGCACTTTATACTCGCATTTGAGTATGTTCCCCCCCCCTTAAAGATACAAAATTTGATTTTGCCCCGAAAAAGGAGTCGCATTTACTGAATGGGGATGTAGTTATGTATGTAGATATGAAAATCACCTAAATTTCGAAAACCTGTCAGTATCAGCCGAAATATGCAACTTACACATTCGAATAGCAGCCCAAATGTATCTATTTACAGAACATCTAACCAATGCAAAACATCTCACGACTCTGACGGTACCAAAGGGTATCCATACTTTCGAATGCTACTTGTCGAATACCTATATGGTATAGCAACACAAAATTTACAAAATTCATCTCGGGGGAATGTGTATTTCGAATGGCGATATACGAGTACGAAATTCAGGGATTTGAAATTCTCTTGCTTAGGAATTTGTGTCTACTAAATCTAGAAATCCCTATAACCAGAGAACGGTTTTCCATTCGGACAGGATGCTGTTGTGTTATTCTCATTTCATAGACTCGATTCGTGACTGTGCATGCGAAGTGAATAAGTGTCGTCTGAATTTAAACTTAACTACCACATCGGGAGCAGCTTGGGTGGGATGCGAGGGAGAAACGTTGAAAAGTTTAGTAGAGGGCGGCAACAGGATACCCGACGACACCCGTCATATCCGTTTCTGTGGTTGAATCCGGCTTGTGAGTCCTTAAAATGTGCCCACATAGGCAGATATTTGTTTTTATTTGAAATCTCACACCTGCCTTCATCTTTCCCCAAAAGAGAATAAAAAATTATCTCCGAAACAAGGGTCCCCATTGTGTCTGTTTTCTGGGAGATGAATCCTGGCTTCAGGGTCGGAGTCGATCTTGGGGTTTTGGGTATTTTTGGATGCCACCCTATGGTGTTGTATCTGTTGGTGGTTTTGTGTCTTTATCTCCGTTTGGTGGTCTATCCACACCATTCACTTCTGACTCTGTGCTTATGTGACAATGAAATGTTTCATTTTCTCCCCCTTGCTTGAACGACACAATGGTATGAGTAGATAGACCAGGACTAGGAAGAGAACATGCTGTGCTCGGATGAGCATAGTATGTATGATTTGGGAGTGTGTTTTATCCTGTTTTGCCGTTAATACCCAGGCTATTAATCTCAGTCAGGAGTTTGGGGTTTTTTTTCACCAGGGTTCCAGACACACAACGAAAATATATATTTTCGGGCAGCACACAAGATAAAAATACGTTTCGTCTATGTCCTTTGTCCTGTTTTTATTTCTGTCGTGTCCCTCTTCTCGATTCGTATACACCACCTTGCTGTTACCATGTGTGTTTAACCGCTGAAAGAACCGACGGCGACGACCAACAACCATCGACCAACGACCGTCAAGGATGGCAATGACAGCAGGAGTCAAAGCCGGAGCATGAGTGAAATATTTTCACTCGTTATCGTCGATTCTGGTTGTGCCGTGTATCCTCATTGTCTTTGGGGAGGGTGTTTAACATTTAATTTTCTCTTTTCGATCATGTGTTTGCCCAAAAGTTGAAGGTGTGGGCCAAATGAAAATATTTTCCTTGTTAATGTTTTTGTTGTTTTTGTTTTTTTTTTTTTTTTTTTTTTTTTGAATTTTTGTTAGCTGTTTTGACACTTGTTCATAGTCGACGGAGGTGACATTTTTGGCACCATGTGAGAAATTGCAATTTTAAGCGTCAAGCAATTTGCTTTGCCCAACCCATTTTGTTGTGGTATCCGCTCTGGTTTGGGAGGGAAGGTTAGTTGAGCTTTTTTTTTCTTCAAATTGATGAGATCTCACATGATAAGAGTATCTCATTTAGATTCTACTGATAAAAATCACCGCCTTTATTGACTGACTGATGGAACGTGTCAATGTCATGTAGTACAAGAGCAAACGTTATCTTTAGTATAGCCATAGACCTCGGAATGTGTTGTTCTATGGACAAGGCGCGACCTTCAGATCTATGACGATTTCAAATAACAGTGGTTGGACAATCCAATTGGCAAAAGAAAGAACGGATCTAGGACAAAGATTTCGAAGACGATTTCACTTAACCTTGTTTTGTTTGCGGAAGTACTATGGCGTAGCTTGAGTCGTTTTTTCGTATGGAAACTATGAGTTTGTAGGATGTGAAGGTCTCCTTTTGGTCGATTTCTATCGTTGTTATCGTTAAGTTAAATGGAAAAGAAGATTTTATGTGAATACATGTTTTGGAAGCAACATGGAGTAAAATTGCTAATTCCTTAATGTTTGGCGCCCAATGTGAGGTTGTGTTGTTTCTTCGTATGCTCTAAGTTTTGTTTGGAACAATTGTCGTATCGCAGATGCTCAAAGTAGAAAAAGATTATCCCTTTTAAGGAAAGTGAGTTTCTTAAAGCTTATGTAAGGTCCATTTTGCTTTGCTTTAAGTGAGATTGACCTTGCAAGAGGTTTTGCTATTGTACTATACAGTAAGATAGCTTTGATTATGTAGATATGAATCGACATTTAACTCTAATAAAGTGGCCTACTAAAAATAATTCAATAGTATTATGGAGAACCTATCCAGGTCGGGTGGAAAGAATTATTGGCCTCCATCATTCAGGTTGAAAGGTTCAGTCTACCTGACAGCGGTATTTGTTTCGTCAGCCTAAAGAAATGCTCTTTCCAAATCTTTCCATAAACTGCAACCCTGCTACTACGTTTCCTTGTTCGTATCACCAAGCTTCGGTTCGGGGTTTGTATCTGTGGCATGTTTTTTTTTTTTACCTTTTAATAAAACTTCCGAGTCTCATTCCTGGAGCCTTTAAATCTCATTCTTCAACTACGCATTTCTCATGCTCCTTCTTTTTCCTGTTTACAAGCCAGTGTTCGGCTCTCGTCCTTTTGTGCAACACAATTTTGTGTGGCTCTTGCTTAGCTACATATGCTTCCCAGCAAACCGGGGGTTTCGTTGTGGTGTCCGAGTGAAATCTAGCACATCAGAGGCGGCATCCCTGATGTCTTTATGGCATTGTTGCCACTGGTCTTCAATATTTGCTGCTGGTGGCATATAACTTCTAAAGAGGTTAAGGAAGGTTCGATCGGTAGTGGATTAAACAAACCGGCTAAATACCGAAAAATCTTCACAAAGGCCGTGCTCTGAGTACTTCGAAGTTGCTCGAATGAGATTAGTTAAGATCAGAATACCACCAAGGGCTGTTTGATGAGAACTCGGTTTGGAAGATAGGTGGCGCTACTGAGCCTGTCAAAATTAGGTGACAATCCGACGCATAGTTTCGTTTCGACACCCATTTCAAAACATCATGTTGGTGTTTTTTGTGACAATTCTTGTTTTTGAATGGCAAAACCGGCGGGGAAATCGGGTCCGTTATCGATGGTGTGTATGAGATCAATTCACCTTCCCATTGGTTTGCAGAGTGGCCCAAAAACGGTTCCCACAGAGGAAATAGTGGACAAAATCCCTGAGCTCGTATTGGCGGACCGCCGAATGAAAATTCACGATTTGGCTGAGATAGCAGGCATCTCAACTGAATGCATTAGCCATATCCTGCACGAGATTTTGGGCATGAGAATGCTGTCCGAGCGATGAGTGCCGTGTTTGCTTCAAAGACGTGCTTGGCCCTATTAAATCGAAATCCGGAGGAGTTTCTGTGTCGTTTCGTGACCGTCAATGAGACATTGATGGGTATATTGGTACACACCAGAGACCAAAGACCAATCGAAACAATGCGTTTTACCCGGTGGACGTGCTCCAAAGAAGGAGAAGATCATGCCTTCGGCCGGAAAGGTGATGACCACCGTTTTTTGGAACGCGCCAGGTTCCAAAGGAGAAAGGAAAAACAATTATAGGGGCATACTAAGTCGATTAATTTTGTCGATTCAACGCCGATTTGAAGAAAAAACGACCACGTTTGGCGTCAAAAAAATTGCTCTTCCACCACGAAAACGCACCAGTTCACACCTTCTCAGTCGCCACAGCCAAATTGGTGGAATTGCACTACGAATGGCTCCTCCATCCTTTGTATTCCCAGTATTTGGCTCTCTGCGACTTCTTTTTGTCGCTGGCATATGTTGAATTGAACTACGTAGAGAAATAAAGATATTTTTCCCCAATTTTTTTGTGTATCATTCGTTCCTTTTTTTTAAATTTTGAGAAGATTGTCTGCCATTGCTAACTCTGGGTCCTAATTCTAATCAGACTAACTCTAAGTGTCAGCTAGCGAAAAGCAAAGCGACATCACCATTATATCATATCATATCAACCTTTCCAACAATTTTGACAGTGCAATTTCATATTATAAAGGAAATCAAGTCGTCTAGACCCTAAATTTGGGAGAAAATGATTACGAATTCAAGATTGTTGATGTGAGTACCACTCCAATATTTTATATGTGGTTAGCCAAAGAGTAACAAGTGCACTTTATAGGGTGCTGAACCGTCAAGAGGATACGGCATTGCGACTTAAAATATCTATTATATCGCAAAAGTCATTTCAAGATAACAGATGTGCCTTTAAGTTTCTTCTTAAAACTAAGAATCATTTTGTTGCAGACACTTTGCCGTTCCTCAGTCTCTAAGATTTCTCCGAGATGTATATGACATGTTATGACGCATAAAGCCAGTTATCGAAGATGGCAATTTGTCGTTAAAAAGCTGATCAGTCTTTTGATAGTTAAGCTATAGATAATTTATATATATTTTGGAGGGGTTCATAGGTCTTTTAGCCTGTTGAAGACTCTGTTTATTCTCCCAATATGATAGACATACTGTTCTCCCAATTTCTATTTGTCGAATTTGTTGGTAAATAAGGGATACCACGGAAAGGCCTTCAAAGCCTTTGCCTTTAATATCGTTCTGCCCTAGTACCTGGTACCAGATCTGGACTTTGTTTCTTTTAGGTAAGTCCTGAAGAGGACTGTGAACAGGTTTAAGCTTAATGCTTTCAATCCTGCTTGACTGTCCATGAGTATATGGATGGAGGCGCCTTTCATTCCTATCAAAAGAAAGTTACAGACTCATTCTTGAAAAGCATGAGGTTCAGCTTGAAAGACGCTGGGGATTTTTCTGGGGCTTGGCCTTGCCACTTCCGTTTTTCGACCATGAACACTTTCATCTACTCCTGAATCCATCTAAGATTCATCCGTGGCATCCAATGGGAGTTGTGGACCAATCGCTTTGTAGCCTATATTTTCTAAATTAAGGTGAATGAACATCTCCTTGTGGACGCTCTTTGGCTGCTGAGACAGAAATTAATGTCTCGCCGGAAGTAGTGCTTATTCTACGACTTTCGGTCATTGTTTTAACCCCTCTGGCGGTAGTGTTAGTCGCCTCACACTCCTGAGTTGACGTGGCAAGTCCATATATATCTGTCAGTTTTTGCTGTGTCATTCATAGAAGACTTCTGCTATGATCTGACCTCCGCAAAGTGAATCCCGATGGGAGGCTGAAGTATCTGATGGGCTATTACCCTGAAAGGATACGCCTGTTTAAAACTCCCCTTTTTTTGGGGATTTCTTCTTACCGGAGTATTTTATCTAGGTAATTTCCGGCAAAAAGTACTCTTAACAACACATTTATGCCAGTATACGGAGAATTATGAGGCTAAAGGGAATGCACCCATTTTCTAGGAAACAATTATTAACATACACCCAACAAAAGACCAGAGAATTGTCAGTTTTCTGAAAAGCAACAACTCTTCTGAAAAGCAACAATCACAACGAGTGATGAGCTCATTGGAGATTCTTTCATGCAAAACTGAATGAAGAGAACAGGTGCACCTTTCACAAATTACATCATCGCTGCATCGGTTCGAAGTTGCAAGTTCCGAGTGTTTTTCCATGCAAATTATCGCGTGAACTATTCTTCCATGTAAATTCGAATCCAATTAGAATTAACCGACTTGGCATATCCAACTGTCCGGATAACCTACATCTGCAGAACTTCAACCCCGGACCAATGTTTATTTAATCTTCAGTTGAATCTCCATATTTAATTGCATTTCCATGTTGATTGCCACTTCTCAGTGTCAATTATGAGTTAATCTTCGACCAAGTAATTCACCATTTATGCAGATATTCGTATATAGATACAACCATCCCAATAAGTCAGGCCACGAGTAATTCCTCCAACCTAAACGATTATTAATTAACTCCTGTCGGTGTGCAAATTTACTTATCGAAAATATGATTGCAGTTATCTATTATTTATTGCTTTACTTAATGTACAATTGACGTTGGCATAATAAATCTCCGGCCAGCCACTGTCAAGCAGGCAACTAAACAGCCAGCTAGGCAGCAATTCAGCTAGAGAATGCAATATCCCGACATTAAATTAATTTTCAATTAAAACATTTTACTCATTTGCATTTTGAATTTCGGATTTAACTCGTACGTTTGTATTTACGTTAACGTTTAACTTGAATGCAGCGGAGACTGATAGCATACGCTCGCATCTAATTTCACTCATTTAGCAACATTTTCACGCGCCACCAAGCCCACTATACTATCTGGCAGATGGAAATCCGACGTTCACACGATGCGAAATATTCGTACTCGTACGTTAAACATTCGTCAGAATCAGAATGTGGTTTCCATTTACGCAGATATTCGTACTCTTAAACCGCCAGATGCAAAACAAACACAACGGTCTCGTCGTGAAAACAAAATTTAATTCATGAAATGATTTCACTCGACACCGAGGCTTTAGATTTAGGTTGGGAGTCAGATTCAGGGATTCGCACATTCGTGGATTCCTCGAATTGTGGATACGTGAATTCGCATATGCAGTCGGTTTCGCGTATATACGTATTCTTTTCTAGTTTGACATCGGTACCAGAGTTGTCGCTTGTACGAGTATAGTAGCATTCGTTGAAGAGTACTTTAGATCGGAGTGTATCAAAACCCATATGTCTCTAAGGTAGACAGTTCAAATTGTAAAATTTGTTCTTGACCATCAAATCAGATCAACGGAAGATGCCTACAGTGGGCTTTGAGTGATGGCTCGATTCTAGATGGCGATCGTTTACATTCCATAAGCAACCTTCAGGAAAAGTAGTAGCATGCATAGAATGCAGCCTTGCATTACTCCTCTTTTGATATCGGATCATATGAAGATGTATTTGGTTGAAATTTTAAAAGGCGCACATGCGCAGAATGAAAAAAAAGATCTTCCGACCGAAATTTATTGTATTATTGTTCGATTTGGGACGAACCACCGTGCACATCAAGTTGATAAAGGTTCCGTTGTTCCCTCTTGCCACCTACGGCGTCGTCTTACTTCACTGCGTCAGGCTTTTTGGATTGATTTCAAGAATTTAAGCCCATGAACAGTGATACTCTTGACGAGATCAACCTTAATGTATAGCAGCTACTATTCGCTGTTCCATTGAATATTACTTGATTAACTTTTTTTGACATCTAAGGTCTCGGTCTTTCTGAAGCATCAAGCATTTTCCATTTGTCATCCTAGAAATAGAGACAGAGATATGAATTTCAAATCAACGAGCGGCTGGGGAATATCCATTAGTAGGTCTATAGTTTGCTCCAAAATCCACACTGATACGAAGATATCAGAATGTAGTCGAAGAGTGCCAGGCATCCGCACTGTGCGGTAGGTAGGATCTTGTGCAGAAACTTTTAAAAAGTTTGACAACGAAATCGTGTACTTCTTAGTTTAGATATCGGTAGTCAAATTTCCTGTTGATCTGATTGATGGAATCTTTGTCGATGGTTATTCCCGTTAAATTATTCAGTCCGACCGAAAGCAAAATGTTTGCTCAAATACTACGTTCTCAATCTTCTTAATAGAAACATGTGCTACGAGCACAATGATCAATTTATCTCTCATAGTTGGTCCAGTGTTTGCCTAAGTCTGATGACTTGAAATTTCTCCGATATGTCTGGCAGTATATCTCATTAATAGTCATTCACTGATATGTCTGCTGCTGAAAGCATTGAGGCGTTGAGTAATCGTACTTTGGATAGGAACTTCTTAGATTGATATTTGCATCATAGTATAATATCTCTTTAAAGGTATCCGATTGGCAATTCTTCCATCTGTAACTACTTTGACGCCGAAGATATCCGCATTCGTATTTTGGATGCAAAAATATATTCAAGTTAGTGGAGCTGTTCGGCATGATGATTAATTGTGAATTAGCTGAAAGCCAGTTTCTTTGGGTTTGTTGAAATGTAGAAAGCGTTTGCTACCTGCGATGACTTTCCCAGCAACTGTGTTGTCAAAGTGTTTCTTTCCAATCTCATGTGGAAATCACCACGGACGATATTAACGATATGCTTACGGGTTTGCTCGTAAGTCTCGTTAAGAAGTTCGAAGAAACTTTATGTTGACCAACTATATTTCTTGTAAAAAGTCTAGTCCCTACTATGGGGAGAGGCTGCTTGGCACAGGACGATAAATCCTTTTCATGAAGGCCCTGGGAATTCTCTCTATCACAATCGCTAATTACAATTTACAGGCTTACATTCTTTGCTCATTCAATCTCACTAAATTTTTTGAATGAAAATAAAGTCCGTTTTTCACCCAGGGCCTCCTACTTTGAGCGGTGCTATTTGTCGCTTCATCAAGCGTACCATGAAGGTAAAACCTTTGCCGTTGATTCTTTGGAAACTTCTTTGCAAACAAAGTTTCAGATTCATATGCTTCTTCAGTCGAAAGTCTCACTGTGCAAGCCCTTTCTTAAGGTCTATGAATATGATGTCCAGCTCTTCATCACTTTGGTACGTTTCTCCACCGTTATCTGTAAGTTTTGAAAAGCGCCATAGATGCATTAACTCATTTGGAGACTTGCACTGTCGACTGTCCAGAACCAAACCCCAAATTTTAATGTTCTTACAGTTTCCTGTGATGTTTTTGCCTTTATACAGATAATCAAGATGTATGAGTACTTCATAGAACCAACGTGAATCTTCCACAAAACCGATTCGATTTAGAAGTGTTCTAACTCACTCTGCGTTGTCTTTTAACTCCATTCAAACTATCTCAAGTCTCGGATGTCGTTTGCTACAATAGTTTAATGGCAAACATCACTTACATACCTTCATTAGTTGTTACACTGTTAGTGCTACAAAGTAATTTTTCTAATAGATCTGGTCAATTGTTTTCTCTCAGATGAAGGGAAACGGTTTCTTTGAAGGCAATGTCGACTTTGGTGGCGAACAAATTGCTGGATTCGTTTATAGTAAAGACCATATTTATGACAGTTGGGCTATGCTGCTCCTTCCAGCAAGGAAGATCTTGTCTATTGTAATGTTAGGATCACTAAAGCCGCAAGAGTTGGAACTTACAATTTATAGCTATTTTACAGAGCTACACAGAACACTATGACAATCTACAACAGTTTTTGTTTCCTTGTGTCCCCCTCAATAATTTTGTTTTGTCGTTGTCCAACCGAGTTGAGTTTCTCGTATTTTTGTCGGCTGGGCTGTAGGAAAGCCTCCATATCCTGATAGTAGAACCAGATGCATCAGACTTTGCACTGAAGGTTGCCTTCTGTTGTTTCCTTCGAGGTGAACTTAAAGTGCTTAAAGCAAACAGAAAAGTGAGTCACCCAGTGGACCTCAATGAAGGTTTTACATTCAGTGTATTGAGACATTGTGCGTTCCACCTTACTGCGATAGCTATCTTCCCGCTCTTCTTAAGGAAGGTGCTTTTGAGCATTTCTGTTCAGTAAATATATACTATCTGAGGAAATATATATTTTACAATTCCGGCCGTAGAGTCTAACCTTCTGTTGATCCAAGCAAAGGTTTTGCAATCGTTGTTTTGTAGTGTAGTAGAAGCCTAAGAATCAGTCAAGCTCCCACCAGATTACTATTCTTTGAGTTCAATTTATTTAGACTGTGAGATATGCACATCGATGTAACACATAGTAACGTAGGTCTTTCCATGCGTTCAACATACATAGATACAACTGTCATTCTCTAACAAATGCATATCTGGACAGTAACTTGTACAGATGGACAGACAGAATTTAATCGCAGATATCTTTGTGTTCAATACTCGTAAAACTGTAACTCCTTAGAATAGTACTATAAACACTTCAGTCTATAACCACGATAACACTTTCCAACTCTGTGATGGAGCACCAACAATCAGATGAAATTCTTCATTTTATCCATCGAACCATGGATGCGAGTAATATTGTCTGTCTACCACTGTATGTTACACTGAGTTAGTATCTGCATCTGCATCCGAGTGAGTAATGTAGCGCATAATGAACACGAACTAGTTGTAAATTGAATTTTAGTCGTAGTGCCAGCAGTGGCGGCATGTACCCAACACTGTACGCGATATTGTCGACCCAAGTAGCTAGTAACTTCGCTTCGGTACAATCTGTACAAAATGTACTACAGTAGCGTATCGGGTATCCGTAACAATGTTAATTGCCGCTGGTTTAATACACCATGCAGATCGTATATCAATTTAATGTTGTGCCAGACACTTGCCCAGTGGTGGGTCAGATACATTTAGAAAACCAAATAGACAATTCTACCGAAATCGAATGTCGAATGTCGTTGGCAAAAAAGTCGTGTTCCTCCTAAGTGGTGCGTAACCAGATACCTTAGTCCTTCTCTTCTACTTTTCTGTGTCTAACCGTACTATCTATCTATCTATCATCTCCATACTCCGAACACATTAAGCAATTAACAAATCGGATTCGAAGCGATTTGTTCCAAGAGCAGGAACTCAGGCTAGAGTGGTTTTAGGTTTTTTTTTTTTTTTTTTTTTTTTAAATAATGATGGCAATCTACGAGTATTCGTATCCCGCTTGGTTGAGAATTGGCGGTAGTGAGGGGGGATCTACTTTTGGGGTTTGCCGGATCACTACTTGAACGAGGGGTTATCAGTCGTGATAGTCTTTTTCATTTACTTTAATTCATCTTAATTACGTCCAATGAAAATGGAGATTAGAGAGACGCAGCTTAATTGGATGATGAAGTAGCTGGAGTGATTTACGGTTATCTAAGAGACCTTCAAAGTCGAATTTATAGTTTTAAAGGAAATGAACTCTAAAGTCAAAGAAGACGCGTGTATTTGTGCCTGTCCCTCTGGATGAGTCACATACGAATAGCACGCACTTGCTATTTGAGTGTTCTACTTGTGTCACTACTATCAGAGCACAAGGAATGCTAATAGTTTATAGACGCAGATAAATGAGAGCTAGAAGGAGACTGGAATAGAAACTAATGGGGTACAACGTGAAACTTGGATTACATGCATACATTAAGACAGACCGTTGAATACGTGGACGCGGTTGGACAAGATAACGGATTGACATGTAATAAGTAGTTGGTAGCTGGTAGCCATACTTGGATAGATCTGGATAAGATAAGAAATTGAAAGGGAAACATTGAGTGTCAGTGAATCATAGACATAAATTGAACCCTATTTGAGATATGACTCAGTTCGTGATGTATGAACAAGTGTACCCTGTAGAGATGTTGCTATCGCTTTTTGAATGTGATTTTTCTTAACGACTAGTTCATGGCTTACCTTAAGTTAAATCGTGATGTTACATTTTCCTCGCTGGACCTCTTACTTTGTGGACTGACATTCCGACAACCTGGTTGAATATTCTTTGATGACATAAAAGCATTGTATAACTGAAATCTCTTTTTGGAAAAGAGGAGCTCAAAACCTCGATTCTATGATACGATGACTTTGATACCTTGATATACCATCATTATCTTGACAGCTCGAGTTTGTCATCATATTTAATGTAAATTTTTAAAACCCCAATAGCCTGTTGGTTTTATGTTTGATCGTTGAGGAACCATCATAAGAGGACTTCAAGAGGGTCTAAGTACAGAAATCTGTGAGGTAACAGGTAACTTTGTCCCTCGGAATGGCTGACTTCATTCGCAACATATTTCATCATTGATTGAGCCTTACTATACGCTGCAGGTCCTTCTCCTGTTTCTTGCTCAGAGCTCGTGAAAGCATATATTAATGTGACACGCAATTCTGCTCACGTTTTATTAGCAAATTTTAATGCTCCTTTTGTAGAGGAAGTAGGACCTTTTTTCTATGAAGTTACTTCTTGCTTGCTTCATATTTTTCTTTGTATATTATCAATGTTTTGTTATTAGGGGCAAGGGGGATTAAGTTTCAGACATGTGATCGAGCGTCGTGACGAACCGCATCGTCGCTTTATTCACCAACATCAATCTAGGATGCGTGCCTGCACCAAAGGGGGAGAAAGCACCAAGTTTTTATGAACACTTCAACAAGGTTTTGATGCCAAGGCGGAAAGAAGGTTTTGGTAGCACAGTCGGAAGATATAGAAGACAATCCGCACCGCATCCCCTCCTAATACGGATTCAGGCCGACGCACAGTGCTTTGAACGTATTGATGAAGTAAATAGAAAGCAAAATATTTTCAAATACAATTTTTTGGATTAAAAAATGATTTCAAAAATTAAGATCGATAAATTTTCAAATTGAGACCCCAAATAAAATTTATAAAATTCACAATTTTGATTTATGTATCTTTCGTTGCATTGAGTTGCAGATCTGCAACATTCCCTATTTAACAGTATAAGAATTGTATGTTTTTATTTCTTCCAAATCAGAGCAATGTTGCAGGAAGGTAAAATACCACCTTGATAGTATGTCCATCATTGCTTCCTCCGATTTTTCCATTACTTTTGATGAATGTAGGATCGGATTCAGCCTCGCAAATCATCTCTGTTGCGACGTCAACACGATTTCTTTTCTTCATGAAATTGAGGTCTTTTGGCACCAGCTTTGCTGCTACACGACGGAAACCCAAATCATTAACCAAAATGTCTTGGACGGATCCATAGGCAATGTTCAAGTCCTCCGCTATCTCTCTGATGGTTAATTTGCGGTTATTGACCAACATTTCTTTTACTTCATCAAATCTGCCACTGCGTTCATCATCTTCGATTGACTTACGACCAATTTTGAACCGCCCGTGCCACTGGTGAACGACCGTTTTCTTTAGAGAATCGTTGCCGAAACACTTTTCCAGCATTTCCAACATGCGCACCTTTAAACTAATTTCTAAAATTGTAAAAAACTGCCAACACACACAGAGATAGATGTACTCTTGGCTACGTAACGACCGAAGAAAGCATCGCACGCTGCACGCAAGTGGCTCTGCGGTATTTTGGCCCATCTCCAGCGAAGTGCTTGTTTGAGGTGGTCCAAACTTTGGTATTTTTTAGTGCCAATCCCAACCCCTTCAAAATACCCCAGACAGAGAAATTCAACGGATTTGCATCCGGAGAATTTTCAATCCATTGTGTCGAAGAAATGAAGTGTGGAACATTGTTTTTTAACCAATCTTGGTTGACGCGCGCTTTGTGAGACGGTACCGAGTCTTGTTGAAATGTTCACAGTCTCCGACCGAAATGATTGTTTGCCCAAGGCTTCAATACTGCCTCTAAGACAGTTTCACGGTATACTATCGCATTAATTTTGACGCCATGGTCCAAAAATACGAGCGGACAGCGACAATCAGCGGTTATAGCGGCCCAAACCATCACCAAGGGTGCTGCCTGCTTTCTAGTGGTCGTCCCAAGGTGAAAATTTTCGAAGGACCTCTCTGGCAAGTAAACTCGGTCATTTTGTTTATTGACATTGCTCTATAACAAATGACGACTCGGCAACTCACCACTTTCATGCAAACGTAGCAACTCCTTCGCTCTTTCGACTCTAACTTTTTTCTGTTGCGGTATAAGATCGTGTGCTTTTTAGAACTTCAATGGCTTGAGCGCAATCTTATTTTTCAGTATGTGTTGCGTCCGTTCCAATGATATGTTGAGCTCACGAGCCATTTTTCTTCCACTTCGACGCGGATTTCGCTCAATTCGAGCCTTCACATTCCGAACCATTTCTGCCGATGTTGCTGTTTTTTTATGACCACCTCCATGGCGTTTTGGAAAGCTGAAAGTATCACGGTAACGAGATATGGTTCGAAGCACAAATGATTTATTCACGTTGATAGCTACTTGTGGTTTTCCAGCTAAATATAGGGTTTTCCAATAACGACTTGACAACTTTTTTTTTTAAATAAAAGGCAAACCATTTGAGATATTTCAAAAACTTTATTATTGGCTTGAAGTACAATCAGAACATTTATGAATGGAACTCGACTTCGTTCATATGACTACCGCGGGCACGTTTGCAGCGGTCGATTCGTTGGTTCCAATTTTCAACGACTCGTCCACACATTTCGGCCGAAACGGCCGCTATTTCGCGTTCAATATTGCCTCTGAGCTCTTTCAATTACGTCGGTGTGTTGGCATAAACTAATGACTTAACGTAGCCCCACCGAAAATAGTCAAGCGGCGTTAAATCGCACGAACGAGGCAGTCAATCGACTGGCCCATGTCTTGAGATAACACGCTCACCATATTTACTCTTCAATAAATCGATTGTAGCGTGTGCTGTGTGGCTTGTGGTACTATCCTGTTGAAACCACATGTCGTCCAAGTCCATATCTTCCAATTCGGGCCAAAAATAATCGGTGATCATGGAGCGATAACGCTGACCATTCACAGTAACGTGACGATCGTTATCGTCGACGAAAAAATATGGCCCAAACGCCCAATTTTTTGTGGATGTAGTGGTGATTCATTAAGCACATGTGGGTTTTCACCCGACCAATAACGCATATTTTGCTTATTGACGAACCCATTGAGTCAAAAATGAGCTTCGTCACTGAAGATGATTTTGCGATGAAACTCACCTTCTTGGCGCATCTTCCTCAGAACCCAATCGTAGAACGTACGTCGTTTCAAATGGTCCATCGGCTTCAATTCTTGAGTGAGCTTGATCTTGTATGGGTGTAAACCAAGATCCTTACGCAAAATACGCCATAATATGGTCTGAGCGATGCCCAATTCTTGAGAACGCCGTGCATATGACTGATTTGGATCGTTTGCTACTGACGTCTGGACGGCAGCGATATTTTCGACACTTCGTCCAACCCGTTGTCTCACTGACACGGCAACATCGCACAACGAATATGTAGACTCAAATTTTTGCACTAAACTTGTTATTGCCTGTCTACTAGGGCAAGAATTACGACCGAAAATTGGAGTTAACGCTCTTAAAGTTGCTGTCACCGACTCCGAATATCTGTAGAAAATTTTTATAATTTGCAGACGTTGCTCGTTTGTGTACTTTACCATGATGAAAATGTTGAATTTACTTGAGTTTACTGAATAAATTGACAGTGACAGTTTGATGATTACTGAAAGAGTGCGTTTACAAATTAAATTTAAAGTTGTCAAGTCCCTATTGGAAAACCCTTTATAAAGCAATCGCACTATCAGGTTTGAATTCCATCACAGATAAAAAATTTTCAACACAACTGAGACGCAAATCGTTTAAAAGGCTTGTAAATAATAAATCTGTCATGTGTCAAAATTTGAGCTTACTGTCATGAACGGTTTGGAAATTGTAGCAGTCTGAAGTTGGTTGCAGTTCGAGTCAGTACGGGTGTAAGTTTATATTCTGCGGCAAATTTGAGTTATTGTTTTGTTTTTGAGCATATAAAGGTCTTAGTAAGCAAAAAATAATGCACCCACATCGAGAAAGTGTTCTAAGTGTTCAACAGTTTCAGAAAATAATCAGTTTATGGTGCGAAAGTGAAGACGAACTTGATTTTTCGTCCAATGAATGTGATGAGAATCCTACATTTGGCCCTAGGAGAAAAGCTCATCAGAGAACGAACCGGGCAATCCACCACCACAAGAAACTTTGCCTCAGCCTACTGTCCCATCTCTTCCTCCTCAGCCGTCTACTTCTCGAGAAATTTCAAGACCTGCAGAGACGAAGCAAACAAAAGATAATATCATATAGAAAAAAAAAAAAAAAAAATTTGAGCTCACCAGATTAGCTTAATTTTTTAGACGACGAGGATCAAACCAACATATTGTATATAGCGTACAAAAAGACCCAAACAAACCGATAAATGCTGATTCGGTTTTCGTCAATTTGTTTGAGTAGTTTTATACACATCTATTATACGGATTTTCAATGTAAGAAGTTATTGGTTTATCAATAATTGAAGACACTAAAAAAAATTTGAGCCACTGCATTTCAATGACAATTCCAAAATGTTACCTTACATCCAGACCGGAAGGCACAATGAACACTTTTCAAAAGTTGCCCTGGGAAATTACTTGGCTGTAGATGAGCAGGTGTGCTCAACCATTGTTCGAAGTATTCTAAAACAACACATGACGGCTAAACCTCACAAACGGGGCTTCAAACTATTTATTTTGTGGGGGTTAGTGGTTTTGGCTACAGATTCAAGATCTGTAGAGATATAATGGTCAAGGGAATACGGGTCATATAAAAAGTCTCCGCCTTAGTTTGGTACATTTTTGAAAGGATAAATTTCTTTATTCAAAATCAATTTCAATCAAGTACATACATCGGTTAGAACTTCTGTGGTTTATCAGCGAAAAATTTGGCCAAGTGATTTTCAGCGGCTCTTCGGTCGGCCAATTTTTAACCGTAGAGTTTTGCAAAGACCGAAACAAATGGTAATCAGAGGGTGCAAGGTTCGGGCTAGATGCATCAAAACTTTCTGACCAAGCTCCGTCAATTTGTTCCGGGTCATCAAAGATGTGTGTAGCCTAGCATTGTCATAATGAAAGACAACTTCCTTTCTGTTGGCCAATTCTGGTCGCTCTTTCTTGAAAGCTTCATTCAAACGGTCGAGTTGTGCACAGTAGAGGATCGAATTGACCGTTTCGCCACATTCTAGCAGTTCATAATTGACAATTCCCTTCCAATCCCACCAAACACTCAACATAGCCTTGTTTGCCGTCAATCCAGTCTTTGAAGTCGTTTGTGGTCGGTCACCTGCCTTTGACCATGATCGCTTGCGTTGGATATTCTCGTATTTAATCGCTTTAAAAATGGTTATATTTCGTTACGTTTCAGCAGCGTTTCAATGGTGGTTATTTGGTCAATTTAATTTCTTTGCGTTAATTAATTTGGCACCCAAACATCGAGCTTCTTCCTAACTGCCATACGGTTGATAGTGCCTCTGCTATCTTCAGACAGCTTCCGTGCCGGTCTTGCTCCATCAGTTGCAAAATTTCATCGACTTTTTCAGTGACAGTGACATCGAAATATCCGGAACGGAATCGAACAAACCACTCCTGGGTCCGGCGTTTACTCACAACATTTTCACCGTAAACTGCACACATTTTTCGGCATGTTTTAGCAGCGTTTTTCCCTTTTTTATAGTAAAAAAAGCGTCACATAGCGTATTTCTTTAAATATTTCACTCATATCCAAATCAGTATAACTTTTAATACGAGCAACGAATTACACAGCTGTCTTCACAAGAAATGTGGCATGACATGTCACCTTTCAAACACGTGATCGTTTGACATAATCAGATTAGTGTTTCCAGATAAATGGTTACCAACACCATCTAGTGACCAAAAACCGCGGAGACTTTTTATATGGCCAATATATGTGAAGGCGAGCCACAATTACGTGCTACCTCAAATGTACAATAGTTGTGCGTTTAGCGAGGCAAATACCAAGAAATTGCAACTACAGGCCTTACTTCGACAACTACATATACAACAATATTATACCCGTACCTCCTTGCCGCTTATTGCTTGACTAGTAAAAGAGGCATTCATAGTCAAGAAATATAGTTCTGAACTGTAAGATTTTTGACGAATTCTTTTTCATAAAGGGACTCTTTGACATAATTATAGCAAATGCATGGCTACTCAGTCGCCGTCTCAACAAACAAACTGGGAGACATTTTAAGCTCCGCAGATTTTCGAGCGAAAGTAGCTGAAGGACTATGCAAGATGGGCATCAAACAAAGGTCGACTTAAAGAACATCAGATTTTGAGCAAGGCCTTCAGGCAAAAAACAAAATAAAGGCCCTGTTCAACCCGCATCGCCTAAAAAAGTTCAACATTATCAAACCAGCCATTGGACATTATGGGGGCAGGAGAGAATTCGTTGTATATTAAAATGCCCAATTGTACTTATTTCACCAAGAATGGGGATTCTTCCATAAAATTACAGATGTGGTGGCGCTTTCAACTAGTTTAAGAGGGCAAAATGCAGTCAGAAAATTAAACTCATCTGTATTTGTTGTATTGACCATGCCCAGAACTTCCATCAAAGCCCCACTTGCAGACTAACGAAACTGTTGTTTCACAGTTTATATTAATGATTTGCAAAATATTTCAACAAAAAAAAAAAAATCCTGGAGAAAGTTTCTGATGCTTCTCATTTAACTGGCAGTTGTTCTTTCTTTAACACTTGCAGAGAGTATAAACTAGAAAAGCAGTCTTTGTGCAAATCATTTACAACTGCTCTTAGTAACTTGTATTTTCTTTTCGTAAGGTCCAAATCTAAATGTAGTGCCAAAGCTTGCTTTGGTGTTAAAATTTCTATTGTTCACCTTTAGTAAGCTGATCACTGGTCACTGGATCACGACTGGTGCTTGAAATGACACCATCCAGAGAAGATGTTTCTTAAATTAAAAACTGAATCCAACTCTCTGGCAATTTAAAGTCACTTTTCCACCATATTTGGCCCCATATTTGGTGACGCTTTTTAAGGTGCTAAGCTGAGGTGTTTTCACTATCAAACCAAATTACGGACATTGTTGCAAAAATACTAGTTCATCAAGTCTTTTCCCGTTATGGAGTGCCAATGGAACTCCAACGAAGGACGTCATTTTAAATCAGCTGTATTCCAGAACGTTATGGATATCATGGGCCACGCATTATCATATCTTCATTATCAAATTCTTTTATTGTCAAATTCGTCCAAGATAAAGCAGATGCTTGGGATGACCTTTTTAAATTATTTCGCCATGGTCTATCGTTCGTCGTACCATGAAACAACAATATTACCGAGACTATTTCCAACGCGGAAAGCGACTTGCTTGGTAATTGTAAGAGTAACTTGTAAAAATTCATGCAGCGATCCCTGAGTTTGAGCCCTCTTAAATTCCATACACTATGTGTATGTCTCAATTTCAATCAAACTGGGACGGTCTATGTAGTGCGATAACAGTCTTAATTGATAGCACGGTAAAAATTCAGAAATCACACCGATTCAAGATCAAGAAAGTGCATGTCAATAAATTGGCACAATAATGAGGGACCAATCCTAGAAACAAGAGGACAGGCTTCGACAAAGGTAGCACCAGTTCAAGAAGAGGAGAGTCTAACAAGTTTGCGAACATAACCCGAAATTCTACAAGCTACAATTCTACATTCCTATCACACCATTATTATTTTTTTGACACTTCTAGTTTGCTTCAACATGGTGAATAAACATGTTTTTCTAACTTCATGTTGACACCTTTTTTGTGTAATCTCAATTGTTCTCATCCTTTCGTCGACTATACTTAATATAAGCAAATCACTACACTGGCCTAGTTTGTCAAGAAATTTTGGGTAATTATGTGGGATAGCTGGCTGGCGTCTTTATAAAGCAGCCAGACCCTGTGGTTTGTCAATTCCTTCATTTTTTGGCAATCTTCGTGCATAACGCCCCGAATTGACGTGAAAAATTGACGATACTCGATTTCACCGCCCAGAAAATACTTAACCATAGGCGCTTAACTTACCACTGCAATAATAAATAAGACCGGCTATTCGGGCTGCAGATTGCCACTTCTGTTTTGATCGATTGTCGATTTTACATGCAGCTGTGTATGGTCTTTTAAGTGGCTTCAATTTGTAGGCGTTCCAACCTAGTTCCCTTTTTGAACGGCTTAAAAGCCGTGTCCATTTTTGCTCCGTTTTTAAGAGCAACCACTTCTGTAATGTTTAGTGTACATTCACAAACTCTTCGTATTAAGACGTACCTACGCATTCGGACTTACTATCTTTTACTAACTTTTTGAAACTACATAAGTGAGTTTCACGAACTGTACAGTTATATCATATGCCCACTTATGACTGATCAGAATTCTCTATCTTTTCTCCAAAGAAGAACAGCTAAAATGTGCAAACAACGTCTAGTTGGAAGCCTGATGGAAGCTTCACACAAGCATCTGCCCGATGAGACTCACTTTCCTGGCCGTAGTAATGCTGAAAGGCAGCCAGGGAAGCAGAACCATGATTACACTTCAACTAATAAACTTCTAATTGCTGAAAGATTACAAGGGGTGAGTAGTGAAAGGCATTGTTTTAGAAGCATAACAAAGGGTTAGAAACTTACTGTTTGGATGTCCGTCGTATTCTTAACAAATTAGTCTTCGAATACCACACAATTTGCTCTGAATAATACCATAGCTCTGCGGTTCGCTTTTGCTGTTAACGTACGATTGAAAATTTCCCTGCATATTTAACGAAACCAGGAGCTTCAGTGCTGATTTTTTCTGTGCCACTGTTTTTGCTGAAATAATCGGCACGGTGCAGTAGTTAAGTCTATCGGTTACTCCGCCAGAAACCTAGGTTTGATTCCAGGTAATGAGCATCTTAAAGAAGAAATACAAGTGTTTAAGTGGAGATACATCAACCTAAGTATTTAATCCAGAACACCCGCCAATTCTATCAAATAAAAAGGCGCAGAAAAGGTGATATTCGAATTCACAAACGGACATTGCAAGGTCAAGTTTACCTAGCACTCGTTTGCTAATTACTTCTATCAGTGCAACAAATCGATGAAGAATGTATTGCTTTTATTACCTCTCTACTTTATTGGATAATGGCGATACTTAGATATCTAAGTACTAAGGAAGTCAAACTACCTATGACAAGCATTAGGTAGTTACTGAATCTACTCTGTGAAGTAGGTCATCTCGTTATAAGGATGGCTGGTGATGAAATAATTGTTGTCAGTAAAAGTAATTTAGTGTATCTAACGAAATCTGTCCTCATTTCGATGATGTTTTAAGTCACTAAGTGGAACCTATCTCCTCCAAGCTGGCACCTAGCCAATAATATCCAAAAAAGTTGAAATTTGAAGCCACAATAGAAACTATATTAATTTTTAAAGAACACCTTAACTCACAGAGAGTTAAACTTTTTAAACCGATGCTCGTTAAGCTGAAACACTTAACCCGAATTAGAATGGCTAATGCGAATGGATCGACTCCGATTCCGGCCATCAAAACTCGCTTATTTTATTAATCCTACTAAGAAGGTAAGGCACACAAAGAAAAAGATGATAAACTAATTTTTTACCCTCTAAACAAGACTATAATAGTCTGACAGAGTACGAGAAATCTCGACGTCCAAAATTTTTCCAAAGGCAGAAGTATCGCCTCACGCGACTCGACTCAGAAGACTAAATTGTTTGATCTCCATAGTACTGTCAAGTCACCAAACCTACAATTCTCTTCATCGGTTTCATTTATCTAAACCAGTACCTAAAATTAATTTCGGTCATGGGCCCAGAGACTAACAGATACTCGGATCTCAGTGTGACGCTGCTTGATGACGATGAAAAAACTGGATCTCTAAGAACCCGACATTTATCGAACCGTCGACTGCTCGTTTCAATTCTTAAATTTTCCACTAACAAAACCCACTGACGCAATCATAATTCAGAGTCCATTGCCATCAACCCTTGTTTCGTTCATTCACTTAACCCCAAGGCAAAAACCACTACCATGAGCTTCCATTTTCTGGCTTTTGCTGACCACGGATTCACCACATAAAACGATTTCATTTGTTGCAATTTCCGTATCATTTTTATCAAAATTGCCTCAAAGCAATTTCCGTCATAAAAAGGACAAATGCGGATCGAATTTGACTTCATACACACGAGTATACTCGTGTATCTTCCCCCTTAGGGAGCATACACAATTCATCCCCAACTGTCTGTAGGCACATTAAACAGAGACTAAAGGACCAGATATATCCCCCATCACCAGAAGACACTCTCTAATCGTATTTGAAGTGTACTGCAAAATTTGTAACCAAACAGTGTGGTTGATTTCCAATATGAACCCTTTTCCAACTTAAAGTTGCAGTTTTTTTTCTGTTTTTTGCTGCCGTAAAGAATAAATGTTGTCCGTAGTTCGTAGCAACCCCAGTTAATCATAATGCAATTCCACTCTTGCCAGATGCCATAAATTCCTTCATAAATACCACCCATCAATACGGACACCACAGAGAGCCATAATCACGTTGTAAAATGAAATAGTTTAAACAAAAATCAATTATTGCAAGTATCCACTTGACGCCGCAACCAACACCACCTATCCATTCATTCGCATTCATCTACTGAGCGGAGAGATACTCGTAGTCTTGTATGTACATACTCGTACTCTTACCAGTGATCGTACCCGTACTCATACCCTGTAATCGTCGTGCTCGTATTCAATGGCTACGTATCCGTAAATGCACTTAATTACGAATCTATTGAAACGGCTACATATGTGTATTAATGAGTTTATAGCCCCTCTGATGGGAGAGCTACGGATAAATCAACAGAATGCCCCGTACACCATAGCTACTTCACCCAAAGAGAGTGAGTCTGTAGAAGTGCAGTTAATTAAATCTATCTCTGATTGCAAATAAATAAAAATTCAACAAAAAAAAAAGAACATTTCCCATTCCAACCAAGCCAACAACATCGCGGAAACATTCCACAATTGTATTGGTCCCCAATGGTTAGTTCTAGCGCTCGGATAATGTTATACTCGTATTATAGATGTCGACCGTTTTTTTTTTTTTTTTTTTTTTTTTTTGTTTTTTTTTTTTTTATCGAGGGAGAATAAAAAATACCTCAACTCGAAATCAAACAACAAATAGCAATTTGTTAAGCTAAGGGGGGTAGACCGACCATACCCCACACAGATACCGCGCACCCTTACCGTGCCACGTTCAATATGCCTTGTCGTCGTCGTCGTCACACTGCAAATTCAGTTCACATGTACGACCAACCGAACGACCGGCCCTCTGTAAATATTAAATATCCCCACCGTTCGTATATTTACAGCAAATACAAAGTTGGATTCCCGTCATCATCAGCCCCGATAACGAGTAAATAGTGGAATGTCCGCATCCAGATACAAAATACCAAGTAAACACAAAACTAGAGCTACATCAAATATTAAAGGCGATGTACTGCAGAGTACGGCTCGTCAACGTATACACATCTAGACCTGTTAAAAGCGTCCAAGTCAAGGCCCGATAACAGTCGAAAGTAGCAACAGCCAATCATTAGGAGAAGAAAATACGATAAGTGCATTGAAATGGGAGCAATATTCGTACTTGTAGTCACAGTCAGAGTCAGAGTACAGTAGAGCACATATACAGATGGTGCTACTTTAAGGCAATTCCTATACTTACTTCTCAAACATTGTCCTATCACAGTAAATTCCATTCAATCGAAATGCCTCCAAGGGAAGTGGACCACACTTTCTTCTGTACTACTTGGTCTGAATCGCTTCTAAATATTTAAACCACCATCATCATCATTATCGTCATCCGCATGCCGTCCTCATATCGACAATCAACTCAAGCAATGAAACGCTAAGAATCAATAAAATGTGGTGTCGTTTGTGATGGATGTCCTCCGAAAGCTATCAGGTCACACTTTGACTTTGACAGTGATACTGACAAGAAAAGATACGGAGTCAAATGGTGATCCATCTGATTTCAGCTTTTTAGATGTGTAAATCGTGGTAATGGTCATAATGTTGGTATGATACTTATGCCATTAGCGCTTATATATGATTCCGGGCATATGTTCGCAAGTTCTTTGTTTCCTTGAATCATGCAATTGGTGAACGAAAAACGCGGTATGGATTTACAATCATCTCCATAGAGCTAAAGGTTCTGGCCTGCAGCATTTTTGAAGAAATATGGACCAATAACTCCAACAGTCCCTAAAAGATACCGAACACTGACTTTTTGTGGATTTCCTTTACTCCAAATGCGTTCATTCAAAAGAATTTTATCACTCAAAAAAATGTAGTGGTGGACATGATCCCATTTACCGAAAGTACGACACACGCGATGGTCAAGAGGGTTCAATTCTTGCACGAGCTAAACCTTGTTGTAAGCGTCCATTAAGTAAATGGATGGGGTTGGCTATGCCGCTAAAGTTGAACACTCCACACCGCTCTTGCTCGTCTGTATCAAACTCATCATTGGGGTGACAAACTGGATGAGATATTAGAATTTATCAGAGTGCCAAAGTGCGTGTCTGTCTGTAACCGGAAATGAAAACTTATTGAAGAGGTGGGTAGATATATACTTGTATCTTGTTGACCTGATATGCTGTGATATGCGTCTCAGAAGTCTTAACAAGTAACCCTTTGGAAAGACTAAAATGGCTTACCCATAAGCAATAAACGCCATAAAAACAAATAATTGAGATCAAAATATCATAAGAACGACTTAACTGTTGACGAAATATCCAAACGTGACAAGGACAACGACGTTCAGGTATTGAATGTACCTGGAATGTGAGCTCTCTTCACAAATCTGGTGCTTTAAACACCTAGTGAGGTCACTGGAGGCCTATGAGACCAATATATGAGCAAGAAATGTGATGGGACGGAACCGGACAAGAAGACAATCAAAAGCTGCGATGTCTACTATGGCGATTGCAATAGCGCGCATCGCATATCTGCGATGTAACAATTCAATCAGGCTAAACGCACTAACATCAGCCTGATATGCGGGCACGGAAGCTTTCACTAGCTCCAAGAGAGAACCTGTTAAAAAAGAAAGAATTGTCAGAGAGAGACAGACTACACGACAGCAACAAAATCCGAACCAAAGCCTGCAAAGACGACCAAGTGAGCATCGTAGTTGAGACACAGTCCGTGCTAAAAATTAGGAAATAACACTTTTGCGGACTGTTAAACGACAAATACGATAGAAATAACTGCTACCAGGCAAGTAAAATAAACCCCATATACGAGTAAATTGGACGAAGACCGCGAAAACATCCGTCTACCTGACCAAAACGAAGTGAAGATATCCTAACTTAGATCTAACAAACTCCCTAGATCCGACGGTTTAGCCGGCTAGCTCTTTAAAGCTGAAGGAAACAATATTGTAAAAAACGTGTACTATCTCAAATGTCATATTGATCAAAGGAACGCGTGCCCTCTGAATGGAATGTGAGCACCGTCTGTCCGGTCTTAAAGAATGGGGACGGATTCAACTGCCCCAACTGCAGAAGCATAAATGTATAAAACATCACGTTCTCCGATTGAGTTCTGGAGAAGATGTGCCAAGATGATAAATTTCATCGCAAAATCATCTTCAGTGACGAAGCTCATTTTTGGCTCAATGGGTTCGTTAATAAGCAAAATATGCGTTATTGGTCGGATGAAAACCCACATGAATCACCATTTCATCCACAAAAAATAACTGGTGCGGTTTGCATGCCGGCGGCGTTATTGGGCCATATTTTTTCGTCTACGATAACGATCGTCACGTTACTGTGAATGGTCAGCGTTATCGCGCCATGATCACCGATTATTTTTGGCCCGAATTGGAAGATATGGACTTGGACGACATGTGGTTTCAACAGGATGGTGCCACAAGCCACACAAAACACGCTACAATCGATTTATTGAAGAGTAAGTATGGTGAGCGTGTTATCTCAAGACATGGGCCAGTCGATTGGCCGCCTCGTTCATGCGATTTAACGCCGCATGACTATTTTCTGTGGGGCTACGTTAAGTCATTGGTTTATGTCAACGCGCCGACGATGTTGAAAGAGCTCAGAGCCAACATTGAACGCGAAAAAGCGGCCGTTTCGGCCGAAATGTGTGGCCAAGTCGTTGAAAATTGGGTCCAACAAATCGACCGCTGCAAACGTGCCCGCGGTGGTCATATGAATGAACAAGCACTATTAGACATGATCAGACGGACATACAAGGTGTGTTCAAAAAGTAAGGTTACTTTTCAAATTTCGCGGGCAACGTACATTCGATTATTGATTTTTGTTTGTTTGGTACACATGTCCCGAATATATCTTCACAGTTTTAAGTTTATAGCGTGTTTAGTTTGTTTTCGACAGATAGAAGGGTTAGACAGGTTTTGGTGTGTTCGGCGATTTTCAATTATTATTAAAAATGGAACAAAGAATTTGCATAAAAAAGGTATCAAGTGTTCTAAAAGACTTGAAATGTTGACAGCGGTATAAGGTCTCTGCTCTAAATAAAAAATGTTTACAAGTGACACTAACTCTTCCAAGATAGCCCAAAAAATGGTGAGGATGTTGGAATATCGATCGGCTCGTGTCATGCAATCTTTTAGGATGTTTTGGGCATGTGACTTATGTGTGAGTCTTGACCAGGAAATCATGCCTCAGCAACCATAGTAACTAGATTTGGCGCTATGCAAGGACGAAGATTTGCAATGAGTGAGCAAATAAAAAGGCCATCGCTAGAAGAACTACAGTCTTTACCAAAAAGTGCTCATGAGAAGTGCACTTATATAATATCTTTGTCTGAGGGGGACTACTTTGAAGGGGACAACATTAATATTGATGAATAAATAAATTTTTGTTTAATATAAATATAAAGTCACCTTACTTAATGAACACACCTGGCGACATGGTATGCATATAGCATATAAGATTGACGGAAGATTCACAAAACAGCTTTGCTCATGAAGTTCAACCATTCACTGCTTTTCAGCAGAATTGAAGTCGTAGAACTGCTTACTCTGCCTGGCCCTAAAAGCTATACGTAAGTCGTAATCCCGGCATTTCCTTTGGTTATCAGGGCTGATGAAGATAGAATGCGACTACGTACCACATTGCTCACATACAAAAAAAAAACAAAATCGGTCTTTCGTCGTTTATAAGGTCCAGACAAATATGTTGGCGCAAAGACCACATTTTCCCCAAATTGTACCGGATGAGATAATTTCTATAGGTGTTGCAGCTGGATAGTGAGAAACACACTGATTTTGTACTGGCTTGGCATTATATGCTACACCCATTTAATCTGCAGTACAAAATGCATCAATGGAGCGCGTAAATTACTAACACACGTAAACGTTTTCTTTTGTTTTAAAATTCATGGTTCAAAAACCTGCCTTTGAAGGCTTCTCAGTTAAAATTGGCCTTTTGAAATTCCGACAGCCGTCACTCTTTTGCGAACATCTGATGTACTTGCCCGACTATTTTGTAGGTCTACTGCAATATCAGGATTTTAATATCTGAGTGTATATCTACCGCAGTATTTCTGTGCTTTGGAAAAATTCGTTCTTAGAAGTCACTAAACCGATTGCACAGGTCTGATTATCTTTTGTCTTTGGATTATATATGCTATATATACAACTATGTGTTGTGGTTTGCAACGGAGTCTAAACACCTAGAGAATAATTGTGACCGCTTAAAGCCATACCATCCAGTGGTATGTCTTATTACTTGTGTTGAAATCTCTGTTAACAAGGACAGTACCCATTTTTGAAATGATTTTATTGTAATGCGTCTTCTGAGCAAATGATAATCAGGAAATGACTATATTGTCATGAAGCAACCTGTAACCCGACTTGCATCCAATACTCTACTTGGTGTAGTACGTTTTGTGTCCATATCAGGTTTATCCTCCATTCTCTCTGTAAGTTGTTTTATCGACAAATTATATTATCTTTTCCCTTTTCGTTGGTTATCGAGCCGATAAATACCTTTCAACACATTTTGGGTCAATTCGGTAGTCGCGCCAATTGTCCAAACTCACTGGCCGAACCATATCCAACTTCCTCTTCTCATGTTAGTATCAGTATATCAGCCCTAGTTTTCGTAATACTCGTATCATCCCAATAAACAACTCAATTGAGTCCGTAAAGATAGCAAACAAACGAAGACGTCGACTACGAAGGAGATGATGACGGTGGTTATCGCGTAACCGAACGGTCAATTGGTCGGACGACTGTACCTTATACGTTTCTTATTTGCTTTAGTAGGTGGGGGGGACTAGGGAAACTTCAAATGATTGATGAAGGGCGAAGCCGATCCAAACCGCAGCCAAAGTCGAAGTCGAACCATACACAAGGAATTAAAAATGTCTTTCGTTTAAATAAATAAAATTGAAGACAAGAGGAGAGGGAGACCAAAAGGAAAACGTTTTTTTTATCAGTGAGGATGGAATTTTTTCTTGTTTTGCCTCAGGAATTCACACATCCTCCTCCTGGGCTCGTCGGTCCTGGTGGTCTTTCAGGAGAGAGAAAAACTTTCCGAACGATACTTACCGAACATTTAGGTCTAATGTCGTCAACCTTTTCACTTTTTTTTTTTTCTGTTGAACATAACATTTTTTTCGACGACACATGTGTTATCAGTAAAAGATATATCACCCAGGGCAAGTGTTATGGTCGTGTCAATAGAGTCATATAGGTATGCAGAAATACGGATACAGATATCGATACCTTCTGACCCAACAAATTCAATTCGATAAGAAAGTTTTTATTTAGCCATAAATTATATCGAAAGATTCGTGCTTCTCTATACGAAAGTATCTACATATCCAATGTTACTTGTATCTTCCCACGATGATGTATGTTTCGCAACTTATGGCAGCGGGTAATATGTTAATAATGACTAACGAGCTCCATCGTACGGATATCCATGTGTAGAGCTTCTATGGCGATGGTAATGGTGATGATGGTGGGCAACAATCCGACAATTTACTGGGTAAATCCAATCAAAGTGGTTATTTATTAATTAAGCAAATCCAGGGACTAAGTTCACCGTTACGTTGTTACGAATATGAGAAAGGCCATCGACAAAGATCCCCAAGTTCAATAACTTTGAGAATTACAAGATGATGAGGATTACATTGGCCTCACATGAGGGTAAATAAATATGTTTGTATGTTCATATAACATGGCTCAGGAATGTCTGGGGAATTTAATAAATCAGTGTTACAATGGTCGAGAACATTTTCCTTTAGATTAGCGTTCTAAACACCGCCGGGATTGATGGTCACAAACTTAATGAATGCGAAAATATGTTAAGACAGGAGGAATGAATGAAAACAAAAGTAGCTGGTGGGAGGTTGACGATTTCCATCAATATATTGACGTATCCACAAGATAGAATGAAACCCATACATAGCCCAGATAAATATTTGCTTTAGCACATTTCAAATGACATGCAACAGTGAAACTATTTACCAGGCCTCCATTTATATATATGGACTGAGGGTGACTGCTCTTATTTTGTGTGTTGGGTCAAAACAACCAGACGATGAACTAATCGGATTCTCACAGATAAGCCATAAAATCGTTTGATATATCTAAGGCACAAAGAATGTAGAACACTTGACCAGGTTGTGGTTGTGTCTGTGGAAATTGTGATTCCAAGGCATAGAATGCCTTAAGCTAGGTTTTGCACCCAAATTTTGGGGGAAACTAAAACCAAACCACATGATTTCAAAAGACTGCAGACCTGTAATATGTTTCACGTACGTGAAAGCTAAATCGGTAGACGTGGCACTCCATAGAGTAGTATCAACAAAAAATGTTTTCACTTAAAATAATTCGCCATCGAAGCTTTCCTCGAAATGTTAGTATCGTTCAACAATGTAAGGATTCCAAATAGACTGCAAGAGGTCCGACTCTCCTCTTTAAACTGGATTGTCACGACCCACAAACGGGTCAACATGACTATGAAGAATACAACCGGCAGAATGGATGAGATGAAGGGCAATGTATTTGATTCGCCAACCTACGTTAACGTATGGCCATCCGCGTATCGGATAATTGTTCAACAATTCAACAATAAAAAATCGAACCACGTACTACTATTTGTGACATGTTGTTACAGCGGACTAGGAGTCAGTTCTTCAAAGATGGAAGTTTCACCTTCACTGATAATCCATCAATCCTTCAAGCGCGTGTGAATTGACGGAATTGGGTTATGTTATGATACTTTCGGCTCGTAAACGTTACGAAGATAGAAGACAGTCTGCAACAAATTTCTGGTGGCAATCAAGACAACACACAATGTGTATTCCGTTGGACTCTAACTATAAGAGGGAATGAATAAATAATCATCAACATCAAAGAAATGACTTTAAAAGTTCATCGGTTCAAGTAGAAGAGATAACCATTATCCAGGCCGCAACAATTACTGCTTTGACCTTCGCGATATTGAGATCAAGAATTGTAAAAACCTGCAGGAATCTAGTGAATGAGTTATCGAATAACCCTATGCTGGGTACTGGATCATATGTACGGGGTCTGTTCGTAAAGTATCCAAATTTAATTCAGAAAATCAACATTTATTAAGATGCAATTATATGACACTATTCCTCTTCAAAGTACTCCCCTAGAGCTGCTACACACTTCTTACAGCTGTATTGCCACTGCTGGGAGGAACGCTGCGAAGCATCTACAGGTATGGCGGGCGCACATGTGGTCTGTGGCTTGAAATCTGGTTCCGTTCAGAGGCATTTTCAGCTTAGAGAAAAGCCAAAAGTCACAGGAAGTAAAATTGAGGGAATAAGGAAGTTGGTGAACCACAAGTGTGTTGTGTTAGGATTAAAAAAAAAAAAAATCCGAATCGTGTGATGAATGAGCGGGTGCGTTACTAAGATGATGTTCCCAACTGCCATTTGCTATTTTGCCGAACGTTTGTGTCTCACTGCATCAGGAAGATGACGCAAAACCTCTCTGTGGTTTTGCTTGACCATAGTACTGCCGCGTATGGCGTACTCATGATGAACCACGCCACTGGAGTCAAAAAAGACTACCAACGTGACTTTCACATTTCTGCGGACCTGCCTGCTCTTTTAGGCATCGGGGATGACACATGCTTCCATTGTGGTAACTGCAACTTGGTTTCTGGGTTATACTCATACACTTAAGACTTGTTTCCACTTGAGAATCAACATTGCGGCAAATAATTGGTACTATGGTGGTAAAAACCTTTGAGCAGGCGCACTAAGTACCATATACCTACTTTTGGTCAATAAACTCTGGCCCCCATTTTTTTTTTCTTTTTTACGCATTTAGTGTTCTTCCGGTCCATTGAAATTACGCCATCCATCGTTTTCCTAATGGTCATGCAGGTTCCAGTCTGTGGCAGCATCGTAGACTCAGTCTTACTTTACGTTCGAAGCATGTAGTTTAGATTTAAACCTGTATTACCTAAAACACGTCAGTGTTTTAATTCATTTCATTTGCTCCATGCCGCGGATCCCACCCTTGAGTAAGCCATTACTGTATTCACTGTTCTTCAGCATTTGTATGAGTAGATGACATACCAAAAAGTTTTACGGGTCCAACATTCAGATTTTATTTTGTCCATTTTTCTCACGAGAGATACTATCCTCGGATTCGAATATCGGCTCTTGCTGCTTCTGTCAGTGTGACAAAAAAGGTCGTTACAACGAAATGCATGCTCCTTAAAACACTGATCCAGGGTGCCTTATGCTGGACAAGAAGGAAAGCAGGGCAGATAGGTATTGACGCTTTAAAATAAAATAGTGCTTGGTCCCGTGTGTGATGAGGTTATACGAATAAGAAGATACGCGAACTCCATGAACTGTATTAAGATGTTGATAATGCCCAAAATATAGCGTTTACACTATATCCTCAACAATTATCTAAAACCAAAAAAAAAAGCCCCAGCGAAAGAGGATCTTTGAACTCCAGCTCCCAGGTTCGAGACAATATGGAAAAACAGGTCTTCGTTTGAATAATCAAGCGTTTGCTCTAAAGAGCCGTTCCTAGTAAATCTGGCGGCTATCTACGGTTTGGAAGTCTGATATGTTAATTAATTAGTTAGTTAGTACCATATGTCTTGCTTGATCATAGGACTAGCGAAATATGGGGGAGAATCGGAAATCTTCGGTTCAAATGGCTTGCGATTTGAATCAACAAAATGTTGGCCGTAATTCTGGTGACTAAAAGAGAGAGACTCTTCTCGTTCCACTGTGTAAAGGTAAGTGCTACACGAGTAATCAAAACAACTACCGTTCAGTGAAACTAATATCGCCTAATATGAAACTATGCGAGAGAGTTTTTAACAGTCGACAACGCAATGTAATGAAACTCTATCGGAGTGAATGCATCTTTGTGGGGAACTTCTTGAAAGATCTGTATATCGCCTTCTTAGATTTAGAAAGGCGTTCGACAGAGTATCTTAAGATCATATAGAGTGATCCATCGTGAGGTTTGATTTTTAATAGGCCTTTCAGATCACGCGTGACTCCTACCAAACTGCTTTGTCATTTTTGTTCAGTACCGTTTGGCAAGTCATCATGGCAAGACTCACACCACAACAGCATCTCCAAATTGTTCAGCTGTATTACAAAAATCAGCGTTCTGTGAGAAATGTTTTTCGTCCGATTCGAGGAACTTACGGTGCGCATAATCGACCTACTGAAACCACTATTGCCAATACAATTCGCAAATTTGAGTCCCAGTTTACATTAGTGGATGCTACTCGACTGGTTAGACAACATCCAGCAAGTAGTGAAGAGACTATAGCAGCTGTAGCTGAGAGTGTACGCGAAGACCGTGAAGAATCGATTCGTCATCGTTCTCAGCAGCTTGGCTTGGCGTATTTTACGTGAGGATCTCGGCCTAAAAGCGTACAAAATTCAACTTGTACAAGAATTGAAGCCAGGCGACTTGAATATGCGTCATATTTTCAGTGAATGGGCTCTGGAGAAACTCAGTGAAAATCCAGTGTTTTATCGTAAAATTTTGTTCAATGATGAAGCCCATTTCTGGCTCAATGGATACGTTAGTAAACAAAATTGCCGTATTTGGGGTGATGAGCAACCTGAAGAGTGGCAAGAGCTATCATTACACACTTAAAAAACAACGTTATGGTGTGGTTTATGGGCTGGTGGAATCATTGGTCCAGATTTATTCAAAAATGAGGCAAATCAGAATGTTACCGTCAATGGTAACCGTTATTGTGCCATATTAACGGACTATGTGCTTCCTGAAATTCAAGCACATATTCTCGGTGAACTGTTGTTTTCAACTAGATGGCGCTGCGAGCCATAGAGCGCGTAACACAATAGACTTGTTGAGAAATCTTTTGGTGTGCACTTTATTTCACGTTTTGCTATGGTAAATTGGCCGCCTATATCGTGTGATATCACACCTTTGGACCATTTTCTCTGGGGATATGTAAAGTCTCAGGTCTTCAGGAATAAGCCAGCTATGATTGACGCTTTGGAAGCCAACATTACTTGTGTTATCCGCGAGATACCAGTCCCTATGCTCGAACGAGTCGCCCAAAATTGGACCTTCCAAGTGGACCACCACAGACGTAGTCGTGGCCAACATTTACATGATACCATTTTCACAAAGTAGATGCCATTAATTGTTCTTTTAACCGATAATAAAAAATTTAAGTTTACTTTCAAATTTATGTGTTTTATTTTATATTATAAATCAAACCTCACGATGAATCACCCTATATATGAACGTCATTTAGATATAGACAGACAAAGCTGAACGTTGCCGAATTCGGAATAAATTCTCTTCTCTTCGCCGCTGAGAACCCGCAAACCCAGATCCTGATTTTTTTTAAGTTGTGGGCGTACCGAAAAATAGTAGATTTTTAGGTTCTAGTCGAGCTTCGCGGATTATGGCGAGAGAAATACAAATAAATCACTCAAATACAAAAGCATCAGCAAAGAATTTACCTCGCAAATGAGGTAATTCAGACTAGAGTGGCTTGTGGAATGGATCTAAGCGCCGAAAATGTAGTAAACCCCTCAAATGGTGCAGTAGTAATATGAGGCATTTGATGAAATTATACCGTGGTTGGGTGCTGTAGAAATGAAGTATACACTAAGAGGTGTTAACCTGATGATATTCAGTAATTGTAACTGCTTGTACACATAAATTATTATTTTACCTCCAAGTAGTAACCATTGGATACTGCTACATGTTCGTCTGGACTCGACTTGCCAAACTTAACATATAGGACAAAAATAGCAGCACTTCGAACGGGGTAGCGGATGAATTCCCCCGATGGAATCAACAATGAAGTAAAATCCCGGAACAAACCAAATAAGTTATTATCCGGGCTACTCGGTTAGGATTTCCGACATTAAGTCGGGCTCTAGAAAAGAGATGGTGGCGGATGAGCCCCTATTGGAGCAACGGCAGCGCTCACGTTTCCAAACGGGTTACTGTCCTCGCTGAGTGGCCGTGGCTCAAGTGGTAATGGACAAACTTCCAAATCGAGAACTTCATTGTTCGAATTCTAACCGCGCTCGAAAGACATTTACTTTTTCAGTTAACAAAAATCAAGTAAGATGAGTAGTTGACTAGAAATCAACAACAACCCAACGTCCATTAAGAATTTAGTCTCCCTATTAAATGTTGTATGTCACCAATAGAGCAAGATAACCACTCCTTGTCCTAGGGATGCGATGGGATGGGCCGGACCGAAAGGGGATTAAAAACTGCGATATCTACTACGGCGTTTGTTATCGACCGCAAAAGCAACGTGTATTTGGATGCGGATTTATTATTGCAATCGACGCAAAGCGGCTTCAGTATTATGGGTGTCCAAACGTTCCGAGAGGCCAACATTGACTCGGACCAATACCTTGTTGCAGTCAAGGTACGGTTGCGGATATGCCGAACATTGCAAAGACAAGCTAATATTGTGAGGAAGTTCGATGACGGCTACAATGCAAAAGGTCGACAAATCCTTTTCCGATCGAGTTTTCCTTAATCTATCAAAAGGTTCTATGGCGCCAGCAACAAGTGTAGAAGACGAGTCACAACGTAGCCAAAAAACTATCAGAAATTCCGCTTCTGATGTGCTGGTACATTTACTCGCATATGCCGATGATATTGACATAATCGGAAGAAAGCAGCGTGATGTCAGTGGCGATTTCGCGAATATCGAGACGGAAGTGGAGAAGATGGGTTAAACAGTCAATGAGGGTAACACCAAGTAAATATGGTATATTCTTTCAACAAGAAAGGACACTTAACCACGGCGTCTCGCACAGAACTTTGAAGAAGTTCAGTGTTTTACCAGCACAGAGAGAGCAAATGGGCTAATAAGGAAATTGACTACCAAAACCCTCTCCCAAACAACAAAAGTAGGGTCACTTGCAGTGCAAGACATTAATAATCCCAGTCCTGCTCTATGGCATGGACTTTATAAAAAATGGATGACAGCACTCTTGGCTGCCTTGAAAGGAAAATTATTCGTGTGATTCTCGGTCTCGTCTATATAGACAGTGAGTTAAGAAGGAGATCCAACGACAGACTGTACAGCGACATGACTTAGCCAGAAGAGTGAAGATCCAACGAATAAGATGATTCAGTCATTTAGACACAGATGGAGTACGCCAGTGGAAGGTTACTTCACTCAATTTAGCATGCGAAACTGGAGGCAGCTACCTTAAGATCGAGCTGGTTAGTGACTCTTGTTGATTAAGGCTCAGGTCCACGCTTGACTTAAGTATGTAAGCAAGTATGTAAGGTGAAGTTATACTCGTACAAGTAACAGTTTATTAAAAAACATATAAGTCTAAAACGTAGCACAATATTATAGTCATTAGTCTACGTCATTAAAAGTTTCTTCTTCGCTTCAAAAAATCGATACAAAGGTTAGCTGGGCCTTGACAATATTTTATGGTAAACACCATTAAAATATTGCGACAAATTAATTAACAGCCAATTACAAAAACAATCATTCAAACCGACATTTCATTATATCACGGGCTTCTGTTGATTTTTCCCTCAAATTAAATAATATTGGTGCTTCAACTAAGCTATTCTAAGGTTATATTTTCCAACTTGACCCTGTTAATGAAACCACTTGCGAAAATCATTCAAGCGAATACGGAAATGCTATTTTCACGGCAAGGATATTTGAGAAAAAAAAATTTACAAATGTTATGACCTCTGTTACAAAGTAATCAAATATAACAACAAAAAATAATTAATTTATCCCAAAACACAATATCTACTTCTATATCTTTTCCAATTTTCCACTCAAAAACATCCTCTCCGACACCTAGAAACTTATTTATAATTTTTTTTATTATTTTCATCACTTCATCCTCTGATGGAAAGCCTACGGAAGCCATTAAAAATTAAACTCATTTGTAACCCTCATTAAGATATGAATGGGGGAGGATAAGGTTTCCGTCTGGATAAATTTTTGCAGAAGCTTAGCTAATTTCAGCTAAAATTGTGGACTTCTTCTCGAGTAAGATGAATTTTAACGCTCAAAAAACGGTTCACTCAACCATAATTTGTTTAGTGAAGTTTATGTACCATATTTTCCTTTCAATATTTAACCCCCAGAGTGCCAGAACGTTTTAGTTTTTTCTAAATCGTCATTAAGCCAGAAGGTAAAAAATAAAAAAAATGGTTTTGCTCTCAAGACTAGAGATACTTATGGCACTGCATACCGATTCAGATACAGTCACATAACATAGTTATATAGTCAGTCAGAATCAACATGAAAATAAATGTCGCCAGAGGCACGTTTCGAAACTAATAATCAGGCGAAGAATTATTGACTTAATTACGTATTCTCTCGGAGACAACCTGCTGCTGCTGTTGGTTGCTACTACTGCAACAGCTCCCCCTAACTGGTGTTCTGACGGTGCCTGATCTGAATGCTCCTCTGTCGGTTTGCTGTTGCATCTTGTTGAGTTGTTCGCTTCCTTAGCATCGAGACAAGATGCAATTTGCCATCGGTATCTAGATACAAATTCACATAACGACACAAACCATTGAAGATACACGAAAGCATAAATAATCTAGCTCTAGACACATAAGAAGTCGATGAAGAACAAGAATAGCAGAGAACGGTGTACTGGCACTGATACTCTGTTATACTTGTATCTGAATGTACCTAGCTATCCTTAGATATATGAGAGAACTTTTATTTGTATCTGTGTCCTCTGTCTCTAGTAGGATTTATGACTTTTATGGCTGGGGCATTCGCCATTAAAATTAAAACCAAATAACATCTGAGTCAGATTTAATGGCACAAAAAATAAAGAAAGCAAAAAACTCCCCTCTCCAGGCCCAGTTCCTGCTGCTGGTTCTGGGGATCGTCGTTGTGTGCTAGAAAAAGGTGGATGAAGTTCAACCCCCAACATCATTCCTTCTGAAGATTTTCAATGTTGGAGCCTTGATTATGATAAAGGGATGGAAAAAAATGTTTATCATCATCATGCAGCATCATGCAATAAATACACGAATGACGGGACAAACGAACAAAAAAAAAAAAAAAAATGAGAAATGTACATCCGATGGGAGGAAGCAGGAAAAACACTACCACAAAGTGTCATAAGGTTAGTGGCAGTGCTGCCAGGTTACAGGTTTTCAGTTTTTTCTATTCAAAAGATTTTCCTCATTTTTAAAATCCACTTAGGTTTTGGGGCATAAGTGAGATTCACACAAAAATACATGGACAAATACTATATATAAATTCTTGTAAATTCTTCAAATCTTAAAGAGATAGTTCAATCTTTTCGCTGAATAGCAGCTTAAAGCAGAATTGCATATTGGTCTTGAAGCTTGGCTTCCAGAATCAAGGGAAAACTTTATTTTTCTACCATTCCTTGCTGAAATACTTAAACTTCTGACACTTCAGACACCTAAAGCGATTCAGATGCAGATTAGTTTGCATATAGCGATTTCAGGTAGGATAGGTAGAGTGGTTCCAATTTTAGCAAGAATATCTCTCTGCTCCAGCACCCAATATAGGTGAATTTTGAACTGCTCTGCCATCTTTTAGAATTTTGTAAGGCTGAATACAAAGATTTAATAACCCGAAAAGATGTGGATATACCTTGCTGATATCACGTTTTAAAATTTCAGCCTGAAAAACGCTAAACTGATTTGGAAGGCGGAAGAGAAGCTTAGGTTATGCTTATCTAAGAAATAACCGCCATCAGCTATTAATTTTGGATCCATTCGTTTTGAAATGGATTGACTTGTCGTCCATAAAAGCATTTTTTCCCAGAAAGGTCTAGAGGGGATGTTCGCACGAATGTGCTCCCCGTAGTGGTTTTTTAACTCGATTGAACAAAAAGAAGTCACAGGGAGCCAAGTCAGGTGAATTCGGTGGCTATTGGATGGTATTTTTTGAATTTTTCGTCAAAAGATTACCAATAATGATGGCACTGTGTGATGGTGCGTTATCATGGTGCAAAATCCATGAGTTTTCTACCCACAATTCTGGTCTCTTTCGACGAATTGCTTCACGCAAACGTCTCATAACGCTTAAATAATACTCTTTGTTTACTGTCTGGCCTTCTAGAAAAAATTCATGATGCACTACACCATTGTAATCCATGAAAACCGTGAGCATTGCCTTCTTTTTTTTTTACTGAAAACGACGTGGTTTTTTTGGTCTCGGCTCATTTGTTGAACGCCATTAACTTGCCTGATGTCTGGATTGCGTCTCGTGCTCATCTCTTTGGCGACGTCAACACGGTCTCTGTTTTGCATGAAATTGAGGTCTTTTGGCACCATCTTTGCTGCTTTCCGACGGAAACCCAAATCATTAACCAAAATGTCTTGGACGGATCCATAAGCAATGTTCAAGTCCTCCGCTATCTCTCTGATAGTTAATTTGCGATTATTGACCAACATTTCTTTTACTTCATCAATGTTTTCATCGGTTTTCGATGTCGATGGTCTGCTGGTCTGTTCATCTTTGGTTGATACACGGCCACTTTTGAACTGCTCGTGCCACTGATTAGCGACCGTTTTCTTGAGAGAATCGTTGCCGAAACACTTTTCAAACAGCCGTTTCCACAAACTTTTCTCAACGATAGGCATGTTGAGTCGTGGATCAATTCTAGACTGTGTATGGATATAAATTAGTCGTTCTAGAGTTTGCAGAAGGAAAGATGATTGATTTATAGGCCTGACGTCCTTTGGAACTACATGAAAACATTTTTGGGCTTTCGGAATGAAAACTACATTAACTCATACTCCGTGATAAGAGAATGTTGATCACTTCTACGCAGCTTCTCGTAGGATTCTCTAGCTCTTGGTAGGATGATATCTGAAGACCTTTGTAGCTCGACAAGTTTAATATTAAATCTTCCGGCCCAGCAGATTTGTATGATTTCAAACTATGCAGCGCCTAGGGCAGCATGCCTCTTTTAATCTCGCTGTTTGGTCGAAGTCGGGGCAGCAGCAGTCCTATTAATGTTGTTACTGACCGTAAATAAGAAAATGGGTGTTCAGTAGAAGGTTAAGCGATTCATCACTTGATGTCGTCTTAGAGCCATCAGTTTTTTTCAAACAGCTTTGTATCGAGAGGATTCTATATTATTTTTGTCGCGATAACTCAGAGGTTTCTGTTATTTTGCCACAATTGCTTGTGATTTTTACTTGGTTGAAAAGTTTTCTGCGAGCGTTTCTAAGAGATCCCTGTTCTAATGTCCACCAGTGCGGTTTTTTCTTGTCTCTAGTTTGTCACCAGCATAGAGCCTGGCCAAGGTATGCCGATGCCAGCCAGGTACCTTTGGAAGTTTCCAGTATAGTAATGGTTATGTCATGGTGGCTGATACTAGGAAGCATGAGTACATTAAGGCTACGTTTAACTATGTAATATACAAATTTTAATCTTACCGTTGTCTTCTATATAGAGCGGGATGTCTTAATGTGTCCCAAGTCCCCGAATCATGCCTACCACAATCCATTGTTCTTGGAGAAGGAGGATATCGTCCGCGTCTTTGAATGCGAGCGAGGTCTTTTTGTAGAGATGGAGGCTAATCTGAAGGAACCCTTGCTACAATTAACCGGAGAAGCCTCCATCACGGTCCAATTTGAATCGTCCGATTCCGAAAATGTGCCCAAAATATCGTTTTTATCCTCGGCTTGATTGTCATATCGGAAAGATTGGAGTCGTCGCTATCCATTTCAGAAAAAAATGTTGACACTCAGAGATCTGTGGGTGTATATCCTGTGTCAGTTAAAGGAGAAAGAGCTCGCTTATCAGCATTCAAGTCATCCTTTTAGTTATATTTCTTATTGATGTCATGAGTGTAATGATCTCTAGATTGATGACCGTGACAAGCCAGAAACTCGCTCTGCTAGAGGTGGAGTAAGTGGTAGGACCATGGCTTCTCACAGTCTTGGTACTCCTTGAGAGTTTGGGGGTTATTTCGCTGCATTTGCCTGTGGCCTGCCACAGTTTTTCCCTTGCAAGGGATTTTTTTTTAAAGAACTTAACACTCAAGAGGGTATATATAAATTGACTTGTTGTTGTTCTTGTAAATGAAGGAAACCATTGTCATGACCTTTAAGTTGTTAGAAAAAAAAAAATGTCTTTCGGGTATGGCTAGTATTGAACCCCGAACCGTCCGATTAGGAAGCCAAAACACTACTACTTGAGCCTTTTAGGTAGTCGGTGTAGTACCGATCTCGAATTTTGTTTTTTAAGTTGATTCCATAAGGGATCCCACGAATAGTGGAGAAAGGGAGGTCTATCTGTACGGAAAAAATGTACGGCTTGCTAATCCTGAATCCTCACCCGGGGTGATCGTCGGTCGTCTGGTATAACACCTTGATCCAGCCCTGCGGTGAAAGGTGTCGGAGTGAAAGAAGAAATGGGCAAATTGAGAGGGGGAATGGGGTTTGAGCATTCTTGAATTTCAGGACTCACCTGGAGAACTTTTCGCAAGTCATTGACCTTATTCCACCTTTACAATTGGACAAGCTCGATGTTCAGAGTAAAGGATCATGATCGGTAAATATTGGGTCATAGAAAAAGTCTCCGGTTTTTTGGTACATTTTTGAAAAAAAAAAAAAAAATTTATTCAAAATCAATTTCAATCAAGTACATATTGGCCATTACTATCTATGACCTTTTGCATTAATTCCATCGGTGTAGAACTTCTATGGTTTATCAGCGACAGACTTGACCAAGTGATTTTCAGCGGCTGTTCGGTCGGCTAATTTTTTACTATCAAGAGAGTTTTGCAAAGACCGAAACAAATGGTAATCAGAGGGTGCAAGGTCCGGGCTATACGGTGAATGCACCAAACTTTCCAACCAAGCTCCGTCAATTTGTTCCGTTCCGGGTCCGGTTGCGCATAGTAGAGGATCGAATTGACCGAATTGATATTAGACAATTCCCTTCCAATCCCATCATACATTCAACATAACCTTGTTTGCCGTAAATCCAGGCTTTGACGTCGTTTGTGGTCGGTCATCGACCTTTAATCCATTTTTCGTTACATTTCTGCAGCGTTTCACTGATGGTTATTCGGTCAATTAAATTTCTTTGCGTTAAATTATGTGGCACCGAAACATCGAGCTTCTTTGAGTAGCCTGCTAGTTTAAGATGATTCCAAACTGTCATAAGGTTGATGTTTAGTGCCTCCGCGACAGCTTCCGTGTCGGTCTTGCTCCATCAGTTGCAAAATTTCATCGGCTTTTTCAGTGACAGTCCGACCATTGCGAGATGCATATTTTACATCGAAATTTCCTGAACGGAATCGAACAAACCACTCCTGGGTCCAGCGTGAACTCACAGCTTTCTCACCATAATCTGCACAAATTTTTCGGCATGTTTTAGCAGCGTTTTTTTCCCTTTTTTTTAGTAAAAAAGCATCACATAGCGTATTTCTTCAGATATTTCACTCATATTCAAATCAGTATAACTTTTAACACGACCAACGAATTACACAGCTGTCTTCACAAGAAATGTAGCCTGACTGTCACCTTTTAAACACGTGTTCATTTGACACAATCAGATTAGTGTTACCATATAAATAGACACCAACACCATCTAGTGACAAAAAACCCAATATGACCCAATAAGTCTACCTCTAATAAGCTCCCATAAATGTATATCGGTGCTATCGAAGCGTTCAATTTGAGTTTCAGAAAATCATTAATTTTGTTGTGCCTCTAGATTGTTTGTAAGATTGTTTACAAAACTACACCCTATTCGAAGGTGATCAGTGAAAGTTGTTGTTGCATGTATGAAACGTAAGTGTTTCATTCCCGTCGAAGAAAGCAGTAGTCAATAATTGATGCTCCTGACTCGCCAATAAAGGTCAATTCACTACTCAGATCAGCTTTACTCGTCCCGTTCAACATTCTTAACCCATAGGAATCACAGAAATCCATGTAATTCCTTCCTCTTGTGTTAAGGTTTTTATCTTTAGATTGTCTGGTTGTTTGTCCTTCCATATTCTTATCGTAGGAATAACAACAACAACGACTTTCTTTATTTCTTAGCGAAAGTGTTGTGAGGAGTAGTCTCTTTTTCGTAAACTATAATGTTAACGAGCATGTGTAGTAGAATATTCTGCAGCAATCTAGCATGCATTTGTCGACACTCAACGACAAACCAGTGGCTGGTGCCCGTCGAAGGCATGTCTTCCACCAGTCACAACGTAATTTTGTATGTGGTTAGCGGTTTGTTGGTTCTGATATCGCAAATTATAAATTTTGAAGCATCTGAATTATTTCCTGTCTCGCTGCAAACTTTATCAGCCAGTGTCCATTTTCTGAGTTGTTGCTCGGACTGTTCCATCCAACCGCTTGGTCAAAAGATTGCATTGCTGTAGTTGGAGAATCAGGAACCTTCCTGCTACTCTCCTTTAAAATGCCAATACCCGCTTAGTCTTCTATTTGTAGGACCTTGTTTTTGAAACCATCCAAACTCAGTTCTGTAAGGACCTGACCTAAGCTTCTCAAGTCATCAGTTTTTTTTGTCTGATGCCCTTAGAAAATATATTTTTTTTTTTTTTTGGGAAATCCTACTATCTGGCAATACTGAAGAATACATTGTGGCATATATATTTTGAAGTGCGGTGATTCCAGCCGAAAGAATTCAAAAAAGGGTTTTGCCCATAGAAGAAATGCATGCATCCAGTGATTGTGTAAAGTTATTCCTGCCTATGTAGCTCTAGCTGTGGTTTAGTCCTTGCCAAACAGAGTTGTTTGCACCCTTCTCGAAGGGTGGTTTTTTGGTTTGTCCTGAGCCTTTATACTCCTTCTTCGGGTTATGTTAAGTATGACTCTTTTAACGGAAAATGTCGTTTTTTTTTTCAATTTTTTTTTTTATTATTTTTCTTGGTCAAAACCAAAAGTCTGTGATGTGCTTCATGGGTCGGAAAACGAAAGCAAAAATTGTTTAAAGCCGAAAGAGCCGTATTAGGAAGGGATGATGTAGAATAGGGCGGTTCGCTTGGATCAGCCAGTGCTTGTAATCGATTGACTGAATCATTTACACATTGTTGCAGATGTGTTGTGTTACGCTGCGTTGTCGGATGGTTAGTTAGTTGGTTCATTTGCCTATTTTGGCGTGATGTTTTGAATGCGATTCGGTGAATCGATTTTACATTCTAATATCGAAAGCAAACACAAGTTCAGTGGTAAACGCTTTAATCGACTTAATTCGATTATTTATGTCGAGTTCTTTTTTTGTTTTTTTTTTTGTTTTTGGCTTGTTTTGTTTATTTTGTTTATAGGAAACATGAGGCTAGGGAGGGCTTAACCAAACAAAACATGAATACGTTATAGCAATTTGTTTTGAAATGTTCCCCTATAAAATTGTGCGAGAAACGAAATTGATTTATGCTAGCTATCTATCTATGATAGAACGAAATGCAAACTGTTGTGTTATGCGTTTTCGAAATGTTTGTTTTGCGTTTGGTGTAGCTTTTCGAATGCAAAAGTCCGTGGCGCCAAGTGCTTGTGGGCACCAGACGACGAGTTGTTATTGTTATTAGTTGTTTTCGTTTTTTTCACTGAGGTTTTTAGTAACAACAAATTCAGGAAGTGCGTCTTTTATGTTTGTGGATTCTCGGAAGAACACTGTATCTATTGCACTGAACGTTCACTTTGATGTGATGCAAATCAGACATTAAAGTATTATGTTCGTTTAAGCTATTATTAAAAATCTGTAAGGCGGATTTATGACTGGTGAACATAGCCATTTTGACTTCTGATGAATTCATATTTACATCAACGTCTAGATCTGTAAATAACAGTGAAGAGAACTCTATGAAACAACTGTCAGAGGATAACTTCTTGAAAGCCGTATTCGTAGGCATTCTTATAAAAACCTTTTTTCAAACACCTGGTGGTGTTCTGTGTAGTTAAAAAGTTCTGTGAGGCGCACGATTTTGAAGTTTGGAGAGATTATTTTAGTCATATGTATCCTTAGGACGTGGGATTCTTCTTCCCGTTTGCCTTGGGCAGCCCATTAGTATGAAAATGTCTTCGCGTCGTAAGGTATGTCCAATCCACTGATATTATCTCCATCGTAGGTATTAAGACGTATGATGCATATTTATGTTTCCTGGCCCGTATGCGCAGGAATTTGGTCTTTCGATGTAGGGTTTGGGCAGGGGAAACTTAACATGTTGCGTAGACATCTTTTCATCAAGGCTTGCGGCTTCCTTATGACAGTGTTAGTCTCCTTCCACGTACATTAGATCGATACATCATAGTTCATCCAGATTTTAGCCATCATACAACTTTGGTAACAACTTTTGCTTTATTGATCCTGATGTTCATGTCCAGATCTCTGCCTCCATCTTTCGAGATCATACTTCCAAGATAAATGAATCTTCTTTCTCGACTTTGTATCCGGTAATGTGGATGTCAGCTTAGATGTTATTTTGAGTATTGGGGATAGAAATGCTTAGGGCTTTAGTTTTTGCTCCTAAGTTAAGGATCATTTAATATAGTCCCAGTATCCATGCGTCATTGTCGTAGTCCAGCTGTTTTAGATATCATGTCATTGTCTATCTCAGTGACAAAATGGTTCCTGATAAAACGAATAATGTACACATGTTGAACTCCGCTGAGGACTTCGAATTCATACGGCTGTCGCCTATGCTCTACTGCTTTGAAATAACGTCTTGCATTACGCTACAGTTTCTTCGGTCTTATGCAACCTACTACTGTGGAGGCTGTTACAATTCAAACTTTCAGAGTTGTACCCACTTCAATTTGTGGCCAGGTATTTGCTGTCCCCTGGATTTTTTACTTCTACCGACGATGGTGTGTGCCTAGATAAAAAAAAAAAAAACACTTTTCACAGCCTTCCAGGGCTTGTCGATGATTGCAGGAGTGGAGTCCCGTATTTGCATGCGCACATAGCGATCTCGGAGCCTGTCGGTATTATGGTGTAGAGTATACTTATGAAATTGGAGTAGGTAATAGGTTTTTACGAATGCAGTACGAAGGTGTTTTGAAGCTATCATAAGATGAACGTTTCCGAAGCAATTTCTAAAGCACCGCCTGATCGCTACCTGATCGATCTGGTTCTATGTTCGTTATTTATCGTTCGCGAACCAACTTTTATTGTAGCTGTCACTATGCTCAGCCCGGCGCGGCCATGTGGTCCCATGATTAAGCACTGTGTTGTCGTCTCCTACCATCGCAGTGAAATCGCCATTGACAGTCAGGATGCCCCTGTTTGGTTTTTAATTGTTGATATCTCTACTTTAGTCACTATACCCTTAACCATCAAAGTCTTATCATTGAGGGACAAAAGGACATATGCGTCTTTTCCCACTGTGGAGTCTCAAAATTCAATTTTTGTCCTAAGTCGATAACTATAAGCTGTCAACAAAGTACTCTTTGGGCGTTTATATCCGTTTTGGTGCTTATTGTCCTATAATTGTCCTTTAAAACTTGCGCGAAAAACTTGCCATTCGCCCTTATTCGGTCTTCGAAATTTTTGACGATGATGTCATCCACAGAGTAGTCATCGGGCAGACTTCGCCAGGAAATCTCGAGATTTCAGCATGTGGACGATCACCTTGAAACTTACAGAGAAAAGTACGATGGTATTATGGTTTCTACAAGCTCCCTGACAAAAGCTATCTGAAGAGCGTCACATTAATTTAACAAGTACACGATTTATAGGTTTAATTTTGGCAATAGGGCACGGCGCGCCCGTCATCATACCGTCATTGACATTTTGCATTCGACGCAAGGCGCTCGTCCTATAGATGTAGATGTAAGTGTCGAAGCCAATGTAGACCTCAACGTATAAATTATTGCAGCAAAAGTAGGTCTAGGGATATCTCAGACCCTGCAACAGTGAAGAATTACTTTGATGTGGTTTTGTGATGAATGCCCACAATCACGATAAACCGACCGAGTTCCAACTAACCTCCTGCACAAAACCCCTGGTTTAATAAAGAATGCATACAAGCAGTTATAGATGGACGTTAGCGAAGACGATTGAAGATATTCTTAGTCATTCTGAGACTTACTAACCGAGACTAACCGAGATACAACAACGTAACCTACGAGCTATGCAACGGAATCAATCTGGTCAAGAAAGTACGCATCAGTCGCCTGATATGACTAAGACATATACAAAGAATGGGTATTAAGGCTCCGACCCTAAGATTCTCTAATTCCTACCCAGTTGGACAACGTAAGAGAGGAAGATATTGTTGTTAGTGGCGCGAACACATGGACAAAACCTCATGGCCCTTTATTGGCTATCTCTCTCAGAAAATCTCCTTCGCCAAATCACTAGAAAAGTTGAAAAACTTCAATTTCAACTGAGCAGAAAACACCACAACCCTCAATATGAAATTTGAAGGGCTCCAATAATGGGAAAAGGAGTCCATTTATGGACTTGTCTCTGCCGTATCAGGTCGCGTAAGCACAATCTTTGTCTGGATCAGTCTCGTACATGCGATTCGGCTACTACGAGCAAGTGAATGAAATTTTTTGTCTCGTGGCATCATCTGTTGTTACTGTCCCCAATTAGGTCTCGCTATTATGGGTCATTTTCGACAGTATTTAGCGTTCACTGAAAATCTTTAACGAACTCACGGGGTGCATTTATATTCAAGAATTTCTTTCTCATTCCGTTGCAATTCCAACAACTCAACTTAAAATTTAGATCAGACATCACCGAAGGTGACTTGTACGTTTAAGGACACTCTCCTCAAGCACAAGAAGGTACACTTCGTTGCAACAGCTGGCAACTATTGTACAGTTTTGAGGATGATGTCTTGGAAACCGAATTTAATGTACCACATGTAAGCAATTCCGTGTTTCTACTTCTCATCTGGAGATGTTGGTGCCGTATTCATCGTAGTACCACTGCCATTTCTGAAGCTTCTGACTGCGTTAAATATATCATCTCGCAAGTATTCGAACTCAGATGTCACCTGTGGAGAACGTGGTAACGAAGTGTGCAAACTACTTTGTTATTCCGCCGAGTTGTCAATCGATGGTGTTACCGAATCTATCATGATACATACCGTTCTTGTTGCCAACACCTCCAGCATGCCTGTCGCTGTTCGTAATGCTTCTGGTTTTACTTACCATGAATCCATAATGACTGATTCTACCTTTTGTTGGCCTGAGGATCTTCGTGAAATTTAAGGTTTTTTGACGGAAATGCCTCTCGATTATGGTTACCCAGCCTACTTGGGTGCCCGTTTGAGCTTCTTCTACGAGCGTGATGGTTATGCTAAGTGTTTTAGCAACCCGAAATGTGAATTTTCTGATTCTATTGTTGGTGTTGCATCACTTCCTGTGGGTGATTTCTCAAATCGAACACACAGTATTGTACAGGTGTTCTACGGCTCATTTCGTACAGTCTATACATGCATATACTAGATGATTTCTTTAACAAGAACTTTACAGGTCAATGGTATCCTACAAGAGGAAGAAGATTTTTCTGAAATTGTACAACTCGCCGATATGGCTTCATTGGCTGAGACCGATAAGATCAAGGTTGTCAAACTACTCGAGGACTATTTCCTGCAACAGAATTCCTACCCGTCTTACGATCGCTTCTGCCATTCTACAAAGCAGTCCGTATGCTAAGGAACATTATTGCGGTCTACCATAGTATGGCCCGTCATTGAAGTAAATCCATCGTTCAGTCTGAGAACAAAGTCATATAGAATGTAATCTAGGAGATTACTGAAATTTTTATCTAATTTTGGTTCCCGGTCTTAACCCAGAGTCACTTGTTCGCTCACAGGTTTGAAACGCGAAGCCATGTGTCTAGATTTTTGATTTGACATCCACTTTGTGATATAGGGGTACGATGCAGTTAGCATAGCACATTCGGTTTCGGTTTCAGTTTCGATCCAGAGTTGCAAGATCACTCTCTGACTGTCTTCGACACTCAAAATCAAAAACTAAAAACCAGCGGAACAACCTAATCGTCATATTCATCTTGACGTTGATCACCAACGTCTGTCTGGCCAAACGCACTTTATATACATATTTTCGAAAATATTGATAAAAAAACGGATTGCTTTTGTTTTATATTAGGTCACGAGTACACTTGTACATTATTCTGCGTACTCTTATCCAGTTTTTTTTTTTTTTTTGTCTTATCTTGCTGCCCGTTTTTTGCCTCCTCTATACGTAATGACATTGACTGACATTCAGTTATACCCGTCGGTTAGTACGATTGTACGTACTTTTATCGGGGCTAAAGAAATTCATCGAAAACAGCTTCATTTGGCCTTGACTGTGTCGGTCTTTCGGTCGGTCGATAGTTAAAGACATAATTGCTGACATACTGCTGCAGTCATTATGTCATTTGCTTTTGACATCGTTTTTAAAGTGTCAGATAGACTGCCTTTCCCAACACTATAAGTAGATACTCGTATCCATAGAGAATTGTTTTCACCTTGAGTGACATGAGATACATATTACATGCAAAAGTATCCATATCTGTACTCGTATCTGTGTCATTAATTTGCAACTCTGTAATTTGTCATGTCATTCCATTGTCACTTACATCCAATTTGTGGATGTAAGATACTATTCGTAGTACTTTGATTTGTATCTCCCTTCAGGACTACTTTCATTGCCTGGGAGATACGAAATCCATACATACGAGTACCTATCCGAATGGGCGTTATAATGTCTAATTTGATTGGAAATTAACTTTGTGTATGGATGAAGCTTGGTACTGTTGAAAGCATTTTGCTAAATTTTCAAATCACAAAGGGGTCTGTAGTGGGGTCTCCCTTATAGAGGCTGACAGTACAAGTTCGTGAATTATAATGATAACCATTTTCCTCTGGAGTAGTCCAAAGAACATATGAAAACTACGAGATACTAGAAAATGTTTTGGTACACGAATTTCATGAAAACGTATGAAGATTTTTCAAAACCTTTTCTGGGTTACTCAATGGCTACAAATTGTAAAACAACTTATTCGAAATGATCCTCATTTGCCTTTCAACAACGGCGAACTCGGTTGGGCCACTCATAGAATGCAGTACGCACCGCATGCATCGGAAAATTTCCCACTGCTCCCATAGCTTCCAGAACGGACCATAGTCTTGTAGTCTCATGGATTGTGGTCTGGCAATTTCCATTCATTTGTGGAAATTTAGTTCGGAATGTGGTTTTAGAGCCATGTTTGAGTCGTTTTTGCCTTATGAGCCGGAGCGGAGTCTTGTTGAAATGTCCATGTCTTATTTGCGAATAGTGTTTTGTTGAGGGCTCCACAACGTTCCCTAAAACGTCCATTTGATACATTTTCGCTGAGGTTTTGCCACTTTTTTCGCATAAATATGTAGATCTTGGTGACTCCATCGTAGATGACTCCCCACCAAACCATTACCGAAGCTAAATTGTGGCCACGTTGAACTCTCCGCCGGATTCTTCAAATTTAAAATTCAAATGTGAAAATTTTCTCGTCAGTAAAAAGAATTCATCTGTGACTGGCCTACTGACTAAGCAAGGCTTCCGAATTTGATTTACGTTTCTGTTTCAATGCTTCAGTGAGTAAGTGGCCGTCATGTATCTTGTACGTGCTGAGTCACAAATTGTAAGTTGTCCTGGCTTATAATCATCTCCCAAAACGTAGTTTTTGCCTGGGCAGCGAATTTCAACGAATTTAATTCTCCACGGCTTTGATGACTTGTGGCGTTCGCACATTGCGCGGACAGCCGGTATCAGTATCCTTAAATAACTCTGATACACAAGTTTCGTGTGATTTTCAGTGGCTGCAACATTCGAAAAATCTCGCGTTTTTCTTAGCCGCATTCTTGGATGCAAATGACAACAACATAGTTTTCGATTGACCCCCATTCCATGACTGAAAACAACGGAATGTCACTTATGTCACTTATCAAATAGCCGTCATTGGTTCTTAAGAATAAATGTGTTCATTTCGTATACCAAAACGTTTGCAAGTACTAGTAACCTCTGTTGATACTGTTGCGATGTCGAAAATGCAAATGATCTGTTCCCAAAAGCCCTCCTATATTTGGTACGGTTTTGTAAAGCACGCTGGTAGTCTGAACAGCCTCTTAACTCACATACTTGAGTTATTCCTTAAAGATGAGTTAGTTTTTTACCAACCAGCAGACAGATGCCTTTTTGTTTGTTTTGAGAACATCATACGTCTTTGGCTAACAAGAGCTAACAAAGCCTCCGCCTTTGGTTGACTTGGTCATCTTATTTTGAAAAACCATCTGAAAAAAATTCCTATTACCTCCTTGTGTTACTTACTCGAATTGAGATAAACCAGTAGCGCATGGTTCCATACGGTCCCATGTTTACATTTGCGAGGTCAAGGCACCTCTTCGTTTCCAATTCTGCTTACTTTTGTTTCTACGGAAACTGCTGTAAAACTTCCTCATTTAGTTATCGTTGTTAGGAACAACAGAGAAAAGCAACTCAAGGAATATTTTGGCATTGCTCAAGGAAGCATACCATATACCGTTATTTCTTCAATTTGCTACATAGAGTTCATTCCTTCAGTTTTTGGAGAAATACGTGACGGAAAAAAGATTTACACCTGTTCCCCAAGATTTGGTAAGGTAAACACCGTCCCATCTATTTCATGGTACACATCGGTCAGTGATTATGCCAAAGAAGTCTGTGGGATGATGGATAAGGCTCTAGCTTCATATGCTTTAACACCATGAATGAACCAAAAGACATTACCGAGCCACTGAAATGCATCGTTGCGATTGAAGACATGAGCAAGAGGCTTAATATGTCGAATCTTACACTTTTGAGCGTAAGAACGAATAATGTAATCCTCTTTTTGAGCGGATTGATGATAGCAAGTAAAAACCGACTGAGTACCATTCAAGAAGAATGACATGCCAGTTTTTGATGGCATACTCGATTGGTTCAAAACACGGTGATCGCTTTTCGAATTAAAAAATCCGTGCAACATATGATAATGACTCTTGACTCTTGGTGCAAACTCGCAGGACTAGGTAAGAAAGAATGCAAACGTTAAAAGCCATTTTAAAGAAGATGCCTTACCTAGGCTGCTGAATTGCTTTAAAGATGTCTCTAATAGAGTCAAGATGCACAAGGTTTCTTGAACTCTTTTTCGGTGATAACTTTCGCTTAAATTCATCTGTGCTACGACCACCAAAGCAGCAGTTCGGATAGATAGAAATTGGTGTTGCGCAAAAATAAGAATTAAACCTCTAAAAGAACCACTGAATGCAAATAGCGCAAAAGGATGGCTATGGTAACAATTTTAGTGACGCAAAGTACAATAAATGCTTACATTTTCTAAGTGAACTAGTCTTCATCCGAAAATGTTTTTGGAGGGCTGCCACGTGAAATGAAAGCTTCAGAAGTGCTCTGCATATGAGAACATTGAGTATTTTACAATTTTATACTGAAAATTTCCTTCTTGAACACTTTCGGTCAGAATGGCTCTGAGAAAAAGGGATCAAAAATGGATCTCATATCCAAGACCTTGCAGCTACTAGAACCAAGTTAAAGATTGGGGAAACAGAAGCGAATCTTTCTATATTCTGTTCTTAGACAAAGTCTCTATCTACATCTTCTCTAGGTTTGACTTGCGCCCCTATGCTCTAGCGCGAAAGACCAGTCTTTGAAGTTGAAGCAATACTAATGAACACAATTGTAACTGCGGCTAATATATATACGTCGGCAGGAATCAGTACGGGGTACTGCAGCGAGGTTCTCAACACTTCTCAAGCGTATACAGATAATCTCGCTGAAGAATTTGAAGAATTTCTTGGAACTTACCCAGCATCAGAAATATGAATTCAATAAATCTACTCTGAGTCCCATGTGACCGATGGGTTAATTTTAAGTACAATTTCAAATTGCATGCCTTCCTGACGTTTCTATAAAGTCAGAGCAATTCTTGCTAACCTCAGGAGCAAAGACTACCGATTGCTTGGAGAATACTGGCAATATGCCTATCGTTACTGTAAAATTCGTGGTGGTCCCAGTCGGCAATGACTAAGTTGTGGCTTTATTCGAATTGAAGCACTAAGGCTTAGGATATGTTTGGCGCCGATTATCTTCATTCTGATGCGAGTGTAGGCCAGACATTTACAGAGGAAGCGCGGTATTTGAAACTGAAGCGGTTCGATATCGGTTAAAATTTTAGGTCATACAATTGCTTTTCAACCTCAAGTATCTTGGATTTATTATAAACAATTGTCTGTGTGTGTATAAGACTGATAAGTAATATCGGAATCCCCAAAACAAAATAAAAGAGTTCTTCTTGCTGGAACTTCGACTTCTATACTCAGGTACGCAAAAGTTAAGTCGTACATACGTGCGGAAAGCCAAATCCTTCACCCGCCTATTCTCGATGCTATTCTCGTCGGATCTTAAACGCTATTTGTCGTCATACTTGCTGAAGAAATGGTAAGACTCAGCGACGAAAAAATACGATCCAATATCACGTCCGGCATAAAATCCACACCACATGGTAACTTTTTGTGAATGAAATGGATGATCTTGAAGCACATGTTGATTCATTGGTGTCCCATAACGCATATTTTGCTTGTTGACAAGGACATTAAGCCAAAAATGAGCTTCGTCACTGGAGATGGTTTTTCGATGAAATTCAGGATTTTTTTCAAAGTGTTGCAGAGTATAATTGGAGAAGTTTCGGCGCTTCAAATGATCAAGAGTCTTCAGTTCTATAAGTAATTTGACCTTGTAAGGGCGTAGACTAAGATCTTTATACAAAATTCGTGACAATGTGGACTGAGAGATTCCCAATTCCTATGAACGACTTGGAATCGGCTGATTTGGCTCTTTTTGAACTGAAGCATTTACGGCTGGGTACTGGATGGTACTTCGACCGTAATTCGCATTGAAAATATATTAACCCGAAGTTATCCACTATAGTATGCACAATCTGTCTGATAGGACTATTATTTCGCTCTAGAATTGGAGTAAGCCCTCTTAAAGTTGCGACCACCGACAAACGTTGCTCGTTCGTGAACTTCACCATGATAAGTTCTGCGGATCTATTCTTGGAAATAGTGTTTATCGTTTCAGAAAGTCTTTGTGTATACCGTTATGAAACTTTTGTTATTTATTCCAAAGAGAGGGTTATCGTGTACATTTTACACGCTTTCTTTCAGGAAATACAGACCTTGTTTATGCCGCTCGCTCTGGACGTCCACTCACCACAGACGACGATCAAATCTTGGTTGCTGTTAGCTTTGACAGGCATTTGACAACACGGGAGATCGCTCAGTAGTTTATCTTTGCCCATACAATCTTTTCGCACAGTCTGAAAAAGCTTGGAATGTCAAAAAAGATGGATTTTAATAGTTATTACGATCTGAAAAGTTAGGAATTTATATTGACGACTTGCTTGTTGCGACAGAACCATTGAATGAGCATTTTAATATTTTGGAAGAGGTTTTTACGATAGTTAAGGAAAATCATTTGCAGTTTCGTTTCGACAAGTGTTTATTTTTGTATGAGAAAATTTCGTATTTGGGGTATGAAATTTCTCTAAGTGGAATACGTCCTAATCTAAATGGTGCAAAGGCAGTACAAGATTTTCCCGTTCCTAAAAATATAAAATACTAGCACTCTTTCCTTGGCTTATGCTTATATACCAGGAAATTCATTAGAGGTTTTACGATTATCGCTTACGTTGTATGATCTTTTGAAAAAGGATTCTCTGTTCGTTTTTTGTGAAAAATAAATGCCCGTGTTTGAAACTTTGAAGCAACAGCTTTTAGATGCCCCAGTCTTACGTATTTATGTAAAATCCAAACGCAATAACTGAGTTACATTGCGATGCAAGTAGTTTCGGTTTTGGGGCTGTTTTGCTTCAGCAGCAAGACGATAAACTTTTACACCCACTGTTTTTTTTTTTTCTCAAAACGTGCAATGGCCCAAAGCCAAAATACTATTGTAGGTGGAGTGAAAAATAACCTCCTGACCGCCAGAATACGCTGCTACTGCAAAAAGGTTATGGTGCCGCTCATATTTAGGCAGACATGCCAAATTTCAGTGCGATACTGTCTTTAGTTTTGTTTTGACAGCTGATTGTTGACGTGTTTGGCATCATGTTGAGTATGGACAAAAACGATTTTCGTTCTCTCATAAAACATTAGTTTTTGAGAGGCAAAACGGCGAAGGAAACATAAGAAAAGTTGAATAAATATTATGGGGCTAATGCTTCGTCAGATAACAGCGTCAAATATTGGTTTCGAGAGTTTCGTTGTGGCCGCAACTCCACTACCGATCAAGTCCGCAGCGGCAGGCCCTCCGATGCGGTTACAGAGGACAATGTCAAAAAAATACATGAAATAGTGTTGGCTGATCGGAAAGTGAAGGTGCGCGAGCTAGCAGATACCACAAAGATTAGTACTGAGCGCACACGCCATATTTTGGGCAATAATCTGCATATGAAACAGTTATCCTGCCGCTGGGTGCCGCGCATACTCACTCCTGACCAAAAACACGAACGCGAGAGCACTTCGAAAAAGTGTTTGGACTTGCTCATGCTAAATCGGCGGACTATTGGCGTCGATTGGTAACTGTTGAACACCAGAGAACAGAATGAGTGCCCGGCAATGGACTGAAGCTGGCACGAGTGCTCCGAAGCGGCCGAGGGAGGCTCGATGGGTCGGAAAAGTTATGGCGTCCGTTTTCTGGGATTGTCATGGCATACTCTTAGTGGACTACCTCGAAAAATTAAAAACCATCAACAGCGAGTATTACCAGTTTGTAGTACAATTTCGGTTTAGCCTCAAAATAGGCTTCTGTTTCGGCGATTACTTCTTCATCGGTCTTAAATCTCTTTCCTTCGAGCATTCTTTTGAGGTCTGTGAACAGGAAATAGTCGCCGGGGCCAAATCTGAAGAATACGGTAGGTGAGGAAGCAATTCGTAGCCGAATTCATTCAATTTTGCCATCGTTTTCATCGAATTGTGACACGGTGCATTGTCTTGATGAAACAGCACTGCCCCTTTTGGAGATAGTCAATGAAAATTATTCCATGTGTATCCCAAAATACGGATGCCATAACCTTGCCAGCCGACTGTTGAGTTTTTGGTCGTTTTGGACGAGGTTCGTCGCCTGTTCACCACTCAGCTGACTGCCGACTTGACTCTTATGTGAAGTGATGGAGCCAAGTTTCATCCATTGTCACATACCGACGCAAAAATTCGGCTTTGTTGCGGTTGAACAGCTTTAAGCACTCCTCTGAATCATGAACACGTTGTTGTTTTTCGTCGACTGTGAGCAAACGCGGCACCCACTTTGAACAGAGCTTTCGCATCCAATATCTTTTGATATCTTCAGAGCCTCAGCTATCTCGATCAACTTCACTTTACGGTCATTCGTAATCATTTTGTGGACTTTTTTGATGTTTTCATGTGAAACAGCCTCTTTTGGACGTCCACTGCGTGCATCATCTTCGGTGCTTGTATGACCACTTTTACATTTTTCAATCCACTTGCGAATGGTTCGTTCGGCTGGTGCAGAGTCCGGGTTACACTTATCAAGCCATTTCTTTGCATCGGCTGCATTTTTTCCCATCAAAAAGCAATGATAAATCAACACACGAAATGGCTTTGAATCCATTTTTTCACAATAACAAAAGTTGCTTCACTCACAACGCTATATCTCGAGAACTAATCGTCCGACAGCTGTCAAATTTATACACGTGTCTTTGAACGTTGGTACTAACTGAATGGTATGGATATAATTCAAGTGGTGCCCTCTCTTAGAAACGGACTTTTCAGCCCATGTATTGGGTATATATTTTAATTCGTGCGGTTTTTTTTTCAAAATTTGAACGTTTATTTAAGAAAACCATGTACAACAGTATTATTCAACGTATTGCCCACCTGAAGCTAAGACTTTTTCCCTTCTTTCTGGCGATTTGTGGATCCCATCCCAAAAGAACTGCGCCGGCTTGGCAGCCAAGAACGAATCAAGCCAATTTTTGATATTGAGGGCGTTCTGCATCGACCGGAACAAATGGTAGTCAGAAGGGGGAAGGTATGGGCTATAAGGCGGGTGGGGTAAGACTTCCCATCCACTGTTTTCCAAATAGTTCCTAACCAGAATAGCAACGTGGGGCCGAGCGTTGTCATGATGGAAAATTATTGCCTCGTGTCTGGTCGCATTTTCCGGGCGTTTTTCGGCTACTGCTCTCTTGAAATGGATTAATTGTGTTCGGTAGCGTTGTCCATTGATGGTTTCACCCGGTTTTAGCAGCTCATAATACAGCACACCCATCTGATCCCACCAAATACAGAGCATTACCTTCGCGCCATGGATATTCGGCTTTGCCGTTAATTTGGCTGGTTGGCCGGGTTTCACATATGATTTTTTGCGCTTGGGGTTGTCGTAATGGATCCATTTTTCATCACCAGCAACAATCCGATACAAAATTGACTTCCTTTTGTGGCGTTCCAGCAAGCATTTCGGACATGTAAAACCGCCTTTCGACGTCTCTCCTTGCTTTTGAATATATCCAGCTGCTTTTAAACGTTTTGAAGTGGCTGCTTGAGTGACACCCAAAGATTCTGCGAGCTCTTCTTGTGTTTGGAAACAATCTTCATAGAGTAATGCTTCCAGTTCTTCATCTTCAAACTTTTTTGGCTGCCCAGGACGTTCGTCGTCTTCCAAGCCAAAATCACCACTTTTAAATCGTGCAAACCACTTTTGGCACGTTCGCCCAGCTAGCGCATGTTCACCATAAACTTCCACCAAAATATGATGACTTTCGGCAGCAGTTTTCTTCATATTAAAGTAATGACATATTTGAGTGAAAAAAAAAATGAATGAATGACATATACTGAAATGACGTACAATGACAGTAGCTTTCCAACGCATGTTCCAATGAGATAATACAAGTTACGCCATCTCTTAGCAACGAATTAAGTTATAGATAAGGAATTGCTTGAAATGCTTGAAAAAAGTAAAATTCATTTGTATGAACTAGTTAATTCCCTGGTGTATCGAAAGTCAAATGATCAAGTTTTTTTTAACGTTCCATCACAAATGGAAAGGAACGTAATCCAGACACAGCACGAAGAAAGAGGGTTTGTTACACAGCATTTCTAAAGGTAACAAGCCATTTGAAACAATTCATACTGACCACTATGCTCCTCTGCCTTCTTATGTTCACAATTTGATGGTCGTTGATGGTTTTTTAAAGTTTTGCAGTCAAAACAACAAACACCAAAGAGGTGATTAAGAGCTTGGAACTTTATTTTGCGGCATACAGCCGACTAACACGTATCGTAACAACATACAACAAAGATTGCAACCAGTTCACCTCAATCAAATGGACAGGTTAAAAGGGTTAATAGGATCTCAACATCTATGCTTGCTAAGGAAAGCGAAATAAATCCTGCTGACTGGACAAGACATCTGAGCAAAGTAGCACAGGTTTCTGTCGTAGTATCTTATCTCATAAGTCAGTTGATTTTTGAAAAAAAGTCATTATGTAGGAATAGACCATGATGGACAATTTTATACCAAAAATGTGTGTTTAAATTTAATCCTAAGAAAACCGCAGAACTTATAAGAAAAGTTTACGGGTGCGTTTGTATCTAAATACAAAATTAACATACTATGTCCCTATTGAAAAACCTTTTAATCGTATATTATTCTCTGCCTTCTACCCTGGTACAAGTGATTTCTGGAGGTTTCCCTTGGACGTATCAGTTTAAAAGATTTACTATGTACACTAAAGGTTCTGGACAGTCTCTAACTCCTGTCTTCTCCTGAGCTTGTTCGGGGAATCGACAGATTTGACACCTTAAACAGTTTCCAGTTTGTTTTTCTCGGATTCCTCCTCTTCAATAAAGTCAAGATTAGAAAATATAAATAATTTGATATAAGCAAAAAAAAATGTGTTAAAGGGCAACCCCACTTACTAACATAGTCGGAGTCCCTCGAAACTGACCTACCTTAACTCTTTGGCTATGGGTTTATAGTCCAAAGAGGCAACCCCTTCAGTTCAAAATTTTCAACAAAAATTGAAAACGTCCTTTCGCGAATCTATGTACACACCCATTCCTGTAAGAAGCCGAAGCTCGAGTTTAAAATACACAAGGCACTTTATCAACTCTGAAATTAGCTCCGGCTCTTGGGGGCATACTCTTACCTTAAGTAGAGGAGTTTGGAAAAAGAATATCTCAAAGAAGTCTTTATTAAAGTTTTAACCTTCGTAGCGGCAGAATCCACCTCCAAGTTGTTCTTTAATCCTAAGAGGTTATAAAACCCATGAACTGCCGTTCACGTTCTAGACATCATCATAAATTCATCTAAAATTTTTTTTTTTTTTTATTTATTTTGAAATTTTCCTTTTAATCTTTGTTCCGCCAGAGGTTTAATAATTTTTAATAATTTTCTTCTCTTTACAGGTGAGTGATCTGCTTCTCTGCTTCTCTCCATTTATCATGCGGCATTATTACGCCACTTCAAACCGTAAGTTTTAAAATTAAGTTTTTGCTGATGGTATGGCACCGGTTACCATATCGGGAGACAATCAAGAAATCCACTCGACCGCCAAAGTAATATTTTCCTTGGAATTGCATTTTGTCGCATCTTGGAGCTCATCTTTTCTTCTTCTGTGCATCTTTGGAGACGTATCTATGGAGTAGCTAGTGCTTCACTGTGTAATTTTCTTATCCGTTCTCATCATCTCATCATTGCATCGCCATTACCATTGAATAGCCAATAAGTTTGTCAAATATTTGTCTTCTCTTGGTGATGAAAGATCTTTGATGGCATCCGCTAAGGTCCACCATTCGGCGTGTTAATAGTCCGTAGTCTTAGTGCTACTCATAGTCCGTCCTACGTAGTCCATTTGGACAATTAAAATCATAAAAGTCTGTCAAGAGAGCATGGTTGTGGTACTGTCACTGGCACTAGCACCAGCACCAGCACTGACAAAAGAATCCCCCGTTGATATCTGCCGGAGCTCGTCCGTAGAACAGTATCTAGAGGAGTTCATTTCTGGGAGAAAGTCTTTAGGAGGCGCTATTCGTAGCTATGGAAGCAAAATTTTTTGGATCTCGTTTGTAATTGCAGCCGTTGATGTGACATTAGTTGGGTGTTTGGGCTCCGAGGCCGGCAAGGGGAGTGGCATTTTTATGGCTTTTCTTCATAACAATAAAATGAGATGAAATGAAGTGGGACTGTGGGAATACATAGCGGGATACACAACCAAAAAGAGGAAAAAGTTTTTTTTTTTTTTTTTTAGTGTAAGGACATAAAGTACAATCACCACTACTATGAAACGTCATCCACCACGTCCATCAAGCTCGTTATGCGTGAGTTTTTCGCTTCCTGCTTCCGACGAGTGTGTCAGGAGGAGGAAGGGCTTTTTGCCTCCACTTCTACTCGTGCTTGCCATGTTTTTCTCTGTGCAAAGTTAGACGAGAAGTAAAGGAAAAAAGAACCCTAAAAGAAGGTTATTATCGTTGAGGGAGGGTTATATTGGAACACAAACACACAATTAAGGTCGTTTCGGGGCCAACATCTCGCATGGTTTCTCCCTCCCCATCATTAAAGCGAAGATACTTAAACATACCCTTAGTCGGTATGGATAGTCGTCATCATAGTCCTATCTAGGGGAAATTTCGCTCGTCCTCCTACTTTTATAGATGGCAAGACTAGGATTCGGAGTCGCAGCTGTAGTACGAGCAAGAGTCAAAACAGGAACTGGAGCTAGAGCCAAAGCCAAAGTCGGTGTAAGTCAGAGTCAGAATCAGAGACAGGGTACATAGGGACAAAGAACTAAAGGCTTTTCATAAAAATGAATCGCAATTCGTGTTTTTTTTTTTTCTTTTCTTTTTCTTTTGCGAATTAATGAAACTGAAAGACGACCGCTGACAACATAGGGGTTGTGGCAAGGAATCTCTCTTCTTTTATTCGTATTCTGATCAAGAAATCCATTTTCGATGCCCAGCTTTGTTATAAAAACTTTATGATTTTGGGCGTTGAAGTGTTGTTTATAGATTTCTGTCTCCTCGAAGGATTTGTTTTCACTTAAATCGTGCAGGCGCATAATCTTAATCTTTTTCTTCGAGATGAAGGAGGACTTTGCTCTGTGTAAAGTCTACCTGAGATTGTATACACTCTGTTTTTGACGACCATGTTGGGATTTGTTTTACGCATCGATGGTTACATAATGTATTGGTTTTCCGACGAGGCAGGTCGTTATCGGTTGAAAATTTTACAGCGTCCAAAGACGTTGTTGAAAATATCCCAGGACGGATGAAAAGCGGTGTGTAATGAGATGATGAGTGGGGTTAAACCGATTTAATTTATTAGATTTCTTATAACCAATTCGTATAATGATGGTAAAGGATGTTGTATTTTTTAGTATCGCTTGATGGTGTAGGATTATTGCTACAGCGATTCTTTCATCACCTTAAACTTAAGGTTTAATAGATGTGGGGCGATTGTATACAAATTAAAATAATGGGAATTATGAGATACTTTTTATTGATTTTATGCATCGTCATCCATGACTATGATGACGAGCAGCTTTATAGAGTGGCTGTCGTAAATATTGGGTTGGTCAATTTGGCGAACTTGTAGTGAGTGAGGTTTTCAAGGTGGATTGCGTGCTGGTGGCAATTGTTTGGATCCATAACTTTAATTGAATCTTATTGTGAGCTTTTATGTAACAGCAGCTCCTACGCAGGTGGGATTAATTGATTTTGGGATTCAAGAACTCCCATTCGAGTTCTAACAAGGTAGGGCACCCACTGTCGAATAAAAGATTTAATGTTCAGATCTTAACAGTTTGAAAGTAGTCGTCCCTTCACCCATCGAACCTGAGTTTTATAGCTGGTACGTCGTTAGGGTGTGCTTAATTATTCTGGTATTCTGGACGTCCGCTTTCTCACCCACTGAAGACTGTAACTACCAAAAATATTGTTGTCTCTTTACTCATCGATCAATTTTCTCTGTGCCAGGGAGCTAGGCTAGCTGCATCTAGATCAAATGTAGTAATGTGATAATGGTGTTTGTAACCAAATCGATTGCTTTTTACTTGGCTTTCGCTAAGGTGTAGACTCCAGAGATCGTCCTCTCCTACCTATCATCATCTCCTTCCTTGGAGCACGTTCACCGGGTAAAACCCATTGTTTCGATTGTTCGATTAAACAGGGCCAAGCACGTCTTTGAAGTGGTCTTACGATTGCACTTGTTTTCCGGTGTGAGCAGGTGCGGCACCCATCTCGCGGACAGGTTTCTCATGCCCAAAATCTCGTGGTGGATGTAACTAACGCGTTCAGTTGATTTTCACTCGGCGGTCCTCCAATACGAAATCATGGATTTCGTCCACGGTTTCATCTGTGGTAACCGTTGTTTGGCCACCTGGGCGCGGTTCATCGCCGAACTCTGCGAACCAATGGAAAATCCAATGGATCCCATACACACCATCGAGAATGGGATTGATTTCCTCGTAGGTTTTGCCACTCAAAAACAAGCATTGGATCACAGAGCGATACTACTCCTTTTTCATGGTCGCAAAAAATACTAAACAAAACTAAGCGTCGGATTGTCACCAAATTTTGACAGGCGGGCTAAAAAAGGTTATACTAAATTATGGTACACTTTGACTCGATAGCGCTATCTTCCAACCAGGGTACTCATCAAACAGAATGGTCGGGGGTGCGCTCAGTCATCAAGAGAAGAGTTGGAGGTAATTGCGAGGGTCGAACGTTGCCACCATACCGACTCCAGTACTGCTATGATGAGGAGTGCGCTATGATGTCATTACCAACCTCTTAATTTTTATGAGAAAGAGGTTCGCAACCACATAAGCGCTAGCATCCCCATTTACATATTGTTCGCCGTGTTTTGTCAACTCCAAACCGACTCCAACTCCAAAGAGACATTTTCATTGTCAGAAGTTTTGAGTTTCAGATATGTACTTGGCATTGTCTGACAAATAGCTGGTAGCTTAAGCAGTTATTTTTTATTTTGTTTTTTTTTTTTATGTATGGTGTGAGAATTGAATCCAGACTTTTGTCGAAGAAGTCAACGAACTTAACCACTGCAGATATCTTTGCTTTCTCCACTGCAGTGGAGAAGCCTTAGGTTAAGACGGTTTGGTTAGTTTGTTGGTAGAGGAGCGAGTACTCATTTACAATGACCGTAATGCTAAGCCTAAAGTGTTTTCGTATAAACAGAAATGCTCAGAGTACTACATGCGGACTACATGCGTAGTCCTTGTCAACGGGAGGATATCCTTGGTTGCTATTGGGCTGTAAAAAAAACCAAAATATGTCGCTGTCTGGGCTTTCGGTTGCTGTGAGGTTCATACGTGAATGTCTACTTCTTTGATGTTCTGTTTTTGCCTTTTCGGTTTTCAATCTAATCGCCTGCCATTACCTATTCTACCAGTGATGTCCTCTTCAAATTGAGCATGATCCGTTTTTATGGCTACCTTTAACGGCTTTCTTATTCAGATCTATTGGAAGATCTCTGTCATGCCATTCGATAATGCGTGCTAGTTTGTAGATTGCATTCATGTAGCTACCGCGTTACTATGTACAATCAAAAGTGCAGCACTTGGTCGCTACCAACAATTGAGAGGGTGGATTTTCAATTTTCAACACCGATACCTGCCCTTCAATTCCATTAGAATTGGACGACATTTCGCTGCTCAATGGGTTTTTGAGAACTCATACACCTTTACAGGATATCGTTACTAAATTCGCCTTCGGATTTCCATGATATTGCTGCAAAAGGCTGCCTGATTATATAAGTGGTCAGCTTATCCAATTCTAACTGACCTCAAGTTTTCTTTTTTTGTGATAATTTTCGATCTACAGTGTTGGCACTCAGAGTACAAAACACTGTAACAATCTTTGGCATTTCAAAATTCTACATGAATTCATAAAATAGCATACGCCCACCAGACTACTAAACTGTCATGTCCTGCATTGTATTTTTCGCTTAGCACTTACCATTCCTATCCACCTTCGCAGTAGTCGCTGTTGTTGTTTAACGAAAACAAAAATCTCTGAACGCAAGTAATTCCTCTCAATTGCCATAAAGTAAAAAATTTGCATCCAACACAATCCACTCACTCATCGATGGTGTTCTAATAGAGCGTCAAACCGCAAACAGCACTCGTACTCATATCGTATCCTTGGCTCACCTATGTTGTGGTTAATCGCATGTTAAACCACGTAACCTTTCCGCCACAAACCTCATGTTTGCCGATGCAATAACAACTCAAACCTAACTACCAATCCAGCCATGATAAAGTAGCGATTTTTATTCGCCAAGAAGCATTTTTGATTTTCATCTTTAAACGCCTACACATCGCATCCACCAACTGAAATCTGGCGGCCATTCAACTAGGTACAAGTATTCGTTTGAAAGGATTCTTACAAAACCCCCTGACTGGGTGAATGGCGTCCTCTGGAATACATGTAACACCACCGTCTTGAGAGTGTCCCGTCAGCCTACCATCACTGTCACCGCCAACGCATCATCATCTTTTACATACACTCACACAATTATTACAACGCACGCGCTGGTAATTGATTTGAATATCAACTGCGCGCCGTGTGTAAACGTTCCGACACCCGACAACCAGCTCACATGAGCATGAAGAGCCTGATAAATCGGACAATTTTACGCCAAGGAGCTTTGAAGCAGCGATAGAGGATTATGACAGCGCGTGGGCCCTTTTAGTTGCCAGACCTCCCCATCTACACTCCGCTTGCAGTTGCAGCCGAAAATTTATAGCGAATCTTTGGATTCCAATGAAATATTGTTTACGACTAAAGAATCAGCCATGATTGGGCTTAAGTACCATGTTGATTGGGTTCTCTTTAGATGTAACCGCTTCTTTTGAGCCATGGCAACAGGTTGAGATTGGAGTGAACAATTGCGCATCAAAGCTCTTTCATTTCTTTCCCAATCTCCAACCGCGACACACTTGAATATGGTTTTTGTGATTTATAACCAAAACAATACCGAGTATCGGAGTACGTGTATCTACGACTTCGGAAGGTGTTTATGCCTTAAAGTGGACATCAACATCGGCAAAAGACATGACCATAGATATATTATACAGCTTAAACTGCACACTATATCTCACACAGCATCCGCAAAGAGGTGTACGTTTACTCGAATATTGAACAACTTTCTCTATCGTTTAAATAGCCCCGAGTGCTTTAACTTTCGATACTCGTATCTAGTAATCCATATAAATCTTTTTACACAAACGCCAAACCACTTTGTGGTACTTAAGTATCTACATATGCATCCTAATGTTACGAATATGCGTACGAGTATTTGTTTATAGGTACATATCTGCCCAATAAACAATGATAATGACAATCGGATCTCGTACATGGTCGTTGAGTGAACCCTTTTCTCCTTGGAGCTACACGCGAATTCTGGGAAAATCAATAAAACACCAAGTCTGGGGCCGACTGGCAGAGATATTCATTCGTATTTTGTACCAATTGGAGGTGGGTTTTATACGTTTGTTATTAGATAGATGCCTTTTGAGGAGGACGCATCTTGTATCATATCATAGAGTTACCCACTTGCCACTTGACGTTGGTGTATCGCATATCGTTTGTCTTCTGCTGTGCGTTTCCTTTGGGTATTTAAATTTAAAGTCATCCCTCCTTAGATACCCTTCCATTGAAAAAGCCAATTCAAGGCATCGGTATCGTCATCGTTATAGTCGTCGTTGTGTAGTTGACGTCGCAACAATTGGAAAGCAATTGATATTGATAGAGATTGAGACTGAGATCGAGATACATGTATCTTTTTTATTAAGAGGTGACGTTACATAACATTCGATGCAAGACTGTAGCCTGTATGTAGTGTCTATAGTGTCGAATGGTGAGTAATTAAAATTGATAAGGACACAAAAACTTAAGCAGGACAAGGAATTTTCAATTGAAAAAAGCCACACAGACCAATTCATTGATTCTACAATATAATGAAAGCGTATTTAGAGTCATGAAGATCAAAGTCAAACTGTCAAGAGTTTTTCATACCACCGCGTGGAGGAGTAATCAAATTAAGTAAAGATTGCTGCAACAAGATACATCGAAGTGATGTATAAAGTACTTGTGACTCTTACCAGACACAAGGGTTTCTTTGCTCATTTTGTTTGAGGTACTGAAGTGAATCTTTAACCAAGTACAAGTACTCGTACCTAGGTAGCGGATACATTATATCGGGTGTATTGTAGGTGAAGAGATGATAAACAATGTTTTGCAAACGGCAACAACCCTCGAGGTACCATAAAGATAACAATTTTCCTGGATTCAGAAATAAGGCCATTTGAAGTTATTTGAATGCAGTTATTGGCAATGGCAATCGTAACTTAGAAACCCGAGCTTTGTATACAAATACAAAATTCCTCTTGAGATAAAAGCAACATTGTGTTTGTGTGGTATTCATAAGCAGATGTAGAAGGATGTTTACCTACATATGTACTATTTTGTCTTGGCATTTAAGAAATTTGTGGTGCCTGGTCATGGTCTAGAGAGTGGATTGTGGAATTAGGGTGAAAAGTTGATCCTAGATCGGATTAAAATAATTTTCTTGCAATGGGAAAGATAAAAATTCCTTAGAAACCCTGTGCCAGCTGTTATTTCATTCAGTTCTTGTACAAATGACATTTTCCTTATGTGCTTGAAGCTGGTAGAGTTTCTAATTTTCTCATTAGCATTCACACCATTATCCAATAGACTTGCATGAGTGCTCTAAAGAATAAAGGATATCTTAGTGAGCTTATAGTTTTTCCACAAAATTCTTAATTCAACTGGTCAAGCTCCTAGTTTGGTTTAGGGATATAAGTGTCCCAAGCACTACTAAATAAGCTTTTCAAATTTTCGATAACAAAATAATTGTCTATATGGAACAATCCCGTCTGATTTTGAGATCTGGGGACTTACAGGAGTTGTCCGCACAGCATCATACTGTCTGCACTTCTACGATGGTTGAAAATTGACTCTCCGCTTAAGGCTCTCAACAGTTCTGCATTAAAACTTTATCAGCCCCTGACGTACTCGTCATTGACGATTGGTACATCAGAAGTCGGTTTGCGTCAACCCTACGGCTGCTCGTTCACGAGAACGAGAAAGCTGGCTGCCTTTACCCATCTAGTCCTAAAAGTCGTCACTATCTGTTTCCCCAACAACTATTGTATGTATCTGAGAACTTATCCAGATACCAAACTTCTTTAGACGAAACACCTCACGTCGGCGCTCTGTATCTGAATTTCAGATCTTTCCGACTATGATAAGTCCAATACTATGCGTCGCCTCCAAAGAAGAAGGATTTGTCACTAAACTTTCATATCACTGCTATCATGGTCTGCACTCTCGGAATTCGCACTGTAGTTTCGTTGATCATTCATGTGACTATCATCTCTTGGACATCCTGTCTAACACCATGGCATCCGATCTGTGGTTGCTGCGAAAATACGAAGTTGACCCTCCCTATTCTCTGGACTTGCTTCAGTTAAAATCTAGGACAGTAAGAAATGTAATAGGATCTTACTGATGGACTTATCTAGAATGAGCTGCTGATATTATTGATGTTATTCAATGAATTTGTGTCCGTCTGCAGAATTGTTTAAGAAGACGAAGTATCTGCGTCTATTCCGACATCCCAAGCTGTCTTACCACCACCAATCCAATTCGAAAATGCAAAAAATACAATGAGAAAGCAGTTCACGTTGGGCCCGAGGTATAAGATCCAAGGTGAACCTGCTAGACACAGCTTTGAGGATAGAAAGTTAGTATTAATTTGTTTTCTGTTAAGGCTTCCATTGACGGCTGTGTCTCTTATGAGCACAATTGTAAGTGACGTGATTTCCCCGGTTGTAGACCACCCGAATGCTTCCTTACGTCTGCTAATCAACGACTTTTCTATTGTCGTTGAGCAACAATTGATACCCTTTCGCCACCCACTGTTAAACTAACGCAGCAAACTAGCGATATCACTGAATATCCTTATGCTCTCCCTAGGTATGCTTTCCATCTAGTATGAAGTCCTCTCAATCGATGTTACCAGTCTCAGGAAACTTTATATAAAATATCACAGGATTTTCAATACGCGTTCTAAAACTCATACGGTTACGCTCTAGCTGAAACTAATCGTATCCCCAATATAGGAAAACAAGAGTTATTACCTCCTTCTTTCAATGTTTTTCGGGATGATAACTGCACATCCTCTACGATTGACTCTACTTTTCGAGGTGTTCTATTGGTCATTCACAACAGTTTTGACTTCTCTCTCGTTGCTACTTCTTGTTCTAAGTCCTTTATCGCTTGATTATATCATTATCTTCGGCGATTTTAATCAGCCTCAACTGAAATGGACTCCATTTTATTTCTACTAAGGAATATCCCTCCTTAGATCTGTTAACAGAGTCTAGTCTATGGTAAGTTAGGCTCAGGCAACTAGGCTCAGTATTTATAGTAGTTTTCCCCTATCACTTTCAACTATTGATATCTGTCATCCTCCTGTTTTTCTTCACATACCCCACCCACCTCTTTTACTTCTGTTCGTAAAATTAATATTTATCTAAGCAGGGCTTCCTTTCAGTTTTTCCAATCTATCTCTGGTCGATGCCCTCTCCATTTTTTATGGAGAAATATTCAAATCGATTTCCCTTTATGTATCCTATTCCCGCCACAAAACATATTTTACTTAAAAAAAAACAAGTTATGTACGGTATTCTTTCGTAGCTATCTTTCTAACGCCTATTCAAAGTATCTACAGTGTGTTGCAGAAAAACGTGCATCAAATTACTTCTTTTACGTTACTCAAACACATATGTTTGTAGCTAAATTATATTATGCATTTAATTGGCGATCGCGTATTGTTTTTATTTCCTCAATATATTTCAATACTTTGGCATCATGAGTGCGGCTTTTAATAACCGTTTCGAGACTGCTTTCTTAGTAAAGCATGGGTAAGGAAGTGGATAAAGAGTTATAAAAAATGCGGTAATGTCGGTGACCAAAGCAAGCACATCTAGTAGGGACAATAAAGCAATTCCTGAATCGTTTCGGAAAAACCGGACAATTAATTTGAGGAACGCAAAAGAAAAATTAATCAGAAAAGGAATTATAGTGTCCATCAACACAATATGATGCCGTTTGGCAGAATCTGACTTTAAAAAAAGGCTAAGTTGAACAACGTAGAATTTAAACCGAGATTGGAACAACATCTTATTTACAGATGATCGGAGTTGCCTCTGCACGCGTTAGAAAGAGAAAAATGTTAGATTGACTGTCCCAAAGTCCTGACGCGAATCCAATAGAAAATGTGTGGCCTTTAATGAAACAGCGGCTTAAGGGATAACCACAATAAAACAACTTGCTCGGGTCTTGAAGCAAATTTGAAGAGGCTCAAGTTAAGAAAATGCGCAAAAATAAAATAAAAGTTCCACTAGACAATGCCAAATAATTATAAATAATAATGATGACTGGATTCCATACTAACAAAATTGCGCATTGATATATGTTTGTAATACTTAAATAAAAAAATATGATTTAATGAAATTCTGGCATTTTTCATTGGTTTTCTCGACGCACGTTTTTTTTTTTAACACACTGTAACTACATATCTTCATTTCATCGAACTGTACAAGTTCCTCTACCTACTGCTACCAACCATGTCGAACATACCAAATGACCCTCTGAAATAATTCATCAAGCTTGGATTAGAAAATTCTCCAGGACATTGTCAATTAGATGAACCTGCCCTCCTCTGTCTTGTCAAACTCCTTAACTTATCCATACGGCAAACAAACACTCAGCGTTTTCATGCAACTTTGTAGAACTTTAACGAATGGTGTATGTGTAACTCATAAGCGTTATAATCCACCTCTGCAACCGTTGAATTATTATCACCAGTAAATATTGGCACCAGAGGTTGGTGGCCATTGATTAACTCTAACTCTTGTTCGTAAAGATATTGGTGGAATTTTTTTACACCATAAAGAATAGACAGAGCTTCTTTCTCTATTTGGCAATAACCTTTCTGAGTTTCAGTAAGCGTTTTGGAAGCAAACGCGATTGGCTTCTCCACTCCATCAGGATAGGTGTGAGAAAATTGTGAAAGTTAACCAATCGAGAAACCTTCATGATTCTGTCTTTAGAATCCTCAAACGATTTCTGCAGCTTTTAATCCCAGATAAAAGGTTCTTCTTTGTATCGTAACTTATTAAGCGACGCGGCCAATTGTATAAGTTTTCTAATTCCTTCGACCTGATACGATGATATCATCTAAATAAAAAACGCAGAGATCCAGATCGGTCGTAAATTACTCCATATAGCGGTTCAAAATTCGTAAAAAAAACAACCACTTCCTTGGAGATAGCAAAACAACCCTTGAATTCGAGGGATGGAATGTCTGTTAATTTCCAACTGAGTATTTTTTGGTAACCTTTATATCACCGTAAAGACGAAAATTACCTTTCTGTTTCTCAACAACTACGATGGAAGCAACCCATTAACTCATCTCAATTGATCGCTGAATTCCCAAATTTCAATCTCTTTTTACACGGCATCTTTTTGAGCAAAAGGAATTGGTCGATACAGAAAATATCGTGGAGGGCAATCAGATTTCAGGGTAAGATGACCAAAAAATGCTTATTATACCCAAACTCGGAACTGTTGTAGAGCTAGCTGAGCCTGTGGTTCTTCTGACATCTACAAAACTTCTTCCTCTTTTGTAGCTCGGGTACTATTCACTACCACTTAAGTTAACTGCCGCTGTTTGTCTCGCCACTGCAATGTCACAATTGTTTCAACTTTTATGGGAACGGATATATTGCCATCAGCCTTAAGAGTACACGTGGTGGATTGTAACTTTTTGCTTCGATCGTGGTGTATGTTTTACACCTTCTTTCTTGCTTTTCACTCGTCCATTTCTGCTTACGACTGAAAAGAATCAAGTTGACCTCTATTGAGATAGGGTGCTTGCTATTATCTTATAAAATGTCAGGCGCTTGAGTGGACTCGTATGCCGTGGCAATATCTTTTAGCGTGGGATTCTTTTATTGCGTAGCTGCGCTGCGGACTATTTCATGTGGAGTGTGAAACGCCAACATATTTCGGATCATTACGAGGGCTGTTTGATGAATATCTGGATAAGAAATGACAACGCAACTTTTTTAGGTGTTGACAATTTATTTTTCAATATAATGCCCTTTCAACTCGATACATCTTTCCCAGCAAATTTTTTTTTAACCCCTCCTTATAGTACGACCTTGGTTGGCCTGCAAAATACACCTCCGCGACAGCGATGACTTCCTCGTTAGACCCGTACTTCATTCCGGCGAGTGATCTTTTAAGGTTTGAGAACAAAAACAAGTCGCAGGGAGCCAAATCCGGAGAATACGGAGGATGGGGGAGTAATTCGTAGTGCAATTCGAAAAATGTGGTCATTTTTTCTTCAAATCGGCGTTGAATCGGACCAATAAATCGACGTAGTATGCTCCTGTGATTATTTTTTCCCTTCACCAAATAGTCAACGCGGATCACACTTCGCGCGGCCATTGCTTCGATTGTTCTTTGGTCTCTGGTCTCAATAAATCCATGTCTCATCGACGGTCACGAAACGACGCAGAAACCCCTCTGGATTTCGATTAAACAGGCCAAGCACGTCTTTGAAGTGATCTCACGGTTGCACTTGTTCTCCAGTGTAGACAAACAGGGCACCCATCAAACGGATAGCTTTGTCATGCCCAAAATCTCGTGCAGGATATAGCTTACGCGTTCAGTTAATATGCCTGCTATCTCAGCCAGCTTTCGAATTTTCACTCGGCGGTCCGCCAAAACGAGATTTTGTCCACGGTTTCCTCTGTGGGTTTCTAGTTTTCATGGTGAAACTCTGCGAACCAATGTTAAACTGTTGTACGGGAAGGTGAATGGGTCCCTTACACACCATCGGGAATCTGCTTGATTTCCTCGCAGGTTTTGCCACTCAAAAACAAGAATCGGATCACGGAGCGATACTGATCCTTTTCAATGGTCACAAAAAGCACTTGAAATGGATGTAAAAACAAAACTGATAGTCGGATTGTCATCTGAAAAGAAAAATAGGGTTGCGACAACATTCAAATAATTGTCAATACAAAAAAGTTACTGATAAATTGTTAAGAAATACCAATCGCTTTTCATTGTTTCACATCAACAAAGGGTAGCTCTACTCTTCCAAAAATGATATAATGATTATTTCTTCACAGCATTGTCGAGAAAAGATTGTGCAATATATTACTTTTCGGGGCTTACACTAAATTGTATAGATTGGCATACTAGAACTTTATTTTTGTCCCCACAGACCTTCCCAAAGTACTCAGCTCTTTGACAAAAGGCGATTTCGACAATTAATTCGTCATACGTTCAACATCATTGGTAATTCATGTGATTATAGGACCTCATCAACTGTAGAACTTGGAATCCTTTACTGTTTTATTTCTCAAGTTTTATTGTTCTACAGTGCCGGTTCTAGTACGGATCCCTGTGGTATATCAACGTTTACCTCTAGTAGCTTTTTCTCTTGCATCCGAGACAGTCTATTTGCTCGATCTTTGAGGATATATATCATATGACGTCTGGTTACCGATAATGTCGTTGCCATGTTTGGGGGAAATTATTCTTCTTTCATTGGCTTAAAGGCATGTTGTACAGGAAACTTCATTCCTCAATGAGAAACGATCACCTAGATTTGACTGACTACAAGCACACTCTATTGTTCATGGCAGGGAACTAAGAAATCAACTTTCTGATTTCCCTTCCAGAATAATTTTCCCCCTCCTACCCCCCAAGCACACTTAGAAATGTCACCTACCGAACTCCATATTGTCAAAGTATCCCGTCGTACTCGTAATTGCGGCAAAAATGAAAACATCCAATCAACCGCTAGCCTCCTTCTGAAAAAAAAGCTTCATTAAGTGTTAAATGCTAACTGGAATTTTCAAAAAAACATAAAGCACTCGACAGTTACTAATTCCAATGATTAGTTAAAGTCACTAACTGGAAATGCAATGCCACTTTAATTGGCCGAACGTAAAAGTTTTTAACCTTTTTGCCTTCTGTGACTTCACTCATAAAAATTGTCATTTTGGTTTTTTTTTTTTTTTCAACTGTCATAGATACATAGATTGTAGATTTTTGTTTTTTTGTGTCAGTCTGTCACTGTATATGGTTGGTTTGGTCGTTAAAGCTGATTGAGATGTCAGCAATGATCGTAAATCAAAGTGGAAATATGGAAATGTGTGGAGTTTGTTATTTTTTGTTTTTCTTTAGAATTGACTTTTGTCAGAAGTCAATGTTATTTTTATGTTAACATTTACGTAGACCATGTAGGCCATTGAAACCCTGCAATCAACTGAAGAGAAATGGTTATAGGAGAAGTCAAAGTTGCACGAATTGAGAAACTGCATATGAAAATGTAAAAGTATCCATTAGGGACAGGAAAAGCGCCTTCGAAAAATCTGGGACTCATTAGAGTTAAATTTTAGGAAGAAAAAAAATTTAGGAAGTCATTGCTAAGACTTAAACTTCGAACTTTTTTTTTTTTTTTAATGAACTTGACGGTACTGTATCTAAGGGGTTATTGCTCGTCAAAAAAGCTGTCAAGTCTTGGCCACTCCGTGCTGCTCGTCGTCAAGTTCCTGTTGACTTAGGCTTAATAGCACTTTTACAGATTTTTTGCCTAGTCTCTGTCTGATCTGAGTTCTTCTCTAAACGCTTGTGAAATGTATTATCATTATAGGTTTTGACAGCTAAAGTGATTTACAGGTTTAGAGGTCGTTGATTTTCATCCATCGCTGTGAAAGGAATGTCGAATTTTCCGAACTCAAACTAACTAACCTCTATTCCGAAAATAATTTCATTGCCAAGATCTTACCTGAGTTTGACTCAAATTCTCTACCGCCAAGGAGTGGTCGTGGTAGAACATTCCAACAACGCTCCAACTGACCTCAGAATATTTTCTCAGACACTGTTGTTAGTTACCACGTGTCGGCATTCTGTAAGTAGAGCTCTCCACATGTCCAAAAGAAAACGCCACTGGATGATAAAAAGATAGTTCTTGAGTAGGGCTATGCAGTGCGCATTTCTGTAGACTCACATCTTACATATTCGCTGCTAAATTTATCCGGGAGTGTCTTTAAAGGCTTACTACTCGATGTTTTGTGTAAATCGAGGAGCAGGGTCTGTATCCGTGTGTATACTCTGTAGTCTAGTTATAAATAATAATACACAGGAAAACTGGTCAATCATGTGGTGATATAAAGTCTATTTGTTTAGCTAGTGTTGAGTGATTTCGTTTTGTTATCTGGAGAGTATGCACGGCTTATCAGTAATCTAATGGAAGATATGCTGACAACTTCCACCTAGCTAGTGTAGCAAAAAGAGCTTTTAATTACTGCCAGCAGAATAACAATTATTCCATTGGCAAGGGAAAGACAGATAAACTTATCCGGCCTGTTTGTAGATGAGACTGTGGAGCACTTGGAGAAATAGGGTTAGTAACTAGGTGTAACCTTCTTTGAGGAATTAAAACAAACAGGTCGGTGGCCTCTGATATTAATATACCTTTGATCACAAAATAGCTAGTGGGCAAACCAAGGGTCCTAAACCTCAAAATAACAACTGGCTATACAATCATATAGTGAACCCAGTCAAACTTTACGGTGCGGCAGTGTTGAGAGCCAACACTAAACAAAAATCAACAATATTGAAGCTGAGCAGAATTCAACGCCTCGCTTGTCTGTACATTACATATGCTATGAGAACGATCCCAACACCGGACCTGAAGGCGTAATTAAGCAAAGCTCCGTTTAATGTAGCAGTTCTTCAGGAAGCACTCAAGCTACGTCGCGCAAACCATTTCAAACACATTAACCTCATTGGTCCAATAGAAATATAATGAAAATAGAAGATAACTTTGCCAAATTTCAAACTTTAGAACAATTGAACCTCACTCTTAGCTTTTCAAAAAGGTGAAGGGTGTACAATGAAGGGATAGAAATCAACTCATGTGTATATGACTGAACGATAACTCGCAAAAGTAGTATACTGATAGTCCGAAAACGTTTCAAGGCGTAGGAGCAGAAGTAAAGAGACCTCGAACCTACTTCTCATTTGCACAGAGTAAGGATGCCACCATCTTTCAGGCGGAACTAACTAACAACTTATTGCAACCTGTGTGCATTCTTCTATACTCGGATAGTCAATTGGTACTCAAAGCACTAAATAGTTGCTTGTACTCATCAAAGAGGCACCTACAGTGTCAGAAAGCACTCAACAATCTTGCCACCTTGAACAGAGTATCACAAGTACGTATACTAGGATATGTGTTTGACGGTGGCAATTATAAACAGACCACCAGTCAAGGAAAGGTGCAGAAACTCCATTTATCGGACCCTACTCACCTGTACCTTTAAACTTCCTACAGGGAATAAAATACTGGGCAAGATTTTGCACGGTCAAATACAGGAATGGTCCAAGAAATTCCTAAATTATAAGAAATGAGCAAAACAAGCCCTCTCCTTGATAGGAAACGAATAAAAATATTGTGCGAACTATAGGTAATAATCATTTCTTCAGATTCGGAATCATTTCCACTAGCACATTTGCACTAGGCATTTGGCAGAGTTTGGCATCTGGCTCTCTTCTTCAATAGATTAGAAATTACCTTTCGGAACGTTCAATTCAAGTTGTCTTGGGCGGTTTCAAGTCTGATATTCACAAAATAAATGCTGGTGTGCCCCAGGGCTCCGTTCTGTCTCCGACTCTCTTTTTAATTTTCATCAACAATCTCTTACCTGCTACTTCGGATCCAATATATTCCTTTGCTGATGGCAGTACTCTCTGCTTTTCATATTCGTTCCCGGACTCACGCTCCTACTCTTCGGCTGTAGAACGGGAACGGCAGCGTATGTTAAGCTCATTCAACTACGATATTAACAGCATAACCAATTGGGGAACTATCAACCGAGTGCAATTTAATGCTTCCAAAACTCAATGCTGTCTGCTGTCATTAAAGCGAAATTCAAATACCCAGCCATTATTCATGAATGGCACTTGCATCGTCGAAACCGATAAAATTTTTATTCTCGGTATGTATGTCAGTGACAACTTACGTTGGAAAGACAACATATTCGATGTAGTCAAAAATGCTGTAAGAAATATTTTACCCCCCCTGATCTGGCCACAACATATAAGGCATGCATCCGCCCAAAATTGGAACTTCAATGCCCATATCTGGTCAGGTGCTACTAAAACATCTCTGCACCTGCTTAATAGGATTCAAACCCGTGCGATAAACCTCATTGGTGGTACCAAAATCAGTCAATCAATTGACACCCTCAAATACCGACGTAAAGTCTCCTGTCTCACTTTGTTTTATCGATATTTCCACCACCAGTGCTCCATTGAAATCGCCAATAGCATTCCGCCCATTCAAACTTTCAACCATAACACCCGTCTCGCTATGAATGCTCATTAGTATACCATCAAGCCCATTTACGGGCGTACTCTAAAATATCGTGATTCTTTCCTAAGCTGTACAACTCGCAACAACTCTTGGTCGTTATAATTTACAAATATTTAAAAACAATGTACATCGGTACCTGTCTTTTCTTCCTCCCTAAGTTTCCTTCGCCCGTGCTGTGTACGAATATTTTAAGAGTACAAAAACCCCTTGGGGGTTGATTTTGTTGTGAAACTACGTTGTTTATGCAACACTGCCAACAGTCCGAAAGATCTAAAGGGAATCTCACAGAACGGGCTGATCCAATTCCTGGAAATATTGAAGAAGTAATGAAGGAAACAGCCCTACTAGTTCAAACTGATCGGAGTGTAGAAGGGCCTTTGCCTTATTCTCGTATTACCATAGGGTGGATATGCTCGAATCCTCGGAAAAAATTCAGACGTTTCTCCTGACTCCTGTCAACTGACGGGCAGTCAAAGTTCTTTCTATCTATTGAAAGATAGTTCGTTGGTGATTCGTTGGGGAACAATTTTTGGTTCAACTCGACTGTGAGAAAGGGTTCAGTGACATTTTCATCTCTTAATGAAGATTTTCCATTTTCGCAGCACAATTCGTTTGATTCGACATTGTACAACTTTTATGTCACTTGCCAGTTTCGAGCTCCTATATCCTCGAAAAATGTGTCTCTTTTACCATATTGCATTTGCAAAAGCCAACTACGATAACGCGGTTCTCGATGCCGAGCCTTTTCATGATTGTAAACAAGTGAAACTAAAAAGTAATCTCTGGCGTAAGTGTAGTAGAAAATGGACAAAGATGACTACTTAATCACTTGTAAAAGTTTAAGGGCTTTATCCTGACTTCCTTCCTGCTAAAAAATGTTTTATGACCGCAAAACTGGTTTGCCAATGCATCCTCTGTTTACAATTTGTATTCAAGCATATGCAAATGATGTAGCTCTTACGAATAATGTCTGGTCTATAGCGCAGGAAGCCCTGGACGTAAACGATGATTAGTGCCCCAGATAAAGACTTTTGTAATGTTGCTCTTTTCATGAGAAGGTGGAAACTGACTAGGTTGACTAATCGAGTACTGAAAGTCGTTACCATCTATTTCAGCAACTCTACTATCTAAACGTTGCTCTGGAAAACAAATTTTTTTGTATTAAAAATGTCACATTTCCAGGGACGTGAGGGAGCTTGGCAGATATTTGATGGAATCAAGTTTCACACACTTTCGTCAGACTCCAAAAAGCGATTTTTCTCTGTTAAGAAACTTTTCTTGGCACGTCAAGGTATGCTGTAAATCTGTTTTGGTAAAGTTAACACTACAATTTGCAAGCCCATGAAAATTCCGTACGGGATAACTCTGGGGCTCCAGATTAAGGAGTCGACTTTTCTTTTACCCAGGACTAGCTTTACGCGGAATTGTATTATAACCGATTATTTTAGAATCAATTAGGGATGTCAGGCATCTTTGGGAAGGAGGACAACATTAGTTTTACCTACGCGTTAGGTCTGCCTTCCAAGAACGGACAGCAATGAACTATATCGTGAACTAGAGGTGGCAAAGCCTGTAGTGACAGTCAAACAGCACTTAATGCCTTGCTGCAGTTGGGTCTCTTAGAAATATCATACAACTGCACCAGGCATGACTTCCAAAGTTGCTAGCATACCAACCGGTTGCCTCGTAATATCTTTAAAAAATTGGCGACGTTGATCCTCTCCCTCATTAGAAAAGGCTGTAGACTGCTCACTGACAACGCGGCACTACGTTGCACCTAGATGTACAATAACATAGTGATAACGATACTGTGAACCACTTCATCTGTGCGTGGCCAGCCTTTGCTCGGGTCAGGTAGTAGGTAGTCCGCACTGATGTGGTGGGTGCTGCTACTGAGAGTACCACTTAAGCGATTGCTTTTCTTCCTTCGAGGAACCGAGAAATTCCCTTAACTAGTTCCTTGCTTAAGTGGTCTGTTCTGACAAGATAATAAAAGGAAAACCAGTTGTATTAATCCTCACATGCGATCATTTAGGCGGAAGTCAGATCTTAAAGCAACGTAAACAGAAATTCTCCACAGCATCTTTCTGTTACCAAAATGATCGTATCTAGAATCACTTCTTAGGTTTTGGTAGCGCCTCCTATCTGATGAAATTTTGAAGATACTGCCACGTCCAAGTAATAAGGAAGTTAACGTTAACGGAAGATAACGTAGTATCTAGTTGATCTGCCTTGTAAGGTAGTTTACTATCTTAGCTAAAACCCAGACCGTAAACAAGTGTCAAACGTATCTGTCTAGTTATTCAGAGCGCACGTTCTGCTATCCGGAGTTAAACTCAATCAACAAGCATCGCCAGTCTATCCGCTCTACAGGACCCATCCATCTCAGTCATTGGTCCTTTACTCTCTGGCTAAGTCGATGTCGTTCTACATCTCGTGTAGTTCGTCATTGTATCTTCTACTCCTCTCATAGTCTAAGCAGACGGGATCGAAAATCACCCCAATAATTTTCCTTTCAAAACAACCAAGAGCATCCTCTACGCCATAGAGCAGGACTGGGATTATTAAGGTCTTATATTGGGTCACTTTTGTTGTTCAAGAGAGGGCTTCATTGTACAGCGCAGAGTTGTTTTTCGTTTGATCTCAGCGCTGGTGTGGTTGTCTGAATTGCTAGCGTAGCCTAGATAGACAAAGTCCTTAACTAGTGCAAAGTTATAACTGACAAGGTTGGCGTTCAGCCCGAGATATTGGTGTTGGGTGCCTTTTCTGGTTGACAGCATATACTTGGTATTGCCGTTATTGAACGTTAAATCCATCTTCGCTACTTCCGTCTCAATATTCGTAAAAACTCTGCTGACATCATCGGCGTATGCGGGTAATTGGACAGGCTTTGAAAGATTGTGCTGTGCCTCTTGTGTTGGCCGATGAGCTTTGCACTATTCTTTCAAGAATGACAGCGCATCACCTTGGCTAAATCCTTTTTTGAATCAAAGAAATCGGTGAGTTTTTTTACTAATCTTAATGGAGCAGCGTGCATTCTCCATCGTTTTCCTGCACGCGCGGACAAGTTTAGCAGGGATGTCAAAAGTAGACTAAACTAGAGATGGTGTCATTGTCAGCGATGTTAAAATCATGTGTGTTACGTTGTGTGAATGTTTGATTGATGTTGGATTTCCTGTCCTAAAGCCACATTGAAAGGGATCAATCAGGTTGTTGACGAATGGTTTCTAGCGTTCACACAATACGGTAGATAGGGGGTTGTAGACGATATTAAGAAGACTGATGCCTCTGTAGTTGTAGACGCAGTTCAGAAGGTCTGCTTTTTTGAGGGGATACCTTACAGATGAGTTGGTGTATGCTCCTTACCAAGTCATCGCCTGCCGCTTTAAGGTGCTCACCAATTAAATTTAAATATGGCTATCATCGCTTCATTCAGGTCGGATAGACGAAATTGTTGGTCTACATCGTCTAAGTTGAAAGGTTCATTCTGCCTGACATCGGTATTTAATTCATCATCGCCGTTATACAGTCTACAGAAATGCTCTTTCCGAATCCTCAGCTCCGACTGCGACTCTACTACGAGGTTCCCTTTTTCGTCTCTACAGGCTTCGGTTTGGAGTTTGTATCAGTGGCAACTTCCAATCTCTCATTTAGTTACATCTCTCAATTTCCTCGACCGTGTCCTTCTCATCCTTCTGTTCCTTCCTCCTAAGAAGCCGGTGTTTGTCTCCCCTCTTCTTCTTGTAAAGGTCATGGGCAGCTGTAGTTGTTCTATGCATCGCCGCTTTCTATTCATCTTGCTTGGTTGCATGTGCTTACAGTCGCTCTTTCTTGATAGCTTCATTCAAACAGTCGAGTTGTGCACAGTAGAGGATCGAATTGACCGTTTCGCTACGTTCTAGCAGCTCATAATAGACAATTCCCTTCCAATCCCACCAAACACTCAACATAACCTTGTTGGCTATCAATCCAGGCTTTGAAGTCGTTTGTGGTCGGTTACCGGCTTTTGGCCATAATCGCTTGCATTGGCTATTCTCGTATTTATTCCATTTTTCATCGCTTTCGTCACGTTTCAGCAGCGTTTTACTGATGGTTATTCGGTCAGTTAAATTTATTTGCGTTAATTCATGTGGCATCCAAACATCGAGCTTCTTTGAGTAGCCTGTTAGTTTTCGATGATTCCAAACTGTCATACGGTTAATGTTTAGTGCCTCCGATATCTCCAGACAGCTTACGTGCTGGTCTTGCTCCATCAGTTGCAAAATTTCATCAAATTTTTTTAGTGACAGGCCGACCAGTACGAGGTGCATCTTTTACATCGAAATTTCCGGAACGGAATCGAACAAACCATTCCTGGGTACGACGTTCACTCACAGCATTCTCAACGTAAACTGCACAAATTTTTCGGCATGTTTTTGCAGGGTTTTTCCGTTTTTAATAATAAAAAACATCACATAGCGTATTTCTTCAGATATTTCACTCATATTCAAATCAGTATAACTTTGAATACGAGCAACGAATTACACAACTGTCTTCACAAGAAATGTAACTTGACATGTCACTTTCAAACACGTGTTCATTTGACACAATCAGATTAGTGTTTCCAGATAAATGGACACCAACACCATCTAGTGACACAAAAGCACGGAGACTTGTTATATGTGCCAATATATGCATAAGTAATTTTTAATGGAAAACCCTGTCAAAAATTCCCTAATTAAACTTAACACTTAATGGGGTATTTTTACTCTTAAAATGCCGGAGCACGTGTTCAGTTTTTCGGAAAATTTGATAAAGAGAAAAAGAAAGATGTTTTGGGCTCAGTGGTTATTTCGATTCATGAGTGGCATCCATCATTTAATGGGGAGACTAAATTATTAGTGGAAGTTGGCTTGTTGTTGATTTCTAGTCAACTACTCACTTACTTAATTATTGTTAAGTGATAAAAAGAATTTTCTTTCGGGCGAGGCTGGGATTCGAACACCAAGCCACCCGATTTGGAAACTAGTCCACTACCGCTTTATCTACGGCCAACCTGCTATAGAATACTACAGGATCGAATCCTCTAATCCAGGAAGTGATTTCTCGTGTATTGTTGTTTATTTTATGCACGATTAGATACTCCAAGTATAACTAGAACAGATATCCCATATCTCCATATATAGTCAACTCTGAAATCTCTGATTAACAGCTCATCTGTCAGAATAAAAATAAACCTGAATGCCAACCCCCTGGTAGTACCTACCATACATTTCAAATTATGAAAAATCATGTTTTCTCGAACTCGAAATGGATCGCCGTCATGTTTGCCATAAGTGCCTTTTCAATAAGATCAATAGTCCGACGAGGGCATTGCACTTAAAAGCATAAATCTCATCATTAATTCAATCAAATAATTTACATTGATAAATCTCTTCTGCTTGTTCGTGTTGTTGTCATTTACTCCCACCCCATGCCTCAGGCGAATCAGAAGGGCCACTTATGTAGACGTACCCTTAGAAGAATTCCCCATCAGCTTCTCTAGTCCCAAACCAGCATCAATCAATGCCTCCACTTCATTTGCATTTATTTCCTTGAATTTCATTAAACCGCAGTGTGATTCCCTGAGTCGTCTCCATTCCCTCTCGCGAGATACATAGATACATTTTTCGGTTTTAATTGAAAATTGTCTATTAAAAACGAAATATAAAAAAATCTGACAAAAAACCAACCCCCTGCCCTGGTGTATATCTTGTGGAACGTTAGTATGGTCGTTCTACCGCGTGGTGACATTGAAAAATGACATCGTTAAATGTCACTGACAGATTGTGAACACATTGTCGTGTGGTAGACCAACAGTCAGACAGAAATAGTATGAGAATAATCGTATCTACGAATATGCAACAGACAACCAAAAAGACAGATAGATACGAGTGTAAAAATATCCGAAAAACTATTTTGCTCAAGCAACGACTATTACCGACACTGACACAGGAACATGGACATCGACATGGACACAGAACACAGAGTCAAAACTGACAGCTGACAACTGCTGGTTAAACAACAATAAATCTAAATAAAAGCGAAAAAGATGAATTAGAACAAAGGGCAGCTGATAGATACACAAATACACATCTATGTATGTACAATTGTTGGCAAGAAACAGCGCCCAAAGAATAAAAGATCAGAACACTAATTAAGAAGACATCGTCAGCAGACTGAGAATAGGAATCATAATTGTATATTTTTGTGGTTCTGGTAGCCCTATCTTTGGTAGTCCATTCGACCATTCGTCCATCAGTTTGTCCGTGCATCCATTTATCGTGAACGGTCGTATATTTCCCTCTCTAATGAAGCAGCAGCGAGAATTGAAATTCATTTCCCATTATGTCAGAGCGAATTTTCTTCATCGAGAATGATGTGCGATAGCAATAATGGAGCCTGTCACGATATTCCGTCATCTTGTTCTTCAATTGCCATGAAGTTGCGAATATTAGCCAGAGCAGATCCAGAACCACAGCCAGACTATGAGAATTTATCTCCATGGTGCAGTATGTCATCATGCAGCAAAAGAAAGATAATTTATCTTCATCCCCGAAAATTGATGAAACTACATACTCACGAATCTGTATCTCAACATGTCAGTGGGCTTTCAAAGGAGCATCTTGTCAAAAGCAATCTTTAAACTAAAGCACTTTGAAATTCAGATACGAGTTTGCCCCTACAAATTCATCAGCTTGCATTCTTCGAATTTCTGTCAAATCTGGACTATGTCAGGTGATAAGCATACAGCGTTTCTTAATTGCCATCAGTTGACATTTGTGAAAGGGACTTCTCTATGGTTTTTACTGAAAATTCAAGGAATTTCCGTCGCATTTTGAAGTTCTGTCAAAGTTGATAGAACTTGTATCTGGTTGACTCTTATTTGGATGGCTTGCGGACGACGTTATCATTTATTGCAGTCAAAAAGATTACGTGTGACGTCAGTAAGAAATGCGACAGAATTGTTTTACTATAATCAAATGACGAACAAGTCAGGAATGTGTAGATACGAATGCTTTGGTTTAAAACTTATGTGCGTCATCTGGTTTTCTATTCTGAAAAATGAATGTGTGTCATGAGCAGCCGATAAGTAAACGTTTTTCTACTTAAAACATAAACTATTTGAGCTGGAGGCATAAATCGATCCTCGCATTAGTTTTGAAACGCTGTCTCACTGGATCTTTCGGATTGATAAGCATGTTTGATCTTGGATAGAGAATGCAATAGCATGAATCTCGACTATTTATCAATGCTCTTAAACGTGAAGGTAGTCCTATTTAATGGTCCAAGGCTCTTGGCGAGCGTTCGGCCTTCTTTTCCGATCTTCGGTATAAATGCTACTCTTAAGGTTACCTTGGGGCACGGGATGTATTGTATGCCAGTATCAGGCAAACAGTAAAGATCCTCTTCAAAGTTGGCGACGGCTGGTCTTGGATTTTGCACAGAATAATTGGATATATGCATGCTATCGGCACATGAAGTTATTGAAAGACGCAAGAGCGTGTTTAGTGATTTCATACGTCACAGCTATGACTGATTATATTACTCAGATGGTTGAGAGCTGTTTCTGATCCGATTACCTGGAAAGCGAGTCTTAAAATCTTAAATTTGGTTGATTTGCCCATTCTGGAGGCCTGGAGCACTCAGCTGGTTCCAATTAGTGTCTGAAATTTTTCACAAAATTTTGCAAAGGAGGTACTCTTCGAAATTCGCATTTTATGGTCTTTTCACTTCGATTGGTAAAAGCTCCATCCTCCTGGAATCACAGAATTCAATAAGGCTATTGCCTTTGATGTTGACGGTATTGGTGGCACATAGGTAAAATAAGCTGACGAAACGCGTTTTTTGCACACCTCTGACCTTTGTGTTTGGTATAGACGCATATCTTGCTACAGAGAGATGCAGTAGCAGGCTTGGAATTTTGGAAATCCTGCTTTCATTATGTCAAGAACTGCACTTTCTACTCTGTGCATCCGCAGAACTGCTGATTCATCTACATCATGTAGTCTGGCTAGTTTTGTCAAAGGTATCCTCAATATCAACGAAAATGAAAATTGTATTGTTGGCCATATTGCTGCTAAGGCTAGAGATAAATAGAAATTTACTTTGCGTATGTAGCTAGCATATAAGAACCTTAAACTTGTGCCAGTTTAGCATTTTCGTTTCCAAAATCATACTGAGCGTAGAAGCCATGTGAATAACAGAGAATAATAGAAAACCGACGGCACCACACTAACCGTAACTTGTGCGCGCTACAACCAGATGTGAAAAGAGTTTTTTGTTGCCACAAGTTACCGAATTGGATCTCGAGCATTGTTGATTCAAGTAGGATGGAACACAGCTCCGGAAACGATGGAGATTTTGAATCATCAGGCCGTATGATCTCCCGGCGCCAAAATTCTTTCTTTGGGACTTTTTGAACCACAAAGCTTGCAAGTCTTGAATCCCAATATTGAAGAAGAAATCACTAATTTTAAGCCAGATGTGAGTAATAATTCAAAATGCCACAAAATGAACACAACTCAGGTGGTGGTGGTCATTTGACCGATATCATTTTTTCCAACTTAGTGTCATCGATTTTACATCTTCAAATAAACTTTTCGTGAAAACAAAGTCAAATTTTTTTTTAATTTCAATCAAGATGGCAACCAATTTACATCATGACATTACTTTTGCTTTTACTCAGAGTCTGCCTTTTTGTCAGAAGTTGAGTTAAGTCACTATTTGTACAGGAAGGACTTTCCAGTCACCATAATTTTTTGAATCGATTCCAACTTGTAATGAATCAGAATCGAATGAGTTGCTAGAGCAGCTCCTGTAGGAAGATGATCCTGATCTTACTATGAGTTTTCAATACCATGCGCATTTCGAATTCATATCAGTGAACGCGATTGTTCGATAATCATTACGTCTGCTCTTGGTATTTCTCTTAGTATTTGCTGTTCGGTCGAAGTATCGGTTGGTTAGTGTCGTCGTTAATTTTTAGATGAGTCACTTTCTTACTGTAAGTACAATACATAATATCCTGATAGGTTTATTCTCTTCCACTTTTGCTCTATGCCCACGTGTTTTTGGCAGAATTACTGTCACGTAGAACTTTCATTATTTAATACAACACCCGGGCTTGACTGAAGTACGAAGAAGGGGAAAAACAAAAATAATACACTGTGGCATGTACCAGATTTGTAATAAAATCTAAAGACCAACTGCTGCACCATTTGGACAATAAACCACCCTCAGTTGAAAAACTCAGCGGCAGTCAAATTTCTTTTTATCGTTCATCCCTTTGCAAAATGAACATTTCAAAAACCGTGCACCCTTGGTATTTTTTTATAAATTAATCCTATTGAGTAGCAGAAGGCCTTTTAATGCATTCCTTAATGGGTGGCCGGATACTCGTATATTATTCTACCGAACAATTCTATGCATCAACTACAAAGATTAATTCTTTTTTGTTGGCAATTGGAAAGAATGCTAATCGAAATAGAAATGACTGGAATCGTAGTGGTGGTGATGGTGGTTTTTTTTAAATGACTGTAAGTAGCTTATTTAAGGACATCAAAGTAGAGTCCTGACAAAGCTTGTCAGAAATTATTGACATTTTTGCCTTAAAGTGGTTTACTTAGGGGCTCTTGCGTAATGAGCCCATTTTACAGTAAAAAAATTGTGTGAGGGTGCAGGTAAGACTTGAAACTCTCTTCGTATTTTACAATGCCCAGGTATCTGATCCTGCAAAAGAAGTCGTTAGCTCGCAAGAGTGACTCAGATTCAGGACTACTGTTTGTTCACATCATAAGAAGCAACATGGATTATGCAAGGTATACCTTAAGCAGTATACATGTGTGAAATTTCTAAGCTTCCTGTTTGCCACAAAACACTACCTAGTTGCAGCCAAAGCACGTCTACAGATATTCTAGATGCCAATAGGTCCAGAGGAATACTGGAACGATATGCAAGCGCAAACCTTCAGAACCTTTGTTCATCGCTGACTGTTAAAAAGTGAGAAAGTACGAAAAAGTACCAAATTCCCCCATCAGCCAAATCGAAACAAATAAACCTGGGCGCGTAAGAAATGATTTCCGACCAAAATTAAGTTGATATAGTGGTATCTAAGCATAACAAGACTGCCGTACTGGACGGCCTACCTATTTTAAGACATCAGACTTGGTAGAGAGTATTTAAAGGGTGTTTCGAAAAGAGTTGTAAGAATGGTTTTTTTAAATATAACGAACAATTTTTGAGATATCTCTGAAACCTTTATTACTTTATGAAGTAGACTTATGGGGATTATTTATAGAATACAATAACTTCTAAATGACCATATCGGCTCTGCTTGCAGACCCTCATCTTTTTCTCGAAATTTTCAATCACTGTTTCATATAATTAGGGTTCTATCTTAACGATTGCGGCTTTATTGTTCCCCTTAAGTGTTGGAATTGTTTGAAATAGCCGGTGTAGAGACTTGTTTTTAACATAGCCCCAAGGGAAGAAGTCTAACATGTCTCCGACATGGATTTCAGGTAACATAATTTTGTTTAAATTAAGGATCTTCCGTGTTCATATGCTCAAGCTCCGGCCACAAACAATTGTTTAAAATGTCTCAATAGCGCGTTCCATTGAACGTAGTGGTTTTTGCGCCCTTATTTTCGAAAAAATATGGCCCTATGACAACCCCCAAACCGCTGGGTGTATTGGCATCACCTGAATTACTCGTGTATTTTCGGTGCTTCATCAAAAAACACGATTTTTTGGCAAAAGTCTATGTCAGTATACATTCATTTACCAGCTGCAGTTCTTGCGTTAATTGCCAAATTTTTCGTTAAAAATCGGTGCAGTTTGACTGTAGTGAGGTCAAGTTCCAGAGAATGGTGACGATTGGGGATGTTTGGGTCGTTTTCGACCTTTTCCTTTACTGAGGCGATATTTTCTATCGAACATATTTCTGCGTGTTCTCATCGTTTATTGAGCCCGTCTCTTGAAATTTTTTTATTAGATTCTATAGAGGCAAATTCATTCCTGGAATCCCTGTCAAACTCGTTAGATTGTGCAGAATGACAATGGCTAACAGTTGTTAACGCAACACGCAATCCTACACCAAAGACACACATTTCAAAAACTCTGTCCAACCGTTTGCATGCGCTGATTACATTCACATCATTTGGCAATGGTTTAGCTTTGAATGAGAGCAGAACCAAGTTATATATACACAATAGATAGTAACTAGGAATTTTATCTATTTATTGTATGCTCTTCGAACGAAGTACACTTGGCAATCGCTGTTTCTTTTGCCAAAGCAGGCAACTGAGTAATAAGACTTTGTCAAGAAATCTACTCTATCTAATCTAATCTAGAAGAAAGCGACGACGAATTACGATATCGTTAGTAATTCTTCGATCGATTTCTGGTCTTGCTTGCTTTGTCAGCTATACATTGTCATCGATCTGATCAGGAAAGTGCGCATCAGTCATCTGAAATGGCGAGGTCATGGAGAGCAATTGAATATTTACTCTCTGTCCCAAAAAGTCTTCGATTTCTAGCCTGTCCCTGGTTTGCTTTCGACTATAATGTCAGTTAAGTAAGTCTAATAACAGAGCGGTTTCGACTCGCAAATGCGAGTGAAAGGCCTCGTACATCTTGTACATCTTGTACACCTTTTAAATATGGTGCAGCGAACTACCAGTATATTGACGCATTTACAAAGCTTTTTCGGGATCAAAAAGTTTTAAATATTTTTTATAGCTTTAGAATAATGAACAGTTCAACATACTTGCCTTGAATAGCCTCGATAGCAGTGGACATTTTCCAAGTGCTGAATATTTATTTAGCATATCAAACAGAGCTTAAGCCCGTTTGGTTTTTTTTTCGGTTGGAAAGTGCATATGCTCCTTTTAATGAAATGTTTCAATCTTTACCTTTAGTGATCGAGTGTCAGCACAATGCGAACGTATGGCAGTTGAAAAGCAGACATTAGACAATCTAGAAGAGGCGCTAGTTCTAGAAGAGGCGCGTATTAATTCCCAGAACAATTTTTTTGAACCTGGAGGGACTAGTGCTTTAGTTGCAAATAAGCCATATACACCGAGTAAATCGCATAATAAAACCAGACAGTTTACAAAGCCAGGAAGATGTTTCTTTTTCAAAGGAACAGGGCATTCGAAGAACGAGTGTCCAAAGAAAAAAGAGAAGCTGTTGGTTGGGCAAAAACCGATAGTCGTCAGGTTAGGAGATGGGAACACTATTTACGCATATGGCAGAGGAGACATTAATGTGTTGACATTTAACAATATCAACTGGGAGGAGAACCATTTAGCTAATGTGCTTTACGTTCCAGACATTCGTCTAAATTTGTTTTCTTTGAATTGTACCTTGGACAAAGGTCCAAAATTATCATCGGACAATTTAAAATGGGAACTTTCCAAAGCAAAATCTGTTTTGGTAGTGGGAGTACGTAAATCCAGATTATTCAAATTCTTTTTGAAGGTCACAAGCAATTCGATAGATTCAAAGTGAAGAGCGAATTAAAGGCCAGCGGTATTTCTTTTGAAGATGAAGAAGGATTGCCTCTATGGAAAACAACATCGTACAGTTTTTCATTCCAGTAAAAATAAAGCGAGTTGCGTGGGGGAACTTGTGCATTCTGTTGTATGTGGGCCGATGCAGTGTTCTTCAGTTGTAGGGTGCAAGTACTTCTTACTTTTTAAGGGCGATTTCTCGCATTTTCGGACGGTTTTCTTTATGAAGGAGAAAATAGAGGTGCATGGTTTAATTCCAAGGTACCTTAAATTGATTGAAACTGAAACTGGTTCAAGGGTGAAGGTTTTCCGATCTAATAAGGGCTAAGAATACACCAACCAAGGGGTTCAGAAACTTTTAATGGAAAATTACGTCCTTCATCAAAGGACAGTTCATTACACACCGGAACAAAATGGATGTGCAGAGCGTGAAATGCGCACGGTTGTAGAAGCAGCTCGGACAATGATTCACGGAAGAAATTTGGACATGAAACTTTGGGCTGAGGCTGTGAATATCGCAGTTTATGTTCCTAATCGCACTGGTCAAGTGTCAAAGGATATAGGGTATCCTATATATATCGTGATGTTCGGTTTCATGGTTCAAAGGTGATAGTAAGTGAGCATGATAATCTGCTCCGTGTATTGGATGATGAAGATCTTCAAAGTGAAATGGCCATGGAGGAAAAGGATTCAGAAGCCGTCCATTTTGAAACATAACGATAATGTTGATGCTGCTGGTGATGCTGTTAGTGTTGATGTTGATGCTGAAGGTAATGGTGATAATGATGGTGATGATGTTTATAAAGATGCTGTAGGAGACGAGTTGAACGAGAAACTAGTTTTATTAGTGGCCAATTAAGGAACAAAAGCAGGAAAGCTCAAAGTGATGTCAACTGTTGCATTCGGGAGAGTTTTGTTTTTCTGGCAGAGTCTTATACACCAGATTGTTTTGAAAACGCTATGCAATGCAAAGATGCGGACGAATGGAAAAAGGCAATGGATGAAGAAATTTCTTCGCTGAATAAAAATAATACATGGACTTTGATGAAATTGTCCATTGCTTTGAGATTTCGAAATTTTGTGAGCATCTTAAACTAAATTTTGAAATTAAGGTGTTTCCAGCCAGACATTTCCTGGGTTTGGAGATAAGAAGATTCAAGGACGGGTCGATTAATATTAACCAATCGCAATATGTGAAAAGATTGATTGGATAAATTTAATATGTCGAATGCTGTACCTGTTCCAACCGCAGCAGAAACTTCAGCAAAAGTGAGCTGTTCAGAAGACTTATACCACATGATCTGAAAAGTCAGTGCCGTTTTATAGTAAAACACAAAATATTTGCAAAATTCAACTTTATTTATCAATATAGTTGCCTTCGAGGGCGATACACTGATTGAAACGATTTTTCAATCTTTTGATACCAGTTTTGTAGTACGATTTCGGCTTAGCCTCAAAATAGGTCTCTGTTTCGGCGATCACTTCTTCATCGGTCTTAAATCTCTTTCCGGCGAGCATTCTTTTGAGGTCTGCAAACAGGAAATAGTCGCTGGGGGCCAAATCTGGAGAATACGGTAAGTGTTGAAGCAATTCGTAGCCATCATTTTCATCGACTTGTGACACGGTGCATTGTCTTGATGAAACAGCACATTCTTTTTCGGCCGTTTTTCTGCGATTTCGTCCTTTAAACGCTCCAGCAACGCAAGGTAATAGTCGCTGTTGATAGTCTGCCCCTTTTGGCGATAATCGATGAAAATTATTCCATGTGTATCCCAAAATACGGATGCCATAACCTTGCCAGCCGATTGTTGAGTTTTTGGTCGTTTTGGACGAGGCTCGTCGCCTGCTCGCCACTCAGCTGACTGCCGACTTGACTCTGGTGTGAAGTAATGGAGCCAAGTTTCATCCATTTTCACATACCGACGCAAAAATTCGGCTTTATTGCGGTTGAACAGCTTTAAACACTCCTCTGAATCATCAACACGTTGTTGTTTTTGGTCGACTGTGTATGATATATCCAACACGCTCTTTTGATATCTTCAGAGCCTCAGCTATCTCGATCAACTTCACTTTACAGTCATTCGTAATCATTTTGTGGACTCTTTTGAAATTTTCATCTGAAACGGCCTCTTCTGGACGTCCACTGCGTGCATCATATTCGGTGCTTGTATGACCACTTTTAAATTTTTCAATCCACTTGCGAATGGTTCGTTCGGCTGGTGCAGAGTCCGGGTAACACTTATCACGCCATTTCTTTGCATCGGCTGCATTTTTTTCCATCAAAAAGCAATGATAAATCAACACATGAAATTGCTTTGAATCCATTTTTTTCACAATAACAAAAGTTTCTTCACTCACAACGCTATATCTCGAGAACTAATCGTCCGACAGCTGTCAAATTTGTACACGTATCTTTTGAAGGTTGGTACTAACTGAGTACTAACTCAGCCCATGTATTATAAGGAAGTAAATTTTCCATTCTGATAAGCAGTGGGCAGTCTTATGTATCTAATGGTGGCTACACGTCCGCATATAGCTTTTGCAGTTGGATGTGTGAGTCGCTACCTAGATAATCCAAGCTCATCTCATGTTATCATGGTCAAGAGGATAATTCGTTATCTAAAGGGGACAGCTGTTAACGGTATATTTTTCCAAAATACTAAATTTAATCTTTCTTCTTTCAGTGATGCAGACTATGCTGGTGACGTAGTGACAAGGCGTTCAACCAGTGGGTATGTTTTATTGTTGGGATCAAGCTGCATCACTTGGATCTCACAACGTCAAAAATGCGTTGCCCTTTCTACAACTGAGGCTGAGTTTGTGGCTGCTTATCAGGCAGTCAAAAAGCTAATGTGGATTCAACAACTTTTAAAGAATTTGCTGGGGCAAAAGATAAAACCAATTCTATACGTCGACAATCAAGGAGCCATCAGATTGATTAAGAATCCTGAATTTCATAAAATTTACTAAACATATAGACGTCCGTTCTAACTTCATTCGGGAAAAGTTCGAAGATGAGTTTTTTGAGTTGGAGTATGTGCCAACGCAAAACCAAGTTGGTGATATCTTTACGAAAGGTTTTTCGCTTTTGATGTATCTTTCTTTCAGTTGATAGGTTTTTTAAAGCTTTGAAAACAGATGAACGATTAACTTTCAACGCTGCTACGATGTGTTCTTGTGCTTGTGTCGAGTTTTCATCTAATAATGCTTGCAATTCTGCATCTTCGAATGTTTTCGTTGGTCTTCCACGGACATTGCTGTCGATGCCAATCTTTTCTGAAAGGAACAACCCAATGTTCATAAGTCCTTGGAGTTGGAGCATGCTCACCATCTTCCATTAACAATCGATGTTTTTCAGCAGCGGTTTTCTCAACAAAAAAATTAATGTAATAAAACTGCCTGCGAATGCTACTTACATATCTGGTTCAAAGTTCGAGATGTTTAAGGCGACAAAAAAAATGTTGACTGTACAACTACAACCTACAGCATACTAGATTTTATTGGCAGAAGATAGAATACAAACCATATGTAGTAGTTAAGCCATCATGTTAGTCAAATCGACACACCATAAGCAATCTTAGTTCAAGCCTTGTCTAGCCGATCGAGTTAGACCTTACCTTCGGCAATCCCAGTGCGATGTGTGCCGAAGATCACTCCACTTTAATCAGAAGGAGATCCACCATTGAGCTAAGAATGCAGGGAAAGGCTCTCAAGCAATCCAGAAAAGTATACAATAGGATTGATATAGAATTGACATTGAGATATAGAATTGAATTATTATACCGTGTTGATCCGGAAGACGCTTTTCAGAGTCACATGTCTTGACAAAATTTCTCTTACATTCCTATAATGCCGATAGCGCCTGGAAGTTTTCATTGTCCAAATGGTAGGAATGATCTGATATATAGTACATCACCTACGTATGCCTGAGCGTAGACTCCAGAAGCCTCTTTAAAAAGAAAATCATTAAATACAGAGTTCTGTAATATGCGCTATAGCAATAGAGACAGGACTTTGTCATGCGGGATGCCACTATTGCAACTAATTGCTAAAACAAACAATAACTTAGGCAAAAAGTACTCCAATGTTCCAAAGGTAGAAACAATTTTTGGTTGTTCGTCAAAAATATTAGAAATGTTGCCTCATCCTTTATCCCAACGCTCATTTACAAAAACGTTCGAGCTGTGAATTCTTTGGACAAGGCCAATCTGCTTGGCACACATTTTGCAGCCAGTTCAGCACATCCAGACTGTGCTTGGTCCCCGCCTACACTTGAATTCGTCGCTTATTCAATGGAACGAATCCATTTTCTCACTCGTGTAGTAGCAAGCCTTCTTAAAGATCTCAATATACACAAATCTGCTGATCCAAATGATATATTTCTCCTTCTTCTCAAGTTCTTCTTCGCTGGCAAAACTACCTGCGTAAGCTTTTCAATCGATCCTACTCTTTAGGTCTCTTTTCTAGTAGATGGAAAACAGCGTTTGCCTAGCCCGTCCCTAAAAAAATCGAATCTTCTCCTTCTACAGACCTATTGCACTTGCGTCCCTTCTTTTCAAAGTCTTGGAAAAGCTGATAAAGCGCTAGCTCATGAAATACACAAAAACTTCTCAATGACCGACAGTACGATGTTCGTAGCAACAGGTCTACCTATAATTTGATGGCATGTTATATCTCCGAAAAGTGGGGCCAAAGCGAACATCAATCTGGCGAAAGGAAGATAGTTGCACTTGCTGTTTCTAAGGCACTTTTGTCAAAAATGAGTTCATTTGAGATCAACACCTCTCTTCTTCAATGGATTAGAAATTATTTTTCGGAACGTTCAATTCAAGGTGTCTTGGGCGGTTTCAAGTCTGATATTTTCAAAATAAATGCTGGTATGTCCCAGGGCTCCGTTGTGTCTCCCACACTCTTCATTAATTTTCATCAACATTCTCTTGTCTGCTACTTCTAATCCAATATATTCATTTGCTGACGACAGCACTCGCTGCTTTTCATATTCGTTCCCGGACTCACATCTCTGCTATTAAGCTAATTAAATTCCGATGTTAACACCATTACCAATTGGGGAAGTACCAACAGTGTGGAATTTAAAGCTACCAAAACATAGTGCTGTCTGCTGTCGTTGAAACGAAATTTAAACACTCAGCCATTGCTAATTCCACTCTCGGTATGTGTGTCAATGACAACTTAGGCCAAAAATGCTGCGAAACGCTTACATTTACTCGAACGATATAAAAAGTACTTCTCCGCTTCTGGTCTACCGTCAATATACCATAAGAAGTACAATGCCTCATCGGGTGCGCCCAAAACATCTCTGCACCTGTAAGATAGGGTTCAAAACCGTACGATAGAACTTACAGGAGATCCTAGAATCATTCAACCAATGGACACCTTCGAACATCTACGTAATATCACTTTGTTCTATCGCTGTTTTCACCACCAGTGTTTCATAGAAATCGCCAGCAGCATTCCGTTCCTTCAAACTATTAACCGTAAAACCCGTCAAGCTTACTTTCGGACGTACTCTTAAAATATCGTGATTCATTCCTGAGTTATAAAGCTCGCTTCTGGAATGCCCTGTCGAGCTCTCTATTGCTAAAAATGTTCATTTTACAAAGAGGATGCATTCGCAAAGCAGTGTTGCGTACATGAAGCTAACTCATCCTCGACATGCTCTGCAGTAGGAAGGAAGTCAGACTAATAGGTCTGAAAGGTCTCCTAAAATGATGAAGTGAGTAAAAAAAAAAAACTTTCCATCGTAAACATTTATAAGTGACAGCGTTAGAGTAGAGATACACTGTTCTTGAAGGAAGTTCTTCCACAACTTCGTAGATATGTATGTATGTACATATGAATATATGTAACCACTTCATGGCTTCTGGTAGTTATTCAGTCAACAATTTTTCATTCTCCCAAAGGATTCACAGTGCGACTTAATTGTTCGTATCAACAAATCTCTCTCTCAGGAGAAATGTGGCCAACCCTCAGTATTCGTATACTCGTACTCGTATCTCTGATATGCAAAACATTCCGTTTCAGAATTTAATCATAAAAATTGTTGTGCTATTGTCCATATGATTGTCGCAAGATTCCATAAATATGTAATTGTTCGCCTTCCCAAGAGGGCGTGCGTCCCAAATTCAACTCCAAACGTTGGTCACTTACTTTCACGAAGTACATTAATTGAAATTTTACGATCTACTTGTATGTAGTAGGTTAAGCATTTTAAGGCTTTTTTTTATGAATCGCGAATTTCATTAGTCACGCACAGTTGCTACTGTTACGCACCTGAAAATTAGTTTTGCTTTTCCTCAGAGGGGACAGAACCACAATATCCAGGCCAGGTGGTGATACCGACTACAGATGAATATTGTGTGACTTTTTTGAGATAGAAAACACTCGAAAACGACACGTGCTGGTTATTGGGTGTTTAAAACTTTAAAACTTAAAAAAGAAAAAATAACACATCCAACGATCTCAGCTTCGCCTTCTTCTGTTGATAATTAAACAAAATCCCGATGATAAAATTGAGATTATCAAACTAATCAAACACTAACATATCGTCGTCGACTTTGTTCTGTCCCCTAACTAAAATTCCATAAATTCAGAGTTGGAATTTGTTATTTTTCTATCGACGCCTTGAATAAAAAAATACTTCTCATATGCACTCTAGACCTCATAAATCAACTGCGTCTTCTTCCCCTAGTGCTATTATATTTCGACAATTTTCCCTATAAATCTCCTATATGAAAATTTATACTCAAAATATCTCGAATTTAATATGAGCAACAAATTTGTGTATGTGAAAAAACAACATATTCACCCAATGAATAGTATCATCTTGTATGCCATCAGATCCGTGCCGACCGATGAGAACGGTCCTGCTTCTCTGGGTCTTTTTTTTTTTTTTTCAAATAAAAGAAAAAAAAAATATTAACGACCAAATAAATGACATGACTCTATGTCTGCCTATGTGAGTAGTATTCGTATGCACAGGGAGTAGTGTTGCAGCTTCATCTCACCGTCCCTCTGGCTCATAAATCATGATCTCGCCCATACTTTCGCCCCATATCAGCCGCGTCACAGTGTTATAGACAAAAATCTCTCCCCCTATACACGCAGTCACGATTAAAATTTATATATATTTTTTTTAATTTGTTAAAAAAGGAAATAGGTTCAAGGGTTAAAGTTTTAACCCAACTCTGTCGACTATCATCGTCGAGACTGAGACTGAGACAGAAACCGGTACAAAGACCGGGGCTTCTTCCCCCTAATGGATGCTTAAATCGCATTCACATCTCAGATTAATGAAGGAATCGGTCCCTTCCAAGGGGAATACCCAATACCGGTACCACTACAACCAGTACCAGTGGTGATCCACGTTATACGAGTACGAGTACGAGTACGAGTACGTAACTCTCTTCCAAGTTTCTCCTCCACGTAAATAAATAGTTAATGTATCTCCGAATCCGTATCGGTGAGTGCGGATAGCTGGGACGATGAATTTATAAAAATGGAAGAAGGATTTCTCGTTGTCGTTGTCGTTATCCACCCCCGGGACAACCAATGTTGACAGACATGGTAGTAGGATCATAGTAGTTAAGGCAGGAGCTATGTTGTACGAGTATATCTCTCCTATTATGTACCCACACCCGCAAGGTATGATTACGACTACAAATATCCGTATATTTACCGCCAGTTTAGGAAGTGATTAACGTTTTTGACGCTGAGGTGTTGTCCCATAAAGAAGAGAAGCAAAATAATATCCATAATGATGGACTTAACATGATTAGCGGCGCTGTGGCTGTGGAAAAGTGTAGCACACTAACTACCTTGAATATTCAATGTACTCAGTATTCAGTACCTAAAGTATCTTTCATTAGACGATAAATTCATAAACCCCTTTCCATACCAAAGAATGTAGGACACTGATTCGAAGTGCAATTTTTTTTTTTTAATTGTCGCTCGTAGTCGTTACTTAAGGATTAACTGCCACCAATTAGGGTAGTGATAGTGCATAATAAACTCTAGGTTAAGTAAAAGGACAGACATCGTTATATTTAACTTGATGAGCTTCGCAATTTTTTTATATTTTTTTCTAAGATGATCCATCTAACAGTTAAAGGACTTTTAAAAGTTAAGAGAGAGTTTTAAGATTATGAAGAAAAATGTGGACAAAATCTGGTAGACATCGTCAAGGGATAATTAGTATCTTTGTGAAGAAAGGATGTGGAAAGTTTCATTTTTTTTTTATTTATGAAGATGTTCAGTTGAATGATTAAGTAGAACGTAAAGGACTTAGTTAAGAAGAATTTTTGACACACTTTGACTTGCAAGAAAAATTTGTATTATAGAAGAGAAAGAAAGAAGTATCTTTCCGAGTACGCTCACGAACTGGATGCTATGTATAAAGTAAAGGTCAGTTAGTTAGGAGATTTACGTTTTAAAAATTACTAAGATAGGAAGTCGACATAGGATTAGCGCCAGGAAGTAGGTTAATGCATTTCAATGGTGAAAATATGGTCAAACTGTTTCGACATCTTACTACTTCAACAGTGATTGAAATTGATTGCTATGATAAGGAGTCTTAATTCTAAAAGCCGAAGTAATAAAGAGCAGGTGAATATACACAGATACGAAAAGAACTTCTAAAATAAGTTTTTCGCTCAAGGATCTTGGTATTATTTGAACCCAAAGGGGTGTTAAACCACAGGCTCATCGCCTACCAAGATTAACTCCAATAACACCGTGTTTTTGGTCTAATTGACCGACTTTATTCATTAAGCATAGCCACTAGCTCTCCTATAGATGGGATATTGAATGGATAATGAGGAAATTTATCGAGACCGCTGTGTGCAGTACAAGTAGATGTGGTCGGTCACCAGTGATCAAATAGAAGGACAAACTATTTTTCCGGGTATGCTACTTTTAAGGATTATGAGCAAGTACTTTTGAAAACCCTTAAACATGTATACGAACGAATGCGAACACTGTCAAATTGACAAAATGTTGCTCTGGTACGCAGAAAAGGATATACATAATCGTATACTCGTATATCGTTTATGTAGCATGATAATAGACAATGTATCCCAGATATTCATAAGTATTCTTGCTAGCCGTGAGCAAACCAAAAATTTTCAAGATACCTTCTATTGTTCAGAGGCTTCGTCAGTCCTTATCTGCTCGTGAATGAAAATTTACATCATTAAGACTTAACTCGCCAACATTAGTTCTATAAGTGCCCACGCCTTCACAAAGAGACAGAAGGATGCTACCAAAGATTGTTTCTATGAGCTCTCTGACAAGGACTAGGAGTAATACTCTAAGATTAATGTTAAAACCTATTTAGGCAGTTCCATTACGAAAAGAGTTAAGTATGGCATCTTTGTAGGATGATAGAAGGTCAGAGTCAATATGACCCCGCGTCTTTTAATGGATTAAGGGTAATATCACCGCTATAAAGGATGTTTACACCCGCGGTGACACGTCAAGAGACTATCAACCAAATGGACTAAAGTTCGAACCTATTTGTTCAGTTTAAATTTTTGAGCTGGATATTATACGTGGTGGCAATTTTTAAGAAACTTTGCCAATCCTGTATCCCTTAATTTCGCAAGAAATGACGTGGAAACCTACATTAATTTTGTAAAAATAGTTGCGAAGTTACCCTTGATGTGCTGAGTCTACTGCAAAGAAACGTCGACGAAAATGCCGTCCACCGTTTTCATTCTCAAAGCAAATACGACGACACACTATCGCCATTTTCGGTTCCAATTTACACATCTATATAGATTCCAGAGTCTTTCAATCTCAAATATGTCATCGTTTTACGGCATTTCGAAATATTGATCGCAAAACCGCTGGCTCAAAATTGGTGATTTCTTCGCAATGTTGGCTATCAAGACTTGCAAGGTTTGTGGTTTGTTATGGCAAAACACCAAAGGAAGAAGTTTGGCGCCGTCAGATAGGGCGTTCTGGTCGACTAGTTCGAATTGCCAAAACGGTAGATCACAAGGCGATTCAATTTGGTGAAATGCAAAATATACATCGTTGCCCAAGCTGTGTGAGCGGTTGCTCCGTCCTACTGAAACCAACAATGCTCGAAACCCAATTCAACAACTTGCGGCAAAAAAAACTCTTTTAACATCTGTCTGTAGCGCTCACCAGTGACGGTTACTGCGGTGCCATCACTTTGAGGGGATGCAATGACTCTTTGTACATTTCATGTGGATTCTCCGTACCACAGAAACGCAAATTTTCTTTATTTACGAAATCATTCTCTTCTTGCACCAGGTTAAACAGAGCAGTAAGTTAACCTCACTTGATGGTCAGCAGGCAGCAATTGGTGAACGGTTTGCACTTTATAAGGGAACATCCTCGGGTGTTTCACCCGACGCAACGAACGTTTGCTGATGCAAAATTGTGTGCATAATTATCTCGTTGATGTTTGTGGAATCTCTTGGATGTCCACGGACTGATGTTCTCGGTCAAACGAGCAATACGAGGTCGGTTAGTTCTTGCGACATCTAGTGGACCCAGTTAGCGTGAGACGCTCACCAAACACTTAACTATTCACGCACATGATGCAATATGACGAGAAAACGACGACGAAATTCGCGTTGAGTTTAAAAGGCCCTATCTGTCTACAACATAAATATCAAAGCACAATGGCACTTGACGTCATTTGCAAAAAATATGGCATATTCACATTATGACATTACTTTTGTCCCGCTTGTGTATCCGATTCAATCGAATGCCCTGATCATTTGACCTCCACAGTAAGTGTGACTACATTAAGGTCCTGTGGAACCACGATCTAAGAGAAAATAGTTAAAGAAGGATACGACTGCAATTTAACCCAACCTAACAGTAAGTGCTCTTTTTTTATATGGCAGTAAAGTCCGGGATGGCCATGGGCCTCAATCAACCTCTCTCTCCATTAATCGCGGTCTCTCTGGGGCGCGCTACGTAAGGCGATGTATTCTTGACTACGTTATTCCATCTGTGCCGCTGTTATAGTTGATAAATTCGGGTTATGTTGCTTAAAGTTCATACAGTTCGTTTTTTTTTTTTTTTGTATCTTCTTCTCTAAATACCGTTTATGCTGATAAGAGGGTGGTGGTGTTGCCAGTCCTAAAATGGTACTGATAAGGACCAAGAAATTTTTTTGAAATAAATTTTCAAGCATTTACATATTAAGTATGTTAAGAAGCCTAATTCCTTTATTTGTTGGAGCAGTTTGGGATCTGGAGTTGGTGTAGGCTCCTTAACTTCTCAATCTCCACTGCTTCGTCTCCTTAGTCGTATTAAATGTGGCTCCCGAAGTCTTATTAGTCGTTTGTATAGGCAAAGCTAATGTCGTAATGTTAAAAATCATATCCACACCTATGCATGACTCTGTAGAACCTCTGAAGATCTTTCTTCAGAAGCACCTCTCCATAATCCCTATCTACAACTTTTATGCTTTTTTTCTTTTCCCTTAGAAACTGATGTTCCTCTCCTCTTCTTTGCTCATAGAGTTTTTTACCAGCTCTAATCCTTCTTTACAACGGTGCTATGAACTCCCCTTGTTTCGCAGTATGTGCTTGTTGGGTCTATTAAGCAAAGAAGGAATTTCGTTATGGTTATCTGCTAGAACCTACGACCATATTTAGGGTCTTTAATGGCTTGCTGAAATGGCGCTACTTGTATTGCCGACTTGTTTAAGATTTTCGTTGACTCTATCAATTTACAATCTTTGGCAATGTCATGGATGCATAGCCTTGATGCGAATTGTAACTAGGTGTTTCGATCTGATGACAAATTCGCATCGAAATAGGTGCTGCTTCGGCTGTCTATAGCAATCACCAAAGTAGATATGACAGTTTTTTTTTTATTCTTATTTTTAATCTTATTTGCAGTGAGTTCCCATTTGTTTGTGGTTTGGAGCCTCTGCTACTTGTTCGGCTACATTTTGACTGTAAGAACCCGCAGATTCCTCAAACAAAGCCGAAAGTCGCTGCCCGTTTTTCTTTTGCCAAGGTCATCAAAATAAGCCTAATTGAATATGTCGAAGAGGTTTAAATGATGTTATAACTAGATCCGGCTCTGATGTTTCCATAGAGTTAAGAATCTACGTCCTATAAGACACTACTTTGGCATTTAGCTATACTAGTTGAAATGTTTTGACCCATGAAGTCAGACATTCCAGATGACAGGAACGTCAGCTTTGTAGCTTTGTAGCTGCCCCAAAGGATTGGTTGACTGAACGTGGTCTATTCAAAATTCTTTCATTCCAGATACTGCTCCTAAATCATTGAAGTTAATAAGGTTGGGTTAAAAGAGAGAAAAAGCTTTAAGGTATAACAGTCCGACTGGACGAGGTTCTTGTTAAGTACTTTCCATGGAAGGGGCTGGAGTTTGTAAACCTTGAAAGAGAGAGCGCTGCTGTCCATATGCCACCAATTCTGTTTACGGGCCGATGAGCCGGTGATTCGGAATTGTCAGCTTGTATGGGATATACTCCAAGTCCATTCTGAATGAAATAGTAGAAGAAACAATAACAGAAAGGACAGCTCAGTAAGCAGAACATTCTTCCTCCAGTGCAGTCCAAATTGATTGCTCAGTTAAGTACCTCATAGGTGTCTATTCAAAGCAAATTCATTGTTTGATTTCGTGGTTAGTTGTCTCCTACTTGAAACTGGGTATTCGCCTAAGCCTTCTTCGACTTAAGTATGCCTCATTAGATACGGTTTTAATCTTGCGCAGACGTCCTTAAGAGTTATGAAGAATATAGGTAGCATTTTGACAGAAAATGTTTTATTTTCATCTCTGATACGATCAATCTAATGGTTAAGGGACTTCCTACGGCTGTTATACGTCTTGTTACTTCGTCGGCTTTCTCATTCAATGATATGTTACTGTGTCCAGAAGCCCAGAGAAGAGTGATGCTAAACCGACTGCTAATTCGGGTTGGCAGATGATGCGGCTCATTTCATCTGGCACAATTCCTTCCGACCATATTTGCCGGTCTGTGCTTATGTAGCTATTTTCAGGTGAACTTTTTGAAAAGCCAAGGTATACACGGTCGGATAAGGCGATTCTTCATAGTTACATTCACTTGAAGAACCAAATGTTGGTTAGCTGGTTAGCGTAGTGACGTTTGGAACATTTAAGATTCAGAACTCTAATTCATTGACATATCTAGGATTTTGCAAAGGTCAACAAATTTTAAACGAATTGTAAGGATTTGATCGAACAGTGACACCTTTGTAATTGACATTCGACACAGCACCTTGCCTTAAGTGTCAAATCAAACACTTCTCAAACTGACGAGCAGTCAACGAAGCTGTCACTTTAAACGTTGACTCAAAAAACGCACACCTTGAAGAATTCTTCGTAATGCCTTGGAAATATTAAATCTTGCCTCCCCAACTAGAAGGTACATACTTATAATAATTCTCAAATCTGTCATCTACAGACCATTAGTTGTAACCTTCCAACGTATCCAACACTTTAAAATTCTTCTCGTTTGTATTCCCAAAGGTTCGGTTTCATTTCGATTAGCACCTACAACACAACAGCCTGCCATTCATCATAAATTGCCTCATTAACGCTCCTTTTGTTCTGCACCCTCTCTTGGTGTTTTATACCTTCCCTCAGCAGGAGCCAAACAATTGTTATTGACAGATGGTAACCCATCAATTCGAATCTTTTTGATGATCACTTGGCATTAATAAACAAAAGCAATTCCCTAAACCCAAAGCAAAACAAGAAAGGGATATAGAAGACAGGGAAACACTGAAATGAGAAGTGATAACCGTCGACACAAAACCTACAGAAAAACAAACAAGCAAACCGGAGCACCGAACAACGCAGAGAGGTGCCACAAAACTATATTTTCTTCCTTTCAACTCTCAAGAGGGAAAGCCGGAGAGGGGGGAACCAACTCCCTTTGACTCGTCCGTGATATTCGGAAGCAAAACAAAAACGTCCAGAACGCACTTTAAAAACAACACAACAGATGCCATCAGCTCCCACGACCAATCCTAACGAACCCAGTCGTCGTCGTCATCGTTTTCGTCGTCGTCGTTGGCTAAGAGCATAACACGGAATGAATAACGAAACCAAAATTGAAACTGAAACCGAAACTCGGATAAAGTCTCATAATTTCTGGGAAACGATACGTAGCAGGAACAACAGAACGGACAAACACAGGGACCAACCAAAACAACACAGGAAATATCTAAAGGAACTAATTTACCAAAAATTTATTTAAACGTTGACGCCACAAGATGCTGTTACTTCCAGGGGCACTAGCAGTATCAGTACCCTCAGAGGAATAGGAACAGGAACAGGAACCAGAACAACCGGAGTAAGTCCTCTTTGTTTGTATACAGAAGAGGATCAACACAACACTAGGACCTGCAGCACCATCAGGAACCATGTTTTTCCCAGTTGGATGCAGCCAAACAAACGCAGATTCCGTATTCTGATTCTGAATCTGATACTGACACAGAGAATAAGGACCATTAACGAAGTTCACAACAAAGGAAGGCAAAACCATGTCGGAAGACGTTGGCTTTAGTTTTGTTTGTTTAAAAGTTCCTCCTTCACATTCTGGTCGTCGTTGTCAAATTGTGTAGGTCCTTTACTTTTAGACACGCTGTTTCTAAGACTAGATAAATCTTCCTTCGCAACCTCATAAAGTCAAAATAATCTTTTAGCCAACAAATAGGTTGAAAGAAGAAGTTGAAGGTCCTGTGAGTGGTAGAGTAGCAGGCTGATAAGGAAGGAAACAGTAACTCCCTCTGCAAAGGACAATTTGAATGTGACTCGCACTAAAGAAATAACAACTTCCGCAATGTCCTGGCAAACTACTAACTACGGAGTATCTACAGAACTGGAAGGACATTATCATTCGCATTCGCATCTACGGATTTTTGTAACTATTTTTGTTTTTTTTTTTTTTTTTTTTGTTTTTTTTTTTTTTTTTGTTTTTTAACTTCAAGTTTCTATGTATGTAGGTAGATACTATTATAAAGGATCCGAAGGACCAGCAAGATGTTCCGTATCGGAATTGGTATCTGTTGTTGACTCTAGTGGAGTTGGGAGGATAAAGAGTTTTTTTCGCTACTCTAACTCTTCCTTTGTTCGATGGATCTCGTTTGTGAAAATTTTAAACTTTATTTTCCACCATTCAAACAACTCACACATAGTCATACAATTCGCAGAAGGATTATCAGTATGTGTGAGTCCCCACATAGCGAGTGACTAACCCACGCCCACACATAGTCATCCTTTTATCACTGCGAAATGAATGACAGGCCAAAGCAGCTGTGCCTGCCAAAACATCTCTACTCAGGCAGGCTCTCATATCCATTTTCTTTAGTCCGTTTACGAGTTGAATTTCTTTTTTTTTTTTTTCAAAATTTTTCTCTAACACTATTAGTTGCATGTGCAGATAGTCTGACTGTCGGTTAGGCGATCTGTCCGTATTGTGTTCATTGAACTAAGTTGGTCGAGTCTTGTCGTCGCGTCGTCGTGTCATCGTGTCATCGTGTCATCGTGTCGTCGTTGTTGGCTGGCGTCTAGTTTAGAGTGAATATCCTGGAACCAGAAATAACTAACCGAGAACTCGTGTTAGTGACGTCGTCGATGCCGTTTTCGTTTTCGTTTTTGTCCTCACCTCTTCTCTCAGCCTGGCGCGATATGCCTGATGCTTTGTTTTCATGGTGCAGATGTTACCCTTGTTCATGACGACGACGATTGTCCTTTATGAGTTGCGGAACTATACTCCAGGGGATGGATACACACTTTTTTTTTTTTTTTTTTGTTCAGACTGAATGGTGATTTCCTTAGCACTATGAACGTAAAAATACACACACGTACTAGAGATGTGTATTCATATGTTACGCCGGTTCTAGTATAGAACGGGTATATTATCCTGACACTGAAAACTAGAATATTAAATTGCAGTTTTTTGAAACTGCAGCTAGAGATTCGGTTCAAGTCCAGAGTTAGAGACCGTTAAAAGGGAGGCGAAGAGTTGATTAGTGCCCAGGACCACGACCATATGGATGCAGTTTTCTGAGGTTTTCATGTTTCCTAAGGGGTGAGTTTTTTTTCCTGTTTTGATAGTTTTCATATGTGTGCGGGCTTTTGATTGCATGCGATGACTCGATGACAGAGGCAGAGTATGGGTTTTATTTTTCTTTTTTAGTTGTTCGTCTTAGGTTTCCGACTCTTGGATTGGAGGACTCTTTTGAATGATGATGATTACAAAATGCGGCATAAAAGTGCGTAATTGGATTAATTAATTTTTCTTCGTTTGCAAATGGTTGCCTTTAGAGAGAGAATATTTTTAGCGGGCCTTGTGAGTCTTATGTAGAAAGCAGAGTATAAATTAATTAGTTTCGAATGAGTACAATTTAGGCTCCCCAATGAATAGTCATTTAAAGGTCGTTAAGTAATAATAAGCCTATTTGTCAGCTCAGGTCTTCTTATGTTTATTTGATTTCGACCCGGGAATAGGCTTGAATTTCCATGGAATAGGCCCAGTTGGAATGATTTCCTTTACTTCGCTACAATAAAGCAACTACCTATGAACTGTTACCTATCTGAGCAATTGGACAGAGAATACGTTTCCCATTAGTTGAAAGATGTGCATCTGTATGCATCTATCATACATATTTAGGTATATTTAATACAAAAACTTAAACTTCGAATCCTCCTATTCTTAATCTAAGAATTACCCGATCTATCAGATATCTATGGAACTCTCCCTCCTGATCGATGAAAGCCGTATGCAGATAGGTATGTACACAGGGTACATATGTATGTCATGACCTTGCATCATCATCCGAATTGAATCAAATAAAGCCTCAGGAGACCCTATAAGGACGCAGGTAGACCCAACGTAGGTATGAGTCCTGAAAAACTGGACTCTGAAGCTTGCCTGGCAAGTTCATCAGCGATTTCATTTTTCGTGATCCAACTGTGATCTGGGACCCAGACAAAGGTCCCAGTCGGAAAGCTAATCTCTTTCATTCTGGAACTAGCTTAGAAGCTGTAAGGAGGTTCAGCAAGGCTCTAAGCGCAGCGTGGCTGTCGCTACAGATGCAAATGCTTCGCTCCCTTCACCGGTTCTTCGAAATATAGATTGCTGCCATCAGGACTGCGTAAATTTCTGCTTGGAAGACAGATGCAAGCTTTCATAACGTGGAGTGAAATCTAAAGTTATCACAACCCCACACCACACCCCCGCCCCAGAAAGACACAAAAGTCACATCCTATATTGGTTCTGGAGCCGTCCGTGTAAACCCAACTGCATTTCTTTTCTGCAAGTAAAGTCGATTTCGTATTTTTTTTTCCAGTCAGTTCCAGTGTCATTGCATCGAACGGCATGCCCATAAAACCGGAGTCATAAGAAAACCGGCACGCAAGGTCATCAAAGTTTCAGTGCGTGTTGTACCAAAGACTACTTTTTAGACGAAAGATGGCCTTGAGAGTGCAACTCATGATACGAATATCAAGGGGAGGGAGACTCATCAATGCGTCTAGAGCGGAGCCAGGAGTGCTAGGGAAGGCCTCCATGCATCCGAGACAAACCGTTCTTTAGAGTCTGGTAAAAGCTGCAATCACGTATTTTCGCTAGAGGTTATTCTACCAGACAACCGACGCATAGGATATACTTGTAATTGGCCTCATCATAGCCGTGTAGATTCAAAGGACCCCTCTCGGTGACAGACCTGTCTTGCTGATAGCTCCTCTGCACTGCCAGAGGGCCGACAGCGACTCAGATGCTTTCGACGTAACATGTTTACTCCAGAGAAGTTTGTTAGCCAGGATAACACCTATGAAAATACTTAGCTTCTTTGCAGACTTGGATGGTGATGGCTTTTAGCACTAGATGAGTCAGACCAGGCAGCTTCCTCCTTCTCGTAAAGAGAATAACCTCAGTTTTTAGAGGATTGACTGAAAACCCTTTACTAGTCGTCGTCGATCGTCGATCGCGTCTAGGTTTGTCTGCGCTTTGGAACAGATAGTCGCTAGACACTATCCAACAGACAGTACGGCTCAACTATCCGCGTATGCTTGTGCGTAAACGTGAGAACTATTAAGCCCGTTGAGCAGTGAGTAGACTAACATGCACCATAGCAGTGGAGATACAACGCCGCCTTGCAGTAGCAGACAATCATTGTCCTATTCACCAGCATTGCTTTTATCCACAAAACCAGTGACTCGTTTACGACGTGTTGTGTGACCGAGTTACACATGCCATTAAAAGTCGCGTTGTCGAAAGCACCCTTAACGTCAATGACAATGCCTAAGGCGTATTCCTTATTGTCGAGTGCGCTTTCAATTCTGCCTACCAGATCCTGAAGCGCACTCTCGCAGGACCGATGTTTTTCAGCATGAAGGTAGTCAGACTTATAGAACTGAAACTCTTGGCGAGCGAGTAGTTCCCCTTTCCGTTTTTTGGTATAAGGGCCACTCTCACTGTTTGCCAGTGATTCGGTATGTATGTCAGTGCCATGCTAAATGAAAATTCTCTTCAGAATTGCCAGCAGCTCGTCTATAAGTTTTTGTAACATAACTTAGTAAATACCATCGGTGCCAGTCGACTTGAAGCCATCAAAGGAAGCAACACCATGTTTAATGGCCTCATCCGTCTCCACAGCCGATGAGATATACCAGCTAGGACGTGTTGTGTTTTTCAGCTCAGTACCAGCTTCGTTAATAAGAACAAATTCTGATCTGGTTTCGATTAGGTTACCTGGGAAGTGAGACTCGAGCATGAAACGCAGAGTCTTTCCGTCAGATTTTCTGAGTGGTTCCAGCCTGTTGGATCTTCCTCTTTTGAGGACTTTGACAAGCTTACTGGTTTCAAGAGCCTTTTAAAGAGGCGCTATTCGAAATCCGAATAATCGTTTTACTTTGATCTGTAAAGATTTCAATCGTCCTCCGAATTAATCTTAGGTGACCTGTTTTGAGTTTCCTGGATTCTTTACGAAGACGCTACAGGTCTGCGTTCTAACAAGGAACGGGCGATCTGCAGGATTGTTTGCTAGCTGGACACGGCATTTCGAAATACTTGGTGTGGGTTACGTTCAGGTTCTGAACAGCTTCCTCTACCTTTTGTTTTGTCCTAAGCTTAGGGCGAGCACTATCGTACTTGTCGAGCTCCTCCTTAAACCGTGTCCAGTTGGTTTTATGCGGATTCCTTTTCTTCAGCAAGGTCGAGACCTCGCATCCGATTCTGATTTTGATGTATCTATGGTCTGACTGAGTCAGTTAGTTTCTTCTTATAATTCGATTGAACTAAATGTCTAGTGATTCAGGTGAAATCCAAGACAAGGGGAACTCGATCACCACACACACTGATATCGGTAGTATGAAGTTCATCTCTGGTGCTATGATTTTATTCTCTTTAAGTCACGACAAATAGAAAACCATTGCAGCAATATTTTATTTGTCCTTTGACAATCTGGCTCATGGCTTTCGAAAAATTGGTCCCAGATAGAGTGTCTTTTGACTAATTCTGTTCCGTTGCTTAGTTGATGTTCTAAATTTGCAAGTAGGAACAAATCGATTTCAAAAGATGACACCTCCATTCGTTAAGGATGAAATTTCAAAAGACTTTCCATGCAGATAGGTTAGGTAAAACTACAAGTTTGTCATGTAATGTCTCTGTTATTCGATTTGACTTTAAGGAACGATGAATTTGTCAAGTACGTGAATCTCTATCTCTCGCTTGGTTTAACCAAAGGTACCTGAAGGTCTTTAGATCATCTAACGATTAATTTGAATGATCTGATGTGTTGCTAAGAGCGAAGTTTTCACATCCATCCTGTGGAGTGCCAAATTTGCTATGCCTGGTCTGGTTCTAGTTAGCACCGGGTAGTTACAGAGCAGGTGTGAGCTGTTACAGTTACGGCAGTGGGAATTAAAAGGAATATCTTTCTTGGTCAGTGACCCGTGCTAATTGCTGTGATTCTTGAAGTCTCGGTGGGAGTTCCGTTAATAAAGTCATTCGTCCTGTTTTTATTGTAGGCGGTCCATATCTATCTGGATATGGAACAGGTTTCAAGACTGTATCACCTATTGTTGGCTATAGAGAGAAAGTTTTGGAGAATTCTATCCCTGACGAATTCCATCGAGGAGTAGATTGACATTGAAGGTAGAACCACTAGCGCCACCACTAGAACCAGCTACCGCGTTGACTCTTTTATCTGCCTTTATGTTACTGTGCCCGCGAACCCAGAAGAGAGTAATATTAAGCTGAGCGCTTACCTGCATAAGCGCACCTACAGTGCCCGGGCACTGTAAAAATCGACGCATGACCAGTTGAGCTTGGGGTCAAGTATGACGAAAAGTTACCTTACACTGGAGGATAGAGTAAGCGTTTGGTTGTTAAAAAGTGGAGGCTTAGAAGTCGGAATTTTGCAATTCGTGGTAAATAGTTTTATTTTACTCGGATTAACGCCAAGTCCACAGCTTGTGGCCTAAGTAGTCAGAGCTAAATAACTAACTAATTTTTGAGTGGAATATCCCTGACACTAAAATAACCACATCGTCTGCGTACGGGACTGCCTTGATTCCAATGTTGTCAAACTCCGTCAAGATATTGTTGATGACCAGGAGCCATGGAAGAAGCGAGATAACTCCTCCATATGGAATACTTTTGTCTACGGATTTATTTAAGAGGCTGTTCTCCAAACATGACTGAATGATGTTTAGGAAGGAGGCTATGGTATACTGTTTATTGGATAGATTTCTTAATCGTCTGCACCACTTCATGCAGGGCTACTTCCGTAGACTTACCTTTAAAGTTACCATATTGGGACTTTGATAGAGGAGATCTATTGAGGGAATCCCAGCTTTCCCCAGGATGCACTTTAGTGTTTTTAGTGTGGACGATGTAAGGCTAATGGGTCTAAAATCGTTGGCTCCTTTTACCGATATTAAGATTGAAAACGACTCGAATTCGTTTCCAGGTAGGGGGGATGTGATTGAGTCGAAGGGTGCCACGATAAATGTAAGACTACCAGAATTTGTGTTTGTAGCAGCAGATACATGGGCTTGTAGGTATCCTTTTTGTAGTAAAGGTTATATCTGTAGTCGTGGACCTAGGGCTCCTGGATGAGGTCTATGTTCCAGTCTTCTTCCCTAAGGAGTACTTGCAAATTTTCCGATGCACATTTCGAATACTGGGGATTGAATTGTATGACACTGAGAATACTATTGTTGTTTTTGCTGAGTGGATTTTGACAATCATGTCAAAATTGTCCTCTTCAAATCTTCAGCTTGGCGAACTATACGGCAAACCTAAGCCGGTTTTCTGCGTGAGGCACTTCTCATTCACTAACAGCAGAAGAGTTTGGATTTTTTTCTGAGGACTCTGAAGCTTCAGACATTGCAAAGTCTTTCCGCTGTCTATCTTCGTCCCGGGTGTTTTTAGAGATTGCTTTAGCTGGAATGATCTTAAGTTTAAAGCCCTCGCAGGCATCACCAATCTTATTGATGCACGAGATAAGGAAAATTGATCTACGCGCTTCTCAGAGTTATATCGCTTCATTGCTGGCCTACTTAACCAGCACTGACTTGCCGTCAGATGAGAGTTCGTCTCTCGGTACGACCTGAAACTGGTCTCTTGCTACGTATGCGAAGGACGGATTTTGCTGTGGCTTTTGGTCATTGGGGCGAAGGATTGACTGGTTACTGATGCTGAGGCTACCTTTTAAGAGGTATTAGTGGTCTCGTCTTGGGAACAGTTTCTTTTACCAGAAGTTCGTCCTCGGATAACGTGCCTGGATTCGGCACCCTGTTCGATGCAGCTACCTCTGTACTATTTGTCCTGTCTGTTTTTTCCTTGTTTGTTTGGTTCATATTTTTTTATTTTTATTTATTTTTTTTTCTGATCACAATATTGGACCCAAAAGTAGATCTGAAAGGGTGGGTTAGTCCCAGCAGATCTGATATACTGGGATAAGTCACTGATACAACCAACCTTCTCCGGACATAGGAGGGGACATAGGAGCCAGATAAAACTCGATGAATTCAGGCTTCCAACTGCATTCTAAGAAGCCTTGTATTAACGAAAAAACTTGAAAATGGGTGGGAGAGTTCACGAAAGCCTAAAGTGCTGCTTCGCTGTCACATTGATGCACAGACATTTTTCTCTCTCTTCACCTACCGTCGCAATATTGCTTACTGTCATCAGCTGTGCATAGATATATCTCCGGACATAGCCACTACCACTTATTTTTGAACAGAAGATAGCTTTCAGAGTAGAGCCGTTAATATTAATATCCAGGAGAGGGAGACTTATCAGTGCGTCTAGAGCAGAGACAGGTTCGCTGCTAAAAGCTCCCATGCAGCCGAAATACAATAGATGCTTATTTGAAGTGTTTTAAGGACAGCAGTTACGTTACATAATTGGTCTTAACATAGACAAACAGATTCAAAAGGCTCTCTTTGGTGTCCTGCCCTCAGCTCATTCTCCGTTTTCTTGAGTTGGTTTGAGATCCAGCAGATTTCAGTGCGTCAGGCCTAAGAACTTCAAAGTTTCAGTTCGTTCCTACGGGGGTAATTTCTAATGCAAATTGGCTTAGCTATTCAGACTGCGTTCTACACTTCATGAATCACCATACCACAGCCCTCTGCTTGAAACTAAACATTCTCTGCTTTAGCTAGCTCCCACAGTTGGTTTCCGCAGTATTTGCACTTAGCGTCGTTGAGATTTATGTAATTGTCATCCTTGCCAAAATGGAACGTTAGAAAATATGTTGTTGCACTCTAAATGCCGCCCAACCGAACTTTGTTGGAGGAAGCCACTTCAACATTTGCTAATATGGACATCGTGTGACGCTAAAGCCATCGAAGCATTTTTTTTAATGAATGTAAAAGAAGAATCACGAAATTTAACTATTGAAAGTGATTGATTTGTTGTATCATTGGAGTGACTCGCTGTGAACGCCAATGAAGACCAGAGCGCTCTAGGGTCTTAAAGATGAGCAGCTTACTTACTTCATTTTACTCTGCGCCAACGTCCATGCTTCGGAACATTAGTCAGGCACTCTGACTAGTCCTCAAAAATACTTTCAAATATTTTGTAGTAGCTCAAATGCAAAACTTACCATCCGCCACCATTGATTCAGTCAAGAGACGTAAAAGGTCTACAGCCTCTGTGCATGAAGATGTTGGATTTCTTATATCAATAACGTACGCGATCGAAAAATTCTTGAAATTTTCTTGGTAAGTTTACTGTTTTTAAACCCATTGACTGAATTCAAGATTCTTTTGGAACTGGCTTATGGTGGTGGTTCGCTGAGGTTGTGCTTGACAACATTTGAATTATTCGTCATGTTCTGTAGGAATAATCTTACAATACAAAAGGCGACGGGTCATAAGTCTTTATCTGCAACCCTTTTCTATAGCTTCCAAGGTCATTTTTCAATCTTAGTCAACTTCACAAAATCAGCCTTGCTATCGGCAACTGCAGCTACTTACCAATTACCCACACACTATGTCCAAATTAAAGCAAATTCACGAGGCAGACGTTAAAGTTGATTTATCGCTTCAATTTTCAACACCCAAAAATATCGTGAATCAATTTTAAAATTAATTTCAGGTTGGGGCTTGACTATGGCTGCTAACGGTCGACAGCCGGCAGCCAACATCATCGTCATCGTCGCCAGCAAGTACCACGTCGTATGATACAATGATAACAGCTCGACGACAGAACGACTGGCAACCTAATTAACTTAATCTCATTCTAGTCGAATTCAATAGCACATTAATCATTTAGTTTTGAAAATTCAAAACTGTAGCATGAAGATTGATCCAGCAGTAGCACGACGGAGGGGCCTTTTATGAGACCGGTTGGGTAGCACAGTTGATATTCGGTGGTTGATAATAAATTGATTTATGCAAAAATCTTGCAAATTGCTTTTAAATCGTTCACCGTCACCGTACAGCATCTACGGATCCTCTAGCATAAGTACGACGACAGTTTACGTTCAAATCATCCTTGCAACAGTGAGTTAGATTTTTTTTTTTTTTTTTTTTTCATCTTCCTCAAGGCAATTTACTCTTCAAGGCTTCACACAGGATTTCAGTTTTCAGTCTTCAGTGATCTGATGGTTTGAAAAGAAAAAAGGGAAAACTAGGAAAGGAAAAAGCGCTCCCTTTTTCAAAACGATTTTCAAATGAAAATGGAAAATTACTAACGCAGCCTTTAAAGGGAACACTCTCTTTCAACTACCCATCCACCCACTCGCAAACTAACTTACATACATACTTCCCAATGAAAATGCACATCGATTCGAAAGATGATTATTCACTGCTTCTGGTCCTGGTTTGTCCTTTTATGTTAGAGAAAATCTACGAATAATGGAACAGGATTCATGTTGAATTGAATTTTGTGGTAACTCGTTTGTGGTAGAAACTAGGAATGGGAGACAGTTGAAGATACGTACTAAAGATATGAGTACTATATGAGCACTCGTATCTTCGTAGATACTACTCCCCAAGAGTGAATGGAAATAAATGTGTTCCAAGGGGAAGTGCAATGTTCGCAAAACGAATTTGAATGAGGATTGCAATTTAGTTTGATTGTGTTTACTATACGCAAATAATATTTAAATTGAGGGCTCACAGTGGAGTAGAGAAGGTTACCAATAGTTACGTCTTTCGGTCCATTTTTATCGTAGCAACACAAAGAGTAGTCATTGGATCAGTATTGATTCGATCTGGTTCAACGGGTTATACAGATTTGGGATAGCTTCCTTGTATTTGTTCCCATAGTCAGGGTCTTTCTTCATTCGATTATAAGATAAAAGTCAAAACGGTAATTTGATAAAGTTGGATTAGATCCTATTGAACTGTAGAAATTCAACATTTTCATGCATTTTAAGAGGAACCGGGTATTTGGTTAAAGATTTCGATAGAAAAAGTGGGTAATCCCAGTTCATGGAACTATTTATTATGTTCTGACGATTCGTTTGGTATCATCAAATTGACTGTTGAGACACTTAAGCAAATGAGGTTATCAGAAAATCCAAAATGTTGGGGTTGAATCCGGTCATCTACTATGTTTCAATAGTTTCAAGACAAAGTTTGAGTTGTCTTTCTACTCATCTTAACAGATTTTTAGACCGATTAGCATATAAGATAGTGTTCAAACTTGGCTATAGATATAGACAATTCTACTCGAGATGGAACTATTCCTGTCTGGGCGTAGAATAAGTTCTCAAGCAGGGATTCACCTCATTAAGTGGTAAATATGTAGAACACGGTTTGAGGCATATAAACACTTTTACTCGTAAGTAGAAAGCTTACTTAATTTTGAATAATTAACAACCAATTGTCCTTGCTTCAGAGTTATCATGATACAATCGAGGATACTTCTCTGATTTCAAGACTCCACAATGCACTAATCATGAGACCTGGAATCATTGCCATACCACGTGGATGGTATGGTTTGGGCAGAAAAAAAAGTTTGAAGATGAAGAACTGGAAGCATTACTCTATTGAAAATTGATTGCTTGGGTGTCACTCAAGCAGCCATTTTAAAACGTTTAAAAGCAGCTGGATATATTCAAAAGCAAGGAAATGATGTTCCACATGAACTCAAGCCGAGAGACGTCGAAAGGCGGTTTTACATGTCCGAAATGCTGCTGGAACGCCACAAAAGGAAGTCATTTTTGCATCGTATTGTTACTGGTGATGAAAAATGGATCCATTACTATAACCCCAAGCGCAATAAATCATATGTGAAACCCGGCCAACCAGCCAAATCAACGGCAAAGCCGAATATTTGGTGGGTTCAGATGGGTGTGCTGTATTACGAGCTGATAAAACCGGGTGAAACCATCAATGGACAACGCTACCCAAAACAATTAATCCGTTTGAAGAGAGCAGTAGCCGAAAAACGCCCGGAATATGCGACCAGACACGAGGCAATAATTTTTAATCATAACAACGCTCGGCCCCACGTTGCTATTCCGGTTAAGAACTATTTGGAAAACAGTGAATGTCTTACTCCAACCGCTTTATAGCCCAGACCTTGCCCCTTCTGACTACCATTTGTTGCGGTCGATGCAGAACGCCCTCACTGAAATACGGTTCACATCAGAGCAGAATATCAAAAATTGGCTTGATTCATTCTTGGCTGCCAAGCCGGCGCAGTTCTTTTGGGATGGGATCCACAAATTGCAAGATGGGAAAAAGTCATAGCTTCAGATGGGCAATACTTTGAATAATAAATAAACGTTAAAATTTTGAAAAAAAAACCGCACGAATTAAATTACATAACCAATACATAAATTTGAAAGTGAACTTTAAATGTTTATTGTCGATTAAAAGAACAATTCATGGCATTTACTTTTTGAAAATGATATCATGTAAATGTTGGCCACGACTTTGTCTGAGGTGGTCCATTCGGAAGGTCCAATTTTGGGCGACTCCTTCGAGCATAGAGACTGGTATCTCGCATATAACACGAGTTATGTTGGCTTCCAAAGCGTCAATCGTAACTGGCTTATTCCTGAAGACCTGAGACTACATATCCCCAGAGAAAATAGTCTAAAGGTGTAATATCGCACGATCTAGGTGGCCAATTTACCGTAGCAAACGTGAAATTAAGTACTCACCAAAATGATTTCTTAACAAGTCCATTGTGTCACGCGCTGTATGGCTCGTAGCGCCGTCATGTTGAAACCAGAGCTCACGGAGACCAAGTGCTTGAATTTCAAGAAGCACATAGTCCGTTAACATGGCGCGATAACGGTAACCATTGACGGTAACATTCTGATGTGCTTCACTTTTGAAGAAATGTGGACCAATGATTCCACCAGCCCATAAACCACACCATATCGTTGTTTTTAATGGATGTAATGGTAGCTCTTGGTACTCCTCGGGTTGCTTATTAGCCTAAATAGGGCAATTTTGTTTATAAACGTATCCATTGAGCCAGAAATGGGCTTCATCACTGAACAAAATTTTACGATAAAACACCGGATTTTCATTGCGTTTTTCCAGACCCCATTCACTGAAAAAGTGACGCAAGTTCAAGTCGCCTGGCTTCAATTCTTGCACAAGTTTAATTTTGTACGCTTTTAGGCCGGGATCCTCTCGCCAAGTTATCAAATACGCCAAGCTAAGCTGCTGAGAACGACGACGAATCGATTCGTCACAGTCTTCGCGTACACTCTCAGATACAGCTGCTATAGTCTCTTCACTACATGCTGGATGTGGTCTAATCGGTCGAGTATCATCCATTTATGTAAACTGGGACTCCAATTTGCAAATGGTATTGGCAATAGTGGTTTCAGTAGGTCGATTATGCGCACCGTAAATTTTTGGAACCCAACAAAAAAATTTCTCACAGAACGGTACAAACACACCGAGAATGGAACACAAGGACTAATATATAGATCTAACCGTGTTTTGACAATTTATTGACACTTACGAGTATGTACCGTACTACAAATCTTGGTATCCAAAATGGAGCTGGCTCACATTGCGATTGACGCATGTACATCGACCGGAATATCGGTAACAGCCCAAAATCACGGAATCATTGTGAGGAAATTCAACATAGAACAGTTACAAATGCAAGATATTGCCAGGGACTACTCCGATCGAGTCTCCCTAATCGCTCAAGCGTAGAAGACCATTGAAATTACTACCAAAGAGCAATCGGAGTAGAAAACAAGGGAAGAACATAGGAGGTTTGGAGATTTTCTCCAATGATTTCTGCAGACTGTTTAACGGTGATGACGAACAACATACGACCGACGAAGACAGGTAACATTTCGGCAACCCGAGCAAGATAATGTCAAGAAAGCAATTACCAAGCTTGAGCCTAACAAAATTGCTCGAGCCGATAGTTTAACTGGCGAGACACAGATGACATTGACATTATAGGAAGAACACATCGAGCTGTTATGGGATCGATTGCGATTATTGAAGCAAAAGGGGCAAAGATGGGCTTAGTTATCACTGCCCCATCATTTATCTGTGCATATATGTATGTTACCTAATGAAGCTATGCCTTTCGTTGATTGCAGGGTGACCAATACTGTTGATAATTTGTTGGATTAGTTTCCTGATCCCTAGCGGATATTAGGATATGGTGTGGCAGTTATGACGAGATACTCACTTGTCGAAAATATTGACTTTGTTCGAATATTTTCTATAGCTGCTTGTGCGGGCAAAAGGGCACATCAAACACAGATTGGTTGAAATGTAGAAGAGACGAGGACATCGTAAACTACGAGGGTTGAAGGAAATGGCATTGTAAATTGAAGCGCAATTCACAGAAACAGAGAGCAGTTCTTGAATGAATCGAAGAAATCAAATCGAAGCAAATCAAAGAAAACGACGTTTAATGTTCTCGATTCGGAATATGGTTGGCTTTATTCTATCGAATAAAATTCCAAGTTCGTGAAGGAATTGAACCTGGGATACAGGTTGGTCATGCAGAAAATAAAATCGAGTGGGAGATTTATTAGATCTACGCGTCAAAGTCATAGATTGACATTTGGAGAAATTAAGCGCACAGGAATTTTTAAGACACCAAATAGAAAATCTATCAAGGTCTTCTTGAAAGAGAATAGAATCTTGAGGTGAAGAGATAGTTATGGAGAACGTAAATGGATAAGACGCAGTATTTAATAGTCCAACTATGGTCGTTTCGTTTTAAAAATGAAAAAGCGGGGACATGGATACGATCATTTGATGAGATATTTTATCGAAGGCCTAAGCAAAATTTGTAGCAATAACATCGATTTCGTTGCAATGTTCTAGGGCTGAAAGCGCAAAGGATAGGAATTCAACTAAGTTTGTAGAAGCTTAGAACTTCATATAAAAAACTTTCAAACATTTTAGGTATTTGAGGAAGCTTCGTAATTAGTGACAAATCCGATTTGTGTCCTACCAAGGTGACTAGCATTGGTGTATTGATCAGAGAAGTTTGGTATCCAAGATGACTTTTAAATATTTGCCCTAAGAATTGAATTGCTGTTTCATTCTTTCTTTCTTTTTCCGCTATCTCGCAATCGCAGTTTTAAGGCGATTTATTGTACTTAAAGCGCCCTCGTCGCCTGAAAACAAACAAACTGTTGGTGTACACCGACAGTAATGTACACGCCAAGTGGCAAAACTTCATGGTACTAAAAAATAGTTTATCGCTGGCCTAAGAGAAATATATCCTCAAAATCTTAAACTCTGGACTGGATATTGTTAGCCCGGGAAAGTTCATAAATATAGTTCCTACAGTATGTGCCTTATCCAAAGAGACTTCGGAACACATTCCGGAGGACCCTTACTTCAACCCATTATCTACTTCAACAATTTCTAAGTCATCTGAATGTAACAATATCTTTAACTTTAACTTAACTTTGCAGATAGCTTCTCTTCTCCCTCCAACTTAGTTGATTGATATGGAAATCTTGTGATTATCGTATCTGGTAGGGCAAATATAAATATTTCTGCCTCAATCTCCAAAGTGCATAACTTCTCAACTTGTGGCCTTTTTACTCTTCTGTCAACAATCAAAAATTCATGTGGGTTGTTATTGTAATCACAGATTACCTCCCACAGTACTCGTATATAAAACCGAATTGAAAACTCTCTATGATAGCGTATCAAGATTGACTTAATCCTCTGGTAGAGTATGAATGACATCGATTCAAACGATTATGTGCGCCCAACCCTTAAGTTGGATTCCCTATGCAAATTCGGATCATGGGTTAGTGGTTTACAATAAACAGTATCCAACGAGTATACAACATCCAACAGGAGATTCGATACTCTTAATCTGGTATCGAGTTTTGTAAAAAAAAAAAAAATGAATTCTACGAATGTACACCATGTACGAATAAATATACGAGTATCTCTGATTAGTGGGCACAAATTAGACGATTTCGTTTGATGATTATGATCGAATTTCTGTAGATAGACGGTTATCACACGGCCCAGTCTAAATTGTAAAATTATCATAGCATGGACAAGACCATCACAATTAGAAAGTCAGTAGTAACACTATACTTATTTGATAGAGTGCTACAAGGTTCCATTTTGTGACCTCTTCTTTTAACATTTTAATGAGTTTTAAATTGAACTGAATCAATTAGAATTTAATTTTCATATACTCGTATGTGTATAACAAATTTTATTACAATTTATAAAAATTAAAATAATTCTGTTACGCTTAGATGCTTACTTAGTCCTGCCATAACCTCTATTACATAAGCTAAAAACCTTACTGCTTAAAACTCCCCTTTACTATTTACTTAAATCAGATGGAGTGGGGTGTCGAAAAAAAAATTAGATCGCTGTAATGGCGTTGTATAAGTATGGAAAAGTCTTGTCTAAACCACTAGGAATGTATTTTGAGAATGTTTGTTCTTTGGGCTATTAGTCACTTCGGTAAATTCTCAAAAGTAGAGAACAGGCCAAGAAATGGTCGTCCATGCGTCATCCTTACAAGTACTGTAATAAAAGCCGTGCGTGAACGAATTTGCAGAAATCCCCTTCGGAAACAGTAAAGCATGTCTTGAGAACATAGATCGATGTGATTCGAGATGATCTTCACCGGAAAGCTTATCGTCGGTCAACGCGACATCTCTTAACTCCTTAACTGTTAAAAATTAGACTGCAAAAAGATTTTTTAATCCGCTTCCGTAATGGTTTAGTAGGAAATATCTCACCAAGGTGTCACAACCCTCCATTTCTGCGAAAGGGTAGGAAAAACGAGTGCAAAAGTTTATCTAGAAGATATGCTAGAAGTTGTTGTGAAGGATTTAACCAATACTCTGTTCAATGGAGAAAAATGAATATTTCAACAAAACTCTGACACACTAAGCAAAAATCACACAAGAGTAACTCACTGTCAGTGTAAAAGGAGTTGAAGATTGGGCGTCAAGAAGTCCAGATTTGAATCAACTGGACTATTGTCCTTACAGAAATTTAGAAATCCTTACAACAGCGTTGGATATCCATGGAGCAGTGTTATCGATGTCCATGGATACAGTGTGTACCGTTATTACCCAATGACCACAACGACTTGATGTAGGCCAGAGAAAATAATCGAGTGGCGTCAAATCGCATGATCGCACCGGTCAATTGATGAATGCTTGCCGTGAAATGATGATCCACTCGCTTGTATGGTATGTAACGTCGTTTTTTTGGAACCACAGCTTGGGTATATCGATGCCTCATTTCAAAAGAAATAAGGTCCGCTGATGCTGCCATGACATAAACCGCACCAAATAGTCCATCTGTGTGAATGAATTGATGCTTGACCGAGCATTTATGGATTGTGTATGCTCCAACAACGGCAATTTTGCTTGTGGGCATAGCCGCTGAGCCAAAGATGGGCCTCGTCCGAGAAGATGATTTTTTGGCGAACTCACGGCGTTGTCTAAGTCGAAATCCAACCGCCGATGCCCAATTCAGCTGATCGGCGCCGAATCGATATTTCAGGGTCTTCGTCGATACCGACTACGTTTTCTTCATTTCGCGCCAACCTTTATCTGGTTGTTGGCTTAAGATCCAAAAGAGTGTACTTATGCTAAAACTATTCCACAGCGCGATAAAGTGCCTTCACACTGAAGCCATGATGACGACCGACCTGACGACGAAATTCACGTCCGTATTTACAACTAAGCCGGAATTTCGATGAAATATTTTAATAATTTCGATTTTAAAGCCGCGTATGACAGCATCTATAGAGACAAGCTATATAGAGCAATGTCCAGTTTTGGTATTCATGCCCAACTCGTCCGTTTGTGCAGGGTGACGATGGAGAAGAGACCTTTGATGAAAAAGAAAAGTATTTAGCCAAGGCGATGCGCTGTCATGCGATTTATTTACCATCATTCTTGAAAAAATAGTGCAAAACTCATGTGGCAACAAAAACGGGGATAGGGAGAAATGCTCAATAATTCTCTCAAGATCGTTTATATGATAGGTAAAATGAATACAAGGGGACCTAGATAGCTGCCTTTTGGGACACCAGAAGTGGCTAAAAACGGATTTGAGAAGCCTGACCTAAATTGAACACTTTAAAAACGGTTTTCCAGATAAGAAGATATTACAATTTTGGGTCAAAACCAAGAGAAGACAATTTGAAAATGATCGATTGATGAGATATTTTATCGAAGGCCTTAGCTAAATTTGTAGCAATAACATCGATTTCATCGCCATTTGTTACTCAACTAAGGTTGTAGTAGTTGATCTACCTTTTAGAAATCTATGTTGCCTGGGGGATATAAAAAAAATTGCACTGACAGCATAGCGCTTCATACAAAATACTTTCGAAAAATTTAGGCATGTGAGAAAGCTTAGCAAAGGCATATTAGTTCCTTACTTCACTCTTTGTTTCTGTTTAGGGGACCGGGGTTATGAAAGAGGTCTTTCAAATTTGAGGAGATTCCCCTTGTGTCAGGGATAGATGAAACAGATAGAGGGGAGTATAATTAAAATATATAGGGTACGGTACAAAGAAGTTATCAGCAAATAATTGTTAGAAAAAAGTTGCAAAGCAGTTGGCAATATTACGTTAGATTTTCTTTTGTAATTGACGAAGTGATAAAAAGTCTTGGTCTCCGCAGTGCAAAATTCGTTTCATAGTAAATAGGACTATAAATAAAAATAGGTAAAGGGTGATTCATCGTGAGTTTTGAATTATAATGTAAAATAAAACACATAAATTTGAAAGTGAACTTAAAATTTGTATTATCGGTTAAAAGAACAATTCATGGCATTTTTATTTTAAAATTGATATCATGTAAATGTTGGCCAAGACTACTTCTGTCGTGGTCCAATTTTGGTCGACTCGTTCGAGCATAGCGATTGGTATCTCGCGGATGTTGGCTTCGAAAGCGTCAATCGAAGCTGGCTTATTCCTGAAGACCTGAGACTTTAAATATCCTCAGCGAAAATATTCCAAAGATTTGATATTGCACGATCTAGGCGGCCAATTTACCGTAGCAAAACGTGTTTGAATCTGGAAACACATAGTCCGTTAACATGGCGCAATAATGGGTTCCGTTGACGGTAACATTCTGATTTGATTCATTTTGAAGAATTATGGACCAATGATTCCACCAGCCCATAAACCACACCATACCGTTGTTTTTAATGAGTGTAATGGTAGCTCTTGGTACTCTTCGGGTTGCTCATCAGCTCAAATACGGCAATTTTGTTTATTAACAAATCCATTATGCCAGGAATGGACTTCATCACTAAACAAAATTTCACGATAAAGCCCATTCACTGAAAATATGACTCAAATATAAGTCGCCTGGCTTCAATTCTTGTACAAGTTGAATTTTGTACGCTTTTAGGCCGAGATCCTCACGAAAAAAACGCCAAGTTGAGAACGACGTCGCTACAGCTGCTATAGTCTCTTCACTACGTACTGGATGTGGTTTTACCGGTCAAGTATCATCCACTAATGTAAACTGGGACTCAAATTTGCGAATTATTGGCAAAAAAGGTTTCTGTATGCGCACCGTAAGTTCCTCGAATCGCACGAAAAACATTTCTTACAGAACGCTGAATTTCGTAATACAGCTGAACAATTCGGAGACGCTGATATGTCAAAAAAAGCCTATTGAAAATTAAACTTCACGATGAATCACCCTATATTTGTTGTAATTTTCATATGATTTACAATTGCCACCATTTGATCGAAATCAGCTTTCAGTCGATACTCTTGAAACTGATTTTGTTCAAGTTTGTGGGTGGTATCCTCTTTGCTTAGCGTGTGGCGTCGAAAACCTTCGGTATTAGGGTTATTTGGATCAACACGGCTGTGATTAGATCAATTCTATTATTCTTTACTTGTATGCGTCATTTGCTTCGTATTTCCTTAAATTTCTTATTAAAAAAATACGTCGACGCTGTTTGGACCGGCTGTTCGGATGCTAATCTTTCACGTCGACTTTGATTTGACCAGTGCATGTCATATGAGATAATGATAATAGAACTTTGCTTGTTGTGAAGAATAAAGAATGTAGTTGGTCTCTACTGATGATTTCAGAGCAAATTTGAGATCTGACACTTCTCAAAGCTAGTTCGAAGATGGAAGTCCTCTTTGACACTATTGGAAAGCTGAATTTATTGAGTCATGACCATAATAGACAACGACTTTTCTATCAAGCATCTAGGTAAGATTAGTTGTTCTCTTTGAGGGGCAGGTGTAAATACATTTCGATGCCATCAGCTGATCCTTACACCAAAGAGATTCCTTGGTAAATTTTTTAAGATCGATGAAGCTCAGAGAGCAGAGATCATTCAGATCTCGGAAGTGAAATCGATGAGGAATTATATTCTGATGCGTGACCAGGCAGGGCGGTTCAAAAGAAGTGCGCGATAGATTCGTCTTTATATCTTTGAAATTTCTTCTGTAATTGTTGTTAAGAATACTCAATCGGGGTGAGGGCCTTATAATGGCACAGTATTCTATAGATGTTTCTTGTTCTGAGCGTGATGAACTCTCTGTATATCTGTACATCAATCTGGATCAAGCATGGCCAAATAAGTTCTGATGTCTCAGAGTTATCTTGGTGAATCCATTGATGACTTGGTCTTAGAAAGCACTACTTTGCGGTAGTGTGCATGATAAGTGACTGTCGAGGGATATTGGTACCGGTGGGCAGTTCATGTATCTTAAATAGCTTGTCGCTGAGTCTTTAAGTTTCTATATAACCGAACATATACTCAAGGTAGTAGTCTTCCTAGAATATTGTCAATAACTTTGGTTTAGCTGGTGTGGGAGGGGTGAATCTTAAAGAATCCTTGTAAAATTTATCAGTTTACATCGTGTCTCAATGACAACTTTAAGCGGCAAGTACATGCCTCTCAGATCCGTAAAGCAGATCTCTATCTCCTTGTCTCGGTTTGAGTGCATATTTTATTAATTTACTCGTTTCTGCATGACAGTATCTGAAAGACATATCTTTATTATCCTTGTTGAAGCGTGAACTATGTTTCCCAGATCTTAACCTATGTTGCTCTTTGTAAATTGCTCACCCTTCTAGCAACATTTTTTCTCCATCCACTAGAGTCGTCTTAGTTAAAACGATGAAGACATAATGGAATTGAATCAGAAGTGCAATGTAACAGTACAAGTAAACCAGAAAGCAGGAGGAAGTAATGCTGTCGTTGATGTTGGGTGGTGATTTTCAGTACAATTTTCACTTGTATCTGATGTCGGAGATTTATCTTATCTAACAATATTGGGTCACACTTATTCGCATACGATTGCACAGTCCTAGAGTTCTATTTTGAACCAATGACATCCCCAAGAGACCCGTCTTCAAAAGATGGGAAAAAGGTATTCCATGAATCGAATTCGAAATCGAAGCACGGATACACCAATACACCAAAAAGAATTTCACAGGCCTGTTTCTACTTTTTATATTTACCTTCACACTCCATAAATCTGTTGTAACTTTGTGTTTTGAATTGCAGCTCACATCAGGTTATGGGCAATAAAGTAAGAAAAAAAAAAAAAATCTAAAAATTGTATTCCGGGTGGTGTCCCGATTAAGTGAATCACTCTCCCCTCAGCTCTATCAGCACGTTCTGGGTAACGATTCATCAAATCAGCATACATATTCATTTGGGCTAAATGCGTTCCCAGTTGGGAGATTTAGACAAACACCCGAAATGCGCTTTCACTTAACAACCCTATTCATCAGTGTCTGTATTCCACCCTGGTTCACCCTCTTCCATAGTTATCCTTCATCCTAAAAGGGATGCAGATGTTACCATTCAAAAACGTTGCCACTGCACTTGGGATAAAATGGATTTGAAAAACACAGCCAGCAACGTCAGGAGCATCAATTTAGTTGATGACATGGTATGCTCTCTGTATTGCGCTCTGTCTTTGTGAATGCATCCGAAAACTACTTCTGAATCATCCCGGCGTATGTAGTTACCGATGATTGTGATGCTGTCCTAGTGCTCCTGTGTCACTCCTGTGCTGCTTTCCGCACAGTCTGTGCACTTTGTACACCGGGGTGGTAAAGTTGGCTTCATTGTAAACGATATCACTTGTGACGCGGTGGTGATGGTGCTATGGTGGTGATGGGTTTAGCATAAAGGGGTTGGCCGTAGTATGTGTAGGTGACACACTTGTGACTCGTGTCATTGTTCTGAGGATTATTTCTAGAATCGGCGGATTTTACCCCTGGATTCAGGGCGCGGTTGAACAACGGATTTATAATCGTCAAATGTGTCACCGAATGATTTGACACGTTCTCTTGGATTTTTTTGCTAGGAAACCTGACCTAGGTTGCGAGCGTTTAGCGAAATGCTATTCCTTTGGGATGGAATAGATTTTTTTTTTTTTTTTTGCCAGCAGATGTAGTGCGGTAATTGATTTTCGATAGAAAGAAATCGATTAACTTTAATTTAGGGGTCGGCAAGGGATGAAACTATGTGAAACGAACAAAGGGAAAAACTCATGATTGCTTAGGTCACGCAGATAATTGGGTCAGTTGTACGAATTCACAGGGTACAAAGATTTACCAATGATCTAGTCCAGATTCTACATGATGAGAAAACATTTTATGGTTGTCCTTAATTTAGCTTCTCAGTCCTCACCCACATGATGTTTACGGGCTCCATGGTCTGGGATGTGTATTCTCTTGCCAATTAATCAGAGTTGTAATGTTAAGGTTGGAACTGGGGGTTGCAATTACAGCTTAGAGCTTGAAACTTAAAGTTGATTCTTGTTTTTATGTCAATGATGTTGTCGGTCTAGAGAGGGGCAACAGTAACTGCCAAACACGATTGGGTTGTTTCTTTTTTTTTTCTATCTTTGATGGCAGGGAGGGTCTGATAGATAGTTAAAGTTCTCTACTGGGGATAAATAGCTGCAAAGAACTTAAGTTCTGCTTTGTGGCACCTTCCAACCATTGCACTATATGAATTTGTCCTTAAAAAACACCAGCTGTTGCCATTTCCATATTTAGGAAGCCCCAATTGTCGAAGGAAATACTTTAAGAACTTGAAGTGAGAAGTGGTCATTATGGAGTTTTCTCCAAACGAAAGGATGTTTCGAACTGCATATGCTTTCCAGGCAAAATTTTCGAAATTGATTTTCTTTCAACTTTTTTCTATTTTTGCTTTTTGTTCTTTGAAAAGTTTGTAAAAGTTGTGTTTTTCTTCTTTTTATTTGCAGGTGAGTGACGTTGTGTCCTGCCCGACAAGAAGTACTTTTCCACTTCGATTGTAAGTTTTGAAATGTAATATCAACCTGCTGTTACCTTATAGCCATTTGAGAGAAGTTACAGATTTTGTCACGCTTTCATATGTAATATGGAATGGAGAAAGCATAGGTTTTTGACTGTGTTGTTACACCACACCTACTTTCCCTATGTCCATGGAATCGGGTCGGATTTCTGACAGAAAACTTGCAACTCAAAGAATCCAAACAAGCTGTCATATAAATATGTATGTATGTATGTATCTTGCTGATTGCCCCTAACTTAGTCCGATACACACCTTCCACTAAACACTGAACGATTAGAGTAGGAACTGACCGATGACATCCTTGCTAACTAGCACTGTCTCGTCCACCGTACTTGACTTGGTAAACGTATAAGAGCGAGTGTTCAGCAGGAAGGAAATTGCAATATTATAATTTGCTGTCGGGAATAACAGATACACAGGCTGCAAAGAAGATGAATTAACTCGATTAAATCAAAGTGGCTTCAATAGTTGGTAGAGCAGATTCCTTATGTGAGCTACTTTAACGTTTTTACAGCTGAAGTCAACAAGGACTAGGTTGAAAAAGACATCCTGTTGAGAATTTCAGGGGTCACAGAAAGAGATTTACCGCCCAAATTGGAGGCTGTGCTTATGGAAAACAAACAGACGACGATAAAACTCCAATGGTACAAATCCTCGGGCAGATTTTTTGTAGAGTACCCAAGCAAGCGAAAGGAAAAAAATGAACTTCAGTTCGACACCATAGATCTTATGAATGGCCGCGAGCAGCTACAAATCCCGATTAGCAAAAATAGCAATTGAACATTGAGGATGCGAGTATGGAAAACCAGTTCTGTAGAATAAAAATTTGGCTATCAGACAGAAAGAACTATCTGGGCGATGATAACCAAAAATTTCGTCCACTAAACATGGACGAAATAAGGATAACCATATCTCAACTATAGTCCTACTAAGCTATTGTAGCTGACGGCTTACTTGTCGATTATGACTTAGTAGAAAGCTTGCAGACATGCATACAGCAACTTATTTCTAAAATTTGGTCGAAAGCATATATGATTAAGGAATGGAGCGTAAGGATTGTTTGTTTTCAGGTCTGATACCTATTGATTTTTTCGGTTGTGTCAGAGTCTAAGTTTTTTGAAACTTAGCCAGGGAAGTCAACCACTAAATTTACGCACCTCAGATCTTGAGGAAAATTTGAGAAATTAAAGTCTCTACTTAGCATTTCCAAATTGTTTTGGCATTAAGAGCATTTAGAATCCCGTACCCGTGTGATTCTGTAGGAACTGTTGCTTGTATTCAGTCACTGTGGGTTGTGAGTGAGAATTTTCTTGGTGCAAAGTTTGTTGGTCTTCTACTGTTGTAAAGGCATAGCACCACAACCATTTGATACGGTAAGCTAACGTCAGAATTTTCACTTCGCGGGCTAAAAAGTAATAAATTTTCAAAAGTCAACGTTTGCAAATACAGGCCAGATGTTTTGGCACTTAGTGAAACACAGGTAGATTCCCGCCCACATATCTCAGAACACTCTGATCTGCAGCTACTTGGCTACAAACTAGTGATATTATTCTTCTCTCACAGTGGTCTTGCCTTTTATTTGCGTAGTGATGTAGCTTACGAAACTCCACCACAATGTGATCCGTACTCCAACCTGAAATTCAACTTCTTGTGGTTTAAATTTCAAATTTTCCACTACTGGTTTGTTCACGGAAGCCCAGAACTCAAGACAGCAATTCGACCTTTAACGAGTTCGATGCCCTGTCTGACCCCATTGAAAGAATTGTATCCCTACATCCTCATATTGAAATCGTTATAAGGGACGATGTCAATATACACAATTTTAAGTGACTTCGACATTCTGGAAAGACAACACCCGAAGGACGGTGTGTTGAGATCTTCGCTGCGAAAATTAACTTGACCCAGCTTGTAAATGAGCCCACATGAATACCAGACGTTGATAGTCATATCGCCAACGCCCTTGACTTGTTTTTATCTTCTCGACCTGATAAGTACACTGTTTATGTGCTTTTCCCTCTAGGCTCGTCGGACCATTGTGTCCTATCAGCTAATTTCTCATACACCCAACATACAGTTAAGAAAAAGATTCCTGAAAGAATCTTAGGGCAATACATGAAATTCAATTGAAGCGGACTTAACAGCTTCTTAAGGAATTTTAACTGGTCGTTATGTTTTCTCGATAAAGACGTGAATGCCGCTGCTGATATGATCACAGATACTATTCTCTTTGGAATGAGATGCTTTATCTCTCATCGTATGAAGAGTATCAAACCAAGAACTGAGCCAAAAAATACTACAATATCCCAAAGGCAGTAAACGTTTTTGGTCCTTCATCAAAAACATCAGAAATTGTGCCTTATCCTTCACACAACCCTCATTTTCAGCTGTCAGCTCTTTAGACAACACTTCCAGATTGTGTTTTGCACTCGCCTTGAGTGCATCGATTCTTCAATGGGACGAATCGACTTTCGCACTCGTGTAGAGTAGTAAAAGTGGTTACAGACCTTAAGTTTTACAAATCCGCTAATCCAGATGATATATCATATATTCCCTTCTTCTGAAGAGGCTTTCTCCCTCACTTACAAAACCAATGCGTAAGTTTTTTCATTAACTCTTTTCGTACCTAAAAAAGGCGAAACTTCTTCTCAAGCTGATAAACCGTCAGCATATCTCGAAACACAAAAACTTCTCAATGAGAAGACATGCATTATGGCATGTCTCACCGAAAAGTGTGACCAAAGCATACACCAATCTGACGAAAGCACGATAGTTGAACTTGATACTTCTAAGGCATCGGGTCTTACTTTGTCCAATCGCTATTTTCACCACCAGTGCTCCATAGAAATCGGCAGCACCATTCCGCCCCTTTAAACCTTCAACCGTAATTCTCGGTAGGCTATGAATGCTCATTAGTATACCCTCAAATCGACTTTCGGACGTATTCTGAAATATTGTGATTCGTTCCTAAGACAAACAGCTCGCTTGTGGAATGCCCTGCCGAGCTGTCTATTTCCTGGTCATTGTAACATTCAGACATTTAAAACCACCTTAAATAGGTATCTATCTACCAACCGAAAAAAAGAAATTGGCAATGTTTTCCAAAGCATACATGCCGCGTCTAAACTAGTGTCAGATATCCAATGGAATAAAAGCAAAAACCAGTGTATAGTACTTGAGCCTGCCTAATTGACTTGGAAAAGGCCTCAAAACTGTATGGTTAGAGGGCATTTTCAAAAGGCTAACCAGACTAGGTATCAGTAAACCACTTTTGTGGTTTTTGTGACCAGACTATCGTGAAAAATGGCGAGGCGACTTCTGTTGGATTTCACATTAAAAGCGGCCTGCAACAAGGTGCGGTTAATTCGGCGATCTTATTCAATATTTACACAAGCGATTTGATGAGTTCACTTCCTCATAGCATAGAGTACGGAGACGACTTAATAGCGTACAGTACGGGTCCATAAGTTGAGATTATTAACGTCCTTTTGCAGCGTGACTTCGAACAAATAAGGCGATTTTGAGATGACTGGAAGTTGAAAATCAACTTTTAGAAGCCTGAAATCAATCTGTATAGAACGCTGTTGTCTGATGCATCTAGGGACAGCAGAGAGATTTGGCAAAGTCACTTGCTTGTCGAAATATACAGGGTGACTGACTCGAACTTCAACTTTTTAAAATGTTATAATTTTTTTATTTTTTGATAAATTTTATTGTGCCAAAGCAAAAAATGTTGGAAAATACATCAATTTTCAAATTGTGTTAGTAGTTTTCAATATGTCCACCTTTGGCGCGAATAATGGCCTTGAGACAGCCGAAGAAAGCATCGCACGCTGCACGCAAGTGGCTCTGCGGTATTTTGGCCCATTCCCGGCGAAGTGCTTGCTTGAGGTGGTCCAAACTTTGGTATTTTTTAGTGCCAACCTTCGCCTTCAAAATACTCCAGACAGAGAATTTGCAATCTATTGTGTCGAAGAAATGAAGTGTGGAACATTGTTTTTTAACCAATCTTGGTTGACGCGCACTTTGTGAGGCGGTGCCGAGTCTTGTTGAAATGTCCACGGTCTCCGACCGAAATGATTTTTTGCCCAAAGCTTCAATACTGCCTTTAAGACGGTTTCACGGTATACAATATACATATCGCATTAATTTTGACGCCACGGTCCGAAAATACGAGCGGAAAACGACCATCGGCGGTTATGGCGGCCCAAACCATCACCATCGGTGCTGCCTGCTTTCTGGTGGCCGTCCGAAGGTGTAAATTTTTGAAGGACCTCTCTGGCAAGTAAACTCGGTCATTTTGTTGTTGACATATTGCTCTATAACAAATGGCGACTCATCGGAAAAAACCAAATTCGGTAACTCACTGTAACTTTCGTGCAAGCGTAACAACTCCTTCGCTTTTTCGACTCTAACTTTGTTCTGTTGCGGTGTAAGATCGTGTGTTTTTTGGAACTTCAATGCTTGAGCCCAAGCTCATTTTTCAGTATGTGTTGCATCCGTTCCAACGATATATTGAGCTCATGGGCCATTTTTTTTTTCCACTTCGACGCGGATTTCGCTCAATTCGAGCCTTCACTTTCCGAACTATTTCTGCCGATGCTGCTGTTTTTTTATGACCACCTCCATGGCGTTTTGCAACGTTGCCAGTATCACGGTAACGAGCTGTGGTTCGTTACGTTCGTTCGTTATTTATTCACGTTGAGCTGCTGGAGGGCTCTAACGATAGCTATATATTTGTGGTTTTCCAGCCAAATATAAAGTAATCACACTATTACGTTTGAATTCCATCGCGGATAAAAAATTTTCAACACAACTGAGACGCAAATCGTTTAAAAGGCTTTTAGGCTCAAAATTTGAGCTCACAGTAATGAACGGTTTGGAAATTATAGCAGTCTGAAGTTGGTTGCAGTTCGAACCAGTCAGGGTGTAGTCAGATACCCTGGGATCTGGCTAGATCAATATCTTTATTTCAACAAGAATGTAGATGCTGTTCTTTGCCAGGGCCAAAAGTGCTTTTGACCTTACAAAGAGAATGTGAGGGTGAAAGTTATCTACTACATAGCCCTCAATCGGCCCATATTGGTATATGGGTCTCCCGTGTGGTTCAACGTAAGAGCAAGCTAAATGGGAAAAGATTCGGGTGTTTTAGAGGGCTTGCCTTTGGGTTTGTCTTCACTTTTACAGAACACCAGAATCGGAGTACATAAAATGCTATTCCAATAAGGTCCTATATAACAGGGCGAATGTAGTAAGAATGGACAACTTCGCTATTAAGTTGGCTCGAGGGCATATTGGGAGAGCAATGACCTCGTCCAACAACCTGATATCTGGAGCCTACTACCCCAAGTACTTATATCATAAGAGTATGCGCTTGAAAGGCTTCATCCACCCAGAAGCGTTTCTCTATTTTGACATGAAAGGGTTGATCCAGGATAGGTTTACGGTGCCGCTAATCTTCCACGTAGCTCGTGCAGTTGCCGAGGTACGACTCATTTTCAACAGAGAGGTCGCACACGGCAGTGTTGAATGTCTCAGGTTTAGCAGGGCGGTTTCAAAACCCGAAAAAAAAAATGTTGCTTTGCAGCACCAAAATATTTAGTAGTTGAGAGAAGAAGACCCGATTCCTTCGTCGTTTTCTTCAAGTCCGGATTAGCCTAGTCAGTAGGCAAAGTGCGGCATATTTTCCTCGCCATGTTTAGCCAATGGCCGACTTACATAGGGTAGGGTAGTTTTAGGGTATTTAAGGCTAGCAACCTTTGGTTAGCAACCTTGGGTTAGCTAACAATTAGGTTAGCAACTTGAAGTTTGCTTACAATTAGGTTGGGTTAAGATTGTATAGTCAGGATAAGTTGTTTAAAGTTTAGTGTAAGTTAACATAGGAAGTTAGTTTAAATAGTTTAAGTCTCCATGCATTGAAAATGAGAAATTAATCTTCGAAAGACATAAAATAAAAATCGTAGTTTAACTCAGAACGACCGCTTGGAGGGCCAGTTAGTAAGAATAAGTTAAATAATAATGCTAAGCCTGCTTTTAAGCATGCTTAATGTTAGCATGTAAGTAATGAAATGAAATAAAGCTCAGGGACAGTCTTTGCAAGTTTGTGTGTATTTAGAAAACGATTGTTTCAATTAATATCTAAATTTGCAATTAAAATATATGTATGTCACATGCTTTATAGTCGGTTAACCGTCTGATCTTAATGTTTATGTAGAAAACGGACAAACGAAATATGTTTTTCTGTGAAAAATATCTTTTTTCTTCTTTTGCTGTTTATCCACATAGCCATCAAAACGCAAGACAGGGTATTGAATTAAATGCGTCTTCTCGGTGAATCTATGTTCGTTAGAATACATTTACATATTTACTTTCCCATTCATTTTATATCAGACTGAGACACAGCGAAGCAAGGCCGGGTTTAGGTATAAAATTCATTAAATAGGGATTTGTTGCTTAATCCTGTTACGTTATACAAATTGTAATTCTTTGAGCTTAAAACGGTTATTTGGACAATTATCACTACTATTACTTAGACAGCCAGCATAACAATTAAATTTTGAAGCACTGCTTGCCCAGCCTGAGAAGCACTAGGTAACTCAATTGTGTTTTGCGCCATAGACATTTTCACTTACCTGTCATCGATATTGGGGAGCCGCCATAAACCATCCTGTCAAGTATTGGCATTCCACTGTTCTCCTTTATATGTCGAAGTAAAATTCTTTCTTTAATCTTTGCCCATGCCTATGCTGTAGTGTTCAAGCCTATAGTATTGGATCTCAGTTGAGAGCAGATGTAAGGGATGTATTTTAAGACGCAAAAAGATAGATAGGATTTCCTTAATAAAAATATTAAATAGCTAGCAATGGTCCTAAGTGGCTACCTTGTGGCACACTAGATAAAACCTCAATGAGCCTAGATTGAGAACAACCAATTCTAACATATTGATTTCTATTTCGAAGGTAACGATCTTAATTTCTTTATCTTGATACATACTTTGATTTAACAGATTCAAAAAGATATTTTGTAAGCAGCATTAATTGGATGGTTAATGTAGATCTAAAGTGCGTCCCAAAGTGATAGTGTCATTATCCAAATGACTCAAAAACATTGAATATACTCAAAATTCCAACTATTTCGAAGAATTTACTGGTATTTGCAGTCATTTTGGCAAACACACATAAATGTAATGTTCCTTCCTCTAACGGTAAAATTTTAACATTTTTTACAATGTGTACTTCGTGACTGTATGAATAGCGATGAATTGCTCTCGATCAGTGTCGATCATTTGGTGTTTGAGTATACATTGTCAAGATGGTAAGAGGAAAGTCGATGAGTGAAATTGAAAAAGGTCAAATAATTGGAAGGCAGTTAAATCGTTCACATCACCTCGTTCAAAATTTAAAAAAAAAAATAGGACTCTTAACCCTTTTGGTTTTTAAAAATTTTCATTTTTAAACTAAATTCTAGAGTAAGTTTGTATTTCAACTTGATTTCCGCTTTTTATTTATGAGTAACTGTTGTGCTAGAGAATTATGGATACTATTATGAATCGCATTCCTTACTTGCTAAACGCATCTTGCAATCGAAAATTTACCGTAGCAGAGCAGGAATTCGTTGATGAACATTACTTTCGGCTTGCTCTAGATGCAGAAGGTGAAGTAGCTGAACAAAATAATTCAGATGATGAAAGTGACAACGATGGAGATTTTTCGAATGCTGATGATCCGAATTGTGATTCAAATACAGCTTTATTGGACACACGCGTTATGCAAGCGGGTTTTGATATAGAAGAAGAACAGGAGGCAGAAAGACAGCAGAAGCATTACAGCCGGCATGGACAAGTAGGAGAAGAAGAAGAACAAGAACTTGTTGCACCTAACAGAGGTATGCGTTATGAAGCAAGGAATAGAAAATTCAGTGATATTTGGTGGTCCATGCCAAATGAAAGTGAAACCCAAAGAACAATCTTCCAAAATGTTCAAAAATGTTTTTGGGAAAAGCTGACGCTTTCAAATCTTTAGTTTCCCCAAATATTATAAAAAATATAGTTATTGAAACAAACAGGAAAGCTAAGAGAATATATGAAGAGAAACATTTGTCCAGCAACCCAAAGCACATGCGCAGATGGTATGACACATCTGAAGAAGAAATCTATGCCGACATTGAAATCTTGTTGTATGGTGGTGCTGAAAAAGCATATGGAGTGGAAGCGAAGGACATTTTCAATCAAACTAATATGGCGTTTTACCGCGAAGCCATGTCTTTGGAAAGATTTGAACAAATAGGACGTTTTATACGTCTTCATGATAGAAGAACTAGAGGGTTTCGCCTTGAAACGGACAAACTGGCTGCGTTCAGATATACAAAACAGATTATTGGCAAGGTTTGGCACATAATTTTTTTCATCAATTCCGTAGGTACGTTTGGAATTTGTTTCAGCAGAATTTTGTTGTGTTTTATGAACCATCGAAGGAGCTCACAGTTGATGAACAATCGGTCGGCTCAATTGGAAGATGTCCTTTCAAAATGTTCATGCCAAATAAAAATAGAAAATATGGCATCCAATCTTTTTTGATTGTGGACGCTGCAAACAGCTATCCTTTTCAAGGTGAGATTTATGTCGGCCATCAACCATGTGATAGTCTTTCTAATGGTATATCGCATCAACTTGTCAAACCATTAGCTTTGGAACTGATGAGTAGAAATACGACTACCATTGGTACTATAAAATCCAACAAGCCGCAACTGCCTAAAGAGTAAACACGACCCGAACAAATTTTCAAACGAACAAGGGAGAAATTTTCCACAGTCTTTTGCTACTCCCGGTGTATGCAACTGTGCAGCTATTCCAGTAAGACTAAAAAAAATGTTCTTATTCTGTCAACTGCTACTCACGAAGACAAAATTGATGAGGTCTCCAAAAAACCGTCCCGTAATCGGTGGCCAGTGTTACGTTATTTTATAACCTTTTTGATTGTGCAGAGGTTGCGTCTTATAGGATGTTTGATATCTGTCAGCCTTTATTGGTATAATAGCAAAAAGAGGTCAGAAAAGAGGAAGAAGTTTTTAAAATAATTGGCTTCAGAACTGGCAGATGATCATATCAAAAGTCGTATAGCTATCGGTTACGAGATAAAAAATTCTACAAATCTTCCCGAAATTCGAAAAAATCACGTGAAACATGTAAAATAGAAAAAAAAAGACAATAAAACTACAGCAGTCTGTGATATGTGCAATAGTGCAACTTGCACTAAACATTACATCAGAGTGTCCGAAAAATGCTTCGTTTGTAAAAACACACACGATTTTGGGGAAATTGAAGAAAATGATCATTTCGATGACAATTCGCTTCCATGCACTTCATTTGAACCACTAGTAAAGCGCGAAAAGAAACGAAATACGACCTAATTCGCAAGATTTATCTCTAACTCTTTTTCCATGTTATTTATAATATTCTATACAACTTTTCAGATATGTTTATGTCAAATTTTTCAGGTAAATCACTGGAAAAACCTTTGTGGGCACTCAGTGTCCAACTACGCGGAAACTAGAAATTTTTAAGTACACGGGTCTAGGGTTAATGGCACCAAAAAGTCATCAGGCCGTCCGCCGGCAATAACGAATCATCAGAAAAGGCGCATTGTAAAGGAATTGTCTAATTCCCCAAACAACATTTCACGTGTTGTGGCATGTCCTGAAATAGAAGCTGCCAAATCCACCGTTCAAAGTTTTGTAGAGGCGTCTGGTCGGCTGCAATCGAAAAACATGAAGTCGCAACCACCTCTCACTACACAGTATAAGACGGCAAGATTGAACTGGGCTCGAAAACACATGACGTTTGATCAAGAATGGAGAAAAGTTGTGTGGAGTGATGAAAAAGTGACACTACTGGCATGATTTAAAAAAAGAAAAAATTTCATTCTCCAAACGTCAGCATGGAGGAGGTAGTGTAATTGTGTGGGAGGCGCCTTTATTTGGTATGAAACTTTTCGTTTAGCAATTGTTCCTAGCAGGATGAATGCGGAAAAGTACCAAGACATGTTGAAGGAGACCTTTGTACTATTTTTTTAAAAAGTGGACCAAAATTTCTTAGAATTTCAACAGGATAATGCTCCAATTCACGCTGCGGCTTCTTCTAAAAAGTGGTTTTCCGACAGAGATATTCCACTTATGACATGGCCAGCACGTTCGCCAGACTTAAACACAATCGAAAACCGATGGGGTATATTGGCAAGACTGGTGTATGCTGATGGACGGCAATTTAACGTTCTTGAGCTTAAGAAAATTGGCAAAAAATTAAAAAAAAACAAACACTGCAAAAATTAGGAAGCTCAATGCCAAACAGGGTCTACGACACAATTTAAAAAAAAAATAGAAGGATTCATCGGACGTTAACTGTGCGCAAAACATAAATACAACCAGTGGCACTATCATTTTGGGACATAAAAGTTTATTTATTTTTTTAAATATTCGTACTGTGAACTATGAAATTTGTAAAGAATTTTTGAAAAGAAAAAAAAGAAAGGGTTTTCTAATAACGACTTGACAACTTTTTTTTTAAATAAAAGGCAAACCATTTGAGATATTTCAAAAACTTTATTATTGGCTTGAAGTACAATCAAAACATTTATAAATGGAATTCGACTTCGTTCATATGGCCACCCCGGGCACTTTTACAGCGGTCGATTCGTTGGACCCAATTCTCAACGACTCGACCACACATTTCGGCCGAAATGCCGATGAAATTCATCATCTTGGCGCATCTTCTCCAGAACCCAATCGGAAAACGTACGTCGCTTCAAATGGTCTATTGGCTTCAATTCTTGAGTCAGCTTGATCTTGTATGGGTGTAAACCAAGATCCTTACGCAAAATACGCCATAATGTGGTCTGAGAGATGCCCAATTCTTGAGAACGCCATGGAATTGACTGATTTGGATCGTTTGCTATGGACGTCTGAACGGCAGCGATATTTTCGACACTTCGAGCAACCCGTTGTTTCTCTGACACGGCAGAACCACACAACGAATATGTAGACTCAAATTTTTGCACTAAACTTGTTATTGCCTGTCTACTAGGGCGAGAATTACGTTCTCAAAGTTGCAGTCACCGACTCCGAATATCTGTAGAAAATTTTTATAATATGCAGACGTTGCTATAGTGTACTTTACCATGATAAAAATGTTGACTTTACTTCTTGACAGTGACAGTGACAGTGTACTTGACAGTGACAGTTTGATGATTAGTGAAAGAGTGCGTTCACAAATTAAATTCAAAGTTGTCAGGTCCCTATTGGAAAACCCTATACTTTTGATTTACTGTCTGTACTTCCCAGTTTTGCGATGGCTCTATCATTTTGGGACGCACCATACTTGACACAAATCCATGCCGCTGCAATGCTGCGAGGGTGTGGGTCAATAAGTCTCTTAAAATTAAAACAGATAGCTTTGCCACCTCAAATCCAACATTTTGCTTGTCAAGCATCTTTCAAAACAACGCACCCAAATTTTCAGACAGATCTGTCAAATAGTTATGTTGTGACAGCCAATTGAAACCGACGTATGAAAGGAACTTTTTACCATCGATTGGAAACATCCAACTTTGGTTTACTCAATTTCTGTGCGGTTGTACCAGCACAAGTGACGCCGAACCTTCTGGTCGCCCAATTGAGGTCACCACACCAGAAATTGTCGATAAAATTCACGGTGGACGTTCGTGAAGAGAAGTTACGCGAACTCGAAGAAGCTGCAGGCCAGGATCAGTGATTTCAGTTTTACAAATTTGAATGTGAAAGAGCTATCCGCTAGGTGGGTGCCGCGTTTGCTCACAATTGAAAAGAAGCGCATTCGTTTGACAACTTCAAAGGAATGTTTGGCGATGTTTAATCACAATTTGAATGAGTTTTTGCGCCGTTTCGTAACTGTAGATGAAACATGGATTCATCATAATTCGAAAGAGACCAAGAAACAGCCGAAAAACGTTGGACGCAGTGTATCGAGCTGTTTCTTATTTCAATTGCCAGGGACTTATTGACAAATACGCTTGTATTTGTTCTAATTTGAGCTCAAGAGTTGAACTGGTATCAGTTTGCTTCTGATTACAGCCTAATTGTGGTTACTTATTGTAGATCCATACCCTAATTCTCATTACATTTATGATGTACAACAAGATGTTGCTTGCCTGACTGATATAATAGGTCAGCTTAAGTCCTTCTGTGCCTTCATGTGCCAGATATGTTGCCTATTCCATGGAGGTGGTATTTGGTTTGGATAATAACCAATAAACTATCCAAAACTTCGTTAACTTCTGCTTTTTCAGACTTTGGCCTGTTTCCGGTGGCATTGTTGGCGACCTTACCTCGCTTTAAAAGGGAAGAAAATTTTCGGCACCTTTGGCACCATTTTAAGGAATTTTCTATAACACAGCCAACTAGTTACACCCTGAGCTGTATGAAATTGAAATCAGAGATAAGCCTAGGTTTTCGTTGATGAGGACACTCTCAGACTTCACCGACCATAAACGTGCATGCTTGTAGTCAAAATTGTGAACAAACATTTTAAATTGTCGCAGTCTCTGCATCTGCGAAGAAAGATAGTTTATACTAAGCCCCCAACAGAACTCTGCAACCATTCATTGACCACACCTGAAAGTCGGAAGTCACTGAGTCTGGTTTGGGTTTCAGGTTGTAGATCACAATGTGACTATGGCAAATGGGATTATCGATAAGCTTCGTGACAACACGCAGACTAGTATTTTTTAGGAACTTGAACCTGTGAAATGATTTCGTGCGTTCTGTCGGGTCTTCTATTGAATTTATCGCAATTATAGATGACAATGACAATGACAATGACTCGACGATTACAACCATATCTGCGGAAAGACATTCGACTTCTTCCCTTCTTTTATGACTTTCTTCATGCTTTGGGTACGAAGTGCTTATACTGAGATTACCTCAATACTAATCCGATAACTCAGACTGATTCGCGGACGGACTAGATCCTTGTTCCTTGTCTGAGGCCTCTCTTCCAATAGAAATATAAAAATGAATGTCTTGAGTTCTTTGTTTGAGTGCTCACCATTTTCTATCTCACATTGTTACCAAGGCACATTAAATGTACGGTAATGTGGGTATTGCATTGCCCGCATTGCTCTCATCACATGGCTTGAGTGGTAAGCTATTCAGGAGATAGCAGGAGATCAGCACTCGAAAAAAGCTTCCCCAATTTCCGTAGTAGTATGTACTCTTAATCGTATGAAAGCATAAGACGATAATCCTCCTATCCTGGGTTAATTGAATTCTGGGCAAATAATGTAGACATCAATGCTGATATCGCTTTACTGTGATGAGATCCGAATATGGATCAGCCAGAATCGTACAAGAACTGCGTATTAGTCTCACCACAGTTGTGTGCTTTTGAGCGACTTGGCTGCCGATTGGCATGTTGCTGGGGTTCACTGATTTTTGCTGATTACCTTCTAGATTGACTATTACCATCCCTGGCTGAATTTTACACAAGAATTGGACCCCGAGGTTCAGTATCATGAGCTATTATGTCGACATAGTGATCAAAAATCTTGCAACTGGGGTGCATTGAATGTTTGTTTTCTGTCTTCCGTCAGCTAAGTTAGAGCTTCTTCAAATAAAGGTCAAATTTGTACTTTCACCTTGAGACACACTTTCACATTGTACCAAGCAGACTTAAGTAAATTCGTTGCGAAATTCATCACAGTTTCCAGTGCCGCTAACGCTTCATCTCACAGAATGAAAACCAATTTTATTTGTGATGTCCTTGCAACCAAACACCACTAATCAGTTTCAGAAGGCTCTCTCCCTATAATCAGAAGTGACACTATAATGATATCCCTCATCAATATCACCGGACTATCTTGCTGCTTTCATCACCCTTTCGACTTTTGAGAAATGTAACTTGACCTAGTGTCACTTCAAAGAATCTCTCGTCCGGAGGAAGGACAAAATAACAACTTTACTCTACCACTTATGCTCAACGAATTTTATCAGCCTTTCCCCTCATCCATCAAATGAAAATCGCATTTACTCGTAACCCAATTTTGGATTTCACTTTTTAATCACAGCCCAAAAGAGTAGGTAAAAAAAAAAAATAAACAACCCGCACGCAATTCACTTGGTCGATTTGTCTTGCTCAGCTCCTCTGGACCAGGAGACATGCGTAGATAGCCATTTGATCGGTTCTTTCGACATTAAAATCCCATCACTGTAATGATAATCCACTCCACTGGCACAGAAGGCATTCACGTTCCAAATAAGGCCACCTTAAAGTCTAAAACGTGCGTAAGTCATTATGAAAAATACCCACTTCGATAAGAGGAAGCCTTCACCAAGAAGTCATCCGAAATGCCATGGTATGGTATGGTAAGACATAGAAGCGGTAACTGTGGAAACTGCGTCCGCAGCTAGACCATTCACAATTACTGCCATCTGATGACATGTCCAACATCGGATCCAATCTACGGAGTGCAGATATAATCCGCGAAATGGTGCAGAAAAATTCAAACAAATGCCTGAGAGCACGTGATCTCCTTCTGCGCCATGAATCGGTTAATCTACTTATCGGCTTCAGTATTCGTTCGATACGATGTTCTTTTTTTTTTCTGCATAAATTACGAGTATCCGTGCTCCATCCAAGGGACTGGGTCCATGTTGCGCTCGCTCTGTGAAATGCGAGCGTGCTCCAACAATTGAGCATAGTTCCATTGGATCCAATGAATCCAATCCGCATCATCAGAGCCAGCAATAAAAGATCGTATTTGTACGAGTATCTGAAGCTTCCAAAGAAGAGATGGCTATACCTAGCCTGTGGTACGAGTATAATGAAGGTACATACTGGATGGCAGCACTATATACTTTACTTTAGGTGACTTGAGGTTGTATCTGTGTACTCGTAACTAGGTGTTCATGTTCGATTGTAGTATTTCACTGTCGTGGATTTTTATTTTGTTCTTCGTATTTTTGATTCTTTTTTCCTTCTTCCTGGTTTGCGTATTTAAATTCAGAGAATTCCCCTTGGAGACTACAATACAGCTCGGTGCTGCTATACTGATGGCACGTATCTCGCGTCGGTAATTATTGTGGGGAACGCTGAGAACGTGCTGCTACTCGGAAGCTGATTGAAAAATTAATTCGCTACCTCTATTCCAGACGGCGAACTGTGAAAAAATTTCATGCCAAATGGAGTGGCGAACGTGCACGTGATTTCGCGGTATACGAACACGAGCATCAACATGAACACGAGGACAAGCGCCTGCGATATGAGTATTTAGCGGCTAAAGTAATTCAATTGAGCGATTTAGCGTTGACAGTGTGATGTACGAGTATGGACTGTTTTGAATGATGGAATGTTAGAATTAAAAAAAAAAAAAAAAAAAAAAAACTATCCGACTGTGACTTGCAGTTAAAAGGGTTATGCTCGTTGGGCTAGACATTTTCAGCATCGTAATTTTTATTTTTTATATAAAACTCAACACCGTCGAGGTTTGACAATAGAATGCATCTCCTGAAACACCACCCGATGTCACCGAGAGGATAGGAGTTATCACTAATTATATGCTAAGGGACCGGGTCTGGTATTAGGTATCGTTCTCGAGAAACCAAGTCTGAAAGTCTGAAAGAAGATCTCCTTTTTTTTTAAGAATGTTGGAACCTCGAAAAACGGAAACCCTGAGCTGCTTTTAATATTGGTGTTACCTATAAGTTTAAACGTACGCAGCATAAGCATTTCACACGACATCGAATATGTGGTCATTTTAATGTAGATGTCGGAACATGACTTAGCATTCAAATTCCATTTTTAAATCGGAAGACAACATTAACAAACGCTGCCGTTCTCGTTCAACAGCCGAAGAGTTGGTTTGTCACTCTGGGAACGAATATGAAAAGCGGATAGTTCTATCGACATCAAGGGAATAGATTGGAAAAGATAGAGTATCGGAGACAAAATAGAGCCCTGAGGAACAAAGATATCAGACCTGAAACTGTAAAAACAACTTGAATGAACTCGTCGATGGATACATTTTCAATCAAAGAGCCTGATGGCAAACTGTCTTGCTTTACTTTGGATGGCATCTTACAACCAGGGGACTTCCTGGGCCTCAACCAACATGCCTCGGAATCCAGCTCGATTCTTAGTCAGCTTCCTCCAGTTACGCACACTAAAGTGATCGAGGTCCCATTGCAATCTTAATTGTTATAAGGGAAGCCTTCAGACTAGATCCACATTTTTGTACAGGCGAAATATGATATACTGCCAACGCAGACAGGGCCAAATATCAGACGGAAAATTGTTCGCTCAACAGCTAAGAGAGCTCAAATCCTGTCTTGAGAGTGTCCATGTTTCTGCGCCGCAAAACAGACAGGGATGATAAGGGTTTTGTATAGTGTGTTTTACCTTGCTAGAGATACATCGTTGCTACCCAATTGCCTTCTTAGCTTATAGAAACGGCGGTGGGTAAGAGCTATTCTTCGTTTATTTTTTGCGCTTGTCATATTTTTCTTGTGTTGATTATCCTTTTTTGACGACAGCATATACTTTTGATATTACTTCCTCGATTCTCACAAAAGCTCCACTTATATCCTGCTGGCTCATCCAGTTCATGCCAATTTTGACATACAAGAATTCGGAGAGATTTTCGAATTATTGTATCATTGATGTATCGGGTCGTCTTCAAACCTGCGCACAGAGAATTTATTACTTTTAATGTTGGCGGTCGGCTTAATATGCTCACTTAATTCGCCATCAAAGTTCTTGTATGCGACATTTAGTAGACTTATGTCACTATAGTTTCCGCAGTTCAGGAGATCTTCGTTCTAAGGAACTGCACAGATAGTGATCAGATTTCATTCAGCGGGCATGCGTATGTTACATTTGAGCTAATGCTTGCTCCTTACCAGATAAATTTGTCCAGCTTAAAAGAGCTCCGACTGCTAAACTGTCGAATACAGGGGATTTTTTAGATTTAAGTTTAGATATAGCTATATCCATTCGATTTGGTCAGGTAGGCGCATTTTTCTTGCATTTTTCTTTGAACCATTGGTTTCTTGTGAAGTCTAGCAGATTAGGAGCGCCATTTATGATGCATTGTCAGTGTTCCTCTCCTCTTAAAGCATTATTCTGTGAGTGGTGGAGAGATACAAAAAGGCAAAAGCTCTGACGATCTCTTGCGATTGTAGGTGCCTGGGGTTTATGCTTTTTGAAGTATTTTTTTGGCATTGTACTGCCTTTGATATCCACATTCCCTACTACATCTTCCACTACGTAGTAATCTGAATCAATGTTGGCACCTGCAGACGTGTCTTCCGTCTACTGGAATGTGATCAATCCGATTTATTGTATTTTGGACAGGAAGACGCAATGTTTTCTCCTGGGCTCTAGGATATGTAAAACGTATGCTTGCCAAACTTTGCCACGTTCGCCAGAATATTGTAGACTTTGGTCCTACTTTACTTGTTACAGACTGGACTTTTTTGCAACAAAAGGGTTCTACTGAGTAGAATTGATGAAATGCAATCGGAGTATTTACTGGCCTCATCCGTCATAAAACCAATACTAGATACCAGCTTCGAAAGGTGGCATTACTTAGCTCATTTGTATATCACATCCGGGGATACGAACTGGGTTGTAAGTCGGTTCTGATCTGACTACCTGAAAATTAAGTTTCAGGCATGAGAATGAGAGTTCCTGATTTCGACTAAGTGTAGGTGATATTCAATTTTCTTAGTGTTTTCAGGCTGACCGATGCACACCTTTTAAACACTTTAACTGGTCTGATGGTTTTTGCTGATGCTCTACTATTTTCGCAGAAGCCTTTTTTAGAGAAGGTACTTTTTGAAAATTTCGGTTTACTTGCAAAGTCACTATAATATTGGTATTCCACAACGGAACAGGTTGATCTTTTAGAGTTATCACTGACAGGAAGCCACTTTAAACCATTTGATGAGGTTACCATTCGGTTCTGAAAGTATTACTCTACCTTCTGTAGCAGTGTTCTTAGGCAGAGATTTGCCAATGTCCCTCTTAAAGCGGTACCAGTAAGTCCAGTAATTCTTTTCCGGGACTTTACATCCGATATGAAATTCCATGTACCTATAATCTGATGGAGAAAAATCCTTTGCGTACCTTCTGTATAAGTTTAAGTCGATAATTTGCTGTTCATTTCATGAGTAATTTTGGTTGGGAATCGCATTATTTTCCTGGCATCACAAGATTCATTGAGAAGCTGACACATCGAAGAACTTACGCCATGGGTTCTTCATTTCATGCTTATGAATGGAGCAACAAAATCTTGGTTCAGGCTTTATTTGGCAAATCAAAACAAGCTGTTGAACTTCAGATCTGCACCCATAGTTCCTGTATGGTAGTCGCTCACAAGTAGAATCCTGTAATTTGCAAAACCAGATCCAGTCGAATGGCCAGATATTTCCGTGTCAGTAACAACTTTCCTTGCAAGAGAAGCAAGAACCTTAATAGAGCGCAATATTTAATAGCACCTTTCGATTTCGAAATCTACAAACAGAACCTAAATTTGTTAAAACCACGGGCAAGAAAGCTCAACGAAAACGTTGTCATAGCTTCTGTCGGAAAATTGATTTAATTTTCTCAAAAACACTGTCGATGAACCATTTACAGAATCAGAAAGCTCGGTTTGCTGATAGAAATTCATTTTCCTGGCTGTATGCTTATATCAATTAAGGAACCCTTCGCAAACTTTATTGCAGACCTTAAAGACATCAGCAGTGATGGTAATCTTAAGTGGTGGGCTGCAATTTTTGAACTATTTCAGTTCTCAGGAGCAGAAGGTATTATTCATAGTTAGCCCCAAATGGTTAGAATCTGTCATGTATCAGACATAAATCTGACTAGCTCTGGGTACCTGTTATTTGGTCCGAGGAAAGGATTGTCGTTGTACTTAAGGATGGTATCACATGCAATACCCAAAGTTATTGAAACTGGTTAGCATAAGCTATAACACTTCTATCCGAATACAAGCGCAGTAGAATTTTAAATATGGAATAACCCGCATACCAATATAAGCAGTTCTACTTCTTTAAAATGTTCATATGCTCACACTCCATGATAATCTTCACCATGGGGCATATCATAAACTCTAGAGCCGTTCTGTGTATCCTTTCTCCAAAGCAACGGATTCAAAGCACATTAAGTGCCCTAAATTATTCTTTCCTCTCAAGCCATCAAAACGATTCCCCAAGTCCTTGCAATTTTTCCCGTTATACTCGTAAAAATAAAATTCCTCTAAATTTCTCATCCGAAATCCCTTTGTTTCATCGCCACAAAATATTCACAAAACCGGTCCACCTAATGGCTCTAACCATATACGCAGCAAAGTTCTACCTATGTTGGTAGACAGGCAATCCTATATAAATACGAGTATCACTTGGTCTGGCGCAGGACGATCGCATTAAAATCCCATTTCCGGGCTCTAAAATAAATTACATTCCTTTCCAATTTCCTTAAGTGTTCCATGCTGCAGAAGTTGTAGCCGCGGTCTGTGACGCGCGGTTCACAACTCAGATTATATAAAATTTACTTCCTATCCCATATCGTTGTTGATCCCGAAAGTTTAATATTTTTTTTTTCCGTCCTGTGTCTGTTTTTTGTTCTTCTTTTTTGTCATCCAGTCACTTGCGTCTAATGTTTCTAATTTGTGCACACGAGACGACAACCGACCGAGGATGCGACTTTATCTAAGTGAGGGTAGCAACATCAGGACATTGTAGCTGCCTGAAAACTCATAAACAAAGTCGAAGACGCGTTTATGACACCGAGGAATAGAATCCCGACCACGAGTACGACTACAACTATGACTACGACTTGAACTACGAACACGTTTGCGACAATGACAGCGTCCGCTCCATAGCAAGTGAAATGAAGTCATGTGAAAATTTGCCGTAGCACTTTCATACAACCGATATCCTGACGTCCATCAATGGCGATGGCGTCGGTGGTAGTTGACAATATTCTCGAAAGTTGATACCGCTACTTCCGCGCGAACGACGAGTACGAGAAGGAGAGTCCTTCTGCACCCGAATCTGTATGCCGTGACAGGCATTTTCGTTTCGGTCACGTTGAAGTAGTTTTGAATGGTTTCATCCATTCTCACAATTAAGTGATAAAAGTTACACTCAAGCGAAGCGCCTGCACCACCATCATAAAAACTATAGTCCGCCGCGTTGCCACAGCTGGAAGAAGGGTCTGAGGTTAACCACAACAGAGTTATAAACTTTTCACTGTGCAGTAGATTGCGGGCGAAAATAATTTTGATTTCGTGGTAAACATGTATTTTCGCCGAAATTGTGTGTCGTCCTTTAGTGAGACACTGAGACACCCTTTCGGATACAAGCCTATCCATTCTGGAGGGTTGGTGTTAGGGTTGGACGGTGGACAGAGTGAAAAGTTTGTCCAGAGAATTGTAATTTAAATAGAGGACAACTGGGTCATATCGTCGGTCTGGTACGGAAGTGTTAATTTAATTCGCCGGAAGTGTGTACTTCTCGTCTGTTGGGTAAACTTTTGTGGGCTTTTTTTGAAAATTAGTTTTGATTTGCGGGATTTACATTATTCGAAATGTGTGATTGTGTTGCTGTGATGCTGTTAATCAGGGAGTTGGAGTAGAATATGTTAGTTAGAAGGACAATATGTTTGTTTAACTTTGGGAAAATGTGACTGTGAAGTGGGTTTGTAATTATGTATTTTGTATTTGGTTAGCATGCATAGATGAAAGCTAATTACTTATTACAAATTGAACACTTTGAGGGTAAACCGTTTCAATTTTTGACTTAGATTTGAAAATTCTTTAAAGGAACACTGTCTAGAGTTGAACGATACGACATTGACCCGCAATGTAGACTGTCATCAGCTCCCCATATGGAAGTAAAAATTTGATTAAGTTTGGCTTGGAGCTTTTCCGCCGAATTTTCAGAGACTCAGCAGTATGACAGGACTATCCATCGCCTATGTTTATGCTTATTTACTTACTGAAGTCCTGTTTGCCCTTGTGGGCAGCACCGTTTTGTATTCTTCCTTTCTTAAAGCATGTTCTTGCTGACATTAGGGGTTTCGTTGTGGTGGTCGGGTGAAACCTTACACTTCGGTTGCGACGTCTTTGATAGTTTGTTGGGAATGATGGGACTAGTCTTCTATACTAGATTCTGTCAGAATATGGTAAGACTCCTCCATAAGTTTTTGAGAGACTTGATCAGAAATGGCTCAAGCGGTCACTCGCAATAGTAGCCGTTCGACATCAAGTTTTTTCACAGCACTGCTTCGGTGTTTTGTCGTTCGGGCTTCCTTGCACCTTGGCTGCAAGAAAGTAGTGTTCCGAGTCGATGTTAGCTCCTTGAATTGTTCAGACATTCACAATATTAGAACTGTCTTGCGCCGGTCGCAATGTGATGAATTTGGTTGACGACTTTTTGATCAGGAGATAGCCAGGTGCGCCTTTATTAGTTGCGTCCGGTCTTAGAGGCGGTGTCATAATTCTTAACTGTGTGAACAAAGATGCTGGGTGAGTTCATAAACGTCAGCGTTTCTAACTAAGTACTATCACTAATCTTTCCTCGTATGTTTTTGAACACATTCAATGCGCAGACATTCTTAGTAAGATCGTTATTTTCTTGCGTTCAAAAACGTAGAAATACTAGCTTTCTGGATAAAATAGAAAACAAGAAGACCAAAAACAACAAAAACAAGTGTCAAATTAACCTTGTGGCTCACTTTGTGGAATCTGGCAAATGGGCCAGGGAAATTATGTAAAATTTCCAAAGTTTGCGAAAAAATCATATCGCTTTCGTTGCAGGATGCGTTGATGGAACGTATATTTCAATCCTTGCTTCGATAAATGACAAACCGAGTTACTACAGTAGAAAGAGATAATGCTCCAGCAATTTTCAGGTGAAATCTGTGAATGTGCGAATCACTGAATTTCGAAGGTTTTCCAGGGTATTCATTCATGGACAACTTTAGATTTGCAGGAATTTGTCATAATGCCAACATTTGGGAAAGCAGTACTTATTTACTTATTTAAGTGGCGCTACTGTTCGGGGTGAACCCGGGGGATAACTAACAAGAATCTCCAGATAACCCAGTCTTTAGCCAACTGTCTCCAATTGCACACTCCAAGTCGGTTGAGACCCCCTTCTACTTGTGCGGGCACACTAAGATTCCTTCCTCTATAGCTTTTTTCTTTCGGATTAGATTCGAAGACTCTGCGGTCCAAAAAATCTGTGTCTATTCCCTCCACTAATATGAGATGCACTAAGCATCTCAGGCGACCAATGGGCAGTTTTCTGACTAAGTCAATGTCGCTCAAAAGCTCGTATAAATCGTCGTTGAATCTTCTCCTCCAAAGTCCGTCAACCAACGGGACCAAATATTTTTCAAAGGATTTTTCTCTCGAAACGACTGAGGATGTCTTCATCCGCTTTCGATGGGATCTATGCTTCTGCGCCATAAAGTAGGACTGCGTTGAACAAGGTCATATAATGAGTCACCTTATCTTTTCTAGATAGGGCATACTCAATTGCCTTCTCAGATCAAAGTCACATCGTTTTCTTCGGATTCTTCCAATTATTTCTGTTGAGTTTGACAGAATTTATGGCAGAGAAAAGGTAGTCCCTAACTACCTCAAAATTATAGCTGTAGACTATATTCTCTCCAATTAGTCGATGTTGTGTGTCCCCTCTTATTGAAAGCATGTACTTGGTTTTGGCTCATTCACCGCTAAACCCATTTCCGTTTCAATACTATCGAACGCACTGGTGACAGCGTGCTGAGTTCTGCCAATTATGTCAATATCATCGGCGTACGCGAGTAGTTGCACAGACTTTTGAAAGATTGTGTCCCCAGTGTTCGCTTATGAGTTCCGCACAATTGTATCAATTATTATGTTAAGGAAGTCACATGACAGCGCGTTACCTTGTCTAGAACCTTTTTTGACACCAAAGGTCTCGGTTAAGTCTACCTCGGCAAGTCCTTGCCGAGCCACCGTGCTCGTCTCATCTCTATAAATGCCTTAAAATCGATGAAACGAGGGTGCGTATCGATTTAAACTTCTGGAGGTCTCTCCAGGATCTGCCGGCAATTTGAAGATGTGTATGCGTTCCTGATTTGAAACCGCATTGATAAGGATCAATCACGTTCTTGACGAAGGGTTTCAGATGTTCACACTATATGGTAGGGGAGACGATGCATTCATCAGGCATACATTTTGCTGACTAGACCTGAGAAATGAGTTTGAGCTTTGCATACCTCAGCCTGTAAGCCGTCAGGTCCAGCTGATTTGTGGATGGAAGTTTTGGTTATCTTTGTCTAAGCTGAATGGTGGGATTTTGGACTTCTTCGCCGTTATACAGTCTGCAGAAAAATGTTTTCCATATTTTCGGCACCGACTGTAACTTTACTACAACGTTTATTTCTTCATCCCTACAGGCTTCTGTACGGGTGTTCTTACCTTGACACACGTTCGTATTACTTCACGTTATTCTTGGACTACAACCTTTCAACATTTTCGATTACGCGCCACTCGTGCTCTTTTTTCTTCTTCTGGACAAGCCGGTGTTCTTACCGTCTCTTCTGCTCGTAGAGCTCACGAGCAGCTCTTGTCGTTCGTTGCAGCATCGCTTGTAGGCTTATTGTTTAGCTGCATGTGCTTGCCGGCATTCTTTATCAAGCCAGGGATTTTTTGGTGGTGGTTAAGTAAAACTGAGCACATCAGTTGCGGTGTTTCTGATGGAACGTTGGTACGGTATTTTATGCTGGCCGTATAGGAGTTGTTGAGAGAATTTAAGGATACGTGTTCGGCGAAGATTCTCTTGCGACGTTATATCTTCTTTTTTTTTTTTGTTGTGACGCTTGGGAAATCCGCATTCACACCTTGGCCGCAATAAGGTGGTAATTCAAGTCAGTGTTGTCTGCCCGGAACGTACAAACGTCCAGAATATTGGAGACCGAAATGTTCCCTTGAGTATATTGAGATAGGATAGCGTTTTGTTTGCATAATAATATTTCGCACAATCAATAAGCCTAAGTCAGTTGCCAAACGTGGTGTTGTGTAGGCTATGCTTACCAACTGTTTTACCAAAAAAGTTATCCTTTCCTATCCTGATGTTAAAATCGCCTAGTATAGTACGATTTTAACGTCCTTTTACTTCGGACATACCTCATATGTAAGTTTTTGATGGCATAGCATAAGTGCATGGACCCATATTAGACTCATATCATATTAGCCCCATATGGCAAGTTCCCATCAGCTCTTTTTCTATAGCGATCACCATAGCAGATATCACAGTTTTTCTTCCTCCCTATGCTCGGCCCATCCCATCGCTCTTTCTGGATGGCGTTAATATCTGCGTTATAGCAGTCAATTCATCTGCTAATTATTGGGCTACATGTGGTCTATTAAGGGTCCGAACATTCGACATGCTGATCCGAAGGACATTGATTCCATTTTTATCCTAAGTCATTAGTTGGTTCATCACATTTTTTTTTTTAATGTTTTCCGTTTGCTATTTTAGCCTGCATAAATAAGGGCTTAGTCATGCAGTTACCGAGGAACACCACTGGAAGTTAAGGCAAGTACTTCGCTACGAACATGAGTTTTGGAAAGCAGTGCACTTGGAGAAAAATTGAAAACCAATACAAAGGATGTGGTGAATGATGAGACAAGATCATATTCTTCGTTATTCAGCTCACCCATTCGAAACTTACCTTCTCCTCCCTTATCGAGACAACGGATTTTTGACTGCTATGGGAGAAACGTTTAACTTCATCCATAATTCCACCCAGAGTTATCGTTGAATAGGCGTTTGGTTGATCAAACGGAAAACGTAGGATCCTTAAATACGTTGACATCAAGAGCTAAAGGTACCTGAAATATGATGCATTGTGTTGGCATGCGTTGTATTAAATAATAAAATCACTGAAAAGGAATCTCTTGTGACAAAGCCAAGCAAAAAGGACACATTATCGCAATGTTATTCTGTTCCTAGTTAGTTAAATATTTGTAATTTTCATATTTTGTATTGTAACAAGATAAAATATTGATCTGAATGAACTGAAGGTATGCTCATATGAACTTCATATTTCTTAGGTTAATATAAAAAGAATACGTATGCTACCTAAGTGGTAGCACCTTGCCCAGATTCGCTGTTACGCTCTTTGATCCGCTTATAATCATCCAAATTTGTTTTCGAATGACTTTTTAACTATGGTAGGTAGTTTTGAGTGATCTTTATTTGGATCTTTACAATTGTTTCTGTTAAGTGGAAAAGATGATATCCGCCAAGTGTTGATACACATTTCTGCTTGTTTTATTGCATTCCTGCCAAATACTCTCCTTAAGGGTTGCGATTGTTTGAGGTTTGTTGGCATAAACCCGCTACTTCAAGTAGCCCTTAAGAAAGAAGTCTGGAATGTTTAAATCGTGCAATCTTCCTGGCTATCGTGAGATTACGCGACCAAGAAACGCTTCCTTCACAATATCCGTTGTGGCTCGTGCTGTGTGTGCGGTTGTACCGTCCTGTTGAAACCACATGTTCACCAAGCCCCGCTCAACCAATTCCGCCAGTAAAAAGTTGTTTATCATAGCGATGTAGTGTTCGCCAGCAAGAGTGACCGTATTGCCGAAGGCGTTCTCAAAATAATACTGCTCCTGCGTGAACGCTGCACCACACAATGGCGGATTTTCAGTGCCCCAGAAACGAAGATTTTGCTTATTGACAAAACCGCTTAAGTGGAAATGCGACTCGTCGCTCCTGATGATTTTCGACACAAAATCGTGCTCTTCGTTGTTGAGATTTAGGATGGCTTTACAGTAATTCGCACTCGACTGATGGTCAGAAGGCATTAACTGATGAACTGTTTGCACTTTGTATGGGACCATCGACATCGAAAACCGACGAAAACATCAGAGAGATAGCGGAGGACTTGAACATTGCCTATGGATCCGTCCAAGATATTTTGCTTAATGATTTGGGTTTCCGTCGTGTAGCAGCAAAGTTGGTGCCAAAAGACCTCAATTTCATACAGAAAAGAGACCGTGTTGACGTCGAAAAAGAGATGATTTGCGAGGCTGAATCCGATTCCACATTCATCAAAAGCATCATTACTGGAGACGAGACGTGAGTTTATGACTACGACACGCAATCCAGACATCAGGCAAAAGAATGGTGTTCACCAAATGAGCCGAGACCAAAAAAAAAAAAAAAAAACACTTCGTTTTCAGTCAAAAAAGAAGGCAATGCTCACGTTTTTCATGGATTACAACGGTGTAGTGCAGAATTGCCAGAAGGCCAGACAGTAAACAAAGAGTATTATTTGGGAGTTATGAGATGTTTGCGTGAAGCAATTCGCCAAAAGAGACCAGAAGTGTGGGCAAAAAACTCGTGGATTTTGCACCATGATAACGCACCATCGCACAGTGCCATCATTATTCGTAATTTTTTGACGAAAAATGCAACAAATACCATCCAACAGCCACCGAATTTACCTGATTTGGCTCCCTGTGAATTCTTTCTGTTTAATCGAGTTAAAAAACCACTACGGGGATGGCGTTTCAGTAGCCGAGAGGAAGTAATGGAAAAATCGACGGAAGCACTGATGGACATACCGAAAACCGAATGTGAAAAATGTTTCGAGGATTGGATCAAGCGCTGGCATAAGTGTGTTGTAGTCGATGGGGATTGCTTTAAAGGAGAAAATGCAGATTTAGATGAATAAGCTTGAATTTTTAATTTTCTGAATAAATTCCGAAAGTTGTTTTTCATCAAGGTGGTATATAAGTCTTTCACTAAAATTTGCTGTAGGGTCTGTCTGGGGATGTTTCTTCGTTGTCAGTGACATCGGCAGCCACAGCCGCGATAATCTCGGCCGAATAACCAGTCTGGTGGCGGCCTGCATGGTCTCCTGTGGTTCCACTCTGTTCGAGTCGAGTAGCTAAGCACCGGAATGTTTGCGCAGTTGGCGCGACATAATTAGGAAATCGACGTCGAAATTCACGGTGTGCTAACATCACCGACCGATTATGGGTCAAAAACATCGGCACAATTATTTCACGCTCTTGTGGAGTGTAGCACTCTATTGCTCGTCTGTCTGTATAGTGCAGCTGTCTTGTTTACAAATTTCAAATGTAGTAGACGTACGACGCTATTTGCAAAAATTAAACCATCTTCCGATAAGGTGATTGATATTGCTCCATCCTGTACATACATTGGTATGTGGTCGGGCATTAGGTTTTCGATTTTTTCTGTTTTCGTGTTATAGACATCACTCTTTGAATAAAGAGTTGTTTTCGTATTAGCCCCAAAACAGCCCTCCATAGAACCATTTTCTTTTCCTCCTTCCCGCAGCCCAAACGGCATTATTGAACTCAAATGATGCAGCTCTTTGTTAGTATGATGTTTTCGAAAAGATCCGCTTTCTTTTCCCAGCTTGACGTTTAAATCATCAAGGATAATCTTAACATCATGCTCAGAATAATGTTCATTAGTTTGGTCGAGCTCCTAGAAAGAATCTTCATCTCGTTAGTGGGCGCGTTAACACGTATCATGGCCATGTTTTCGAAATTTTCCTTAATGCCGATTGTTACCAGTTGAAGCTGAAGATTTTGTCTAAGCCTGCCATCTATTCTAATAGGCTGTTTTTTTTTTTTTTATATCAGTCATCATAGTTTGTCATAGTTCTTTAGTCTGGTCCATTCCACCGTTCGTTGATATTTTTAGAATAGGCACGGGCACAAAGGTGTTTGCACAAAGCGCGGCCAGTAATATTCTTTTTGTAATGATCCAGGGTATTCATTAGTTCTTCGGCTGCATGTCTTCTGTAAAGAGACCGGACATTCCACGTTCATAGCCGAAAATGATGTCGCCAATGGTAATATCAGCCATATCCGAGGTTGCTTGTTGCTTCATCACAACATTGAGTGCTTTACGTGGCCGAGCAGTTAACCCGACGCAACAAGCTACAACCTCAAAGGTAGTATCCCACTGCCGTTATGGGCATTGGTTCGCTTGAAACTCTTCCGTCACCATCTCTATTTTGACATCCTGGTTAAATGCCGAACATAAATCCTCAAATGACTTGAGGTCCAAATATGTTGAAGTATATCAAATGAGGCTATCGCTTGGTCTACGACTGCGGTCGTCCATTTGTGCATGCCTATGCACTTAAGTCCACTCAGCTGTGGTTATGCAAGTCCGAGTGTTCAGTTACGTTTGCACGATTAGATTCAGCATACTGCAAAGTGATGTTATTTCAGCGACCTTTCTTTTCCTCTCTAAAAGAAGGCGAAAAGAAACAGCAACTGGCAAGTGTAATTCTTTGTTTGTATTCTGACGGGTGGGTGTCATTGTCAGAATAAATAGCGGAAGAGGAGCAAACAAAGTCCTTAACTACCTCAGAGTTATAGCCGTATGTAGCGGTGGTCCGTCCGGTCCTTGTTAATCCTTCTTGTCGACTTGTCAATTTTGGACTTATGAGGCCTAAAAGCCTGTTGAGCGGATAACAATGTTAACTTAACATTGTGTTTATTGACATGTAGTAAATTATGTATGTACAATATAATGTTGTGTTGATGAATATGAGAGTTATAGCAAAAAAGAGAAATAGATTATAAACAAATATATGACGTAGATGCAATAGAAGAGACTCAATATCGTTTTCGTCATCTGCTGCAACTAATCCGTCGTCAATGTATGTAGCTAGTATAGTTTTTCGCTCCTCTCTTACACTAACAAAACACACGAATCAGTCGCGCTTACCTTGAAACAAAATTTGTTCAAAAACTCAGTGAATCGAATATTCCAGCCCCTGGATGCTTGTTTTGGACCATAGAAGCTCCTCCGCAACTCACAGACTTCGTCGCTCCTTTTATTATAGCCCTTTGGTTGCGTCATGTACACGTCTTCACTCAGGTCGCCATACAAGAAAGCTGTTTTAATGTTGAACTGCCGAAGTGTTAGATTTTCAGTTGCACAGACTAAATGTTTCTTCATAGTCTATTCCGTACTGTTGGGCAAAAGCTCTCGCAACAAAACGTGCTTTATGGCTTCGGTCTTACCATCTGCACTTAGTTTGATTTTATATTCCCATTTGTTTGAAATGTTTTTCTTGTCTGGAGGTAGATCAACAAGATCCCAGGTGTGATTCTTCTTGGGTGATTCAATTTCGTCATCCATTGCAATCTTCCACTGTTTGCAAAACGGGAATTTTACAAAGTCCTCGAAACACTGTGGTTTTTGACAGTGACGCAGTGTACGTATGTTCGAAGTGGGTTTTGGAATATTTTCTGAAATTAACTCTTCATCTGATGTCTCTTTTTCTTCCACTGGAATAAGCAGCTTCTCCAGGCGATGCTGCTTCTTGGCGTTGAAAATTGTTCCTTGAAGACAACGTTCCTTAAGATTTTCACTTTTTTGCTTTTTGGTAGCCATATGCGGTAGTCTTTGGCATTTTCCTCATACCCAACGAATACGCTTTTCTGGATGGAGCTTACGCCTTTTTTCCTTAGTACACATGTACAGAACCGAAAATTTGTGGATGGCTTATTTCTGGAATTTTGTTAAATCACAATTCGAAGGGACTCTTACCTTTTTCTGGGCTGTATCCAGTTCGATTGAGATTGAGTCACTGCTTCTCCCCAATATTTATAGAAAAAATCCTTGGCGTGTTTGATAGACTCATCATAGATGTAGACTCAATAATGGTTCGCATAGGTTCGTGTAAGGAGTACTCCTTTGGTGACATACGCCATGCCTACGTAATACAGCGTCTACTTCCGTATTAACGAATTCGAGCACAGTATCTGAGAGTAATGTTTTAACTCGTGAATTTGTATCTATGAGAACTTTGCCCAAAAACTGTTCAATATAACCTTTGACATCTAATTTCGATTCTATGCAATACACCATGCGATAATTCGAAAAATCGTCTCGAAAAAGAAGCATGTAACGAGGACCTCCATAAGAAGCCTTCTGCATTGGACCACAAAGATTCGTGTGAACCAGATCTCCTACCCCCTTTGCTCTGTTGTTGTTTCCACTAAATGGTTTTTGATGATGCTTACCAAAAACACATGCATCACAGAAGAAATCCTTTTCATCCTTTTCATCGTGAATACTTTTCACGTGAACTACTCGTATATATTGCAATGTATTGCAATGGCAGTATTTTCGTTACCTACAATTGTTGGTTAAATTACCTTAAATACGAGCCTAAAGAGTTTACTTGACTTCCGAACAGCAACAGCAGCAACTTTTTTGTCCTTACGAATTTCACATCGATTATAATTCGACGCCAAACAATACATTAGACAAGTATCTATCGCTCCAAAATTTACCATTGAATGACTCAATTTTAACCAGCCCTTTTTCTGTAGCTTTGATGACCTCTTCGTTCCCAATTCTAATAAGCGTTGGTTCATCGAATGCTTGAAAATCTCGTAACAATTCCTTTCTAAAGCACATGTGATCACTAGCACCAGAATCTAGGAACCAACTGTCTCTCTCACCGGTAATAGACAAACTATTTTGACTAAGGAACGCGTCTACAATTCTACGATACTTTTACTGGTTTTCCCTTTCCTCTTAGGACAGTCATTTTTAGAATGCCGAGTTTTTTATTACCTAAACTATTAGCTCTCTTAGATTTCTCCATTTTCCCAAGAAAAGCTCCCGATACGCCGCTTTGCACACCCAATCTGGACTCTTCCATATATAATCTAGCGATAAGAGTCTTCTGGTCGCGTTCCTTTATCTCAGTTGACTCCCATCACTTAAAAAAATTACTGAAGCTCTCGGGAAGAGTCATGAGAATTTTCATAATGAGCATATTCTCTGAAATTTCCTCCCCCAGATCTTTTAACTGTTGTGCAATCTTTTGAAACTTCTTCTTCCTTAGAATAATTGAAAAATTGTTGCTGCAGCAAGTGTATATTCGTCTTGGACGAATAAACATAAACACTCTCCAGCTTCGCCCTCATTTCAGCTGATGTGTTGTAATTCATGATATGCAACATAGGCTCCTGTCCAATCATTTTTTGAGCTTTATGATCCAGCTTCGTCCATTTCGCTATATCGTCTCTTGTTTCTGGTTTCACTTTGACACCGGTCACTACCATATGTCCCATAACTCGCTTACTTTCAATTAAACTTTCATTTGAATTTTTTACAATGTCCAAAGTTCATTATCAGCAAGTTTTTCTATTTTCACGAGTTCACTATTCATGCTGACCAGACAACTACTGTACAATCGAGTGTACCTTTGACTCTCTTGTCAAAGAGTGGCCTTACTTGGCTGTATGAGTGTTTGCTGCAATGTCTCCATGGAGGCATTGGAGGTCGTGTTTGGAGTGCCTCCTCTTTACTTGGAGGCGATCCGACGAAGAAATTAGCGTGCATGGGTGTCTGGCATTGGGGTCAGTCATTGGAGATCGTATGGCAGAGTTATTCACCGCTTCTTAAAGGATGTCTTGTACATGCGGGAGAAGCCGAAGCTGAGCTTAGATCTCAACTTAGGCTTTCTTCTTACTGAACATAGTTCCTTTAATGCATTCTTACACAAAAGGAAGCTTAGCCAGATAAAAGATTGGTCGTGTGGAGTTCCTTTTGAAGTCTGGATGCATGTTTTGTGTTAATGTCTTATGTTTGATGATGTTAAGGATCTGTAAGCTATAGGCGTAAGTTTTCAAAACGGTGTTTGTGATGGCATCGTTTTAGGAAACTATATACTGGTGCTCAGTGAGTATCATATTGCCAGTCCTGGGCAATAAAGTGGCCAACTGGTAGTAACCGCAAGGTTGCGAAGATACGGGAGGTCCGGAGCCCCAAGAACTTCGGTTCTAGCCTGACCTATGAGTTGGCTCCCTTATGGGAGTACCATAATGGCTGTATGTGTACGAGTAAATAGCGAACCGTAGGACGGCAATGGTATCAATCGGTCTGTTCGATGTAGAGTTGCGCTGCAACCGAGTGCTATGACCCATAGCAAGGAAGATCATGCCTTGTATACGACTTCTAGTACGTACTAGTGGTGGTACTAATACTATTTGAAGGGAGTTGATTGAGGCATTGTATTAGTCATATTAGAGCGTACGCTCTCAGTGGAATAACGCCAACATGGCAGGTGTCCACGTAAAAAACAAGAGATGTTGTGTGCGTGTTTCCATAGTGCCGCTTCATAGGCAAGTTAAATTGCTACACATGCTTGCTTGTACTTAGTTTAGCGGATCTATTCGGTTAACAGAATAAACTGTAATTTCAACATTCGACATGGCACATTCCCTATATGAGCTTCTCCAACGTACATATATGCAGCTGAGATCTATTAGGGTTTTTCAGGCCAAGTCAAAGTTTTGAAATAGAGACGCTAGGGAAAGAAAAGCGCGTTACTCCCTTCGGAATGTGGCCCTCATATTGAGTGTTCAGCGTGAGGTTAATTACCCGTCTACATAAAAGGCCTAGCCGCAGATAAGAAAGGCTTCACTGTTGATGAGTCTGCAGCACAAATAAAAGAAAACGTTGCTCGGAATTTCATAAGGAATGTTTCAACCACTAACAAGCCATGTGTATCAGGATTCTAGATAGGAGATATATGGCCAAACAAAAGGAAAATGGAGACTACACCACGGTCCCTAGTCCTGAGAATAGCGTATATTTTAATTCGAAAATTTTTATTAGTGACAGCCTAAGGCCAAACTCGCTAACATCTATTTTCTACGATCTCTTTGACATAGCCTACGCGGAATCCCCTATGACATTGCGAATATGATCCAAATGTCCAAAAATGCTCTCCAGGAATGGATACAAAAGCCAAGGGACTGCCGTCAGCTAGCTGTACAAATTAACAGATAATGGACTTAAAAAAGAAATCTCAGGAAACGAAATGAACTCTCTCTATATTTAAAAACCCCTTTGATCCACCTGTAAATCAAGTTAGATAGTTGAGAAAGGTCCTTCCTCTTTTGATTTTTAATTAAAAACATGTCCAACCGATTGTCCTGAATAGTTCCACCCAAATTCGTCCTATTAGCTATGTGAATAGTAGAATGAGTTGAATGCAGTGACTTTAGGTGCGCTTAAATGCTATAATCCTATTAGTGACGACTTGACACAATGTCGAAGCTTTTAAACCTCCGATTGTTGGTTGGAGATAAAAACCGTTTCATGAGGTTTTAATGGTCACGCTGTTGATTTTTCTCTCCACTGTGCGATAACTTTTTTTTTTGTTTTTTTCTGTAAAAAAAAATGCAAAACTATCTGCTGTCCTAAGTTCATTTGCATGTCCCGCACAAGCCCTGGAACCCTTAAAAAATAAAAAGAAGCGAGAAATACTTCAACACGGAATGGTCCCTTAAGCAAATGCAATGTAATCCTGATTACCTCATCTGCATTGTAAAGCACTATACCTGAGAGCTGGGGCACATTATCATGAATCGAGGACAGTGTCCGTTTTCGTGTTCGTGCAGCAAATTTATGCGAACACCTCCCACATGCAACAATTACAAAAACATTTTTTTTTTTTTTTTTAATTTTTTTAGAATAATTTTACTGATGAGAATGATGGAAGAAATTTGTCACACTAAGTCTGCGTGACGCAAATCGTCGAGGTTGTCATTTCAAAGCTTTTCCACCTTCACCGGAAGGATCACTCTCCATCCCCATCACCCCAATCAGGAGGGAGATAGTAAATCTTTAAGGAAACGCAATTCATTTTAATTAAATTTAAGTTCTTCATCCCCTGCGTTTTTTTTTTTTTTTTTTAATGAAACTAAAAAAGAAATAAAGAAAACAGAACGACGAATGTGGGAAAGACAAAAGAAAACACCGCCAGACGTAATTACATTTGTGGGCTAAGGGGGTACAACAAGTTCCACCTCCACCATACACCATAAACTATACACCATCTACAACTAAAACCCATGCCGTTGTAAGCACTCGTAGAAAACGGCACCACAGCCAAAGGAGAGAAGATAGCAGTACTTTAACTTACAAATATAAGGTCGCTGGCATCTCGTGGATATGGAAATGAAAACAGACGGACATTTAGTTGGTTTGTCTTTCTCTCCGGAGGGATGTGTTAATTAAGTGAAGTAATCCCACGCGAAGATTAATAAAACGAAAATTTGCATAACATTTCCAATCCTCTATAGTAGCTCCTTCCTCCTCATATACTACCCCAACCCTCCCCTTAAAATCAGACCCCCATTTCGGCTCTGATGGCCTTTGTCTTGCTTTTCTTAACGAAATGTCTCGTTTTTTTTTTTTTTTTTGAATACTTATGTCGGACACGGACGGTCCTATTGCGTGATGTTTCCTTGTTTGTCTGTCTGTCTGAGTTATATTTACGCGCCGACCGGTAACTATTAATTAAGTGCTCTGGATTATGTGACAGGCTACTGGCGTTTTGTCATGGAAATAAAAATACGCTAAAAGGTCTACTAAGTACGGTTCGGTTTGGATTGAGACATATCTTCGTAGGTCAAAGAAGCACAGACAGAAATGTTGGACATGGCCTTCGACAGACAGATACACTGGATGTCATTTAAAGGCTTCAAAATGGGCCAAATTGCCGAAATGAAAATATTCAGATACGATATGTCGTTGTTGTGCCTGAGAAGATTGCTCATGATCAAGGTTTGCCATCATAATGTAGACGTCAATGGTGTTGGTCTATCACCTGTAAAGGGACAGTACATGATGTCTCGTATCATATCTATGGTTTTGCGAATTCTTATCCGAAAAACTGCTTTTGGACAGACACATATGTCCAATTGTTTAAACATAAGAGAACCCACGGTATCTGGATCGTCTACATTATTGATCAGCACCTGCAGAGTGGTACAAGTCTAAGCTAAGAAGTTTTGGAGAGAATGCGCCGCTGTGCCTTCGTTAATTTTCTAGCAGCCCAGCCCTTATAATTGGTGGTGCCAGTTTAAACAATGTTTTCGCCTTTGAGAAAACTAGAATCCCTTTTGCTAAAGGGTATGTATTGTATACTATCAGCATATTCTGAACGCTCTTTAGCAAACTATCCACAATTTTAGATGTAATAATCCCATCGTGGCCTCCAGGGTTAGTTTTCTCGAAACTATTCGGTAGTTGAGTAGGTTTTTTGATACAAAGGCTGACAAGCCTACGATGTCTGTTGAAAGATTGCCAACTTGTCGAACCTTCAGTTCAAAGATGAGATAGCATTTTAAAGCAATAGGCAGCAGGATTTATCTGAGAGTACAACGAGCTACTGATTTGTGAAGAACTTGTCCATAAGATGCAGTTGCCCATTCGATCTGCAACTCTCTACTTCTAGGTATTAAGATCTAGTGCTCCGACATCCGCGCTTGCAAATTTTTCCTCTGAATACAAGCTCGCATCCAAAGAAACGTTGATTCTGTTTATTAAGTTATTCGATGTTAGTAGATTTCGCAGGCTTTTATATCTTTTAGGCTCGGTCTATTTCAGCGTATATCCTGCCGAATTGAATGACTAAACTTGAATAAACGATCCCGGGTATTCGCCTACGTACTAAGCATTCCAACAATTCCAACGATTCCAACCTTCCGTTAAGTACTTGCGCGACCTTGGTTGGCGGTACTTAATGATAGGAGAGCGAATGTTTCCAGTAAAACATGTTCTCTGGTGTTAGTCAGTCTGCTGCCCCATTCTGTGGTCCGCCCGTAAAGTCGCGACTTATGATCAGTGGGGCTCTCTGAAGAGCGTCCACGATTAGATTGCCCAGCATTTATTGGTATTCATTAAACGTCAAGCTGGATCGGACAAAGCAGCTGTAGAAATGAATCCCATTTATTTTCGAAAGCTCGAAGTTTTCTGTTTGATCGCTTGTGTCTTGGAAAGCATAGCGACTACATATCCTGTTAGTGTTCTCGTCGGGACTTTTATTTCGTCCTTGGTCGTTTATAGTAGGATGTCCTGGGCTATTCTACAGTGATTAAGACTTGTTAATAGTATCTTCATGGCCTTTTGCTGGTGATAGCTTTCCGAAAAACTGGAAATTTGTTACTGCCAGCTACATGCTTCACATCATCTGGATGGTTTTTCTTACAGAACATACAGGATGGTTCCTTGTCGCAGTTCTTTGCTTTCTGGCCTTCTATCCTGCATTTCCTACATAGTTTGAAGCAGAGTTGGTTTGCGGATGCGACAGCCAACCCAGCCGGTTTTAACATTTCTAGCTTCTAAAAGTTTTCCTGTGTCTTCTATGGGGAAGCTGATTGTAGTTGTTTGAGTTCATCCGTGAACCTTTTGCAGAGACAAAATGTCTGCTAGTGAAACTGTCGCTGCAAGCTGGGCTTTGATGGCATCGATTATGTTGTCTCAAGGATAGTGTGGTGCATAAGTGATGTTACGTTCGATGAATCCAACGTTTCACTAATGAGGTCTATGAACTCGGTGATCTTGATACCAATCTCCTGGAGTTGTATAGCGAGGTGTCTTCCTTTTGCGTCCTCCTCACTGTTTCCAGTTTGGGGTCCGCCTTTATCTTGCCTAGTATCTCCGCATATGAGTGGCTCCCCCAGGTCTAGGTTTAGTTGGTGCCAAAAGACCTCAATTCCATGCAAAAAAGAGACCGTGTTGACGTCGCAAAAGAGATGATTTGCGTGGCTGAATCCGATCCCACATTCATCAAAAGGATTATTACTGGAGACGAGACGTGGATTTATGAGTACGACACGCAATCCAGACATCAGGCGTTCAAAAAAGAAGGCAATGCTCACGGTTTCCATGGATTACAACTGTGTAGTGCATCATGAATTTTCGCCAGAAGGCCAGACAGTAAACAAATAGCATTATTTGGGCATTATGAGACGTTTGCGTGAAGCAATTCGCTGAAAGAGACCAGAATTGTTGGCAGAAAACTCGTGAATTTTGCACCATAATAACGCACCGTCACACAGTGCCATCATTATTCGTAATTTTTTGACGAAAAATGCAACAAATACCATCCAACAGCCACCGAATTCACCTAATTTGGCTCTCTGTGACTTCTTTCTGTTCAATCGAGTTAAAAAACCACTACGGGGAACGCGTTTCAGTAGCCGAGAGGGAGTAATGGAAGAATCGCAGGAAGCACTGATGAACATACCGAAAACCGAATATAAAAAATGTTTCTGGATTGGAACAAGATCAAGATTCCGGGAACTTTTTATAATAGTGGTATGTAGTATGTAGTATGCCTGAAACACCATTTAATTCTGTTTGAGCACCGGTAATTCGTCGCCTGCAAGCTGTCTTCTCTTGGGTTCTGATGTTGCCTCGAATTTCGCGAGCAAATGTTCTGACGAATCACTTCCTTTCCTTTCTCTTCCAGCATATCAACCAGGCCTATTATTTGCTCATCTAGCGTGTGGAGGTCAGATTGCTGGAAGATTGATTCGCGTCTTTCGGTGCTACTTTGCGATGCTGCTACTTCAGCAACTGGTGAATTCAGCAAACCTTATCCTCCCTGAAAGAGATTTTCAGTGTACTCCTCTTCTAGTCATCCGGTGTTTTTGTTTATTTTGGTTGTGTTTATTTCTATTTGGCTCTGCCTCAAAGCTGTTATCAATGTTCGGATCTGCAGTCACCTGAGGATCCAATAGATGTCCTTGCAGGCAGTGAGGCCATGCGAGGGTTTTCACAGGCTATTATGAGGTTTTGTGCTAGAGCCGAAAGTGTTGAAAAGTGACGAAACGTTGTACGCACTTTGAGGCCTGCCAAGGTTTTAACGGAATGGAGCGCTTGCAGCATTAGCCTGAAAGTCATTTCTCCAAGATTTTACTCTTGGTTACTCAGGTAACAATACTACAAACGTTAGTCCACATAGCTATCGGTGTAATTCGTTTTGCCAGTGTGCCATAATTAAGACATTACGGGGCTCGGTCTTAAAGTTTTGCGGTATTTTTTTATCGATAATTTTAGTATAATACTATTTTTATGGCAGTATACTACGCTTATAACATATATATTTAGAGTATATGCAGAGTCACTTCCGGACTGGAAAGCTGCACATTTTTTGGTGTGATGGGTACGTCCGGACTTTGACATTTGCTTTTGCTGTGTCCCTCGTTGCCACCTTGTGCGGTGGAAAGCAGGTACATGAAAGACGATGCTTACTCGTCATGTAGTAGTGAGTTTAAAGCGGTTAATTTGGTTGAGGACTACTTATTGTGTATTTGCAGTCAACCTCTATTACTGCACGTCGTTCACTATACGACCCCACAGTCGTCTGAGCTTAGTCTCACCAGGCTGTAACTGTGACGTTGCCTATGGATGGATAGATCAATTTGTGTTCGTGTGCGCAAGCGTCTTAGTAACCATATTTCTACTTTTGGATGTAATATTCCATGTCGATTCGATTCGATTGGCTGTACCTCTTTTTCGTGGGTTTTCGTGTGACATTGCCCCAAGATCAACCAAGTCCAGATCTGAGTTGAGCGACATATAGTATACGATACGAGAAGCTATTTAGACAATCCCGCGATCTTGGGTTTAGACATTTGAGACGTATAGAAGCCGATTAAGTCAAATAAGGGGTGACTTTCTTTCATTTCACCGTAAAGCAACATTAACGGCTACAATCAGGGACGCCGTGACAGATGGGCACACATTGAATGTCGTCTGAATTATGGGAAGGATGGTGAAATGTACCTAAATAAACTTTTGTTGCTCCAAGTGTTTAACAGATATGCTAGATATGCCTTTTCAATCTTTCTGGAACTCTATAGAATCTATGATGTTATGGACGAAACCTTATTCAAAACAGATGAAAAGGCACATGTATAACACCGTAGATTACTTGTGAATAATCCTTAATCGTGCTCCATAGACAGTCCAGTTTTTGATCCAATTTCACAAACTTATATCGGATCTTTCGTCTTTCTGAATGAGCTTCACCACATCTATCTATCTACCTTTCGAAGCAGCTCTTGTTAAGTGTACGCTGATTAAAGATGTCACAGTGAACTCAAACGAGAAGATTCTAGTATCCATAATTTTGCTTGAATCCTATTTGGCTCTTGCTGAGCATTAGTGTTAGAATATATAAAGGGATAGATGTTTATATGTATTTAAAAAAATCTACTACTCAATAGTTTTATTGTTGAGAACTTGCTAGGATCTTGATGTTGCCCCCACGAAGAAGATGTAGTACCCATGTGCAAATAGTCTGTCTTTGCTGTTAACTTTCGAGTTTCACAACCAGTTTCACTGGACAAGTCCGATGCCTTCCCTATTCGCTGTGGTGGTGGAGTATTATGTTGGCATTAGGTACCTTTGTGCGATGGCTGATAATTTTCCGGTATACATAGTCCTATTGCTCTCTTTTGAATAAAAAGGTGGAACCTTGTGTTCGCTTTTGGATGCTGGTGAGATTGGGTCTACCTTATCAATTGGTTTCCACCTTAATTTTGGATTTGATAGTTTATAGCCGTAGAATAAACGGAATCTTTTTCTGCCAATTGCCATTCAGAGGAATGTCGTTAGTTTCAGAGAAACCAGACTAGGCCTGGTTGCGATCGCATTTCTAGTTATAATTGGCGTTCGCGACTTATAAAATTTGTTTCAGCTAACTTGACTTCTGTCTGATGTCACCCGCTATTGAAGAATGTAGGCTGGTGGTTTAGAAGACTCGCAGGTGGCGAGTCTTATCATCGTCTCTCTGGTTAAAATTTTGATCAGATGTTCAGACTGCAATAGTAATCCTGATCCTCTTCGCGGTTGTGGGGATTCATCCTAGAAGTGGCTTGCCTTCGGTACCGATAGACCGTCCGACTGTATCAAACTAGGTACTTTTGCCAAGAATCTAAATTCCGCATTATATGACCCTTTACTGTCTTTCCCTATCTTTAGAAGTCGTTACATAAGAAGTTGGTCCTAATTGGTATCCGTCGACTTGGTGTATACTTTCTATTGCGGTGTATACCAGGTGCAACTATAGCAAATCATACCTACATTCGTCTGCGACCGCCAGGTCTGTGAAATTGACGAAGCCATCATTAAAAATGATTTTTTCGACCCTTTACTGCAGGATATCTGTTAGGCCTGTCTTTTTAACTTTGAAATGAGATAAAATTTAAATAACTAAGAAAAAAGATGAAGTTTTCTTCGTATTGATAGTACGAGTCAATGGCTTTTAAATATGACTTCAAACAGAGGCATATTCGCACACTAATGAAATAGGACTCCACAGTTCAGAAAAGTTTCATCTTCCATATAGATGTGATCATTTTTTTTTTACAAGATATCGCTAAGAAACCCTCCTTCTTAGTAATATCTTTAAAGTGTCTGGAGATATCCTGCAGACCCACCGTTAATAAAAGTCGAGTGTAGATTCCCGTCCAACTAATGAAGTCTTTCTTAATTGTTTGAACGGAGGTGGCAGGTGGCTCCGCTACGCAGTGCGGTTATAGGTAATAATTTCATAATTGGGAGTTCTTAGGCAATCAAACATTCTTCTATGACCCCTATAGCCCCTTATAGACCTAGGGCTAGGTTAGAAGTGTTCTCTTTTATTCAGTTTAGTTTGAAAAAAAAAAGGCTGTCAAGGCGGCTTAAGGCTGCCTGATATCACTTAGAAATATTCGTGATATGACAATTGTTTCTGACAGCAAATCTATGTATGTTTATTCGTCGCCACTTAGGCATAGCAAGGTGATCCATTCCATCTTACTATACGACAACATGTCAGAACATTGTAATTCAGTGTTCGATTCAATAGAGATTGTGAAGGTTTGTATAAGATCTAGTCAGGTCTCCTTCGTCACCAAGATGTGTGATGTCATCTTTTTGCTATCGACCTGACTCAAGCTTGCAGACCCAAGATAGTGTGGTGGTTTGAATGGCGACTGCTACCACAAATTAAGGGCAACTTAACTGATAGAAAACAACTGTCTTCTGCTTGGCTAGCCTTTGTCACTTGCCTAGCCTAGTCCTGTGATGGTCACATAGAAAACTGTCCGCCTTTCTACGTTTGGTATTCAATTTCAACTATAAACCGCCTACCTACTTTTATTCAGTTCAACGAGATTCCATCATATTTCAAATGCACCATCCGACCATCAGCTGACATAATCAGCAATTGAAGTCCACAACAAAAACCAACAATAACCCGAACTTGATTTCGTGATAACACGAAACCTTTCATCCTCAACCGCTGCCAACAACAGTCGAAGCAAAAAAGTAAAAAAAAAACTGCATTCGATTGCATCGCCATTCCAGCCAAATTGTCGATTTCCACACCTGGTGTGCCAATCTATTGTCGAATCAGTCTTGAAAAGATTTGCCAAAATAAACGAAAAACCACCAACACGACTCAAAAAATTGCATACAACTTTAAAACACAAAAAAAAGCAGCTGTTCCACACGACGAGATAACCATCCATCCAATGGCCCATTCATCGTCATCCACCACTTTGCCAGTTGCCACTCTGTAAATAACACTCACGCTCCGGAGTCCGGACTATGAGTACGACTTCGGCTTTGACTCCCTTACTCCGATGCGGCGTGCATTCTATCCTCTGGAAACAAAGGCATCTGTGCAAACAGGCCCAAAGGGCATCGCATCAACTCAAAACCAGTCATCCAGACACTCGGTACGCCGAAGTGAAATTATCGCCCAAAGGCAACACGCGCCAAGGCACAGTATTCTTATGTCTGTGTGCAATCTAAGATAACCCCCAAACTTGCTTATCCTGTCAAAGGGGTGGTCGTGGTTGCACTGAGTCCTACATAGTCGTAATCATGGTCGCGGAAATGGGCCAAATGCTTTACCCTTGTTACCACGAATGACTGTCGCAGCAAGCAATTGGAAACAAAACAGAAAAAAAAAAAAAAAAAACACCGAAATCGGCTTGGTAATCGACTAGGCGGGTTGGTGTCCCAAAAACAATGCCAAAATTAGTTCATCGAGCGTTCGCGGTTTATTACTGCCACGGAACTGAAGAATTCCATGCAGCTCGACTGAGTTTGTACTGCGTATCGTTACACTAATTGGGTGCTCGAAAATGCACGCAGGCCTGAAACAATATTTTGTTTTTTCCTTGTTCAACCAGGAACGTAAATCATAGCAACGACGCTACACAATGCAGACGAGGAGGACAGGACAGGACAGCAAGTGAACTCAGGCAGAAAAATGTGAAAATTTATCAACAAACCATAGCTGGCTGGAGAACTGTGAGGGGGGATACGTCCCACCATGACGAAGTTCAGGTAAATGACTTCGACTCACTACCAGAGGAATGTATTTTTTTATTAGAATTCCGCGAAGAACTGGGTGGTGACGGGCGAGCATTGCGTGTTTGTCAGAATTGATTCCCACTTTTTACATACATAGAGCCGACCGTGGGTTGTTTTCCAAAGGGTTCCAGGCCTTCCATATGGGGTTCTGAGTACTAAATCCGCAACTCATTTCTAAAAAGCCAACAAATTAAGTCTCCCCAAAGTTGTATGATACTTTTGGCATCCCCAAGTGGTTTCATAAAAAATACGCCAAACATCATGAAAACATTATTTCGCTTGTAGATACAACACAGATCCTTTTTGTCGACATCCACAGGAACCCAGACGACAATTGTTTGACTTTGTGCCAAAGACTGAACCCGTCTATCTGAAAGACACCAAAGAACGACAATAACCGACAGCGACGAGAGGCAAATTAATTAAGTGACATAAATTTCACTTACTTAAGGAGAGTAAATTACTATAGGATACGCCATCAGTTTTACCAGACACTCGGCTGCTTCCAGGCACCCCTTCTTCTTAATTTAAGGGCTATTCAGACATGGTATTACAGATGCAGGGAGCCGCAATTCTCGGTGCCTTCGATGGGTAGTAGAGAAATCTTGTGAATACCTATCTAGGGTGGTAACAATATTCGTATCTGAGTGCCAAGATTTTAATGGGAATTAGTTGTCTTTTTTTATTAGTTTTCGTATTTGAACGGAAAGGGACGATGAGGTAGAGTAGAGTGGAGACCGAAAAATGCGTTCTCGTAATTTAATAAATATCTGGGTTTTTGATGTTGCCGTTAGATGGAAGAGAGAATTATTTAGCTTTTTGATGTGGCGAACAGGCACAATGTAGGGGATTTATTTTTGCATCCGAGACTGTTCTATTTGCGGGCTTCTTGGTGGGTCTGTCCTTAGATGTGAGTAAGTGCGGATGTATCTTTTGAAGAAATTTCCAAGTTAAAGATGATTTTGGAATAATTTAAAGCTGTCGGACGAGGCGTTGGGTAGATACTAGTAGGTATATTGAAAGGTGACAGTTCGAATGATTTAATAATGAAGATGTAGGTGCTTAGAATGAGAACATTTAGATGGTTTTACTATTAATTGAAGTCAGTACAGGAGGTTTTGTTTTTCCTTTCACCCTTTAGATGAAGGTTTACGATAGTATCTAAGGGGTGATTCATCGTGAGGTTTAATTTTCAATAGGCTTCTTTCAACAGATCACGCGCGACTCCTATCAAGCTGCTTTGTCATTTTTGTTCAGTATTGTTTGGCAAATCATCATGGAAAGACTCACACTACAACAGCGTCTCCAAATTGTTCAGCTGTATTACGAAAATCAGCGTTCTGTGAGAAATGTTTTTCGTGCGATTCGAAGAAATTACAGTGCGCATAATCGACCTACTGAAACCAATATTGCCAATACCATTCGCAAATTTGTGTCCCAGTTTACATTAGTGGACGATACTCGACCGGTTAGACCACATCCAGCACATAGTGAAGAGACTATAGCAGCTATAGCTGATAGTTTACGTGAAGACCGTGACGAATCCATTCGTCATCGTTCTCAGCAGCATGGCTTCGCGTATTCGACATTTTTCGGCATTCACATTCGACATTCGGCCTCAAAGCGTACAAAATTCAACTTGTGCATGAATTGAAGCCAAGCGACTTGAATTTGCGTCATATTTTCAGTGAATGGGCTCAGTTCAGTGGCTTTTCTGGCTCAATGGATACGTTAATAAACAAAATTGCCGTATTTATACTGATGAGCAACCCGAAGAGTACCAAGAGCTACCATTACATCCATTAAAAACAACGGTATGGGATGGTTTATGGGCTGGTGGAATCATTGGTCCATATTTCTTCAAAAATGAGGCAAATCAGAATGTTACCGTCGATGGCAACCGTTATCGCGTCATGTTAACGGACTATGTGCTTCCTGAAATTCAAACACTTGATCTCGGTTAGCTCTGGTTTCAACAAGACGGCGTTATGAGCCATACAGCGCGTAAAACAATGGACTTGTTGAGAAATAATTTTGGTGAGCAGTTAATCTCACGTTTTGCTACGGTAAATTGGCCGCCTTCGGACTATTTTCTTTGGGGATATGTAAGGTCACAGGTCTTCATTACTCGTGTTATCCGCGAGATACCAGTCGCTATGCTCGAACGAGTCGCCCAAAATTGGACCTTCCGAATGGACCACCTCAGACGTAGTCGTGGCCAATTTTTACGTGATATCATTTTCAAAAAGTAAATGCCGTGAATTGTTCTTTTAACCGATAATAAAAATTTTAAGTTCACTTTCAAATTTATGTGTTTTATTTTACATTATAAATCAAACCTCACAATGAATCACCGTTTACATATGTATATCTAGAGACAGAGTTGGTTGACAAACAAAACCCTTACAATTTGGTCCTTGAAATTGCGAATCTTCCATATTTGAGATGTGGAATCAACCAGTTAAGAAGAGCATTTAGTTTGTGGAGAATCGGCAGGATTTGAGGAACCAGTATATAGAAATATGTACTACGCTGGGGTTCGACTTCAGTTGCGATATATGAAGTCTGACGACAGAATGAATGCGACAAATAACAGGTGGGAGCTCAGAGCTCGTAGTACTCTAAACTCTAAACAATATCTCCTTTTTACTGGTTATCTACGACTGGGTTTCCTTATCAAGTAGTTTTAGTTTTAAAAATATTCGCGTTGGACAGTTAACTCTCCTACAACTTGCTTGCCTTAGCAATTCCGCTATTCTGTTCTTTGTAGTCGGTGCACAGGATTTTTCTCGTCCAGAATTTGGAGTATGACATTGTTGCAGTGTCCACGAAGATGCAGTTCGTTATTTCGTCATTGACGGTAGTTACTCCTATGATTCCTATCATTGTTTCTGTTATATCATGGGACATTTGCTATGACTCTGAGCACTGTTTTTTGAAAAGATTGTAGGATACCTATCTCTTTTGCTTCGACAGTATAACACCAAAGTTGTTTTCCGTACGTCCAAACAGGTTTAAGCACTTGATTGCATAAAGGCTACTTCCAAGTAGCCAATATATTTGTCTGAATTTATTTTCAAGCTCGTCGCGTTTCTTTTTAATGTGTGACATCCATTTGAGTTTCGCATCTAGTGTCGTTTCTAGATACTTTGCTTCGTTTAGGGTAGGTTGTTAATTTGGTCTCGTTGAAACAATACACCAAATCTTTGTCCACTCGGAAATTTTGTCCAAAGCCCGTTGATTTATTTGTTGTTAACATAGCCGTATCGTCCTCAAACGCAGCTACAATAGCGCCTTCTTGCAGTACACTCTTCGAGTGTAGAGTAAGAACAAGACGGGACCAAGAATACTTCCTTGTGGTACTCCGGCAGCGTCTTACGTTCGTAAAATCGTAAGTTGTTTGTAAAGTCTTTAGCTACAGCTCTTGCAATGAAAAGATCTACGAAGTCTGAAGTTTTTTCTCTATCGTTGGATCAATATGTCGGTTTTCCCGTCGAAATGAAGTCAACATTAAATTGCATGCCGGCTTCGTAAAGTAGTCTGCCTTTAGATAAATCGCATCTTGAAACCCAAAAGGTTCATTTCGAGTTAAAATCACCACCACCGAAAAAATTCGGTTCAAGTGAGTCTTAAAGATTTATAAAGTCGGTCTTTTCTAGTTCGTATCGCAGAGGGCAATACATGGACGCGATATTGTAGTACGAATGCTTATCACTTACGCGAACTGTACTTATTTTTCGTTTCAAGCTTTTTCTAGCTCAACAGAGATCGAAAGCCTGAGCTTAAGGCTCGTATGAGTACAATTTTCTTTCTGATCAAGATAGCAAAGTAAAGAAGATGAATGGCGAGTCCATTGCCCCTACTAACAATATGTTTCTGCAAATCGCTAAACTTGGAAACACACTTATAATTTGTGGAGAGCGATTAGATTATGGAACATGAATCCTCCTTCTTAATTTACGAAAAGAAGATTTTTCACAATGCCAACTTCTTTTAATTTGGGAAAGGGTTCATACGGCACAAGCTGGACATCTTGGAGTTGAGTGAAAGAAGATGTTAAGATGCTGCTAAGTGCAATTAATTTTTCTAACCTGCTACACTATCTCTATGCTGGTAAGACAGCTGGTAGCGTGGGAAGTTCATCGTAGAGCTAATACTTATACCATCATCTCGGAATAGCTTCTTACCGTAGATGTAAGGAATCAAATCGCTGCTTCACAGTCTATACTCGTAGCTATTGCAATAATCGACGCAGTTATTGTGCTCCGGTTGATCCAAGCCAAAACCTGATAAATGGTTGACACTTTGGACTAGCAGTGTAAACAGTATATAGTATGGGTAGACTGAAGAATTAGAATTAGAATTTAAGAGCCTTTTGTGAAAATGAATATGGACTTACTAAGAATAAGGCAAATCAGCAAGATTGGAAACACTCTGGAAATCTGATGGCATCTACACTAAGTGGAAATCAAAGACTCTCTGTCTTAGGCTTGAGGCTCACTCCCCAAGCAACCATATCAGAACCGGCTCACAATAAGTGCCTATAATATGATAAAAACTGCAAATGAGATTAATAAGAGAACAAGCATTAGCTGGAATCTATCATTCGTTGTGGTGACGAACGAGGCCATACTGAGCTATGCTACATAAAGATATAGACATATAGATTAGCTACTGGTAACTCTGAATAGAATCTTCATTGATAGCCCTGCCCTGCTGAACAGTAAAGGTACACTTCATTTCGCAAATCGGAAAAATGAGATTCAGAGCTATCAGTCTGACCGCCTGCATGTTGAAAAGCATGGAGAGCATAGTTGAGGTATATTTGCGCATGAAATGCTCTTCGAAAACATGCTGCAGACGTGGTCGACAATTGGTGCACTAGAACATTTAGTCAATCATCTCAAAACTGAGGTTGTTCTCTTAACGAGGAGGCAGACGACTGGTACGAATCGTTTGTCGATCGGAGCTAAGGATTTTAGTGTCATTCTGTTATCCTTCTTTTGACTAAACATGTCAGGTCAGAAAACATGAGTTTTCAGCAAGACTTGGATCTACAAGACTATGATAAGACCAACTATATCTTATGCGTCACTCATTTGGAGGTACAAACTCTTACGAAAATATCACACTATTGATATTCGTATCATGGGCTGCACCCTCAAAGCTATCATCATCCCGTCTGATTCAGAGCTCCTATTGCTTGGAAAGTACGAAATTGGGTCCATTTCTGCAGGAATCGTCTCGGCCAGAAAAGGAATGAGGTCGTTTCTTTACGGGCGACTTTAAGACCGATTTAGGATGCGCTGCAGATTTATGTAATCCTGATGATAATCCAAAAAATCTGTATTATAGTATTTCCACTCAAGCCGGGCTTCAGTCACCTGATTTCAAGTTGAATCTGAACTCACTCGCTGTTTCGAAACTATGTACTTCGACAACACCAGTCTTCCCTGAATGCTGAATTCACTGATTCTGGTTATGGGTTCAGGTCACAGTGGGATCACGGAAAGTAAGATCGGTGATGAACTTGTTAGGTAGAGCTTATGTCCTCGGTTAAAGTTCTATTGACAGCTGGATTTCATGTGTGGATAGCAGGACTGATGCCGGCAGACCAAATGAATGCCTCCAGTCGATCCTAAAAGGTAGTAAGAAAGACTAAGGATTGATAAACTGGCAACATTACGTGGCACTATATCTTTGCTATGCATCTAAGTATAGTAGACGTAAGTGAAACAACATTCTATGTTGCTTGCTTTGGGAGTAACGAAAGTACTTTTATGATGATATCACTGTGAACGCCAGGGCTTCGCTCTCATCAGGCTGAGCATACTCCGCGGTGATGTGGTGGGTACTAGTATTTAGTCACTTTATCGCTGTTTACAGTTTACACATATTTATGCTTACACATCTTTCTACAAAAGAGCATAGAAGGAGTACAACGGAAAATACTGAGAATGACTTCGCATAGTCTCTATTCGTTCCTTTCTTTGATCAGAGGATTGAAGCAAACATCGAAGTCAATTTCAGTTAACTGAAGGTAGATTCATTTGGGAAAGGATGCAGCGTGAAGAGGCTATCTTGTTCTACATTTAGTTCTTTTCATTGCTGAGTGTTTCTTAGTCTAAAGGAAGAGTCAATTTCAACACTATATGTGTAAATGTAACGAAGTTAAGAGAGCCACCATTGGAAGGGTTCTTAACGCGTCAGTGATGCCCGTACAGTCAGTTCATTGCTTTTTTTTTTCATAGGTTGATTTTGGACGTCTTTCCAGTGAAGGTCAACAAACGGCTTTGCCATAAGTGAGAATGTTTTGCTTATTTCTGCAATATTTTTCTCCTACTTCCGTTTGTTCTTTAGGATGATGACTTGACACATCTAGAGATACTCAGAGAGATGTTTAACTTGGGTAAAATAATGCAAGTTACCATGATCTTTCTAGTGCAGGGACCGAACTCCGTTGTGGTCGAGCTTACAGTATATTCATGGGTATGTTGGCCGTTTCTTCCTGGATGTATTTTTTTTCAGGTCGTCCAGAGTCGTCGGAATTTCAAATACCCTCACAAAAATTAGTCACAAGGGGTCAAATCGAATTAAGGCGCCGAATAATCCAAATCACCCCTCAGTGAGATGAGGCGCACTGGAAAGTGTTCTTGTAACATAGCCATCGATGCCCTTGAACTATTTTGGCCATTGCTCTGTTATGTTGAAACCATATGCCCTTTAAGTCAATTTCATCAAACGTAGACATATGCTTACGCGCTGCAACCCTTACTGCTGCGATATTCTCAGGTGTACTGATGGACGTGCGTTTCCAGTTCTTTTCTGCACAGAACCAGTTGTGAACCAGAAAAAAAAAACCAGAAAAGATTTCTGGTTCAGGATAAGACCACGTGGCGCAATATTGAAGCGATTTTGAAAGGCACGCTAGGTAAAAACCACTGAATGGCAAATGCAAATGCATGAGGCAAATGCATGCTGTTTGTTACTTTAACACATGACAAGTTAAAAAAAAAAACTTTAGGATCCCTTCTCTCAAATGAGATCACGCACAGCCGCTTGGGGCTTTCATCAACTTCAGAGCGCTCATTTCAAATAAAGAAGTTATCTTGCCGCACCTTGTATAGGGAGTAACGTAGTCTCCGTTAGTTACCACATCAAATTAAATGTTAATTGAGGACTATATTTCAGAATAGCGCAATGGAGGTGTTCCTATGTGGGTTTTCCTGCTTATAGAGCACCGACCAAATACTGCATTTTTTGTAACTCTGCTACTGCGTATTAAGTTGATTAAGCTGCAGGCGGTGCCCATTATATCCAGTTCTTGAAGAGATTTTTGATGGTCGAGCAGGTGTCAACGTTGTTGACCTGCGGAGTATGCTCCCTTAGGTGTGTGTTGGGTTCTCCTTCCTAGAAAGTGTTTATCTTTTGAGGCTATCCACAAATCAAATCATTTTGTGATGTCTATATATGAGCGGAACTGCTGATCAGCCAGATCATGTGCCATCAAACAGAACAATTACTATTCTGACTGTGCAATATCTGGGGATATTATGCAGTTCAAAAAAATTAACAGTGACCTGATCCCACCAAATACACAGCATAACCTTTGCAGATAGAAGCTTCACTTGGAGTTAATGTAATGAATCCATTTTTCATCATTCGTCACGATGCGATAAACTCGTCCTTTTTTGCAACTGTTCACAGGCGATAAAACGATGTTCAACGTCCCTTGCAATGCCCTCAATTCAGTCGTCAACATCGAAATCACCATATTTGAAGTGATAGAACCAATCACAGCACGTTATTTCACTTAGAGCAGCATCTCTGTAAACTTTTTGGATCTCTCGATGCGCTTTAGCCGCCGTTTTTCTTCAACACTTTACGCAAATGACGATAAATTGGCAAAAAATCAGACATTTTCACACAACTACAAGTAGATAAGGCAAAACAAAATCACTAATGTGTTAAAACGGCTTATTTACCATATGGGTAAGCTTGGTTCATGACGTTTTGGATATGTCAAAATCGACCAGCACTTACTGCTGAAGCCATCTATCGAAAAACAGCGATAACTTACAATAGTTGTGCACCTAATATTATACAAATAAAACTGCAGGAGGATCTGAACAGTTGCAAAGTCCTCAGAGTTTAAGGACTTGAGATCTATCTAGCTATCCGATAGTGTTCTGATGTGTGGTCTTCGAAGATTTCTTCTGATAGCACAGAACACGATAGCATAAGAATCTGCTTGGAAGATAGAATAAGAATGCTCTATTGGTGCGAAAAGTCATTTTTGAATCGCCAGTGTACCAGTTAAAGTGAGGTAATATTTGAGAGATTTGAGAATGATTCAGATATGGGATCGATTTTGATGTCGTTTAGTTAGAAAACTGGAATTAATTATTGGGTTTATGTCCGCTAAAATTAGCAAAAGCATTACGTGCATAACGTACTTTTGGGAACAACATTAAATAGTTTCCATAAAGATCAAGTGTTGACAAAACTTGGCATTGGTTATTCTGCTGTTAAGCAAAAAGCATATCTATTTGGTAGTCTATGTCGGTCCACTACCTTTGGCGTCCGCAGCTTTAATTGATAGTAAGGACACATGCTTACGAGACGCCATTGATATACAGAAGTACACAAATCTGTTTCTTTCTTGGGCTGAGTGCCCTAGATTGCAGTAACTGAATGGAATGAACCAAGGTTACTACCGTCGCTTTACTACGTTGATGTACATGTAGATGATGATTTTTTCTATTACCATAAGGGACACCGTACCATCTCAACTTGAGTCCAGATCAATGGCTATCATTGGTGGTTGAAGGTCAAAATTCGGATAAGTCCACCGGACAGTCATCCCTAGAATATAAGGGCAGGGTACTACTTCCACAATTTTGGTCCGTTTATAATGTTTCCGTGTCTGGTTTGTTATTCCAATCCAAAAAGAAAAAGCAAATACGGAAACGAATCACTGCATATCTGTCCTAACATACTTGTCCAAGTATCTACGTATGCCCAGTGCTGCCAAAAATACTGACATCATTTCGACGAATAACATTGACTTTGGGAAATTTGTTTTCCTTTTTTTTGTGGAATTTAATGAAATTCGTTTGTCGGGCGTGTGGAGTGGGAATGTGGGTCCGCAGAAGCTGGACACAACAAAACAGAGAGAAAAAGACATTAACAGGATATGGTATGTGTCATGTGCATGCAACATTCCCGTCGTCGGTCGTTTCCAACATTTTCCGTATTTGGGGATTGCAGATAAAACAGATGGTAAAAATAATTGAAAATCTGTTTTAAACGATATCTGTTTAAACGAAGGGATTCGTTTTATGTTTCTGCTTGGGATGGGCAAGGGCGCAGAGGTACATATTGCACACTTAGTCACAGGTTTTTTGGCATATTTGGTTGGTATCCGTGCACTGTTATTTATTAACCAAGATAACCAGAGATGTCAGCTATTAAATTTAACAGTAGGTGGTGATTGCGAGGCGAGGAAATGTTGCAATAAATACTATCTGTCTGTCTGGTGGTTTATTTTTTAAGAGGTGCCGGATTATTTTGTGTTCCATAAATGAAGTCTAATAGGTTGTATTGGATTGAATTTGGATAGAGAATGGGTCTTCCATTTCCTTAAACTGAAGCCAGAAAATCAGCATGACGCGGTGGTTAAGTTCAACGGCTATTATTACAGATGCCTGGGTTCAATTCCCAGGGAATACACGGAAAAATCGGAAAAAAAATAATTTCTTATCTTTTAAGCGGACAATGGCCAAAAATCCGTGTAAAACCGTACGTCCCCTTTCACTGTGCATGAAATGGCAAATCAAATAGAACAGCGAGTGGGGAGAAAAAACGGAGCTCCTGACAAGTTAATGTCTGTGGGTGATGTCGCGATTGTAATAGGCATTTTCAATGTCAGGTTAGACATGGTAAACGATGTGTGGTCGCAGCTATAAAAATTGCAATAATGGTGAACGTTGCGACTTTGCCTTGGCCAAGGCAAAGATTTGACTTTGTAAGTTAGTCCGGAAAGTACCAGCAACTTAGGACATTTTAATGTACCATATGCAGTGCGGTTCATAAATTACCGGTATAAGGATAGGAATTAAAATGCGTATGATTTTTATTTTTTTTTACATTCACCCAGCACGAGTTCTCAGTAACTTAGTAAAGTCATCTTTCCGAATCGTCGTAATTTAGTTGGTCATAGCAATCGAATGAGTACGGGACTCATTCAACACTTCCTGGTAAAAGTTTTTATTTACTTTACTACCTGAAGTCATGAATTTATTGTGAACTACTCCACGGATACCGGCCATAGTCATTCTTATCTAGGCCGTTCTTTCCCGTTAATGAAAAAATAGATTGTGTCAGCCAAAAAGGTAGCCTGATTCATTACTGGGTCATAGTACACATTCTAAATCAGTTCGAACTTTTTTGCTTGCTGAAAAATGGAGACAGAGTTGGCCGTTCAAAAGGTTGCTGCGTCTGGGAATTCCATTTCCTTAACTTGAACGCGAATATTATCTACTTCGCAAACTTTTATTGATGTTCTCCGAAATGTTTGTATTCTGCGTCATTCTTTCCAATCTGACGCGTTAAAGAAGATATGGTGCCACTTCGTAGGTAAGCCGGTTCCCTGCCATTTCGCATTCGCGGTTTTCAAGAAAATGGATTCATTCATTTTCGTCCGCTCGAACTATAGGCTGCGCTAATTGGAGTCCCGATTTCATTCGGACCACGACTTCAGTCCACCAGAACTGTGACTCTTGGTGGTTTTAGCTCCTCTTTCATGCGGATATCGTGTGTGTTTAGAACTAAAGCTAGGTTTTTCCATCTTGACCTCTTTCGGTACAACCGTACAACCTTTTTAGTTTTCCAAGTCAAGTCGTCAAAAGCAGCACCCTGAATGTTAATTTCAAATTTTTACTGGATCGAGGGGAATGATAAAGCTTTTGTCCGATAAGTACCTTGCTTTGGAAGTGTGTTCTCTGTGCAATTCCCAAAGGTATATCACTGTGGCCTGTACCGAAAAACTTTACAATTGTTGACAATTTGTCTCATAGGCTCCCGACACTGCATGACTAACTTGGATCTTATAATTAGCCAAAGTGTGTTAGGATTTTAGTAGTCGACGGAATCCTTCATGATGCAGGGGTAAACTGTTGGTGCACGCTCGCTTCTCGCTCAACTTTGTCATCACCCCGTATATCTCCTACATCATGGATGTCTATATGTGGCATACTAAACTTCTTACAATAGCGCCTAGGCGGGCCCGAATTTCAACCCTGAGATTAAGAGTCTCATGCTCTACCAGCCTTGGAACCGCGATCGCGTCACCATGTCTACTCCTGCATATTGGATGAGGCCCCTTTCATATAATTACACTAGGTTTATACTTTTTTGGGAAGGGTGAGAGCAGGGCTACGGCTATAGCTTATCGCTTTGACTAAGTACTAATACAGCTCTGGAAATGGATTTTAGTTCTCCAGCCATGCAGCTCTATACCACTCAAAGTACATGTTTTTTTTACTACAATTACGCATAGCCATTAAATTACCTTTATTTCCGGGACTCACTTCGAACACGGGAGCTTAAAGCAAGTATTGAAGGGAAAAGATGCCTTTGTTGCTCGTTTTCGGATATTGCGTATCTATTGTAGTTTCCTATCTGGGAAGTATAACCTCCCCGGTCAATCTTAGTCACAGCTAAGTTTTTGATGAATTATCATCTTTACCGACCTTCTTTGTCTGCTAATCATCCAACTTTTCAAAAGGAGTACGAGAGCCTAAAGTGGTACAAGAATGGTTCTCATGTATAGGGTGATTCATCGTGAGGTTTGATTTTTAATAGGCTTTTTTTAAAAAATCACGCGTGACTCCTATTAAACTGCTTTGTTATTTTTGTTCAGTATCGTTTGGCAAGTCATCATGGAAAGATTCATAACACAACAGCGTCTCAAAATTGTTCAGCTGTATTCCGAAAATCAGCGTTCTATGAGAAATGTTTTTCGTTTTTTTCGGAACTTACGGTGCGCATAATCGACCTACTGAAACCACTATTGCCAATACCATTCGCAAATTTGTGTCCCAGTTTACATTAGTGGACGATACTCGACCGGTTAGACCACGTCCAGCACGTAGTGAAGAGACTAAAGCAGCTGTAGCTGAGAGTGTATGCGAACACCGTGATGAATCGATACGCCGTCGGTCTCAGCAACTTAGCTTGGCGTATTCGACATTTTGGCGTATTTTACGTAAGGTCTCATCCTAAAAGCGTACAAAATTCAACCTGTGCAAGAATTGAAGCCAAGCGACTAGATTTGCGTCATATTTTCAGTAACTGGGCTCTGGAAAAACTCAATGAAAATCCGGTGTTTTAATGTGAAATTTTGTTCAGTGATGAAGCCCATTCCTGTCTCAATGGAGGCGTTAAAATTCCAAATTGCCACATTTGTGCTGATGAGTAACCCGAAGAAAACCAAGAGCTACCATTACATCCATTAAAAACAACGGTATGGTGTGGTTTATGGGCTGGTGGAATCATTGGTCCATATTTCTTCAAAAATGGGGCAAATCAGAATGTTACCGTCAATGGTAACCGTTATCGCGCCATGTTAACTGACTATTTTCTTCCTGAAATTCAAGCACATGGTCTCGGTGAGCTCTGGTTTCATCAAGGCAGCGCTACGAGCCATACAGCGCGTGAAACAATGGATTTGTTGAGAAATCATTTTGGTGAGCATTTAATCTCACGTTTTGCTACTGTAAATTGGCCGCCTAGATCGTGCGACATCACACCTTTGGACACCTTTTTTCTGGGGATATCTAAAGGGTCTTTAGGAATGGACCACGTCAGACGTAGTCGTGGCCGACATTTACATGATATCATTTCCAAAATGCCATGAATTGTTCTTTTGACTGATGATAAAAATTTTAAATTTACTTTCAAATTTATGTGTTTTATTTTACATTATAAATCAAACCTCACGATGAACCACCCTTTATTTTAGTTAGATAAGAAGTCTAAACATGTAAAGTGTGAGCCAACAGCTAGTGTGGAAGTTTTGATTAAATTAACACAAACTTATTACGTAATCGATGAAGAATTTTATTGAATAATAAAGTTCGATATATGACAAATATGAATGCAACAAAACATGGTTAATGTGACCACCGTGTCTTCTCTTGCAAGCGATCATCCGAAGTTCAAAATGACAAGATGACTTTTTGAAGAATAACAGGGTCAATGGCCACAATTTCAGTTTGAATGTTATTTTTGAGATCCTGAATTGTCGCTGCGTTATTGAAATAGACTTAAATCTTCTAATAACCCCACATGAAGAAGTGTAAATGTGTCAAATCGCATAACTTTGGATGCCAATCAACTTCTCTAACCGAAATAGTGCGATCTTCAAGTTTCGTATGCAATAAATTGATAAATTGATCTCTGAAACCAGAGATCCTCAAAACCCAATTCATTCAATTTAAAAAAAAAGTATATAGCCAGTCAACATGGCTAAAGGTAACATTATCCATTCATCGCACCTGTCTCTCCAGCTTCATCTTCAAAAAAATTAAGGGCCAGTGATGCCGCCAACCTATAATCCACACCATACAGCGAAACTCGTATAGTTTTTTCGGTCTTCAGAAACGACAATTTGGTTTAATTACGTATTCATGCATCCAAAAATGGGCTTTATCGGGAAAGATCAAATTCGATGACAAATTGTCTTGGCGATCCAACATCCAGTTAACAAATCAGGGACCTCGTAGGTGGTCCAAAGGGGTGGAAATGAAGATCAACTTTTAAAATTCGCCGTAAAGTGCCATAAGTGAGGCCCAATTGTTGACTTCGGCAACGAATTGAGATGTGCCTAGCTGATTGTGAACACTCACTTGATTTTCTGGAGTATACGCACTGGCCGAGCATGATGATATGGAGTTTGGCCCGATACCGATCCAGTTTCTTCAAAATGCTTCACCATGGCACGGATTCCGGATAATAACAGAAATGCGTTGTTGCGTGGTAAATGACTTCATGACTAAAATTGCCAAAGATTGTTTGACATGACTAACATTCAGTAAATGACAGTAATCGGCAGCCAACATCCTTTGACTCACCCTTTGTAGTATAATATGTGTCATCATGCATGGGTTTGTTGTAATTTAAGCATAAGTCAACAGTGCGTATTGAGCTGAACGAGGTTCAGACGTCGTTTTGTAGAATAGAAAAACAAAAGAGTATCAGCTTAGGTTCCTATTTCCCAATAATGTTTAGGAAAGTATATACATACAAAGCCAATATGGATATGTAGGTACAGTGGACTGAAATCACTTTGGACCCTCCTCCCTCCGGATGTTCTACAATTCATTTCAATCTACTCATATCTTCTATTCGGAAGTGCTTACTCAACAACGGAATATCGTTACGAATTCCGATATATCCTGTCCCTAATTCAGGTCCAATTGTGTAGTAGACTTTGTCCGTTCAAATGAACTTTACATCAAGCGGCAGCATCTCCCCAATTATCCAATTACTTATCTCGTGTCCTTGTTCTTCAACTTAATGGGACTTCTAAGACCCTCCGATCCATCTGTTTTCTGTTTCCCCCATTTCTTGCGTTTTCTTTCGCTTCCTTTCGCCCATTTTAACTAAACAAATTACAATATTTTCGTGAACTTTACTTTGGTTGAAAGGAAAACACGAAAACACAAACACTCCCCATCTGTCTGCCGTCTTTTCGTCGGCCTTTAGACAGAACTGTTAGTAAAATAATTAAAGAAACCCATTTACCTGACGAAAGAGTCCTTTTGATTATTTCTTTTTTGTTGGTTTTGTTTTTCTTTGTTTTTCCTCCTCCGTTTCGTCCTTTGTATTCTCCTTTTTTGTGCTAAGAACTTTCAACGACTTATTTATGCATCATCGCAAATGAAATTTTCTCCACCTTAAATATGGAAGAAACGAAAAGAAAAGAAATGAAATGACGGCCCTGAGTCCTGTTGTTCCTTACTTGCTTATGGTGTCTTACTTCTCTCATCCTGCGTCTTGCTATTTTAGATTGGGTTTTCTTCATGTCATTCACGTCTTTCATTCGAGTCGTTCATTTCTGTCGACTGGAAATTGTAATTTAACAAATGCCGATAAGTGTAAGTAAGTAAGCCTTAAGGATATTCGCCTCTTCTATGGCTTCCTTTACCGGTGGATTGTGCAGATACTTTTTTTTTCTTCTTTTCGTTTTATTACACAATTTCTTGACAGACTCTCTGGTGTGGCAGAGCCATGACTGTATAATGGTATTTTGTATGAATTCAACTGACACATGCAGAGTCAGGAGCAGCTTCTCCTAAAGACCCCCGAAGACGAAGACAATTCCAAAAGGTCGAATAAGCCGAGAGCAGGAGCTGGAAAATGGGAATAAAAATTTATTAGCGGGAAGAAAGTAATACGTCCCTTCAATTGTATTGAGGGGGATTATTGATATTACTCCTTTGTGCGAGGATTTTGGGATGTGTTTTTGTCACATTCTAGCTTGCCAAATCGTCGAGTTGGGATGGTGTAATACGAATGAGGGTTACATGGGTTAATCGGGAGTATAGTAGGAGTCTTTTCCATCTTCGTTTTTTTTTTTTTTTTAATTACGTGTTATGGTGTTTTTATTTAATTTGGCACCCTTTCCCCAGGGTGGATATCTGCTAATGGTTGGTTAGATTGGAGATATTTCAGCAAATATTTTCGACGAGGGGCTCCTGAAAAAGAGTCTCCAGCACATGTTTATTGTCTTTTGTTCGTGTTTCTGTGTCTTTGAGAAATGTTTTGGTTGAAAGCAAATCGCAGTAATACAACTTTTTTCTTTTTTTCTTTTCAGGTACGTTTTGGGGAAGGGATTTGAGTTAACATCATATACATACCATACATAAATGTCTGGGAGAGAGAGAGAGAAAATTTTTGTGAGTAATAAAATATTAAGGACATTACGGGGTAGAACTGGGTTTACTTTGAAGACACGTCTGTGTGCTCATATTTGGAATAACTCTCCAGAATTCTTAGCGTGAGTCATTTGGTTTTATTTATTAACTTTGACCGACTTGTAAAGCATTCAAAGTGGAAGTGTAGGTGACACACGGATAGTCCTTTTTATTTAGGCATTCAAATGTTTGCAATCAATTTGTGGTACTGACGGGGCCAAATAATTAATATCGGTGCCTCTGTACCGATATACTGTATGTGCCTATATACATGAATGTATGGAGGAATGTTGATAATCTGGTATTTGAACTTATTGCCGTACTTATACAAACCTCCTGCCTAAGGTACCTGTGCCTCTCATCCTCTTTAAATCCAAACGCAATGTTTTCAATTGATTACTTAATTACTTAAGGTTGCGCTACAGTTCAATCTTTAGCTCGTTGCCTCCCCCTTCCACTTGCAAGTGCCACCTGAGTCGTGGTCTTCCTCTTTTTCGCTGTCCCTCTGGGGTCCTGCTAGTCAATTGCCTTCTAGCCCGAAGAAGCAGCGATTGGCAAGAGTAAAGCTTCGTTTGATCTCAGCGCTGGTGTCGTTGCCTGAATTAAAAGCGGAACCTCAGTAGATAAAGCCCTTTTTCGCTGTCCCTCTGGGGTCCTGCTAGTCAATTGCCTTCTAGCCCGAAGAAGCAGCGATTGGCAAGAGTAAAGCTTCGTTTGATCTCAGCGCTGGTGTCGTTGCCTGAATTAAAAGCGGAACCTCAGTAGATAAAGCCCTTAACTACCTCGAAATTATATCGGTCGAGAGAGACGTTCTCGTTTGGATGTTCATTCTTGTTGACAGCATGTACTTGATCTTGCTCTCGTTGACCGCTAAACCCATCCTCGCCGCTTCCGTCCCAATACCTACGAAATCACCACTGACATCATGTTGCTTTCTTCCGATTATGTTAGTGTCATCGGTATATGCGAGTAATTGTACAGTCTTTTGAAAGATTGTGTCTCTTGTGTTGGCGCGTGAGTTATGCACTAGACAGCATGACTGCGCATCGCCTTGTCTTAATCCTTTTATGACATCAAATGTCTTGGTAAGTTCTTTACCGACCTTGATGGAGCAGCATGCATTCTCCATCGTTATCCAACACAAGCGTACGAGTTTGGCAAGCATTCCAAACTAGGCATTCCTCTGTATAGTTCGTCTCTATAGATGCTGTCATACGCGGCATTAAAATCAATGAAAAGATGGTGTGCATCTTGTGTCGATGGTAGACTTTCCTGTAACCACACTGATATGAACCAATCAGATTGTTAAAGAACGGCTTCAGGCGCAGATAGGATCTTGTAGGCGATGTTAAGAAAACTAATACCTCTGTAGTTGGCGCAGTTCAGAGGGTCTTCCTTTTTCAGTATCAAACAAACAATGCCGAAATTCCATTCATCTGATATACTTTCGTCCGACCATATTTTACAGATATGGTTAGCAGTTTTGTTGGACCTAAACTTTTTCATCCAAGTCAGGTGGACGGAATTGTTGGCTTACATCGTCCGGGTTGAAAGGTCATCGTCGTTGTCGAGTCTACAGAAATGAAATGCTCTTTCCGAATCTTCAGCACCGACTGCGACTCTACTAAGAGGTTCCCTTGTTGGTCTCTGCAGGTTCCAATTCGGGGTTTGCATCCGTGCCAATCTGGTTGACGGTTGATTGACCAGGAGTTCTTCAAGTCCTAGATGTGGGAACATCGTGTTGACTACGAGAATATTTTGCCTTGCGGCAAAGTTAATAAGCCTGACTTCGTTATCGGAAGTGGTCTCGTTCAGGCAATACCTTTCGACAGTACCATCAAAGGTGCCCTATCTTGCATTAAAATCACCGAGGAAAACCTTAATGTCATAGCTATGACATGAATCCGCATCAAAGTGGTAATATCTGCATTTCAACAGTCCAGGGCCTCCGGCAGCTGTCCGGCTGCACGTAGTTTATAAAGGGACCTAACATTTTACGTGAGGATCCGAAGTTCGTTGTCCTTGTTTCATTTGCTGCCGTTGCTCCATTAAGAGCTCGTCCACCATCATCCTGAGCTCCAATTATGTCAGAGTAGCCCGGATAAATTTTTTTTTTTTTTTTTCAGGATTTTACTTCACCGTTGAGTTCATCTAGGGAATCGATCCGCTGTCCCATTTGTTGTGCTGCTAGTTTTGTTTGCTGGTCAGCACTCGCGCTTATAATTTTGGCAAGTCAAGCCCGGATGAACATCGAATACGTTGCTACTTACGAATAAAGTTGCTACTAACTGCAGCAGCATATAGTTGATAAACCAAAATACGATTGTACGACAATTTTCGTACACTTACCCAAATAGGCTTAACATCAGAGGATTTATCAAAATGCTTCCCTGGCAGATCACAAGAGATGTAAGCTTGACATTTCGGAAAATGAAAAAGAGGGCTTCTATCGAAAAATAACTCTAAAACTGAAAAATGTGCTGAAATTTTCTCAATCTATTGTTGGAAGCGGAAAATATGCTTTCAGGATGCATCATAACATAGGTAAATTTCCGAATTTCCGGCACATCAACTAGGACATTTTGGTCAACATAGGGACCTCTCCCTCTAATCATTGCTACCAAGACAACGGAAAAGATATTGCAGAAGTTCCAAGGCACTAATTTCATTGAAATACTAAAAACTTGCTCAAGCTTTTAGAGGAGAACCAGCATCTACTTTCAATTGTTCAAGTATTCAAATTGATGGTGACGTGGCTCCAGTGGTCTGGGATTCAAGTCCCCGACCATACACCGAAACATAGAAAAAATAGTTTCTGGCTTCTGCCTATGAAAGAGGCTCTTATTCTTACCGTCATTGAGACGGCTATTACGATGTATGTAAATGTACCTTTGGGTTGGCAGAGAAAGTTTCATAAATGATACCGTTGATGACATTCACCGAATTCGGAAAGTCTATGGAACATGTAAAAACTACTATGGCTGAGTCATGTACACACGGATGCCTTCACTATACGTTAAGCGGATTTTGGTACCACTAGAGAAAACTTCGACGCCATTGAGACGGATGACTCTCTATTTATGCACAAACTGATCTATAGCCGCCTCCATCAAATCTGTTTATGAATGAAGTGTCTTGTGGCAGCTTTAACTCATACAGTACTGCCGGAACTGTCAATTTTCGCATGGGATGCTGATATTTGCCATAGCCACTTAAGGTGGGATCTTAATAACTGCAATAGAGCGAATCGATATCTTTAACGCAGTCACCTATTGAGCGGTCATATTAATTGTAGCAGCTACCAGCCTTCCGTCTGCAGCACGATCCACTGCAACTTTAGGTCGCTGCTCTTTAAGAAAGAAGACCTACAAAAGAACGCCCACAGGGGATGTATTTTCTCCTATCCTCTTCTCGAAGTCACTTTTTACCACTTACATTTTTAAGCATAGGCATACTATCCTCTTGGACACGTAGCTCTATTCAGTTTGGCCAAAATGGAGACATGTCTCTTCACAAGAAAAGTTAAGATATCCTGCATCATATCACCAAAACTTAAGAGCATTCCTCCGAAGTTTTCGAGAAATGTAAGGTGGGATACTGATACCTGTCAGCCTGGACAAAGCATTGAGGTGGGAGGTGGAAAACTGAAACAGAAAAGCTCCAGATGCCCTCTACACTTGCATGGCAAGATCAAAGTCTTACACTAGGGTCACACCATGATCGGAAAACCAATTCTCACCATTGGAAAACCAATGGTCGTCACTGCATAAACGGACTAACACCAACCTTAAGAACCCTTCCAAAGGCGGTTCGTCAAACTCTACTACGTGCAGACATGCCCTTAGACTGAAAGACGCCCAATACTAAATGACCTCCAACGTTTACTTGAATTCCAAACAGCAAAAACAAGTTCCAGCTAATTGGTCCCAATTTATAACATCCAGTTGTCTTCAAGTCAGCTGAATGTATCGCATTATTGCAGTGGTCTTCTCTAACCGAAGTCTCAGCTGTTCTTCGGGTCGCTGTTTTGCCCAACTTGAATCTAAAACCGGCGCGCAGGGGCTCATTTTGACCTTTTGGCTTGCAAAAGTCAGAACTCTCAAACGAATAAACATAACGTGGCAGTTTTTTTTTTTCATGATCTTCTATTGTAATAAGACGTTCCCACCAAAGGTCATAAACTTAATATTTTAGTATTCAAAAGTCGATGATTCCCCTTCAAAGTAATGCCCCTTAAATACAATACACTTGTGACAACGCTTTTTCCAATCCTCGAAGCACTTCTTATAAGCACTTTTTGGTATAGCCTTGAGCTCAACGACATATTGGCCACAGCCACTATCCGCAACCAGTACCCTATTCACCAGCATTGCTTTTATCCACAAAACTATGGATTCGTCAACGCCGTATTGTCTGGCCGAGTTACACATACCGTCAAAAGTTGCGTTGTCGAAAGCACCCTCAACGTCGATGAAAATGCCCAAGGCCTACCAGATTCTGAAGCGCACTCTCGCAAGATCTTCCGCGTGGATAAGTGTTTCGCATCGCCGACAGAGGATATATTCGCAAGGCGGTTTTGCGTACATGGATCTCGGCCATTATCTCGATGCTTTTCAGGACGAAAGAAGTCTGACTTAAAGGTCTGAAACTCTTCGCGAGCGAGTAGTCCTCCTTTCCGATTTTCGGTATAAAGGCTACTTTCACTGTTCGCCAAGGTTGTGCCAAAGTATTTTAGCCAGTGCCAGCCTAGAAGTGAAGTTCCTCTTCAGAGTTGCCAGCAGCTGGTCCATACCATATGGGTATATACTGCCACAGGGTGGGTATATACCATCGGGGCAAGGCGACTTTAAGTCATATGAAATGGCCTCACCCGTCACCACAATTGATGATATATATCAGCTTCGTCGTGTTGTGTTATTAAGCTCACTAGCAGTTTCGTTGATAGAAGCTAGTTGTGAGCAGGTCCCGATTAGGTTACCTGGGAAGTGAGACACAAGCATGTGACGGAGAGTCTTTGCCTGCGACTCAGTACAGGTACCGTCAGATTTTCTGAGTGGTTTCAGTCTGATTGATCTTCCCCTTTTGAGAAACTGGTTTCCCCGATAGTTTCGACCTTTTCGCAAAAAGCTTTGTAGGAGGCGTTCTTCGAAGTGGGAATAAGCCTCTTAAATTCTTTTTGCTTCGATCTGCAAATATTCCAATCTTCCTCCAAGTCTTAGTCTTAAGTGACCTGTTAAGAAGTTTTTTGGATATTTTACGAAGGCGTTACAAGTCTGCGTTCCATCAAGGAACGGGTCGACATGCTAACTCGAAACACTTGGCATGGGTACCGTTCAGGTTATAAATAGCTTCCTCTAGCTTTTGTTTTGTCCTGAGCCTTGGCGGAGCACTATTGTACTTGTCGAGCTCCTCCTTAAATCGTGTCCAGTTAGTTTTATGCGGCTTCCTCCTCTTCAACACGATTGAGAATTGAGACTTTGCATTCGATTCTGAATTCGATGTATGTATGGTCTGACATGGAGATCGCCGGTAGCACTTTCCAGCCAGTAATCTCCTTAGCATACCTGTTGGATAGAGTTAAGTCGAATACTTTACGTCTTACTCTCGTAACAAAAGTTGGGTTAGAGCAAAAATTGTTGACAGCCAGGTTAGACGATAGTATGAAATCCAGGAGATAATTACCTCTCACTTTGCATTTGCTACTGCCCCAAAATGTGTTCTGAGAATTAGCATCGCAACATATGATAAGTCCCATCTTCCAAAAATCACAATATCCATTGAGTTCTGTTACCGCCTCCGGTGGTGGCGGCAGTAACAAATCATAGGGAAACTAAGTAAACGCTACGACGAATTCTGCAGCAACTAAATCTTGGTTACAAAATTTTTAGATGGTGAGAGTGAGTTCGGCACATAAAGACAAACTCTCGACCTATCCGATTGCTCGTCATAAAGTGGTGTGAAACCTCTTAAACATCCGGAACCATAAATGCCTTTGGTTCCTTCAGAGATATTATGGAGACTTTGTAAGGAAATAATTCGAGACCATTGTGCAAAATGCTCATCAGGCTGGTGCGTGAAATTTTTAGATGTTGAGATCCATGGCGAGTCCATGTTCCTAAATTGAGTTGAACGTTGTCGTCGATATATACAGTACGAAAACGGTGAACGTGAGTGTTGTCAGCCACCTTCATGAACTCTTTGCACAAATTTTCGTACAGCAGGCGCGGTGAATGCTTCATTTCGGCAACTCAGCACTCACCTTTGAAATAAGTTTGCAAAGCTTAAAACGATTCATTTCGTTCTGCGGGTCATACCTCCACTAGCCTACAGTTAAGATTTTGAGTGGAAAAAAGCTGTCAGTGTCACAATAACATTTGATTCAAAAAGAAACTTGAATTTCGACAAAAGAGTGCGTATGTGCCAGCAAAGGCGTGGAAGCCATTTACCCGATATAATGTTCCATAAGTACCTCAATATTTTATATTTTATGAACTCCTCGCGTGAATTTTGGAACACCCCTAGAAATCACGGGAAACTGCCATTGGAAGCCACGCAAACAATTGAGTATTCCTCACAGCGATTTCTGAAGGGGCTGCTGGGACAACTGCAACTGCCCTGCTTTAAAACGCTCCAAAATTGCAAATCTAATTGATCTCTGCTCTATAAACATCACATTGTCAAGTTCGTTAAGATCAATAATTCAAGGACTTGCTAGGGCATGGCTATCACAATAGATAGATCGACATCACGATACTTGAAATCTATTAAGTTATGGTAAATAACAATACTAGATTTCTGCTATTTTAGGCATTAGATTGCATAGGGTCCATATTCATGTACTTCGTGGCGTTTATTACTGAAAATCCATCAACTCTCTCGCATTTTCTATCGGGAATTTGCACCATTACTCTGTTCGACTGCAATTCCTTCTACTACTTGACAGCATATAACAGATGACAAATGGTAGTGCCGCCTTATTTCACAAAGCCACACTCTTTTTTTCCGAGTCTTATTCAAACAATCTATCTTTATCTGTGTGGATCTGCACTCAGTGCTCACATCACCCTGTCCAACTTCCAAACATTTTTCGTGTGGCAACATAAAGATAACTGGCATTGATTAACTGCTTAGCTAAAACTTGTTTAACTCAAATGTTTACCATTTGACCACTTCCAGAGTGGAAACACCAGAAAAAGGCTTATCTCGATGCATATATGATATGTATCCCTTTTATAACATAGTAGAACTTGTTGAAAGTCGAACCCTCATCTTTCAACATACTATCCCCAGGGGACATTTTCCTACCATATGCTTGCAAACTTTTATGCCAAAATCACCCCTCACAATATTGCTATTCATAAGTTTCATTAAATTTCATACTTATGCTGTACAGATTCATCCCCTCGTTTGTTTGTCAGATTGCGTTTTACAATTTAACATTTCAAGCCAATCAAAGTACACATCTGTGCTGTGTTGTACTGTTCTTAACCAGGGTAATGATGGCTGCAATCATGCGAAACAAAGTGACGAATTGTACTTGTAACATTCGAAGCCCCTTTTCAATGTTGCTTAGGGTTGGGCATACCCGTATAATTTTGGTTTTTTTTTTTACAGAATTGCTTTGAGGTTGTGTAAACCCTTTTTAGAATCCACTAAAGATGACAAGGTGATTGCTGATATCTTGACTACAGCGAGTTCAATAACTTATTGTTGAGGTAAGAAAAAATTCCAAAGAAACCATGCGTTGTCTGTCGTCAAGAAGGTCATAAGGTAAATTAATTTATTAACCAAGATAAATTTGACACTTTGTCTTCGGAGTTCTTTAGCAAGTGTCAAATGTGATTCCATATCCATTGTCGCAATCTTCACTTTGATCTCGCATCCAAATGTCATAAGGTTTTGCGTTCAGACAAAGTAGGTACACTCCCGCCACTGCCATCATGCCCAAAAACTGAGAGAAAAAAAAAAAAAAAAAAGGAAGACATGACAAAAAACAAAAAAAAATAGTGTAACTCGATCTTAAGGAATTCTACCCACAACTTGTCCATGTCTTAAGGAGTACATTGGCATTCAGCGCACTTATCCAGCGTTGCGTGCTCTTATGCAAGTCACACAGAGCACCATTATGCAAATTCACACTCCAACCCAACTCCAATTCCAATTCCGATTCCAGCGCACCGACCGACGCCGCCGATGCTTCTGCCACAATTCCCAGGAATGACTGGCTCTTCACAAGCACATCCAAAGGAGAACAAAAATAAACAGAACAAGACCTTCGTATGAAAACGTCTTGAGGAAGAATTTCAAAAATTTGAGTTTTGTGTCAAAAATTCGTTCCAATGAATTGACTCAGAAGAAGACGAGAGGCAACTAACGACAACGACAACGTCAACGTCGAATCCTAAAACAAAGAAGTGCTTTATACCTTCCATTTGGGGAAGTGTGTAGACGTAGACGTGCCATTGCACTGCAAATTGATGTCCCGGAGGGATTCCTCCATCTTACGCGGATGCATTCCGTAGGCATTGACAGTCCAAAAAACTAAGAAAACCCATTTTGACAAGAATGAAACAAAGTTGTGCTTCCCTTGTCGTTCATCTCTGTTAATCTTCGTATCTGTGGTTCCGCCTTAAATATTTCTTTCTCTGTTTTTTTTTTTTTTTTTTTTTTTTTTTACATTCCAGAATCGGCATGAAGTTGTAAACTTTGCACTGCCAGTTGTGACCACTGGCCAGGATGAGGGATTTACCTAATGTACTGTCAAAGTCTGTTAAAATGTTTTCGCATTCGAATGGCTCTCCCCTTTTTGGGCGGGAAACTTTAACACCAATGTTGTATGTAGTTCGAGTCTAGTACAATTTTTTTTTTTTTTTTTTGTATTTTTTTTTAACAGCTGTCAAAAGTTCAACAACATTTGTATCTGCGTAAATATCTGATTTTGCGGCAACGGTATTTACATGGTGAAACGAATATGTCACAGCAATTTCATGATTTGTCATTGAAAGTCGGTGATAGTGTCATGTGGGGAAAATTGGATTGAAAAATCCTGCCGCAGTTCCTGAAGGGGTTGTTTCCGATTTCAGGAGTGACGGATTGAGCTGAATACTTTTACGAGAATCGATAAGTTCATTAGGAAAGAAGATAAATACGTAATCAGTGACAGGAAGTTGACAGGAATGACTTTGTTGCACAGGGATGTACACAACTAGTTTGTGGTTTTTTTTTTTTTTTGTATTTTCGACAGAGTATTAGAGGATTGATGGACTAACGATGAAGAGTTGTACATGTTTGTGCAAGGAAGTAGATTTGATTGAAGTCGTTATTGGATTAAAAGATTTTAGAGTGTGAGCAATTTTGGAGCAATTTTGTGAGGTTATTTGTACAAATATTTAGGTAATTCGAACGCTAAAGGGCCAAACCTAATAGACTTTGGCGAGCTTAAGCCAGTTTAGTGAAATGTCTCATTACATGTAAATAAATAGAAATGTATGACTAAAATGGGATTTTATTCGGTTTTGTCAAATTTCGTCTCAATAGAATTGGACATTCAATGCTGAAATTGGATAGCTAGCTCAAAGCAAATTCTTCTGTTCCTATTCAGTGGATGTTTGCATCTAAACCACATGTAGTTACCTATTTCGAAAGCTGGAAGGATTCTCGTCCGGTCCTTAGGTGCCTTTGTGAACCTCCTATGGTACTACCATATTTTTCTGCCAGCAAGACAAATGAATGAAATTAGATTTTCAGGAAGGGACTAAATATTGCTAAATCGCCAAATTCTGATCAGTTTAATCCAGAAAAAATCACGGAGCACACTTGCTTCAGTCTCTTGCACCCGTCTACATACCTTAATATAATAGACGATCGACATCGACTTTTAGTCAATTCCTTAAAACAACGGTTGTTCTCTTTACGAGAAGAAAAAAGGAAGCTGACTGGCCTGACCCATCTAGAGTTTAAAGGCATGCCCATCTGTTTCTCCAAAGAAGCAAAATATTTTGGTCTCATTTCAGCACATCCTAACCGTCTTCCTTCTATTGATATTCATATAACGACCTGCACTTTTGAAGCTATTTTCCGTTTAAAAAGGCGTAGTGTTTGGTACAACTCGCTCACTGGAGTTTCGATTACTTTGCAGTATTTTGACTACGATCTTATAGAGATGCCGTCTGATGCACTGACTTTAGAACTCCGGTTGTTTCGAAAATACGAAATCGGCTTTCTCCCTGTGACCATTAATTGTCTATCAGGATCTGAGTCCTGAGTAAGTAATATGGTATAGTCGGTCATCACGGTTGATTCCAAAACTAATTGGTAATGCAACGCTGGTATTTTTCTGGAACACGATAACGGTAGACTTCACTTCTCGATGAGAAAACTTGTGTGTGCCTTCCTTCCAAGGAAGAATATACGTAGCGATGGATTATATTGTGAAGAAACAGTGAAAGCATCGCCATCTTTTGTGAAAGCCAAGCTGCATTAAAAACCTCGCTAAACTTTCACGACTTTCAAGATAGTGCCAAAAAGTACAAAACTGAATTCATTAGGAAGTCAAATTGCTGATAAACATGTTAACCAGAGCTTTGTGACTGAAATTTTTAAGACCCGAACCTACGTTATGATTGCTTGTGTCCTTAGCTAGTTCTTCCGTTTACAGTTGGGTTTCATGTGATCATATATAATTGTGGATGGCATGGCTTTCAAGGATGCCGTGCTTAGTATCGTCGGTATTTATGTTTTCTGTTTTTGTCTTTTTTTATAATGACTCGAGAATTTAGAGTGAATATAGTAAATATTCGCGTCCACGTCTGTAAATACAGACCAGCTGTTTTGGCACTTAGTGAAACACAGGTATACCCCTGCCAAACACCTCTCAGATCACTCTGATCTGAGTAAGAAACAGCAATTTGACCTTTAACGAGTTTGATGCGCTATCTGACTCCATACAAAGAATTGTATCCCTGTATCCTCATGCTGATATAGTGATTACTAGCGGTTTCAATATACACAATTCTGGTATGGCTTTGACATTCTGAACAGACTACATCCGAAGGACAGTGTGTTGAGATCTTCGCTGCGGAAAACAACATGACGCAGCTTGTTGCAAATGTTGATAGTCATACTGACAAACACCCTGGACCTGTTTTAACTTCTCACCCTAATAAGTACACCGTTGCTGTGTACCAATTTGAGCGGTCTTAACACCTTCCTTAGGAGACTGTCAGGGTGAAAGAAATGTTGTTTTGGTTATTTAAACGGGCCAGGAATGACGTCAACGCCTTTTTTAAACGTGTAATTATCAGTACGACCAAAAGCTGAGGCCAAAAATCCTATAATGTCCCAAAGGTAGTAACAATTTTTTTTCATTTGTCAAAAATATTAGAAATTCTGCCTTATCATCCATCCCCAATCTCATTAACAATGACATTCCAGCTGCTTCACACTTTGAGGCCAGTTCAACACTTCTAGATTTTGCTTTGTCTTCGCCTAAACCTGAGTGCGTCAAACATTCAATGGGACACTTACTTAGAGATCTTAAAATACACAAATCCACTGGTCCAGATGGTATATCTCTCCTTGTTCTAAAAAGATGTACTTCCTCGCTGGCAAAACCACTACGTAAACTTTTTCAATAATCCTACTCTTAAGGAGTACGAGCAGGTGAAAAATAGCATTAGTTCAACCTGTCCTTAAAAAATGCGAATCTTCTTCTCTCTCCTCCTATAGACCATTGCACTTATGTATGTCTCTTTTTTCCAAGATCATGGAAACACTGATAAATCGTCAGCTCATAAAATATCTCGAAACACTAAAACTTTTCAATGACCGGCACTACGGTCCACAGGTGATTTGATGCCATGTCTTACCGAAAAGTGGAACCAAAACGTGCCTCAATCTGACGAAAGCTAGACAGTTGCACTTGATATTTTTAAGGCATTTGACAGAGTTTGGCATTAGGCTCTTTTGTCGAAAATGCGTTCTTTTGGGATCGATGACTCTCTTCCTCAGTGGATTAAAAATTACCCTTCGGGACGTTCTATTCAAGTCGTTTTGGATGGTTTCAGGTCTGATGTTCACAAAATAAGTAATGGTGTGCCCCTGGGCTCTGTTCTGTCCCCGACACTCTTTTTACTTTTCATCAATACTTCGAATCCAATGTATTCCTTTGCTGATGACAGTACTCTCTGGTTTTCATATTCGTTCGTTTCTTCACGTCCCTGCTCTTCGGCGAACAGCAGCGTATGTTAAGCCACTAATAGAGTAAAATTTAATGCTTCCAAAACACAATGCTGTCTGCTGTCTTTAAAGAGCAATTTAAACACCCAGTCATTGTCCATGAATGGCACTTTCATTGTCGAAACCGAAAAATTTTCCACTCTCGGTATGTGTATCAACGACAATTTACATTGGAATGTTGGAAATGTCTAGAATTTCTCAAGCGATGTAGGAAATACTTTACCCCCTCTGATCTGGCCCTAAATTGGAGTAAATTGCGCACATCTGGTCGGATACGGACAAAACATCTCTGCACCTGCTCGATAGGGTTCAAAACCGCGCAGTAAAACTCATAGGTGATAACAATATCACTCAGATAATGGACACCCTTGAACACCGACGTAATGTCTCGTGTCAAATTCTGTCGTATCAGTATTTTCGCCACCAGTGCTCCATAGAAATCGCTAGTAGCATTCCGCCTATTCAAACTTTTAACCGTAACACCCGTCCTGCTATGAATGATCATCAGTATACCCTTAAGCCCACTTTCGGGCTTACTCTAAAATATCGTGATTCTTTACTAAACCGCACAACTCGCTAATGGAATGCCCTGATTTGCTTTTTATTTCCTAGTCATTATAACCTTCAGACATTTAAAACCAACGTTCGTCGACACCTCTTTTTCCATCCTCCTTGATTTTCCTTCGCCCACGCTGTGTATAAGCATTTAAAGGGTACTCAAAAAAAAGCGAGAGTCTAATTGCATATGAAGCTATATGCTATGACAGACTATAACTTTGAGCCGGTAAAAGACTTTGCCTCTCCTGGCTTCGCTCTAAATTTAATCATTGTTGAAGTCAAGCGAAGATCACTTATTTTTTTTTGTTTGAACTAGGGGGGGCAAATGAAAAATAAGTCCTTATCTCAAACTATGAAGAAAACATTGTATAAGACTGTTATCTTCTCAGTCCTTCCCGGTATCTCCAGCATGGATTTCATCTAAACGAAATAAGAAGGCTCTTGATTACTTTGGGAGGAAATTTTCTTTAAGATATCACAACGAATTGTATGAGTTATGAGCTCAAACAGGTTAGATCTTATCAGCTTCGATGGCTAGGATATTTTGCACATATGAACACCACCGCTTCGAACCGGAGTGTCTTTGAATCCTTACCCCTTTCAAGTGGAAAATGACCTCAGCTAAGTTAGTGTGCGCAACTTTGGGCAATTAACGCGATAAATAAAGAGAGCTGTTGGTTTGGGCCCAGGTATATTCCGCACTTTAGCGAACCCAAACGTAATGTATAATTAGTCTTACATATTATATTTAGTCAAGCCAAACGATGTGTTCCGACGACTCTAAGATATGAATGGTTTTCCCAATGTCTGTTAGTGAACTTTTCCAAGAGAAACGGGCCAGTTTTTCCGTTTCGATGGACTACAGTTTTAGTTTGGCGGACAAAGATATAGGTTCTCTCTGTCTAGACAGCGTATTTTGGGGCATCCTCTTTGTTTAACTACCTTTCTAAGTGGTGCACTGTGACTCTTCCACCAGGCTTCCTTATTCACTCCTACAGGTTTGTGCTGGAGTCGTTCTTTTTAATTCTTAGTAAAACTTTCGAAAATTGGTACTGAACTAGTATTTCTTAATTTTCTTGACCGCGCGCTTTCCCCTTTTCTTGCTCGTTCACTAACGGTTTTCGTTCTTTTATAGAATCGTAGGCGAGTTGTTCTGTTATATGTCTGCACGCTAGAGGCTTCGTGGCTCTGGTCGGATCAAATAATCGTATTAAGTTTACTGCGTCCAACAAATCGCACCCACCCGTCATCATAGCGGGGTAAGACTTTTATCCTTTTGTGACTTCTCTAGTACTACACACTGCACTATGGCTTGTTCAAGGTCTGAACATATTATGTTCACATCCAAAGGTCTTTGTTTTTTTTTTGTTTTGCGAGTTTGTCAAGAGTAAATCCATCGTTATCCTAGGTTATTGGTTGCCTTAGTTAATCCCATGCATTACCACCAACCTGCAGGGCCGAACCCTTTATGGGATTTCTTGCAAAAGTATATTGCTATCGTCCTATTGTCCGGTACGGAACTGATTATTGGAATAGTAAGAGAAGATTTAATATTTTATAAGAAAAAGTTGGTAGCGCAACTACCAACAATAAGGTCCAGTCTTTCCATTAACTACTTTGCCCGCACTGTTATTTTGTGTAAAAAGAAGGCGCAACTACCAACAATAAGGTCCAGTCTTTCCATTAACTGCTTTGCCCGCACTGTTATTTTGTTTTAAAAGAATGCTACCTACGATCATCTTCTGTCTATGCACGCTGAGAGTAAACCTTTTTTATATGCCGTCGGAGGATTGCCATAACCAATAATGCAAAAATTATTTTTCTATTTTTGGTGTATGATTTTGAAATTGAACCCAGATCTCTAACCTTCTAATCGACAAAGTTAACCACTTCATGAGAGTTAGTAGGGGGCACTCTTATGCGAAGGAGCATAAAAGATGTGAATACCTGAGTCACTTTGAGTAGTTTGTCCGCTTTCTCATCATTCGTTTCTGGATGCTAGAACAACACGTCGACTGCATACGCGACCATGTATTTTAATGTCATTTCTGTCGAGATCAGTTAGAATTTATTTGTATTTGTTATCATAACAGAGACGAGGAAATGATGCCCACGGGTATGGGATGCAGTTCTGTTTGCTCAAAAAGATCTTAATTTGGAGGGGAAGCACTTTCTTCAGATGGTTTCGAGACATAATATACAAAAAGTTCGGTGACAAGAAGGCTGTTACTAGGGGTCAGAAAATCGTTTCTTTCATCCAGCATTTTAGTCCTAAGTAGAGTGTCCAAAGAGGAACATAATATAATCATTAGTATCTTTAGCTGTTCTTCCATCAGTCAGACCTGCTTTATAAACGACATGTTGGAGTGCCCTTTTGACAGAATAGAGTTTTCAACATATTGACAGACACAAATCAGTTTTATAGGCCCTTCAAAATGTACGTTCTTAGCAGATATTGAAGATTTCTCTGGTAGTGTTTTCAGATAGTTTGTCTTAAGATCGTTGATCCCCTGAATCAGAGTTCCTGAATGATACAAATGTCTAGGTTCTCCTCTCTGATTTTAAAATCAAGTGATTCTCCGAAGCGCACTCCGACTAGTGCATAATTCTTGTCTCAATTCCGATCGGCGGGCCACTAACAGCAACTTGTCGGGCTCGTCACTTTTAATATACTTCAATCGACTTATTGAGAGCTTGGTCATTTATAGGGATTGCTGCGAACTTCTTATATTTAAGAAGCCATTTGTCTTCTGAGTGAGCAAATGCAGTCACTAAATTTTCCGCTTCTAATCTTCGCTGAACACGAGTTAAAAAAATCCTTAGCAAAGTGATCGGCGAACATGGTTAGACCCTTATACAAATTTAACCGAATCAAAGCATTTGAACGATTTTCTGTCTATCAAAGCGATCAGCAGTTAGCTCCTGACTGCGTTTGTGAAGATTCAAAGCAGTTGGTTGGTTTTGCCATTCGAGGATTTTGGTATACATAGTCCTACTTTCTCCAGGAAACAATTCACGAGAATGCGTCTTCGTTATCCTATAGGATGTCCTTCTTCCCATATGCAATCTTCCCATGTGATATCAGCCGCTTTAACAAATTTTAATTGATGTGTCACAGTTTTTGGCCTAAGGTTTGTGAGATCCCAAATAAATACTTGACATTGCAGCTATTTTACTTGCAGCTACAATCATAAAACGATTAAGAATCAAGATTTTTGGGGAAATTTGGTTTCCTTCTGTTCCAAAATGACTGTTCGGTTTACTTGACGTGGACTAGGTGTTTGTCAGCTATTTTAACATACGTATATGCCTGAAGCCTCGTCTGTTTTATCGTCTTTTGATTCTCCGACTAAAGACACTGCTACAAGCAATGGTGACGACGTTCTTACCATTTCACTTTGCCAGGTCGACTGAACTCTGTATGTCAAGTCGCTATAGCTTATAGAGTGTACGTATGTTGCAACTTTCCCTTCAGAAAAACATATGAATGAAATGAATGCCCAAGAAATGAAATGAGTTCCATCTGAAAACATCAGCCGGAAGGGAACGCTTAAGTGTCTTACCAAATACTCTCTGACCAATCGTTATTGGAGTAAAAGAATCGCAATAAATCCTCAAGTAGGTCAACCAAATGAGGCTATCAAAAGTGCCATTAAACACCTACCACATGGCCGCACTCTGTTAAGACAAACTCTCTCAATTCCATTGAAGCACCTTCTTATAAAAAGAATCTCCAACATTCCTTCAAACATATCTTCTCGCAATTAAGTGGATTTTTTCCATTCAACCACGCCATTGAGACGAAGGTCTAAACCCGAAAATGAACTTTAAGTACCTCCTTTCCTCAATAAACACTGATTCACTTTTTTTTTTCTTTAGCTTTCCAAAAGCAATTACAATTTTGATTTCCCGAGAATACCAGTCCAGATGGTGATGCTACTATAAATAAGCGCCTAGACAAGCTTGCCGCCGCCGCCTCCGTTTGCTACAATATCATCATCGCCACCGCCATCGATACCGAGAAAACCAGAGAAATCTTATTTTATTTAGAAAATCATTTTAATTGACCAAGTCTGTCTATTGCAGACCTTTCTGGCCAGCCCCTTCATCCGCGTCAGATACTTAGAATGCCCTACAATGAGTCCAGAGTGCGACTCATAAATAATAAGGTCTACTCAATGAATTAGCTAGCCAAACACGAAAGGAATGTCAGTAATTTCGTTTCCATCATTTTCTTCATTTTATTTTCCACCATCTTCCTACATCTTGAAGTGAGGCAACAAAACAAAAAAAAAAAAAAAAGATAAAAAAAATCCTGTACCTGTGCCTCCTCGAATCTGACTGAAACTTTCCCAACAAGTTAACGATCATCTCCCGCGAATTGTAAAGCGTCAGCCCCGTCGTTTCAGTCTGCATCTCCAGTGCATTGCTGCATGTACCCATAATCTCATATCGAATTGAAACGAATCTGATTGACAGTATAGCGCCCCCGGTTGGACAATAGATTGTGTACATGGACCGAAGCAGTTCCGGCGCAAGACATACGAGTACATACTCGTTCTCGCAAATCCAATTCGAACAGTTCATTGCAACTACAGTGTCCAGCCTGGGGACATTTTCTACAATAAAAACCGATCGCTGTCATCGACTCATGGATAAATCTATGTCCGATCGATGCTTGGGCTGGTTACGGATGCTTGCAATGCCACTGAATGGACACAACACAGTCGTCACCCAAGGTAAAAATAAAAATCGCTGGGATTTGCCGCGCAGACTCTGTACGTGATTTCGTTGCCACATTGGCAAATTAATTTATGGCAACAACCTAAAGGGTTGCATTGCTGCGTCCAATACAATTCGCATCGAATCCAATCAGTGCAGTCAGTGCGTATCCAGACAGTGAGGAATGACCACGAATCCAACTCCTGTTTATGGCTACCCGAGTTAGTTTTAAAAAGTGAAATGCCTAATATGGATCTGAAAAACTTACGCAATGGGTTCAGTTTGTCTGCTTTCTTTCTACCTCTTTGTGATTATGAACCGGTTAGGTAGAACATAGGTAGTTCTTGGAAGATTTTTTCCAGACCACAAGCAATGACGAACAGACATCATCGACATCGAGTATGCAACAGGACAATGAACGCCGAGACGATTTTGTGCAAAACCGCAACAACTTCGCTACATTGCCGCTGCAGATGTTTTAGGCCGACTCACCAGACCATCGTCATCATCATCAGAAACGTCTTAGGCTTTGTCGACGTCGACATCGTCATCATTGTGGTGCTTCATCATTGACCAACGGCGGGTAAGATGAGCGAGCACACAATACCATAACAAGAGAGAGTTGTTGTGGTAAGGATCAACAAACGAATAGGCGGTTAAGTGGCTTTTAGTTAAGCAATGCAACGATGGTAACATACGTGCATACAAGTGTTCGCTTCATATTGTTTTCACCTACGGCTACAACTACGTACGAGTGCGTACGTACCTCATTAACCAAAGCCAACGCCAAAGTCTTTATGCATGTTTAAGGAGGTCATTGATTTAAGGACTCGTGATGATGGGCGAGTAAGTGACGGATTATGGGAGCCAATTTATGTGGTCAACGCATTGTGCTTGAAGTGTTTTTGACTCAGAATTCAGTGTTTGTAGGTGATAACTTATAAGTGAAGGATTGTGACACATGATTTGTGTACCAGATGCTGCTGATGTTCAGTTCAAATTGCATCTGTTGGCCAATATGGTCACGCTCAATTCAGAATTTGCAAATGTTTTTCGACTAACTGAGGCTGATCAACAGAAAAAAAAAAAATAGTTATGTTAACCTTGGGTACTATACTAGATGGGCTTAAAAGCCGATTAATCTTCAAATTTAAAATACGGATGCATCGGGTAAGTCAGAAAAATTAGCTACTTGCAGACGATATTTCATCCTATTTACTGCGCAACAAAAGGTTAAGCTGCGTTTACAATTAACAAATGACTTTAGGCCGATAAACGGCCACCAGCCTTTAATCCTGTAAGTCGGCACAATGGAAGATAAGGACTTTTGAGTTGTTGACTTAAGCAGCTTCAACTGTGGTATCAGGTTTCCAACACTATATCCTAACTTGACCGTCTCCAAAAAACAGCCAATCAAATCGAATACGCGCTGATCGAAATAGTTAAAAGTGATGTTTAAGTGGGTGATTTGATGTCGGATTCGAATTCTTTAACAGAAGCTACAAGTACAATTGCACAAGTATTCAAGCTCTTTGGTTTGCATGATATTGCACAACAGGCATAATGTGCTATATTTAAGCAGATTATCTAAAGTACAATCGTAGATCTGCTTCAAGTAGGAGGAAACATGATCGAATGTGCTTAGTCTAAGGGCAAAACGAGCAATATTATTGTAAGCGACACTTAGTTTTCTTCTTGAGCCATAGTATGGACTACACAATATCTCACAGCAATACAATAAGATTGGTAGAAAAAGGGTTTTCAACAACATGAATACTATGCAATCCAAAGAGCACATAGTCCACCATAAACTACCAATAGTGGCATTAATATGTGTAGACCAAGTAAGAGTCCGATTAAAAATTACACCAAGGTTTTTGGCGTATTCAACATAGGTACTCTATTAGATTATGCGGCAATTTAATTTTGGGAAATTAAAAAGATCCAATCTTCTTTTACGTATCACAAGTGCTTTTGATTTTTGAGCATTTAGGCGTAAATCATTCTTAGTTGACCAATCGAGTATACACTGAATGACTTCATTCATTAACTTGCGGCTTCGTCAACACGATTCAAAGATCGGCTCAAGTGAATTTTTCTGTCATCAGCAAACATAAGTATGGAACAATGCTTGAAACGTCTACGCAGTTCGTTAACATACATGGAAAAAAAAAAGTGGTTTAAGGATCGATCCTTGCGGCACTCCACATTTTACTGGTAAAAAAAACGAAGACTGTTCGTCTCGTAGAAGATATTGAAAACTTATACTCTTTGCTAAGTTTTGAACAAAGAATGAAGTGGTTGAATGTGTCAAATGATTTAGAAAAGTCGAGTATTGTTAGGATTGTTACTTGGTTTTCATCAAAAGCTTTCCTGACATCATCAACGACTAATAGCAAAGCCGTCTTGCAACTACGATTGGACCGGAAGCCAGATTGGTTTTCACAAAGCAGTTTTTTTACTTGATAGATATTATTGCGTTTGCGATAAGACAGTTTTCTCAAAAACTTTGGAAAGAAATGCCGAAGTTGATATTGGTCTATAAATCGAAGTATGGCGCTCCTTGATATCTTCACGTGATTGGCTGAACGCAAGCAAGTTAGTAGAAACTGTACTCCCATTACTGGGACTAGGAAGTTCAGATCAGGTCACAGTTGATATTTTCAGGAGTTTTCGGCTTTTATTTTCCAAGACCAAGCTCTCTTTTCCTGAGAGAGCACTTCGATTCCGTATTTCTTCCAACTTTTATAGGGTTTTCCAATAGGCACTTGACAACTTTGAATTTAATTTGTGAACGCACTCTTTCATTTGACCATTTGAAGCGACGTACGTTCTCCGATTGGGTTGTGGAGAAGATGCGCCAAGATGATAATTTGGCTCATTGGGTTCGTCAATAAGCAAAATATGCGTTATTGGTCGGGTGAAAAACCACATGTGCTTCGTGAATCACCACTTCATCCACAAAATATAACTGTTTGGTGTGGTTTGCATGCCGGCGGCGTTATTGGGCCATATTTTTTCGTCGACGATAACGATCGTCACGTTACTGTGAATGGTCAGCGTTATCGCGCATTGATCACCGATTGTTTTTGGCCCGAGTTGGAAGATATGGACTTGGAAAACATGTGATTTCAACAGGATGGTACCACAAGTCACACAGCACATGCTACAATCGATTTATTGAAGAGTAAGTATGGGGAGCGTGTTATCTCAAGACATGGGCCAGTCGAGTGGCCGCCTCGTTCGTATGATTTAACGCCGCTTGACTATTTTCTGTGGGGCTACGTTAAGTCATTGGTTTATGCCAACACGCCGACGACGTTGGAAGAGCTCAGAGCCAACATTGAACGCGAGTCGTTGAGAATTGGGTCCAACGAATCGACCGCTGCAAACGTGCCCGCGGTGGCCATATGAACGAAGTCGAGTTCCATTCATAAATGTTTTGATTGTACTTCAAGCCAATAATAAAGTTTTTGAAATATCTCAAATGGTTTGCCTTATATTTAAAAAAAAAGTTCTCAAGTCGTTATTGCTACACAATAAAATCTTTTCTTAATCAGAAACAAATATTGCAAAAATGAGGTTGATGCTGTGCTCGTAAAGTGAGTAATATTTGGTAAATACTAGGTGGAGTTTTTTTAAATGTTTTTTATTTTATTCAATATAGTCCCCTTAAAGTTTGATACACTTATTCCAGCGATTTTCTAACTTCTTGATTCCGTCCGAAAAGTAATTTTCTGGAAGGTCTGCAAAATACTCCTCCGTGGCGTCGATGATTTCCTCGCGTGAGCTGAATTTTTTATTGATGAGCCATCTTTTGAGGTTTTGGAATAGATAATAGTCCGAGGGAGCCAAATCGGGCGAATACGGTGGATGCGACAGCAATTGGAGCCGTAAGTCACTGATTTTAGCCTTGGTTGCGATGCTCTTGTATTACCCAAAATATGGCGTGTGCGCTCAGTACTAGTCCTTGTAGTATCTACTGGCTCGCGCACCTTCACTTTTTTTTTATTTTTTTTTTATAATACCGCGCGCGCACCAAGGGGATATGAATACACTTTTACTGGCTTTTTCTCCAGGGCGCGGGCGGGTGGTGTAGTAGTTTGAAACTCAGGTGTATTAGGTTTCGATATTTTTCCCAGAGGTGGTTGTCAAACTGGACGGGACGAGCTAGTACATCCTCAACCAGTGGGTCTTAAGTACGTGCTAGTTGTTAGTTCGTTACATTTAGCCCAGCCAGTAACCACTCTAACATCAGTGTTACGTCAGAGTTGACGCCAACGGGATTTTTATATAACTACATACAAATTCTATGAAAAGACTTTTTCACAGAATTGCCTCGCACGGGATTCGAACCCACGACCCTCTGCTTGAGGAGTCTATGCATATACCACTACACCACGGCCACCACTTTCCGGTCAGCCAAGACCATTTCCTGCCTGCCGCTGCGGACTGGATCGGTAGTGGAGTTACGGCTACCACAAATCTCTCGAAACCAATATTTGACGGTGTAATCGGACGGAGCATTAGCCCCATAATATTTATCCAACTTTTCTTTTGTTTCCTTCGCTGTTTTGCCTCTCAAAAAATAATGTTTTATGAGAGAACGAAAATCGTTTTTGTCCATACTCAACATGATGCCAAACACGTCAACAACAATCAGCTGTCAAAACAAAACTAAAGACAGTATCGCACTGAAATTTGGCATATCTGTCTAAATATGAACGGACTTCAAGGCACCATAAGCTTTCCACCTAGTATTAGGTATTATAAAGTAAATGTTTTTTTTTTTTTTTTGTAGGTTTGGATTAAGTTCAAGGCCAGTTTTTTTAAATTTTGAGTATTGCTAGGGACTCGAATTAGAGGTTTGGTCCTCGTACTGATAGTTATCGCACGCGTGTTTATATAAATGCGTTAGATAATTAGACACACCGTACAGAACTCAGTTATTTTAATGAAGAAAAAAATGGATATTATTTTCGATAATCATAGTTGAGAGCTAATTCCTACTTTAAGGTCTTCAGCACGTCTATGTGGTCCATCGTCATAAGGCCTGATGACATTATACCCTTCCACGAAGTCCATAAACCTGGGCATATTTTTTGAGTTTTTGTCCTATATTTACGGCCGAATCCTTTCCTAAATACTATAGCCGCTTTTAATGTCAGGTTTAAGCTCCTCAAGCCATCCTTCTGTCCTCTATGAGCAGGTAAACGTTTATTAGACTAATATAAGCGATTTCTAATTCAAGGTATGCATCCAACATCATTGACGTTTTAAAAATTTCTAAGGGTCAACATCGAAAAAAGAGTAGCGTTAGATGTCTTATCACTACTGGAACACAAGTATGCTAGATAGTCTAGTCTACAGGTACGCTGCGACTGAGTTCTGCAGATCTTTCCTGATGATGAGAGTGTTTCTCATGTCTCAACATACGCAAGGCTACCTGGCATTCTCCTAACCAAAAACTCGTCGATCTGACTGCTCATCAGCTCCAGCATTCTAAATATACGTTTAGAGATGCCAACATCGACTGGGACCACCACGTTATTGTAACCAATGTTCAAATGTGCCAAGAAATGGAAGAAGTACCTAGAGAAAAGTTTACATCGAACAGCTACAATTGCAAGAGACTATTACAGCCTTTTCCACTTGAGAAATCATTTGCTGCTGCCAGAAAGGAGCACATAATACCAATTACGACATCATCAGCAAGCGATTATAAATGACCCATCTGATATGTTATGTTTGACCCGACCACCGCAAGGAAATCCCGGGCTTTCATCTGCTCCGATAGTCAAGACATTTTATAATATATATCAGAATGACGCGGCCATCGAAATACAACTTTTGTTCAAACAAAACTCTGAAGCGCTCCACTTATTTTGTAAGAATTTAAACAACGCCCAACGTGGCGCAGGAGTTAATTTCGTTTGCTACTTCGCCAGAAGTCAGGGTTCGATACCCAGGCAATGCACTGAAAAAAAAAACTGATTTCTAATATAATCACGATTTATTTATTTATGCCAGCAATGGGAAACCTCCAAATGGATAGGCCTCTGCGGAACAGTTTCTCAGTCAGCAAAAAACAGTAAAAGCCATTCCAAAAATTAATGAAAAAGGAACGATTTATGAAATCAAATACGGTATGATATGAAATCGATATGTTAGAGAAAGTCAGAGAAGATAGAACGTAGAAAATGCCCAAATCGCTAGAATCTTTGTCAAACTTAAATCCCGAAATTTCTCAACAACTCCTATGCAACACTGCCAGGGTGCCATCAGAGACACTCTAACTAATACGCTGCCTTTCATCCGACAACCACGAAGAAATCTCTGGTTTAGTGAAGAATGTCGGCAAGCAAATCCAGCTATACAATAAGCCTATAAAGCGGCGCTCCAACGAAAGACGAGAGCAGTTCGTGAGCTCTACGAACTCAATAAGCGGGAAGAACATCGGCTTCTCCAGAGGAGGTTGGACTCTAGGAAGAATCTACGGAAGTTTTACCAATAGGTAAAAAGAACGTGTCAAGTCAAGAAGACCCGTACAGAAACACGTAGACATAAAGAATAAGAAAACCTAGTAGTAGAGTCACAGTCATGACTGAGAATATGAAATAAACTTTTTGCAGACTGTATAATAGCGAAGAAGTTCAACATGCCGCTGTCAGGCAGAAAAAACATTTAACTTAGATGATGTTAACCAAAATGTCCGTCCACCTGACCAAAAAAAAAAAAAAAAAAAAAAAAAATAGTAACAACTACCATATGCTAAAATCTAACAAAGCAGCTGAATTTGACTGACGGCGTATCGGCCTAGGTCTTCAAAGCCGATGCAAGTGACTTTGGAATGACCATACAACAACTCATTGAAAAAGAGTGTGTGTCTGATTCTGACGGATGGAATCTAATCATCATTTTCCCGATCCCCAAAAAGAAAACCTCTCAACTATAGAGGTATAACTCTCCTCAACGTCGCATACAAGATCTTATCGCCATATTGTGTGAACGTCATCAGTGCAGAACCTGATAAAAACTCAAGAAACTCAAATCGATACCCACCATCGTTTCATCATTTTAAGGATGCGTATAGAGAAAGGCTCTTCATATATAGAGCAATGTCTAGTTTTAGAATCCCTGCCAAGCTCACCCGTCTATGGAAAATGACGAGGACGGTCGACGCTCCGTCACGCCTGACTGGCCTACGCCGATGATATCGATGTAATTAGGAGAATGCAGTACGCTGTCACCGATTCGTTTGCTGGTATTGAAGCGGGAACTGTAAAAAATAGTTTAGGGGCGAATGAGGATAAAACTAAATATGTATATGTTGTCAACAAGAAAGGACACGTAAGCTCGACGAATCGGACAGAACGTCACAATCGGCAGCTATAAATCCGAAGTCGTAAGGGTCTTAGTCTACCTTGGATCTGCTATGAATTCTGCCAACAATACCTCAGCAGCAATCGCGGTTTTTTTGGGATAATAGGGCAGTTGAATAGTAAGGCCTTAACCCGAACAACTAAGGAGTCAATATAAATACATATAAGACCTTGATCATACCAGTCCTACTGGTATGAAGCATGAATTCTATCGAAAGCGAATGAAGATCCTTTTGCATAATTTTCAGTTTCGTTTGTGTTGATGTGCTTTGGAGGAGAAGTTTCAACGACGAACTAAACGAGCTATCGCCTGAAGTAGGTAGAACATGTAGAGTGAATCTTCATCATTGCACCCGGAGGGACAACCCAGTAGAGGAAGATCTCATTTCGGGTGGCGCGCATAAGTTAAAATGGAACTCAACCCACTTAGAGTGCGTAACTAGAGTCAGTTAATAAAGGATCGGACTAACTAGAGAGACTTTCGCCACCTAAGTATAATAAATAAGTATTGTAGTCACGATCCATTACTCTGCAAATAATTACGGGTGGTTTTAGATTTGGTTTTGTCCAACTATGCCATTACATTTAGTCTTCTCTGTTAAATGGTCTTTTCTAAGGATATGAATTTGTTGTTGTTCCGTGTAGCCAGACATTAGTTGTTACCATAGTCAAATTACCTCTATATGGTTGTTTGCTGTTCAGAAATATATAAATTTAAAAGTAGGGGAACTAGAGCTTATCCCTTTGGTATGCCGTTGCGCAAATACTTCGAGTAAACAACCAATCAATAGAAACGGGCTTCAGCCATGTAAGTAATTTTCCCAGGTAAGAATTCGGAATTTGATATTTTTTTTAGAGGTAACAATTTTGGATTGAAGAATTCTACGATTTTTAGAAAAATCTTTAGAAGTGGTAGATACCAATGCCATGCGGTGAGATTCCTGCGAATTATCCATCAAGGCAGTTTATTTTTGGGAAATTTTAATATTTGCACAGTGCACTTTGCATCTTTAGGGTCAGAAGTAGATCTACGGCAATTAGCGATGCATAAGTGAAAACGGAATCACATGGAGTTTGCGCCGGCTTGGAGAGTAAACTGATCGAATTGGTGGTGCTAGCGATTTTTTCTTAAAAAATTCACCAAAAGTTGAACTCGGTCAGATTTGCCTAGATAGCCTAGAGTGGCTCAAGGATAGAGGCACACATAGGCCAGGAAAAGTCTATTGTGCTGCCATTAATGACCATATTGTCTTTCAAAAGAACCAATCCTAGATAGATGAGTCTTCTCTGGCCGGATACCTATGGTGGGTAAGTAATGGTTGCTAGGGGTTGAACCTGTCCAGTTGTGGTACCTTGTCAACTATAATCGCTTTAGCATAACCAACAGAATGTTTATGATGCAGCTTATGCTAAATTTGAATCAAAATATGATCTTCTTGATATATAGTATACAGAGATTGCTCCCCCTCTGCATAAGAAAAAGATAAGATTCTAATTGGTTGCCACGTGAAAACATCAATGTCCCGGGAAAGACAATGATTCCTAGATGATTACCTTGATTTACAACTGATGTGAACTGGGAAAAAAACATCAGTTTGTAGTTTGATTCCCATCTGGTGGGCATCTGGTAGTATTAAACGGTTTTCCATTGTCCACAATAGCAATATCATCAAAAAAGGCAGTCGGCTTTCTGTCTCTATTATCATACTTAGTAACCTTCCTTATTATGGATGGTAGTTTACAGGAAGGTCTGGGCTTTAGCAATACTGAGACAAATCCCTACTTAGTAGCCTGCACTTACATCCATTGTTGAAGTTGGTTGAAGTCCTTTTCCAACTGCATGCGCAACCAATGCTGCGTTGTCCTACTGAAACGAAACGAAATTACATTACCACATTACCAAATATTCCATCAGAAGCCATATAATCAAAACAGCCAAGGGAGTTATCATCCGTTCTAGAAAAGCCCATGCGTCTACGCAGTATTAGCAGACACAGGTCGTGTAAAGCGTCATAGATGCTGTCATATGCGGTCGAGGAATTAATTCAAAATGGTATCAATGTGGACTTCTAGGACTTAATTAAAGATCCGCAGAGGTGTGAAATTTTAATGAGTGCTGGACTAACCAGCTCTTGGTACTAGACTAGTAGGGATCTTGTTTGCGATGTTCACTCGTAGCAGGCTTATGGCATTATATTTGATGCAGTTCAGGGGATCCAATCTCTTCATCATCACACAAACGGTGCTGTGATTCCATTCATCCTCTGACCAAATTTTGCGGATGAGCTGGTGCATGCTCTTCACCCAATCATTTCCTTTATATCAAACAAAAGTGGTTCTCCTAAATTATCAGCACCGAGGTCGTTGTAGCAGGCCCTATCATGGTCAAAAAGAGCACCATATTTTCAGATTGCCGAATCGCAATAAGTATGGACCTGCCAGGTCCATGATCCTTAAAGTTTTGGTTTAGTATTCGACTCAGAGTAACTCTTTTGATGTTACAATATATACAAAAGGATAATTGCATACTGAAGAGAGGGTAAGTGCCTTCCATCGATATAAATAAATCGAGCCAATCCCAATGCTTTCTTGAAGCAGGAACAAAATAGATTTACATCTCGTCAAGATTATATCTAAAGCCTACAACACTACCTGTTGAGTCTGAGGACGGTTAATGAGGACAATCGGTTTTCCTTTTGAGTTGTTCAGTAGCAGCTGTTCTTTGATGACAACACCACAAAGTCTGCCCTTGGCAGGATTAGAAAGCGCAATATATAGTAAAAACAAAAACCAAATTCCTCAATCAATTTGTTTACCATTGTATCAAGCAAATCCACTTGAATTGCCTCATATAACTCCATCTCATGTTTCACTTTGTCTTATCCCACAAAGTGATGGCTGATGGCACAAAATTGCCACTGCTCTTAGCACAATCTGCCCCAGGGAGAGGCAAATGCAAATTTGATGTGTTTATTCCTGATTACTTACCGCAAGACAACAAAATGTGCATTCACCTCAAATTACCTGTTGTGAACCGCATAGTACGAGTAAATATTATCCAACCATCCACACCCCCTCTGTGTGTCACCATATAACCAGTCACAATCTACCACTGTGCAACTCCAAGGAACCACTCTATGTACTTGTGTAAAAGATGACCATTCCCGCACCCAGGTCCGGCAAATAGTGATGCTTTGGAGGCGCACTCTGGCACCCAACCTTTTATTCGAGGAGCCAAATTTACCATGCAAATGAGTTGTCAAACTTCAGGGGAGAGAAATATAATTTGATATCACCACTCGTTCTCGAATTAATATTAATAAATTATTTCGAAAAATACACCTTGAGACTGAGACTGAGATTGAGATGTAGATACGAATGCTAGCACAAGTCAAAGCACCAAATGCAAACTAAAAAATATCTGTTTCTTGGGTCCACTCAGTCAACCGTCCAATCGGAGAGAAACAATAACGATAATTACACGCAAATATTTCCATAGCCAGTCGGACAGCTTCCTACTCAGGTGTCGCACAAGGCGTCACAAATCCTGGCGCTCTAAGACTTAGGCTGCACCACAGACCCCACACTCTGCATCTCCGGTGAATTGAAAGTAACATTGAATGAAACAACTGAATACTTGTGTATCTGTATCTGCATCTGCAACTGTAAGAACTCACAATCTCACTGTGTTTACTTGTTTTGAGTTGATTTAACATTTTATGCGCATCACCTCCCACCACGCCTGTTTGTGATGTGCTCTCGCCATGTCAATCTCAATCAACATCATTAAGCCTCGTCGCAGCGCAGACAAAAATCTTATGCGACAAGTCATCACCTTTTTTATTTGCTGCCGTTACTGTTCGGATGCAGATACGACTATCCATACAACCAACCATCTATCGATGAAATATTGCACAAATCTCTTGAAATGACATCGATAAATATCCAACGAATGAGATGGTTGGTTGTCGCTCTCTTGCGGGTAAGAGGAGATACTTAAGACAGCAAAATTCCGATAACAGTTGTTTTGCCGGCTTTTCATGCCACTTAAAGCCTACCCACGGTTGCCAACTAAAATTAGAATATCTTTTCTTGCAGGTTCGCCGGATAAAATAAGGAAAACCAATTTGACTGGCGTTGAACGGTACCAATGGTGGTGTTCGTTCGTCGTTTCATATTATTGAATTGAACTGAACTGAACTGAACTGAACTAAAATGAGCTGAACTGAATACCTGCATCTATACGTATTCACTGAAGTTGTTTGCCCCGTTGTTAGATAGTTAATTGCCAGAAAGTGCGCACAAAATAGTGTCAGTGAACTGTATCTGGATCAATGTTTTGTGTAGAGATACACATTCTCCAATTATGTACGAATGTACGTACATGCATATACATAAAGTAACATGTGCTATGCCATCGTTTATTGACAGGTTAATGAAATTGTTTATAACGATATTAGAAGATCCATAGACACGAGTACCAAGTCTGAATGAGTTCGACTACATCTAAATCGAGTCAAATGGCATTCTGGTTGAATGCACCTGAACGGAAGTACTCTCTGATAGGAGGGCTCTTGCGAAAATAAATATTTGAAGTGCATATCTAGAGGTGTACTCGAACGAATTGATACACTTCTGTTTTTGAGTTGACAAAATGCGTGAGCATAACGAACTACTTTCTGTCACATAAAGGGCGGATTTATGCGGGAATGTTAAAGAAGAAACTTAGATATGTCATGAAATAGAAACAAATCCAAGATACGCGATCATTCACTGTTACGACATTCATATGAATATCCGGTCTTACAGGGTTCTAAGATGAGCATACTGAGATTTCAGACTCCGAGCATACTTCAATCTGATCATGCGAATATTCCGCATTTGTAGACTTATCGTCTGCTGTCTTGAACAATTCTGGCCATATTGTTTTTAAACTCAAGGCTTTGTGGACTTTAATTGTTATAATTTCTTACCACCTTAAGTAAACCCGCTAAAGTCGGGGTGGAAGTGGGCCTTAAGCATCAAGCTGCCTCCAGTTTCACACGCTAAGTTGGCTGAGGCCTCCGTTCACCTGCGTGCGCCACCTAAGTAAACAAAGTCATTTTTTACCTCGAAGTTATATCTGTCAAGGGTAACGTTCTTTCCGAGACGTCAGTATTGGGTGTCCTTTCCCGTTGACAGCATATACTAGGTTTTGCTTTCGTTGATCGTTAAACCCATCTTTGCCACTTCTATCTTAATACTCGCGAAATCGCCATCGACATCACGCTGCTTTCTTCCGATTATGCTGTCATGCAGCACAACGCCTGTTTTTGACATCATAGTTTCGGTGAGTTCTTTACCGATCTTAAAGGAGCAGCGTTCCCTATCGTCATCCTGCACAAAAGGTCCTGCTCCATGTTCGATGGTGAACATTCTTGGCCTGAAGACACACTGATATGGAACGAGCGGCTTTGAGCTTCACACAATACCGCAGATAAGATCTTGTAGGCGATGTAAAGAAGACTGATGCATCTGTAGTTGTCGCAGTTCAGAGGGTCTTTCTTCTTGAAGATCCGGTAAATAATGCTGAGGTTCCATTCATAAGTATACTTTCGTCCGACCATATTTTACAGATGAGTTGGTGTATGCTCCTTACCAAATCATCGCCTGCGACTTTGTTGGTCTAAATTGTCCAGGTTGAAAGGTTCATTCTGCTTGACAGCGGTATTTGGTTCGTCATCGGCGCTATACAGTCTATTGAAATGCTCTATTCAAATTCCCAGCATCTACTGCAACTCTACTACGATGTTCGCTTGTTTGTCTCTACAGTCTTCGGTTCGGGGTTTGTATTCATGGCATGTTGCTTTTACCTTTTGCTAAAATTTCCCAATCACACTACTAGAGTAGCACCTTTCAAGTTCCTCGACATTCTGCGCTTCTCATTCTCCTTCTTTTTCCTCTTGAGAAGCCGGTATTTGTCTCTTTTCTTCTGCTCGTAGAGCTCGTGAGCAGCTCTCGTTCTTCTATGCAGCGCCGTTTTGTATGCATCTTGTTTAACTGCATGGGCTTACTGGCACTCGTCGTCAAACCTCTAGTCGTTTCGTTGTGGTGGCCCAGTAAAACCCAATAAACCAGAGGCGGAATCTCTTGCAATGTTGTCACTGGTATAATACTTGATGCTGGTCGCAAAGGACCTCTTAAGAAATTAAGGAAGTCTCGGTCGGAAAAGGCTTTAAAAATTTCTTGCGATTTTAGCCGTCCGATGTCGAATTTCCTGACAGTATTAGCTTGCCTTTACGATGTTCGGGATATCCGCAGCCATACCTTGGTTACAAAAATTGATTTTGACCCCTCTAAATGTTCGGACATCCATAATACTGAAGAAGTGCTTTGAGTCGACAGAAATGTGGTAAATCTGGTTGAAGGTTGATTGGTCAGGAATTCTCCAACTCATCTTACAAATCTCACGATATGTAAGACAATGTTTCCCCCTTGGCAAAGTCGATAAACCTTAATCCCTTATCGGAGGTGTCGTCGTGCAGGCTATAACTTCCGATAGTTCTTCTAAAGATTACCGAGGACAATTTGTGTGTCATAGCTAGGGCACTGCTTGTCAAAGAGTTCTGTGGTGGGGTGCGCGCATATTAGGCTAATGTTGGAAAATTTAACCTTAATACGGATTGTTATGAGGCGCTCGTTCACATTCCGAAAATTTAAGACTTCCTGACTAAGTCTGCCTTTAGCAACAAATCCAATCAACAACAACAAACAAAAATCACTGTAGTAGATGTCGCAGTTTTTCTTTATCTTTTTGTCCGCCCTTTCCCATCGCATTTGTTGTAGCATTTGAAGCACTTCAGGGCCTCCGTTGTTTTGCTGCACGTGGCCTATTAAGGGACCTCACATTCTATGTGCAGATTCGAAGTTCGTTGTACTTGTTTCGTTTGCAGGGGTTGTCAACAGTAAATCCATCCGTATCCGAGGCTTGTTGTTTCTTCGTAACATAGATTTTGTTTTTCCTTGGCCAGAAAATTACTCCGCCTAGTAACTAGTAACCCGTTCGAGGATGTGGGTGCTGCTGTTGACCCATTAAGGGCTCTTCCGCCACTATCTCTTCTCCAAGATCCTGATTTAGTTTCAGAAATCCTCACCGGCCTGAACTCCAAATATGTCGGAGAAGGCCAAATAAGGTCTCATTTGCTTTTACTTGCTTTTTTATAGGAAATGAATCCGCTATCCCATTTATAGTGTTGCTATTTTTGTCTGCTGGTCAGCATTCGCGCTTATAAATTTGGTAAGTCGAGTCCAGATGGACATCGACCAGTACCCGATGGTAACTTCTTGGAGGTATAAGAAGCCAAATTGATGTGTAGAGACAGTTGCGACACTGGGTAACGCTAGGTTGACACCTCTCAGTGCCTACCCTATTTCCATAGCACCAACGTTACATTGTTCCTTACATAATTTGCACTTAAGGATGGATTCGGATTAAAATTGCTTGCGTGGTTTGCATGAAGCCCAGCCAAAAAAAGATAACCCAATTAAGACTCATTAAATTCAGCCTTTCGAATACGTCTATTGAAAGCTTGTATTCTTGATTATGATTGGAAGTGGTGAGATTGACACAAGTTTTTTGTGTAAAACCGTCAGTTATCCCTTTCCACAAAGACGCCAACTCCACACCTAGATCGGTGTTGGGGCCATCCGTAAGGGTTTGACAGTATCCTTTCCCTGATTAAGGTTCTGGGCGAAAGAGTGCATATCAAAGAGGTAGATTCATCAATCCGTCTAGAGCAGAACTATGCACATTTGAGAAAGCACCTATAGAGCATACATGAACTGCTCCCTCGCGTCTAGTGAAAAGAGCAGTGGCAGACTTATGTGAAAACTTATTCCGCAGAACAACTGACTCATAGAATAAAATTGGTCTCAACACTTGGTTGACTAGCCCCATGTCTTTTCGACACAACTTCTTCAGAGCAAAGAAGTATGCTATCCAGAATAACACATCTAAGCGCTGTCATAAGTCAAATCAATCAGCTTCTTTCGTCTATGTAAACAAAACCTTCAGTTAAGGAAATTGGCAAAAGCACATTTCTTATTCATAATCTTCAACTTCTTCACGATACATACTGTGCGCAAGAGAACAGTTTCATCATCTGCATGTGTCTGAGGCATTCATTTTGTTAAAAACGTTAAGCCGAGAACCAACTAAGATACACCTTAGCTGAGGAGACAGGATATCGCCTTCGGGCAACGTCGTTTTAATCTCGTCATCACGTGTTGACCACAGTCAGCATCTGTAATTAGGGATCTGTTCAGAACCACCTTTATTCAAACTTATCATTCGCCTACGTCATGTTGTCTCGCAGAGTTACACATGCCATCATTAGTTGCCGAAGGCACCCTCTATTAAAAAGCCTATCGCGTAACTCTTCTTGTCGAATCCACATTGAATTCTGCAAGATCAGCTAACATATTTGCAGAGCTTAACAGTTCTTTTTATGGCCTTCAGCAGGAATAAAACCTTCTCTTACTGTTCACCAAAGGTCTTACATTGTTGTTTTAAGTCGCGCGAACTTGCTGCATTGATATATCTATGCCATCTGTACCAGATAACTTAACTCCAATTAAATGAAGAAACCGTTTATTTGTCCGTGACCACAACTGATGATAGCTACCAACTACGGCAGGCTGCAGTACTCAGTTTATTTACTGTTCCAGTGATAAGGACTGGATATAAGCCGGCTTTGATGAACACAATCTTCCATGTACGGTTGGATTTTTATTTAGAATCTCCAGCTTGTAAGAGCCGTTCAGTTTCATCTGGTTGCCGTCTTTCTTTAAACAGCTTCTTGTGACCAGTTTAGAACTTTTGTGATCACGATGTCTCTGCAGTTCAGCATTTTACCATGAACGATCAGATCCGAACTGGAGGATTTTTGAATCGAATCAGTAAGTTGATCGCTGTGACTCTATTTACTGTACTAGGTGGAGTGAAAAGTAACCTCTTTGACCGCCAGAATGCGCTGCTACTGCAAAAATGGTTATGGTGACTTGAAGTCCGTTCATATTTAGGCAGTCATGCCAAATTTCAGTGCGATACTGTTTTTAGTTTTGTTTTGACAGCTGATTGTTATTGACGTGTTTGGCATCATGTTGAGTATGGACAAAAACGATTTTCGTTCTCTCATAAAACATTATTTTTTGAGAGGCAAAACGGCGAAGGAAACAAAAGAAAAGTTGGATAAATATTATGGGGCTAATGCTCCATCAGATTACACCGTCAAATATTGGTTTCGAGAGTTTCGTGGTCAACGCAACTCCACTTCCGATGCGGTTACAGAGGACAACATCAAAAAAAGCTTGGTTGACCGGAAAGTTCTGCATATGAAAAAGTTATCCTGCCGCTGGGTGCTGCGCATACTCCCTCCTGAGCAAAAACACGAACGCAAGAGCACTTCGAAAGAGTGTTTGGACTTGCTGATGCGGATTCGGGCGGACTTATGGCGTCGATTGGTAACTTTTGAGCACCAGACAACAGAATGAGTGCCCGGCAATGGACTGACGCCGGCACGAGTGCTTCGAAGCGGCCGAGGGAGGCTCGATGGGTCGGAAAGGTTATGGCGTCGGTTTTCTGGGATTAACATGGCATACTCTTCTTGGACTACCTCGAAAAAGGAAAAACCATTAACAGCGAGTATTACTGTGCATTATTGGAGCAATTGAAGTCCGAAATCGCAGCAAAACGGCCTCACATGAAGCGAAAAAAATTTTGTTTTTGCAAGACAATGCACCGGAGCACAAGAGCATCGCAACCATGACTAAAATCAATGACTTACGGCTCCAATTGCTGTCGCATCCACCGTATTCAGCCGATTTGACTCCCTCGGACTATTATCTCTTCAGAAACCTCAAAAGATGGCTCATTAATAAAAAACTCAGCTCACGCGAGGAAATCATCGACGCCACGGAGGAGTATTTTGCAGACCTTCCGGAAAATTATATACTTTTCGGACGGGTTCAAGAAGTTGGAAAATCTCTAGAAAAGTGTATCTAACTAAAAGGGGACTTAATTGAATAAAATAAAAAAAACATTTAAAAAAAAATTTTTCATTCCCAAGGTGGTTACTTATCACCCCATCTAGTATTCATACAAAAGCCGAGCTGCTCTTCAGAATTCCAATTGGTGAAGTCGAAAACTATTGCTTTGAAGATCTGCAGGATCAAGACTGCAATGACAGGGGTGATGGGAATTCTACTGACGGCAGCAACATTTGTGACATTTCTGCCGCAAATGTTTCTTTCTCCATGGCACATAGGGCCAGTCTGGAGGGCTTGTGATGAAACCTCAGATGGGTCGAAAGTAATAAGTAATTCAGTAGATTCGAAGGAGTTTACTCAATTAAACGACGGAATACCCAGAGTCTTTATAGCTGCCTAAGCTATTCCGCCCTTTTTGCTGCGTAATCCTTCTTTACAATGACCACTTACTTTTACTTTTGATGACATCTTACAAAACAGGTCATAACTGAGCCTCAAACAACACACCTTTTCAGCCGCCTCGATCCTCTACTTACGCATTCGAAGTTGGTTGGAACTCCTATTAACCTAGGAAATGTGTTTCTAAACTGCGAACTGTAGCACTGGTGTCCATGCGCTCTACATGAACTGGCCATCGTATTTGCCTTCTGTCAAAATCCACGGTGTTGTACAGCCAATATACAAAGTACGTTTCAAAGTAAAAGGAAAGGTACATCCTGAATTTCATGAAATTTGGACGATTGAAATGGAGTTATTTTGTCTTTATATAGGGTGCTTCATCGTGATTTTTGATTTTCAATAGGCTTTTTTTGACAGATCACGCGTTACTCCTATCAAACTGCTTTGTCATTTTTGTTCAGTATCGTTTGGCAAGTCATCGTGGAAAGACTCACACCACAACAGCGTCTCCAAATTGTTCAGCTGTATTACGAAAATCAGCGTTCTATGAGATATATTTTTCGTGCGATTCGATGAACTTACAGTGCCAATACCATTCGCAAATTTGAGTCCCAGTTTACAGCAGTGGATGATATTTGACCGGTAAGACCACATCCAGCACATAGTGAAGAGAGCGTACGCGAAGACCGTGACGAATCGATTCGTCGTCATTCTTAGCAGAGCAGCAGATCTCGGCCTCAAAGCGTACAAAATTCAACTTGTGTATGAATTGAAGCCAGGCGACTTGCATTTCCGTCATATTTTCTGGGACTGGGCTCTGGAAAAGCTCAATGAAAATCCGGTGTTTTATCATAAAATTTTATTCGGTGATGAAGCCCATTTCTGGCTCAATGGATACGTTAATAAACAAAATTAGCCGTATTTGGGCTAATGAGCAACCCGAAGAGTACCAGGAGCTACCATTACATCCATTAAAAACAACGGTATGGTGTGGTTTATGGGCTGGTGGAATCATTGGTCCATATATAATGGACTATGTGCTTCCTGAAATTTAAGCACATGGTCTCGGTGAGCTCTGGTTTCAACAAGACGGTACTACGAGCCATACAGCGCGTGAAACAATAGACTTGTTGAGAAATCATTTTGGTGAGCACTTAATTTCACGTTTTTCTACGGTAAATTGGCCGCCTAGATCGTACGATATCAGACTATTTTCTCTGAGGATATGTTAAGTCTCAGACCTTCAGGAATAAGCCAGCTACGCTTTGGAAGCCAATATTACTCGTGTTATCCGCGCGATACCAGTCGCTATGCTCAAACGAATTGCTCAAAATTGGACCTTCCGAATGGACCACTTCAGACGTAGGCATGGTCAAAATTTACATAATATTGTTTTTAAAAAGTAAATGCCATGAATTGTTTTTTTAACCGATAATAAAAATTTTAAGTTCACTTTCAAATCTACGGATTTTATTTTACATTATAAATCAAACGTCAAGATGAATCACCCTATTTTATGACAATATGTTTGCGTCAACGGTACAAAAATAAGCATCGACCAAGAATTGCTCAGAATTCGACATACGAAGGACATCATTAAAGAGGCCAAAAAGAAAAAAAACATCCTTCACAATATTGTGACTGGTGACGAAACGTGATGTTTTCAATATGATCTAGAAGACAAGCGCCAAAGTGCCGCGTGAAAGGTGTAAGACGAGTCAAAACCCAAAAAATTTTGTTTGGAAAAGTTAAAAGTGAAGACAATGTTGATTTCCGTTTACAACTCCAAGAGTCCGTTGTACCGGGTCAAATAGTTACTGCCCAATTCTATTTTAGTTTTTTCAACGTTTGTTGCCATTTCATCGATCGACACCTTTGATTGATTTTTTGGTTAAAAATTACATTTTAGCGGAGATTTACCTTTTTGAAACAATTATCCGATGAAGGGAAAGCGTTTTATGAACGTAGGAGCTATCCAAAAGCCTTGTTGCAAAAAAAAAACTTTTTGTTGTTGTTATTTCTAAAAAGTCCTGTTTACTTTGGAACGTGTTTCTTCCGGACTCCGTGACATTCTACTGATGGTGTCCATGTTTCTGCGACGTACTCGTACAACAGGGCGTGGATGATGAAGATCTTGTAGAATGGCTTCTCAGTTGCTAAGGATAAGGCTTTGCTCCACATAGAAACAGCGATTGGCAAAAGCTATTCTTTTAATTTCCACGCTTATGTCCTTACTGGAGCTCAATGCAGAGATTAGGTTGATTAAATCATTTAGCACATCAATATTGTAGGCGTCGGTGTCTATTGTCATTATTTGAGTACAGCATATGCGAGTATTTTGTATTGCTTTCATTGCCCGCCAGATCCATTTTTGCTGCTTCTGCCTCAAGGCTAACAAAAGCCCCGCTTACATCCCGCTGGTTTTTCCCGATAATGTCAACGTCATCTGCATATTCGAAAAATTGTGCAAATTTCTGCAATATTGCGCCTACTGCATGCTTTCGAGTACGATACAGTACTGTCTGAGACATTCGTTGATTTTTTTTTTCCGATTTTAACAGAGCAGCGAACGTTCTACACCAACATTCTGCATAGTCAAACAAGTTTGTAAGGATGTCAAGACTAGATATGACTCTGTTAAGCTCGTTTCTAAAGACGCTATCAAATCGATGAAGTTACAGTGTTACAGTGTTTTCCTCGCACTTCGACCATTTACGGTCGTCGTAGTGATCTCACCAATTTCACGATATTGGACATCAAGCCACCTCGTCAAATGCGTGGAATGTGTACAGAGGAAAATTTTGCTGCTGTAATAATAAAAACCGTGATTTGTTCATCCGTCGCCGTTTGCAGCATTTGGGATTGTGTTACTCAACTACGTGGAATATTTTTCCCAAGGATCTTTGCCTAAAAGTACAGCTCGTGCAAGAACTGAAGCCGAACGACCTCCATAGCGTCGAATTTTCGGTGAGTGGGCCTTAGAAAAGCTTTTTTGTCGAAAAATTGTCTTTATCGACGAAGGTTTTTTCTTGTTAAATACCCATTCAATAAATTTGTTTTATAAATAAAACTGCCGTAGGATAATGAGCCACCTCAGGCAATACAAGAGCTGCCAGTGCACCCGAAAAAAGCACTGTTTGCTGCGATTTATGTATCTGGGCGACATGTGATTTCAGCAAGACAACGTTACATGCCACGCAGCAAGCGAATCGATGGGCCAATTGAGAAATGAGTTCGGTGAGCAATCCCTCCTTTTGGGTAGGTTAATTAGAAGGCTAGATCGTGCGATTTGACTCCTTTGGGCTATTTCTGATGGGGATACGTCAAATCACTCGTCTATGCCTTGGAAGACAACATTACGCGTGTTATTAGTGAGATACTACCCAATATGCTCGAAAAAGCGATTCAAAATTGGACTCTCCGTATCGACCATTTAAAATGTAGTCAAGTCAATATTTACATGAAATAATCTTTGTTTGTTTGTTTTTTTACAATTAAAAACCAAACGCTTGAAAAATAATCCAATAGCTGGTGCAGCTTAGGGAGTCAATGACTATAGCCTTAGCAAAGACAGACCCAGACGTAATAAGCAATATTCAATTATTCAATATTCAATATTCAATTAGTAAATGACATTGGGGGCATCAAGGAAACATTCTTCCTACGTATCTGCTGCGGTACTCAGCTTGAGTTAATACATTCCCACCATAGTCATAGATTCACAGATTTAATGTTCTTTTGTCAATTTATCGAACCTTCCTGAATACGACTTAATCCTTTTACAATCACAACACTTCCGTCCGGGTTATCCTCTTCAAGCAGGAGCATGAAAAGAGTTAAAATAAAAAAGACTCAGACTCCGGTACGAGAACACTTAAGATTTAATCGAAAAACCCCTCTCCGAATGTAAGTACTTTCGCATCCAGTTCCCTACCTCTGTGCTTACCTCGGAACAATGAAATCTCAATCAGATAATCGACAGAGAACAGAACGGTTCACCCATTAAAACCACCATCAACGGCGTTCGACGTCCGTCGTCCCATCATCAGCATCATCGTTTGCCTTAGGTTCACACCCTTTATCCAACCTTAGTCTTCTGACAGAGTAGAGAGTAAAACATCTCAATAAGTGTCGCTCGACAAAACGAACACAAAAAAAAAAAAAAAAAAAAGGAAAAGAAATAAAATACGACGAAATATGAGAGGACTTGATAAAACAAAACAGAAATTGAAGAAATAAAAGAATAGCGATCCTATTCATGGAGAAGAAAAGAAAGGCAGAAACAGTGCGCAGAAAGAGAAAGAAAAGATTAAAACATATGGCGATGACTTAGGGCCTATTGTGGTTTGACAATATGCTCTTCGTCGTCTTTATCATCTCCATTACAATCTCGTGCGCGGGTTGAGGATAATGCGCTTTTACAATACAAATACGATGACGAGTATTGCCTTGCTATTGGAATATTGCCCACCCCTCGCCTGTTTGGTCGTTCAAAAAAAAAAAAAACCTGGACTGTGGAGTGAGTGACACCGTTAAGCACTTCACACGCAATGTAAACAATAAACCATAAACAATGTTGAAAAAGCTGCGATTTGTCCCTGTAAATAATGGGCTTCAATTGAAGAGGGCGGTTAGGTCAGTTTGACATCTACAGAGTAAAGGTTGTTGCATTTTCAATTGAACTTGTCAACACTTTGCATTTTGAATGAGTTCTGACGTTTGAGAAGCTTTTCAACAACCTTTCATTTGACTAAGGTGCGGTTTTAAATCGCGGTTAAGTGGGGTCACGCATTGTTGTTAGTTGCACCGACAAATTGCCTGGGATGAGGAGTATTTAAAGAAATGACAGTATACCATACCATAATGTGCCTTCAATACATTTTTTCAGATGTATGACAATAATGACGTACAATAGGTGTGTCTTTGTTTATTTAGCTGATTTGCTTCCCTTCCGTGACGGTTATTTTGAGTTTTCTGTGACGAGAACTACGTGTTTAAATGACAGCTGTCTAACCAAGATGATCGGTGGAAAGGTCGTATTAGAAATGTGCTCGCACTTTAGCTAATTTAAAGAAGTTAAGCTAGAGATGTGGGAGTCGAGAATATAAAACAAACTTGCAACAAGAATCTATAATTCCCTTACTAATGGAACCAGTTTGAGCTTACGATGAAGCGCAGGAGACTGTAAACGTGTGTATTTTTATTTTTAAATCGTTCAGGTCGTTGTAGAAGAAGGCTCCTAGGTGGAGTTTTCTTCTCTGGGAGAGAGCTGGACATGTAAAGAGAAGGTGGAGGATTGTCTCGGTTTCCGCTTCGTCCATGCAGCTTCTACAGAAATCATTTTTAAAAGCGCCAAGCCTTCTTGTATGCTTGTTTTTAATGCAGTGTCTAGTGATGACACCTATAATGGCGCTAAGATATGGTATTTCCAACTTAAAAGAAACAGACTCTTAGAGCGATTCAGATTCAGCTTAGTCCAGATCTACTTAGTCGCTAGAAATGTTGGCTCACCGGTCCATCTAAGGTCTGTTCTTATATTAACATCCAGCTTAAATAATAATTTGCACGTAGCGAAAGGTATATCTATGCTGCCGTTTTCCGGTAGAATAGGTAGAGGGGTTCCAATTTTGGCGAGTTCGTCGGCCCTACATTTCCCTGGAATGTTTCTGTGTCCCGGCACCCAACAAAGGTAAAGGTTGAAATGCTCTGCCATATTCGTAGGAAATGATAAGCATTCAAGGGCGTTTTTAGAATTTAGTGAGACCGAGTCCAGCGACTTGATAGCGGCCTGACTATCCGAGCTTTTTTAATCGCCAAAATTTCCGCCTGGCACACCTTACAATGATTTGGAAAACGAAAGGAGAGGCTTGGATTTAGCTTATCTGAAAAAACACCTTCACCAACCCCGCTATCGGTTTTAGATCCATCTGTATAGAAATGGATAGACTTGTCCTCCATGAACGCATCTTCCTCCCAGAAGGATCTAAGGGGAAAGCTCGCATGAAATGCTTTGTCTTACCGAAGTTTAGGCATGGTGTAATCGATGTTTTCTAAGTGGATTCCCAATATATTAAGAATATTAGCGTGGCCAAATAAATTATTTGTCCACTGTGTAGTCGCTTTAAAGCGAATAGCTGCAGTCGCAGCTTTCTTGCTACCGTAGCTTTCTTAACTCTTTCTGGAATGTTAGGTTTCCAGTTTAGTTTCTTGTCAAAAATGAGACCCAGGTATTTTGCTGTATCGGAAAGCACTAAACTGGTGCCGTTTATTGAAGGAGGGTCTATAACTTGCAACAAGGTCTTGAGCTATTGTGATACTATTTAACCGGTTATACCGGCATGGAAGGCATTTGAATTGAGTCTTATTACCTTCTTCAGGAACAGAGGTCTTAATCTCCTTGACGTTTGGCTTAGAAATCCTTACTAGAAAGTTGTGAACCCTTTAGGCCTCAGGCTTCTTTGTATTAATCAGTTGAGCTTATTTTAATTCTTCAACCTCCTCGTAGGGCATAGGACGTCTACAACACCCGCGTGCGATCGTTGTTGTTCTAAACCCTGCAGTTTTTTCCAACTTGGCCGCAGTGTTCGTGATTTCTCCTCAACTGTTCTTATCCACGTTTGCCTTGGGCGGCCCACTTGTCCTGATTAGGTAAGTGGATTCTATTACACGACATATTTAACTACCAGCTATTTTCTCATTGGTATTTGGATGCCATTTAGTTCCTGGGCTGTGATCGCTTGAAGTTGGTCGTTCGGTATACATCTATTATTGTACGTTTGCAGCTTCTTTGTGGCAGTTAGTCACCATGTGCTACACGAAGTGGCACGGATTCTATAATATGTTGGATGGAAACAGTCTCAGTTTAGTTTTAGTAGTCAAAACATTGCTTTTCAAGATTTTAGTCATCCTACAGTTCTTGCTGTCCACGTCCAGATCTGTAGCTCCATCAACCGAGCTCATATTTCAGGTGATCTTGATTTGAGTGGATGTTTCAGATACATCTCAGAACATCTCAGCCCTCTATTTGTTCTCGGTAGTGCTGCACGGAGTATTGGTGGCCATAGAATAAAGCCTTGTCGCACTCCTCTGGGGATTTCGAATTCACCTGACACCTTACTGGCTGTCTCTTCTGTTCGGGTGACTAGTGTGTAAATATAATTACACTCATTACGTCATACGCTATCCTGCAATTTCTTCCGTTTTATTCCCAACTCGGGTCGCTCTACTGCTACAATCCGAGGTTTGAGAACTGCTGAAAGCCATGTGGCCTGGCATTTCTATCTTTGACCGACGTTGGTTTCTGCTCCCAATAACAATAATAACAGGGTAGCCAGTGCTCGTCGATGTTTGCAGAACTGGCGCTGGTGATTGTTTGAGCTATGCAAGGTGATACCGTATTTGTTTGCACACATGGAGACCCCGGAGCCTGTTGGTATTATACATGGGTATTCTCACTAAATTAACGTTACCGTTAATTACTGTTTCCTATCTTCGTAATAAAATCGCCCATCACGATAGCGTAGTACTAAACGATGTTGATGTGTTTTACTCCACCCTTAAACTTAGCCATCAATATCTATCACTGAATATCAATTAGGATATGAAGCTACCACGTACGAGGGCTGTTTGATGAATACACGGATTAGAAATGACAACGCAACTTTGATAGGTTTTGACAATTTATTTTTCAATATAATCCTCTTTCACCTCGATACACTTTTCCCAGCGGCGCTGCAACTTTTTTAACCCTTCCGTATAGTACGACTCTTGTTGGCCTGCAAAATACTCTTCCGCAGCGGCGATGACTTCCTGGTTCGACCCGTACTTCTTTTCGGCGAGCGATCTTTTAAGGTTTGGGAACAAAAAGAAGTCACAGGGAGCCCAATATGTAGAATATGAAAGTTGGGGGAGCAATTCGTGGTGCAATTTGATCTATTTGGCTGAACCGACTGCAGAGGTGTAGGCCGGTGCGTTATCGTAATAGAAGAGCACTTTTTTCTTCGCCAAATGTGGTCGTTTCTTCGAATCGGCGTTGAATCGCCCCAATAAATTGACGTAGTATGCTCCTACGTAGATCACACGGTTGTCATCATCTTTCCGGTCGAAGGCACGGTCTTTGCCTTCTTTGGAGCAGATTCACCGGGTAAAACCCATTGTTTCTATTGTTCTTTGGTCCCTGGTGTGTACCAATGAATCCATGTCACGAAAAGACGTAGAAACTTATCCGGACGTTGATTAAACAGGGCCAAGCATGCCCTTGAAATGGGCTCACGATTGCACTTGTTCTCCGAAGTAAGTAAACGCGACACATTTCGCGCGGACAGCTTTCTCATAACCAAAATCTCGAGTAGGATATGGCTAACGCGTTCAGTTGTGATGCTTGCTATCGCAGCCAAATCGCGAATTTTCACTCGGCGGTACGCCAATACGAGATCATGGATTTTTTCCACGGTTTCCTTTGTGATAACCGTGTTTGAGCCAACTGGGTGCGGTTCGTCAAAAACGACGTGCGGCCAAGGCGAATCTCTGCAAACCAATGGTAAACGGTTGTACTTGAAAATGAATGGGCCCCATACACACCATCGAGAATGGGCTCGTAGGGTTTGCCACTCAAAAACAAGAATCGGAACACGGAGCGATACTTACTTTTTCCATGGTCGCCGAAAACACTAACGCGATGTTTTGAAATGGCTGTGAAAACAAAACTAAGCGTCGGATTTTTATCAAATTTTGACAGGCGGGGTAAAAGAATTTACACTAATGATGGTGCGCTCTCGTATGATGTTCTGCAATTTGCTTTTTGCTTGTTTGTTTCCAGTTTTGAAGGTATATACCATATGTAGTGGTCCCACTAACTTCATGAATGTCTCATTTAGCAAACATGAACTTTCATTCAAGCTGGATGAGTCTGGAATTTTGGGGCTTTTCTTTCTATTTATCTAGGAGAGAACTCAATTGTTGCTCTAGATCGGTAGCCAGGAGTCGTCAACAATGTATTCGTCCATATCCAAGACCTTTTTGTCAGTTTCGGAACTTGTTTCATTTTATGGTTGTTATACTAGCGTAGGGGACGCTACATTCGCCCACTTTTGGTGTTCGCAATTTCCGATGAAACTCCCAGGGGTGGCACTGAAAATCGGACATCATCCATTGACTAATGCTGCTTTCACAAAACTTGTTCCTAGTCAATCCGTCTCCCATTATTATTCAGTTAAGATACGAATTTATATACTGCCGTTGTGTGGATTTCATCAATCATTCGTGGAAGATGGAAATCCTGAGAATATGGTTAAGGTTGTAGGTCACAACAAACCTGAAGTCTTATTTCTAAGGGCAACCCCTGACTCATCCATAGGTTAACCACCTTCGCAATCGTATTGCTAAAGCAATCCGGATTAATTACCGTGCGAACAGCTATTCTTAAAAGTGGCAGTAGTTTCGAGGTTGAGCCTTGAGCCCTAAACAAGCCTTTTTCAGTTTAATCTTTGTTTCCTTGGTCGCAAGTGTCAAAAGCCATTTGATTTTCACTTTCTAATTTGACATTTGAAAATACTGGAACTGTATTGGAAAGTACGCAGTCTATAAAGCATATGTTTCAAGTTTGAAAGCGCCACGTTGTTTAGTATTTGTTTTCCAGCCATTAATAGTGAACGTTTTTAGTTAATTTGTGAAAATGGAGAAAGTTGTTCATCGTTATGTGATATAATGCTTTTATTTGAAAGGCCTCAGTCCAACTAATATCAAAACTGAACTGGATTCTACTCTGGGTGAGTCCGCTCCTTCGTACGAGCTGCCAAGACGAGCATCACAATGAAGAAAATCCACAAAGCGGTACTGGATTATCGTCAGTTGAAAGTGTGCGAGCTAGCAGTGGCATTTCAAAAAGTGCGGTACATCGCATATTATTTTAAAATTTGGACATGAGAAAGCTGTGTGTAAGATGGGTGCCGCGTTTACTCACACTCGAGCAAAAACAGTGTCGTGAAGATGTTTCACAGCAACAAACCAGAATTTTTGCGCCGTTTCATAACAATGGTTGGAACATGGGTCCATCACTTTACACCTGAGACAAAAGAACAATCAAGACAATGTATTCAAAAGAGAGAGCCGGCTCCAAAGCATGCGAAGACCATTTCATCCGCAGGCAAGGTCATGGCGTCGATTTTTTGGGATGCGCTTTGGATAATTTTCATTGATTATCTTAAAAAAGGAAAAACTATCAACGACCAGTGTTATACGAACTTATTGCAACATTTGAACGAAGAAATCAAGCAAAAACGGCCGCATTTGGCTAAGAAGAAAGTGTTGTTTCATCAAGACAAAGCACTAGCTTACAAATCCGTTATTGCAATGGCCAAGATTAATGAATTAATGTTTGAATTGCTACTTCATGCACCCTATTCGACAAATTTAGTCCCTCGGATTATTTTCTGTTCCCAAACTTGAAAAAATGGCTCAGTGGTCAAAGATTTTCCAACGATGAAGAAGTGATGTCAGTGGCAGTTAGTGGCTATTTTGAGGAGCAAGACAGTTCTCATTATAAAAAAACTTTTTGCACTTCGCTGGGAAAAGTGTATGGAGCTGAAAGGCGATTATGTTGAAAAATAAATAATTTTATAATCTTATAGCGTCCTCTTCATTCTAAGTCGATACTGTTGACACCAGGCCCGAAGACCCCTTTTCTTGTTCGTATCACTTTTTTTCAAAAGCAGATGGAGCCTGAACTTTACCATGCGTCTTAATTTGTAGGCATGATCGCTGGGTTCATATTTTTGTTAAAGGATCTAATACGTAATGCTGTACCTACGATACGTAATGGTCGTCCGTTTTCATCATATTTTTTACGTCCCTAGAGCTCCATCAATGAGCTCAAACCCAAACACGCTTTCTGATGTGAACAGTTCTATCCGCAATAGAACGAGTCTTCGAAGAGTCCACAAGACTCCTTTATCAACTTATAGCCGATCTTACTGTAATAAGGCATAAGGCTAACGAAAATGCATATTTAAAAGAGCTTGTTACTGACAGATTGAACCACTTGACTTTTCGTCCTTAAGCAAGGTTTGCTATTCGCTCGTAGGACCACTGAAGTAAGTTGATTACTCTGTGACTTTTAGTCTTCTGCAATTTTCCTTGGAGCGTATCATTATTTATTATAATGTGCGCAACTAAGTTATCGCTATTTTTTTGATTGAAATTCAACTTTATTGTGAAAAAAATGGTTACAAATGAATCCTTCAAAGTATAGCTCATCGCTGGCTACAACTTTTTCCTATCTTTCTGGCAGAGTTCGAATACCAATTTGGTAAAAGTTATACTTTGTGAAGTTATACGAATGAAGCCGGACGGACGGCGCAATATCTGAGGAATATGGCGGGTGAGGTAGGACTTCAAACTTGAGCGTTTCTTACTAGTTTTTAACGAGTTTAGCAACATGAGACCGAACGTTGTCATGCTCTAAGATAACTTTTTCATGCCTCCGCTATTGTGGCTGTTTTTCGCGTAGTGCTCGGCAAAATCGCATCAAATGAAGTCGATACCGTTCTCCAGTGATGGTTTCGTTGGGTTTTATCAGTTTGAAAGTCATCATGACTTTCTTCTCTTCGAGTTATTGTAATGAATCTATTTTCTATTACCCGTCACGATGTGATGAAGAAAACCTTTCCTTTTTTCCTGCTGGAGCAGTAGTTCGGACACTCACGTCCCTTGAAGTCATAACATAAAGAGCTCAAGTTTCTTGTTTTTGAACCATTCCAAAAGCATTTAATCACTTGGAAATGGCTTAGTGGGAAACTCCTGCGTTTGGCACGGATCCGTTTTTGAAGCGACGGAACTAATCACTTCACGTTGTTTCACTTTGTTGCTTTCGATGCGCTTCAGTCGCCGTTTTTTTTAAATGAAAAAAGAAAATCAACATTTCCCGCTGTCCCACTGACACGGCAACATCACACAACGAATATGTAGACTCAAATTTTTGCACTAAACTTGTTATTGCCTGTCTACTAGGGCAAGAATTACGACCGAAAATTGGAGTTAACGCTCTTAAAGTTGCGGTCACCGACTCCGAATACTGTAGAAAATTTTTATAATTTACAGACGTTGCTCGTTAGTGTACTTTACTATGATGAAAATGTTGAGTTTACTGAATATATTGACAGTGACAGTTTGATGATTAGTGATAGAGTGCGTTCACAAATTAAATTCAAAGTTATCAAGTCCCTATTGGAAAACCCTATACAAGTTTATTCACACTTATGCCAGCGCTTGATCCAATCCTCGAAACATTTTTTATATTCGGTTTTCTGTATGTCCTTCAGTGCTTCCTGCGATTTTTCCATTACTTGTTCCCCGTATTGATTTTTTAACTCGATTGCTCAGAAATAAGTCACAGGGAGCCAAATTAGATGAATTCGGTGGCTGTTGGACGGTATTTGTTGCATTTTTTGTCAAAAAATTACGAATAATGATGGTACAAAATGGTCTCTTTCGGCGAATCGTTTCACGCAAAAGTCTCATAATGCCCAAATAATACTCTTTGTTTACTGTCTGGCCTTCTGACAAAAATTCATGATGCACTACACCGTTGTAATCCATGAAAACCATGACCATTGCCAAACGACGTGTTTTTTTTGGTATCGGCTCATTTTGTGAACGCCATTCACTTGCCTGATGTCTGGATTGCGTGTCGTACTCATAAACCCACGTCTCGTCTCCAGTAATAATCCTTTTGATGAATGTGGGATCGGATTCAGCCTCATCATCTCTTTTGCGACGTCAACACGGTCTCTTTTTTGCATGAAATTGAGGTCTTTTGGCACCAACTTTGCTGCTACACGACAGAAACCCAATTCCATTAACCAAAATACCTTGGACGGATCCATAGGCAATGTTCAATGTCTGCCACTGCGTTCATCATCTTCTTTTCACTCACGACTACTTTTCAACCGCTCGTGCCACTGGTAAACTACCGTTTTCTTTAGAGAATCGTTGCCGAAACACTTTTCCAACATTTCCAATGTTCGCGCACCATTAAATCAGTTTTTTACGCAAAATTAAATGCAAGTTCGTTGTTGCAAATTTAAATCCATTTCTAATATTGTAATACGTAACTTTTGCAAATGTCAAGCTATGACGCTTAGATTTAGGGGGTTGTCAACAACAGATGTACCAACTTAAAGAAAAAAAAACAACTCTAATCGGAACAATGGGAACGCCACATGGTGATGCCACCGGCAACATTTTGATCAAGGTGGTACACGTTGAATGCATCAAAACTTCCCAACCATGCTTAATCAATTTGTTCCCGGTCATCAAAGATGTGTGTGGCCTAGCATTGTCATAATTGAAGACAACTCCATTTCTGTTGGCCAATTCTGGGCCATCTTTCTTGATAACTTAATTCAAACGGTTGAGTTGTGCACAGTAGATGATCAAATTGACCGTTTTACCACGTTCTAGCAGCTCATAATAGACAATTCCCTTCCAATCCCACCAAACACTCAACATAACCTTGTTTGCCGTCAATTCAGCCTTTGAAGTCGTTTGAGGTCGGTCATCGGCCTTTGACCATGATCAATTGCGTTGGATATTCTCGTACTTAATGCATTTTTCATCGCCCGTAATGGATCTCTTTTAAAGAGCTTCCATTGCGTTTCATTTCATTAGCGTTTCACTGATGGTTATTCGGTCAAATATTCAAATTTCTTTGCGTTAATTCATGTGGCACCCAAACATAGAGCTTCTTTGAGCAGGATGCTCGTTTTAGATATACTGTTGATGTTAAGTGCCACCGTCATCTCCAGACAGCTTCCGTGGCGGTCTTGCTCCATCAGTTGCAAAATTTCATCAACTTTTTCAGTGGCAGGCCGACAAGTGCGATGTGCATCTTTTACATCGAAATTTCCGGAACGAAATCGAACAAACCACTCCTGGGTCTGACGTTCACTAACAGCATTAACACCGTAAACTGCATGTTTTTGCAGTTATAGTAAAAAAGCATCACATCTTCAGATTTTTCACTCGTATTCAAATCAGTATAACTTTTAGCATGTGCAACGAATTACACAGCTGTTTTCACAAAAAATGTAGCCTGACATGTCACCTTTCGAACACGTGTTCGTTTGACACAATCAGATTAGTGTTTCAAGATATATGGACACCAACACCATCTAGTGACAAAAAAGCGCGGAGAATTTTTATATGACCCAATATTTAGCCTTTGTAGTGTGGCTGGGTAAGGAATGAAGGAGAAGGGGTATTAGATAGCGCTAAAAGCCATGGTGAACTTTGGCTTTAAGCTGCAACTCTTTCAACTTCAAACTGCTTAAGATTCTTTTTCAGTGGAATGCTCTATTTAGACTTAGTCTTTCTTCAACATGTGTCGTACTGTTTCGGACTTGAAAACTCTTCGAACCGGCGTATTACTAGTAACTAGTCCTACAAACATTGTTCAGCTTTCAGCCATTTGACTTGAAGTCATGTTAAGAATATCAGCTGGAATACTGCTGGTGATATTGTGTTCGCGGATTCCATCCTCTTTTCACTGGACTTGGAGTCAACAATGCTGGAATGAGGATTCAATTTGTTAAGATCCAACGCCTCCAGAAGTAAGGCTCACAAAGAACGTTATGGTCTCAATGATAAATTGGTTCATATTCAAAAACCTATCATCCAGATTCTGAATTGGCATTTCGAGTTTCCCAGGGGTATCCATTCCACCAACTCAAGCCAGTTTTTTTTCTTTGAATAACAACGCATTCTGTCATTATCGGTACATTTGGTTTCTCTAACGGCGGATGGCATTGGCATTCAGAAGATAAATGATTACCTCTTGAGTAACATTAGAAATGCTTTGATTCCCAGTAAAATCCTTCAACAAATGGCCAGGATCGCATTTCCATGAAATGGTAATTCTTTTATCATTGAAATTAGTCGCCCTATATACTTCGGTTGGTTACTGTGTAATAAAATTCCTCCTAAGGAACCGATTAATAAGAAAAAACTACACCAATCACTGGCAACGTCAACACCATCGCTCCTAGACCAACTCCATCCATCTCCTTCATTGCCAGGGTGTTTAGTGTCCATCCGCCTTAAGGTCTTCCATAAATGTGCGCGCCTGGAATGAAATCGAATAAAAACCGATTGAGGAGGAAGAATCTCATTTAATTCATTCTCATCCCCCCACCCCCCCCCCCCTGACGTCCTGGTCTTGTTTTCCCTTAAATAAGAATTTATTAGTAGAAAAGTGTCTGATGACAATGGACGAGTGAGCGTGCTCTAGAACTGGGCTGGTAGTCGCAGCTTCTGATGGACTGCTGGAGGAAGATTGATTCTTTTGCTAGAGCACTCCACAGAAGTAGGAAAAGACGAAAGACTGGGATAGCGGTGTGGTGTGCTGTGTGAAGTATTGTTACACTCACTGTTGGCGCCACCGTCACATTAAAATTCTACAATTGTCGACAGAGTATTTCAATTTCAATTTCAATTCAGAATTTTTCTGACGGCGACGACGAGAGAAGGAGGATTGCTTCACTTATTCGTTCCCTTCGTATGAAGGGTAGTCTTTTGTGTAAGCAGCTTCTGATTACTACTCCCAAACCCTCTTTTAGAGAAATGCACAATTTAAGGTTTTATTTTGCAAACTTTCGGTCTTGCTGCTGTCAATGAGCATTAAGTTGGGAATTGTTTTGTTATTGGCCAGGATATGCCATGTTTTCCTACTCAAACTTCGAGTCGAACTCCCAGCCGGGCTTTAGCTCAAAAAGCAAAAACGAAGCAACGCACAGGAGCACTTATAATCGTGTACTTGCAGAAGAGAAAGTTCATTTTACCGTTAAATTAAATTAACAACCCTTTGGGTTTCATAAATATCCTGTTCCTGGAACAGTTGACCCCCCGCTGTTGCTCCAGCGCTTATGTTCGGCTTCTACGTGAACACTTGTATAGTATATGTGGGCGTTATGTGTTCTTTTTTTTGTTGAAGAAGGATGGGAGAGAAAGTGAATTCAGACCCTGAATCCTTGTCGCATTTTGGTGTATTAGAATGGGGGTGGTGTATGTGGCTCGCCTATACGAAATTGGATTTTTTTTTTTTTTTTTTTTTTTGTTCAATTTTAGAACAAAGCCCCACAGGGTGTAACATGAATTAATGTTTATATAAAGCGGATTAGGGTTGACAGGATGTGTGTGATGGTCCTGGTTGTAGCTGGTAATCGTATGAATAGAGGGAACGAGCAGAAGGTTTGGTAATTTTAAATTACATTTTGAAATGAAAATGAAAGGCATCCGTTATTACTTTACTTTTTCTCTTTTTGTCTCGGGGAAGAAAGATAGTATCTACGAGCATAGATACGACGAGTACACATAGACTGCCTGGACTACAGGGCTAAAACGAATGACATTGATATGGGGAAATATGGTTAGTGTAAGGGAGGATGTACAAGTATCTATGAAGGATATTTTGAGCACTACGCAGAACTCTGAATAGTTAAACAAAAGTAAATTCGAGAAAAAGTTTGTGTAGGAAGTTGAATGGATTTTACGAGGCAAATAGCGGAAATGTTATTAAATGGTTTTGGAGCCGAACTTTTTTTTTGGTGTGGGAATCACCTGCGGTTTCAACATTGATTGTGTGTATCATAAAAGTGTGGACTTTTTTGGGTGTTAAAATTCAATTTGCAGTGTCCACCGTTTGAAAGGGAGGCAAAGTTGTATATTTTAAAACTTGTGCAAAGTGTTTGAGTAATTGTGCAGTGATAAAGTGGGCATTGTACTCGCATAAGGACCTATCACAGACTTATTCAAACGTTGACTGAATAGTCATATCGGCCGGTGTCGGTTTTACTTTCAAAATAAACATTGCACGAGGAGGTGTAGCTTATGCATAGAAATAAAGCTTCCGCACCTTCCATTCAGTTTCTAGGTATAAAGAAGTCTTCTGCGTCACGCTAGAGAGCAAGGTCTTAACCAATTTGCTTACACATTCCTAATTATCTGGTTGAACAGCTATGCAGTCCGGAGTAGACAAAACTAATAAATCTCTCTAGAATGCGCGGCTTATGGCCAGCTGATCTTGATGCGTCGCAAAATGTTGAGGTCCCTTTCCGCTTGTGCTCGCCACCTACGATAAGATACGTGTACTGCTTTGTTCACCCGTGCTAATAACATTCCTTCTTCATAGTCCAAGCCATCTAAGTGATTTTGCAACTCGTCGGGTGCCTTGTTTTATGTCTTCCACAAAAATCTATCTACGAAAACGGGACAAGATCTCATAAAGAATCAAAGATATCTTCTTTCGCGTTCGCTTTCATCCTTTGGTGTTGTGTAAGAACAGAACCCGACTGAAAAAGAGCGTCTTGATGTGGCCTCTTGCTTTGTAATGAATTACTATACTTCAGCCAAATAAACTTTTATTTTGAAGTATAACTCTGATCAGGTGCCACTGGTCGATTTTTGACAGCCCTTGTCGATAGCCCTCATTTACAACTAAACACACTATCCCAGTGATTATAGATCAATATCACCAGAGTTATCAACGTCTGCGCGTCTGCTGAGTTTAGCAAAACTTTCTCAACAATGAGGTTAAAAAAGCCACATGTCAGCTAAACACAACCCTTAACGTGCCTTAAAAAGTTTTGATGGGATTGGCTCCGTCCTTTACGAAGCTGCGAGTTCTCCATTGTTATTCTGCACGATCTGACGAATTTGGAATAATACAAATCCTAGATATGCACTTTATAGCTCGTCTCTGTAGATATTGTCATATTTGGAAAATGAAAATCGATCCTCCATTCCTCCCACTTTTTCATTTTCCACTTAAATTCCCCTGGGCTAGATTAAGGCATTATACGACCCGTGCCGAGTATCAGCCTGACTGAGACTCAGTATTTTGAAAAATTGCTCAGTCGTGAACGGAGTATCCGGATACCTGTCGACCTCCGGATTAGTTAGCCTTATCCGTATAGATTGACCTCCCTTTCTCCGGTATTCGTGGGATTCTCTTGTGGAATTAACGTCAAAAACAAAATTCGAGCCCGGTACTTCTTTAGGACACCGACTACCGGTGAGTCTCCTGCAACGCATCTGTGCCAAACCATAGTGTACCTTTTGAAGGCAAATGCGCGAGAACCGTCCCAGTTCTCTTCCAACTTCACATCTCTAAGGTCTTTTAGCGAAGTCCCAAAAGACGCAATGACGATCGCGGTGACCGATGAAAGCGACGGGTACGGATCAATTTGCTTGAATGGCGGCAGTTGATCAAGTTAAAGCTCTCGGAAGGCTTTTTAGCCATTATGCAGGAAAACGCTAGAGCACCGTCCATAATAAGCGATGCTGGCTGGTGAAAGACTACTTCAAGTTTAGCTCTTGTGCCGATCAACGGTCTCTCGGTCTTTATACAAAAGCCATAGTTGGACTAGGAGAAGTCTGTTCGGGTGCAAAAAAAAGCCTAGAACCCACACCTAGATGCCATCTGAACCTTCCTCCCCAAAGGACATTCTGGAGATCATTAGGCTTAGTAATTCGAATCTTCCGACTCATGACTGAAAATTCGCGAAACTGGAGGAATTAAGGGGCCCTTATAAGCGCGTTTATTGTTGTCAATAAATAATCCCCTAACTTCGGCACCCCAATGATGACTCCAATCTCTCTGAGGTAACAACCAAGCCGACGGTCTTCGACAACGAATTAAAAACAGATCCTTTATGATCAGATAATGAAGATGAGCTTTTGGGCACATTTTTAGTATCGAAGGACTCATATGAAATCGTTGAAGGCTTCTTTGGTTGGTTGTAATCTTTCAAATTAGCCTTCATCACTTCAAAAGGGCTGCACTCATTCAAAAAATAAAGAAAAGATCAAAACTTGTATGTATTAGTGAAACGAAACCTTAATGTACCTACACTACTTCTTAATCCTTGCGACCCCGATAAAATATCCGGTAGACTGGAGACTGCCAAAGGCACTTACTGGCTGGCATCGGCGTACCTTTGTTGCGACTATATTGAAAAAAACGTGATATCTGTAAGGGATATCCGCATCTTTTCGAATAGTCAGGCAGCTTTCAAGTCCCCGGACTTGTGCCACAAAATCCTTAAACCGCCCTTGACTGCCACCCATATTTATGCAAGAAACCCAATTTTAGCAATGAGTTGATATAACAATGATCTCTATCAAGTCACCTCCTGCTGCCTTTAACAGTTCGACTGCTTTGCTTAGATTGAGATGGATCTAGTCGGATGGACAGAAATCTTCACCAGCCAGGTTAAATAGTTTTTTTATTTTTTCATAGTGGTTTTTCCATAACCTCATCAAGCGCCGGTAGTCTTAAACATAATTGACGATTGCTGCACAAGAAATTGGTTTTTGGTCAATCCTCTCAAAACTGAGGTTGGAGTCTTTACAAAGAAGGAGAAACCGAACGGATCTGACTCATCTAATGCTTAAAGGCATCATCATTTGTTTCTCCAACTAAGCTAAAGTATTTTTCGGATTGCTACCGAAGAGGATCCATCTTAGGATGGCACAGTTCTAAGAGCTATCTTCCGTTTAACAAGAACTAATCTTTGGTACAACACGCACTGGAGTTTTGATGGCCTTTCTCGCAGACTGTTTTCTGATTCTGGTCTTTTTGATATGCTGTCTGATGGTGTCAACTATCGAAATTGTAAACCAACATTTTTGGTCCGGATCTAGTTCAGGAAAGGAATGTAGGTCGGCCGTTGGTTGCTTGTCTATTTTTGGAGGATATTTCACTTCTCGTTAGAAAAATTTGCGTCTGTCTTCCAAGCGAAAACGTCCGTAATTCTGATGGCATTTTGTGAAGAATCGGTGGAAGCAATGAGAATTAGGTGTCTGTAGTGACGACAAAGTTGCGCCTGACACCCAACTGAACCCCCTCACCATTTCCAAGCTAGTTCTAAAATGCAAGGTTCCTCTAAACGGAACCGTAAAGCTGAACTCACTGCGCCTTGTGTGTGTCCCACGGGAAATGAGATTGTCGATTAAATTTATTGAAAAGGCTCCGAGGAGCGTTTCTCAGAACCCGAACCTGTATTGTACCTGCGTCGCGGGTTAAAATGTTAATTGACAAGTATTCTTGTAAGCATAACTGTAAATTGCATGACTTTCCAGGATGTCGTCAGACCAAATGAATGCTTCCTGAGGTCTCTAAGATATCAGCACTTTAATTTTGTTTCTTCGTAGGAGAGAGTGTAGACTGCTTACTCTCGTCGAAACGGGACACTACGCCTTTGCTAAGCACCTAAAGGTTCAAGGCATTAATGATGCACCATCCTGTAATGCTTCGCTTTCTCTGTGAGTGTCCGACCTAGACTCGCATAAGACTGAAGGTACTCTACGCTGATGTGGTGAGTGCGTTTACTGTAGGCACATTCATTGAAGCGGTTACTTATTTTTCTACGAAGAACTGTGTAAATTCCAAAAAAAGGACCATGCAAGGAGTACAATGGACTACTTCTTTGCTTGAGTGCTTTTTCCCGATAAAAAAAAAAAAAATATCCTCGGCGCCGGATGGGACTCTACTACTTAGTCTACTTGCATGTCTACAAATTCTGTTCGGGTCTTGTTGACTTAACATGCTCTTTTAATCTTCTGGTAAAATTTCTGACTGTAGTTTCTGAAGAAGTCGGTTACCTGGTTTTTCCCTCGTTTTTCGCTTTTAGAGCCTACGACACACTGTCGTCCGTCTTTCCATTGCTCCTCCGTAGAGAGCTGTTCATCGAACCAGTAGTTTCATGCGGCTGATCGGGTGACACCCAGCACTTCAGTTGCGGCATTTCTGGCTGATCCTTGGCATCGATACCACTAATCGCCAGGAGTTGCTACAGGTTGCAAAAGACATGTCGATGGGTTGAAGAGTCTATTAGTTTATTGCGAGAGCATCCGTTCAACGTAAACAAACGTTTCTCCGTTGTAATATTTGAGATAGACTTACCTTGGCTACAACCAACTAATGGTCCCAGTCTATGATGTGTCACCTTGTGTCGATCGCATCTTGATTAATTTCGTTGTTCATTATCAGGTGATTGCTGTGTTCCTTTGTGAGTATTAAAGTGAAAGACCCGTGTAGTAATTAGTGATAGTGATATTTCGTCATGCAGCGAAGTCAACTATGTAGTGTAAGACTGTTTTCGGGCATTCAGGTACGCGCGCAGTAGTTGGTTTTATGCAAAGAGACCAGCTGTGATTCTCGTGTTGGGCCAACTTATATATCCTATTTTTTCTACGCCACAGAAATCGGGAGTTCTAGAACTCCAATTTCAGCTTGATTTTCACTGAGTGCATTGCTTACACTGTGCAAGCATCGTGGTGGTCATGGTTTAAACATAAATCGCAGAGAAAGTCTTCGAACTTATAAGCTGCTTCGATATGGAAGGCTTAAAGTATACCCAAGCCCTTATCCGAAGGGGATGTTCATGTCATTGGATGTCGCCAAACCATAACACAAAGGTCATCAAAACGGAGCTGGTTAACGTCTTAATGCGTTTTTGGGTCCAGTATACTCAGATATACTCTGGTTCTGTCTCATTTTTGTATACGGCATATCGCAGGTACTTCCTTCTGATAGTCATAATTTTATGTAATTAATCCTCCTGCCTTAAGGGGAATAACTTCCAACAGTTGGTAACTACTTGGTCTAGGACTTTTCGAAGTCAATAACCCAGAAACTTTATCAACCGTGCTCGACAACATACGAGTATTGCAGTACCCAAAAAAAAAAAAAAAAAAAACACCGCAAAAGTCAATAAAAATCCAAATCCACCGAAGGAACGCCATTCATATCCATTAACCATGACAGTTTTTTTGATTTTTTTTACGATAAATTGCAGCGGAAAGACACCATCTTTCGATGGCATATTGCAGTGGATGAAAACCACTAGTACCACCGTCACTATCATCCCTGCCAACTACTAACTCCTTTCCGATAGTTACTTCGACTGACGGTACCTTTCGCAATTATTCGCACGGCACCGCATACTCGTTTCGCGTTGCAAAAGTTAACTAACGAGAGAGCTTTTAACAAAGGCACGAGGGGATAGAAAATTTAAAAAAAAGAGTCACAAAAGGAGCAAACTAAATAAAACAGAATCATAGTTGCATTCAAAAAAAGAAAAAAAAAATCATTGGGTGGGTAACAGTGGAAGTTTCAGTACCAGTACTAGTACACTGCACAACAGAATAAAGTCCTAAATGAACGTTAAAAGTCGCCGTAAAAGGCAAAAGGATTGAGCAGAAAAAAATTTTGAAAAAAAAAAGTAAACTTCCGCGTTAAAGTCATAAATTAGGCTCTAAAGTTTACTCTTGCGTTCATCCATTCCTGTTGTGAATTTCTGTTTTGCTTTCCTCTGTGTTGGTTTCCCTGGCATTGCATTCTCCGTTTTGCGGAGTCATTCGTTGAAAGGACGAAAGGTTAAAACGACCAGCACTAAGGAGAGAAAAACGAGTAAGGTCCCCTTCTCCAGCTGTTGAGTTCGTATGTACGGGTACTACTCGCAGTCGTGGTCGTAGATGGTTTCTGTTTAACTCCAAATCGTACTCGTATCTATGGGCTTATGTATCGTATCTAGGAATTTGTGTATTAGTATCTGAGCGCCTTGCAGTGTTTACCAAAGGTGAACAAGGAATAATATTAGACTTGGACCAGAATGACGATGTGAGCTGACGACTACGATGGCGACAGCTCTACGAAACGACCGATAGACATCCCTCGTATTCGCCCAAACACCATCGATAAGTCAACATAGACATACATAGAACGAGTGTAAGAAGGCAACGAGGGGGATTAAAATGGGGATGCCCAGACAAGAATAATTGTGTTTGTCGAACGAATACTCAGGCACTAGTTGGTTTGGTTGTGGGTGTGGTCCAGATAGGGGAAAAGATGGGAGTAAAGTGAAAATCCGAGCGCTTAGAGACGGATCCCAGCGGCGATTTCCGGTATCTGTAATGCGAAAAGCCATGGCACCCATGGTTGGTCTAACCTATTCGACCATTGCAACAGAGTGCGGTATCAATAGTGGGTGGGGGCTATTGCTACGAACTCCATCCCCAAGACTATAGGGGATTTTCCGCCAATATTCCGAATGTTGATTTTAGTACCAGTGTTGCCCTTTTAGAGATATTTTGGAGTTTGAACTTGGGGTGGAATAGAAAATTTAGAAAATTGAACCCGAGAGGACATCGCTGACAAGGAGAAGATATTGGGAAGCTTGAAAAAGATTTTGGCCAAGTTAAAGCCTTGAAAGTACGAACCAAATGTTAAAAAAGCTGTAATAGATGGGCTAATGTCTTCAATATTGCTGTAGAAGACTACCAGAACCGTTGATAGAAAGAACATTTCAACACGTTGCTTGCCAAAAAATTCTCTTGCGATAATATTTGGTCAACTATTTTGCATGTCAAAGATACAGGCAAAGCCGAATGACAAAAGAAATGAGCGAAAAGTTAGAAGAATTACGCCCACATCACAAACCGTTCTAAGGTGAATAGATACTGAAAACCTAAGAGTTAAATGTGAAGAAACGCAACAAATCGCTTTTTCTTGTTATTTCACGGTATAAAGGTAAAAAACGTCACGAAAAACTGTAACAAATACCGAATTACTGACATAGAAATTCAATGAAGACTCAAATTCGTGAGAATTTCTATGTCAGCAATTCGATATTTGAAAAGCTTCAAGCTGAGCATCTATTACTGGCCATACTATCATACTGGCTTACTGCAGGAAAGACCCTTTCTGTTCTTTCTTTTCCTCTGTTCAATTTTTGAGGGTTTCTTAATCTCTATCCTAGCGTCCTACGTATCCTTGTATTTCTTATAAAAGCGATTTCAGATACAGAGTTCCTTGTAAGGTTACTGTTGGTAAATGTGCGGAATCGATTAAGTTTGCCGACAAACGTTCTTCCGTAACACTGTCAATTTGAATAGATGCAACTTGTATGCGGTTCCAAAGCCAAAGGTTTTAGTCTTTCAAGTTCTTTCCGAAACCTATCATCGTATCTATTATACCAACCCATCAACTTATCGAGTAGGTTTCGGAGAAAATTGATAGATTTTTTTACCATCAGAAGGCGATACTGAAGTGGGCAGTAAAATCGGGGAGGCTTTCAGGTTTTATTCCTGCAGAACACAACACTTAAACAAAGAACTAGTCCATTGTACTCTTTGTATGTTCCTTCTACTGGAATTAATTAGTCTCTCGTAAAATTATTACGACCTGCAGTACTAACATTCAACACATCAGCGCCGAGTAGCTACGCATGATGCTTAGCTATCCAGCACAGTGGCTTCCTGAATCGGACTGAAACCATCCCTGTGGACGGAGTACAAGATGAGTTGGACCAGACATTTTTCTGAAATCATTTACTGAAATCCTATTTATAGTGCACCACGTAAGTGTCGATATAACAGACAGAACATCTGCATATGCTTGAGTATAGACGTCAGAAATATTGACGGGGTTAAGCAGTGAGCCGTCCAACATGCTCCATTTCAGTGGAGAAAGGTCACCTCGGCCACCACATATTGACCGAAGTCAGCATCCGCAATTAGTGTTCTATTACCAGCATTGTCGATAAAAGTGCACAGCGCGTATTCCTTCTTGTTGAGGACCCCTTTAATTATGCCTACCAGATTTTGAAGCACAGTGTCAGAGGATGTATTCGCAAATTACTTTTGCGCACATGGAGCTCGCTTAATCTCTATACTTTTTAATAAGAACAAAGTCAGACCTATAGATCTGCAACGATTTTCTGATTTTCTAGCTGGTTTGTGTAACACAACTGGGTATATGATATAGGTGTCAGTCGACTTGAAGACATCAATAGAAGCAACAGCGCGCTTGGTAGTATTATTCGACCCCAGATCCGAAGGCAGATACCAGTTTAGAAGTTTTCGGGTTTCCTTACTTAGTCGCTGCAAATCTGCGTTCCACAATGGAACGGCGATCTAGAGAAGTCTTACCTAGACATAGTTCCCTGGCTAATCCAGAACATTTGGTGAGGGTCCTGAATAGCTTCACCTTCCTTTTTTTCTGACTGAGCTTAGGCGGAGCATAGTCGAACTTGTCTAGTTCATCTTTGGAGCGTTTCTTATTAGAAACTTCAAGAAGCCATACAACTCACATGCGATTCCGAATTCGTCCGATCGTACTTCTCAACCTATCTAGATGATAGGTTAGATAGGGTAGACTTAAGATGATCAGTAGCTATTTTACTTTCGTAACAAATAGTGGTTGAAAACCAGCATTGTTGACAACCAAGTCAGAGTCTGAAATACAGGAGATGATTGCCTTACTTTGCTTTTCTCCTGCCCCAAAAGGTATTCCAAACATTAGCATCACAGAATATGATAATTCCCATCTTCCTCATATTTAATAAGTTCGACAGTTGCCCTTGGTATTGGCGGCAGTAGCGAACTATGGAGAAAATAAACTCACTTTTTTGTACTATTGAAAAGCAATGTTTTCAGTGAATCAGTAATGTTGCACGTTGAAAGCAGCCATTACAGTCAACCGAAAGTGTCATCTATTCGTAAATATATAGACCTGCTCGAATCCACGAATAGCTCCACATGAGAGTAGACCAGAAATTTAATTGACAGCGAAGGAAATGGTAATCGATTAGTGATATTTTAAATCACACAGACTTGTACTCCTAATACATTGGGACGGCAGAGTGCGTAGCTTTCAACAGTTGTAGGGGAGATCCGTTCAAAGAGATCGACCGAAAAGATAGATTGGAAATACTGAAAACGCGTTACAGGAATTGATGAAAGGTGTCAGCAGCAACTTTAGAGAAGCTAAGGAGTACACGTGTCTGGGAATAAACATCATTTCCACTCAAAGAAACCACTTTATCTAGAATCTGTCTCGACATGTACTCGTAATGTAAACCAAAGCACCATTGGTGATGTTCGACGATAAGTAGAAAAGTAAGGAAAGGAACTACTTTCTTGTGGAAATACAAAGACTAGCAGCCAATCGATGGTGCTCGGCTTGATCATGATCCAGCCAAAAAAATTTTCGAATCTAGATTTCCAGCTCAGATCTTTATCTTTCAGGCCAAGTTGTTGCCAATGTCAGTGCCTACTCACCATGTAAACGATCCATTACTGAGTGACGGGCCAGCACACGAGTATCTGGCACGAGATTAGAAACTAAGAAATAGTTGAGATATATTCGGGTTTAAGTGAAGTCGTTTTCTGACTATTGAAAGCTGTACTCTTACAAATATTCTTTCCGAATTAATCCCCAAAAAATCGATTTCCTTTTACTATTTGTGGAGTATACCGGCAACAACATCAGGAATGGCAACACTTCTCGTAGCTGACACTCGTAGTAGCGGTTGGTTTGGTTATGTTATCCCTAGATACTGGAAGTGCTAGTCTCTAAGAGGATATTTGGCAAAAGCTTTCATAATATTTCCTCCTTCCACCATCTACCATATTTTGGATTCCTGTTCTTTTTTTTCTCGTTTCATGTCGTTCTATGGTGTTCTGGCTTTTGTTTGTTTTCTCCTCGAAGGATAAAGGAATCAGTTGTATTTGCATTACATCATCGGTCTTGGTACTCTTAGTTGGCCGGTTGGATGTGGACCCGGATGTGAAATTGAACCCAAACCCCAACCGTTGCGTTGGTCCTTTTTATCGTTCAAGTGTTCATGTTTATTAAATTGAAAAGCAAATTCCATTTGACTTCCATTAAAACTGAGCCGTTAAGTGGCCGTAGCATTACTTTTAGAATTTAATTTGGTCCTTGATGGATTTCAGTTCTCTATACTCTCTATAGATGGTAGTGGTGGCGGTGGTGGCCGTGGTGTTTTGCATCCCGGATAGGTACTTAAAGTATTCAATTATGGCAAGATGCAATTACACTCAATGTCATGGTAAATAAAATAATTTGTTTTCCAATTTAATGATGTCTTACAATTGAGGAGGGGTTCACAGGACTTTTAAACTAACTATGAGCCATAGGTCCGAAGTGGCTTACACCCTCTTTATGTACAAAGGAATCATGAATACCTTGTTAGTGAAAGTTGTCCATTTGACTCCGAGTCCTTAGGGTAGGTTGAACAGGTTTGATTGCCCTCAGGTTGTAAGAAATATCTATGAAGATTTTTATTTTATTTTTATTGTCTGTGCGACGCGGATGGGATCTTGCGCGTCCCTTTTTTTAGGAATCATTTTTCGAAAATCAAATTACGTGTAAATTGAATTCTTTTCTAAAATCCTGTTTTCCAACGACCACGCCACGAGTAAGAAAACTTTTGATTAAAAGTGAACTCTGGCGTTTTTCGACTTTGTTGAAAGCATGATTTAATTTTGAGCGCTTAAGGACAACGGATGCATGCATTTATTTATTTTTGAAATAAATATTGGGGTGATAGGGAATGTTGCTGTTATCTGGTGGTGTAGGTGTTGCTGTCATGTGGCAGGTGTTTGGCATGAGGAAAATAAATATTTTCCTAAAGGTCCTCGGTACGGGTAATGTTGTTATAGGGTGAACCTTATATGCAGCCGTCATAAGCCCTTGGGAGACTATTCTGCAGGAAGAGATGAACATATTGCTTCCGTTAATTGGGGTAAAGCAAATTCAAGGGAACTGATGAAGCTTTAGTATGGAATTGATACTCGTAAGTCTATTGGATGAAAAGCGAAAGGGAAATCTAATAATTATAGCAAGGTACATAAATGTGTGGCTGAATTGGATATTAAAAATAGCTAACTCTGGTCGTTATCCCGAGTGGGTTTCTTCCACGGTCTTTGGTTGATGAAGCACCAAAAGTTTGGTCTAGTGACAGCCTGGATCGAACAGGACTACATAGGCCAACAAAGGCCTAAAAATTTGAAACAAGAATGTTACAAGGATCTGAAACTGTCAGAGCTATAGGCTTTTTTGACAGATTACGCGTGACTCCTATCAAACTGCTTTGTTATTTTTGTTCAGTATCTTTTGGCAAGTCATCATGGAAAGACTCACACCACAACAGCGTCTCCAAATTGTTCAGCGTTCTGTGAGAAATGTTTTTCATGCGACCTACTGAAACCACTATTGCCAATACCGTTCGGAAATTTGAGTCTCAGTTTACATTGGTGGATGATACTCGAACGGTTAGACCACATCCAGAACGTAGTGAAGAGACTATAGCAGCTCAAGCTGAGAGTGTAATTGAGAGTCAATGAAAATCCGGTGTTTTATCGTGAAATTTTGTTCAGTGATGAAGCCCATTTCTGGCTCAATGGATACGTTAATAAACAAAATTCCATTTGAGCTGATGAGCAACCCGAAGAGTAAGAAGAGCTACCATTACATCCATTAAAAACAACGGTATGGTGTGGTTTATGGGCTGGTGGTATCATTGGTCTATTTCTTCAAAAATGAGGCAAATCAAGACGGCGCTACGAGCCATACATCGAGTGAAACAATGGACTTGTTGAGAAATTATTTTGGTGAGCACTTAATTTCACGTTTTGCTACGGTAAATTGGCCGCCTAGATCGTGCAATATCACACCTTTGGGCTGTTTTATCTGGGGAAATGTAAAGTCTCAGGTCTTCAGGAATAAGCCAGCTACGATTGACGCTTTGGAAGCATATATTACTCGTGTTGTCCGCAAGACACCACGCGATATGCTTGAACGAGTCACCTAAAATTGGACCTTCCGAATGGACCACCTCAGACGTAGTCGTGGCCAACATTTACATAATCAAAATCAAACAACTCCTGTAAAAATGATTGAAAGGGAGCCCAACTTCTGGTGTTGTGTCTGTAAGCTAAGCAGTTTCCTATAATGATGCCCACTAGGATGCTGAGATGAATTCATAATTAACAGGTTCTTTGTACGTATTAGCTTAGGCCTTTTCTTCTCGGTCGGTCTGCTGACTGTGCCGGTTGGCCTCATCTAACGCGTATAGCTAGAACACAGTTTACATGTAAAAGAGGTCAAGTTAATGTGTAGGGCTACCTAATTTTTGGCTCGTCGGCTTTACAAAAGCCTCTAGTATCTCGATGTTTAGTTACCCAGCAAATATGCTGGGTGTTTGGCACGTGTTTGGCCACCACGTTAAGGGATATGCGAAAGTTTTTGACTACCTGACGATGACGATATCATTACCGAGTTCAATATCTTCTTGGCTCTTGGTGTAAATACAGATATCCTTTGTATACCATATATCCAACTTTAGATAAGAAAGTGCTTATGCAACTACCAAAATTGCATGATACGATACATCGATGGATTCTGTCCTCGGCAATACATTCCCCGTCCAGTCTTCGCTACTTCGGATTCGAGCAATAAACTGGTCCACTAAGAGATAGTTTCCAGGAGACTGCTGCCCATAGAAAAAAGAAATGAGAGCGTATTTCTAGTGCAGAAAAGGTCGCAGCTCGGGATGATGAAATTCGCGGGGAAATTTAACTCGTTGACGCTTCGGCGGATGACAATGACAACAGACGGACGACTGCTATATTCAAAACGTAACTCATAGGATTAAGCACTGAAACTTAAGGGTTTTAGCCTATCAACGCTGACACGAGCTATCTGCTGTCTCCCGAGCCAACTCAGGGACACTTAGAGTGTGCTGAGGAGAGTCCTTTTGTTCAACACGATCATTGGCAGATTCAATTTTCATGTTAATACGTCAGTGCTGCTTTTGTTAGATTCTAAGGAACGATATTTTCCAGCTTCAAGGTGGCTTTCCCTAGCACATCTCTCAAAACTATCCTGCAGTTGAAAGAAGTGACATTTGGTACAACATGCACTATAGTATTGACACTTAAGTTATGGATATCCCGTCTGATTGCTGCGAAAGTAGGAAATCGACTTTTTCTGTGCTTAGAAATGGATGGAAATGAATTATATTCTGAAGAATTGGTTGAAGGGCGTGAAGTATTGGGTATATAATTATTTTCGTGCGGTTTCATATATGATTTTTTGTTGTTTACGCTTCAAATGAATGACATATACTGAAATGACGTACAATGACAGCAGCTTTCCAACGCATGTTCCAATGGAATAATAACAATGAAATAATAAAAGTTACGCCATCTGTTAGCGAGCCGCACGAACTAAGTTATTGACCCAATATATTTAGCGATAGCCAGGCTGCGTTTAAAGCCTTTTTGAATCTTTTCACTTCCTTCGAGTTAGTTTCGGAATGCGAGGTTGCTCCGAACGCAGTTGGGAGGCTGGATCAGGGGAACGATTTCAGGCTACTTGCTGGCATTGTGACTTGGCATTATGTTTTTGCTAAGCACCTCAGTGTGGTGGGCATATTTCTGGTCATTGGGTAGTTAATTGGCCTGCCGTATTTGGATCAGATGACCGCCATGTGGCTTTGTTTATCAACATTATCCTTAGATGTGAGAAACATGTACGTGTTTGTGTTTCACGGCAATAAATTGAGCAACTAGAAGGGTATAATAAGGGGATGATGCACGCTTTAACAGATAAAAACAGAATGGCTTTGTTCAAGGACTATTACAATGTGAACTCTCTCTTTTCCTCTGCATATTACATACAATTGTTTCGACATTTTGTTTATAACATGAATAACAGAATTAGCAGACAGTTTGTATGATTTCCTCCGTTAAGGGATGCGCGGACATAAGGCTGATTGATGTTGGTGCATTTAGTCAAAATACAAATTGTTACCAGTCGCCCTCTAACGAATTTATCCTTGTGACTGCTTTCAATAACAAATCCAAATATATGCTGCCGCACAATTGTAATGACGTAGATTTCGATTTTCATTTTACTCGATTCATCCTATTGCATTTCTTTAAAGCCTGATAGGTTTCCAGTGGCTCTTCTTGATGTGCATCTACCTAGTCTGGGAGTACTCACGTTGCCAGTATATACCTGAACTTCGTTATCCTTAACACGTTCACATTGTTGTTTCGGTAACAAAGGTCCTTTTTCCATGTGTGTTCTATGGTGTAGTTCCAACCAAGAGCGGTTGTATAAGTCTATTTTGAAGGACTACATATACACATATCCAACTTCTTCTGGTAATGTGGTATAGACCTCTGATTTAATTTCTAATTTCTTTAACAACGTCACACTGGTGATTAGGGTAACCATGTTCATTCCAGAACTAGTGAGCAATTTCGTCCATATCGAATTGTGTGGCGGTATTTTGAATTACCTAGGAAAAAATAGAAGCAGACAAATTCTTGTCTTTCAACTTATACTTTCAAAGCCTTCTCTTCCATTCAGGTTCGACGGATAGCCATACCATTTGCTGATAACAGCAGTTCATCAAAGTCCCTCCTAATTTCCTACCTTTCCATTACACTACTGCCATCAACGAAACTCGTGTTTAAGCTTAAATCACATCAGATAGTCTTAACGTCTTCTCCAGGGTGCTGGATACCTCTGTAAATCATCGCATAACCATAAACCGTCGACCATCATCTCAAGCGTGATTATCCAAATCTAAATAAGCATCTATTCTCCTTTGGGTGGGGGGAGAGGGTTGCTCTTGCCGTTGCCATTGCCGCCACTGATGCTGTTGCTACTTCTGTTGCACATGCGCAATTACGACGCCCGTCCTACGTGCAATTGTCGGAGAGGCAATTTGCTGACACTGTTTCCAGTGCCTGCGCCTCATTTCAGCATCGTCGTCCACATCCACCCAACAATCGATCCGGCCGATTCGGCGATTTAATTTTTTCTGATTTATTTCCGATTTCACCCTTCGGGCTGAACTCGAATTCAGAGTCAGAGGCAAATTCAGTTTCGGTTTCGGTCTTGAATTCCGATTTCTCCTCTTCATTGCCGGTTTTATGTGCGCCCTTAACCTCCCCGCCACCTACCGGAAGATGTTATTTTTGTTCTTTATTTTTTTTTTTACGATTCTCCGATAAATTGCCGATTTTTATGATTTTTCTTGTGAGCCGTGTTGTGTGTGTGTGTGTCTACTCTGTCACGTCAATGAAATAAATTGATTTTGCATGATTTAAGAGCTTTAATGACGGTTCGGTGCCAGCCGGCAATGTTCCATTGAAAGGAACCAGAGCAATGGATGCGCCTGACGATGAGAATGATTGCAGCCGATGATGTGAAGGACGCCGATGACCCTTACGTGGCAATAATTCCGCGAGCGCCCTCGATATAAATAGAGAGGTTGACCGCGCGCCCGAATCACTACAGATTGTGAATTTACTCGTGATGGTCGGTTGGCTTGCTTGGTGGGTTAGTTGGTTCGGTTGACTGACTGGCTTGACTGACTCAATGGATTCCGTTGGTAGCGCAATTAACCGAAATAAAATCACGATGCATGGATTGGTATCGTACAACGTATAATTGCTTTATTAAAAGGCTATGCCTGCCGCTATTGTGGTTTTCATAAAAAAAAATTAAAATTAAAACGGAGCAACAACTCTTTGCGGTGGGCCTTTGGCGGCTCTTTAAGGGTAGGAGGGCATAACGAATCGATTGGGGTGGCATGGAGTTGCATTTGGGTCGTGATACGGATATGATGAAAGACTGCTCCACATTTCAGTTGATACATTGTGAATATCAACGCATGCCATGAAACAGTGTTGTCCGCGGTGAATTGGAGCTGATATGATATCCTGGATAGCATGTTAAGTAAATAAGCAGTTAGAAGTACAATAGAGGCCCTTTGTGGATATAATTATAGGTAATAGCCGTTCACACAAGTTAATTAGCTCCTTTGGGGGAGGAATGGCGTGAAGTTGGTAAGGCAGTTGATTATGAAATTATGAATTAAAGGAGGTTCCGTTATGTCGCTTGAAAAGTACTGGCGTTTTTAATAATTTAAGAAATAGGAACTCTATGGGAGATACAGTGATCAATGCTCTACTTGTGTTAGGTTGATTATCTTAATACGTCGACACTTTCGAATCAGAATATATTCACTACTGCACAACGAAAAAAACATAACAAAATTCGCATCTGCATTCGATGCAGCCGAACCATCGGTGGAAGCTTTAGTTTGCCTTAAACCATATATCGTGACCATCCAAGAAATCTGGTTAGATGGGCCGGTCAAAAAGAGGATGCAGAAATATCACCAACGCTACAGCGATTGGAATCGTTTATCAGATTTACGTCTACAAGATACTTCTTCAGTATAATAGCTATTGTTGAACCTAGGGCTTCGTACGATCTCAAGTATCCCAAACATCAATGGAACAAGAAGACACCGCGAGAGCGTTTGACATCGAATGACTACTATTTTCCTTCTTTCTGATCGAGTGTCCTTTAAGCTTTCAAGAAGTTCTATCCCATCAGCATCAAGTACTGAAGCGCTGTTAATAACTCCATCAGAGATGCTTCCTCTTACGTGCTCGTGTTCTTTCGGCCGTAGAATTAGTCTGAAGTTACTCCCAAGTTACTCCCAAGTTACTCCCGATCTCCTTAATTAGCGCCTTTTAACCTTTTTTCCATAAAGGTATATCAATGTGACCTTAGACCAGTTGAATCCACCATAGACGACTTCAGTACTGCAGATTTTGGAGAAAATTTCATACTAATCAGCTGGCAATCAATCCAGACGCCGCTTATGGTGGTATTTAAAGAGGCAAACTGTGTGATTTCGCACGATCTAGGCGATCTCAACAAGTCCATTGTTTCACGCGCTGTGTGGCTCGAAGGGCCGTCTTGTTGTAACCAGAGCTCACCGAGACCATGTGCTTGAATTTCAGGAAGCACATAGTTCGTTAACATGGCGCGGTTATCATTGACGGTAACATCCTGATTTGCCTCATTTTTGAAGAAATATGGACCAATGATTCCACCAGCCATTAACCACACCATACCGTTGTTTTTAATAGATGTAAAGGTAGCTCTTGGTACTCTTTGGGTTGCTCATCAGCCTAAATACAACAATTTTGTTTATTAACGTATCCATTGAGCTTCATCAGAATCTCAGAAATGGGCTTCATCACTGAACAAAATTTCACGATAAAACACCGGATTTTCATTGAGTTATTCCAGAGCTCATTCACTGAAAATATGGCGCAAATTCAAGTCGCCTGGCTTCAATTCTTGCACAAGTTGAATTTTGTGCGCTTTTAGGCCGAGATTAGCAAGTAAAATACTCCAAGTTGTCGAATACGCCAATCCAAGCTGAGAACGACGACGAATCGATTCATCATGGTCTTCGCGTACATTTTAAGCTACAGCTGCTATAGTATCTTCACTACATTCTGGATGTGGTCTAACCGGTCGAGTATCATCTACTAATGTACCACAAATTGTGACTCAAATTTGCGAATGGTATTGGCAATAGTGGTTTCAGTAAGTCGATTATGCGCACCGTAAATTCCTCGAATTGCACGAAAAACATTTCTCACAGAACGCTGATTTTCGTAATACAGCTAAACAATTTGGAGACGCTGTTGTGGTATGAGTCTTTCCGTGATGACTTGCCAAACGATACTGAACAAAAATGACAAAGCAGTTTGATAGGAATCACGCGTGACCTGTCAAAAAACGCCTATTGAAAATCAAACCTCACGATGAATCACTCTATATATCACCAAAAAAGGGGCAAATTATTGTCCTATTATACTATCTTCATCATCTTTTCTCACAGCAGACTACTTAAAGAAACTCGTTTTTAATTCCACGATCTCATGACATCGGCTCTGCAGATCTCTATTCAAAATGCCCCAGATAAACGTAAAAGGTCCCTATCTAAACCTTGAACCAGAATTTCCCACAATTTTATGAGAAAAAAAAAATTCAATTTAAACCAAACTGTCCAAGTCCTTAAGAGCACTCAACCCATTTATCCCACACCCACAAGACCTCCATCTATGCAAACCATGTGCCACCATCTCCGAACCCATTCCCGAGTGCCTATTGAACTGTTCCCATATAGCTCTTAGCCTTGGTAAATTTACGTATTCATGTAATTAATTCCTCATTTTTATTCACTCTTACGTACATACGAGTATATCCTTTTTGTTTTGCTTTTCTCGTTGCAGGTACGTTAAATATTCCATCAAGTCATCCTCATTTGAAATTCCTCTCGAGAATATCCGTAAACTCTCTTTGGATGCGCGCAGTGCCTAGGTAACGTAGTCATACGTATACAACCGTATATTGTTGCTTTCATTCCTTCCATATGGAATTCCTACAAGGAATTGATTAAAATCTTTTAGGACACGTGACATGGAATTCTTAATAGATTGCAGATACTCATACGTTCGCACACATGTTAATTCGTTATAATTGTAAATCCTTTAACCCGAAAGCAACTCAAAGTTAGAGGAGGTTAGAGAGGAAAGTTTCCCAATGCCCTCTAGCTGCATTGTGTGCATATTAAGTAGAACAGTATGGAGTTTGTTTGTATCCGCGTACATTTAGCAAAGGGCAAAAGAGTATTAATTACCTCGTGTAGCCACCTTGGATAAATTCCACAAATCATTTAAAAATCCATCACAATCATCCTTGAAGCGTGGTAAATCAACACAAGCCCATGTGTTGCAAGAAACACTTCTAAGTCCAGGTTCCGAAGAAACCCAAAAGTCGATTCCGAACTCGAACAAAGTCCTCCTCAACCTCCTCTCATGATCTAGAAATGAAAGAGGAAAAAAAAAAAAAAAAAATGAAACTACTGCGCGAGTACGAGAGTAGATACCCGTATTCGTATCTATACCATATATTGCCCTATAGCTCCTAGGTTTGCATTAGACACGCTGCATTGAGTTTTTGGTTCTTGTTCTCGCGCCTTGTATAGAAACACTCCAGTATCCAGTACTCAGATGGCAGTGTTAGTTCCATAACATGGATATGGACGTCTGACTATCCGTATCGTATCGGATACACCACATTGGATCCATAGAGTGCAGTAAAAAAGTTTTTCATGCATACGAAATGTTCTTCCTATCCCTGGTCCCGAGACTTCATCATTCAGTTTTATGTGCCCTGAGATCCACGACTTCGCTGCCGTGCCGTGCCGTTTCGAGAGCTCAGTTCTTATTCGTCTTCCTCTCCCCTCCTTTTTTTTTTCTTGACTTATCGATTTTTTTTACGAGTTTTCGTTCCACATTGACGGTTGAATGGAATCGATTGAAAAAAGTTACAAAGGAGGTACGATAGTACCGCCGAATCATCTCTCTGTGAATTCTTAGCCCAGCTATGTAGATTGCAAAAATGTATCTTTAGACGACACGATGAGGAGAGAAGTGTCTAGCACCTCTGAGATACAAGTACTACCGCATTCAAATTCAGTACATGGCCCATCTAGTCAGACAGACAGACAGATGGACGATCGGACAGGATAGAATACGAGTATCTTTTTCTCTCGGAGTATGTATGCCCTGAAGATATTTGTAATCAGATTTTTTCCGGTTGCATTTTAATATAAACGCTAGTTCCTTGAGTTGCCTTTGTCTTGGGCCTTGGCTATGCTCTTGGTTTATGGGGGTCTTCCCGTACCTCTAGACGTACTGGTCCCGGTTTTGGATTTGAATAATTTTGTTCATTTGGTTAGCCGGAGAAGAAGATACGGAATAATTTTGCTGTTGTTTGCTATGCACATTAAGAAGATAGACAAACTGAAACTATAGATGGCAAACTGGTGAACCTGGTTAACTGAGGGGGGCTAGAGGATTGAAGAACTGATGGAATGCACACATGAGTTCAATTGGTCAGAACTGGCAAATCATTTGCAGAAGGAATTTATTGCAGAGCATAACGAACAGACATCTGCACTTAGAGAAGAGACAGCAATGACCAACGAAGTACCAGTACCAGATTTTAAACATGGTCTACAGCAGTCCCAATAGTCCGGTTTGAGCGGCAGAGAGTGGTTTTCTATGCGCGCGCGATTGCATTATGCGCTGTCGATTTGATAAACGGTAATGGGATTAGTCACTAATATGGCAGATGTGGTGTATGAATGCTGCTTCCTATTTTGGCATTTGCCCGATGGTTTATTACATCGGGAAGTCAGATGGATACGAGACGAAAATTTTTGGATGAGAGAGCTGAGAAAATTCCTTTTAAAGATGTACTTAGGGTTGCCAAGGTTAATTTAAAGAGTAAATGGGATAGTTCCTGGTTTGCATCATTTATGCATTTGAGGTCAGGTCAAATAAATATTTCCTGGAGAAAACTGATGTTGTCTGAGTGAATGTATTAGTACAACTCCTTGTTCCAACGACAATGCATTATTAGCATAACGATGATCCTCTCCAGAATTTTGGTCTGCAGACAGCTTCAGACTCTTGTTTGACTTGCAGATATAAAACTCGTACGCTCCAGTCTTGGGCATAATAGACTTCAGGTACTCGGCTGTGGAAATGACAAGGTTTCAGATAGCTTAGTTGCTTAGCCTGGCAAAAGCTTCAGTTTTCCCATTTTCTAGGTACCCACTAACACAGACTCTCGGTAAAACATCATTCAAACCTGCATGTCAATTGCTTCTCAAACAATACCAGAGGACAAACCTTTTAGCTACATATATTAGGCTGCTATAAGCTCTTCTTTCGATAGAATTAACAAAATCTTCAATAGTAGCCATGTCCACTAAAACGGATTGATTCGTACGCATATCCTTCGAGTGACTGCCAGTTTTATTAAGATTTTCTTGTAGATATGCTTGGGATATTTCTTCCTTTCAATATTAAAAGTTTGAAGATGCTTTCTTTGCCATCAACTTTACATTACGCAGAGTAGGTAAAATAAAGGGATCACTCTTGGGGGGACTATGGCTTTCTCATCAGTTGGAGTAGTATTTTTGATCTTCCTGACCTTACTTGTATACTCGTACAATGTGCAAGGCATGATCTCGTTTATATGCAGTTAGAGCAGTTTAAAACAATACGCTACGTGACCCTTTAGCCGTATACTATTAATCTGAATTCGATACTATCAAAGAAAAGGTCATCTCAGAAGTGACAGCTTATTCCTGACTGGATGTCGGAAGAATTCTCACATGAGCTTATGGTCGAGTATATCGAAGGAGTTTGAATGAGGTAACCTCACCACGCTGAATGCATCGGTACCCACAAGATCACCGAAATCAATCATATTAGTACCTAGATGGGGGACCACGTGAGACATTTGTACCAATACCGCGTGCTGTTGGCAGTACGAACATATGGAGTACAATGGACCGGGCATGAAGAGTGCTACCTTTCCGAAAAAGATGTTGCGAATTATATGCGAGCTTCTAAAGGTCCTTTGTCTCTGAAATTGCGGCCTTTCGTGAAGCATCGCTACCAAAGTGCTATAGACAAAACTCAAGCTATTAGACCATAGTCTTTCAGCTATAGTGACACTGAGCATATTAAAGTAGCCAGCAAGTAAACCTAAACGCTTTACACAAAGTTAACCAAGGTCCTCTCGCCAACGAAGTCATTTCAATCAGAAGGCGCCTATTGAGTGAGCAACTCTTACTTACTTACTTAGATAAAGTAAGGGCCCTCAACCGATAAGTATCCCCAGTCAGCTGCCTCCACTTTCCCACTTTAGGTTGATTGAAGTCCCTTCCACTTGCGTGCGCCACCTGAGTCGCGGTCTTTCTCTACTGCATTCTTCCTGGGGAGCAGATTCTAAGATTTTTTGGACCGCACTTATCAGTCGTTGGAATTTTACTCTTCTGGCTAAGTTGGTGTTGCCGTACAGTTTGTCGTTGTGTATCCTCCTCCACTCACCGTCTATGCCTAAGTCCTCCTCTAACAAATTGCATTGGCATCCAAAAAAGCGCTAATTTTGCCGTCGATAACAATAGCCGTACTAGATGTCGGAGTTTTTCCTCCTGCCCGGCCAATTCTATCGCTTTTCTTGGGTGACGGTAATATCTGCTTTACAGCATTCCCTCACTTCCGCTAGTTGTTCGGTTGTATGAGGTCAACAGTAGATCCGTCCATGTCCGAGGCTTTCTGTTTCTCCGACAGCTACCCCGGCGAAATAACCTCCAACCTGGAAGGTTGGTTTTATTATAGATCTTTTTATTTTATTATTATTTTTTTTTTTTAATAAATTAGCATGCGCTCAATGGATTTGTGTACCCTTAAAATGTTTGTGCACAGAGCGTGCCAATTAAAATTTAGGAAGAAAGAATAGAGAGGTACCTATGTACATTGTTTTTAAATGTTTGAAAGTTTTAACGAATAGGAAATAGAGAGCTCGGCAAGATCATATACCGAAAAAGAGATGTATTTATTCCTGGTATTTCTATCTGTTTAAATGCAGAATGGCAAACCTTATGAGAGGAAAACTTCTGCTTATAGAAAAGGGTGTTTGGAATTGAAAAAAAACGAAGATCCCTCTATCTGTGCCCAAAATGGCAAGAAGAGTAAAGTAATTAGTGAAAAGATTAGACATTGCACCACACCAATTATCTTTAATTAAACAATCTGGTTTGACACTTATCAATCTCGTCAATAATTCTTTCAATCTTCGCACCACAACTGTAGGAAATTAACGTTCTGTGCAAAGTTTAAAGTACATGCTTTATTCCGACTGATCTCCGATGCTTCGATGTGGCAGATTTTCTTGTTAATCTGGGTACGATGAAGGTAGCGCTTCTGACCGGCACGTACGAAAATGCAGTGTCCAGCACAAGCAACCTTGCACTGACTCCTGTGAGTCTTGCAGGGCAGTTTCTGGGTGGTTACATTCGTAGTAACACCAATTCAATCGATAAGTTCTACTTGACCAACGACGTTGGTGACTAAGACAGCTTGTTTCTTGTTTGACTTTGCTTTCAATGATACCGGATCTGGGAATGAGCAGTCACACGGATGACCTTTCGATAACGAACCATTTTCTCGATTCCCTTCTTGCCAGGAGCGTAGGCTTTTTTCTTTCTAGCCTTGATAAAGGCCTTTTTCTTGCTCTTGTACCAGTTCTCGTAGAAGCGACGATGGCATTCCTCAGACATTGACCAAAACACGTATACCAAATTGAAGTTCGATGTAACCAACAGCTCCAAAAACCATTGTCGGTAGAGTTTCCAAAATAGTTGCAACTTTATCGACTTCCTTATTGTTGATCTTTCATAGGGAACAGTCAGCCTCGCGAACGAAATAGATCATACCGGCCTTGTAGCCGACAAATCATGTTAGATGAACTGGCTTGTCACGGTGTCTACTTCAACTAAAGAGCCATAAAGCCATGGCCTACCACTCCAAATGAGGAAGACAGAAGGGTTATAAAAGGTAAGAAGTGGGATGAACGGTAACAAGCAGGGTATTAACTCTTCAATTACTTATCGTTTTCGAAGAGTCATATGTTGGCAAGATTTGTCTTTCCAAAGCTATGGTTTCTTCCGTCAGCTCCGTCAGATATATAAATTGTTTGACCATCCTGGCTGATCAGAGTTCGAACTGACACTCTTTGGTGACATTCAGCTGTTCGATTTAATGAAAATTCACTGTAGTCCAGCACTGTACTTTACATAAAGTATTTTGCATTTGTTATAGGAACAATCCATTCTGAATTATATGAACTGAAATAGTACACGATTGAGACACGACTCTATATAATAGCGTCGGCGACAGGTGTATCTAATATTATTGTGATGTTTTCAATATTCCGATTCCTCATGGAATCGGGAGGCTACTGCACCAGTAAATTATTGACTTGTAATGGGAGCACGCAGACCCAGCGATAGTGGAGTCACTTGTTAAAACAAATCCTAACCACCCTTTATGATTTCACTTCCAAATGTATGTTGGACTCTTAATCAAATTAAATTCGTCTGACTAAACAAATTCTTCTGCAGTATCTACCGAAGTCAGAGAAGTCGTTAAATCATAAATCAGACATCACCCACTCATCTGTTCTGTCATTGCCACCAATTACTTTGAAAAGCAACAATTTGCCTTATCTTCGATGCCAGCTCTATGTTTATGAATTATGAGATGGTATCTCCTAGACACACGTCGCCTTCATAGTCGAACTTTAGCTGAATAGCGGGTGATCCCACTCGAATTGATGGCAGTTTTCCTCCTCTTCAGTTACGAGTAAATCCAATCCGACTGGCAAGCGCATCACTATGCTAATGAGGAACATCTCATCGTACCATCAGTCATTCAATCTGATTGCCAGCTGCAACCGAACTGATAAGGCTTGTAATCCAATTAAAAAATTCGCCATGGCTACTGCAAATGGTACTGCTACTGCTTCTTGCTACTGCTATACCCCCAGAGAACAGGCAAGGGGACTTGGAACGCACCAAAGACTTGAATGTGCTGGTTCAGTGATAAAGGCCCACTTCCGTTCAGCAGCAGCCCACCATCCTAACATGGAATCGTTTTTTGAATGAGATTCACCACCAAAAATGGAAGAAATTCCATTATTCGTCGCCGGGATGTGATTGAGAAGCGATATCGACTGCTCCTCCATACCAGGTAGCCCCAGGCAGGCGTATTTATTAGCCATCAATAGGGTAGTAGAAGTAGTCTTAACATAGTTGCCATCTCTCTGTCTCTGTTGTTGTTTAAGAGAGTTCGGATTTTAATTGCCTCCTTAAAAGGTGCGCGCAAGGAATCTCAAAATCGCAGTTACAGCATCTGGATGTTCATGTCCATATTGCCGTTGGTCTATGAGAGTTGAATTGAAACAGAGTCCTCCCCATTTCAGGGCATCACCAACCAACTACAAAGTCTAATTAACAAAACTCGACGAAATAATTGAATTCTATTAATCAACTTTGAAGCTACGTGGTAGAGTTATGTATCTCAACTTAGTGGAAAACCGGCAACCACAACAAGAGTCCAAGAGTTCGAGAGTCCGAGAGGTACTTTCAACTATGGCTGCTGTGGCCACTTATCGTCGTGGAAGTGATGCGAGTTTCATAAATATTTATAAACTCCACTCCATTTCATAGTGAGCACCAGATCTAGCAACTCCTGTAGTGAATGCACTGTTGGCGAGGGGTTGCTGTAGCAACTCTGTTGAAAGGTGGTTGGTTCAGTGTGCCTGTGATAGATTCGTTTGCTAGATTTTTGTGTCTGACATTTGTGGTGGCAGCGCAGTGGGATATGAATATAGGTACAGAGACGGCGGCGGTAAAGTTCGTCGGTGTCGCTGAAGTTGTTTATTAGGTGCAGATACTTTTCTCTCCCGCACGTTGCATATGGATGAGGTACCTTACCTCAATAGATATAGTCAGTCCCAGTGGAAGCACCAGTACGTATACGAGTATCTGTTGGTGCTGGCGGTAAGACTGATGCTTCATCATGGTACTATGGTCGACTTTGGCAATTTTTGCAGTCAGAAACTTTCAATGAGTTTCCGCAGATACGAGTACTTTATCCCCTTTTAGAGTAAAATCGACTTTTCCGTTTTGGTTCGAGTGGAAAAGGTGATGACCGGAGAAACGCATTGGTTTGCTTGTTTGCTGGTTCGTTGAATAGCCGATTAGATATATGGCGAACGAATGACGATGAAGAAGAAGAGTGATTTAGATGATGCTATTACAGGGTTGCCAAATCGAAATTGTTGGCACTTACGACAAAATTGAGTTTGCTTTGCCTAAGTCCTTTTGTGAGAGTTTAAATTGATGGTATTTGTACATTTTTTTAAGTAAGATAAACATGTCTATCTTTTGCTTGATTCAAATATCCTGTTCGTGATATAAGCCATCACAGCAGCACATAATTGAACTCATTTACTACTACTTCAGTTCAAGTCGCGCGGACTACTTTCGGCCAATGCATCTAAATCAACGTCGATGCAGCTACTTTTTGTACCTTTAGTCCTCCAAAATACTATAATTTTTTTAAGGTCAAATTGAAAACCATTTATTCATTCATTAAGTTGTTGCAGAGGAGTAAAGGTCTATCTCATTGAAATAATAATTTCTCCTATCTTTGAGTGAAGTAAATGAAGGTCTCAAGAGCAGAATCCTTGGCATAGGCATTGCCTCCCACAATTATCTAATCCGAATTATATTTAAATGACAGTTTAATAACAAATCTACCATTTTCTCCTCGCCCAATTGTTTTAACAAAATTTTTTCCGCACTGTTCTTTATCAGGGTTTGGGAAATTTTTCGTTGACTCAACTCTTTCTATTTTTCGAAAGTTTTCTAACAACTCATTTAGACTGGCATCCTCAGATTGCCCATGATTGCTCGATCGAACGTGTCTCCCAGATACTACCTAACTAAACAAAGTGTTCTGCAGAGCGGATCGGCCATCTAACTTAATCTATTCAATAGACAACTTCACTTCGACTGCATCATGATCCATCCGATTGATAGTCAGATTATATGGAGGTATTGGTTGCTTACTGGACGGTATTGCCATTGTATTGCCATTTTTGCGTACAAACAGGGAGTCCTACTGAGAAAGAATGAACAAGTTTTTAAGTGACGAAAATGTTCACTTTAGAAGTCTTGCCTTTGTTTCGCAAAAGTTTGTTGACGTCAGCAATTATGTTTTTCCATTTTTCAGCATATGACCTGGGAATTAAACTCATACGTCCTTAGAAATAAATTTGACTACGAAATTGTAGATGGATTATAGATCCTCCTTTTTAAAGATCTTGACTAGCAATGATGAAGTGCTAGTACCATTTTCAGCCTCAGCACAAAGGGATCACCCTGCTTCTTAGCATAAATGACTGTCCTTTGTACGTTGTTGACGGTGTCTTTTGTGATCAGGGAGGCAAGTATAGTAAGTTCTTGTTCGCTCACCAGAGAGCGAAAGGCGGTCTTCACTGATTTTTCTTTCAGTTTCCTGATTTGCGAATTCAATAGTTTGTTCTAGAACAGTTTAGGCAAATATATTGTATATGAGTGTGCATCTGCCCATCTAATACCTCCTGAAGAAAATATGATTGAATGATAACAGTAAACTGTTTTCGGTCAGTAGGAAATCTTTCTATTTTTAAGATAAAGGGTACCTTTACTCTCCACTTATATGGCGTAAGAGTGGTCTCAATCAATACATATCGTCATGTAACATATGAGTAAAACAGTCATAAGCGAACATACTTGTGTGCGCCGCCTAAGATGAGGTCTTCTTCTACTGCGTTGTCCCTCCGTGTTAGATTCGAAGATTCTGCAGACCGGAGCATGGACTTCATTCGCTCTATATGTCCCAGCCATTTCAGAAGACTGTACGCTGTACAGCTCGTAAAGTTCGTACAATCTGCTTCTCCAAAGCCTTTCATCGTAATTGGGACCGAATATTGTATGAAGGATTTCTCTCGCTTCATGTGTCAGCGCCATAAAGTTGGACTGCGGTTAGATTAAGGTCTAATAAAAAGTTTTCTAAGGGCCTTACTACTCATTTGGCTTCTTAGTCCAAAAACACAGCAATATGCAAGAGTGATTCATCGCTTTATCTCTGCTAAGGTCTTGTTTGCACAATTTATAACATAGCCAAGGTAGACAAAGTCCTTTATGACATCGAAATTATAGCTGTCGTTTGTGACATTCTGTCCAATTTTTCGATGTTGTATATACCTTTTTGTTGACAGGTAATACTTTGTTTTGCTTTCATTTAACGCTTAACAGATTTTGACAGGTTCCGTTTTAATACCAGCGAACACATCTGTTACAGCCCGCTGAGTTCTGTCAATTATGTCAACATTATTGGCGGCGTGCGCTAGTATAGGGTGACTCATCGTGAGGTTTGATTTTCAATAGGCTTTTTATGACAGATCAAGTGTGGCTGCTATCAAACTGCTTTGTCATTTTTGTTCAGTATCCTTTGGCAAGTCATCATGGAAAGACTCAAAATACAAGACTTAGCGTTCTGTGAGAAATGTTTTTCGTGCGATTCGAGGAACTTACGGTGTGCATAATCGACCTATTGAAATCACTATTGCCAATACCATTTCCAAATTTGAGTCCCAGTTTACATTAGTGGATGATACTCGACCGGTTAGACCACATCCAGCACGCAGTGAAGAGACTATAGCAGCTGTAGCTGAGAGTGTACGCGAAGACCGTGACGAATCGATTCGTCGTCGTTCTCAGCAGCTTGGCTTGGCATATTCGAAAACTTGGCGTATTTTACGAGAGGATCACGACCTAAAAGCGTACAAAATTCAACTTGTACAAGAATTAAAACCAGGCGACTTGAATTTGCGTCATATTTTTAGTGAATGGGCTCTGGAAAAACTCAATGAAAATCCGGTGTTTTATCGTGAAATTTTGTTCAGTGATGAAGCCCATTTCTGGCTTAATGGATACGTTAATAAACAAAATTGCCGTATTTGGGCTGATGAGCAACCCGAAAAGTACCAAGAGCTACCATTACATTCATTAAAAACAACGGTATGGTGTGGTTTGTAGGCTGGTGGAAGCATTGGTCCATATAACTTCAAAAATGAGGAAAATCAGAATGTTACCGTCAATGGTAACCTTTATCGCGCTATGTTCACGGACTATTTGCTTCCTGAAATTCAAGCACATTATCTCGGTGAGCTCTGGTTTCAACAAGACGGCGCTACGAGCCATACAGCGCGAGAAACAATGGACTTTTTGAGAAATCATTTTGGTGAGCACTTAATTTCACGTTTTGCTACGGTAAATTGGCCGCCTAAATAGTGCGATATCATACTTTTGAACTATTTTCTCTGTAGATATATAAAGTCTCAGGTCTTCAGGAATAGGCCAGTCCATTGACGCTTTGGAACCCAATATTACTCGTGTTATCCGCAAGATACCAGTCGCTATGCTCGCACTAGTCGCCCAAAATTGGATCTTCCGAATGGACCACCTCAGACTTAGTCGTGGCCAACATTTACATTATATCGTTTTCGAAAAGTAAATGCCATGAATTGTTCTTTTAACCGATAGTAAAAATTTTAAGTTCACTTTTAAATTTATGTGTCTTGTTTTACATTATAAATCAAACGTCATTATGAATCACCCTATAGTTGCACAGACTTTTAAAAGATTGTGCCTCCAGTGCTCAATCCTTAAAGCAATCATATTAAAGAAGTCACATGACAGCGCGTTACCTTGTCCAGAACCTCGGTCTGGGTTAAGTCGTTATGCCGGACGGTTTCAATCGACGGGTTTGGCAGGGATGCCATAACTAAACATGGCTCTATATAGCTCAATGAAAAGCAGGTGCATATCGACTTAGACATTTTGAATTCTTTTTAGGATCTGCCGGAGTGAAGATTTGTACGCGTTCCTGGTCTGAAACCCCATTGATAGGGGCAAATCAAATTGTTGACGGAAGGTTTCAGACATTCACACAGTATGACAGAAAAGATCTTGTATGCGATGCTAAGGAGACTTATGCCTTTATAGTTGGGGCAGTTGAGGGAGTTTTCTTTTTTCTGGATCGGGGAAACCATTCTGAGATTTGATTCATCAGGCATACACTCTTCTGACCAGATCTGAGAAATGACTTGGTTCATGATGGTAAGCCTTCAGAATCCAACTGCTTTTTTGAATTTTAGTTAAGATTTGCTATCCCTATTTCGTTCTGGTCAGGTGAACGGAAGTTTTGGCTATTATCGTCTAAGTTGAATGGTCTATTCTTCCTGACGGAAGGAAGTTGTTCTTCTTCGCCGTTATACAGTCTGCTAAAAAAGTTTTTCCATATTCTCAGCAACCCTAGTGACTCTACTGCGATGTTTGCTTCTTCATCTCTACAGCTTTCTGTATTGGTCGTCTTGCCTTGACACGTTCTTTTTACCTGTTGGTAAAACTTCCGTACGTTATTCGTGGAGTACAACCTCCAATACCACGCTTCTCGTGGTCTTTTTTCATATTCTTCCATCTCTTGTGCTCGTAGAGCTCACGACCAGCTCTTGTTTTTCGTTGCAGCGTCGCTTTGTAGGCTTCTTGTTTAGCTGCATGTGCTTGTCAGCAGTCTTCATCAAACCAGGAATTTCTTGGTGGTGGTCGTGTTGCGGCGTCTCTGCGTTGCCACAGGTCTTCAGTAATTAATGCTGGCGACATAAGAGTTGTTGAGAGATTTCGGAATGCGCGTTCGGCAAAGATTCTGGTGGTCTATTGCGATTGCAGTTTTTCTACGTTATATCTTCTTTCAATAGTTATTCTTTGTTGTGGCGCGAGAAATACTCATTTGCACCTTGCCTGCAACAAGGTAATGACTCGAGTCAATTTTGGATGTACGGAACATTCGGACGTTCAGAATATTAGAGGCATGCCTTACGTCAATGCCAAAATGACCGCAATGTCCTCTTGTGTATATTGAGATGAGGAAATGTATGGTTGCTATAGTGATATTTCGTCCCACCGCAAACTCAAAAAGCCTAAGTCCGTTTCTAGACGTAGGGTCGTGTAGACTATGCTTACCAATTGTTCTTCAAAATGTTCCTATTTTAATGTAAAAATCGCCTAGCAGTCAAGGACCTCTGCTAATTATTGGGCTGCAGGTGGCCTATCAAAGGTCCACGTGAATCTACTTTTATCCGAGGCCCTTAGTTGGTTCTTCACATCTTTTTAATCTTTTCCTTATAGAATTGTGAGCCCTATGATTGCGTAGTACGTATAATGCTATTGCTCGTGAATGCAGGGTTTACTCAAGCAGAACAGTCACTGGGAGTTAAGGCAAATACTTCGCTACGGACTTGATTGCTGCGCTTCTGGTTCAATCCAGGTTATAGGACTGCCAGCAGTTTCCCGATCAATCGCTCTGCCAGTGATAGCAGTGTCTAGTATGTCTACGTATGCGAGTATTTGTTCAGACTTGTAAATTATTGCCTCTGGTCTGGTCGACATTGCTCTTGCCATAGAGTTCTCCATTTTTGTTCTTAGTAATTTTCTGGATGGTAGAACTTTAAGAAGGGTTTCCTTAAGTAGCACCTCTACAATTTTTCGACCACCTGCTTCTCATGTCCTTTAGTTTTCCTCCTGAAAAGCCTATGTAGGGACACTTTTATTCTTGGGCTGTTTAGTAACATGTGCTTACATGCACTCTTTTTAAAATCTAGGGTTTCGCTGTAGTGGTCTGATTAAACCAAACCAAGATCGGTTGTGTCGCTACTGATTGAATGTTGGCAACGATGCCACTGATATCCAGCCCTTAATGCACGTTGTAAGAGGGTTGATAAAATTTATGGCATTCGCGATTGGCAAGAGTTTTAGTTTCGCCCACTCAACGCTTAATCTTCTCCCAATGTTTCTCCGTTGGCTACAACAAACTTATTGAGAAATATGCAATTTTAGTTACAGCGGCACCGATTGGAATTTCAGCAGACAGCAGGGAGCAGCATGTTTGTATGTATGATGTTGCATGTTGGATTGTATTTCTAGTATGCAAACGGACCCATTGTGGCACGAATCTATTTTGCTTTAGCTTTTTAGCTAATTTTTGTTTTATTCTAAACGATTTGTGAGCAGTAGACAAAAATTGGAAAGGAACTATTTAAACGTTTAAAGGAGTGCCTTATGATCAGGTATGATCCCTTATAAATATTGAGTAGAGAAAAATATGTCCTAACTACAGTACATCGACACTCCGCATAACACCAAAGTTAAGTAGCTTAAGTGCGTGGTATTCAGACTTGGTATCGTATATACTATACTTTCCCTTGTATTGCCGAATATGTTCTTTCCTACTTCCCTATAGGTTTTGTCGAGCAGCTGAAACATTGAAACATTTTTTGGTTGCATCGTTTACTTTTTCTGACCGCATACTAACCTGATGTTGGCGAACTTTTCTTGATGAGAATTCTTTCTTTCAAGGCGTTCATGGGCTAAAAACTTAATTCTGTTTTCTAAACCGTTCACCGTATCAAATGTCACGAATGGGCCTTCGCTTTTTATTCGTCTGTACACGGGGTGCTTAAGATCCAAATATTCCATGCTCAGATCTGAATCTTTTGCTTGTCCGAGTCTTTTGGTTGCTTCGTGAAGAGTTGTGTTTTACGTGACGGGGCCATATAACTCATATTGAACCACTAACCTGACGGCTCAAACCAATTCTGATCATTTAGGGTAGAGGAGACGCTAGGTATTCAGTAGCCAGTAACCTGCTTACGATAAGAAAACTGCCGTACAGCCATTAAGGGCTTGGGATAGGTTTTGTATATTTTTAGTAGCCACGGGCAAAGTCCCAGCCTTGTCGAATTTCCTTAAGACTCCTGGTAATTTGTGTGGAGAGAAAGAACAATTCTTAAGAGAGTAGCATTTGCATTTGAAATGTCCGGTGATTGTCGAACCATTCGCTTGTGCTGATAAACGAAGATTGCTGGAGTTTTTACCTTTGCAGAGATTTTTAGAAAGACTGTTGTTTGGGATCTCTCTGCCTAGAAAACAGTCAGAACTCATTCAACTTGTTACCTACGCCTGTGATGCTCTTATCTTTTCGAGGTCGTGTAGCCCTAACTTGTATCTCTATATCTTTCATTCTATTGGATTCTAGAAGAGGAAAAAGGTAACATATGTACATCATTATGGTCACATTCATATTTAGGGCCATCAACCCATCTCTGACAGAATAAACTGTTGAAGATAACCTAATAACCATCGTTTTCTTTTTGCCAGCACTCACTAGATGTTGTCGTTTGTCCTTGGATTTCGTTTTCGGAAAAATCCCTCACCTGAATGACAAATCTGTTTGCCAATCATTATTTCCGTCAAGTAATACGCTTCTGATGGATTGATCATTCATTGGATCAGCGAATTTTCTGCTCATCTTCAATTCCAGTTCCTTCAGCATTAACACCTTTACAGTCAATTCGTCATTCGACTATAATCCTCAGAGACATGACTGAACTGCCTTATATCTAAAACACAATATTGACAGTGTGTCGTTAATCCAGAAACAAATTGAATTTGCCTTTAGGACTTCTGCATATTGATGTTTTGTACGAGTATTTGCCCTTAGCTGAAAGATTTACGAAGATGAATTTACCAATTGCCTACCCTAAGCTAACCATACATTTACGAAATCCCCGGAAAAATTGCAAATTCCAGAAAATGTACAATATCTCAACGAAATCAGTCTTTCCCCTTCCCTTTGTATTCGATTCGTTTACTTATACACCTCTTACATACTCGTCATCTGGAGCATGACTTGCTCGTCCTTAGCCACTTTGGTATTCCTTAAGCGAAGATGCCAATCTGTGAAGTGCAAACAAACGTTTTCTTCGTGCTCCATTGTCCTCAGTCCAAATCGATGGTGTGTCATGTACTCGTAAAACGTAAACTGCATTGCAGTTGCGCACTCTAGCAAAAATCTTATTATAGTCCTCAATCGTCACTTGGGAGCTCAACTTGCCAACACTCCCCGACGACGAATATGTATCCCATCGTGCATATGGACGGATACTAAGCAATTCCATTAGGCTGGTGTGAATGCCAGTGGAACTAATTCAGTGCCGTCCCGATGCGGTCATAAATGGAACTTGATGCGATCGATAATATTTTATGTTGTCTAACTGGAAAGTAGGCAGCAGACAGACGTCTTCTTTCGTCGTTGTAGTGTTGGTCGTTGGTCGAGATACTTTTGTATCGAATTGTACGGGTATCTAAGAGTATGTCTGTTGCACATTAACAATTTGCTAAATGGACAACAAGATGCAGATGACGATGCCGATGCAGATGACGATGACGATGACGACATTAGTTACAAGTACAATTTCAAAGAAGAGATTTCGACTTATTGGACACACTAGTAAATTTTGGTGTCGCAAAAGGTGGACACTTACGCGATGTCGTAAGCACCCCTCGTCAATGGGGTGCTTGAGTACGCCTACTGTGATACCCACGAACATGACATCGTAAAATATCCGACAGAATGTCAAAACCTGCACCAGAGTCACTCTTTCGACGCTGTCATTAACGTCGTTGTTGAGCTTTAATGTGGTGTAAAATATTCTAGATACTTTTGTAATTTTATAATATTTTTAGATTTTAAGTACCACCACCACACTTCCAGGGGTGAAGCTAAAAAGTCTTTGACAGAGGAATCCATCCATCAGTGAGAGCTCAGGCAGAGGGAGGAAATTGATATTTTAAAAATGCATATGCGAAAGATGATTGCAAACTGACGATGATGATGACGACGACGATGACGATGATGGTGATGCCGATGCCTGTATAGATGAGATGAGGTTGGTTGTCCGGTGGACTGGTGGTGAATGCTCAGATGATAATGGAACAAGTGAAGTGGTACTTTAGCTTTAGCACACGACTTATGCGGTGTAAACGAGGCGAGTAGACGAAATTGCCAGTTTCCAATTGCCAGTTGTTTGTTGGCTATTGGAAGCTAGTTGTTACCACCACCTCGGGGGGCAATGTACATATTCGTACATAACTAAAGTGTTTATGATGTCGATTTGCAGGAAAATCATATCTGACTGCCGATCAGAGCGTTGCAATCTGGTTTTGTGAGTTATGGAATACTGAACCACTTGACAGTCTTGTTAGTGATTCCCACGCATCATTAGATGAGGTTTGATTCTTCTTTTTTTTTCCACTCCCATAGCTTGTGAGGTTGGTTTAATGTGTTGCAACTGGCCGTTGAGGCTGGGCAATATTGGCCAACAAATTCATAATGCAGAAAAGTGAACTGCACAGCAAAATACAATATTGCAAAAGCAATTGAGAGAGGGTCAACCACCTAAATGAGTGGGTTTTGCTTCATATAATTTGTAGAGAGTTGTTAGAAACCTCAAAATGGTTTTAAGCAATCATTGCCAGCGTGTCACTTAGGCAAAATACAACTAAGTCGAATGTAGCAATGGAATTCATGGTACCATACACTTTTAAACAGGGCCAGTTTCCATTCCAGGTCCTGCATCTGCTAAGACTTCGACTTAAACATTGCAACGTTTCACAGTTGTCAATATTGAGCACCTTTCTTTCGGTTCTGCGATGTTGGCCGCTTTCTGCTTCTTTACCTTAAGTGGCATTATAAATCAAATTAATGACAATATCATCTTCTAATTTGCCTGGTCACGAGCCAACTCTAGTTAAGCCCTGGAAATTGATTCAGTTTTTCTTCAAGTCAGGAACAGTTACGAAAGCTTCTCTTAAATGGAAAAAGGAAGACACATCAGAAACACTGTAAAAAAAGAAGCGACTACAGATCTTATGAGATGAATCGTTTTGTGGGGTAGCGGCAAAATCACAGTGCAAGTTCTTCCATTCCAGTCCTCTTATTGTAGACCTATTGATCCTCTTAGTCGCCTTACTAAAATATTGTAAATGCTTCGTGCGACATCATTAGTAATATCGTTTTTTAGCAACAGCTCATCTAGGAATCTGATGACAGGATCTACACATTATGGTACAGCCAAAGTAGCCGCGTGTGGTATTTCTAAGGCGTTTGATAGAGCTTGGCTTGTAACGGAGAAAGGTGACTCTCTTAACTGGTTCAACAATACATATATGAGTGTCTCTAATATCGGTTTAAGATCTTGTCTAATGTATCGTATCTAAAAACGTTTTACAACGATCTGACTGTACGGTCTAGACTGATAAATCCACAATTGACTAAATATTTGAACTACGGCAGATCCTACAGCAGAACCCAAGAAGCCCAGATCGTAACTAACCGAGACCTAGGTCTTTAGGATCGGTTACACTCTGTATAATCCTTTTACTTCTTTCGTAGAACGTAATAAAATGTAGAACATCCGAACCCACCACATCAGAGCAGTCGATCGAGCAGTCAAAATAGAAATGCTACTCTCAATATATATTCTCCAACAACCTTGGAAGTGGTGAGAGAAATCAGACATAGGCATAGATACTACGCAATCCACTGAGGATTAGGTAAGGCCGCTTTTCTCCATAAGTTGTTTAGTTTCCGCCCTTTCTGCGAGATCACTTTCAGCTCCGCTCAATACTCTTAAGATAACAATTTCACTGAGTGTTTAAGACCATTTTCAGTATTTGACTTTGGCATAATCTTGCCCAAAGTCTTATTTCCTGTTTTATGACCTTACGGCTGATGCCAAAGCTGTCTCCGACAAATAGGCTCTCTGGATCTTTTTTTGCAAGATGATCCGCTTTGTCATTGGCATTGTGGCCTTCATACCTTGGTATGCGTTCGAGTGAAAGTCTATTCAAAGCGGTGAGATTGTTGAGTGCTCTATGATGCTCTAGTAGAGTTTTTGATGAGTACGAGTAGCTAAATGTACTTTCATGTTGTTTACTCAGTAGAATGCATTTAACTGCCTATAAAGTAGTTAGTTCCACCTGAAAGATAGTGGCATCCTTACATAATGCAAATGATAGTTGGGTTTGAGGTCTTACTATTCCTGCTCCTACGTCATTTTTGAACTATAAGTATACCACCTTTGTACTTCATTCCTTCTTTGTGGGGAAGTAGACCTTCTGCCTCTTTCAAAAGCTAAGGGTGGTGTCTAGATCTATAATTTGAGAAGTAACGGTGCGTCCTACTCTCATAAGTATTCCCAAATGATCAATGAGGCTATTTTGTTGCACGACGTAGCCCGAGTACTTTATATATATGTAGTTGCTTCTTCTTGAATTGCTACATAAAGCGGAGCTATGCCTAATAACGCCTCTATGCACGCAGTTGTAGTCTTTTTCATAGCACCTGTAATGCACAGATACGTTGAATCCTGTCATTTTTGTTATTGTTGTTTTTTGTTTTGCCTTTCTCTTCAACGTTACAATAGCTTTTTTTCGGTCTATAGATACTTTAAAGCCCCCACAGTGCACCTCGACCATCTTAGTATCTTTACAAAATGAAAAGGGGGAATGTGGTACATCTTCGCCTCAGTCGATAATTTCACTAAGTACACAAATCTGTGGGCCATTAAGCATACAAACAGCAGGGGAGTCCTCAGCATGCATGCCTCTGAGAAGGCGGGTGACTGGATCAGTTATCTACGTTCAATTCAATGAAGCTGGTATCTGAAAGCGCTGCCCAACAAAGGTTGGTCCGATCGAACCGCTATTCGCATACACAGCGACGAGTAGCCTGTGTGGCAAAATGTAACAGTGGAAGATGATGAAATGCACTGTTGCGCATTCCACAAAACCAAACTCAACATAAGGCGAGGTCCGACGCGAAGCATTCGCAGCCGTTGAGCACTGACCAGAAGAATGCTTGTTGGTGGAGAACGAAGCTAAAGCCACAGGTGAATCTTGAAAATTGGAACCCAGATATCCAGGCCCACACATCGAAAAAAGTTCAAATGACCTAGAAATGACTGCAACGCTTTTTTTAAGCATGTGGAATTTCAATACGACCAAATACTGAGACAAACAACGCTAATTTATAATGACATTCTAGCTGTCAGCTCTTTAGACAACGCCAATCTGCTTGCGGCACATTTTGCGGCCAGCTCAACATTGGATTGAGTCTCCGTTTACACTTGAGTGCTTCGAATCTTCAATGGGACGTATTCACTTTCGCACTCGTGTAATAGAAAGAGTACCAGAAAGACAGCATTCGTTCAGTTCGTCACTAAAAAAAAGCGAATCTTCTTACTCCTCCTACTGACCTGTTGCACGTACGTCTCTTCTTTTCAAGATCATGAAAATGCTGATGTACCGTCAGCTCTTTAAATATATCGAAAGCTTTTCAATGACCACCAGTATAGTTTTCATAGCAACAGATTCACTAGTGATTTGGTGACATTTCTCACCGAACCAAAGCGTACATCAATCTGATAAAAGCAAGATAGTTGCACTTGATATTTCTAAGTCATTTGGCAAAGTTTGGCATCAAGTTCTTTTGTCAAAAATGCGTGCATTTGGGATCAAGGAATGTCTTCCTCGATGGATTATAAATTACCATTCAGAGCCTCCAATTCAAGTTGTCTTAGAGTGTTTTAAGTCTGATATGCAAAAAATAAAAGCTGGTGTGCCCCAGGGCTTCATTCTGTCTCCGACACTTATTTATCTTCATCAATGATCACATTTGCCGACGACAGTACTCTCTGCTTTTCAAATTTGCTCTTTGTCTGTAGAAAGGGAACGGCTGCGTATTAAATTAATTCAATGCTTCCAAAACACAATGCTGTCTGGTGTGGTTAAAGCGAAATTTAAATACCAAGCCATTACGAGTATCCAAGAATGGCACTTGCAACGTATATGTGTGTCAACGACAACTTAGGTTTAAATGACCACGTATTCGATATCGCCAAAAGTGCGATATCTGTGCGATAAGACTCATAGGTGTTGCTAATATCACCCAGTCAATTGATAAACTCAAACTCCGACGAAAGGTCTCCTATCTCACCTTGCTCTATCGCTAGTTTCACCAGCAGTGCTCCATTGAAATTTCCAGTAGCATTGCGTCCCTTCAAACCTTTAACCGAAACACATTTCTCGCTATGAATGCTCATCACCCTCAAGTCCATTTTCGGACGTACATTGAAATATTGTGTTTCTTTCCTAAGCCTTACAACTGGCTTATGGAATGTCCTGCCGAGCTCTTTACTTTTCCAGTTGTTGTAACTTACAAACGTACATCGGTACTTCTCTTTCTTTCCTCCCTGTGCTATTTGAAGTGTATTAAAAGCCGCTTGAGCACGCGCTAATGTTAAAAACATGAAAAATGGAATGATTATCCTACCGCTCTGTCTGGATTATTTTGAAGCCTCTGCTTTTTACAGCAGTTCCAGGTAGTTGTCAGGGCATCTTGCAAGAGATCTTACTAATGCCAGCAAAGATATCATCTGAATATTCTATAATTCTATATCCTTCGGAGTTCACGATTTGCATGAGCTCATCTACATTTACTATTGTAGCACAGATTACAAAAGAGTGGACAGTACTCCACCCTGAGTGGAGTAAAGTAGTGATATTCTACTGCTCCTGTCTTAAATTTGCTTTTATTATCATTTAGTCATTGTAGTCTTGTCTAAAGCACCACCGATATCCACGAATGTGCAGAGCGCTCTGCTTTTGGAGTCTAATTCTCTTTTTATGTCATAGACCAAGTATGTGTAGTGCTGATTTTGTGGTTTTACATTTTTGGTGTATTTTCTAGAAAATATGTCCTTGCTTATGTGTAGGGACTTCAAAGATATTTTGAGCTTGTTGCATCCCTAAGGTATGAAGATTGGCTCTTCAAATCAAAGGAATATATTTCAGTGTGCGATTGGCTTCAAAAATTCGGACTAATGTCGAGGTAAGTCTACAGGTACCTCTTTGCAGAAGTGATGTAAATATATCGTCCGACCCTAGTGATATGTAGGCTTCCCGGTACGTGTTAATCCTTCAATCAGAAAAGTAGGTCCGCAGAAGGAACTCGGATGTTTCCCTGGAAGTGTCTGTGAGGTATGTTATATCTCCTGTCTCAGCGGATGCGACGGAGGTACCAAAAGACGCGTAGGATAGAATTGGTCTTACGTACCATATATCTTAGGTGCATAGATATGAAAGATTCTCTTCGGTGACAAGCTCTAGGCCTGGAAGCCCACAGTGTCTTGAAGGTCTTCTACGTGACATGTTTTGTCCAAAGAAGTTTTTTATTCAGATAGCCAGACACTAAATATACGTTGCAGAAACGGATGGTGATGCCTTTAAGCAACAATTGAACAGCCAGCTTTTTCCTATTGTAACGACAACAACCTTAGCTATGATAGGAGTGACTGAAAGTGCACTTCTTGTGCACCAATCGTCAGTTTTCCAAATGATTGTAAGCAGTACCAAGGGGGCAAAAGTAATGTCATAATGTGTATGTGCCAGAATTTTTAAAAATGTTGTCAAATGGAATTGTACTTTGGCATTTATTTTGTAGGCAGATAAAAAATTAATTAATTAAGTAATGGAGCGATACATACCTGAAGAATGCGGAATTTGACCAATTTTCTGTTTGTTTTATTAACGCAGTGTGAATTTAGTCGTTGTTTTCCTCGTCGTCGTGCACCATGTGCGCAAACAATTAAGCATTTGGCTTAACGTCTCATGCAAACTGGGTCCACGAGACATGTCTTAAGAAGTGGTTGGCCCCTCGTTTAACCGCGAATATCACTGTGTGGCCGAAGAGTGTCCACAAACCTTGACGGGACAACGATGCAACGTTCGACAATTGTTGCCTGCTGACTGTCAAGTGAAGTTAACTTAATGCTCTGTTAAACCTCGTGCAAGAATAGGGTGATTTCGTATATAAAATCATAATGAGCGACGAATCCCATTTCTACTTAAGGGGTTACACTTGCGGTCATAAAAACCGCACCATATCAAAATGATTGAAAAATTGTTTATAACTACGATAATAATTTTAATAATGAAATGAAATTTTTGTTGAGTACTCCGCAGTAGTTTATAAGTATTTCTATCTAATTTCCATCTGTTTATTGAATGTTTAAAAAAAGATATAAACAAAGAAAGAAAAACCAGTTAATTTTCTTATTTTTTTAAAATATTTTAATACAGTCATTGGTTAACAAAATCAAACGATACATTTTTTATGTATGTGTATACAAGATGTTTAGATATGCCACTTTTACCAAAAAATTATCCATACCGAGTTGCTCCTCCTTTGACGGTTATAACCGCTTTTCTTCTAGAAGACAACGAGTTGACTAAAAGTTCAGTAATATCCCTTGAAATTTCAGTATTCCATACATGTTCCAGAAGTTCATTTAGCTTTTTTTTTACTCTCTGGTTTATGTTCAGCCACCTAACGTTTCATTACATGCCACAAGTGTTCGATTGGGTTTAAATCGGGCGAATTAGCTGGTCAGTCTAGTCTGGTAATTCCGAGGTCATCAAACGTTGTCTTGAGCTGAAAATTATTGAAAGACTCTAGTTACTTGTCTGTTTATTATTTATAAAGTAGACATCTAGAAGTTGATTTATAACACTTTACTTACGGATTTGGCGCTGTGGCAAGGTGCAGAATCATCTTGAAAAATGCACTTGTTAGTATACGAATCATGCTGTTCAATTGCTGGTACCAAAAACCTCCTTACTACTTCTCCATACTTTTGAGCGTTCATAGTTCTATTAAGAAAGTGCAAAGGGCCCAAAACGTAAAAAGAAAAACATTCCCAAACCATCTGGCTTTGAGGAAACTTCACTGTTTTGACTATGCACTCGTCTTTGAACCTTTCACCTGCTGACCGTCGTACGTATGGCAAATTGTCGGCACACAACAAATTAAATTTACTTTCATCGAACCATATCACACATCGTCAATCATTCTGCGTTCAATCTTCGTACTTTTTTTCCCTTTTGTGGTTTTCATTCTTGTGGTTAGGTAAGGTTTTTTCGCTGGTCGTCTTCCATATAAACCTATCTCCCGTAGCCGTCGGCGATTAGATCAACTTGATGAAATTCACTCAGCTCTGCTCTTATACGGACAGCACTTTTAAAGCGATCTTTCATGCTTATTCGTTGTAATACATTGTCCGTCTTCTGGGTTGTTTTACGTTTTCGTCCCGAGCCTTTTTTCCTTTCCAGTGGATCCAAATTTTCTTTTTTCTTCATCAGTCGCACGATAGTTGAGTGACAGTATCCTATTTTAACCGCAATCTCACGATAGCCAAGCCCTTCTTCGAGTAAAGTCAATATTTGAACTTTTTCGTCCCGAGTCAGTTGATGACATTTACCAGACATTTCACTTTTTTTTTACTTTTCACCGTCACAACTCAATTCAAACACATTTTTTTGCACTGAATACGAGGCCGAACTCCGCTATGGGGAAAACCCTTCATTAGTATGGGAAAAACCCTTACGATCTGATGTAATTAGGCATTTTTTGAGAACTCATTAGGTGGTGCGGTTTTTATGACCGCAAGTGTATGTGAATAAAGAAAATTTGCATTTCTGGGATACGGAGAATTCACACGAAGTGCAGGAAGAGCCATTGCATCCCCTCCAAGTGACTGTTTGGTGTAGCATTTGCAGTGAAAAAGTGATTGACCCTTATTTTTTTTTTTGAGGACGTTGATGGCACCACCGTAACCGTAACTGGTGAGCGCTACAGATAGATAGATAGTTTTTTTTTTTTTTTGCCGCAAGTTACTAAATTGGGTCTCGAGCATTTTTGGTTCCAGCATAACGGAGGAACCACTCACACTGCTCAGGCAATTATGGAGATTTTGAATCACCAATTTCCAGGCCGTCTGAACTTCCGTTTTAGCGATTTGAACTGGCCGGTCAGATCAGATCAATCTCGCGTTTATCAAATAAAACCACAAACCTTGCAGATGTGAGTAACAATTCAAAATGCCGTAAAACGACCACAAATGTGCACCAACCCAGAAGTGGGGTCCTTTGAACGACATCATTTTTTTCAACTTAATGTCATCAATTTTACACCTTGAAATAAATTTTTCTTGAAAATAGAGCCCATTTTTTATATATTCTAACAAAATGGCAGCCAATTCACATTATGACATTTTTTTGCCTAAAGACCTTAAATCCAGCGTTTTCTTTCACTGTATAGGATTGTGCTCTTTAATAAGATTTCTTGAAATCAATGCCCGATTCGAAATCCTGTAATCCCGTTCTGAATCGATTTCTAATCAAAATGTACTCCCTTTCCAACTGCTTTGCATAGGTAATTGGCAATTTGGCTGATGGAAGGACCAAATGATTTAGTAGGATTCTGCCTTTACTGTAATGGTTCACATTACTTGCGGTAAACTTATTTTATTTCTTCCTACATTTCGCGCATATAACTGTACAGAAACAGCGTACATGTACTCATATACCCTGTGACATGGTAATTGCAATTAATTGCTCATAAAGGCGGCAATCTGAGATCTAAAACCCTGGGTAGCTGCATTATGCATTCAAATTGCCTCCTTAGAGGATATTCCTTGCCCTTCAAATCTGTAAAAATAACAACAACATCAACCAAAGTTGGTTGAATCGAATGTTAAGGCGAAACCGAATCTGGAGGCTATTCAGGATTTTATGTAAATTTTTATTGCCGCATGATTTTTGATCGATCTAAGTGATATGAGGCGGATGCTAACGGAGGTCCACTGCCATCGTCATCGTCATCATCATCATCGTCGTTGTCGTTGCCAGCGTCGTCGTGCAACCTCCTTAAAAGCATCAGACAGACGTCAGATTCTCTGTCAGTATCAGTTCCAGTTCCAGTTCCAGTCAACAGTCGTTGGTCTTATCCGTTTTTTTTTTTTTTTTTTTTTTTTTTGTAAATCAACTCTCTCAAGCCCACTTGATGAGAGCAAAATAAAAAAGTGGCACACCAACCCACCTTTCGGGGTGAAGTAGGTGTCGCATTCCAATAAAAGCAGGGCTCCTGAAAAAAGGTGCTCAACAGCATAAGTGCCTGGTGAATGGATGGAACCTTACGGATGTACTTGTGCGAAGATGGCGATAATTTTTCCGCTGGTATGCCAGAAGGAGTCCGCTAGGATATTCAACAGATAAACTTCGATTATGGGGCAAATATTTGCTTTCTTTTTCAACTTCCTGGCTGGGGAAGGGAACTCTCGTCATAAACAAACAAGAGGCAGTCGATGAATTTGCGTGCCAAGTTCGAATCTTTTATTCAAAAAAAAAAAAAAAGGAGAAACTTCTTCGGTGGATTTTTTTCCTTGGTCACGTGTTAAGTGATGGATGTCAGTAGCAGTGGCTAGCGAGCAGGTTATAATTTTCGTAAAAGGATTCCTGAAGAAATAAAATTAATTCGCTTCGCCGCAATCATGACATTTTATGATTAAGTGATTGGATAATGCGGTTTATTGCGCGTTCTGAAACGGTTAGGGGTGCGCCATGACCATCAACGTTAAAATGTAGGTATCTCAGTTCGAATGAGTATTCATTCTCAATAACGATTGACGTAAATCGAAAATGGATGCAAAAATTATGTTCGCTCAATTGGATATTGAATACAAATTGCTTTATCGATACCTGTGATCGACAAAGGGGGTAAAAGTGAGAGTTTTACTGCCGTATAGAGCTGCAATTTTAAAAGTAGATATGTACATACAGAAGTATGTATATAAGCATCGCAAACAATGGTTTTTCTTTCTCTCTTTTTTTTTTAAATTAGCTCCATAGCCAACATTTCATATTCAAATATTTAAACTTGCCCCGTGAACATGCTTATGACGAAGGGTAAATTAAGTGAAACAGTGAAAGTCGATTATATTAGCATCACCGCTGTCTGTGTTTTTTTGTTTAAAATAAATTTAGAATAGCTGGTCACATCAGTCTGAAGCAACTTCAAAGTTTACATCAATCACCTGATTCTAGAGAAGAACGAATGGAGGCAACGCAGTCTTTTTCAGTAAAAGTCTATGTCCATCTACATCGGCATCTTTTAAACAGCCAAGGTCTCAGCTGTTCATTAGGCCACTGCTGGACTCAGTCTTAATCCAATACCCGTGTCGGACATTTGAATAAACATAGCCAGCAATGCCATACCGCAAACAAATTTTAAACTATCAAGCGCTCGTTATGGGTCAGTCATTGAGACAACTAACATATGAGACATCTAGACTTACATAGCCCATAATCATTCCTAAGCGCTAAAGTGAACTGATGATTGATCAGCTAGAGAATGGGTATCTTCAAACGCAGAAATATAGTCAAGAGACAATGTGCCATTGAAAATGATGCACAAAGATTAAGTATTTCCGACAATGAGCTGCAGGGATGAAGAGGAAGATGCCCTTCCTTCGCATTTATCGAAATGCAATTTCCAGGCAGTTACCACCTCTGAGCTCTATGGTGAATGATCTCTTGTCATCGACTTTGACAAGTTTATCACGAAATCTCTTCGGTTCTATTATATAATATATAGGAGCAGCTCGGGCACGTTTTTCGTCCTAACGAAGCAACGTTGTGTTCACATCCTAACTGAAGAAAACAGCTTTACCCTCTTGTAGATGAGCCCACATGAATACCTGATGTTAAAAGTTAGCCCCAATACTTCTTTTTACCTTCAAACCCTAATAAGTAAGTCGTCAAGGAGCTCTGACTATGGCATATCAGTTAATTTCTCGTATTCTGATCACATAGTTGGAGAAGAGATTCCTAAAAGAATCATAAAGCAATACGAGAAAGCCAATTGAAGCGAACTTAACTGGTCGGTATGTTTCCTCGATAACCGCTGAAATAGGCATAAACATCCCTCATAAGGTGATGAGTAAAAAAATCAATGGAAAAGCCGTAGTACGGTTTAAACTACAGACAAGCTGGTCAGATTTAGAGACAGCGGATAACGAGAAACAGTTCAAAAGTATCAAGAGTGTCTTGGAGCCTTTTCCAAATGTGTTAAGTTCCAATATGATCAACAATTCAGGCAAAAAATATCATACTACAGCGTCCTGAAAGTAGTATTGTACAGATTAATAGTCGTTCGTCTAAAATATGAAAAACTCCATTCTAGGTTAGGTTAGAGTGGCTGTTAGAAAAACCAACCCACTAAGGCCTATTAGCCTATTGTGATGCCATGGATCCATGATCCTGCTACTCTTGGAACCAATTTCAACTTCTGACGAAGCGAAGGAGACTGTTAACGTCATTGTTTAGATCGCTTAAGTCATTGTATAAGAAAGCTCCTAAGTGTAATTTTCTTCTGTGGGACAGCGCTTTGCACGTACAGGGTATGTGAACTATTGTCTCCACGTCCTCCTCAGCCACGCATCTTCTGCAGAAGTCGTTTGTCAAATCACCAAACCTTCTTGCATGCTTGCCTATAAGACCGTGTCCAGTGATGATACCTACGAGCTCTGTTTGATGAATATCCGCATTAGAAATGACAACGCAACTTTCTTAGGTTCTCGATACACGATCCAGCGGTGCTGCAATTTTTTTAACCTCCGTGTAGTACGACTTTTGTTGGCCAGTAAAATACTCCTCCGCGCCGGCGATGATTCCTTCGTTCGACCCGTGCTTCTTTCCGTCGAACGATCTTTTAAGGTTTGGGAACAAAAAGGAGTCGTAGAGTGCCAAATCCGGAGAGTACAAAGAATAGGAGAGCAGTTCATAGTGCAATTCGACCAATTTGGCTGTGGCCACTGCGGAGGTGTGAGCCGGTGCGTTATCGTGGTGGAAGAGCACTTTTTTCTTCGCCACATATGGTCTTTGTTTCCCAAAAAACGGCGGCCATTACTTTTCCGGCCGAAGGCACGGTCTTTTCCTTCTTTGGAGCACGTTGACAGGGTAATAACCCATTGTTTCGATTGGTCTTTGGCCTCTGGTATGTACCAATGAATCCATGTCTCATCGACGATCACGAAACGACGCAAAAACTTCTCCGAATTTCGATTAAACAGGGCCAAGCACGTCTTTAAAGTTGTCTTACGGTTGCGCTTGTTCTCATGAGAGATATGGCTAACGAGTTCAGTTGAGATGCCTTCTATCTCAGCCAACTCGATAATTTTCACTCGGCGGTGCGCCAATACGAGATTATGGACTTTGTCCACGGTTTCCTATGTGGTAACCGTCTTTGGGCCACCTAGGCGCTGTTCATCAATCATCAAACGGCGATACTCTGCAAACCAATGTTATATGGTTGTACGGGAAGATGAATGAGTCCTATACACGAGAATGGGGTTGATTTCCTTTCAGTTTTTGCCATTCAAAAACAAGAATCGGATCACGGGACCATACTGCTCTTATTCCATGGTCGCAAAAAACACAAACACGATGTTTTGATGTCGAAAAAAGAGTAAGCGACGGATTGTCACCAAATTTTGACAGGCGGGCTAAAGGAAGGTATACTAAATGATGGTACACTCATCGTACGTATGATAGAGCTAAGAAGCTTCCTATCATACGTATTTCAATACGATGATACGATAAATCATACAATTTGTTTGGTCGCTGTTCATCCACCTTAGGTTCGTTCTTCCATTAGCATCTAGCTTTATTATTAGTTTGCACGTAGCGATTGGTATATCAATGATAACTTTTCCACATCACATTTTTCTTTAGCCAGGCAGGACTTTCTTAAACGCTAAAATTTTCGCCTTTAAAAACCTTAACCTAGAGGTAAGGGTTAAGCTTATCTGGAAAAATCTGTTAAGATTTTGCTGTAAGAGTTCTTTAATGACATTGAGATACTTTGTTGAGACAACCTTTTTGCTACCACCCGCTATATTCCAACTATATACAGTATACTAGCACTTCATTGACGATTAAGTTCTAGAGAAAGGAAGAAAGGACAACGCTTTTTGGCCTACCTCTTCTGGCACATCTTTTAGCAGAAGCCCCAACCAGTTTGGAGTTGATAAGCTTAAGACTGATTAATTCCCCAAGTTAGTCATCAACATGAGAGCATTTTCTGGCGTTGGGAAATAAAATGAAACTACATTGACTTCTCTCCATGACCGCGGCTCAAGTGGTAGTGGACTGGCTTCCAAAATGGAAAGTTCAGCGTTCGAATCCCAACCACGCCCGAAACACATTCATTTTTTCGGTTAACAAAAATCAATTAAGTTGAATAGTTGACTAGAAATCAACATAAAGCTAATTTCCGTTTAGAATTGAGTCTTCCCAATAAATGTTGGATGTTACCCATAGAGCGAAATAAGCACTGAATCCAAATAGCTTTCTTTTCTTTCTCTATTCCTATTCCAAAAAAACTTAACACATGCTGAGGCATTATAAGTGGGTTCATACTCACTTGAGTGTTAAGTTAAGACCGATCAAACTGGTATGGTTAAAGCTAGTAGTAGTAGTCCTACTAAGGTTGTTACTAGCCGTGAATAAAAGCTACCTGGAAATTGAGTGTCCAATATAAGGTTGAGCTATTCATCACTTAAGGTCGTCCAACGGCCATCGGTTTTTTTTTCAAATAGCTTGGCATCGAAGGATTTTTAGCGAGGATTTTTCTTAGTCGTGATACCTCAAGGGTTTTTGTTATTTTCCACAAAATCACTTTCATCATGGTCGCTTTGCTTCCCTCAGTTCTTTTTTCATATTTGAAGGTATTCCTTATATGAGTCCCAGTCTACAACCTTTCTTGTGTTTTTTGCTTGGTTGAAAAGTTTCCTGCAATCGTTTTTAAGCGGTTACAGTGCTGATATAAATATCCTTCTTCTGAGCAGGCGTAAGCTTTTAATCAACAGTAATTGTCCTACGCGTTTCTCAAGAACATAAATCTTCTTCTCCTTCCTCCTACAAAACCATCCCACTTCTGTCACTACTCTCAAACGCTGATAAGCCTTCAGTTCATGAAAACTTCTGAATGACCTAAAGTGCAGTCACCGTAGCGACAAGTTGAGTGGTGATTTGGTGGCATAGCTCACCGGTAACTGGAACCAATGTTTATAAAAATTGATGATAGTTTTGCTGCAGAATTCAGGCTCTCTTATATCTAATTAAATCTTAAGGAAAACAGTTGTTTCATAATTTTTCATGATAAAAATAAATAAATTCTAGAATGCCACAGGACTCAATTCTGTCTCCCATACTCTTTTCGCTTTTTATCAATGATCTCTGGTCTGCCACTTCTAATCCTATCTTACCCTTTGTTGACGACACTACTCTCTGCTCTTTATATTTGTTCTCGGACTCACGAACTCTGAAAACACAATTGCATCACTAAATACAAGAAGTTTGTCAATGAAAATCATCATTGGAATGACAATATACATACTCGGTAAGCAATGTAAAGAAATTTAATCCACCTTAACAGATCTTCATATTTATTCGATCGATATTGGAGCTTAATCCCCATATCCGCTTCCAAAACTACCTGCTTTTGTTAGATCAGATTCAGACAGTTGACACCTTTTAAAACCGACATAATGTCTCAAACCGCATGGAGTGAAAAGTAACCTCATTGACCACCAGAATGCGCTGCTACTGCAAAAAAGGTTATGGTGCCTTGAAGTCCGTTCATATTGAGGCAGACATGCCAAATTTCAGTGCGATACTGTCTTTAGTTTTGCTTTGACAGCTGATTGTTGTTGACGTGTTTGGCATCATGTTGAGTATGGACAAAAACTATTTTCGTTCTCTCATAAAACATTATTTTTTGAGAGACAAAACGGTGAAGGAAACAAAAGAAAAGTTGGATAAATATTATGGGGCTAATATTACAATATAACACCGTCAAATATTGGTTTCGAGAGTTTCGTGGTGGCCGCAACTCCACTACCGATCAAGTCCGCAGCGGCAGGCCTTCCGATGCAGTTACAAAGGACAATATCAAAAAAATACATGAAATGGTGTTGGCTGACCGGAAAGTGAAGGTGCGCGAGCTAGCAGATAACACAAAGATTAGTACTGAGCACACACGCCATATTTTGGCAAAAAATTCTGCATATGAAAAAGTTATCCTGCCGCTGGGTGCCGCGCATACTCACTCACTCACTCACTCTCACACGAACGCGAGAGCACTTCGAAAGAGTGTTTGGACGTGCTGATGCGGAATCGGGCGGACTTTTGGCGTCGATTGGTAACTGTTAAACACCAGAGAATAGAATGAGTGCCCGGCAATTGACTGAAGCCGGCATGAGTGCTCTGAAGCGGCCTATGGAGGCTCGATGGGCCGGAAAGGTTATGGCGTCGGTTTTCTGGGATTGTCATGGCATACTCTTCGTGGACTACCTCGAAAAAGGAAAAACCATCAACAGCGAATATTACTGTGAATTATTTTAGCGATTAAAGGCCGAAATCGCTGCAAAACGGCCTCACATGAAGCGAAAAAAAAAAATTGTTTTTGCAAGACAATGCATCGGCGCGCAAAAACATCGCAACCATGAAACCTAGATTGACGAAGACATTTGATTTCCAAGACATTTAAGGAGTTTACACAGTGTAAAACATAGAATCTTGGAGGAGGCTGTTCTCTCTATTGAGAAACCTGTTTTCTAGTAAAATTCCACCCCTTAAGGGACTATAAAACACTTCCACGCATTACACGAGTAAGGTTTATTAGGGAGAGGCAGAAGAAAGGCACCGATATACATTGGTCCTGAATGTTTGAGAATTATAATGACTGGGAAATCAAAAATTTGGTAGTTCATTTAACAGAAGGCTGTCAGCTTTGTAAAGGTACCACAGATTTTTAGATTGATTAGTAGTAATTCGAAATCTCTTAGAATTTGAAGAAATATCAAATATACAAATATTTTCTAAACATATTTACAGTGAAGAAAGGGATAACCTTGTGGGAATAGCAATGCAACGAGAGTTTTTTTTTTTTGTATTTTTATATGTGGAAAGGACCAAAAATGTGAAAACGGAAAGGGACTTATATGATATGGGAGCTGTAATAAATTTCATTCATATCAAAAGTATCAATATATTCCAGGACATCTTTAAGTTAGCATTGAAATCAGACATATTCTTGCACAAAGTCGCCCATAACAATTCTATGGACATCAGCCAAATTTCTCCAAGAAATCTAAATCAAATATTTGGGTTTTATCCTGGAATGCTATCCTTTATTGGACTAAACATATCACGTCGAAAGCCTCCAAGGTGCATCAACCTCATGGTAGTGCAAAGGAACTTTCAGCGAGGCATGCGAGATAAGACCGATTATATCGTATGTGTAGCTCGGTTGTGGAACAAGCTTTCAAATATTTCGCTTCTGCTTTTTCAAGACTCCAAAAAAATGGTAAGTCGTAGTTTTCGCCGACTCCAAAACTGATCTTGAATGCCTCGGTTAAATCCTTGCAGTTCAAGATCGACGATGTTTCGCAGTAACTAAACCTGCACTTGAACTGCAGGCGTCCTCGATTAGGGCATCGCCGTTGACAGTTGGGTTGCGTATGACCAGAACTCCAGATGGCATAACTCTTAGAGATGTCGACAAACCTTACAAATACTTGGCGCTGATGTACTCGTACTGGGTGGTGATACAGTAGACACATTATCACTGAACTGTTTACTTATCTCCCTACGAAAGGGCGATAAATTCCAGTAAATGAGGACTCGAAAGGGATCGATGAACTAAGTCGTTGCCCAATTCAACTTAGCTCCTGGGCAGCTTCTTAATACAGAGGCTAATAAGCCAAAAAACTATCTATTCCATTCCATTTAACAGCGAAAAACGGAGGACCACTTTCCGTCAAAAAACTATTTACACACTTAAACGCTTCTCCATAACCTTGTGGAAACAAATCAAATTCTCCGAAGATTAAAAGCCACAACACTCTCTCAATTAAAGTATTTTTCATCAAAAATTTCCCCTAACGTCCAGAAAATAAATTTCCGGTCATCATCTTTTAAAAACTTTTCGAATTAAAACTCCCTAAAAACAAAGGAAAAAAGGTCGTTTCTTTTCATCACACCAATACGAAACGGAACTGTCCCCAACATAAAAAGCTAATCAATCATGCAATCCTTTAAAATCCACTTAACTACGTCCTTCCGTCATCTCTCCAAGATACTGTACAAAAACCAGCCGAACCGAAAAGATACAAATTATCAATCAAAGACAAATTTCTTCTTTCATAGCGCTGGTCTGGTTTTTGGGACTGGAATCTTGATACCCGCGTGTGAAAGACAAGGACAAAGATCATAAACAGAGGATGATGATGAAAGAGGATAGAGCTTTAAACCCTACCAAGGATGCCTAATAATTTATTTACCTAGATGACACTTCCTTAATTCCTTGCTTCCTTCCCGAATGCCTTTTTGGCATCGTTTTTGTCATTTTTCAGTCGTTTTTTTTTTTTTTTTCTTTTTTTTTTTGCCATCAAATCATTAGGCGGAATATTCGTTTAATTACAGTGCGGAGAGGAGGAGGATTCACTGCTACTCCTCCTGAATGGATATCAATTCCTTTAGGGATGGGACAACAGCTCGAGATTCGGATGGAATACTTTTATGAGCTGAAATGAATTTCGTATCCAATTCATTGGATGGTACAAAGCACACAGGACATTAACACACAGCACAACGACATTCAAACGCGCGCCAAAATGAAAATATTTATCCGAGACGAGAGAGAACGCACATAGTCTTCCGTAAACTTGTGACAGTCAGACAGACAAACACACATCTACGGATACGCGGGAATATTCCAAGGAGTAAAATTAATTTATTTGCCTTAAGGACTTTCAAAGTGACAGCTATGTTGTGAAGGCATTTGTAATACGTCACCACTCTCGAGGTGTGAGTTAGAGCCAGGAGTTGTGGAGTACGAGTAGCTGCGGACGCACTAGAAATTCATTTTCAATGGAGCTCTGCTCTTATCTCCTGTTGGCATAGGGAAGGGGAAAAAAGCAAGGACCGAAGCTAATGTAATTTAAGCATACCACTGGATGAATCCTCCTAAGGACGATAATCAGTTTGCGGAAGCAACGGACAGATTCGGAAAGACACGAAGAAAATGACACTGAATCTATGGGTGGTATGCTGGAACAAATTGAATCTCAGTTAAAGGTAGGCGACCCAGTGAGTAAACCACATCAGGAAGCAAATTCGTTCCAAGGTAAAGTTGCAGTTAAAATGGCAAACGACAAAGAAAAAAGAACGGTGGTCTGGTGGCTATATGTCTTGCCAGACTAATGCAGACATCGCTAGTGGTTGCCTTAGGATAAATGTATAAAGGCGACAAATGCTTCGGTAAACGCATTTGACTTCAACGGTCCATCGTAGTAATGGTTGCTTTAACAAGTTTTTCGGTCAGGTAACTGCATGGGTCGAAAGGGCACTTACAGCCCTTTTGGAACACAAACGTTGAAAAGAGACGAGAGAAGGCTATCCTTTTTAGTTCATGCAAGTGCAGTTGTATGGCAGTGATTCCGCAGTTAGGATTAAAGATAATGAGTTAAGAAACCTATCCAAGCGATAATCAGAGAGGTTGACCTGGAAATAAATGGATAAGATATGCCTCAATGAGCTCTCATTCTGAAAAACAAAACAGAATGTGCTTGTGCATAAATGAAGGACTTAATTGCTGTGGAAGGAAAGAGTAAAAACGGTAATACCATATACCTATCCTCTGAACTCAACTTAAAACTCCGAAAAACCAAAAGAAGGTTACTGCCAGTTGAGTGGTTTGCCAGTCTGGCCTAACTTTCAGGCTAGCTTCCGCAAAGGAATGTCTGTTTCAGAACGACCAAGAGGAATCGCCATGCCTCATTGAAAGCTTTCTCGTATTCCATAAATCGATTCCCCATTCCCTTTTACCACGCGTCGGAGTTTTTGAACCACTGTCAACTAGCGACCCTTTTCCGACAATCCTAAGAAAAATATGAAAAATGTCAAACAGTGATAGCGGCGGTCCCATATACGGAAAATGCAACAATTTCTAACCATGACAGGGGTGGTGGATGCGTGTCAAATTCTAAAATTCTATATTCGTGTATCGAACAAGAGTGGTTTGCTGTATATTTCTTTCTATCCTTTTTATTTTTCTGTAATTAGTTCGTCGTCACGCAAACGGATGAGGAAAGTCACTAGTGTACGCTAAATGTCGTGAATGATGAGTTAGTTCCGTGGTGGAACGCCTTTTTTGCCGCTTTACACGCATCAGGCTTCCAGGTTTTGTACGAGTACGTATGCCGGCAGAGGTTCTCTTCTCCGACTATATGAAATGGAATTATCCAATTTGAAGTATGACGCCCACGCCTCTTTGCGTTCGATTTGAAATTAGATATTTTCTTGTTTTCCTGCAGCTACGCCTTCTTGAAGTGAATTGTGACCGTAACCAGACGACCGACATATGGAAATTGTGGAAATGTTACATACCTACTCGTACTCCTCTGGGATCGTTGACCTGTTCGATTAACTGATATTTTGTATTATGATTTCTATGACAACTGGGCGGTGTATTGTGACATTTTGTTGGGTTTTAAGGCGGAAAAAAGTTGACAATTGAGATATTAGAATGCAATGGATACAATACGTACAATTATTCTGTTCTTCAAAGTAAGATAAGCAATGAAAAATATTCGTTTAGCGTGCGGGCATCCTTAAGAATTATGCTGTGTGCAGTTGTGGTCATATCCAATTCAACTATCGATGAAAGCTCTAACCGATGACGCTGACAAACCTATTGCAGATTGGTTTCATGAGAAACTATCCTCTGAGCTTTTTCAAGCAAATTTTATCGGCGATCCAATCTCCCATGATTCCATTGTCAGCTGGAATCCAAACAACACTTAGAAATTGTGAAAAAGTTTAGTTTAAATGTAGCTTGGCTGTGGCGACAGATGTACATAAATACTTGTCATCTTTCATCAATTTGTTAACAATTGTCTGAACTTTGTCATTTCATCAAGAGTCATAATTGACTGTCAAAAGAAAACGTCTTGTCATTCCTGCCAACAAAACTTCGCCTCATTTTTCGTTTTTTCTTTAAATCAAATATATACCATAAATTGTAAAAATTATCAAATTTTTAATTCAAATGTGGAACATAATATTGTAACATTGTAGTTTATTCATATATCTCCGCTTGGAAAACTGACGCAAATATTCCTTATTCAGACACACACTGTTGACGCATCCTTAATTTGATTTAATGGCGTACAGATTATGTCCGAAAATCAAAGTCATCAATACTTTTCTGCAGCCTGACTTCGATCATTGTAAGCCGTTGATTAAGAGATTGAAAATCAATTTCCAATTGATTAGATCAATTTTAAGAACTCCACTAGATACCAGTTATAACAGGCAAAATTTGGCCATTATTGGAAAGCACGGACTGCCATAAGCGCTGAGAAACGTAGTGAGATACCTCGGTATCTGGCTCGATAAGTATTTGTATAGTATTTTGACAAACATATAGATGCTTGTCTCGCTGGGGCCAAGAAGACTTTAGCCCTTTAATTGCTTCACAGCAGTCAACTTGTCTCCAGGGTGAAGTAAAGGTCATATGATACGTGGCCTTATCAGGCCTGTCGTAGCATGTTGTTGTTCCGTGTGGTTCAATGTACCGCCGTATCAGATGGAAAGGATTCGGGTGGCAATGTTGTAGAACCTTTCTCGGCTTATACAGCACACCAGAATCAGAGTACAAAAACTAAGGCTAGTCTGAACATAATTGACAATTTCTTGGTTAAGGTGATTCGAAGCCGTTGCAACGGCTTAATATTTAGGGCTTATAACCCCAATGAAAGGTACCACGAGAGTTCACTTCTATCGGGCTTTATCCCACCAGAGACTTTTCTGCATAGTGATTATAAAGGCCTAGTGCAAACCACATAATACGGTAACATACCACCGCAACCATGGTTCGAGGGACAAGTGGCTCATCTATGAAGGGTAGAGCTCTAGGTAGGAGCTCTTCCGTTTTAGTTCTGCGATTGCGGACAGCGATGGAACCAATACCGAAAACAAGTACACCGAATTCTGGTGGCTTCTAGAAGGGGAAAGGGCTAGTTCGGTACGTTACTAAGGCAACATACTAGGTGGGGTGAAAAGTAACTTCCTTGGAAATGTTTTTTTATTCTATTCTTCTTGATCCCGTCCGAAAAGTAATTTCCGGAAGGTCTGCAAAATACTCCTCCGTGGCGTCGATGATTTCCTCGCATGAGCTGAATTTTTTATTGATGAGCCATCTTTTGAAGAGATAATAGTCCGAGGGAGCCAAATCGGGCGAATACGGTGGATGCGACAGCAATTGGAGCCGTAAGTCACTGATTTTAGCCATGGTTGCTATGCTCATGTGCGCCGGTGCATTGTCTTGCAAAAACAAAATTTTTTCGCTTCATGTGAGGCCGTTTTGCAGCGATTTAGGCACGATAATGCACAGTAATACTCGCTGTTGATGGTTTTTCCTTTTTCGATGTAGTCGAAGAGATATGCCATGACAATCCCAGAAAACCGGCGCCATAACCTTTCCAAACCCATCGAGCCTCCCTCGACCGCTTCGGAGAACTGGTTCCGGCTTCAGTCCATAGCCAGGTACTCATTCTGTTCTCTGGTGTTCAACAGTTACCAATCGACGCCAAAAGTCCGACCGATTCTGCATCAGCAAGTCCAAACACTTTTCGAAGTGCTCTCGTGTTCGAATTTTTGGTCAGAAGTGAATATGCGCGGCACCCAGCGGCAGGATAACTTTTTCATATGCAGCAGAATATTGCCCAAATTATGGCGTGTGCGCTCAGTATTAATATCTGCTAGCTCGCGCAATTTCACTTTTCGGTCAGCCAACACCATTTCATGTATTTTTTTGACATTGTCCTCTGTAACCGCATCCTCTGCGGACTTGATCGGTAGTGGAGTTGCGGCCACCACGAAACTCTCGAAACCAACATTTGACGGTGTAAACTGACGGAGCACTAGCCCCATAATATTTATTCAACTTTTCTTTTGTTTCTTTCGCCGTTTTGCCTTTCAAAAAATAATGTTTTATGAGAGAACGAAAATCGTTTTTGTCCATACTCAACATGATGCCAAACACGTCAACAACAATCAGCTGTCAAAGCAAAACTAAAGACAGTATCGCACTGGAATTTGGCATGTCTGCCTAAATATAAACTCACTTCAAGACACCATAAACTTTTTTTCAGTAGCAGCGCATTCTGGTGGTCAACGAGGTTACTTTTCACTCTACCTCCTCTTAGTTATAAGTTAAATGAAAATATTTTTTAGCATCTTAACCCCGCGTTCATTGACGTGAGGCATCGCCTCTGAAACCGTTGCTTTATAATTTTGGTTAAGTCTCGGTGGTGCGTGTTCATAATGTTGACGAATGCCAGCCGATTTGGATGGTGACCACCTGTTACGAGAGACTATGCGACAAGCCAGAACTGATGCTTAAGTTGTCAAAAATCTAGGTAGATACGCATCTTTAGGGCTGTCCCCCAAAGAAGCTTAGGAGCATACCTAAACATACCCCAAAAAATTGCTAACACTTAAAGGTTCTTACGAGGGCTGCCTTTTTCGACATCATAAGTCTCGGTTAAGTCGCTACCGACCTACGTTATTCTGCACAGATGAACGAGTTTGGCAGGGATGCCAAAACTGGACATGACTCTATATACAAAGCTCGTCTCTTAAATGCTGTCATATGCGGCTTTAAAATCGATGAAAATATGGTGAGTATCGATTTTGACTTTTAGAGTTTTTCTCTAAGATATGCCGAAGTGTGAATATTTGGTGAATTTTGGGCTTTCCTGGGCTGAATCCGCACTGATAAGGACCAATCAGGTTGTTCCCGAAGAGTTTCAGACCTTCACACAATAGATCAGATAAGATCTTGTATTCGATGTTGAGGAGACTTATATTTCTATAGCTGACGCAGTTGAGGGTCTCTCCCATTTTGTGGATCGGGCATACGGTGATGTGATTCCATTCATAATGCATACACTCTTCTGGCCAGATTTGAGAAATGAGATGGTACATGCTTTCCACAAAGTAATTTCTAGCCCTTAAGCAGTATGCCGTCAGGTCTATATGAAATTTTGGATTTTAACTTCGTTTTGTATAGGGTGATTCATCGTCAGGTCAGGTCACGCGTGACTCCTATCAAATTGCTTTGTCGATTTTGTTCAGTATCGTTTGGCAAGTCATCATGGAAAGATTCACACCACAACAGCGTCTCCAAATGGTTAAGCTGTAGTACGAAAATCAGCGTTCTGTGAGAAATGTTTTTCGTGCGATTCGAGGAACTTACGGTGCGCATAATCGACCTACTGAAACGACTATTGGCAATATCATTCGCAAATTTGAGTCCCAGTTTACATTAGTGGATGGTACTCAACCGGTTAGAACACATCCAGCATGTAGTGAAGAGACTATAACAGCTGTAGCTGAGAGTGTACGTGAAGACCGTGACGAATCGATTCGTCGTCGTTCTCAGCAGCTTGGCTTGGCGTATTCGACAACTTGGCGTATTTTAGGTGAGAATCTCAGCTTAAGCGTACAAAATTCAACTTGTGTAAGAATTAAAGCCAGGCGACTTGAATTTGGCGTCACATTTTCAATGAATGGGCTCTGGAAAAACCCAATGAAAATGCGGTGTTTTATCGTGAAATTTTGTCTGCGATGAAACCCATTTCTGGCCCAATGGATACCTTAATAAACAAAATTGCCGTATTTAGACTGATGAGCAACCCGAAGAGTACCAAGAGATACCATTACATCCAATAAAATCAACGGTATGGGGTGGTTTATGGGCTGGTGGAATCATTGGTCCAAATTTCTTCAAAAATGAGGCAAATCAGGATGTTACCGTCAATGTTAATCGTAATCGCGCCATGTTAACGGACATGTGCATCCTGAAATTCAAGCACATGGTCCCAGTGAGCTCTGGTTTCAACAAGACGTCGCTACGAGCCATACAGCGCGTGAAACAATGGAATTGTTGAGAAATCATTTTGGTGAGCACTTAATTTCACGTTTTGCTACGGTAAATTGGCCGCCTAGATCGTGCTATATAACATCTTTGGACTATTTTCTCTGGGGATATGTCTCAGTCTCAGGTCTTCAGGAATAAGCCAGCTACGATTGACACTTTGGAAGCCAACATAACGCCCAAAATTAGACCATCCGAATGGACCACCTCAGACATAGTCATTGCCACCATTTACATGATATCATTTTCAAGAAGTAAATGCCATGAATTGTTGTTTTAACCGATAATAAAAATTTTAAGTTCACTTTCAAATTTATGTGTTTTATTTTACATTATAAATCAAACCTCACGATGAATCACTCTATGTAAGTGGACGGAAATTTCAGCTATCATCGTCTAAGTTGAATGGTATATTCTGCCTAACGGTGGTCTCCTTCGCTTTTATACACTCTGTAGAAAAAGTTCTTACATATTCTCAGTTCCGACAGTGACTGTACTGCGATGTTACCTCCTTCATCTCTACAGCTTTCTGTACTGGTCGTCTTGGCGTGACACGTTCTTGTTACCTGTTGGTAAAATTTCCGTACATTATTCCTGGAGAAGCCAATGTTCTTCCCGAGTCATCCGCTCGTAGAGCTTACGAGCAGTGCGGTTGCAGCGACGCTTTGTAGGCTTTCCTTATCAAACCGGGGATTTCTTAGTGGTGGTCAAGACAAATACAGCACATAAGTTGTGGCGCCTCTGATGTGTCGTTTGCAGTGTTGCTGGCGGCATAAGAGTTGTTGAGAGAGTTTGTTGAGACATACACGTTCGGCGAAGTTTCTAGTAGTCTCTTGCGATTGCAGCTCTTCTACAGTAGTTCTTTTTCGTTTTAATAATTGGGAAATTCGCATTCTCATCTTGGCTGCAACAAGGTGGTGATAAGGGTCAATGTTGGACGCTCGGAACATTCGAACATCCAGACTACTGCAGGCATGACATGTCCCCTTGTGTATATTGAGATGAGGTAACCCTGTGCTTGCTTTAATAATATTTCGTCTCGCCGCATCGTTAAAATCGCCTAATACGATTTTAAAGTGTTACTTCGGCCATTGGTCATATATCTTGTCGAGGAGCTCGTAAAAACATTCTTTAGAAACGTCGCCCTTTTCTTCCATAAGGGCATGAGTGCATATTAGACTTATGTTAACGAACTAAGCTTGATGCGGTTTGGCATAGTACGCTCGTTTAACTGTCGGAAGCTCAAGACTTCTTGCCTAAATCTACCGCACATGGCAAATCCGCATCGTAATAGGCGCAGTTTCTTTTCTCAATCACCACAGTGCCCATCTCATTGCACTTTCTGGATGGCGGTGATATTTACGTGGTAGCATTCAAGGGCCTCTGCTAATTGTTCGGCTGAACTTGGACCATTAAGGGACCGAACTTTCCATGTGCAGATCCGATGATCGTTATCCTTTAAACGTGTCCAAGGGTCGTCAACAATGAATCTATTTTTATTCGAGGCCATCAGTTGGTTCGTCACATCTTGTTAATTTTTTCTTTATGCAGTCATAAACCAGCAGATTCCCTCGTACTAGGGGATTGTTGTTGAAGTCTTTTATTATGATCAAACCATTTGAAACTTCTTAGATGTGTCGACTCACTTACTAATTCCTACAATTCGAGATAGCCTCACTTCACTTTTGCACTTGCCAATACCTCTCCTAATAGTCGAGATCGTCCTATCCGCCCGATAAGGTGGTAACATCAAAGGATTTTAGTTTTTCGGTGCAAATCATTGGAATCGAACACAGACTCTCTGGCGAAGTACTCCACTGAATAAACAACTGTGTCACTTGGATCACCACTGTTAAGTTAGCTTAAGATCTTACAAAATTATATGACCTTCACTTTCTTTCATTTTTTAATTTTTCCTTTTTTTTCTTTTATTTTCAGGTAAGAGACATTGGGGTTTTAAGGACACATCGCTGATCTTGCTTATAGACAATGTAAACAATTTAAATTGTCTCAGTACCAGAGTGTTTTTTTTTTAAATTTAAAAACAAACCTCGTATAAAAAGACCATCGTCAAAAAGTTATTATTATTCAGAAAATTAAAAAAAAAAAAAAACAAGTTTATTCATCTAAATCTATACTGCCCCTTTCAAAGTAATCCCCATCGACTTCAACACAGTTATGCCAGCGTTTGATCTAATCCTCGAAACATTTTTTATATTCGGTTTTCGATATGTCCTTCAGTGCTTCCTGCGATTTTTCCATTACTTCCCCCGTAGTGGTTTTTTTTTAACTCGATTGAACATAAAGAAGTCACAGGGTGCCAAATCAGGTGAATTCGGTGACTGTTGGATGGTATTTGTTGCATTTTCCGTCAATGTGCGACGGTGCGTTATCATGGTGCAAAATTCACGAGTTTTCTGCCCATAATTATGGTCTCTTTCGGCGAATTGCTGCACGCAAACGTCTCATAACGCCCAAATAATACTCTTTGTTTACTGTCTAGCTTTCTGGCAAAAATTCATGATGCACTACACCGTTGTAATCCATGAAAACCATGACCATTGCCTTCTTTTTTGACTGAAAACGACGTGTTTTTTTTTTTGGTTTTGGCTCATTTTGTTAAAGCCATTAACTTGCCTGATGTCTGGATTGCATGTCGTACTCATAAGCCCAAGTCTCGTCTCCAGTAATGATCCTTTTAATGAATATGGGATCGGATTCAGTCTCACAAATCATCTTTTTTACTACGTCAACACGGTCTCTTTTTTGCATGAAATTGAGGTCTTTTGGCACCAACTTGGCTGCTACACGACGGAAACCCAAATCATTAACCAAAATGTCTTGGACGGATCCATGAGCAATGTTCAAGTCCTCCGCTATCTTTCTGATGGTTAATTAGCGGTTATTGATCAACATTTTCGATGTTTTTCGATGTTTTTGATGTCGATGGTCTGCCACTGCGTTCATCATCTTCGATTGACTCACGACTACTTTTGAACCACTCGTGCTCGGTTAACGACCGTTTTCTTTAGAGAATCGTTGCCGAAACACTTTTCCAACATTTCCAAAGTTCGCCCACTATTAAATCCGTTTTCCATTGTACGCAAAATTAAATGCAAATTCGTTGTTGCAAATTTAGATCCATTTCTTAAATTGTACACACACAAAGATAGATGTACTCTAGGCTACGTAACATTTGCAAATTTCAAGCTATGACTATAAAATTTAGAGGGAATGTCAACAAAAGATGTACCAACTTAACAAAAAAAACATGTACAGCATGTAGTAATAGCTGTTATGGGCATGGATCGAATCGAGGAAAATCGAAAAAAGTTCAAACAAGCCAGGAATGACTACAACGTCAAGCAAAATTCCAATATGACCGAAAACTGAGGCAAAAAATACTGCAATATTCCAAAGGTAGTAAAAGCTTTTGGTCCTTCGTCAAAAACATCAGAAATTCTGCCTTATCCTCCATCCCAACGCTCATTTACGGCGACATTCCAGCTGTCATCTCTCAAGACGAGGCCAATCTGGCTGCTGCAAACGTTGTGGCTACTCCTTAACTTCTATATAGATTGTCCTTTTTCTCTGCCTACACTTGAATGCGTCGAGTCTTCAATGGGACTTACTTAAAGATCTTAACATACACAAATCAACTGATCCAGATGGTATATCTCCCTTTCTTCTGATGAGGTATTCTTCCCCGCTGACAAAACCACTGTAAACTTTTTCATCAATCCTACTCTTAAGGGCTCCTTCCGAGCAGACGGAAAACAGCATTTGTTCAGCTAGTCTGTAAAAAAGGCGAATCTTCTTGTCTCCCCTCATTCAGACCCATTCCACTTACGTCTAAGGTACTTCTAAGGTCATGGAAATGTTGATAAACCTTCAGCTCATAAAATATCTCGAAACACGAATACTTCCCAATGACCGGCAGTATGGTTTTCGTAGCAAAAGGTTTAATGGTGATTTGATGGCATGTCTCACATCAATCTGACGAGAGGGATTTTTGCAGAGTTTGGCACCAGGCTCTTTTGAGATCAATGACTCTCTTCTTCAATGGATTAGAAATTACCTTTCGAGACGTTCAATTCAAGTTGTCTTGGATGGTTTCAAGTATGATGTTCACAAAATAAATGCTGGTGTGCTCCAGGGCTCTGTTCAGTCCCCCACATTCTTTTTAATTTTCATCGACAATTTCTTGTCTGGTAATTCGAATCCAATATATTCCATTGCTGATGACAGAACTCTCTGTTTTTCATATTCGTTCCCGGACTCACGTCCATGTTCTTCAGCTGTAGAGCGTTAATAGCAGCGTATGCTAACCTCATTGAATTCCGATAGAAATTGCATTACCAATTGGGGGGTAATCAAATCAAATCAAAAATTAATCAAAAATGCTGCGAAATGTCTAGGTTTCTTTAAATGTTTTAAAAAATACTTCTCTTCCTCTGATGTGGCCTCAATATATAAGGCATCCATCCACCCAAAATTGGAGTTTAATGCCCATATCTGCTCAGGTACTCCCAAAACTTCCCTGCACCTGCTACATAGGACTCAAAACTTTGCAATAAGACTCAATTAACAACCCCGAACATCGACGAAATATCTCCTATCTCACCTTGCTCTATCGCTATTTAGACCACAAGTGCTCCACTGAGATTGCTATTAGCATTCCGCTCCTTCAAGCCTTTAGCCATTACACATGTGTCGCTATAAATGCCCACATTCGGACGTACATACAAATATCGTGATTCTTTCCTTAACCGTACATCTCACTTACGGAATTCTTTATTTCCTAACTACTATATCTTTCTAGCATTCAAAACGAACTTACGTCAGTACCCCTCACCCTTTCTTCCCTAGCTTTCCGCTGTTTGGTGAGTACCCGGTGATGAGTGTACCATCATTTAGTATAACCTCTTTGAGCCAGCCTGTCAAAATTTGGTGACAATCCGTCGCTTACTCTTGTTTTGACATCCATTTCAAAACATAGTGTTAGTGTTTTTTGCAATCATGGAAAAAGAGCAGTATCGCTCCGTGATCCGGTTCTTGTTTTCGAGTGGCGAAACCTGCGAAGAAATCAAGCCCTATCTCGATAGTATGTATAGGATCCATTCATCTTCCCGTACAACCCTTTATCATTAGTTTGCAGAGTTACGCTGAGGTCGCACATCGGTTACCACAAAGGAAACCGTGGACAAAATCTTTTATCTCGTATTGACAGACCGCCGAATAAAAATTCGCTGAGATAACAGTCATCTCAACTGAACGCATTAGCCATATCCTGCACAAGATTTTGGCCATGAGAAGGCTTTCCGCGCGATGCATGCCGCTTTTGTTCACACCGGAGAATAAAAGCAATCGTGAACCGCTTCAAAGACGTGCTTGACCCTGTTTTATCGAAGTCCGGAGGAGTTTCTGCGTGGTTTCCTGACCGTCCATGAGACATCGATTCATTGGTACCACACCAGAGATCAAAGAACAATCCAAACAATGGGTTTTACCCGGTGAACATGCTCCATTGTGCCTTTGACTGAAAAGATGATGGCCACTGATTTTTGAGACGCGCGAGGTATGATCCACTTTGACTATTTGGAGAAGAGAAAAACAATCACAGGAGCATACTACGTCGAATTATTGGGCCGATTCAACGCCGATTTGAAGAAAAAACGACCGGTGCGTTCCACCACGAAGTATTTTGCTGGCCAACAAAAATCGACTTTACGGAGGGGTACACATGTTTCGAACATATGTTCACAATTTCAAGTCCGGGATCTGTAATCTGTAATGTCGGGACTCTGTAATGGAGGAGCTACTTTTAGCTACAACCGTATTGAAGGCCATTGGGATCAGTGAAAAGCCGTTTTGTGTTGCCGTATCACGAGGAGTCGTGCAGTCTTTTGTTGCAGCACGAATGTATATTTAAAAAACCATTCAATGATACTTTGATCTCTGTTTGTATTTATCACAATATTTGTATTTGTTTATAATTTGGAAACATTCTAGAAGCACGTACATAAGTAACTTGCCAATGAAGGGACAACTGCGAATTGGCTATATCTAACAAAGTGCTCGGCTTCTTTCCTACCTTTTCACCTCTAAACTTTCTAGACTTTAAGAAAGACGTATTTCAAAGATCATCTCGCGCTAAAAGTCACTTCCAAGTAAAACTTTTATTTCCTTCCTCATAGCCAGGTCAAATTCCAAGATATCCTGACAATATTGGCTTGCAAGTCGTGCTTTTTACTCGTTTTTCCTCATCGTTATGCACAAAAGTTTGAACCTTTATCGGAATCAAAAATGTTCCAACCATTTCCGGCTAAAATTTTCATTCTCAAAACAATGTCCGTACTCTTAGTCATCATCTTCGTCCTGATTAGGGAATCAGTCCAACGGTAAAGAAGAAGGTAGGAGGAGCAGGTCAAGAAGGTTTTTACTTTGAAATTGCATTTACGAATTTACGTCTGGAAGAGAATTATTTCTCAAAAGTTCTTCATCCATCCTCTGTTCATGTGTCTGTTTCTTTTTTTTTTTTTTAATTCTTTAATTGGAAAACTTTCCAGCTATTGTTTTTCCAGCGCTACAAAAATTTGAAGAAAAAAACAAAAGTTGACTTAAAAAAAGAGAGAAATCTCATTAAAACAGTCCTCCTCCTCCTCCTCTTCGACTGTGATGTCCCGCTGCTAGAAATATCTTGATTAAGAGAAACAAAAAGAAAAACAGAAGAGTAGAAGGATCCTAAAGTCAAAATGAACAACAATGGTTTTGTTAGATAAACTTCGTATTCTTCCCTTTCAAGGTTAAATGAAAGAGTTTACAGAATTAATTTACCCACAACCATCACTCCCAAGTGGTACGAATGCTCGTAAGCTCTTATCTGTATATGACGCCTTTGCAGCAATCCATATCGTCCCTGTTGCCATATCGCCACCAGTGTCCCTGCTCGTCTACTGGACAGATAAAATGTCTCTCGTTTGTCAATGTGTTTGACAGGGGTGTCGCGCAGGGGATGCGAGTATAGGGGGTTTGGGTTGGTGTAGATGTGTTGTATAATTACATCCTGCGGGGAGAACAACGACAGTCCATTGAAAGCTGATTTGAATAGAGTCGCCCTCCAACTCTATGATGGCAATGGTAGCTTCCTTTCATTAAAATTACTATAAATGCACCCTTAATTCGACATAACCACAGAGTTTAGACCGAGTACTGTATTTTCATACCTCCTGCTTATTTCCTTTCGCATAATTCTTAGGTAAACAAATTGCGAATGTCACTGTTAGTCGAGGGGTTAGGATCGAGGGCTAAGAGAAAATCAGTTGTTTTAATAATGTTTGAACAATACTTTCGACTTGTAGTGCACCCGAGGAGTTACTTATATGACTAGTGTTCACAGATGCTTTTGATTTTTGTTCCCAAGAATTTGCAGAATTTTTTCTGGTATGATAGTAAGCAGTAAGCAACCTGCAGTCTTTCCTGCCGAAGGACAGGAAACGTCGAGAAGATTGCATTGGGGTGTCATGTCATCTGCAGTTGTGCTCATGCTTTTTTTTTTTTTATATATATAATTAGCTTGTTCGGTCTACAAAAAGGAGACCTCTTAGAGACATTAGGAAGCATTCGTTTGGAATGCGACAACCTTGAGAGTTATGTCATCTGCAGTCGTGCTCGTATGAAACCCAATTGTGAATGGAAACCTTAACCGAGGACGCAGGCAGACCAAACGTAGGTTGGGGTCCTGAAAAAACTCTTCTTTGAGCCTCTTGCCTGGCGTGTCCATCGGCAATTTCATTTCACGTGATCACATTGTGATTTGGGACCCAAACCCAGACTGCATTCAGTGATGTCTTGCATTCTTGAACCAGCTTGGAAGTCGTAAAAAGGTTCAGCAAAGTTATAAGCTCAGCTTTGCCGTCTCAACAGATGCAACTGCTTCGCCTTCTCTAGATTCTACACAATAAAGTTTCTCTTCAGAATTACATACCAGTTCACAACCAGGTCAGATGATGGCATGAAATACAAAAAGTGTTCTGAGCATTAGCATCTCAAAATATGATCTTCTTGGAATCAACCGACTGCTGCCTTTAGCGGTGGCGGTAGTACCGTCTTATAGGGAAATAAACTGACGCAGCGACGAATTTCTGACAATGTACGTTCGTTTTGTAGGTTATGGTTTGCAGCAACTAAATATTGGTTGCAGAATTGCACAAGTTTCGATCGCTCGATGTGAAATCCTTCAAACTTATGTAAGGTTTTGTATTCAACAGGAAAAATCTCCTACATATGCAGGAGTAGGCTTGCAATGTCGAAGATTGGGTAAATAAAATAGATAAGTACTCGGATGGTCATCCTTTATCTGCATTCATTTGGAAACAAAATGGAAATTAGCTCTTTCAACGTGCAAATAGTTAAGTGAGTTATACCAAGATTTAATACACTTTGTCTAAGCCCACAATAAAAGAAGTACCATCCTTGTTGTCCCGATTCTTTGTCTCCCTGTAAAAGTAGATTTTCCACTTTTTAGTGTGGAGTTCAGGGTTCTGGGTATGAGGATACATCAACACATCCCGTTTCTCAGCGGAGATTTCACCACATTATTCGACTTTCATCGACCTGACCTACGACCTTTGCGTTTGTAGTACTGGCCTTATCCGGACATCGTGTTCTTGTGAAACCACTAGTGGTTTTGTTTTCGTCTATGGGTTTGACCACTTTATGCGATTTCCATACACTGGAACTGCAGTGTTTGTTGGTTGCAGCACCGGTTTCATCCGGAACACAAAAAAATCCATCAACGTAAATTGTTTTCCTTTTGGCCCTGTTCGGGACAAATGTCTATTGAGTTCTGACGTGAACGCCTGACAATAGACTGATTTGAGTTCACACGATGCCCATACACCCATGGGAGCCAGGATACGCCTGGTCATCGTTTGCCCACATTAGTAGTGCAATACCAAAGCGAAACCTGTGGCGAGTGCAACAGCCACAAGAGTCGAGGTCGACCTAAAACCTACATCGGGTCGATACCAACTGAAAAACCCTTCCTGCGATTTTAGGTTTAAACTACTATGACGCTCCCTCTAGGGGCCTACCTCTAACAAATTAGGCCCGGACCGAAGTCTGGAGGGCCCTGATTTCCAAAGTACCGTACCTAAAGTTCAAATGGTCCTGCCACTCAAACAGGAGCTTTGACCGACAGTTTTTAACTGGTCGAATCATATGTAGTAACCTTCAATTTCACTAATGACTTTTACTTGATTGCTCTACCCCCGCTTTTTTTTATCACCCTACGCATTAATGGACGGGACTGGAGAAAAAAACGCAGTTTCATATCCGAGGTGTCGGTCGGTTTCAGTGGATGTCACTTCCGCCAACCTGTTTCTCTTCTTCGTCGCCGCTGGGAAAGTGAGTATTTTGGGATCTTGTGCGTTTGACACAATTTCCGTATCTCTGCGCCCTGCTTTTGCTCCACTTCTCCTTAGACGGTAGCCCCCCAGAGTGTGTCTTTTCCGGAACCCGTTCCACCTTTTCGATTTCCCGAGGTAAGCCATCAAAAATAGCAATCTGACTAACCACTGGCATTCTGATTATTCTGATGGAGTTTAAACGTAACAGGCAGGGCCTCTCTGGTACTCTCTCCATTATTCCAGCTTAATCTACCCAACGTCGGAAGAATTAAATCATCCAGCAGTTTCTGGTCAGCGACTAAATCGGCGGGAGCTTTTATTGGTACTTTGGTTGGAGGCTTTAGCATCCGTGCCTCGGCTGCAGTCGAAAAGACCACGGGTGGATTGTCGCTTATGCGAGTACCACCTGGAGAATAATCTTTTGGGGTTATTTCCGTACTTTTAACCGTTTAACGTCAAGTGGCGCTTACTTCGATCAGGCTTCTTTACCTAGTCCTGCGCCTTGATGTTATAAGGTGTTCGCTTACATGCCAAGATACTTGACACTTTTGCCTTAGCGTAGTCCTTCTTCTTTGTAGTAGTCGCAGTATTGGATGCCGTAGGTTTTCATTCGATTTTCCACCGGCCATTGAACGGAAGATTTCATTCTATCGAAAAATCCTTTAAAATTCAAATCAAGTAGTAAACTGTATGCTTATGGTATGTCTGAATATCCCATTGTTTGACTGCTATTAGTGTCTGATAGTGTTGATTTCCCTTCAATCCAATGCATTTCTGTTCGCCGGTTTAAAACCACGTATGATCAAAAGGCTTGGGAACAAATCTCAGCCCAGGGCACCCAATGGGCTTAACAATTTTCTAATTTAAAACTCCCTTACTTAAGAATTTTGGGCTGAAGAACGGTGTCTTCGATTGGATTTAGTTTAGAAAGTTGCTCATGGCCTAGTATCACCCGTAAAAAAAATTATGTGAAGAAAAAAATCCCAAAGATGAGCTAAAAAATTTCCTTCGGCATATGAATACTATTGGAAATTGCAACCAACTATCGTAATCGTAATATCTCCCAATGCGAATTTTGAAATTTATTTTTCAGTGATTTAGGTTGTGGACATTTGTTTGGGCCTTGGGCAAATAGATGGAGGGTATCTGTAAATGTTTGTCAGCGTACAGAATGCACACAGCCCTAATCATTTGGAAGTCAATGTGTTGAGGGATTTAAATTCGAATGAGGTCGGCTTGTAATCGTAAATGTTGTGGTTCGTTGGGCTTTTGAAATGCAATCTACTCTTGGTCTCGTTCGTCATCTGTTTGTTTTCAAATAACTGCAATTCGGTTGATTGATTTTTATTTAAATTTTTTTATATATTGGTTTTTTTTTAAGGCTCATGGCGTGCGCTCTTATCGGTAAAGAAGCAAATTATATTCAAACAAACTATGTATCCGTGCTTCGGTTGAACAAGGACAATATTCATTTTCATATTCTGTCAAATGTATCTGATATCAGATTTAGTTTGGGTTATCAGCATACATTTCATATTTGATGAGACTGAAGGGCGAAGAAAAAAAAAATCAAACAAATAAGCAGATTGACAAATCCTTGAAACTCGATACAGGCACATAAGGGATCCTTTTAGTTCAGTCACTTCAGTCACCCTTATCTCATTTGAGAAAACGACTTCTCTTCAGACAAATGATTTGGGGGCGGCCAAAGCTGTAGTTTTTCAGTTGAAACGATGGCACTCATCAGGAAATATGTTATGAAGACAAAGATACAAGTACTCTTGCTTGCACAAACTCATATTTTTTATTCTTTGTGAATTTTTTATGCTAGACAAACCATAACAGTACTATTGGGGCACGCACAACAGACTTAAGGGATGATTTCGGCTAAAAGCTTATTATTGTGGTTGTGGCGGATTTTTTCCTTTTTTTTTTTTTTGCGGAAATGCCTTGGAGAGATCTTTAAAGAAATAGACAGTGTTTGAGCTAATAATTTACAATATATTATCCCTATTGAGCATTACTTTTTCAAGATTCTACACAGGATTGTGTAGGAGGATACTTGGTTAAGGATTTGCGAAATTTTGTGCTTTTTTTTTGACACTAACGACTCTGCTCTGTAGGCAGGCGTTATTAGGAATTGTTGGTGGTTCGTTGGAGTGATACTTAGGAGTTCTTGTAGGGTAGAGATATTTCTTTGAAAGGAACTGCTTAAAAATGTTTACTTTAAAGTTGAGCCGAGGCAGTATTTTTAAGATGTCCCTAGAGCTGTTCAATGTTATGTTTAACTGAAAGTTGGAGGCCTAAAATCAGGTGTGGCAGGGAATGGTTTTATGGTTGTTCACATGTTCCTTACCGAAAATGTTAAGTCATTAATCTGATGACATGCACTAAACAAACCACTGATGGGCTACCCTCTTGATAGGACTAACTTACTCCCTAGAGGGTATCGTAGTTCCAAAAATATGATGTTTCCATTATTAGGAATGGATGTTCTTGCGTCAAGTGTTACACCCGTCTAGTATGCTTGAGATCGTAAATCTTAGAACGACGTAGAATATTACGTTTATTTGGTTCATGCAGCTGGATCTTGGTTAGGCATGTTTGTTGTTCCTTCAGTCTGAATGAAACAGATTGGGTGTTTTGTCAGAACATCAGATTTCGAACAGGCTTTTTGGGCTTTAGCTTTGGTAGTAATCAACTACATTACACGAAATTGCCACCCTGTTAGTACATAAAAATTATTGCTTTCTTATTTCGTCAAATGGTTTAGAAAACTAAGGTCTTTGAAGCAGTACTTTGTTCTTCTGGATCATCTCGATGCTGTGGCCTGAAATTCGAAAAGTCACTTAGCTGAAGCATTATGGTCAATTAACAATTAGCTTAAGCCTATACTTTTTTATTGGCCTTTACATCCGATAAAGTACCTTTCTTCTCAGATTTTGTTTTGTATCTACCCTGATTTCCTGCCTATAGTGTAGCAATTAGCATCATATATTATAAATGCCAGGATAAAAATAAAAATACTTTTCTAGTTGATACATTTAATCTTGTTTCTCTTTTTGGACATACGTCCCTAGTGTTTAACGTAGGTACCTGCTGTGAAGGCTCAAGCCTAGGAGAGATCGATACGATGCATCAATCATCCACCTTCAACAAGTGAAAGTTCTATTTCACACTTCGAAGTCGTGAGTAAGGGGCATATCTAAAGGGTGATTCATCGTGAGGTTTGATTTATAATGTAAAATAAAACACATAAATTTGAAAACAAACTTAAAATTTGTATTATCAATTAAAGGTACAATTCATGGCATTTACTTTTTTAAAATCATATCATGTAAATGTTGGTCACAACTATGTCTGAAGTGGTCCATTAGGAAGGTCTAATTTTGGGCGACACGTTCAAGCATAGCGACTGGTATCTCATAGAAAACACGAGTAATGTTGAATTCCAAAGCGTCAATCGTAGCTGGCTCATTCCTGAAGACCTAAGACTTTACATATTCCCATAATAAATAGTCCAAAGGTGTGATATCGCACGATCTAGGCAGGCCAATTTACCGTAGCAAAACGTGAAATTAAGTGCTCACCAAAATGATTTCTCAACAAGTCTATTCTTTCACGCGCCGTATGGCTCGTTACGCCGTCGAGCTCACCGACAGCATGTGCTTGAATTTGAGGAGGTACATAGTCCATTCACATGGCGCGATAAACATTACCATTGACGGTAACATTCTGATTTGCCTCATTTTTGAAGAAATGGTACTCTTCGAAAATACTCATCCAGATACAGCAATTTTATTTATGAACGTATCCATTGAGCCAGAAATGGGCTTCATCACTTCATCACAACAAAATTTCACGATAAAACACCGGATTTTCATTGAGTTTTTCCAGAGCCCAATCACTGAAAATATGACGCAAATTCAAGTCGCCTGGCTTAAAATCTTGCATAAGTTGAATTTTGTACGCGCTTGGGCTGAGATCCTCTCGTAAAATACGCCAAGTTGTCGAATACGCCAAGACAAGATGCTAAGAACGACGACGAATCGATTCGTCACGGTCTTCGCGTACACTCTCAGCTACAGCTGCTATAGTCTTTTCACTACGTACTGGATGTGGTCTAACCAGTCGAGTATCATCCACCAATGTAAACTGGGACTCAAATTCGCGAATGATATTGGCAATAGTGGTTTCAGTAGGTCGATTATGCACACCGTAAGTTCCTCGAATCACATGAAAAACATTTCACACAGAACGCTGATTTTCGTAATACATCTGAACAATTTGGAGACGCTGTTTTGTCTGAGTCCAATGTGTTGAGTCTTTCCACGATGTCTTGCCAAACAATACTGTTTGATAGTAGTTTGATAGTAGTCACGCGTGATTTGTCAAAAAAAGCTTATTGAAAATCAAACCTCACAATGAATCACCCATTACAACCTCTCCCAACATTCTATGGGATGGCACCCGCTTGCAGTATAGCTTCACATTGAGCAGTCCGACTGATACCGACGTTCCAGGGTTCGCCACAAATCGTAATAAATTACAATTTATAGTAATCGTGAGATGTCAAGATCAGTTGACCCAGCTCTCGCCGCGATTTTGGTATAAAACTACAGCCACCGCGATGCTCCCACATGGCGGGCCAACCGCTATGGCCAGGTTAGAAAAATTTCTATGGGGAACTGACCTCCCGTGATACCGGAATATAGCTTCCAGTCGAGCTTAGCCACCTTGCGGTCACTTTCAGTTGGGCACCTTACAGTCCAGGGCTAGCAACCCTGGTTGTCCATGAAAGCCCTACCCTGGAATAGCCATCACCATCATACCTCTGTCAGCGAATAACTCCACTGACATCTTAAGCTTCCCCATTAAGAGTTCAAACAGAACATGTCTAGCATCCAATCCTCAAGAGTAGCCCTGCATGAGCAATTCGCCACCTTCCTGAGGCTCCTTTTAGGAAAGAGCACATCTCTTATGAAGTTATAAGTAACCCTGCCATTTTCGCTAGCATCACATCTTGATTGTCATCTAGCTAAAATCCATTTATTTAGCAAGGCCTCACGCTCCCTTACGACAAACCGTCTACTTCTCATGAGAAACCTCAACCCTCTTCATTCAGTGGGAAACTTTTTCTAATCTTGAAACCACTACTACCGGATCAAGAGATCAAGAGGCATTCCCAGCAATACTTACATTGCCCCTATAGCACAGTTCTGCATACAGGCTAACAGCCAAGCAAGAGTACTCTTTGTTACACAAGTAACAAAGAAGCCACGGTATACGATACGTTCCCGTTCGATCTATTAAAATAAGGTATATCGGCTCGTAGAATACGTCTTACTCATAGAACGTAGAATATACTCAATCTCGCTCACATATAGGTATTGTATATAAGGCCAACACCATTCAGACGTATTTTGGGAGGCCGACATCCTGTCAATTTACTTTTCAGCAACATTGACATACTCACACTCACACTCACACTCACACTTTCAGCCTATTCTGCGACAATTGACAGAACTGTCGCTCCTATTCTTTTCAGTTCAGCACAGCATCTGTATTGTCCTGATAGTTGCCACAAAAGTGACAAAGGTTCCAAATGAATGGACCACATGTGGACCCCTGGTGGCACCCACACTCAACATTTATAATGGCAGTTTCATTTGTATTTATCTGCCAGAGAAATAACAGCCTAACATAGTTCACGCAGCCAATATTTTCGAAAGCACCCTTCAAGTCAACAAAGATGTTTGAGACGTACTTGGTACTGCTGCTTTGGATGGAGTCTTTGAGAAAAAAAACCATGATACCTGGACATTTTTGCCCTTTTTTGAAGCTCTCTTCTTGGACACACATAGTCTTATCTACAAATTTGCATGGGAAGCGTATTAAAATGCTTTACGAACATAACTTTAGGCCATAGACCACCCCATCATTGTCTTGGGTATTATTGGCGCAGAAAACTCCCCATTCGCCCTCTTCAAGACTTACAACTTCCAAAGAGTGCCACGTGTAGACGTTTAAGTAGTTTTATAGGTATTTGTCTGCAGTGGCACCATCTCGTTGTTTTTTTTTTTTAGTCAGCCAGCAATAATTGGGCTTCGCCATCACTAATCGTTTGCCATTACTTTGATGTTCCTTTAAAAAGATCTCGAAAGCTGGAAAATAAATTTAATGTTTTCGATTAGACAAGTCGGTCCTTACGCTAGACCTTTCTGGTATCATAAATTTATGATTGTGGGACGAATTTGAGCAGTGTATTCTAGATTTCACTTTCTGTCAACCTCTTCTTTTTTATTTAAATATTCAATCGTCCTCTAGAATCTTCTAACTTAAACGATACAAGTATTAAAGGTTCCACTTAGAAATTAACTAAATCTTTCTAAGCTTCCATTGTATTAACCCTATCCCCGAAAAGATACCACGTAGAACCCTTTAAAACGACCCCCATCTCCTTTTAAATATCCTTCTGACCGAAAAGTTCTCTCCGAAATTAAAAAAAAAAAAAAAAACATCACTGCTCCTAACCTTATTCCAAAAATTACATCGTCCTGATATTCTGATACACTGTCACCGATAAAAGAACATGTGGTTGTTCCAAATTTGAAAATCACCTCTCAACTCGTACACATTTGGACATTGGTCATTATACGGATACTTTGGACATGTAAACCTAACTGTTATGAGCTTCATAGGCAAGCAAATAAAAATTCCAAAAATCATCTAACTTTTGACTTTGTTACTTTATTAACCCATTTCCACCTCTGTGCTCTCGGTCTTACCCTTTCCTACCCCTGTTAAGGGTGCTAAAACCATTTGTGCCATGAATATGTAATAACTTTCGACTTGCTGCCTCCAAAAAAAAACCTGTCCTTTGCTCCAGAAGGTAACATCTGTGCCCAGCAAAGGATTGATTTAAACCGAGAGGGCTAACATACTTTTGGAAAAAAAAAAAACTTTTATTCATGTTCTCCTTTGTCATATCCCGTTATAATTTATTCATGGAAATAAAAAGGGTTTGCAGGAGGATAATGCCGCTCCCGAATTTTAAACCGAGCCGAGCTTTAGTAAGGAACGGACTTGTACCCTCTACTGACGAGGAGAAAAATTTGCAAAAACGATTTTGAAAATTATTCATCTCTCTTTCCTAAGAGCAATAGCTCCGCCACCAGTACCAACCCCAGCCCCAGCCCAAGCCCCAGCCCTAACACCAGGACGATGGGGTAGGTAAAATGGTTTATATGCCAAACCTCAATATTGATGATTAATTAATCATGTCAACAGACGTTCCAACGTTTCTCAGTGCTGCTGTTTGGAATGGAGTGCCATACAGATACTCTCCTCCTGATTCCCACTACCCACGATTCCTGTGAGTACAAATGAAACACCCACTAACGCAGTAACTATCACTGCCACCTCCACCTAAAAAAAATCACTGACTTACCTGTGCACGGCAGACGGATACAGTGTACACGTAAACAGGTCTCTCTTTCACCTGGGGTAGGTGGGTGTTTGCTCTTTGGTAAGACTGTTGTCAGAGGGTACAACGATGAACAGCCGGCAGCTGACATTACATGCGCTACGCTCCCGTACAGTGATAACGAAAAAAAAAAAAAAAAAAAATGCTCACTTGAATGGCGCGCATAATAAATCAAATATCGCCTACACCGACCGACCGACCTATCGATGGTGGTTGTGTCATGGTATGACGCGTCGTCATGCCGCACCGACATTTAATATCGCTAAACCCATGCTCAGTGTGGTGCCGGCCGGCGTGTGTCTAAATGCGCGTCGTTAACCCGACTGCACATTTCCAATTTGCGGCGCATTAGACGACATGCAGCAGGCAAGAGTAATGGTAGCGCGTTCGCGAGGTAAAAGTTAGTGAGGGGGCGTTTGTATTCTTATGCTCACTTCTCTCATAAGGTGCAATGGAATGGAGAGTGTCATGTTGGATCGCTTGTTAAAGTGCCGCGTGTCACTTCAAAAGCACAAAACATTAACCGTGCACACAGGGTAACATTGGATTTATGCCATAAAGTGTTTTGTTATATGTTATGCGTTATAATACGAGTATCCTGTATCCCGTTAGACGTTAGAGGAGATTAATTTCGAACGGTATGTGGTGCATTATAGAGTAGCCAAACACGATATACTCGTACCCGTACGTGGGGTAGAAATAACCCCTTTTGCTGCGTTTCTATGTGCAAACATAAATGAGCGCTGAATACGAGGGAGGATTCATTACCGTCCGTCGATTACTTTGTTAAGAGGGTGAGCATAAACGTAGGCTTGGCTCAATAACTCGTCAATACATATTATATTGTAGATGGCAATGCAAAAGGGTTGGCTACTTTTGATTATTTAGTCGCTGAATAGGGAGACAGTGGCTGTTTTGATTAAAATTACAGAAACGATGTAGTGGAGGGTTTGATTAGCTAAGTCAAAAAGAAAACTCCGAGGATGATGTGTAATTAAGATAAGAGTCAGCTGACCATGTTAAGTAGGATGTGATGCTAAAGGATTATAAGTTAGGCGTGCTTATACTTGATGAGCAGACAGGGTGTCAAGTTTAGCAGAACGTCGATTTAATTTTTCGATGCGCATCTTAAATGATATACAATAGTAGCAATAGATACCAGAGTTTCGAGTAATTATCTACGTAGCTAAGGTACCAGCCTACTGCTAAAGGATGTTTTTGTTTTTAGAGGTATGAAGCTTTAAAATAAGATAAAACGCAGACAAATCATGGTAATGGCCGTAGATAGATACTTGTATACCTACTTGTATTAGTGTTTAAATATGGAATGCAATTTGAAAGCTCAATTTTCAATAATTTTTCCGAGTAGCTGGCGCCGTTTATCGGCAATAACGCGGCGAATATTGATTTCCAATTTCATCGTCTCTGATTTATCGGCGTGTATATGAAGGTAGTCCATATCCCCATAGCAAATAATTGAAAGGTGTTAAATCACGTGATTTTGAATACCAATTCAGAGGCCCGTTAATCGAAATCATGCGCTGATCGATTGTTTTCTTCAATACATTGATTATGCCTACCAAACTACGGTTCTTCTACATTAATGCCATTCAATTGGAGAAAGTAAAAGTCAGTAATCCTGGATCTATAGTGGTCTTCATTGACTGAACTGCCAAACAGGGACTTTTTGTAGATGTAGCGGCTTCCAAAAATAATGGCTTATGGATTTTCTTGATTCAAGAGCAATTTCGTTTTTGGCCCAATCACCGTGAGTACGACGCAGACGACGGTCTTGTACGGGCTAGATCTTGTAAGGTCGTAAGCCAAGATCCTTCTATGTACAATATCTTCTAAAAAGTAGATGGACACAGCACTAGTTCCTGAACACAGTGGCGAATCGACTAATTTGGGTTCTCCTCAATATTTAACTTATCAGCAGCTTCTTCATTGCGCGCCGTACGACGTCTCTGCGGATGCGTGTTATCCCCTAGAGTATACATATTACGTGATACGAAGACGATCGGCGGTTATTCGAATTACTTTCTCAGATGGACGACTATGTCGATCGTAAAATGAAAATAGCCCACAGTAGTTATCGCGGATTCCATGATTTTCGAAACAAATTGGCCAGCTTTATTCTGGCGCAGATCTCATCGTCGTAAAATGATCATTTTGCTAAAGTTTTTAGCTTACTTTACGGGTAAACGTAAACGCTGCAGTAAAAGCAATCTCATCTCGATAATCTTCTCGATGATCCACCTGATAAACGCTTTTCTCCAGAGCTGCACCAGCTTTATTTACTTAGATGGCCGTATAGTCAGTCAGGTATGGACTTGGGCCTCAACCAATAAATCTTTCTAAGACAAGAGCTTCTTCTATTAAATTGTCCATCGATGACGGAAACGAAAACTCTTAGGCACCTAATGGGCATTTTTTAACCGGGTACCAGAAATATTCGAAGATGTTTGTATCTTGTTTAGTTAACCATCTACTCTTCGTTTGCAAAGAGTAAAGACTTCAATGATTAAGTTCCTACAATACCAGCTACTCACCACTTCAGCGACGACTACCTACAGTCTGATGAGATGTCGTCATTACTCTTACACACTAAGCACACGCTTAGCATACACTAAGCAAACGCCGTGATGTCCACTGACATTTTAGAGACATCGGGAAGCATTCGTTTGATCTGCCGGCATGTCATGCAATCTTCTTTTGTGCTCATATGAGACCCAACTGTCAATGGAAGCCTTAATTGAGGTCGGTAGACAGGCGTAATGTAAGTTCGGGTCCTGAAAAACCCTCCTCTGTGAATCCATTGTGACTTAGGATCCAGATAATTTAAACTTCCGACTGCGTTCAGTGATGTCTTGCATTCTCGAACTGGCTTGAAAATCGTAAGGGGGTTCAGTAAGACTTTAATGGAGCTTGGCTATCGCTACAGATGCGAAAGTTTCACCACATCCACCGGTTCTTCACAATATAGTTCGTTGCCATCAAAATTGCCTATATTTGCCCTTGAAAGATAAATGCAAGTTTTCCTAACGAGGAGCGAAATCTAACGTCGCATCTACCCAATCTTGGGCACAGAAAAAGTCGATTTCGTTTTTTTTTTTTTTCTGCAGGGTTCTGGCATATCCATAAGACCAGAGTCAGAGGAGAATTGATGCGGAAGGTAATCAAAGCTCCTGTGCATGTTGTACCAAGGACTTGTAAAATCAAAAATCTGGTAAAAGCAGCAATGACGTATTTTTGTGAAAGCTTAAACAACCTATGCAAAGGGTATAATGAGTTTCATCACAGTAGATCCAAAGGACCCTTCTCGGTGACAGGCCCCATAGAAAATTTTTATTTGGAAAATTAGATAGTAATGGATGGCTTATTCCTTTTCGTAAAGAGAACAAGCACAGTTTTGAAATGCTTGTAGTCCCTTTATAGGATCTATTAACAAGAAAATGTATTGAAATTTGCGTCCCTGACTGTTCGATGCGCAAGTTATAAGATGTATGCCTTACAATCGATATTGACTACGTGTAAGTGGGAAAATCAAGGTTCAATTAAGAACTCGAAGTGTCTCTTAGACCCCTTGGATGTTGTCGTTTTTGAAAATAGCCCATTTTATGAGCAATCTTATCGTTTTAACCACAAAAATTATTTGCACGACTCTCATATTCCATCCCAATCCGAACACTATGTCCAGAAAATGATAATAATCTTCAGAATCTTCGTCGTTACTAGGAATTTTGTGTGCACGTATTCGATTAATTAAAATTGGGTCAGGTCTCCTTAGTAAGTCTCCTTAGATCTTAGATTGAGTCTTCGCTTTTATATTTGGAAATTATGGAAAAATGACCTTTTCTCTCCAGTTTCTCTTCCTTCTTTGGCAACTCTCTGACTTTGACTATCTATCTTCGGATCAGCGTATAAAGGAGCTTGGGTTAACCTGTCAAAAATGCCGTCTTTACCTAACGTCAATCGCTTGGATTTCTCCTGACCCATTTAGTGTAAAGCGACTCCTTAGACCCCAACAATATTGAGTCTATGTGTCTCGTGAGCCGCCTACGTGGACTTTTCGCTTTTATTTGCTCATTCTCAAAGAATGGATTTTGCTCTCCAGTGTCTACTTTTTACCAGATTGCCTTTCCATTGGCAGCTCTATGACTATCTACCTTCGGATCAGTAAATGAACGGGCCGCTTGCATGACCTCTGTCGTCTTACCTACACGTCCTTCTTCAAATTTTTATGGAGGATGCTATCTTTGGTCTGGTGGGATGTTCGATGCGTGTTCGAGAGTTTGGTACTTCATCGTCGTATATGGAGTCTAGATGCACTGTGTTTTTGTCTTAATCTCAAAGGACTACCACTTCCCCTCTGACTACCAGTTAACACCTAAGAAATGTTGTAGAGTACGTATCTAGATGCACTGTGTTTTTGTCTTAATCTCAAAGGGCTACCACTTCCCCTCTGACTACCAGTTAACACCTAAGAAATGTTGTAGAGTACGTATATACGTTTCAATTTTCGCATCCTCCTATTTTTTTTTTTCAGCATTGGTATCCTCCTTTGTGACATCTGATGCTGCTGATGTTACCATATTATGTCATAAAGTATCCACTAAAAACAATTTGCTGTGAGATGATGTTTGCTTCATTTTCGATAACATCATTCACAGACTTATGGTGACCATCTCTATTCCCACGTTAGGGACTGCTAATTCCTTCTGTCTCTTTGTTAGTCCATGGATTTTAGGTAAACTAGGACTGGTGTACCTGGTGACTTTCAACATATTGAATAGTTTGCTGTTGGGAGATACAATGTTATTCCGATCTTGTATCTGATGTTTCTCAACAGATCGAATCCCTTGCTGATTCAAGAAGTGCTATACGAAGTCTTATTGTGACGAACCAAAGATCACACGGTGCCTTGTCAATTTGTACCCAATTGATAGGGTTTCTTAGGTGTCTATATGCCTCGAAATGATTAGGCTTGCTGTGACAGGTGACCACGTGGCTTGCATGTTAAATGTCAACAAAGTATTCGCTGTTGTCAAACCGAATCCCAGGCCACTGAAATCGTTAACCTTTGTAGCCGGCATCAAGTCCAACACTATGGAATTTAAGGCAACATCACTCTTATCCAAACACGAATTCCCAAATAGTGGCATTTTAAAATTAGAAGCAGAACAGACTGATAGAACTTTAAATTCTTAGAGTACTCTTTCTCAACATTGAAACAACCAACATCCACTGCATTAATGATGTTCCAGTGAGGCTTTCGTTAGTAATTTCGCAGCTAGACTGACTTGTTGAACTGAGGCCAGTTATAGCTTTTCTGGAACCTTAACTCGGCGTTAGACATCCTAGTTGGCGTGAACTGCCGAAGAATGCTTCAAAATGGCTTCTTTAAGGGATTTCACAAGTGTTGACAGGGGCCAATATCATGTAGTAGAAAAATATTTAAGTCAGCAGCACTTAATATCATATCATAGATATGATGTTCGATATTTCTGCTTGTTACATCGATTTTCCTTTGTCCCGAATGGTTTCGATGATCTCCGAGAAGCCACCAGTTACTATGCCTCATCCCAGGTAGATGATCCTTCTCTATCAGAAGAAATAGTGCAGCAAAAGCCCCCAATAAAAGATAATTCGATGAATCCACATCGGGAAAGCTTCCACTGTTTCAACCGTCAATATCTCTGACCAGATGTCAGAAGAACTGTCATTTCAGATTCCATCTGTGATTTCTTCCGGTAAAGCCACCCGTTCGTGAGTCAAACTCATTAAAGGGTAATTCATTGTTTTTTTTTTTTTTTTAATTGAAAAATCGCCTCCAGACTGAGGTCCTTTGTGCGTTTTGCAGTCACCTTTAGTAAGTAATTCATGCATTAAACCGTTACCTTATGCTCATTTTTCTACATAAACGACAATTAATTAAAAATTATGACAAATAACTGTGGCAACTGGTAAATGCAAATCATCGTGATTGAGCAATTTGTGTGAGGCACACGTGTGTCCCAGGCACAATAACTGAGGCAGGTTCTTACCACCATAGTCATAGCCATTGTCGTAATGGTAGCAGTGCTATGTAAATCTTGTCCTAGCCGCCTGACGAAGACCAACAACGATCTGATGACTTGAAACTGCCACCGCCATGTCGTGTTCGTCCACAGCACACGTTGTTGAATTGCTGAAATAATTTCAACTCCGGCATTCGATTTGGCATTGACTGAGAAATGATTGTGGAACGCTGTAAGGCTGTACTATACAACAGAATGAAGAGAGGGCGCGGTGTTGTAAGATATAAATCGCCACATTCAGGTGCAAACCGATGTGTCAGTGTTATGGACGAAGGTACTCCTCGTACTCCACTTGGTTGCACCTCCGATTCTTGGACTCTTTCCGAACATAAAATATGAGATTGTCGTTGCATGAGTACTCGCCTCTGTATAATTTGCATTTCAATTTACGTTTTATGGTTAAATAAGGAGCCAATTTGTGTATACGATTGTGCTGGTGCTGATGCTGTGGATTTGGATTCGCTTTTGTACTTGTATTCGTTTTCGTTTTCGTATCTGTATCTGTATCTGTGTTGTTTATGAGGAATGACTTTATAGTCAATGCAATAACCATAAATCCAATATTCAATGTACAAACACTAGACCGTTCTTAAGGCGGGAATTTCCGAAGCGCTGGGTGTGAATTTTGAATTTTCATTCAATAATTTGAGTAGAGCAACGGGTTTGAGTTATGGATCAGACGGCACAAAGTATGTCCATTGCCCAACCATTGTCGTCAAGCCCACTGATGGAAATAGGTTTATGTTGAGCTTAATGTCTTGAAGGTTATGACGTGGAGTGTGCTAGCTATTGTTAGAAATATCTTTTGTTAGAAATATAGAAAGAAGGAAACGATTTATTAATTTGTCTGTGTTGAGAGCTTCTGACGTTGTGTCGGCCAATACGTAGAATTTACATTATTGTGGTTCCAAATTTAGGGTTCAGATTGAATTGATTTCGAACTTTTTGTTTAGGAGGATTTGATCTAATACTCTCAAGTGCGGTGTCAATTGGGTATGTAGACTTACTCACATGCTCGTGGATCCTCTTATATCTCGTGGCGTATTGAACATCAACAATGTCTGTGCTCTATTTCACTCAGAGCTCTGCCACGCATTTGAGCAACAACCAGCTCATATCAAGAGATCTAGACTCTCGGGCATCTTGTCTGCTGGATGGGGGGAGTTTGTTCCGTTCAATAAGATATTTCGCAATGGAACTGACTTCGCGTATAAGAGTATGAACAATCCATTCTCACCTTCCTGGCCCGGCCGATATATGGTTAAGATTAAAACTTCTTTCGATGTGACGTAGATCTACGACTGTACGTAAGTGAATGTCTTATTTTTATTGCAACCAATGTTGCTTTATTTAGCAACAAGTTAATTTTGGTTTCCTTAGGTTCTACATTTATTAAACAAAAAATCAAAAGAATTTGAATTGAAAAACAAAATTACAATTACATTTCTGGCTTAAGTTACTTTTAGAAAAGTATTGGGGCGGCGCGTGTTAAAGTTGTCAACCTTGGAGCTGTCGTTAACTCGAAGGCTTGGACATTTAGTGTGACATACACTGTCACTTTCTAGATAATAAACTATTAAAGCTGAACCAATTTGACACTGCGTCGAAACAGCATTCTCTATGGCAGTTTTTGCTTTACATAGTATGGTGTGCCCTTCTAGTTCAGTACTACTGTCAGTCGGAATCATACTTCTCTCTTGCAGAAAACAATGAACTCTGATGGTCCAGTTGAGTTGAACATTGGTTGAGTGTACTTAGATTGCGCTAAGGTGGAACTAGGCCGCCAGCAATAAATTATTTCAGTTAGCGCGGTCTTTTGCCAGCTTTGCACACTCCAAGATCTTTCTTCTGCGCTCCACTTTTGAAGATTTCTTTCTCTATTTCGTTGTCACTTCGAATGGAAATCGAATATTGCTTGGCCGCTACGTTTATATCCATTCGCTCTGCATTTTCTAGTCATGTGACTGATGCGCACTTTTTGACCATGTCGATGTCGCCGCACGCTCGTAGAGTTTGCTGTTTGTGCCTCATAGAGCAGGAGGGGATGATTAGGGTTTTATTCAGATTCTCCTAAGTATTTCTTGAGAAGGCTTAATTACTCAATATTGGCAAATGTAACTCCTCGTTTGATATCAGAAGATGTGAATAGCAGCAATCTCAAAGCTGAAGCTTTCCACTATGACGTTATGTCCGATTGGTCGACATTGTACGTCCCTGTTTATTGACACCACTTAGTTATTCCCTCAATACTTACATACCCACCAGTTATAGCTAGCTTTTCCCAATCCAAGTTTCGCAACTCCTCATACTTGGGGTTGATGAAGCCACATGCTTCATCTCGGTGGGAATGCGTTTGACGTTAAAGGATCAGCGAGTGTTCTCCATCATTATTTTACACCATCTGGCAAGGTTGGTAGGGACGCCAAGACTAAACGTGGCTCTGTATAGAATGTCTATATAGATGTTGAGATATTTACTTACTTAGGTGACTCTATAGACCGAGGTTAACATGTGTATGACTAGACAAATGTTTTCTCTGTACAGCCTGTATAGTTCGTAGTTGAACTACGGACCGAAAATCACTCGCAGTATCTTTCTCTCGAAACAGCCAATAGTAAGCTGCAATGGTAAGAGTCTTGTATAAAGACAGTTTGGCGACGGACCAAGCCGTCGGTGGAGTCCATTCTTTTCTGATGACCCTCTTTGGATGCGTTTTTAGTTTCGGTATTACTATCGAAGTCAGAAGGACGGAATTCTCTGCCACCTTTAGTCAGTATGAATGGTTCATTCTGTCTGACAAAGGTATATTTTATTATCATTGCCACTTTATAGCCTGCGGAAGTAATCTTTTGCAGCACTGACTGCACCTCTAGTACTACGACAGTTGTTCAAATTTATTTTTGCAGTCTTACATTCTGGGTTTGTAGCCCTGACTTGTTCGTTTTATTCTCTGGTAAAACTTTCGAACGTTATTGCTGTAGTAACATCACTCCATTTTCTTGATCGCGCGCGCTTCTTCCTAGCCTGTACTAATCTCGCCTTCGATGCAGTGTAACGTTGTATACGTCTTATTTGACTGCATGCACAAACGTTCGTCGTCAAGCCAGAGGTCTCTTTATGGCAGTGCCTTGAAATCAGTCACATCAGAAGCAGCTTCTCTGATAGCTCGTTGACAGCATTCCCATTGGTGTTCTATGGTTTGTGTATAGGGGCTAGGATTTTAAGAGAATTGCATGAATCCTAATATGATCAGTCTGGTTGACGATCGATTGATCGGATGATGACGAATTCCCTTTAGGGAAAGTAAGATGCGGAAAGATGCCATATCCGAAGATTGCCGCATATGAGCCATACTACTGTGGTAATTACTGTTATCCAAACTACGTTGTCTTAGAGGTACTAGCGAGCGGGGAATGTCGCGTTCTTTCTGCTGTACAATTATTTCATCTTCAGTTATACTTTTCCTTCGTCACAATGGAATACAATTGATCGCGTTCTGGGTTCTTTGTTGACTGTGGGTGATCAATTACTGGGGACAGATGAGAGTCACTTAAAGGTTTACCCTGACCCGAATGGGGAGCAGAGCCATCAATCGAAATTTGACTATCAAGGGATTCACGTTTTTGTGCGCTTGCATATACTCGTATTACGCCGAGGCTACGATAGCCTTCAACGCCAATCTCACTGCCATTGTCACTTATGTTTTTAAATTTGGTAAGAGTAACATTTGTGCTGGGAGGGACTATACCATCAGAGTGCCAAGCTTAGAACTTCAAACTGAACATGGTTATTTGACATTTCTATCATATTCGCAGGATGAGATTTCGGTCCACTTGATAAATCTAAAGACGTCTGCTGACAAAGCTAGGGAATTTGCGACGGAGCATGATATTTTTCTTCCGATGTGGTGTTGGACTGCGACTTCGCATTTTCACCTAAGTTGTTGTAGATTTGTCGACTCGGTACTGTGCCACAAAATTCTTGATCTTATCAGACTTTGCGTTGAGCTTCTTCCATTCGTAATCGATTTGCCAGTCGGAGGAGTCAGTGAAGGTAAGATCCTGTCCACGCCACACCCATACAACGGAAATTGTGCTGTTGTTGTCTGCGCCAAAGAGGCAAACAATGGCGAATGCCTGTTTGCGTATCTTACTCAGACATTGGAATATACCTGTGAGGTTGCAACTCATAAACAGCTTGGCCAGTTCATATTCGCCGAACTAGATTGAGTAATTCTCTTACTCGAACTTCTATAGAAGTATGGAACCGATTTGGTGTGTGTTTAAAGTCGTCAAAGTTGAAGGTTCCCTTGTTCATAGAATTGAATGGATCTTTTGACTTGGGCTCTAGAGCAAGAGCATCATCGGCAGCATCTAATACTTACTTTTCAAGAGCTGGCTTGTTTTCTTGCTGTTTCTTCTCGTCTTTCTTCTAGTGCGCAAGCACCAATTTTGTCCAAGAATTTGTCTCATTTCTTTGGAAGAGTCATCTTGCACAGGACACAACGTTTGAGGCCGCCTTGAACCTGTGACTGATTGAGATTTGTGTGAAACGTGGAGATGGCTCCAGCACATTCTGGTATATAGAAGTACCGATGGAATAGTGCTTAACAGAGGGAACACCCAGGAGGATGAGGCTAGTACAATCTCATTCTTAGCAAAGTTGATCCACTGTTGAACTAAGGCTTGTTGGTAACCATTTACTGTGGTACTTGCCGTCAGATGTCTCGAATTCAGGCACTTTGGCAGTTGGGATCTTCTTGACGAACTCCGAAATTTTATTTAACTTGCCAAAAACCAAATCTTCGGCCACTTTTACTTTGGCCACAGAGTACTGAGCAGCTATGAGTGCTTTGTATGCATGAAAGTTTTTTGAATAAGTATGAAGTGTTCCATTCGCCATCGTTTCGGTTTGCCGGCGAAGAAGAAAGCTATGCCAAATTTATTTTAACGGGAACATGTGGTCTCTTAAATCTTTGTATATCATGCATTTTGGTTTGGTTTGGCTTGGGTTTCTAAGTATCCCTTCCACAGTTTTAATCGCTCTTGGGTCTTGCAGAATCTACCACTGCCTCTCGTCTTTTGCCTATATTTTTGTTTAAAACAAGAATCACTTTGCCCTTGTGGTTGCCACATGGTCTTCAAAAACTTCAAATGCAACTGCAAATAGGTAACTTTCATCTCTTCATCAGTCATAATCCCTGCTGACCTCGTACTGATATAACAATGCCAACTTATCTCATTTGTGTGCAGAGAAGGGGTCCTAAGATTCTTCGCTGGCCCTCAACGTCGAGAAAATTTCATTTTAGGAGTTTTGCCTTGCCTGTCAAAAAGGTGGTTTACGAATTACTTATCGAATACAGATTTTCTGTCGTAAGGGTCCAAATCACTGCGTCATTTCATCACCATCTCTCCAAATTATGTTCTTTATTTTGGCAACCTTGTGGCACTACTTCAGCAGTCTCTGTTAGTAGTTATTACCTTCTGGTTTATCATACACTCGCTTCAATATTTCTAACTGGAATTTAGTGGCTTCTTCAAGTTTTGTGCCTCGAAATTATCTTTGTAGAAGCTGTACTTCTCAAATATAGACATACCTTCATCCGTCTAGTCCATCGAGGGATTATCATGTGACCCGTCTATCCAATTCATCTTTATGTATCTGCACGAAAACAAACGCAACCTGAAGATTTCCCAATCAGGACGTCATTTCCGTGTTTTGGCTCATAGTAAGTTGATCGGTAACTACCATAAGTTAACATACAGGCTGTTCCATCATATAGGGGTACATGCTTCTTCTTCTGATATTCTCCTACCATGTTACTCCTACTCAATTACTCTTCAGCTAATTGACTTTTCCAACTCGGTGTTATCTAAGAAAAATCTGAAAGAAATCACTTTCCTTACGTGTGTCGTGTTTGTGTTCTATTCACTTTGCATAAATCAACGACTAAATCACGCCCTTGGCTAATTTTCCCATTTGACGCATATCCACTTCAACACCTGTCCACACGTACTAGTACAATCTTACTGCGCCACTTAACGCACACGTTTCCTCGAATCCTCCTCCATACTTAATGGCCCGCATAAAATCCAAAATCCAATCCGTATAACGACGAATGCCTCCACAAAAGAAAGCTAAAACCCTTTGCCACCATAAAACCGAAAAAAGCACTTTATGACTTTTGATTGCTTCGGAGCAATACCATATATATTCCTCCCACCACCGATCGTCATCATCTTCAAAGTGCTGATTATTTTCCAACTTTAGGAACCTTTAAACAGCCCACAACGTCACACGAGTATCTGATAAATTGCGGGATACGATACGAGGGCAAACTCATTCAGCTATTAACCGCATTTTTAATCGATGGCTTTGAGTCGAACTCACATTTTTGAGTGCGCACTCTGTCGTCCGTCAAAGAGCGTTCGATGATGTAACCGAGACCAAATCGGCGGGAAAAAATCTCGAAACAATTTCCGATCTATCACTATGTATGACGGGGGCGAGATACGGGTACATACCCAGCAACCGGAGTAAGGATGCAGAATTCGATTTGTGGCACACATTGCGGCACGGATGAACGAGCTTCTTTACCATCAGACAGATCATGCACGGTCGTGTGCACGCAGCCCTCGGTATTTTAATTTCGATACGTGAAATCGTACATTTACGAGGTATGGTGCGTTTTTACGATAAACACGGTCTCGGATAACCACAGCCGCTGTCGCTACCACACTGCCACAGCCGTTGCTGCCGTCGGACTGTACTATAATCGTTTGACGGTTCAACGTACGGAGCAATTTTCGAATGAGCGGGACTCATTGATTCTTGCGGGTGGTCGAATCTTAATCGGATACCACGGTTAATGACATTTCAAGGGAATTTACATTGGTTTTTCCTGACCAACCTAGACAAAGGTAATCGTATGAATGCAACACGTATCCGATACACTATAAACGTATCTTTAATAGCAGGGATTTAATTTTCCTTTCTTGTTTTGATTGTTTTCGAATTCCAAGGGGATATCGATTTGGGCAGATATTTTTGGGCCGTTTATTGTGCTAATTATTTGAGGGGGTTCTATTTCAAGTCATTTAACCGCCAATGTGCGCCAACAACTTCTGATCGGGGTGGGTTCATGTCAATCTCAGGAAGTTTTTTCCCTGTAGGTCATTGTAAATGAAGATCGAAGAGTGCCATTGTTCTTACACTGAGTCATAAATAGTTTTGGTAACAGATATCAGGCTTATTGGGTTATAATATTTTTTACAATACAAGAGAAGAGTATAAGTTAGGTTAGATTAGGTTGGGCAAGGTTAGGTTAGGTTAAGTTAAACAGGGGTATGGTGGATATGCTATCACACAGACACCAGGCACCAAAACGGGCTCATCGCGAACCCTGTGAAACCATTCGAATTTGTCTTCAAATGGCAAAACCTGAACAATCTCCCCGGTGAAACACCCAATTTCTTTCCAAAAGCCAAGAAGGCATTTGAGGTCCATGCCTCTAGGTTTTCAAAAAAAAATTTCATCGACTACGCGATATTGCCTCGCATTCACACAGTATGTGTGTTATGATCATCACAGAGTTTGTAAATATTCGTATCTGACAATTTGAGTCTCTTTGCCTGTGAGTGTCCTGTCAGGATTCCTATTGCTATCCCAAGCTTATCCCTGTCAAACGGAGAGCCCTGGATACCCCGTGTCCTTCAAGATTTGACCACCTTAAGTTGGCAGTATTTGTGAATTCTTCCTTGATAGTGCCCCTCACTATACAGAGGGGTGATTTGATCTTGGCAACCTCAATATTGTAAAATAATCTCTTCTTTTCTTGCAAGCTCATCCGCTTGCTTATTTACTTTAATATAATGGGTGTCCTGGCACCCAGCATAGTCTTACCCGGTTCTGAATGCATAGTGCCTTGAGCACTGTGCGACAGCCTTTGACCGTATCAAAGTTGATGTTGGTTGATTCCATTGCCTTGAGTGCGGCTTAGCTATTGATATATTGTACATAGGTAGCGATATCTCTTTCGGATACCGATCTTATCTGCATTCTCTCAGCCGCCCTAAGGACAACTACAACCTCTGATTGGAAGACACTGCTTGCGTTCGATAGTCCTATAGACACTCTTAGTTCTGGGTCTTCTGATTCTTTCCGCTACATTAAGACTCTAATTCAGTTTTTTTCCGGAATTACTTCGCGCTGTCCGAAAGGGACAGTGGAAAGTAGAGAGTACTGTCGTCAACAAAGGATCATGTTGGATAAGAAGTAGCAAACAAGAGACCATCGATGAGGATGAGGAAAAGAATATCGAAGATAGAACGGAGCCCTAAAGCACACCAGCATTTATTTTGTGAATATCAGATTGAAACCATCTAAGACAACTTGAACTGAACGTTAAGAGGGAAATCGTTGTTCGCAAAAGCACGCATTTTCGACAAACGAGTCTGATGGAAAACTCTGTAAATGTCTTAGAAATATCAAGTGCAACTATCTTGCTTTCACTAGATTGATGTACGTTTTGGTTCCACTTTTTGCTGAGATATGCCATCAAATCACCAGTGGACCTGTTGCTACGAAGTTTTCGTGTTTCGAGATATTTTATGAGCTGAAGGTTTATCAACATTTCCATGACTTTAGAAGTACGAGTACCTTAGACGTAAGTGCAATGGGTCCGAAGGAAGGGAGAGCAGAAGATTCGCCTTTTTTAAAGACTAGCTGGGGAAATGCTATTTTCCGTCTGCTAGGAAAGAGCCCTAAAGAGTAGGATTGATGAAAAAGTTTACACAGTGGTTCTCTCAGCGAGGAAGAAAAACTCTTAAGATGAAGGGAAGGAATACCATCTGGACCAACGGATTTGTGTATGTTCAGAATTTTCAGTAGTCTTTCTACTACACGACCTCCTGAAAATGCTTCCACTTGTCTTTTGAGCCTGATGCTCTCTCTCAAAAGGTTTTCGGCTACTCGATCAGGAATTAAAGTCTTTGGCAGTCTTTTTCGTATGAACCTGTTTTCAAATTTGTTCATAGTATATATCTACTTCTTCAGTTTACCATCATCCGGAATTTTTGCCCCTTGCCTACAACAAGTTATTGGTATAAGTCGATGTTGGCTTTTGCTTTTCGAATCTTTCGGACATCTACAAGACTAGAGGTGTATTTTGCCCCATTCGCAATGTATTCAATTGACTCAGTTTATTTTTCTGTGATCAGGCATTTAACAACGATGTTCGTTGCTATAATCACTCCATTTTCAAAGTTGGTGTCAGCAGGCTATGTTTTTCAAATCCGCTGCCAAAGATGCTCTTAACTTGAAGATTCTAATATCAAGGGCGTCGTGATTAAGACATTACTCTTATATCTGGTTGAACAGCTCGAAACAGCAATCATTGGCAAATTCATCCTCTTATCAGACTTACGAGTATGCTGTCGAATTTCACCATGTTACGGATTGGAGATGTCTAAAACTCAAATTTTCTTTTCTAAGTCTTCCTCTGATAATCGTGCTACAAGTGCTACTTGTGCTACAGTTTTCTTCTTTTGCCATTGCTAATCGCACTTATTGGATGACAGTGGTATTTGCTTTGTACCGGTTTAGATCTTTCGGTAATTATTTTACAGGATATCCGAACATTCCCCATGCATAACAAATACCCTTATTCGTTCTTCTTTTGCCGGGGTCGTTATCAGCAACTCGATCCATATTCAAGACTGTTTGTTGCTTCTTTACATAAAGTGTTTTCCGTAAGTGTCCAGTTAATCTGACTGGAGTTGATCTCCAATCTGGAAGGATAGATAATTCAGAGAATAGTACTAGAGGCATCGCCTTTTGTTCTTCTTGAAATTCCTTCGTCATCATCTCTATTTCGAACACCTGGCTAAATGCCGAATTTTCTTCATATGATCTGAACTGCGAATGTTCCGAAAATGAGGTAAACAGTGCATCTGTCTTTGACTTCATCGCTTTCTTTATTTTTTGAAAGTCCCATTGTGCTTGGAATATGCTTATGAGTTGATGTTTACCCAATTTTGGTTTTGTAGGTCCGAGGACCATTTGCGTTGTCAAACACATCATACTCCGGAATGTTATGGTGGTCATCCTCTGTGACATATAGGCATTCTAGTAAAAGATAAGGGCCGATAGTAGACAACGGACCAAATTTGGGTCTAGATTATGTTTTAAAATCTAACTGTTATTACTACTGCTAAAGGCAATACATATATTGTCAGCTGACCAGAAAAAGACCAGAGAAAAAGCGGTGATGATGCCGGAAAGTTCTGTACTTGGTCCAATACTGTGGTTTCCAGTAGCGTACACAAAGTTCTTACAGTTATGTTAAAGTAGTTCATTTAGACCAGTTGTAGTTGCATACTACTGGTAGTCGTGGGAGGATGATGTCCTAGCTATTTCCATAATTATAGAGATTTCTTATCCAGGTCGGTGATCTTTAGATCTCAGAAGTAATGCTAAGGATAAGCGGATGCGAAGGAACTACAACTCTTTCTCTTCGTCCATGAAGCTCGTTTTGATAAATACTTAATCGTTGGCGCAGTGTCCCGTGATTGTGTGTGTTAGTTGGAGATATCTCTTTTCTTGAGTTTGATTAGCACCCTTGACCGCTAAGAATCGGGTATGGGCACAAAAGTTGTCCCGATAAGTCGTAATTTTTGAAAGTGCGTAATTTTTTTTTTTTTTCGTAGGATATTGGACAAATTGTGATCATAACCATTTCTTCAAGAGATACGCAGTTTAGTTTTATTTTTTATCTGATTTTGTAGAGCAAAAAGATGTCCTATAGACAGAAAAGAGCTACCGAAATCGATGGCTCTCAAAGTAATATTATGAATCCTAGTCCAAGAATGCAGATTAAGAACTGCAAAAGAATACCATATCATACCATATCAGGCATATCTCATAAAAAGTATTAAATTCATACACACCTCAGCAGACTAAAAGCTCGTAATGAAAACAATCTTCAATCTAAACGTCAAACTATCTGTAATTAAACCTTTCCATGGATTATGGGAATAAACATCGTTGGGCCTCTATACCTCAACTGAAGCACTTGTTCGCTTTAGCTTCCTTACATAGATGGCAGTGCAATGGTATTATTGGCATTATAAAGAGTTATTTTACGACGTTTACAATTTACGATTACGGTCTTTATGTTGCAGAATACTCAAATGGTAATGAAGAAGCATTATCGTCACAGCGATACCATCTTTGAAAGCGCAATAAACTCCGAAGTCATGTAGTAACCGAAATTCATAATCAGAGGAATGTCTGTATCAAATGCGAGATTACCAATGCCAAATTTATTTCTAACTGTTTCTCGTAAATAATAACATTTTCTAAAATGCAGGATGTATAAATTTTACGATACGTCAGCGAATTCTTCTTCTGATTATAGGGGTAGCAGAGATGAAAAAGGATTGACATTGATAGAGTCAAGGATTATCTCCATCAAATCACTCCAGTAATCGAAGGGATTGAGATAAAAGCTTCCAAAAAGATGGTTATTCGCTGCAATAACACCGGATTTTGCCTTTTGTATAAGAGCAGAATCTTACTGAATTCAAAATGACCGCGAGAAAATAAGTTTGTATTCAGAAAATAAGTACAATTTCTACGAAATGTGGGTGTTCTAACACACCTGGTTGGCAGTAATGAAGCTTAGAATGACTGGTTTCGATATCATGGAGAACACTACCTCCCAATTCTATTCATCAGCTTTCTGATTTACTATTTTATCTGATGCAAGCTGAAACATGAGAAACCCATTTGTAGCATCGAAGGTTACATCGAAAGTCTCTAAGGCGCTGTCTGTAAGTGGGCTGCACTCTCATCATCTGTTTAAAAGAAGTGGTTCTTGGTACAGCACGCACTGAAACTTTGATGACCTTGCCCGCCGGCTGTCTTTATGAACATGCCGTCTGATGCAATAACACCAGAATTTTTGCTGCAAAAAATATTCGAAATCGACTTTTGCTGTGTCCAAGTCTTATTTCAGCCAGAATCTGTGCCGGGAAAGGAATGTATTCGGGTCTCCACGGATGGCTCCAAAACCGATATAGGATGCGTCGCTGAAGCCTTTCTGAAGGACGTCAACGTTAGATTTTACTCCTCGTGAGAAAGCGGGATAGACGCAATCCTGCTAGCATCGAAGTTTATAGTGAAGAACCGTTGGGGGAGGCGAAGCATTTGCACCTGTAGCAATAGTCTAGCTGCACGAAAAGCCTTACTAAAGCCCCTTATGACTTCCAAGCTAGTTCGAGAATGCAAGGCCTCACTAGTCGCAAGGTTAAATTCGCTGAGTTTTGTCTGGGCCCCAGGTTAGAATGGGATCACGGGAAATGAAATCGCCGATGACCTCAGAGAAGAGTCTTTCATGACCTGAATCTATATTACGTTTGTCTGCGTCCTCGGTTAAAACTTCCATTGACAGTTGGGTTTCATATGAGCCTATAGCTACAGATGTCATGACTCTCTGGTGTTACCGGCAGACTAAGGGGTGGCCGTGATGTAATTTTATGTGCATAGACTCCTCAAACAGAGCGTCGCGGGTTCGAATCCTGTGCGAGGCAATTCTCTGAAAAAATTTTTCATTGAATTTGTATGTAGTTATATGGTATGCAAATCCCATCGGCGTCAACTCTGACAAAGGCATAACACTGATGTTGGAGTGGTTGCTGACTGGGCTAAATGCACTGGCTCTAGTTTGACAACCACCCCTGGGAAAAATATTGAAACCTAAAACACCTGAGTTTCAAACTACTACACCACCCGCCCGCGCCCTGGAGAAAAGCCAGTAAAAGGGTATTAATATCCCCTTGGTGCGCGCGCTGGATTAAAAAAAAAAAAAAACCAACAAATGCTTTCCGATGTCTCAAGATGTCAGCGGCCTTCCTGTTAGTGCAGTTTTAAGTGTCTTCTTATTGTAGTTCGGACAAACGGTTCCATCCATCAGGCATTTCCGATGACTTCTTGGCATAGATCCTCTGGTATTCAGCTCTTCATAAAATTTGTAAAGAGCTTCACAAAGGTTGACAAATATACGATTACCAAAGGTAATTGCTGCCGTTCAGTGAAGTATCCGTAGCGGTAATTTGGCTGCAAGTAGGTAATTGTTCGAGATTACACGTTTTGTCGATGAGTAGACTGATAATAAATGGCTGCAGATCAATAGCTGGTCTTATGTCAATTGAACATTAAACTTGTACAACTTATTCGAAAGTCTTGAGTCTTGTAGGAGTTATACTGATATGATAGCCTGACCAGAGACTATGTTCTGGCACAATTGGAGTCAGGAGGCTCCGGAAGATCAGTTGTATTCTGACTTGTTAGAGGTAAGCCCCATTGTTGGAGCGTCATGGTGGCTGCGTTTAAAACCTAAACCGCACGGAGGGTTCGACCTGTCGGATTACTGTCAAAATAAATCGTTAGCTTATACAGGTCGCCACGACTCTTAGATTTGCCGAGATTTTGGATAGGTCGTATCCTTCACCAAAAGGAAATTTTTGTCTACACAGGGCTTATGTTCGGTACTGATCTGAATGGGTTTCCCCGAAGAACATCTAAAGGTCGACAAATTATCCAATCGATTTAAGATCAGGTCACCGATTGACGCACTTAAATTGATCTTCCTTGCAACGACAGAAGGATCGCTTTCAAGATCATGTTTGCTCCTGATGATTTCGCTGCGGCCTCCTTCGAACCAATGATAGTTGATGATAGACTTCTCTTGAACATGCCAATTGAAAACGGCCATCATCAATCGAACCGTCGTAAATTTGTCCTTTTATTTTACACATTCGTATTTAGAGATGTTCGGAACCTTGCTCCTTGCTACAGCTAGGAGCACCATCATCTCCCTGATCTTTGGTATTCTAAACTTACTCGTATGTTTGAAATATTTTACTCGAGATCATCTATGCTGTAGTTATTTATCTTATGATCGAGTAACTGATCATTCCTCATTCCACTACTGGTTGTTTTTTGGGGCAAATATTCAAAGTGCTGTCCGGTTTTGTTGTTTTCCCCTCAAGCTTCTCGAGATCAGTGAAGTTTTAATCAGTTCAGATAGGATTAGAAAAATATTTAATTCATTCGAAAGGGCTATACTTTTTAATCATAAAAAGACCATAATCTCAACACAGCTCAGACGATAGAAATGACAAACAAAATAATCTTGTTCAGAGGCTCAGAATCAACCCAGGGTACAACCGGTATCTATGTGTGAAGCAAAATGGAAGAGGAATTCTATTATAACTTCATCAAATTTAAAATTACTGGGGCACACCCCAGGGTTCCATCCTAAGACCATTTTTTTAAACCAAAGAAGTGGTTAGGAAAAGGTGAAGTAGTAGCACAATAAAAGATTTTTTGATTGTTGAGCTCTTCTTTTCGAAGATGATGGATCCAGCTCGGATATATGTAGATAAAGAGCAATAAAGTTGCGATCTCGATTTCGAATTAGAGTATTTATTTGATACTAACCTTTATGGTTGTGATATACAACACATAGACAACAAAAAATTGGAAAAAATGTGTTTTTTACATAACTGACCAAAAGTCAACAAAAAGAAAGAAATAAATATAGGGTGATTCATCGTGAGGTTTGATTTATAATGTAAAATAAAACACATAAATTTGAAAGTGAACTTAAAATTTTTATTATCGGTTAAAAGAACAATTCATGGCATTTAATTTTGGAAAATGATATCTTGTAAATGTTGGCCACGACTACGTCTGAGTGGGTCCATTCGGAAGCTCCAATTTTGAGCGACTCGTTCGAGCATAGCGAGTGGTATCTCGCGAATAACACGAGTAATGTTGGCTTTCAAAGCGTCAGTCGTTGCTGGCTTATTCCTAAAGACCTGAGACTTTACATATCCCCAACGAAAATAGTCCAAAGGTGCGATATCGCACGATCTAGGCGGCCAATTTACCGTAGCAAAACGTGAAATTAAGTGCTAGTCAAAATGATTTCTCAACAATTCCATTGTGTCACGCACTGTATGGCTCGTAGCGCCGTCTTGTTGAAACCAGAGCTCACCGAGACTATGTGCTTGAATTTCAGGAAGCACATAGTCCGGTAACATGGCGCGATAACGATTACCATTGACGGTAACATTCTGGTTTGCCTCATTTTTGAAGAAATATGGACCAGTGATTCCACCAGCTCATAAACCACACCATACCGTTGTTTTTAATGGATGCAATGGTAGCTCTTGGTACTCTTCGGGTTGCTCATCAGATTAAATACGGCAATTTTGTTTAAGGTCGTGATCCTCTCGTAAAATACGCCAAGTTTTCGAATATGCCAAGCCAAGCTGCTGAGAACGACGACGAATCGATTCGTCACGGTCTTCGCGTACACTCTCAGCTACAGCTGCTATAGTCTCTTCACTACGTACTGGATGTGGTCTAACCAGTCGAGTATCATCCACCAATGTAAACTGGGACTCAAATTTGCGAATGGTTTTGCCAATAGTGGTTTCAATAGGTCGATTATGCGAACCGTAACATTAATTCAGCATACAGTCAAGGATGACATTTTTCTCGCTTCGTTTGTCTGTGCAAAATGACTAGCGTCCGAGTCAATATCCGAGGAAGCTTTGAATCTGCCTGCCAACATAGATACACCATCCGTTTTGGTAATGTCAATGCCAATGAAGTCGTCGAAAAGCAAGATCCTTTGTTTGATCTTCAAGACTCTTCCATCGAGTTAGAGTGATTAGTTTGACATCCCTATTTTGAATTGCTTAAAGTTCTCTCTGCAGATGTTAGTGTTTGTTGGATATTAACTATTATTTCGATTCGCATCTTGGTCTCACAGGTAATCCAGTAAGAAGAAGCCTCTCTCGGCCTTCCATCATTTATCAGAGCTTACAATGCATTCATATTACTACTGGAGTTAGTACAATCATAATACTTACTGATTTCTCTTATTACGTCAGAAACCAGACAGAAACTACCTTGTTCCAATCGCTTCCCCATTTAAATAAGGCGTTGCGCTACACCGATTTAACATAAGTGTTACAAAGGATCGCTAAAAAATAGATTCAGGATCTCCTTAAGGCAAACATTTTATGCTCCCCAGAGAGAGGAACCTACGGTATTTTTTCCAGAATTATTGCAAGGATCACGCAAATGGTGACTAAGTTCCATGGGGCTGGCACAACTTGTAGCTTCAGGCCAAGAAGTTAGATTATATCATCAAACGATGATACAACATATTGAACAAACTGACGTTAACGCGTTTGTAGCACTTAATTCAAATTAAATGTTATTCTGATCCGGTTGGTCATGTAGGGACATCAAAGAAGTGTGGTCAGTGGCGGTTTGGTATGCCAAAATGTTAACACATGAAAGGGGGAATTCCAAAATGGCATTAAAACATGACTTTTCCTTATTTTGCTTATATTAATTATTTACTCCTCAAAAGTGCCTATTCTTACCGGAGGCCATGTCAAACTACAGATGCCTGAAATATGCTACAACATTTTGCCTTGCAATTCAATCTCCATATGCCAAGGGCGGTCTGTTTGTCATTTTTTTTTCCAGTAGCAAGAGAAACATCATAAATTGGTATTTTCCGGATCAAATACTTACCCCAGATTTCCTTATGCAAACAAAGTTATACTCGTAGCTTCAAAGGTGGTATATGCATGGGTATAAGGCACTTTCTACACAAATTCATGGCAAAAAATTGTATGCCACATAGAACTGCCTCAAGTCATAATTATCTCATGTTAAATGAATAACCAATGAAATTCTTAATGAGGCCTTAAATTGAAACGAAACCCTTTCGAGAACTCCAATTCCATATCCACATCATCGACATCCTTCTAGTTCGACTCAATATGTTTTCTCGTGTTGAAGTGCGTGTTTTCATGTTTTTGCAAATTTTTTTCCATTCGTTCTTCTGTCGATTCCGAAGGCCATTGTAATAAATAAATTATTATTTGTCCTTCATGCTTGCTCCTTCAACTTGGTTTAAAGTCTAGTAGGCGCATTCATACCACCAACCCCTATTCTCTACCAAACACATACATTGAAATGGAGTTAACATGTGGTAATTTCATTGCAACCGCGCCGCTTACGTACGTACCCATCCCGTACATAGCTACTCACGCCCTCTTGAGCCTGGAGCTTCATCAAAAATTCATTGTTCTCCTTAACCTTCCTTAACGGAGAGGAAGGTTATGTACTCGTACATATGCAAACAACATTGCTTTTGAATTTTAGACTAAGCACTATCATGATGGGAATTTAGGGAGTAAGCAGGGGGTGTCAGAGTAGAGATGCCGCCACCCCCAAGACGATAAATCACTCTGAAGTATTACACAGATATTTTAATGAGATGGCGACATGCTCTTAATAAACGCCATCTACTGGTTTAATTAGCCTTCGGAGACGACAAGAGAGAGTATTACGCTTCCAGAACTTGGTTGACGTGTTAAAACAGAGACAGAAAGTGCCGTGTATCCGTATGCTTCTCGTGGAATGATTCGCCTGCTCCACCTGGAGGCATAAAAGCCATTCTGTAAATACTGAACGAAAGGCGGATAAAAGGAGCAAAGATTAATGACCCTCAGTTGGCTGGCAGGCGGCGCTATTATCTATGAATCTAAGAGTATGAATGTGCTCTCGTATCTCCTATGATTCATACTAGTAGTACTCGTCCTCAAATTCGTGTTTATACGAGTACGAGTATGCATCTGTATCCGTGTTTTGTGCCGAGTTAAGCTAAGTGCATCGTAGTAGACACTTTTTTTTCCGCCTGTTTGGGAGTAAATCGTTTCCTACAAAGCACAAATGCACGTTGCAAATACTCTTAGTAACGTACGACACAGGGTACTCGTATATGTACAAATAAAAGGCAATGGAGACAGCTGTGTTGGAAAGGTTCTGGCAATGAATCACTGAGGAAATTCTTCTGTACTGCAGGGCTTTAGCGCAAATGTGCCACAAAGTTAATTCACAAAAGGTGCAGTGGGTGTGGCACAAAGAAGTACGACTTTAGAGCTCCCAAACTGCGGTAAGTTTTCTAATCACTCGGGATTGCTTTTTGCGCTTTTTTTTTTAGTTTTTATTTTTTTCCATTTTTCCCACCACCGACTTGTTCAGATAGGGTATGTTGTGATTTTAATTGTTGAAGGTAGGGATGTGGAAAGTGGAGTAAAGCTTAAGTTGGTGATGCAATGTTTTATGTTTACGGCTTTAGGGACATATGGCTCAGAAAGTGCTCCCTGCAAAGGTTGTTCAGTTTTCTGGTGAAAATGTTTCCCGAGAAAAATTGTTTCGGAAAATTCGTTCAGTAGATTGTTTAGAGTTACATGCCGAGGGGAATCAATTTTCTTGAACTTATAGAGCTTAATATGGCACTCGTTTGCTACCCTGAGATCCTTAAATGGGTGGCGACGGGATAGGACTTATTATTCGTTCATCTCCTTCAAGATGTGACCGCACTATTTCTTGCCGATTTTTGCAGTGCAAACGTGTTTCGTACGTTCTATAGGGTCATCCAACAAGATATGTCATTTTATATCAACAGAAAAACGCAATATTTTTAATGGAAAGTGATGATAATTTTATTTCCACTTAAAGTACAACATCTGCCAAATGTTCACATCGGCTCTGCCTTGAAATAGTTGTTAATTTGATGAAATTTTTAATCACGTTTCCGCATATTTGCGGCTGAATTTTGCGCGAATAACAGCTCTGATATTTTCTCTTAGTGCACGAATCGTTGGTGGAGCATTGGCGAAGACTCTATCTTTAACATAGCGGTCGGTTGCTAACGATCTTGGCGGTCAATTGAAGTTACCGTTTCGAAAAACCACACGTCCAGGAAATTTGTCAAGCAATATTTGTAAAGTTTGTTTTACCAGGTGTATGGTAAAAGGATCAATTTCAGGCAAAAAAAAAGTCATCCAACATAATTCGGTAACGCAATCCATTCACTGAAACGGTCGCACCAGCGTCATTTTCGAAATAATATGGCCCAGTTACTCCGGCAAGTCAAAAACCGCATCAAACTGTCGCTCGTTTTGGATAGAGAGATTGTTTCACTATTTCTCTTGGGTTTCGGAGCCCTAGACGCCGTAGTTTTGGTTTGTTTTGTATCCAGACAAGCTTCACCACTCAGAATACATTAATTTTTGGTAAGAAATCATGATCTTGTTCATTCATTTTCAACATCCAATCGGCGAAAGTACGGCGTTGTGCTTGTTCTGCTGGGTTCAATTCTCGTGTCAATTAGACCTTATAAGTACGTAGGTCCAATTCCTGTAATAGTCTCGATATAGACATATCTGGGTTTTCAGTCACACTTTTAGCTACGGTGGCAATATTTTCAGCTGACCTTGTCGGACGAACACGAATTGGAGTCTGAACATCACTAACATATTCGAGACGTTCCAGTTTATCGATGCGAGAAAGCGCTTAATGATGACTAAAGGTAGTACGAATTTCACGAAATGTGTCCGCGATATTTTTACCGCTTTTGTAGTGAATTTTTACTATTTCAGCAAGATGTGTGATTGCATATCGATCCATATTTAATAACTCCCCAATTTTTACTTGGATTGTTGGGTGCTGTGGAAATAGGGTAGGCATTGATAGGTGTCAACCTGGCGAAACCCTGTATTGGAACTGTTTCTACACATCAATAACAGTAACAGCACTATAGACGGGACAGTGGATGAATTCCTCTACAGTGAAGTAAAATCCCGAAACAAAACAAATGAGAACTTATTCGGGGTACTCCGACATATTTGGAGCTCAGGCCGGTTAGAATTTACGTAAATAAGTCAGGGTTTTGGAAAAGAGATGGTAGCAGATGAGCCCTTAGTGGACCAACCGACTCCTGTACTGCCATGGAAAAAAAATTTATTGTAGTTACAAAGCAACGACAAGCCCCGGATACGAACGCACCAACTGTTGACAACCCCTACAAACGGAACAGGGACAACGAACTTAGGATCTGCGCGTGGAATGCTAGGTCCCTTAATAGGCCACGTGAACCCGCATAACTAGCAGAGGCCGTGGACTGCTGCATAGCAGTTATTACCGTGATCCAAAAAATACGGTGGGGCGAACCGGAAAAAAAAGAGAATGAAAAATTGCGACATCTACTACGGCAAATGTTATCGACGGCAAAAGTAGCGCCTATTTGGATGCGTATTTGTTGTTAGAAAAAGACTTGGGCAAGAAGTCTAGGGTTTCCGACATCTGACGATACCAAAGATGGCCTCTGCGAATTCCTGGACTAGACCTACTGGCAGTGAACTAGCTATGACAATAAAATTGTCCGCGGAGGTTTTGATGCAAAGTTAGGAGAGAGAGAGAAAGCATCTCTGGTAGTACTGTCGGAAGATATAGCCTGCACGACAGCACCTCCGTTAACGGATTCAGACTTATCGAATTTGCCGCGGAGCGAAACATTGTAGTAACTAGCACGCAAATTCACGAACATTTCGTTATTTACAAGGGGACTTGGATAACTCCTGATCAATCAACCGTCAACCAGATTGACCATATTGCAGTCAACGCAAAGCACTCCTCCAATGTTATGGATGTCCGAAATTTCGGAGAGGCCAACATCAACTCGGACTAAAGGCAAACCAATGTTGTGAAGAAATTTGAGGGCGGAAGGCTTTAATCGCAAGAGATCGCCAAATCCTTTCCCGATCGAGTCTTCCTTACTCTCTTAAGAGGTTATATAGCGCCAGCATGAAGTTTCGAAGATAGGTGGCAACATTGCTATAAAGCGATCAGAGATGTCACCTATTATATGCTGGCTCTCACTCGCTCATCATAAATAAATCCCTAGTTTAACGACGAGTGCCGGCAAGCACGTGCAGCCAACAAAGATGCATACAATGCGGCGCTGCATAGAAGGACTAGAGCTGCTCACGAGCAGAAGAGAAAAGACGAACACCGGCTACTCAGGAAGAAAAGGAAGAAGCATAAGAAGCGCGCAGTCGAGAAAATTTAGAGGATGCTACTTCCTAATTGAGATTCAAAAATTTACCAAAAAGTAAAAAGAAAAAAACAAGCCAAGGATACAAACTCGAGCCGAAGCCTCTGGAGACAAACAAGGAAACATACATAGTAGTTGAGTCGCAGTCGATGCTGAGGATTTGTAAAGAGCATTTCTATAGACCGTATATCGGCGATAATGAACCAAATACCGCAGTCAGCCAGAAGGAATCTTTCAACCTGGATGATGTAGATCGATTGTTCTCTCCCGATGAAGTGAAGATAGCTATATCTAAGCTTAAGTCAAAGGAAGCAGATGGGTTGGCTGCTGTGCTCTTCCAAACCGCAAGCGATAATTTGGTAAGGAGCATACACCAACTCATTTGTAAAATACAATCGGACAAAAGTATGGTATACCCTATGAATGGAGCCTCAGCATTGTTTGTCCGATTTTAAAGAAAGGAGACCCCCTGAACTGCACCAAATGCAGTGGAATCAGTCTTTTACATCGTCTACAAGATTCCATCTACCGCATTTTATGAATGTCTGAAGCCGTTCATCAACAACTTGATTGGTCCATATCAATATAGCTTCAGGCCAAGAAAGTTTACCATTAAAGCTATATAGAGGAATGTCTAGTTTGGCATGTTTGCCAAACTCGCCCGCTTTTGTAGAATGACGTTGGAGAATGCACGCTGCTTTGATATCAAAGAAGAATTTAAGTAAGGCGATGCGCTATCATGACGAATATGAGGGAAAGCATACGAGTATACTGTCAAACAGAAAGGACACCCAACACCGACGTCTCGGACGGAGGTAGTTAAGGACTTTGTCTACCAAAGCTGCGCTTTAAATTCAGATAACGACACTAGCTCTGAGATCAAATGAAGAGTAATCGTTCCTTCTTTGTACTAAGAAGGCAATTGACTACACTTGAACAACAAAAGCGACCCCATATAAGACTTAATAAACCCAGTCTTGCTCTATGGCGCAAAGGCATGGACTTTATCAATAATGGATGAGGGTGCTCTTGGCTACTTTGTGAGGAAAGTTCTTCGGGTGATGTCGGTCCCGGCTGTAGAGACGAATTAGCCAGAAGATCCAACAACCGAGTTGGCTGGGTCATGTAGAGCGGATGGACATAAATGCTCCGGTCCAAAAAGTCCGCGACTCAGTCGTAGGGTTTTCCTTTTGTGTCATTACTCTATCTGTTGGATGGTTACGAAAAAATACTTAAAAAGTGTACAACTTTCAGCGCTTCGGTAAGTGAATCGCTTTCTTTTGTTTCAAGTTTATAGACAGGATTTGGGTAGGTTCGCATGATTCCAGGGAACTCAAACAATTCTTCAAGTAGCAGGAAAAAAAATGTATCACTTCCAGGACATGATACATCATAGATAATGGATTCTCTTCCTTTATACTTAAATACATGACAGTTCGACACGTTTCCTAAAGGAATTTAAATGAGAATTCAAGAATCCTGGATAACCAATATTGGAAAGCGTTGTATCGAGACGATCTGTAATTTTTCGATGATCCTCAGGTTAGCAAGAGGTGAGATCAGCTATCGTGTAACCCATTTCATAAAAGTGTACTGACATAGTAACATATAGGCAAACAACGACCACCAACATTCTTTGCAACATCTAAAACTCCGAAAGTGACGATGGTACCACGATGGACATAGAGAAACAACGAACCCAATTAACTTCGGCTGCTCAATAGAGGGTTAATTGCAGGCAAGTTCTTCGTAACTAAACTTGGTTGACGTGCAACATTTCCATAATAACGAAACACTCGTATACCCTTGGTGCAGTTTCAAGCACCTTCAGCTGGCATACATGCACTGGAATGTCGGCACGTTGACACCCTTTGGGATGTTAATGGTCAGCTCGCTGATGTCTTTGAAAAGACCTTTGATCATTAGTGCTACCCATACCCGGTACAGTTCTTAACTGGATAAGGATAAGGACGGATTCACTACTGTTGACCCTGTTAAACGAAAAAGAACGACGACGTTTAGAGCTGTCCACTGAATCCTTGAAACTTGAAGACGCCACATGCAGTCGAACAACTAGAGGAGGCCTTAGACTACTGTGAAGCTATTTTCACTATCATCCGTCCAACTATACGAGTACATCCAATAATTGTAACATTAACTACGGTCACCGCGTAGCATATGCGAGATCATATCTGCAAATGTTCCACGCGACTTCGATGCGGGCGCAGCATCACTATAGCTTCGCCAGCTTCTCTAGCACGGTCTTCTCGCCTTAATATTCATTCAAAATGCACGGCACTCCTCCTGTTTAATAGATGTTCGAACATTCCAAAGGGCTGACGTAGATTTTTACCACTATCTATGTAGTTTCAGCCAAAGTGGGTTTATGGAATAATACTTTGAGAAAAGTTATCCCTCAGTTTCTCGTCAGTGGTCCTTCTACCATTGCATTAAGTGCTGACGATTAATGGTATCGGTGCCAAGAGCCCTCAGTAATGCTGCAGTAGATATACTAAATTCTACTGGACCACGACCACGAAACCCGAAGCGCACGATTGAGGAAATGGAGAGATGTTACTGCAGAAGCTTATTAGAGCATAAAACGAACATGCCATTGCAACAAAGCCAGTTATTGCTGACGGACTACTTCTACAAACGACTGTATAACGTCAAAATACTACTTACCCTGAACGAAGACGATAGAAATTCCGTCACCCTGTCCTGAACGTAGTTAAGTCTGACAAAGCTGCTGGCGCAAACGAGCTGCCTGAAAATGTTCTGGTTAAGAACGTAAACCAAGTCATCTGTAAGATATGCTCGGAGGAAAGCATGCCCGATAAATGGAATGTAAGCATTGTTTATCCGATCAACAAGAAAAAAGACCCTGCGCCAACTAGAGGAACAAGTCTCCTAACCATCGTCTTTAAAATCATTTCTGCCATATAACTTGATCGTCACAATTGATCAAATATTCACACCACGGTAGATCTTGGTGTAAACTTAAGAATACCAAATCGATACTCACCATCTTTTCACCGATTCTAAGTTTGGTTCTGATAGAGTCTTCGGAGACAAGCTATACAGAGCAGTGCTTGGTCTGGATATCCCTACTCAATTCGGCCCGTTGTGCAGAATACCTCATAATTCCTGCTACTTCACCAAGGTCCGTGAAATCAAGAAAGGTTTTAGACAAGCCGACGCGCTACCTTATGACTTTTTTGTCATCGCCCTGAAATGAATCGTGCAAAACGGTGATTATCGATTCCGTTGGTTTTGACGCGAAATGGGAGAGAAGATTCAACCACGAACTGTTTTTTTTTTCCTACAACCGGCTAGAAGTTGTCACTTGAGGTACCTGGCGATAGATCGTGATACCTGGAAAGGGGTCCATATTCAATCTGAGCTTAAGCGCCATCTAAAAACCGGGAGATCAGAATTATCCGCTGCATTTGTAGAAAATGGGAGTCTGAGTGAGTGAGATAGAGAATAAAATGAATGAATGAATGAAGACTGCCTTAAAGGGGCCTATACCATTTGAAGGTTATTCTGTCAGAATAGGAACAAATGTTCCTTTTGAAGTACTTTCTCAGTTTTTCTTTAGAAATGTTAATAATTAAGTACGAGCCATAACAGGACCTATCAAATCCGCGCATATATCTGCAGTATCATGCCGACGTTAGCCCTTCAGATCATGTTTCTTTTAGACGCTGTTCAAGTTTCCCATTTCTCTACTCAAGCGTAGATGTAGATGCCTATTTTGATAAATCTTAGACTTAACAGCAAGAGTTTTTGGAGTCGAAAGTGCCAACAACTTCTAGGAACTTGCGCCTAAATTGCGCCTAAATTGTGCCTAAATTGCGCCTAAATTGCGGAAAATTGTAGAAGTGTGTTGGTTAAGGTTGAAAATCCACTTTTCGATGGATATACTATCTTATATACAATTCTACGACAAACGATGATTGCCTGCTAAGTTACTCTTGATACTGTCTCAAAAAATGTTCTGGGTGTAGACATCCTGCCATCATAGTTTCAAACCTTGAAAATACCTTAAATCCTTCGTGCAGGAAGCTTAAAATTCTCTACAACTTTTATGGAAAATCCTCAATAACTGCTCCGTAACAGGCAAGAACTGTAAAGATGGTACTCGTAACTATTGGCCGCTTCTCATATTTAAGGATTTACCCGGTTAAGTTGGCTAAGTGTATTCCAAAACAAAAGGAGCAGTAGAATTTATTCATTCTCTCGCAAAAAAAACTTTATAATCGGCTTGTCTAAGTGCCTAGTAATCCAAAACTAATATCCGTGAGCAGAAACATAAACCACTAACAGGGTGGTCTTGAGAAGGACTGTTAAAGTTTGCTAAAGCGCATAGGTCTCCGATATAAGTTCCCAAACTGCACTTCAAGTTAGTGAAGCCATCCGTCCGAAAAATGTACGTACTTACCCTTAAACTACAAGCACTTCAATATTTTCACCGGGTTCATTACCCTATAATGCTCGCCATTTTGTTTTTTAAACTTTGTTTTTCGTTTTCTCTTTAGCGATATAGTTATGTTGTGATCAATGGGAAATAGTTTTTTTTATTTTTTATTTAATAAAGTTTACAACTGGGATTTGTTAGGGCTCCTGCTGTTGCTGTTGTACGGCTATTTGCACCTTAAAATGCCGGAAAGAACAAAAGATCAAGAGAGAGTTGATAAGCGTGGGAGATGGATGATGGCGCTACAAACCATGTGCTCCATGAGCAGAATTTTCTACTCCAGTGTTGGCATTGCATTACAGGATGTGCATTCGGGGATGCAAATGAAATTGGAAATGGAAATGGTGCTCGTCGCCCGCCGTAGTGCTATTCACCGTCACCACTCACTAGCCCATGCCAAACTGACATAGCATTGTGTGCTGCTCCTCCATTGTTTTCTGTGAAGTTGCTCAGACGTGAAAATGCCCATTTAATTGCTGCGTTAAGTAATTACAGGGTGCATATTATTCAAGTCCGGCCTTACGTGCCAGCGGAGTTGGAAGTTGGAAGGTTGATTTAATGAGGGGATTTGCATATTGAATATGTCTACCTTGCGGCGTTGTATACTCGTGTTCTTTAGTCGATATAGTACGAACGATGAGTACGTGTGTTTTTGTAAGTGTGGTGGCTTTAGGGGGTTGTACAGCTTAAAGCGGATGGCAGTTACTATTTGGCCCTGGCAAGAGAAGATGCAAAGACCGGCACTGCATATCTTCTGCTTCAATTGATTGTAATTTTTAATGGTTGAGTGGATTGTTATTTTTTGAAAATTTTTCTGTCGAAAGGGATGCCGGATGTTGTAGCTCACGGTTGGTGGTGAATCGATAGAGATAATAAGTTAAGTCAGCAATAGGACTCTTAGAATTCAAAGTGGAATGGCAAATATTTACCGAAAGCTTATGTTTGATGTGCAGTGAGTAAAAGAAAATTGGTTTCTATCTCTTTAAAAAGGGTTTAAAGGGGAAGGATTTGCTGAGAAAAAGATGATAGATGTTGATGTCATTGAAATTTGATCTGAGTGTTTATTATTCCAAATGTAGATTTAGTTATGAAAGGCAAAAGATAAATTCCCTAGTACCTCCCCGCCTCTTGGCTGGAGGAAAACTATTTGTAACATCACGCATATAGAATAGCCACGTTTCTAAAATCTGTTTATTTACTTAGGAGGCGCTACAGCTGTGCGCCATCCAAAATACCTCTTCAACCAGCCCTGTTGATTGAGTTGGTTGAGGTTTCTACACACTTTAGGTGAAGTGTTCTTTTGCTGCACCATACGCTGGAGCGCTGGTGTCCATTTACTCTATATGTCCCAATAATGAAAGTCGATTATTTTCGAGCCTTTTTGCTAAGTCCCTGCCACTGTACACTCCGCACATCGACAAATTCGATGTCTCTTCTTGGTCAACAAATCTGATCGTTGCTATCCTTCCCAGGATAAAGGCAAACTAGTTGGTTGAAAAAACGTTTTAGACAATTACTTAGGACCGGAGAACAGAGCTTATAGGCGATGTTGACGAGATTCATGCGTCTATATTTGATGCAGTGGTTTCATTATTCTAGCTAGCTACAAGTAGTATCTCGCCAAAGTCACAGTTCGACAAATATGGCGTCCGAAACTGAATGGTTCATTCTGACTGACATCCGGATGTCTGCAGAAATTCAATGTAAGAATACCCTCAGTGCTGACGTCTAAACTACCATTAGGTTCTCTTGTCTGTCTTTGCAGGTTTCCGTATCGTATCGTATTTTGGTATTTTAATTTTTTAAGAATATTGTCGAGCGCTTTTCCTGCTATAACATCTGTTGATTTCACAAATGTGCAGTCGAGTTTTGCCTAACATTCTTCCAGAACCTTTGAGAGTCAAATTCCAACTTGCCCTACAAGCACAAAATTGACTCAAGTATAGTGGCAAACTGCATTGACAAAGAGCGCAAAAGAACCATTCAAAGATTACTTAAAGAACTAAAAGCGCAAACCTCAAGGATTTCTGACTACTCATGAACTTTCACCATATCGGAGGTGACTGCAAATCATGAAAGCTATAAGGTTTGGCAGGATCCTGAATTTGTAAAAAAAAAACGGAAAAAACTCCAAGATCTGGCTGTTCAAGTTGTTCAACAATATGTTCCAACGATGTTTCAAAATAAAAATTTGTGAGATCGAAAATAGTGGGAGAACTAAAACCTGCTAAACAGGGCAGAAAAACGCAGAAAGGGACGACGCTGTATGGATCAAGTTTTGAAAAAAGTCTAAAAACAAGCGTCGTGTTCATTGAGTTCACAAACTCAAAACTTCAAAACTCCCAAATGTTGGGCATTCCAGTCATGCTAGATCTCATCAATATTGTACTCACAATTATACGTTCTAACTCCTTTAAAATATTTATCAGTGCCAAAGAGAGCAAATTTAGGCATCTCAATGACGAACTACTCAGGACTACCACTGCTCTTATTGAATCTTAAATATACATGATTACCAAGACCCTGTTGTGAAGCTCAAAACAAGAAAGGCAACAATAGCATTAGCTTCAATGGTCATGTACTCGTATACGGTTCCATATGAATTATTTGCTAAAATGTCATTCTCTAAAATTCGTCTGTGAAAGCCATATATGCCAAGATGCAAGTTCAATCTACTCCCATCGTGTGGAAAATTGATGATGGCCAATAATAACCATTGCTCCTTTAACTGTCCGTTGATCCATTGTTGTAAGGATTGAACCTCCCTTAATCTTTTTATAGATCCTATGCCGCCAGCATCAAGTATCGAAGACCAGTGGCAGTAGTGCCAAAAATCCGTCAGAGATGACGCCTCTGATGTGCTGAGTTTCGATCGGCTGCCACAACGCAATTCCTGGTTTGACGAGGCGTGCCGACAACCACACTGCTGCTGCTCACGAGCTCTACGAACACAAGAGAAAAGACGAGAACGAGCTTCTCAGGAGGAAAAAGAGGGATAATAAGTCGAAGAAATTGAGAGCTGCTATTCCAGAAATAAGATTCGGAAGTATAACTTAAAGGTAACAAAAAAATACGGACACAAACCCCGAACCGGAGCCTGTCAGACGCGAACAAGGGCAAAGAGGACAAAGAACAAAGAGCATTTCGACGATGTCGAATGGATGGATGAAGTGAAAATTGTCATATCCAAGCTTCACTCCAACAAAGCTGCTGGAGCGGACGCCTGACTGCCGAGCTCTTTAAAGCGGCAGGCCATGACTTGGTAAGGGAAATATACCAATTTATTTATAAAATATGGTCCGACGAAAGTATGCCCGATGAATGGAATTTCAGCATTGCTTGCCGGATCCTCAAGAAAGGAGACATTCTGAACTACGGCAACTACAGAGACATCAGTCTTCTTAACATTACTTACAAGATCCTATCTGTTGTATTGTGTGAACGTCTGAAACCCTTCGCCCACAACCTGATTGATCCATATCAGTAAGGCTTTAGGCCAGGAAAGTCCCCGATATTCACATTACAGCAGATCTTAGAAAAAGATACATGTCACAAATTCATTGATTTTAAGGACGCGTATGACAGCACCTATAGAGACAAGCTAAACAGAGCAATGTCCAGCTTAAGCACCCCTGTCAAATTCGCTCGTTTATGCAGGATGACAATGGAAAATGCACGCGCTCCATCTAAGTCGGTCAAGAACTCACCGAGATTTTTGATGTCAGAAAAGGATTTCCCATCATTCTTAAAGGAATAGTGCAAAACTCTTGCGTCAGCACAAGGTGCACAATTTTTCAAAAGTCCGTCCAATTACTCGCATACGCCGATAATCTTGACAAGAAGATGGGTTTAACATCAGCGAAGGCAAGACTTAGTATTGTACTATATATGTTGTCAACCAGAAAGAACAACCATTCTCCAACAGAACGTCACTCTCGGCAGATATAACGTTGTCATAGTTAAGAACATAGTCTGCTTAGGTTCCGCTACCATTCAGACAACGACAGCAGCACTAAGATTAAACGAAAAGAAGGCCCAAAGCCCCCTCTCGAACAATAAAAGTGACCCTATATAAGACCTTAATAATACCAGTCCTGCTCTATAGCACAGATGCATAGACTTTATCAAAAATGGATTGGGGTCCTCTTGGCTGCTTTAAGAGCCAAATTCTTCGGACGATTTTCGGTCTCGTCTGCATAGACGGTGAATGGAAGAGAAGAACAACAACGCTTAACAACATCGGCTTGGAAAGAAGAGTGAAGGTCCAACGACTGAGATGAATGCTCCGGTCAAAAAAGATCTTCGAATTCGCCCTCGAGGGACAACGGTGTAGAGGAACACTGCAACTCAGATGGCGAACTCTGGGACCTAACCCAACTCAGCGTGCAAAACTGTAGGCAGCCAGCTTAAGATCGAGCTAGCTGGAAACGCTTGTTGGTTGCGGCCCGGGTCTACCCCAGACTGTAGCACCACCTTAAGCAATATTTCGTGGAAATGAACAGTTTCATCATTTTCTCTCTTCAATATCTACGTTTCGCTTAATCACATTAAAGCTGACTCACAAATGACGCTTTTATTAGGAGTTCAGTCACTTCCTTGCTTATTTGACTCCCAAATCGTGCATATGGCACCCTGACTTCAAAAAAAATCCAGCCTCACTGGAAAGATATGGGTTGGAATGCCGCAAGCGATCTAAGTTACCTGTTTCGCTGTTTCTTGGAGGCAAATGATTATATCGCAACATTTTTCGTATCGATTTGCGCCTTCGGGAATGAGATGTAAGTAATCAAAGACCTTACGAGCACAAATACACAAATTTGACAAAGCCTCATATGCATGCGTACTCCAGACTACATGAGTTCCAATATTTTCATCATTAGTACACAGATGGATATACTAGGTAGAGTGAAAATTAACCTCCTTGACTGCCAGAATGCGCTGCTACTGCAAAAAAAAAAGTTATAGTGCCTTGAAGTCCGTTCATATTTAGGTAGACATGCCAAATTTCAGTGCGATACTGTCTTTAGTTTTGTTTTGGCAGCTGATTGTTGTTGACGTGTTTGGCATCATGTTGAGTATGGACAAAAACGATTCTTGTTCTCTCATAAAACATTATTTTTTGAGAGGCAAAACGGCGAAGGAAACAAAAGAAAAGTTAGATAAATATTATGGGGCTAATGCTCCGTCAGATTACACAGTCAAATATTGGTTTCGAGAGTTTCGTGGTGGCCGCAACTCAACTACCGATCAAGTCCGCAGCGGCAGGCCCTCCGATGCGGTTACAAAATACAAAAATACATGAAATGGTGTTGGCTGACCGGAAAGTGAAGGTGCGCGAGCTAGCAGATACCACAAAGATTAGTACTGAGCGCACATGATATATTTTGGGAAATATTCTGCATATGAAGAAGTTATCCTGCCGCTGGGTGCCGCGCATACTCACTCCTGACCAAAAACACGAACTCGAGAGCACTTCGTAAGAGTGTTTGGACTTTCTGATGCGGAATCGGGCGGACTTTTGGCATCGATTGGTAACTGTTGAACACCAGAGAACAGAATGAGTGCCCGGCAATGAACTGAAGTCGGCACTAGTGCTCCGAAGCGGCCGAGGGAGGCTCGATGGGTCGGAAAGGTTATGAAGTTGGTTTTCTGGGATTGTCATGGCATACTCTTCGTGGACTACCGCGAAAAAAGAAAAACCATCAACAGCGAGTATTACTGTATAAGCATCACAGTTCCTGTCAGTAGGGAATCTATTACTATATATGCAAGGATGGTCATGATCTACATATTCACACGAGCTGTTGAACTAAACAATGAATTAACCTGTATGATGAGAAAATGCTCATCTTTTACCATAACATCAGGAAATTTGAACAGTCCGAGTGTCCTTAGTAGTTTTTATACGAAGGTCCCAGAAGTACCCGGCCTGAAAAAGACATGGCGGTAGTTGTTTGAAAATATTGAAACTGTATTGGAAAGTACGCAGTCTATAAAGCAGATGCTTCAAGTTTGAAAGCGCCACATTGTTTAGTATTCGTTTGGCAGCCATCAATAGTGAACGTTGTCAGTGAATTTGTGAAAATAGAGAAAATTGGTCATCGTTATCTGATACAATACTTTTATTTGAAAGGCCTCAGCCCAAGCAATATAAAAGCTAAACTGGATCCTACTCTGGGTGAGTCTGCTCCTTCGTTTACAACAGTACTCAGTTGCTGAGTTTAAACGAGAACGTACGAGCTGCCAAGACGAGCATCGCAGTGATCGACCAAATGAGATGACGACTCCAGAAATGGTGAAGAAAATCCATAAAGCGGTACTGGATGATAGTCGACTGAAAGTGCGCGAGCCAGCAGAGGCATTTCAAAAAGTGCGCCACATCGCATATTATTTAAAAATTTTGACATGAGAAAGCTGTGTGCAAGATGGGTGCCGCGTTTACTCACACTCGAGCAAAAACAGTGTCGTGAAGATGTTTCAATTGAGTGTTTAGCGAAATTTCACAGCAACAAAGCAGAATTTTTGCGCCGTTTCATAACAATGGATAAAACATGGGGTTCATCACTTTACACCCGAGACAAAAGAACAATCAAAATAATGGATTCAAAAGGGAGAACCGGCTCCAAAGAAGGCGAAGACCGTTTCATCTGCAGACAAGGTCATGTCGTCGATTTTTTGGGATGCGCGATGGATAATTTTCATTGACTATCTTGAAAAAGGAAAAACTATCAACGACCAGTATTATGCGAACTTATTACAACGTTTGAGCGAAAAAATCAAGCAAAAACGGCCGCATTTGGCTAAGAAGAAAGTGTTGTTTCATCAAGACAATGCACCAGCTCACAAATCCGTTATTGCAATGGCCAAAATTAATGAATTAATGTTTGAATTGCTACTTCATGCACCCTATTCGCCAGATTAAGCCCCTCAGATTATTTTCTGTTTCCAAACTTGAAAAAATGGCTCAGTGGACAAATAAATTGGTAAATAAATTTTTTTCCAAAATTTTTGTGTTTTCTTTGTTGGGTCGGGTACTTCTGGGACCGCAATTGTAAACTGATTTTTATTGCTGATTGCATCATGACGGGTTTTTGTAAAATAGTGAGGAAATCCTTCTCCATCCCAGGGATCTAAGATGATAAATCAATATTTTTCTTTGCACTGATTTAGTATTTTTATCTATAGAAACCTGCGATCCGAATGGTACTCAATTATAAGGCGACTTGACTGTTGCTGGCAACTTGATTCCGTTCACAAAGGTCACAAGGGTTCTGCCTTGATACTCATTAGTTGTTTACACATCTGTCTATCCGACTATAACTTGCACCAGAATTTTATCGCTTAATAACAATTGTCTTTACTGTCATTTCAGTTCTGGAATTCACATTAGAACCTCAGGATGTGGTTGTACCAGAAGGAAATTCTGTTCTATTAGAATGTTCTGGAAAAACACAATACGGCTCACATCAAAAAGCTGGAAAAACATCTCCCAACATTCGATGGAGGGGTCCTGATGGTCAGGATCTTGGCATTGTCGGTGATACATTTAGGTATGCTACTCATACACTTCATATATGGAATATTCAGATTAATGCTAATTTATTGTCTTTCTATTTTCATTAGAACACAACTTCAAAATGGTTCTCTGTACATAAGTTCAGTTGAGGAAAATCGAGGGCTAACCGGCTCATATCAATGCCTGATCAGTGTCGATGGTATAGGCACAATAGTTAGTAGATCAGCAATCGTTTCAATTGCTCGTTTGCCTGAAATTAATCAAGATTTCATGGAATCATATCTGTTGCCGGGTCAAACAGCTTACTTTCGCTGCATGGTTAGTCATATCCAGCCTGGTATAAAGAACATCGTACATTGGCTTAAAGATGATGTGCCTTTGGCTTTGGATAGTCTTCGTATGGTTATACTACAAAATGGTGCTCTAGAAATTGATGAAGTCACTAACTCTGACCGAGGAACATATCAGTGCAATGTTACATCTGGAATTGTCTCTAGAATGAGTAGTAAAACGAATCTGAACATCAAGAAAGTAACTGAAGGTGGAGAAATTCAAGTTCCACCATCGTTTCTAGTTGGACCTTCACCAAAAATTGTCAAAGAAGGGGACACTGTTACTCTAGACTGTGTAGCAAATGGTGTGCCAAAGCCGCAAATACGTTGGCTACGAAATGGAGAGGAACTCGATTTGAAGTTAGTTGTACTGATTTGTATTTTAACTTGAATACTGACTCTCTTCTTTTTTGTAGTGACTTAGATTCACGTTTCTCAATAGTCGGTACAGGATCTCTACAAATTTCCTCAGCCGAAGACATCGATTCGGGCAACTATCAATGCCGAGCAAGTAATACAGTTGACTCGCTAGACGCTCAAGCGACCCTACAAGTGCAAGTTCCACCGAAATTCATACAAAGTCCCACCGATAAATCAGCCTTCGAGAAAGAAGAACTCGAACTGGAATGTGCAATTAGAGGTAAACCAAAGCCAATGATTCAATGGTTAAAAAATGGAGATGTCATCACGCCCAATGACTATATGCAACTTGTTGCCGGTCATAACTTACGTATTCTTGGACTCCTTCAATCGGATGCAGGAATGTTCCAATGTGTTGGAACAAATCCAGCTGGCAGTGTTCAAGCATCAGCACGGCTGAAAATTATCCAACCAGGTAAGGCATTGATGTGTTAATGGAATTTTTATTACAGAATTGTAACTCACCCACCTGTAACAAGGACACCAGTTTGTTTTTGTTATTTTTTTGTTTTTTGTTTGTTTTTTTTTTTTTTTTTTTTTTTTTTTTTTTTTTTTTTATTGTAAAAAACGAATTTGAATTTGATATTGATATCGAAAAAGTTATTAAATGTATAACCTCGTATTGTACCTGTGTTTCCATTGATGTTGAGAGTCCCAATGCTGTAAATTCCAATCGTAGAATGGCCATAAAAAATTTTAAAAAAATTTTTATGAGAACAATTTTATGGCTTTGAATCCTATGTCCTTATAAAATACTGCCTCCACTACCAACAACTGTCTTCCCTTGTTGCTTTTAAGTTGGTTTTGTAATGTATTTATTTGTTGCTTTGTTTATTTTTCTTTTATTTTCTGTTTTTGTATATAAATTTATATTTTTTTGTTTAATATGTACAAAGTTTTTTTTGTATAATACATTCGATGTTGAAAGAGCTTGTAAAGTCGGTTATAAGTTATTTATTGTACACATGCATTGATTGCACCTATTAAAGTAATTTTAAATACTCTTTCGGGTGAAGTTTAACGCTCAACGCATCAATATATTGCATTCGAGGCCTATCGAACAAACTTCGAACTTAGCTGCTGATCCCAAATATTATTAAATATTTTGAAAAGGTGCGATAGAAACTCTCATTTGACTACTAAAATCTGATCGTCAAATTGATTATCTCACCTTAGCATTTATCGAGGAATCTAGCTTCCAGGCCAATCAATTAATTGGCATTTATTTATTGAAAATGTCGTATCACAATTGATTAGTAGAAGGTAAAAATTCTGAAATTCGTTCAGAATGCAGCACCAAATAAGCTCAGTTGAGTAAAATTACGCTGAATGGTACGAGTATAATGTACGAAACGTGACAGTTCAAGGAGTAAAGCTTTGGTGCGTTAGCAGTAGGGCTAGTGGTGATATTGTGATATATTGTATTGTACGAAGAAAAGTAATCGAGGCTTTAGGTAGGAATGGCTTTGTTGAAGTCACCACACCACTTACCCGAGGCCTCCGTTCACTGCAAATTGATCTCAAAATTTGACTTAAACAGTCCAAACATGTTTCGCCATTGGCATTTTGTATAATGTTATGCCAAAAGATTTCGACAGCAAATGGCCTTACCTCGTTGGGGTTTGAATTAAGAAGGAGTGTACAAATTCAAAGATAGCGGTGAGTGGCTTCCAATTAAATAAAAATGACGTACGCAACTCAATTTTGGATCACCACGTTGATGAGGCCAAGAGTGTGCACTTGAGTGATCTACATTTTTTTCTTTCAGACCTTTTTGGATCCGATTTTTGACGACCGCTAGCCAGTTTTACTACGACTTCTTAATGTGGAGACTTTCGCGAATGCGCGTACTTCATTATAGATCATATTTTGTGGTACCGACCGAGCTTATGTATTCAAATTAATTGCACTCCGATCCGTCACGATGACTTTTTCTGGATATATATCATGAGTTTGCGGCTACTTTCAATCAATCAAATTATTAAGAATTTCCTGAAGAGCAGTCACGTCGTTGCTTATAATATGCTTATGCTTCGGTAAAAAAAGAGAGGTCGTTCATGAAACTCGTCTATGAAACTCTTGCACAAAATTCAAAAGCAACGAACTTTGCATACAGCCCTTGTGTACTCTAACTCCATCGCCTCGACATTTGTCGGTAGCTATTGCAATTTTTCATTTCGCATTTTCTTTTACTTGTAAACAGTGAAACGAGAAAGCTCTTTTTCTCCGTTAGGCACCTGTTCGGTTCCTTTTTTGTATTGATTTGCTAACTTCAGCGTCCGTCAAATCTCTGGTATTTTCTTTGTGGACGATGGTTGAGAGACGAGTAAAATTCGGGAATTTTTTCTAAGGTGTTGAAAATAAAGATAGGAAGTACTCGCTTTGGCGTTGCGCTCCTTCTGTTGTGTGTCGTTTGCTTATAGGCTGTGGACGTACCTGTTCTTATTTCCAATAAAATGCCTCCAGTGCCATTGCATATGCTCTGGCTATCACTATTCTCTTCTTTTTTTACAGCGTTATCCAGCGTCTAAATCTCCATCACCACGTTTCTTTATTTTTGTTGAGCCGCCCTTTTGAAATACCGAACAGTTTTTTTTATTTTTTGCACTACACTTACATTTTTCTTCGAAGTTATCATATACTTATATGCGTTTCGCTCTTTTTCTTGGTTTAATATATTTTTTAGCCATTCTCCCGAGTTTAGCGTACAAAGATAAGCTCTTTCCTTGTTCAAATCTTGCCAGTTTATTTTTTCAACTAATGCTGATCTTCGTTGGTTGTTCTCTAGTTCCTTCAAGAACAATTCTGTGGACAGAAATCTATCTGCGCTTGTCGTCGACAATTGCAGTATGTATTCAAGTTTCGTTCTTGCTTAGTAAATAGTGTATTAAGAATAGTAGGACCTTATGGTTTGCATGAGCTTAGTATACCTTCTCCCGCTGGGTTTCTCGTTTCGAAACCATTTCCTCCATGGCAGTTTTCCTCGTCTTCAAGCTGTCACAAATTTCGACTTGTAGATGTTTAGTCGTCTCACGGTGTCATCATCAGTCTTTAATCTTGGAAATGGTGAGAGGGTACAATAAGGCACCTGTCACTACAAATGCAGATACTTCGCCCTCTCCTTAAATTTTTCGCGATATGGTTCATTGGTATCAGGGTCCCGTAAAACTCCGCTGATATTATTGCATTAAATGGCGTATCCATAAGACGAGAGTTAAAAGACAGACGATGCGCAAGGTCATCAAAACTCCAGTGCATGTTGTACCAAACATCATCTCTTTTTAAACGGATTATGGGCTGCACGCCCATGATATGAATGTCAACGAAAGACAGATAAATAAACTAGACCCAGGCGTGGTAGGAAAAACCCTCACGAAGCCGACACAGACAAAGACTCCTTGAAGTCTGGTGAAAGCAGTAGTAAAATATTTTTGCGAAATCTGGTCTCATCAAACAACCAACGCATAGGATATAATTGGCCTTTCCATACCCATGTACTTGCCAAAGACCATCCTTGGTTACAAGCCCTATATCTTACCGAAAATTTCTTTAACTACAGGCTCCTATTGGGCCTTTGAAAGAAGTTTGTTATCTAGGATGGTGACCAGATAAAAATAAAATAAATAAATACTTTGTCGCGACAGCTCATGTGGGCCAAGGCCTAGCTTCTCGCACTTATTTGTTTTTCTCACTTTGCGAATTTTCACACTCCTGAGCAGGGCCTACTGTTTATTGCCGGTTTTAGACGACTCTCCTGAGAAGCTTTTTCATAGGTAGAATTTAACTTCCAGAGGTTTGCCATTCCCCTGTGTTGCTGTGTTGCACCTATCGGGATGGTGACCACATACTTAGTTGGAAAAACAGATAGTGATGTCTCTTATCACGAGGTGAATCCGGCCAGCCAGATTTCTCTTTTTCGTTGTTTTTAGTGCACCAGTTGTCAATTACGTTTAAGTTTGCGCTTTAAATCTTTAGAGTAAACTGTCGCAAAGTGTAATCAGAAAGACCAGTTATATCGTCTGCACACGCCTGAATGTAGATCTGTTGAGAGCTTTAAGCAGAATCAAACAACATGCATTAGAGAAGTGGAGAAAGGACACCTTGCTCGAAACCTCTATTTAGGGGTTGCATCGTTACTATTGGCCGTAGGCAGCATCTGCACCTGCTAGATTCTGTGCACCAGATTGTTACCCCATAAAAATGGTCCAACACGTACTCGTAATTCTTTTTGCCGAGTGCACACTCCACAATACCTATTAGATTTTGAAGCGCAGTCTTATAAGATCTTACACGCCGATGCATTCGCGAATGCACACATGAAGCTTAACCATGCTCTGCGACTTGAAGGAAATCAGAGTTATTGGTTTGAAACGCGTAGTCTTCTTTACTATTTTTCATTATAATGGCCAGGGATACGGTATGTATGGTATGCCAGTGAAAGGCCTTGGTATGACATACAAATATGTCAACCGTGCAAGCCATCTGGAAGCCACCAAGATGGTTTCATCAAACAATCCAACCGATGACAAATACAATCTACGCCATATTGTGTTACTCAGCTCACTTGCAACTTCAGTGGCAGGGGTTAGTTGCAAGCCAGTTCTATTCGGTTTGCTTGGGAAGTGAGTGTCGGTCATGAGACATAGGGTATCTGCTTTCGGCTTAATATATAGTAGTTGCCATCAGATTGTTCCCAGTCCGGTTGATTTGAGCTTTTGAAAGACTTAGAAACTCAGATTTCTCCAATAATCTTCGCAAGTGTTAAAGGCATTCTTCGAAATCCGAATTAGTTTTTTTTGCTCTTTTTGATTCCAGTCTTCCTCTGTTGACAACTTAGGCAGAAGTATCTAAAGTGATTACCTATCCCGTTCCATTATCTAATGCTTCAAAAGGTATTCTAAGCATTAACTCCGCAGCATATGATAAACCCCATCTTCCTGTTATTACAGTTTTCAATGTGTTCGACTACTGTCATTAGCTGTGGTAGCAGCTAATGATAGGGAATTTAAGCTGAACCAACGACGAGCTTGTGTCATTCTCCGTTCGCTTCGTAGCTTATGCTGCTTGCCGCAACTAAGTCTTCGTCGCAAAATTGTCAAAGTTAAGGGTGAATTCCTCACAAAAGGACAATCTATTGAGGTCATGATATGAAATCCGCACATAGTTCCTCTGCGGATATAATGTGGGCTTTGTTAATCAACATCTAAAGCTTTCTACATAGAAATGTACTAAAAGACTAAGAATGTTGAAGGTTAATCTGAGTGAATACAATAATGTTTGCATTCATTTAGAAATAAAACATTCGAGGTTGGGATAGCAGTTATGAATTGTATCTAGGTACAATATTCTCGAGAGAAGCTTTTTCTGAGCCCATAACAAATAAAGACCCGTCCTTTGTTTTCTGGGTTTTTGCTCTTCTTCTTCCACTTTTTAGTGTCAAGTTATTTTAATGGGGATCCTCCAACACATCCTCCTCGCTTCGCCAGGCCTAAGGTTTTCAATAGTCTTAGTTCCCAATAGCGGTTTATCTGCGCGGACTTGCTTAGTCATTAAAGGGTTTGCTGCGTCGAGTACTTCATTTTATGAGCTCCGGTTTCTATATCGCAGCCGTATTTATGAGGGCGTTTGACCTTTCTGGTTATCCGCCTAAAATGGCACTTCTACCATCCACCTGCTTTTTTTTTTTCCTTTGGACAACTACCTCCAATCTCACTTAGTCCAATCTACCGAAACTGAAAAAAAAGAGCCATAGGAACCCTCTTAATTGGATTAGTTGGAGCCTCCAGAATCCGTGCTGTGACCCCATCGCATCCGAAAAAATCACAAGTTGATTAGTGCTATTGCGAGTACCACCTTGAGTATAGTCCTTTTGTCTCCTCCATTTTTTATAATAATAAAACCTCGACTCAGGACGTCTTTGGTGCTAAGTTCAATGTTTCTAACTGGGTTGTTTATTCAAGACTTTAGGATCTTTAACATTTAAGCCCTTCCTCTAAGGTAAAATGATCGGATATCAGGTCGCAATTACTCTGTTTAGTTTTCTGAGAGTGCTAAGACTTATCCTTCTCACAACTGATATGTTTTCATAGTTGGTAAGTTAACCTTACCAAACAAAAGTCAGAGTTCCTTCAAACTGTGAAGATGATCTTTATCCGAAGTCGGTAGAGCACCCCTCTTGAACTTTTTATGGGTTTCCAAGATATCATTACAAATTCCTGCTTTAATACGAATACATCTCCCAGTACTCCGGGATCCTTCTTCCTCTCCGAAATTGATTCTCCAAAGTCGGTTGACTGTAAAAGATTTTCTCAAACTTTGATCCACTCAATGTAACATCCAACAACGATGCTCACTCTTGGACTTTGCATCTCAAAAAATTGTAAATAACTTAAAACTGACTCCAGTCTGTTGAATTATCACTCTCACTTTAAATACGAAAAGAAGACCCGCCTTAAATTTAAACCGTAAGGCATCCATAACCGCTGTACAAAAAAATTGCTTTCGCTGTACTCGTAACACCATCATTATTAATTGTTTTTTTTTTATTTATGTTTGTTTTTTAAACTTCTTTTTGAATTGTTTTTTTATTTCGAATTTTTATTTTTAATTTTCTGATTAGTTTTTTTGTTTTTTGTTTTTTTTTTTATTTATTTGTAACCTTTTCCCCTCTCCTGTTGGATAATAGAGCAAAAGTCGAAAACGAAGAGACTCCAATCGCAGACAATGAAATCTCTACAAACTGTCAGCCCGAAGCGTCGCAACAAGGAGAACTTGAACGCTGACGAATGGTTTGTGCGAACGAAAAGCGCAGATAACACTCGAATACTGTCGAAGAGCGCTCTTGACAGTTTATTGTCCGAGGACAAGGATGTAACAGTGCCCAGCGGTGTTGACATTGCTTTAAACGACAACACCAATTACGATGATACTTATGATGATAATTCGGAATCACCCGATGATGATGATGTGGATAAGGATTACGACGATGATGAGGTAGTACCGGGTAACGAAGACATTATAAACGCCTTTAAACGTGGCGACGATCCAAATAAGATTCTCAACACGTGGAAGAACAAACAGGACAATGAAAGGCGACAGGAGGCGGCAGCAGTAGCCGCCTCCTCATCGTCTAGTCAGAAAATTCGTAAAAAAAATCCCTTATCCTTGTCTTCCCTTGGTTCCTTAGATGAAGATGGCCAATTGACTGCAGCTGGTATCCATTTACCGGGACCGCCCAGAGATTTGGTAGCGCAAATAGTAAAACCCAGATTTGTGGCAATCAGCTGGATGGAGCCTGTTAAGAATCCCGATGAGGTCATCTCGTACACCGTCTACTACAAAATGAACAACAGTGAGAGGTAAGTACTCGAGGTATAGAAATAAGATTGGATACGAGTTTGTACGAGTATGTACGATAGTATGTTATGTACATACCACAGTAGCAGCTTGTGTAATGGGGGTTTGTTGAGTTGGTTGTATTCTATGTAGGGTATGGGGTGCATTTCGGACGTGAGTTGGTTCCTCTTTAAAGGATTATGCAATATATTCTCAAGAATGCAGTCGGAAAAGGGTTAAGGAGTGTTGATAAAATTGAGTAAGAAAAAAAAAAGAAAAAAAAAAAAAAAAACAGGACCACTATTCGTACTCTAACCATTTCAACAATACCACAGAGATTTCAATGCTGCACGGAGGAGACTCTGTGTGGCAATTCAAAAGAAACCTTTTATATCTTGAGTGCATTTTTAAGGGTGCTGTTGGTGCCTTTTTTTGTGAATACAACTTCATTTGATTGCATGTTTATGTTTGCTATTACGGGACGAATGGAACAAAAACTCTCTTAAATTGAAAGAGTTGGAGATTGTGTTTTTTTTTTTTTTTTTTTTTTTTTTTTTTTTTTTTGAATTTCGATTGCATTTAGGAAGAAGGATATAAACGAACAAGGCAGCTCCTTCGGTACTATCAATAATTTAAGTATTTTTATTTGAACTACTTGAATCAAATTTGGAAATTGGCAAGGATTTTTAATTTCTTGAATTGCATTGGAGTCCTTTCGTACTTGTGTTTGTTCAAAGGATTAAATGGGTGAAGAACAAAAACTCTAACAGAGAGTCGTTGTTTAAACTTCTTGGACACGTCATTTTTCATTATGAAGAAGTTGAGTTTGCTTCTTTGGGAACAAAGTTCCTTTAACCACGTAGTCAGCGACTTTAAGGTACTGAGTTTATATTGGCCATTCAATATGTTAAATTTAACTTAGTTTGTAGTTTTTTTTTTTACAGGATCCGATTTGACTTAAAATATCTTTTGTAGCACAAAATCAGTATTACGAAGCTAAGAAAGGCTCAACTATTTGGATCTAATTGAGAGTCTACCTGGTGGATATTTTGAGAATTTTTCCAGCGATTAAAATTTCTCTGAGGAAGTGTCGTCTCCTTAAGGCACTCAGAGTCATGCGTTTATATAAAATGTATTCCGCAGTTTCATTATTCAGTTTCCTAAATAAAACCTATTCTGTGTAGGTGATATCGAAGGTGGCAGTGTTCGGTTAGATCGTAACCAACCTTCTGATATCAACCCTTTTGAGATGTAGGGATTCTTTTGATTTTTTAGCCTGGTGAAGCCCTGGGATACCCTCAATAGGGTAATATATTTTTCTCTTGCGCATCGGTGGTGCAGGTTTCGCTGGAAAACGTTTACTGCCATCATTAACACATGGGCTGAAAAGTCAGTGCCGTTTTATAGTAAAACACAAAATTTTTGCAAAATTCAACTTTATTTATCAATATAGTTGCCTTCGAGGGCGATACACTGATTAAAACGATTTTTCAATCTTTCGATACCAGTTTTGTAGTACGATTTCGGTTTAGCCTCAAAATAGGCCTCCGTTTCGGCGATTACTTTTTCATCGGTCTTAAATCTCTTTCCGGCGAGCATTCTTTTGAGGTCTGCGAACAGGAAATAGTCGCTGGCCAAATCTGGAGAATACGGTGGGTGGAGAAGCAATTCGTAGCCGAATTCATTCAATTTTGCCATCGTTTTCATCGACTTCTGACACGGTGCATTGTCTTGATGAAACAGCACTTTCTTTTTCTTCAAATGCGGCCGTTTTTCTGCGATTTCGTCCTTCAAACGCTCCAACAACGCAATGTAATAGTCGCTGTTGATAGTCTGCCCCTTTTGGAGGTAGTCGATGAAAATTATTCCATGTGTATCCCAAAATACGGATGCTATAACCTTGCCAGCCGACTGTTGAGTTTTTGGTCGTTTTGGACGAGGTTCGTCGCCTGCTCGCCATTCAGCTGACTGCCGACTTGACTCTGGTGTTAAGTGATGGAGCCAAGTTTCATACATGTCACATACCGACGCAAAAATTCGGCTTTATTGCGGTTGAACAGCTTGAAACACTCCTCTGAATCATCAACACGTTCTTGTTTTTGGTCGACTGTGAGCAAATGCGGCACCCACTTTGAACAGAGCTTTCGCATGTCCAAATATTCGTGTATGATATATTCAACACGCTCTTTTGATATCTTCAGAGTCTTAGCTATCTCGATAAACTTCACTTTATGGTCATTCGTAATCATTTTGTGAACTTTTTTGATGTTTTCATCTGAAACAGCCTCTTTTGGACGTCCACTGCGTGCATCATCTTCGGTGCTTGTATGACCTTTAAATTTTTCAATCCACTTGCGAATGGTTCGTTCGGCTGGTGCAGAGTCCGGGTAACACTTATCAAGCCATTTACTTGCATCGGCTGCATTTTTTCCCATCAAAAAGCAATGATAAATCAACACACGAAATTGCTTTGAATCCATTTTTTTTTTCACAATAACAAAAGCCGCTTCACTCACAACGCTATATCTCGAGAACTAATCGTCCGACAGCTGTCAAATTTATACACGTGTCTTTTGAACGTTGGTACTAACTGAATGGTATGAATATAATTCAAGTGGTGCCCTCTCTTAGAAACGGCACTGACTTTTCAGCCCATTTATTATTTGCGCATGTTCGCAGGGTTCCGTATGCTGTTCAGTTTGTTATCGCCTTTCCGTCGTATGGATTTCTCGCCATAATGAGCTGCGTTTTCTGCAGCTTGACTCCTCGGTAGACGTACAGAAACTCTACTTCTGGGTCTATTCGCAGCAGCAGTTTTTTGTGTTAATCGGCTTGTTGAGTGCAGCTCACGTGCATAGAGCACTATCAGTTGCAACCGTATTAACGGTGTTGTTTAATAGCGTCTTTTTTAGACTGCCGGTGTTGGTTCTGTTGAAGGTAGCTGACATTTTGTATGAGATCTTTATGATGAGCCTCAGCTTGCCGAAACGGTGTGTAACATAACCTTTTGCGTCATTTAGACGTTTTACCGCACTGTTATTTACAGCAAAGGCCATGTGAACGAGATCTTTATCTTCCACTCTTTGAAGAACTTTCCTGATTTTAGTGTTAAGACTTAAGTTTTGTGCATTCAGTGACGCGAGCATTTTCTCGCTAGTTAGGCCGATGCTTTGCGGACAATACTTGCTTATGATGTGTGTTTTCGGAAATGAATCCTTCTTCACTAACATCACGTTCAGACCGTATTTCTACTTTATGTTTGGAAAATTAGAAGTAAACAAACCTATCTCTAAGTAAAGCTCTGAAAAGACGGTTTCATTTATTTGTCTCGAAACATCAGCAACTCCTATTTGCTCTACATTAAGGGGGTTGAGACTGATGTCCGGCATTATGCCCAGCCTGAGACGTTCCAGTATGTTGCTATAGGGTTTTCTAATAACGACTTGACAACTTTAAATAAAAGGCGAACCATTTGAGATATTTCAAAAACTTTATTATTGGCTTGAAGTACAATCAAAACATTTATTAATGGAACTTGATTTGATTGTAGCGTGTGCTGTGTGGTTTGTGGCACCATCCTGTTAAAACCACGTGTCGTCCAAGTCCATATCTTCCAATACGCGTCAAAAATAATCGGTGATCATGGCGCGATAACGCTGACCATTCACAGTAACGTGACGATCGTTATCGTCGAAGAAAAAATATGGCCCAATTACGCCGCCGGCATGCAAACCGCACTAAACAGTTATTTTTTGTGGATGAAGTGGTGATTCATGAAGCACATGTGGGTTTTCACCCGACCAATAGCGCATATTTTGCTTATTGACGAACCCATTGAGCCAAAAATGAGCTTCGTCACTGAAGATGATTTTGCGATGAAATTCATCATCTCGGCGCATCCTCTCTAGAACCTAACCGGAGAACGTTCACAGACGTTGCTCGTTAGTGTACTTTACAAAATGTTGAGTTTACTGAATAAATTGACAGTGACAGTTTGATGATGAGTGAAAGAGTGCGTTCACAAATTTGTCAAGTCCCTATTGGAAAACCCTATATATGGAACCTTGTCGACTGTTTCATTTCCTATTTGGACTGTCTTTACTTCCGACATCGGGGAGTGGAATCGTCGGATCGGGTTCGTTTGGACTCTGGGCCGTTGTTTTCGGTTCTGGCAGTGGCAAAATCTCTAATGCACGTTCCCTAGAGTTACCTTGTTTCAGGGCTTGTTTGAATCTCCTTTTCAAAGGTTGTAGTTTTATGTAGCCGGCAGATTTTTGTGATACGTTCACAGAATTTGCTCAGGGATGGTACACATAAAGCATCCGATAGTATGCTAATTGTGTCTTTCTTCATTCGAATTTCAGCGTTAGAGTTGCCATTAGACATCCGATCGGCAGTTTTTGTTGCATGGAGCACAGGTGTGTCCCTAGAAATCAAAGATTTTAAAGAGGTATCATAACTTCAGAGACTTTAAAACTTTTTTTGAGTCAATTTTGATTCCCAACAAGTAATCGGAATATGAAGTTCACCTAACAGCAATGTCCGTTTTGCTAAGAGGAAGGCTGGGTACTTAAATCGGAGGTTGCCTGGTATCCGAAGTTCGCAAACTAGGGACTAAGCATGCGTCGTATGCTGTTTACCTTGGAATTAGGGCTTTTTTTTTAAAGAGATTAGCTCCTACCCTTCAATATTAAAAGCTGTCGATGGTACAGGTCAAAATTATCGATAACTTTTTGAAAAATGAGTAGGTTAATGGCCGTAACGACAGTTTGGATGTTATGTTTGAGATCCTGAATTGTCACTGGATTATTGGCATAGACCTTACACTTCAAATAATCTCACAGGAAGAAGTCTAAAGGTGTCAAATCGAATGACCTTGGTAGGCAATTGATAGCTTATGTGGGCGGTCGCATCATCCTGTTGAAATCAGAAATCGTCCAGACCCAATTCATTAAATTTGGAAAAAAAAAAATAGCCAGTCAACATTTTGCCGTAACGTTTTCCATTCATCATAACTGTCTCTTCAGCCTCATCTTCGAAAAAGTACGGGCCAATGATGTCGCCAACCCATAATCCGCACCAAACAGTGACGTTTTTGAGATATATTGGTTTTTTGTGAATCTCGTAAGAGTTTTCCGATTCCCAAAAACGACAATTTTGTTCATTTGCGTACCCATTCATCCAAAAATGGGCTTCATCGGAAATGATCAAATTCGATGACAAATTGTCCTGGCGATCCAACATCCAGTTAACATATTGGCGAAGTCGTAGATGGTCCAAAGGCTTTAATTGTTGTGTAATTTGGATTTTGTAATCGTGCAAATTCGCCGTAAAGTGCCATAAAGGAAGCCCAATTGTTGACTTCAGCGACGAATTGAGATGCCTGGTTGGTTTTGAATACTTTCGCTCACAGTTGTGATGTTTTGGCGTTTATGTGCTCGCCGAGCATGCTGATATGAAGTTTGAACCAATGCCGAACCAGTTTCTTTAAAACGCTTCACCATTGCACAAATTCCGGACTCACTAGGGCGATTATGTTGACCGAAAAATTCACGAATTTTATGAAATGTTACTTTAACAGATCGCCCATTTTCGTAATAAGATCAAATAACAGAAATGCGTTGTTGTTGGCAAAGATTGTATGATATTTGTCAAAAAGATTAACCGCATTGAGTTCAGTAAATTATAATAATTGACAGCCAACATCCACACCATCTTTTGGCTCACATTTTAAAACATGATCTTGTGCTAAATGCTAAAGTTTGTAGTTCCAATGTTACCTAAAAAAAAGTAAATTCCCTGCTGTACGCAAAAAGGTTCATGAAGCCGGCCTGCTTTCAGACAACGCTCATAGTCTCCGTTGTCATACGGTACGTACTAACGATAATGTGATGGCTGTGGCCGAGAGTGTTCGACTCAATTCAGGAACATCCACTCATCACCGATCTCAACAACCCAACATATCACGCACCATCCAATGAGAAGTTTGCACAAAGACCTCGGATTATTCCTCTACAAAGTCTAATTGACTCAGCAATTGAAGGCAAACGACCATCGGCTTCGTTATCGCTTCTCAGTTTGAGCCTTCCAGCAGCTCGAATTGGACATCGAATTTGGCAGAAAAATAATTTTTTCTGACGAGGCGGTGGTGGAAACGCCATTTCGACGAATGGTGAGCGCCACAGAACAATGCTCACCGAATTTATGTGGACTAAAAGTGATAACATGGACTTACGATCTTTAGTTTCAGCATGATGGCGGGCCATATCATACAACCGATCTTTTAAGCATTAAGTACGGTGATCGTAAATATCAACTGCCTTGGCGATGACAATTGGCCGCTTCGGAGCTGCGATTTGACCCCATTAGACTTTTTTTTTTTTTTCGTTTAAAGATTGATGTTATGCGGACACACCAGAAAGGATTCAAGCCCTTTCAACGAATATCGTCCGAGCCATTCGTGAGATAAAGCCAAAAACTGTGAACAAAATTGACAGGCTGAGCTACTATAAAGTCAGCAGAGCCAGCCATATGAACGAAATCGTATTTCGTATTTATAACTGATTTTTGGTTATTTTATTTTCGGATGTTTTTTTTTTATATTCTTGATACCTCCTGCTATCGATTATATGTTTATATTCGACGCCTTTGGTCTTACGAACCGAGCAATTTGATCTGCTTTTACAGTCTTTTAATTTGACTTATTCGTTAGGGCCTTTGCAAGTTTTTCAAATGTCCAAACTCAAAGCATCTAAAGAAGGGTGCCAACACGCTTTCTGATTTTCAACTACTTTCCCGCGATTTCCCATGTGCTTTTTTACGTTCCTAATCATCGCGGTTTTAAATTCGAAATTCACTTGATCTGATGGTCAATAGGGAACTATGGTGGTATGAGTTCTGCTTGCCATTGGTTCGCTGTCATAGACATGCTGTCTAGATGTCAACAAATCCTGACATGACTTTAACTCCGTTTATGCTGCATATTCATAATATTCAAATACACTCCTCGTCATTATGATTTACAGTAGAAACTTCTCCCAGCAAAAAAACATGCGTCATGTCATTAGTCGAATAAGAACACAATAGGACCTAGTTTAAATCCTTGTGGTACTTCGAGTAGATAACTCCAAATCTCAATTGTTTAAGTTAGATGCTGTATTCTCCTAAAGAATTCAATTTATTGGAATAGACAAACAAAAAGGGCATGCAGATTTTTCAAAAGACATAAAGCAGCTTTCAACGGTTTTATTATTCAAATCTGGTAATAAGCCTTAAGCTCGCAAAAGTGAATTTATTTCCATTTCATCCACCCTAATCATTCGCAATGGTTATACCCCCTTTTTCAATGCCTAATGTCTTCGGTGTAGTCCTACTGCTGAGTTGAAAATCCATCTATCCGCCATAGATCTACATATCGTCCTTATTCAAGTATCTTTTACCATTTGCTGTCTTCCTCAACTAATTGTCCTTTGTTTTCGAATTTTATGGTCTTCCCCCTTCTAAATTTCATTTCAAGAATAACCACACAAAGACGAGAATTCATTGAGATGCATTATTTGGCACATCCACAAGACCATCTGATCCAACTTAATTTTGTTTTCAAAAGTTCACTAGCTCCGCTTATAGACTCTATCACTCTAAACCTTTCCTCTACCCTTAGGAACCATGCCAAAAAAAAAAGTCTATCATGAAAGGGAAACTATTTGTTCGTATTCCGATTTCTAGAGAGAATTTGTTGGCAACATCCTTGTTGTCCTAACCAACTAACATTAACTGTTATTCCATTCAGACTTTCATTGAGATGAATTGCTAAATCATCCAAAAAGTCTATACGGGCATACCAAAGACCGTCTATAACATTAGTGAAAGTTTTCCGCCCCAACCCTGAGGTTTATTGTTGTTCGAAGGGGATGGCTTAGTGGAGAGAATTGAGAATGTGATCAGAGTTCCTTTTTTGCTTTAACAAAGTGTTTCGGAAGTCAAAGCAGACAGCAACAGCAGCCGGAAATCATTGATTTAGAATTGAAATTCTGTTTTTTAGCCAGAAGGAGTAAAATTAATTTCAAGACTGCATCCAGTCCACCAGCCTTTATTTCTGCCCCACACTCCCGTGACAATTCGTCTGTGTCGGAATTGTATCACGTCGACTCTGCCCAGACAGAGGGAAAAACATTTTTTTTTTTTTATAATTTCTTTCTGGAATGCATAACTCGGGGGTGGAACACGTACATATTCGTATACTTTAAGCTGCTAAAAGGATAGCGGAACAAATGCTGTTTTCTTGATTTTTCAGATTTTTTTTTTTCTTTTATTGATTCCGTTTTTGATTTCTTTCATTTTCCCTCTTTTATTGATTTCATTATGCAAATAGGGAGCAGAAAATCATCACGAAATCCCATGACGACCAACAAGCCAACATTCAAAGCCTAATGCCAGGCAAAACATATCAATTCCGGGTGATTGGTAACAGCAATTTCGGTCCTGGCGAATCATCTGAGGTGAGTATGGCTTAAATACGAGTACACTCATTGTATATACTGATGTTGTGGTTTCTATCCCCTTTTCTTTACGAATCATTTGGTTTTTAAATTAGATTCTGGAGGTGAGAACACAACCGGAAGAAAATATAGCTGGTCCACCGCGTAGCGTTGAAGGATACGCTCTCAACCATAAGGAAATCCATGTGAAATGGGAAGCTCCAATCATAACCAACGGCATTATCTCGAAGTATCGCATCTATTATTTAGAGGTATGTAGACATAGTTTGAAATAATTAAAATACGAGTATCTGTGAGGATGTGCTTATTGTTGTGTGGTTGCTTGTGTATTTTTGGGGGTGAAAAACGATGAGTGGCGGAATGTTAATTAAATGATAAGACATGGAAGAGGTAGGATTTTGAGAAATAGTTGTGTTAAACCTGTACGCCACATTGGGTTAACCCTTCAATTGGTCTTAACGACGAAATAGATTTTTACAGAGGTATTTTCGAAACTCTATTTGGTTTTTGTTGTAAAATGTAAAAACTTTTTACTGGTGTCTTATTGGTTTGTAACTTTTTGCGCTAATATTCGTTTTGAAATGCATAATTTCGTTAAAATTGTCACTTCAATTTCCGTGTCACAACGGCTGATACGATATTTTCAAGTTTTTTGCCTATTTTTTCGTTAAATTCAATATTGGAAACCGGTACGATTTTTTTTTTTTTTTTTTTTTTTTGATCAATCAGTTTGATCATCATAAATAAACTTGCACTAGATGCATGCTTCGAAAATCGGTCTTCAATACCACGAAACGTAGGGAAGATTTCGTGATTTGTTGGTTCTCATAATCGACCAACTTAGCTGAAATTGATCGGGACCTGTTGACTGTCCTATAACCTGGATTGGGCCAGCAGCGCAGAAATCATGTTCGTTTTGTAGTGCTTACGTATGAAGCCTGAAATTACGAATGCATGTTCGGCCAGAAGCAAAATACTTGCTAATGCTGTCATAGGGTTCACGACCCGATACTAAAGAGATAAAAATGTGACAAACTAGCCAAAAACTTCAGATACTGATGGATTCACGAGTGACGACCCTGGCAAGCGATTAAAATATAACGATCTTCGGATTTGCACGTGGAATAATTGTTCGCTAAACAGACCCCGTGTAGTCGAACCACAAGCGGAGGTCCTCGACTACTACAGAGCCAACATAACCATCATACAACAATCGGCGCAACAAAAAGTCGTCGCCTTAGTTCGACGTCGCCAAAACCTACGAACCTTGCCGTAAACATGACATGAAACTTGTTCTTTAGCGATTTTAATGCTAAGCTTGGCAACGAGGGAATATTTGGTAGTACAGCCTTCACGATATCGCTCCCGTAAACGGACACAGGCTCATTGATTTTGCACCGAAACGGAATGTGACTATAACCAGCACACGAAATAACCAAATTTATTATATTCGACGTCACGCACTCCTTCAGTGTTTTGGATGTCTGAACGTTCCAAACAGCTAACACCAACTCGGAACATTTTCTTGTTGTAGCCAAGATAAAGATGAAGATATTCGCAACAGCCCAACACCAGTAAACATCTGTAAAGAAATTAAGAGCCAGAGCCTCTTCTGATCAAGTCTCCCTTTCGAGGAGTCCGATGCCAAAGACTGCCAAAGAGCAATCAGAGAGGCCATCTCTGATGTACTAAATTTTAACTTGCTCCATCAAAGAAACCTCGAATAGAAAATCGCAAGAATGGAAAAAGAAATTTGGTAATAGAGCCACAATCAGAAAGTTAAAGTGTAATGACGAACTTCATCCCGTCGTAAGGCAGAATGAACCATTCAACCTGGACGAAGACAGACAACATTGTTGTCCACCCGTCCAAGATAAAATATAGCAATATACAAATGCTGGAGCCGATGGCGTAACTGCTGAGCTGCTTACAGCAGCAGGTGATGATTAGATACATGACACACATCAACTCATGTCTAAAATCTGGGTCGATGAAAATATGCCCGACGAATCGAACCTCAGCAATGTTTGTCCGATCCTAATGAAATCCGCTAAAATAAGTCTCCTCCACATCGTATATAAAATTCTGCCTGCCATATTATTTGTACGCCTATAAATCTTCGGCCCCTATCAGTGTAATTGTATGCCGGAAAAGCCCATGATAGATCACATTTTTGCATTACGGCAGATCTTGGAGAAAACCCAAGAATTCGAAATCGATATATGCCACTTCTCAATGGATTTCAAAGCTGGATATGGCAGCATCTATGAAGATGAACTTTTTAGAGCCATGCTGAGTTTTGGCACCCCCGCCAATAATCATTCGATTATTCAAGATAAAACGTCTCGATGGGCAGCTAGAAGACTTTATCTACCTCAGATCCGACAATAACAGCAGCGCGAAGAATCATTTTTGCAAAATCCTTTTAAGAGCAACCATAAGACTAAATATAGGTCCTGATCATACCAGTCCTGCTTTACGGCATCGAAGCTGGGACACTGACGAGAGGATGAAAATCCTCTCTGGTAAATTCTAGGTCTGATTTCCTTTGGTAGATAGATGACTAAATCAAAGTTTTCGACTTCAACAACGCGGTAGAGGACGACCTCATGCTGGGTGATGCACACAAGTGGGAGGGGACCTCAGCTAAGTTCATGTGCGCAGTTCGTAAGCAGCCGGCAAAAGATCGCGGCGCTAGCTGGAGAAGTATGTTATCTAAAAACCTGGTCTACCCCGGATTGTACCATCATCTAAGCTGACAGGTATGAACTCCCTATTCATTGTATCGTGGATAAATTTTGTACCACATACACTCGACAAGACGCAAAGCTAACAACGCGTCGACGTAATATGTGCACCGAAGTAAATGTAGCCAAGTTGTGTACTTTGAATACTACTCTACGCCTCAAGACCAAAACAGATATTTATATTACATCCTTGAAAAATCCAAATTGAAAACCAACTGGCATAGGGTTACGCTTCAGCCACATACGCAAAGAAACTGCATATCCTTCAAAATTCTATACTAACGAGAATAAACTCCAATGACGGACTAAAAAACAGCAGTTTGAAGGCACTAGGATTCCTGCAAATATTCTAGATGAAGTAGCTTTAGAATAGGATGACGACACCCCTCTCTTACAATTCCACTGATCATCTACTGAATACAAGAATGCGAGTTTAAGATATGCTTGAAATACCGACGACCGACGATGATATGACAGAAGACAACTGAGTCGCTGCGTATCGACTGTATTTGATCAGTTGGCACACTCCTTAAGGAGCATTATAAGTTCATGTGAACCAGTATAATAGCCGTTTTTTGTAGTGAACCAAATGCAGAAGAGATTAATAAGACTCAGTTATACCCACAAAAGTGCCTTATTTGGTTTGGCCTCTACACCGGTGGCATCATCGGTCTTAATTCTTCCAAAAAGAGTGGAGCTCGCGTTATAATCAATGTTAATTATCGCCAGTCAAGAATTAGAAATTCCTCGGATGGTATGAGAGAGAAGTGCGCAAGGTATAAGTATTGCAAAAACTCTTATGGGTGTTCCAAAAGTGCGGCTATACATAAATAAAGAAATTTTAAGATGGAACGCTGAGATGAAAATGCTAGTAAAGAACAAAGACCAAGTGGATTAAGTACAACGGAAATATCGACACCAACAAAGTGCGTCTTGTGCAAGACCGAAAACGGTGCAATGAAGAGACAATGAGGCAGCACAGCCTCGAAGCGCATGCAAGTATAAGTTTACTTTTTCGGCATAGTGAACAAAAAAACTCAAGAAATTTGAATATCGAAATATATTGAAGGTGAGCAGGGATGTCTGCTAGCAGAGAACACCGAGATTTGAAATATTGAAGATGGAAAGAGTATTTTATCGCCTGTATTGCCCTGCCAATTGGAACATTCCAACAAAAACGTAATGTTTCTTGCCTTACTTTGTTTTATCGAAATTTTCATCACCAGCGCTCCAACGAAATTGCCACTAAAATTCCGCTCTTTCAACTCTTTAACCGTAACATCTGTTACATTATGAATGCTTATCAGTGAAGTCTCAAGCCCCCTCGGACGTACTCTATAATACTCGCGATTTCGGTAAATAAAATGAAAAGAGGCGATCGTGAATACCTAAAACGAAGAAGAGTGAACTGTTTTGTTCCACATAACGACACAACTAAAACCGTATCCATTGACATACATAGACAACCGACAGTGCACTATTATCAAACGATGCAGCTTTGTGGGAGGTAAAGCGACATACATATGACGCGACTCAAAGTTTACGGATAATGATGGACAAATATCGCGAGACTTCAAATGATCTGCATATCGTCTTCATCAATTTGGAAAATTCGTTCGATACAAATCAAATGGTATCCAATACTGTGCTAAATGCACAACGACAGGCTTCAAAGCTAAAATTGGAGTACACTAAGGCAGGCCAAACTCGGGATTGTTACCACAAATGAAACCAAAAGTGATGGTCAAGTACCGACTTAGTCGACACGTTCTACTGCTTGGTAGCACTGTTTCCGTTTTATAGTCTGCTGGTAGACCTGATGTTAGACACATACTCACTTTTGTGACACTTCATTAAGTGTTTATGCTTTATGACTGCAATGTGATCCCACTAGTCGGTGATATCTACTTCGCTCGTATTTAGCGTTCTCAATATCATGAAATATATAAAACATTCTATGTGTTACAACTGGACATATCGCTAGAATAATCTAGCTCCTCTGTGAGAGGAATTTTATAGAAGCAGCTTTCACAATGGATTCTGTAGTTTTTTTTTTTTTTTTTTTTTCTTTTGGCTTTTAGATCAATTTATTAATGCATCTTACCACGAATTTAGAAGCATATATTCACAATTCCCATTTGTATTTCAGGACGATAATGGTGCAGAAATGTATGCTGACAGTACATCACACAGTGCTATCCTAAATGAGTTACGTCCATTTACTGAATATACAATTACTGTTGTGCCTTTTAATCAAAACGGAATGGGTGATCCTTCCAATGAGATCAAAGTGAAAACTTATTCATCAACTCCTTCCGAGCCACCAAATAATGTCACCTTAGAGGTTACTAGCTCAACGGTAAGTTTTTATTCTCTCAATAATTGCAATTTCTCTTTGTGATAATTGATTTGTTTTATAGTCAATCACAGTTCATTGGGAACCACCAGCAGAGGAGGAACGCAATGGCCAGATAACTGGATATAAAATTCGCTATCGCAAACTAAAAGACGCACCTCAAGTAAAGAGCACCCCAGCCAACATTCGTTACTTTGAATTGAACGGACTGGATCGTCATTCCGAGTATCAAGTTAAAATTGCTGCAATGACAGTAAATGGTTCTGGACCGTTTACTGAGTGGCATCGCGTTGTTACTCTTGAAAATGATCTAGACGAGACTCAGGTACCTGGAAAGCCAGTTTGGATTGGAATTCGCACTGGAGCCGAAAGTATAGCCCTTCATTGGGGACCACCAATTCAGCATGAAATCAAAATTCGTAATTTCGTACTCGGCTGGGGAAAGGGAATTCCCGATGAGAATATTTTAGAATTGAGTGAGAGTGAAAGGAGTTACACACTGAAGAATCTAGAACCAAATAGCGAATACGTTGTATCTCTCCGTGCTCGTAATATTAAGGGCGATGGACCACCGATTTATGATAACATTAAGACTCGTGATGAAGAGCCAATGGATACGCCAATGCCATTAGAAGTTCCAGTAGGTCTTCGTGCGATAACAATGTCTTCCTCGTCGATTGTTGTCTATTGGATCGACACGACATTGAGTAAAAACCAACATGTTACGGATAATCGACATTATACTGTACGATATGGTATCTCAGGATCCAGTCGATATAAACTACACAATACCACCGACTTGAATTGCATGATCAATGAACTTCGACCGAATACCCAATATGAGTTTGCCGTAAAAGTAGTCAAGGGACGTCGAGAATCTGCTTGGTCCATGTCTGTTCTAAATTCAACTTCACAAAATATTCCAGTTTCACCTCCGAGAGAACTTACAGTTCGTGCTGATGAAGCTAATCCCCAAAGTGTCATCCTGCAGTGGCTTCCACCGAAACACAACATGGGCCAAGTCTCTGGATATAGTGTTTACTTTACAACTGATACCACAAAACGTGATCGTGATTGGTCAGTTGAAGGTTCTGATTTAGATGATAATCTTCTAGTGATAAACAATCTCAAACCCTACACAACGTATTACTTTAAAGTTCAAGCTCGAACTGGGAAAGGTAATGCACCGTTTTCTGCATTGGTATCACACACCACTGGTGCAGCAGTTCTAATGCAAGAACCAAATACAATCACAAATGGAATTAACAACAAAACGATCATTTACATAATCATCGCTGCAACTGCAATTGTGTTATTCATCGTTGTTGCGATTATAGTTATTTTATGTCGTAAAAAGCCACAGAGCTCTCCGGAGCACACAAAGAAAAGGTAAGTGGTGATAAGTGACTCGTATATAGCTCCCCTTTAAAGTGTTCCTTTATCCGATGTTTACAGTTATCAGAAGAATAATGTCAATGTGCCGAAGCCTCCAGATCTATGGATTCATCATGACCAAATGGAATTGAAGAACATTGACAAATCTATGCATAATCATAGTTTGACTCCAGGTAAGAGTAATCAGAAAACTATTTCTCAAATGAATGGATGTTGATGTTTGCTTTTGGTTTTAGCCTGCAGTGATGGAGCATCAAGTAGTGGAGCATTGACTTTACCTCGACCAAGTTTACATGAGTACGATGTAGAAGCACCTGTACCACCTTGTGTTACAAATTCACTCGACAAACGATCCTATGTCCCAGGATATATGAGTAAGTGTTAAAGAAAGCACTGGTAGACCTAGAAAGATAGTATATTTCACTTCTCTTTTGTAGCTACTTCATTGAATTCAACTATGGAACGACCACAGTATCCACGAACGCAATATAATATTCCAAATCGATCACATATGGGCGTTGATACAACATTATCGCAGCAAAGTTTGTCACAGTCACAGACCAATTCACTGGCACAAACGCCAGAGCATCCGTATATGTATGACGGATTCAGGTAAGCTCAGTTTTAAAAGCATTTTGTTTGAATGTTTCAGAATTTAGTTAAGCTAAGCCAATGAAGAACGACTATAGGCATATACGTGTAAGCTCATAACTCAAGCGTAGGGGATCACCTACCGAGATATGTTCATATGAATATACAACACATCTTACCGTTTATTTCGACGTTGTCACTTTCATGCGAAGTGGTTATCGAGTCGCTAGACATTACTGGATGCCTACCCAGCAGATTGTAGAGATTCTAGATCGTTTTGAAATAGAATACATCTGCTTGATTTTTTTTTTTTATTCATGACCAGACTGTTGCAAAGCATTTACAAGGTATTTTAAAACTTTGAAGTGTTATCCATCTTTTCCTTTAACGCTTCACTATGTTTCGGTTTGCGCTTGCGCAGATTCTTTACTTGACTGGTTGATTTGAATGGAACGACCATTTTAGGTTTTGCTCAGATAGATTTTCGCTCGGTTTTTTCTATTATCGATCAAATAATGAGTGATTTTTTAAGCGCTTGGTTTTTAAATGTCAATAAAAGCACAGAAAAATTGCAAAAGTGTATAAGATTTTTATTATAGTTGATAAATCAATGCTTGCCATTTACTTTTTAAAGATTATTTTATGTAAATGTTGACCAAGACTACGTTTTAAGTGTTCCATATGGAGAGTCCAATTTTGAATCACTTTTTCGAGCATATAACACGCGTAATGCTGTCTTCTTAGGCTATAATTGACGCTGGTTTATCGACATAGAAGATTGATTTGACGTATCCACATAAAAAATGTTCTAGAGGTGCCAAACCGCACTATCTAGTCGGCCAATTCACCGATTCAAAATGAGAGATATACGAGGGCTGTATGAAGAGTACCCGGATTGAAAGGCAGGTGGAGCTACGGAGCCACAATGAGTATACCATCATTTAGCTCTCCTGTCAAAATTTGGTGACAATCCGACGCTTAGTTTTGTTTCGACACCCATTTCAAAGCAAAGTGTTAGTGTTTTTTGCGACCATGGAAAGAGAGCAGTACCGCTCTGTGATCCGATTCTTGTTTTTGAGAGGCAAAACCTGCGAGGATATGAAGCCCATTCTCGATGGTGTGTTTGGACCCATTCACCTGTGAAAATTCGCGAGTTGGCCAAGGTAGCAGGCATGTCAATTGAACGCGTAAGCCATATCCTGTACGAGATTTTTGGCATGAGATGGGTGCCACGTTTGTTCACACCGGAGAATAAGCGCAATCGTGAGACAACTTCAAAGACGTGTTTGGCCCTGTTTAATCGAAATCCGGAGAATTTATTGGTACACACCAGAGACCAAAGAACAATCGAAACAATGGGTTTAAGCCGGTGAACGTGCTCCAAAGAAGGCGAAAACCGTGTTTTAGGCCGGAAAGGTGATGGTCATCGTTTTTTGGAACGCTCGAGGTGTGGTCCACGTTGACTATTTGGAGAAGAAAAATCTATCACAGAAGCATACTACGTCGATTTATTGGACCGATTCAACCCCGATTTAAAGAAAAAACGACCACATTTGTCGAACTCTCCCACCACGATGACGTACTAGCTCACATCTCCGCAGTCGCAACAGCCAAAATAGGTGAATTGCACTACGAATTGCACTACGAAGTTCACTACGAATTGCTCCCCGTCCTCCGTATTCTCCAGATTTGGCTCCCTGTGACTTCTTTTTGTTTCAAAACCTTAAAAGATCGCTCGCCGGAAAAAAGTACGGGTCGAACGAGGAAGTCATCGCCTCCGCGGAGGAGCGTTTTGCAGGCCAACAAAAGTCGTACAATACGGAGGGGTTAAAAAAGTTGCAGGACCGCTGGGAAAAGTTTATCAAGTTGAAAGGGGATTATGTATATTGAAAAATAAGTTTTCAATACTTAAAAAAGTTGCGTTGTCATTTCTAATTTGGGTATTCATCAAAATGCTCTTGTATTTCTTACCGAACTCATTTCTCAATTGGTACATCGATTCGCGTGCTGTGTAGCGCAGTCTTCCTAGAACCACATGTCGACCAGGTTCAGCTCGTACATTTTGGGCAAAAAAAAAAGGTTCGAAATTATTGAACGAGCGCCTTTGACGATAACGCTGTTCTCACGTTATTTTTGGTAAAATATGGGCTAGTAATTCCGCCGGACCATAAAGCGCACCAAACTATGCATTTTTCAGGGTACATTGACAGCTCTTGTATTGCCTGAGGTTGTTCATCGGACCAAATAAAGGGTGATTCATCGTGAGGTTTGATTTATAATGTAAAATAAACACATAAATATAAAAGTAAACTTACAATTTTTATTATCGGTTAAAAGAACAATTCATGGCATCTACTTTTTGAAATATCATGGGAGGTGGTCCATTCGGAAGGTCCAATTTTGGGCGACTCGTTCGAGCCTCGCGACTGGTGTCTTGCGGATAACACGAGTAATGTTGGCTTTCAAAGCGTCAGTCGTAGCTGGCTTATTGTTGAAGACCTAAGACGTTACATATCCTCAGAGAAAATAGTCCAAAGGTGAGATATCGCACGATCTAGGCGGCCAATTTACAATAAGTGCTCACTAAAATGATTTCTCAATAAGTCCATTGTTTCACGCGTTGTATGGCTCGTAGTGCCGTCTGTTAAAACCAGAGCTCACCGAGAACATATGCTTGAATTTCAGGAAGCAAAACGATGAGTTGAGTTCTTAAAGTGATTAGACGTGTTTTTATAGTTGCTCCTTAGTAAATTCGTTTTTTTTACAATTTTATAAAGTATTAATATTGTTATTTATAGAATACGTAGTTCTGACTGAAGCTGTGAAATTCTGGTTTTGGTAAATAAGCCTTTAAGCAATTATTGTCTTAACGCATTGAATTTTTATTATTGCACCAAAATATTGATATACATACATTTTATAACAATGGCAAACTGTTCGCGATGCCAAGACCCGCTGCAATCGGTCATCGGATGAAGAGTATCAAACCAAAAGAAATGGCGTGGTACGACTCAGGCTTATAGAGCCTATAAGGGTTAGAGAAATGTTTTTTTCGGCCCTACAAGACCAATCCGACAGAGGAAAACCGAAAAAAGTTCAAACGAGCCAGGAATGACTTTAACGCCTTTCTTAAGCGTGATAAATTCCAATACGATCAAAAACTGAGGATAAAAAATACTGCAATGTCCCAAAAGTAATACAAATTTTTAGTCGTTCGTCAAAAACATTGGAAATTATGCTTTATCCTCTATCCCGTTCATTTACAATAACATTCCAGCTGTCAGCCCTTTGGACAAGGCCATACTGCTTGTTGCCGACCATGTAGCCAGCTCAATTCTTCCAAATTATGCTTTGTCCACGCATACATTGAGTTCACGAAACTTCAGTGGGATGAATCCACTTTCGCACTCGTGTTACGTGTAGTAGCAAGAGTACACTCATCCGCTTGTCCAGATGGTATATCCCCTTCTTCTGAAGAGGTGTTCTTCCACGCTGGCAAAACCACTGCGTAAGCTTTTTCTTCTAAGGTCATGGAAATTCTGATGAACCGTCAGCTCATGAAATAATTCCAGGCACGAAAATATCTCAATGATTGGCAGTACGGTTTTCGTAGCAACAGGTGCACTGTTGGCATGTCTCACCGAAAAGTGAAGCCAAAGCGTACATCACGTGATGGCATCAGGCTCTTTTGTCGAAAATGAGTGCTTTCGGGATCGAAGACTCTCTTCTTCAATGGATTAAAAATTACCTTTCGGAAGATAACTTCAACTGCTTGGATCGTTTTATTGCTGGTGTGCCCCAGGGCTCCGTTCTGTCCTCGACACTCTTTTTAATTTTCATTAATTATCTTGTGTCTACTACTTCTAATCCAATAATATCGCTGCAATGTCGGCTTTCTCATTTCCTCTATTATTAACATGGCCAGGGGCCATATCAATTTTATTTTGTTTCGCATCATAATTAGTTTTTGCCGTACTTCGGATATTTGTTCAGAGTTGTGGTTTGGGTTGCTAACTGCTTTTAAGACTCAAAACCGGCTTAGGTATATGACAAATCTTCCCCTGCGATTTGTTGTAGTCTTGAAGAACTTAATGGGCTGTCACCGGTGCTTTCGCTAGTATTGAAATAGAAGCTTCCAAATGGATTTAGTGGTAAATGAGGGTAAACCTAGTATAGGGTGATTCATCTTGAGGTTTAATTTATAATGTAAAATAAAACACATAAATTTGAAAGTGAACTTACAATTTTTATTATCGATTAAAAGAACAATTTTGGGCAACTCGATCGAGCCTAGCGACTGGTATCTTGCGGATGACACGAGCAATGTTGGATCACAAAGCGTCAATCACAGCTGGCTTATTCCTGAAGACTTGAGACTTTACATATTCCCAGAGGAAATAGTCCAAAGGTGTGATATCGCACGATCTATGCGGCCAATTTACCGTAGCAAAACGTGAAATTAAGTGCTCACCATAATGATTTCTCAACAAGTCCATTGTTTCACGTGCTGTATGGCTCGTAGCGCCGTCTTGTTCAAACCAGAACTCACCGAGACCATGTGCTTGATTTTTAGGAAGCACATAGTCCGTTAACATGGTGCGATTACGGTTACCATTGACGGTAACATTCTGATTTGCCTCATTTTTGCCATTTTTGGATAAATATGGACCAATGATTCTACCAGCCCATAAACTACACCATACCGTTGTTTTTTATGGATGTAATGATAGCTCTTGGTACTCTTCGGGCTGCTCATTAGCCCAAATACGGCAATTTTGTTTATTAACGTATCCATTGAGCCAGAAATGGGCTTCATTACTGAACAAAATTTCACGATAAAACACTGGATTTGCATTGAATTTTTCCAGAGCCCATTCACTGAAAAAATGACGCAAATTCAAGTCGGTTGACTTTAATTCTTGCACAAGTTGAATTTTGTACGCTTTTAGGCCGAGATCCTCACGTAAAATAAGCCAAGTTGTCGAATACGCCAAGCCAAGCTGCTGAGAGCGACGACGAATATATTCGTCACGGTTTTCGCGTACACTCTCAGCTACATCTGCTATAGTCTCTTCACTACGTGCTGGATGTAAACTCGAACTCAAATTTGCGAATGGTATTGGTAATAGTGGTTTCATTAGGTCGATTATGCCGACCGTAAGTTCCTTGAATCGCACGAAAAACATTTCTCACAGAACGCTGATTTTTGTAATACAGCTGAACAATTTGGAGACGCTGTTGTAGTGTGAGTCTTTTCATGATGACTTGCCAAATAATACTGAACAAAAATGACAAAGCAATTTGATAGGAGTCACGCGTGACCTGACCTGACGATGAATAACCCTATATATGCTGTCAACAAGAAGAGACACACCACATCAACGAATTGGACGGAACGTAAAAATGGACAATTATGATTTCTATGTAGCAATGGACTTGTCTAATTTGGCCAATTCTGCCAACAACACCTCACCAGAAATAAAACGAAGGATCATTTTTGCCAATAACTTTTGGCAATCACTTTGGCAATAGAGTAATAAGACCCTATCCCGAAAAACCGGAAAACTAAAGAGATTTTGTAAAACTTTAATCATCCCAGTCCTACTTTATGGTGCGGAAGTATGGATCCTATCCAAAGCGGATGAATATATCCTCAGTCTTCTCGAAAGAAAAATCTTTGGAAAAATATTCTTTCCCTTGGAGGAAAAGATTTTAGCCCGAGAGGGCTAGGACATGTAGAGTGAATGAACACCAATACTCCGTCCCGCAGAGTCTTTGAATCTAAATTTTACTAAAGACCGTACTAGGCCCATATTCACCCCAGACTGTAAGGCCACCTAAGTTAATATAGTAAGACCATGCGATTTGCAAAAGTTTAATATTTGTTCCACCTCTGAGTTTCTCCTTCCAAAACTATTTTTTCGATAGCTGTCTTCGTACTTGCAGTTTTACTTCCCGACATTTCCATTTAAATTTCCATCGATGAAAAGTATTTCTTGCCTTGATATTCTGTTCAAATGGTAATTGAAGTCGCCCCAAAATATTTATTGTTCAATATTTTTTGGTCACTCTCTGCTTGAAGTGCATAGAGGGTACCAATATTCCGAAACTACCTATCTATCATCTATCTTATCGCCGCTCAAATCTAACGTTGAATCTAAGAAATTGGTATCTGTTTGGGCTTCAACTTGGCATTCGATTTTTACTTGTCGTACCGAACAGCATTGATAGATCTTGCCGAGTGTCGCTAGACAAAGGTTCAGGCAGTATTTTGTGTTATACCATGATTTGTGAATATTTCAAGAGGGTCAGGCGAAATGGTTGCCAACTAGTGAGAATATCTCACCTGATTGCAGACTCGTCAAGCTCTACTTCGGATGAACATGCTAGTTCTGTTGTAAATCTTACTTTAGTGAACGCGAACAACATGAGGGTGTAGAAGGCATTTATGTCTCATCTGAATATTGATTGCTTTAAAAAATATGTTTCTATTTTCTAATTTAAATTTAAAAACTTTATTTTCAGCAACCCGCCATACCAGACGGCCATATCAACCGTGGAAAGTGCCAAACGTGGTCACCCGTTAAAAAGTTTCGGCACTCCCGGCCCACCGCAACCTGGCATACCGCCACCAGTTATGACTACATGCTCTAAGCACGGTAAGTAAAAATATATTTTAACATAGAAATATTTCTTTGAAGATGTTTTTTACAAGTTTTTTGGAGTGCGGCATCTGAAACGTACGAGGAATGCCTAGAGATATACTGAATTTTGATTATTGTAAGAGTGATTTTTATTAACATTTTAGAATTGCACCTGCTAGGTGACTAGTTAATGATACTTTTTCCCAAACAGACGTTGCCCTTTACTTAATATATTTTTGGTTAAATCTTTAGTAATGACTCTTCAGGTGCAAAAGAATGTGGACTTTTCTTGCGGTTTTGTGGGTCTGAAAGCGGGTTTATCTTGTTTTTTTTTTTTTATCAAAAATTCCTAACCGACCCCTCCTGGTGTATTTTTACTTTAGATTTAAACTCTTTGTTTATACACTTGGTGCACTCAGATACTAATTTAAGAACTTCGTTATGTACAATACCAATCATTATTACACGTTTTAAGCTTTAAGATCTTCGCGTGCTGCCCGAGTCTTTATACTTTGTTTAAATGGCCCCAAACGCCAAAGTTACAGCTCGCTGATTTCTTCCCACCATAATATTATTATCGTCAGCGTATGCTGATACCTCTGGCATTCGCACGATCTCTTCAAGTTAAAGAAATCATATGACAACTCATTATCTTGTTGAAAACCTTTTTTAACATAAAATGTGTCTGTGGTGGCATTATCGACCTTCTCAGAGCGGTCAGAGTTCTCAAGTGTTTTTATTCTGAACGGACGGAAGAATTTGACAGAAATTTCAAAATTGGAAAAAATCTCTATAAAACTCGTCTGCGTGACTTCAAAATGTTGTCAACTGCGTTTCACGTTTTGTGTTTCAGGTGTTCTTTCTTGGAAACCGATCCTCCTCCCGTCTCCTTTGATCAATTAGCTCTTGTTCTTATTTGCAATAAAGCTGTATATATTTTTTATTTCGCTGAAAGTGATTCTAACCACGGGTTTCATATTGATCGATGTGATAGCATAGAGTAACCCAGACATCTGGTGGGTTTTTTTTACATTGCTGCCCTTTCTTCATTCTGGCGGCATAAGACTTCTCGAGAGGTTTTAAGAGAATCAATCAGAAGACACTATAGCAGTTTATTTATCCATTTTAGTCGTTCTGTGTTGAATTTGCCCACAATATTTGTTTGATGTTGTTTGATGTCTTGTCTGATTTGTCCGAATTGAATTTGGCTTTCGAAACACCCAAAATAGCAAAACTATGTTATGCATTGCGTCAATCGAAATTAATCAATATGGTTCACTGTTAGAGTTAGCTCGATAGGGTTATGTTTTCCAACTGTACTTAAGATACTGCTAATATACTTGATTGAAGAATGACATAGTTATTCACTCTTATATTGTTCCGCCCATCCCATTGCACTTCCTAGTTGGCAGTAGTATCCGCGAGTCATTCCGCTAATTGTCTTTGGTTTCTCAAGGTCTGAACATTTCGGGTGAATAGCTGAAATTCGTTGTTCATTATTTGTCTACTGTAAGTCCATCCATATCCGAGGCTGTTTGGCGCTTCACAACAAATTGTTGTGAGGAAATCCCTGAGGATATGACTCTCTAAATATCCTTCATAAGATAGTGTCAACAGTCCCGTGCTGTGATATGGGCGTTGTTTAGTGTTGATTCGCTGTCAGCCTCTCTACTTCAACATCTTGGCTTATACTCGAATTTAAGCCTAACGTATGTTTAAATAACTCCGTTCGTGTCTCCCTAGCCAGCCATATTACTTGCTAACAGCTTATATAATATTTTCGTACGTCAAGATGATTGGGATCCCACTCGATTTGTGCGCGCCACGTAAGGTGGGATCATCGTATTCTCCGTTTTCCTTTGTAACTCTCTCTACCTCTGTAGATCACTCGAAGCACCGTTGTGGAGGATGTGGGATGACCAATGACAGGATTTGCTTTGTTTATTCTCATTTACTTTCTCCATGGTCATTTGTAGAGCCGTACAAGTTAAACAGGGATTTCAAAACCGGACTTGGCTTTGTATATTTTTCCCGATATACGATGTCATAAGCTGTGTGTGTCGACTTGGGAAACTTGGATCTTTTCAAAAATCGGCCGTAATTTGAGCCTCTTTAATTCGCCCAAGGTACAGGGTCTTCTTTCTTCATGATAGGGCATACAATACTGAGGTTCGTTTCGTCTGGCATGCTTTCGTCTAACCATATTTTATTAAAAACTTGATGTACGTTCTTCATAAAGCCATCTTCCACCGTATGAAACAGCTCCGCAGCTATTCCGTCAATGCCGGCAGCCTTATTGAACTAAATTTTTGATATACTTTAGATATATTCGGAGTCTGGTGAACGGAATTGTTTCCTACAACCGTTTCGTTTTGCCTGGCAGCGTGACGTTGATCGTCATCATTGTTTGATAATCTGCAGAAATTCTTCCTCCTAAAAATCCGCTGCTAGTCTTTTCTTTTTGGACATACAGCTCACGAGCTGTTTTAGTTCTCATTTGTAACGCCACTTCACATGCTTTCTGTTTTTCTGAATGCATTAGCCAATATTCATCGTCAAACAACGGGGGGTAAACAAACGAAACTTATCAGATTAAGGGCGGTATCTTTGGGGGCTTTTTGCCAGCTTTACTACTGAGTTTCAGAGCAACATGATGCCGACGCAAAGCGTCAACCGATTTTAATGTAAGTTCGTCGGCAAATCAATTACAGCCTTCTGCCGTTTAAATTTCTCAGTATTTTTCCTCTTCTTAGTAGAATTAGGGATGTTCAAATTCGTAACTTGGCTACAACAAGATGGTGCTCTAAGCAAATGTTCGGCCTTCGGAAAGTTCGGTTATCCAGAATACTGGAAGCACGCTTTGCGTCGATCACAATGTGATCTGGTTGATTGATCAGAAGAACTCCAGGTCCATTTATGGATGTCTATATGCGGAAACCTAGTGCTTTCTACTATGATATTTTATGAAGTTTGCTGTGATCATCTTTCTCCTCCGTCACGAAGCGCTCACATGCCTAAAACTCAGAACTACTTGCCTTAGTCTGACTCTTACATCCGAATCTAAATATCTTATTCCTGTCTTCTAGCTAGCAATCACCAATCCACTTAATGTATGCCATTAGTTTAATTTTAGCTCTATTGCCACCGCCTCTACTTTGGAAACTCTTCTCTGGAGGCTTTTTCAGGTCTAGGGTTTGAGTGTGTTAAAATAGCCCTGAAAGAGGATTTCCACGTGGATGCAGATAAGACCGTTGATTTCACCTGGGGAGTTCTATCCAACGTTGAGTATTGACTCGAATTTGCAGTGATTGTTCTTTGATGCAATTGCGTTGTCAGAAAGCGGCAAACGTTATTTTCTTGTATTTTATCCACCCCACATGCTAGAAACTTTTAACGATCCGTTGACATCTAATTAGTTAAAAAAGAAATCCCTTGATACCTGAGATATAGTTTCTCCAAAAGCGTCCGTTTTATATCATTTACCATCAAAAATAAAATATATTCAATCGTCATAGAAACCTTCATTTGTACATGAAACATACATACATTAAACCTACTCCAACTTACCTTTTTATTCAATGTTCGTTATTCTTTCTGGAGCGTTGTAAATAATAAATGTTGTTTTCTTTCTTTTTAACAGCACCCTCAGTAACAATACGTCCGCAAAATGCTTCACCATTTAAGAAGCCATCATTTTCAGTTGCTACACCTACAAATCGTCTAACAGGATGTACAATAGCACATTCAACAGATGAAATACAAAGACTCGCACCAAGTACTTCCACCGAGGAGCTTAACCAAGAAATGGCCAATTTGGAAGGGCTCATGAAAGATTTAAGTGCAATCACTGCCAGTGAATTTGAATGTTAACGTCGATCTACACATATACATTATATAAAAATACCCTAACCAAATCACACAAAGTATTCCCTTCCCAAAAACAAAACAAAAACCATACGGATAACGACTTAAATTAAACGACGCAAAAGGATTCCTTATGTCATCCCCTCCAGAAAGTAGTTTCGTAATCAGGTATTTTTTTATAATGCAAAACTTAGCAACGAGAATAGTTGACACGTTCACAAAACACTTATAAATATTATAAATACGAGTATGTAGTAAAGGAAAACAAGAACAGTGTACGCACTCCAGAACTGCCCTTTTAATTGGATTGATGGATGAATCCTACATAGAAATTGGTAAAATAATGGAATGGATCTTAGTAGATCTATTAAATAAACACATACACATGCATGCATATCACACCACCCCCCAAGCAAGAGGACCAGAGAGTGTGCACCGAGTCATTACATAAATTGAAATTTTTATTTTTTTAAATTTTTTTGATCGTCAACTTCTTGGTGATCTTTGTTGGATCCCTTCCTGTTAGCAAGAGAAAAACAAATTTATTTTTAATTTATTGTAATTAACGGTAATTTTCTAATTAGATTTTAAGTTTAATTAAATTGAGGTCTCATTTTAAGAAGAGCGGCGTAGGTAATGAAGTTTCTTAGATTTAGTTATCCCCGGTTTATTTTATTTAATTTTTTATTTATTTTTTTTTTTTGTAACAAGACAAGTTAGTATTTTTAAATGCAACTTAGCTTCCACCTTCCAATGTTCAAGTCTGAGTTTTAGGCCACTTTGGACATCTTACTCGAATGGGAGAATGAGACATTACAATGATTTCTGATTCAAACATACTTTTGTGTTCAGTTTGTGGTCAGTCATCCAGTGACCAGGATATCTATGAATATTTTTGAAAAACGTAATCTATGTCACACTAAGGCCAGTCTGCGTTCATCAATGGTTAGAGTAAACTATCATCTCTGTTATAGCCAATATATGTACTGTTTTCAGCTCACTTGTTGTACAAATCCTTATTGTTTGTCAATAGGAATAATATCCGGTAAGAAACGAGTGCTTAAGGTCTTTCCAACTTTCGTTTGCAGTTATATTCAAGGGAGGCATGTTAACTTGGCTCCACGATTTGTTTTTAATTTCTGCGGTGTGTTTATCAAAAATGGTACCTTCTCTACGCCATGTTTGTTTTCAAAGTGCAGTTGTTAATCGATTACTCTCTTAGGGTACTGAGGAAAAATTTACCATATACCCACTGTTGAGTTCTCCTTCTGTCAGGCAATCGCAAACATCTGGAAAACTAAATTTCATTGGTATCTCTCATACTTTCACGTTTAAGAGCTTACAAAAAACCGCTACCCCCACACATCCAATGAAGAACTACACTATGCTCATGTTTTAACAGAAAATCATCATTTATTACGTTTGACAATATTTGCAAAAGGAAATGCTATGCTATCAGCAATAGCACTTAAGATCACAGCTTTTTTTTTTGCCCATGACGCAAGGCTCAACATGCAAAATAGTATTTAAGGACCTTACACAAAAATTTAAAAAAAAAAAATGCCGATCAGCAGGAAAAAATCAAAAAATATTCCGGGGGTGAATACGTTGAGTGAAATGTAAAAAAGACTGCAAAAATCTTCATCGGTTAATAAGAGGTCGTCTCAAAGTCTTAGAGTCAGGAACCAGATTTATGTGTCCTCAGACAAATCTCGTAAGGTGACACAGGTTTCTAATTCCTTTCGGACGTTAAAAAATAACTATACAGGGCCCCACTTTACCAGATGATTGCTTCCATGTGCCTTTAAAAAGAACCCCATAGCCTCAATTTGGCCGAGGAAAAGATTTGATTGACAAGGAAAAATTTATTTGCAACATTAATTCCTCTTAAACATTATTCCAAATTGGTAAAGAGTAAAGAGTTCCTTAATTTTCTGGCGATTTCGAAGAACTTAAAAGAATTTTCTAGAAGATTGTGGGTTTTTTTTTTTTGTATCCGACTCTCAAATCTACTTTATGTGTTTCTAACCCCAGACTTGTGTACAGTGAAATGCCTCGATATTGTGTGATTGGACAGAGTACTGTTTAGTTAAAGTCGTATCCCTCGTAGATAGTCCTGTTTCAGTGCAAATGCGTAATGTACAATCGTCAACAAATTTTCCTTGTTTTCTCGTTTCGAGGTTTTATGTCAGAACTTTTTGACTACTTAGAAGGTGGTCTTTTCGTATTCATATTCAAACCATATATCTAGAAATAAATATGAAATATTTGTCTTCAATCTAATATAGAGTATGCTAAGGCTTACTTGCATTTTTCGATCTATTCTTCTTCTCCTGATTAAAGTTAATCTCTGCAGCGGACGTTAGAAATCATCGTTTTAAGTATTTGTTTATAAAAGATCTCACCTCTTATTTTTTCTATGATTAAAATATTGTATCAGTGGCAGATGTTGTACAGCCAACATCTATCTCTCCACAGTTCTTTTTTCTTTAATATTTTTTACAGGATATATTGGAGAAGTATATTCGAGTTATCTCATAAATTTGCCAAAAAGCAAGAAACTGTATAGGTGTCTTAAAATCTCAAATAGAGACAATAATCCATTATGGCACTGAGAGCCTTAATCGAACCCTTTTATCACCTCAAATATTTTTTTATATTCAAAAAGCTATCAAATATGATGTGAGTTTTCATGCTTCGTGATTTACCTAGACCATTGTGTGAAAATGTAAAATTCTCTCGTGAGTAACTTACCAGTTCCTCTGACTCAACTGAGACAGCTTTAAAATACCATGACTTGACTTTTTTCATTTTTATTTTTATTTTATTAAAATTAAGTTGATACATGTTTTTGTTTTCTTAATTTTAAACAATAAATCAGTAATTTGTCTTAAGAAAATTTGAATTGTTAGATAGATAAAATTAATGTTGTAAAACCTTGAGTTCTCTATTGAAAAGTAATTTTTAATTCTAATCAATTGCTAGCCCGCTTATCTAAGAATGTAAATTCTCTTAGAAACAATTTAAAACAAATAAACAAACATTACCTACAATGCTCTTAAATTATTTTCAATATCAACAAAATAAAACAAAATCAAAAACTATAATCTATAAATATATATTAGATTGGAAAATATTATTTTTTTTTGTGATCTTAATTGATTTATTTTGCATTGTAAATTTTAAGTATTTCATTTTTCCTAACAAAAAAAAAAAATATATATATATATATTTATATATATATATATATAAATAATAACTAAGTGTAATTATGGTTTTTGTAAAACACGAAACAATACCTGTAAATATATACAACCACTAGATAATAATTATTTTACTATTCATTAATTATTTCACTATTTTTATTCTATTGTTAATATCGTAAACATACTTTTAAACTAACAACAAAACAACAAATTAAATAAAACTAAAGTATTCTAAGAAATCTTAACAAAAAACAAAAATACATTGCATGTCTAACTATGAAAATGAGATGAGATTCTAACTCGACATTCAAAATTTATATGTGTTTAGTGAACAAGGGATTGTTGCAACAACATGGAAAATAAATAAAAATACAAAAACAACCATGTTGTTATATGAATTTTGTTTAAAACAAAAAATCCGTTAATAGCAATTGCTTTTTGTTTAGATTTTTTCTTAATGAACTGTCCTGTAAGTTTAATATGCCCTTATGCGGCTGTTAAATTTGTTCGACCGTCCATTATCGGGATCAATTTTGAAAACCACTTTCATCAGTTTGTCACGTATAGCCAGCATCCTGGCTATGGAGTTTTGCTTTTTCTCCAAAAGTTTCAAGTTTCAGTGTCTAAAATTGCATTAATATCTTCTTTATTCAGGTAAACAAAACCTTATCCAGCCAATTTGCCTACTAATGTGAACTTATTCATCTGCATTAATTCCTGCTTCATAATCTTGTTGATCAAGAAGCATTTTACAAACAGCATGTAAAGTTGATTGCTTTAATTTTCCCAATGCTAGTGTGGAATGCATCTAAAACTGTAAAAAATTTTCTGACTGCTTGGAATGGTGTCAAAGGCATGGTCTCGATCATATTCTTTGATTAGCCTCGAAAACGTGTGCTTTATGTATTTTATCCTGAACGTAGGATGAACACCTTAGTCCATCGGTTGCGTTTGGAGTTCTTATTTCCAACAATTTGTTAGATGTGCTGAATGTAGTGTTACTTTCATCAGAACAAGAAACGCTTTGAAGAAAATGTTGGATTTTTGCAATGTCTTTCGATTTCAATAGCAAAATGTTTCGTCTACCATTCCGTGAATATGGAAGCTACAATTTAGGCTGCAAATGCAGCTTAAACATCCCCCTGAAAGTCGTCAGCATTTGCGCATTACAAAATAGTTATTCGTTCTTGCGATACTTTGAATCCTTAAGCTTTCTAAAATATTCTACTCGACTTTGTCCAGTATATTCTCCATCCTTGATTTTATCAGTACTAGCTGCTCTTCCTTTAAGTTTTATGTTGTGAAGGGTTTGTCTTCTTTTAAATTTGTCTACTGTACTTCGGTAGACGAATATCCTTTTTCTCTTTTTGAGCGCTCATACATTGCAATTCATTTTCCCTTCTGAGCATTCGGCGTGACGAAGGACACGGCTTTATTTCTGAATCGTGCCGACCGCTTCGTTCTTAATAAATCTATTTGGAATAAAGATGGCCTTCCATTTGATTACTGGCTGATTTATTGATGTAAGCTGGTCTCTTTTAGGCACTAATTTCGTAAGCTACGAATGCAGAATATACAGGAGGCTTTAAGGGCACAACCAGAATCATAGCCTCTTATTCATCGATTAAAATAATTTTCCCATGGTTGTTGTCTTCTTACAACTGCAAGGACAATTGTATCTCAAAATCCTATTTTGTTCTTTAGTTAAAGTACTACAACAAATGCAGTTGACTGACGATCATTTCTAATCGGCCAGGGCATGCATTTTGGGGATATATCCGATTCTCGTGACATAATTTTCGGATTTCAGAGACTGTTTTCTTGAATTTTCTGCCGCATGAACTTAACGACTGCACACACCGTGCTGTTCGCCTGTGCTTCAGTTCTTAGTATTGCTCCACAATTTATCAAAATATTCTGTGGTATTTACCGAATATGCTATATATTTTAACATGTTTTAGCTATTTGAAAATTTGACTAGTAGTCCTTGCACACTTATGAAACGAGATGCGGCCTTCTTTAACTCTTCATTTTATAAAACGAATTTCAAAACTTAGATCAAGCTGTCTTGCTACTCTTAAAAGGCTGCGTTCATTAGCAAAAGTAAGGCACTATTCCTCTTAATTTATCAACATGACTAATATTTTTATTCAATTTTTGAGACAATCACTACCAAGGCCATATAACTGATAAAAGTGGCTAGCTTATTGCGTACCTAAATCGATCTTCACCATTGCAAACAAAATTATTCACCAAATCAAAAATTTTAATTTAAAATATCGAATTAACAATGAACTTTATAGCAATTTTTATGATTAACAAGAAAATTCTATAAAAGTTCATTACATAGCGCACAAGGTAGAAAAAATGTCTACAAAATAGTTTGTTAAACAAAATTTACGTATTTTGTAGTGCAGACTTTGTATATTTAAAACGACATATTTGAATTAAACATTCACTAAAGTTTGTCCCAATTTTGTGCACTCAATTTCACCTTTAAAAACATGTTATCATTCCAAATTAGGCATTGGTTGATTGATTGGATTAGGCTGAATTTGGTTAACGGTTGGGTTTATAAGATGAAAACTGGAAGTCAAACAAATGAGAGTCCATATCGTTGAATTCCCAAACCTCGCACTTAAATTTTGCTTCAGCTGATTGTTCTGAATGTTTAAAGAATTTTTAGAAATTCCATTAGATAATAAATGTGAAAGGTTCTTAAAACTATACTTATCTAGTGATAGCTTTCAAAACTCGACAAATATTGTAGCCTATCGGAATTTATCAACATCGCAGCCTCTAGACTAAGTAGTCTTTAGTCAAATGTAACATTTTTGAATGATCTGTAAAAAGATTGTGGCTGACATTGTAACCTTGGCTCACATTTTGCCTGAAATCATCCATCTCTTTGGGTTTTATGCTATTATACATATTTATGTATATACAAGGTCGAGTGCAGTCCCTTTTTTGACGTTCACTTCCCCGTTCTCTGTAAGGCCGAGAAGAGTCTGAAGTAATGATATTTCTTTAATTGCAACATCATCTTTCGCATTGATACCAAATGTGCTTCCGTAGCTGTTGTCAATAATTTACTTTAATTAAGACGGCGTCTCACATACCGCGACAACCTTAGTCCCCAACCAATATTGCTTCTCCGAGCAGCTTGATTTTAATCAACAAAAACCATGTTGGCTCTGGCGATTACTTGCTATAGGTTCATCCGTTGGGGCATGCGCATATAAGACTGATGTTTGTGAGTTTAGCTCTGATATGGATTGCCCAGTTGCTCGCTTGTAAGTAAGTCAGCTTCTATAATATTAACAAACCCAGATCCAAGTACAATAGATATCACAGTTTTTGATTCTTTTCTTGTTTGGTCCTTTCCATCGCATTTCTTGAATGGCGTTTATATCAGCCTTATACGAGTAGGCTTCCAGTGTTTCTACTAAATGTTCAGAAGTTCGTCGTCTGCTAAGAGTCCTTCCATTCCAGGCACATGCCTTTCAATAACTCTTCTTGGAAAACATTGTAAACTTGTCACTTCTCGGGAAAACTCGGGCAGTTGTACACATTAAAGTCAAGTGTGTTAGTTGCCTATGATTCCTATATGTGCGATTTTAACTCAGTTTCGAGGACTTAGGCTAGCTGAATTTTTATCTCATATCAGTTGTAGCAACGTATGCATAGTTTTTTTTACCCATGAAGCGAAGACTTTTTGTTTTCGTTTATTTTGGAATGACATTTAGTTGAATTTCTATTGTACATGCAAACTTTAATGGCATGACTTGTTTGCTTGATTGCCAATGATGTTTAAAACTATAAAGTTGCTATGTGCATTTTTCAAACCCAAATCCATCAGTCTTTGTCGCTTTGTAAACAAAATATATCTGCATTTGGCTAAGCTTTTAAATCGTTATTTAAGTTGAATTGGCAACCGTGTCTTAAGACGGAGAGCAGTAAGCATCAAGAAATATAATTGCAAATTCCTCGGAAGCAATTATAAAAACAATCCCTTGTCTACTAATCATAAAATATAACAATTTTGAATTTCTTTTAAAATTCCTGCTGCATTTATTTTTCTGTAAATTATTTTCGAAACAACAGCTACATTGCGATCACGGTGAAGGCTATTTTAAACAAATTTACTAGAGTCATTCGTATAATCAATAACATTTCGTTGTTATGAGAACTTTTTTTTTAAAAAAAAAAAAAAAAAAAAAAAAACAACCTGCCAATTTATTCCTTCTACCAATATTCATCGTGATCATCGTGCCATTTTATTATTCATTTATGGATTTTTTTTTTATTTCTTTTTTAAGTAGCACTTAAGGCGATTTTTTAGTATTTTTGTTTTTGAATTACATTTATGCATTCTATAAGAACTCACCATAGTCCTTTTTACATGATTTTCTCCTCTTAGCAAATGAAAGAAAAAATAAATATATTTTAAAGTACATACGTAACTTATACAACACTATAGTATTTTAGGCCATTTTTTGTACAGTTATATATAAAATATTAATAAATAAATAAATTAAATGAGACAAAACAAATACCAAGTGAATTATGAATGCTTATGCTGAAAAACAAGAAAAACAAAAAATGTGTAAACGAAATAAGAGAAAAAAAAAAACATTTTATTATATCGATAACGAGACAATGAAACGTTTTTTTCTTCTTTTTTTTTTAGTTAAGCAAAAATAAAAATAAAATTTTATTGTAAACGAATAAAGAAAATTAAAAATGCGTCATAATAGTTATGTAAGTAGGGAAGACCAAGCGACAAATGGGACTATCCCAAAGAGAAACACTTTTTTTTTCATTTTGTTTTTGTTTAGTGCATAAGAAATAACATTAGAATTTAAGTCAGAAGCAAATACAAAAGTAAAACAAAACGGAAACAATGGAAAAAGAAAAGGAAAAATATTAACCAAAACAAATATTAAATTTTAAATAAATGTACATTTTTATTTATACTTAAGTTTTTTGGTGTTTTATTAGAGGGGGATAGATTGTGGGTGAGGATTTTTTTTTTTCATAATTGTCTTATATTTCTCTTTTTGTAAACGCATTTATAGTTGTCTTCAACCGTCGCACTGTGTGTGATTCTGGAAATTTAGCGGGGCAGAATTATTTGCATATTTGTATTATATAAAAAAAAAAAAAAATATTTAAAACTTTAAAATATGCATTAAATATGAAATAGACACGTATTTACATAGATTTAAATGTTGTTAAGACCAGCAGTCATCAGATTCGCTCGTTTCGCTGCTGCTGTAGTCACCCTCAGTTTTCTTTACCTGTGGTTCTGATATTGTAGCCACATTTTTTCAGAGAATAGCAATTTCAAAATATCCGGTTGAAGAGAATTTAGTTAAATATTTCCTTTTGACCTTAGCGATGTCACGACTGAGTCAGAAGTAATAAGAAAACAATTTAAAATATCCGTATTTGCCTGCAATATCAATGTTTTCTTTGAGCGTTTGAGTCTAATTTGTCGAATTTCTTTGTGGTGAGACTAGTAGACTTCTTCGGACATCTGTCCAATTGGAAGTTTTTTTTTTTTTTTTTTTTTTTTTTTTTTTTTGTGGGTAGATGTGAAAATCTTCATAGACACTATGAACCCGTTGCTCATAGTAGTGTGAGATTCTTACTAAAAACACACCTCCCTTCTTATCGTCTACAACTAAGTTACCTTATCAAGTATAGGGTTTTCTAATAACGACTTGACAACTTTTTTTTTTTAAATAAAAGGCAAACCATTTGAGATATTTCAAAAACTTTATTATTGGCTTGAAGTACAATCAAAACATTTATGAATGGAACTCGACTTCGTTCGTATGGACACCGGGCATGTTTGCAGCGGTCGATTCGTTGGACCCAATTTTCAACGACTCGGCCACACATTTCGGCCAAAACGGCCGCTATTTCGCGTTCAATGTTGGCTGTGAGCTCTTCCAACGTAGTCGGCGTGTTGGCATAAACCAATGACTTAACGTAGCCCCACAGAAAATAGTCAAGCGGCGTTAAATAGCACGAACGAGGCGGCCAATCGACTGACCCATGTCTTGAGATAACACGCTCACCATACTTACTCTTCAATAAATCGATTGTAGCGTGTGCTGTGTGGCTTGTGGCACCATCCTGTTGAAACCACATGTCGTCCAAGTCCATATCTTCCAATTCGGGCCAAAAATAATCGGTGATTATGGCGCGATAACGCTGACCATTCACAGTAACGTGAAGATCGTTATCGTCGACGAAAAAATATGGCCCAATAACGCCGCCGGCATGCAAACCGCACCAAACAGTTATTTTTTGTGGATGAAGTGGTGATTCATGAAGCACATGTGGGTTTCCACCTGACCAATAACGCATTTTTGCTTATTGACGAACCCATTGAGCCAAAAATGACCTTCATCACTGAAGAAGATTTTGCTTTGAAATTCATCATCTTGGCGCATCTTCTCCAGAACCCAATCGGAGAACGTTTGCAGTCGTTGCTCGTTAGTGTACTTTACCATGTTGAAAATGTTGAGTTTACTGAATAAATTGACATTGACAGTTTGATGATTAGTAAAAAAATGCGTTCACAAATTAAGTTCAAAGTCAAGTCCCTATTGGAAAATCCTATAGTTTCCGTTTCAAATAACGTTCGCGTGGGGCAGGTAGCTTTCCAGCAAAAGCACCTGCTAGTACCGCTATTATATGCGGATAGTCCTTATCACGCCAGATCGAATGGTCTAATTCTTTGTAATCGACACAGTTAGTTTGTCTCGTCCAGAATTTTTATTATTTTATTATTACAATGACCATGAAGACGAATACGGAGTTTGCGAGCAAAGTTCATTATTTCTGATATACCATGGGGCGTTCACGATTTGTCTTAGAGCTTTGTTTTGATAGCTTTGGGGAATATTTCGGTTTCTTGGTTTAGTACAGCCCCAAAGTTGTATACCGTACGTCCAAACAGGTTTAAGCACTTGCTTATAGATGAGCAGTTTGTTATGTATGCTTAACTTGTTATGTTTTCCTAGTAGCCAGTACTTTTGTCTGAATTTATCAGAAGAACATCACGTTTCTTCTTAACATGCGGCTTCCATTTCAGTTTTACATTTAGTGTCATTCCTAGATACTTTGCTTCATTTGCACATGGTATTTGTACCGAGTTAATGAAAATGGGATGGTTATTTATTTTCCGGTAAGTAAAATTAACATGAGTAGATTTGGTCTCATTGAGAACAATTCGCCATATCTTTGTCCATTCGTAGACTTTATCCAAAGCCGTTTGTGGCTTTCCAGTAGCTAACTCGACTGAGGTATCTGTATCTAGTATCGCCGTGTCGTCCGCGAACGTGGTACCTGATACTTCCGGTATGTCTCGAGTATAGAGTAAAAACAATACCGGTCCAAGTACACTTCCTTGCGGAACCCCAACAGCTATCTCTTTAAATTCCGAGTATTCGATGCCATGTTTAACACGAAAAATTCTGTTTTCCAGGTACGATTTCAGAATCGTATACAGCTCTCTCGGAAGAGCCTGGCTTAGCTTAAAATTTAAGCCTTCGTACCATACCTTATCGAAGGCTTGAGACACGTCAAGAAACACGCTAGGACATATCTTTTCCCTTCAATTGTGGAGTGCTTAGTTATAAAACCGAATTGATGTTCAGGAATTAGACGTCTCTCTTCAACGGTCGGTTGCAAGCGCTTTAATAGGAGTTTTTTTTTTAAATATTTTAGATATTATCGGCAGAAGCGATATGGGTCTGTAGGACTTTTTTTTCGTTTAGAGATTTGCCTGGTTTCGGGACCATTATAACTTCGGCAACTTTCCATTGGCTTGGAACGTTTAATAGTCTTAGCGCGGCATTTATAAGTTGGAGCAGTTTGATCAGGGCTTTCTTTGGCAGCTCCTTGAGAATTTGAGCAGTTATTAAATCATAACCAGGAGCTTTGTTATTTTTCAATTTTTTTAATTGCTTGGTTAAGTTCTCATAGTGATACTGTTTTTATTCTAAAATTGTCCGGTGCCGTAATTATATAATTATAACCTCCTGTTAACGCCTGTCCAACAAAAGGCTTAAACGTTTCTTCTAGGTGCCCGGCAAATAAATCCGCCTTCTTTTTATCTCCTTTTGCCCATTCGCCATTATTTTTTCTTATGGGAGGAAATTGCATTTGAGGCTTTTTGATTCCCTTCATGCTTTCTCTTTTCTTGTTGGATTTGGAGTGTTGTTCCAGGCAGCGTTCTGCAGGACTTTGCTGAATCTGTCGACTTCGTCTTCTATTTCGTTTTGTGTTTTTAGCGACACATTTAGAACAATATGTTCATTGCAGTAGTTTCTAAAATCGTCCCAGTTAGTCTTGTTATTAGTTAATCTAGGCGCCACTTCTTTCTTAATTAAGAGTATGCCTAGTATTAAAATGACTGGTGAGTGATCTGAGGAGAGATCATAACTTTCCTCGATGTTTGTAGAAATTTTGGCTGCTCCCTTTGTGACAAAGAAGTCTACAAGATCGAGGGTCCTTGTTATATCCGAAGGCCAATATGTTGGTTTTTCTGTCGAGAAAAAGTCAACCTTACATTGCATACCGGCGTCATAGAGTTGTCTGCCTTTCGTTGTATTACATCTTGAGCCCCAGAAGGTATGTTTCGAATTAAAGTCACCACCAATTATAAAATTCGGTCCGAGTGAATCAAGGATACCTTTAAAGTCATTCTTTTCTAGCTTGCATCGCGGAGGACAGTAAATGGATGCAATGTTGTAGTGCAGGTGGTTATATTTTACGCATTGTTTGATGGGTGGTATGCATGATAAGCACAGTTTCCCTTTAGTTCCACACGAGGTCCTTTCCTCAAGTGAGTTTCAAAAATCAAGCAAATGTCAATATTGGCTTTTTGTAAGAACACTTCTAGTTCGTCGAGTTTTTTAATAAGGCCGTTTGCGTTCCATGTCAATATTTTAAGCACTTGTTTCATATTCATGCTTGGAATCGAGTTTTACGTATTTTTTCTTTCTCGAGATTGCTGAATTTTTCAACTAAAAGTTTATTTGTTCTGCTTTGCTCCTCAAGAGTCGTGAGAATTAGGGAGAAAACGTGAGCCACTGTATCTGGCGTAACACCGCTTTTTTTATTTCCTTGCGATGCAGCTTTTCCTTTGCGTTCTTTTTATTTATATCCTTCGACTTTACCACGACGGATTTTCTTTTTTTCACTGCCTGTTCTTTGCAATATTAGGTTTATTTGTAGTTGCATTTGGTTTTGGACGTAAGTTTTTTTTAAGCGTATCGCGCCTTTTTTGGAGTTCTTTCGCCACTTCACATCCGCGATATTTTGCTGGGTGCTTTCCTCTTTATTTAAGTTGCACTTTTCTGAGAGATGTTTACCGGCATATTTTACGCAACGCGGTTTTTTTTTGGCAGTAAGTCTGCGTATGATTGAAGCCTTGGCAACGCTTACATTGCGGGATCGATCTTGTGTTCTTTCACACAGGTTCGATTTTGACTACGATATTTAGAATAGTTTTGATACTATAGATATCTTCTTTATTTTCGGTCTTATCGAAACTAAGCATAAACATAAGCTTAGATTTCCTCGTCTTCCTCTGTTTTTCTCTTTTCTTTTTTAATAATATTTACGACGTCTAGAACTTTAAAGCCCTTTGACCTTTGTCGCTTACAATATCGTTTTTAGTACACGAAGGGTAAAGTCCTCTCGCTACTACACGTAATGGTCTTTCTGACTTGTTTTCGAAAGTGTACCATTGGATCTTCTCGGTGTTTAATTTTTCGGACAATGCTCGGTAGTCATCAGAGTTCTCGACGTTAACTTTCCACACATTGTTGCACAGTGATGTAACCTTATACTTACATTTAAGCGTATCTTTGAGAAAGAAATGCAACTTGCTATAGTCTGAAACTCCAACAACGTTGATTGGAGGTGGAAGACGTAATTTTTTGGGAGTTGCTTTTTTTGTGACTAATGGCTGTTATCTGGAACGACTTCAGGTGAAGAACCAGCTTTACGTTTCTCAGAAGGTCTTTTCTTTATGGTCCAATTTGTTTCGAGTATGTCTACTTCTTTTTTAAGCTCTTGAAAAAGTAGCTCCATTTGCTTAAGCTTCGTACGGAGTGTATTGTTTTCGTCCTCCAAGCTTTTATTTGTCACTGAATCCGTTTTTTCTCGCGTAGGCGCTTTGGGCGGACTTCTTTTCCCGGAGAAATTCGATCTTGGTGGTGGAGATCGTAATACCCTTGAACTTTTAGAGAAGGGATCAAACGACTGCTGTAAATTAATTGAATTTATTGCGTTATTTGCGTTGTTTGTATTACTTCCGGCGCATTCAACAATATTTTATGTTTATACAACTGAATGTTTAAATTTGCAGTTTCTTCGAAGTATAATTTAAATGCAGCTAAATTTGTTTGATGTCCATAACTTAAAGTCCGTAAAATTATGCCAAATATCTTAATAAGTGATAATCAACACCTGTTATGCTAGAAGCAAGGGCCGAACTTTTGAAAAATCTTCTCGCGCTGTTTCCATTATTAGTATTTCCTCCTTATTGTTTTGGAATGTCCAGTTTTTGATCGAAACCTGTCTATTAGTAGTTTCTTTCTAGTATCTATCATATCTTGAGTCTCTCTTTACGTTTTTCAATTTCCAAACTATAACCAATATATAAAATATATACCATTAGCCTTATTTGTGCATGTAAAGTAGATAAGCCCCAACTTAATGCCTGTGAATCACTAATCCTGTTTGTAATCATTTCCAAATTATTCATATACTTGGCTGTCGCTTAGCATATACTAGGGCTGTTTGATGAATATCCAGATTAGAAATAACAACGCAACTTGGTTTTTTTTGGTTTTGAAAATTTGTTTTTCAATATAATACTCCTTCAATTCGATACACTTTTCTCAGTGCTGCAACTTGTTTAACCCCTCCGTATAGTACGACTTTTGTTGGCCCGCAAAATATTACTCCGCTCGCTGGAACCTTTTAAGGTTTAGAAACGAAAATAAGTCGCAAGGAACCAAACCCGGAGAATACGGAGGATGGGAGAGCAATTTCTAGTACAATTCTACCAATTTGACTGTGGCGACTACTTAGGTGTGAGCCGGCGCGTAATTGTGGTAAAAGAGCATTTTCACTACTTTAAATCGGCGTTGAATCGGTCAAACGATTGACGTTGTGTGCTCCTGTGATTGATTTTCCTTTCTGCAAATAGTCAAGATGGATCACATGGATCACCCAAAAAACGGTAGGTATCACCTTTCCGGCCGAAGGCACTATCTCCGCCGTCTTTGGAGTACATTCACCGTATTCTTTGGTCTCTGGTGTGTACCAATGAATCCATGTCTCATAGACGGTCATGAAACGACACAGAAACTCCTCTAAATATCGATTAAACAGGGCCAAGCACGTCTTTGAAGTGGTCTCATGACGCTTATTCTCCGGTATGAGCAAGCGCGGCACCCATCGCGCGAACAGCTTTTCAATGCAAGATTATGGATTTTGTCCATTTTGTCGATTTTAGGCCACTTGGGTGCGTTTATCAAAAACTGATGTTCGGCCACCGCGAAACTCTGCGAACCAAACGATTCTAAACGGTTTTACGGGAAGGTAAATGGGTCTCATACATACCATCGAGAATGGGCTTGATTTCCTCGCAGGTTTGTCACTCAAAAACAACAATCGGATCACGGAGCGATACTGCTCCTTTTTAATGGTCGTAAAAAATAACACGATATTTTGAAATGGGTGTCAAAACAAAACTAATCGTCGGATTGTCACCAAATTTTGACAGGCGAGCTAGAAGAGGTTATACTAAATGATGGTACACTCATGTTGGCTTAGTAGTGTGACCTATCTTCCAATCCGCACACTTATCAAACAGCCCTCGTATCACATCTTTGAATCGATTTTTTGATGCTAGGATATTACATACTCTGCCATCAACCATTGTTCCTTCAAATCGAGGATGTACTGGAAGTACATTAAGTTAAGTTTAGTTTAAGTTAACTAAGTTGAGGAGGTCTGATTTCTTACGTTTGCAAATCAAAATCGTATTGATGTGTAGTATAAGGTGGATGATGGACGTGGATTTTGCCATTGTGTAAACTTTCGCTTCATTGAATTCATGTAATTGCAAAGGAATCAAGGATGTTGCTAAAATATATTCGTCTTCAAATTGGTCTTTTGTTTAGATCTACTTTGGCCTTCACATGGTTATATTTACATTTAGGCAATCATTTTATTTCTCCAATAATACATTTTTGTTACAGAATGACAGAATCAAGAGAAGCATACTTGCGTGTACCAAATCTATGCACTTCTGCCAGGCACAGTTCAGTTGTAATGGGTCCAAACATGGCAGAGCGAAGCCTTAAGATCCTAGTGCTGAATATTACTGCATTGATGTGCTTCGAATGAAGAGCAACACTGTGTAAGCAGCTCAAAGACGAGGCCCTTGATGTGCTTTTCGCAAACAAAACTAAGCTTACGAAAAAATTCAGTAAAATTCAATTGGCTTTTTTAGAGTGTGTACAAATTAATTAATTTCAAAACAAATATGTTCTATTATTATTGTCAATGTCTGGCAATTTTTCGGATAAAATCATGATGTTATCGGTGGAGAACTTCAGTGCTTTTTGCTTGAAGAACTGAATAAATTGGTTTTCGCAGGATAGTTTTGAAGCCTTTCATTGGTATAATTCTGCATAGAGCTGAACAAGTGATAGTCAGAGGATTTTGTGTCCGAACTATATGGTGGGTGCATCAAAAACCAATCAAGTTGTCGCAATATCTGACGGGTTAACAAAGGAGTGTGTTAAATGTGTAAGTGTGTTAAGTGTGTTGTGATGTAAAACTTTTCCTATTAGTCAATTCGAGCCTTTTTCTTTTAATTATCTGGCATAATATCTCGCACTGAATTGAGAATTTTTAGTGTAAACTAACAAGCCTCTCCAATAAGTCCGATTTTTAGCTAACTTTAGTTGCGCTCTCTAAGTCGGTTGAGACCTCCTTCTACTTGTGCACGCCATCTAAGGTGGTGTCTTTCTCTACTACGTTGTTCCTCCGTGTTAGATTCGAAGACTCTGCGGGCCGGAGCATTAGTATTCATTCACTATACATCTAGCTATCTCAGGCGACTACAGCGCAGTTTTCTGATTAGGTCGATATCACAGTCAGTACAGTTCGTCGTTGAATCTTCTCCTCCAAAGCCAGTCAAAGCAAACGGGACCGAGTATTTTTCGAAGGATTTTTCTCTCGAAACGACTGAGGATATCTTTATCCGCTTTAGATAGAGTCCATGCTTCAGCGCCATAAGGTAGGACTGCGACGATCAAAGTCTTATATAGATTCTCCTTAGTTTCTTGGGATAGGGCCTTACTATTTATTTGCTTTCTTAGCCCAAGAAAATGGCGATTAGCAGGAGTGATTCTTTGTTTTATTTCCGCTGATGTGTTATTGGTAGAATTTCTTACAGAGCCAAGTCCCTTACTACCTCGAATTGCGAAACACGAGGAGTTTTTTCATAAGAATTTCTAGAATTATAGTAGGATGCGATATTTAGGCAAAAAGTATTAAGTTTCAGGCATGTAAGCGAGCGCTTAATGACAATCCGCATCAAGGCTAGGTTCGCCAACATCAGTCCAATATGCGCGATCTCCCGAACAGAGGAAAGAGATGAAGATATGAAGGATTGTTTTTATGAGTTTCTCTACAAGACATATGTTCAATGTCCTTACCATGATTTTAAAATACCGACTATGCTTGCATCTTAGCATTCAGAAGAAAACTGTCTGCATATCTACCGCCAACCATGATGTCCGAACGGTCTAAGAGACCAGCATTAACTAGAACCACTATATTGTTGTTGGCAAGGTACAAATGCGAATATCCCTAACTCATATAAAAGGCCGTAATATTGTAGAAAAGCCCAGGGCATTTGCCGATTAAGTATCTTGAAGCCTCTTGGATATCCAAAAAAAAAAAAAACCCTTGAAAAACCCTTCCTCCATGCATCCAGAGAAAAAGAAAGCATATAAAGCGAAACTACAAAGTAGGCCCAGAGTGGTTCGTCTCTATCCATTGCTCTATCACCAAAAAAGAAAGGACGAGCGTCGGCTTCTCAGAAGAAAGAAAAAATTTGAGAGATGTTATAGCAGGAAGGACATCAGAGCGAGAAAGTACGAACTGAAGCTTGAAAAGTACTGAGTATATGGAAGAACCAATTTTGCAGATCAACGAACTTTTTAACCTGCAGGATGATAGACAGTAATTCAGTCCGCCCGGCTTTGATTAAGTTATGATATCCATATCCAAACTTTAGTTTTACAAGCCTACCGGCACTAACGGACTAGTTCCCGAGCTTTTCAAGGTCCTTGGTTTTGTGAAGAGCATGCATTTTATGCATGATCCTGAAGTAATGAGACTCTGGTCTGCGTCAATTATAGAGGCATGACTTTTCTCAGCATCTGGTGTAATATGCAATCACATAATGGAGAAAGCTCGCTGTTCCATGAGGGACAGTAGTGACGGTACTGGAATTTTTGACTTCAAAAAAGGTTTCCAATATGGCGATCCGCTGTCATGCAATTTTTTTAACATTGCACTTGAGAGTACTGGACGAACTAGTATGCGAACTCCAGAGACACAATCTTTCAAAAGTCTATCTAAATATTCCGGATGAGATATGTAGACATTATCGGCGGAGCACAGGAAGCTGTTTGTGTTTGCAAGTATTGAAGCAGAAGTGACGAAAGTGGGTCTGACGGTAGAGAATGAAAAGCAAAATATATGCTGTTATTTAGAAAGGACACATAAAATAGAAAGGTAACTTCGAGGTAGTCAAGGACCTAGGCTCCTTAGTTAGTCTAAATAACAATACACCCTTAGAGATTATTCGAGAATATTTTATCAAAACAGGACGAGGAAGAGCTTAGTCCTTTCAAGATAAAAATCCTTTGAGCGGACTATAGCCCTGCATGGATCGACAGAGATTGGATTAACCGATTTAACCATCTACTCTACAGGCTGTACAAGAACATGGACTTATCTAAACTTATCAGATTTCAACCCCTAAGATAGCTGGGACAGATAGAGCGGATGGACATAAGCCCTCCAGCTCAGCCAAAGTTCTCAGATCGATAACCTAGTGAAAAATTGGTGTGCGAAATTGGAAGTAGCTGACAAACAGCAGGGATAGTCAATGAGGCATGTTTGTTAAGTTCCTTACTAAACAAGTAAGGAGTGGCTTTGGAAGAACCAAAGTATCGGCGTTACCTGGACTTAAAAAAAAAAAAAAACTTGGGAAACTTTCCTTGTTCGAATCCATTTTTATTAGAACACATTTCATCAGACTTGGTCACAAGTCTTTAATAACATTAAGGATAACCCAAAGGCGAATACTGGCCTCATTTGAATTGACCCCTGGTCTAATTAAATGAGAAAATCCTTGACCCCTTAACACAATGCCAAAGACTTCTCCATTAATAACAACTGGGACGTCTGAGTATCCCTGACAATGACCCTTACCACCTTCAGGAGACCCGCACTAATCATTATAGACTTTATAACAGTCGGCGCATAATTTCTGGCACAAATGGCTCTAGCTACAATTGAAACATAAACCACCCGATGGTTAGTACTAGCAGGCCCACCTTAAGCAACATTACCCCAACGGGATTGACTGTACCGATAGACTTCAAGAAAGTGCTGATTACACAAATTCATAGAAGAGCTGCATCCCTATTGAAAGTTCTCGGATTGTACTGCGAATGGACGAGTATTCTTAATCGAGCAGCCAGATGGCCTTTGCACAGTGGCCAGTTGTAATTATGGTACGTGGACTAACGATCATTCCACCACGTCTATCTCGGAGAGATACTTGATATGGATGTCGTTCTGTGTTCACTGAATTTCCACCGACTATCCGATTGTTTGCTTGCTCTGTAGCAGCGGCAAAGCGACAGACTATCACAATCAAGTTTGAACAAGGCAACATCAGTTAAATAATTGAGTTCACAAGGACAATTTTGAATATTCATGAAATTTTTATTATATTGTGAAATATTGTGCAAACTGACCTCAATAAATCTGAAACACATTGAAACAAAGAGCGAAACAATTTAACTGATCAGGCAGATGGGTGGAGAACAATTAATCAAAGGAGCAACTGTTGACATAAGTTTTCTTTCAGAAACTTGCTCTATTTCTGGTTGAAGACCCAGTTTGCAATAATAATTTGAATATTTGCACTGCTGTATACTCGCCCTTCTTGGAATTTTTATAGCATAGAGCTGCTATTTTCTATGACATTTAAACTTGTAAAAGAAGCCAGGAATTACACAATGTCGACGACAGATTTTAATATCATGTTCGGTGCAAGCTCCGGCTTCTGATCTGATCATTTTGGCAAAGCCTTGCATTCCTAAAATAGCTCGAAAATGATGAAAAGGTTCAGCAAAACGTTAAGCAGATGCGGATGCAGATACTTGTCCCTTGGATTGATTGATTGATGGATATGTATGGTATATCATAATACATAGCAGCTTGGAGAAGTGAAATCTACACCCTTATTATGATTATCGAGTCGAACGAAAAAGTTGGCGAATGTGACTGGTATTGGTATATATATTAATTCGTGCGGTTTTTTTTTCAAAATTTGAATTTATTTAAGAAAAATATGTACAATAGTATTATTCAAAGTATTGCCCATCTGAAGCTATAACTTTTTCCCATCTTTCTGGCAATTTGTGGATCCCATCTCAAAAGAACTGCGCCGGCTTGGCAGCCAAGAATGAATCAAGAAAATTTTTGATATTCTGCTCTGATGTGAACCGTATTTCGGTGAGGGCGTTCTCCATCGACCGGAACAAATGGTAGTCAGAAGGGGCAAGGTCTGGGCTATAAGGCGGGTGGTGTATGACTTCCCATCCACTGTTTTCCAAATAGTTCTTAACCAGAATAGCAACGTGGGCCCGAGCGTTGTCATGATGGAAAATTATTGCCTCGTGTCTGGTCGCATATTCCGGGTGTTTTTAGGCTACTGCTCTCTTCAAACGGTTTAATTGTGTTCGGTAGCGTTGTACATTGATGGTTTCACCAGGTTTTAGCAGCTCATAACACCGCACACCCATCTGATCCCACCAAATACAGAGCATTACCTTCGAGCCATGGATATTCGGCTTTGCCGTTGATTTGGCTGGTTGGCCGGGTTTCACATATGATTTTTTGCTCTTGGGGTTGTCGTAATGGATCCATTTTTCATCACCAGTAACAATCCGATACAAAACCGCCTTTCGACGTCTCTCGGCTTGAGTTCATGTGGAATCCAATTTCCTTGCTTTTGAATATATCCAGCTGCTTTTAAACGTTTTGAAATGGCTGCTTGAGTGACACCCAAAGATTCTACGAGCTCTTCTTGTGTTTGGCAACAATCTTCATCTTCAAACTTTTTTGGCTGCCCAGGACGTTCATCGTCTTCCAAGCTAAAATCACCACTTTTAAATCGTGCAAACCACTTTTAGCACGTTCGCTCAGCTAGCGCATGTTCACCATAAACTTCCACCAAAATACGATGACTTTCGGCAGCAGTTTTCTTCATATTAAAGTAATGAAGAAGAACTCCCCACAAAAACACTTTTTCAGGCACAAAGTTCGACATATTTGAGTGAAAAAAAATTATTGTTGTTTACGCTTCAAATGAATGACATATACTGAAATGACGTACAATGACAGTAGCTTTCCAAAGCATGTTCCAATGGAATAATACAATTTACGCCATCTCTTAGCAAACCGCACGAATAGACCCACTATTATACATAATTAGCGAATCAATTAACAAGTTCGCCTCAAACGTCAAAAATTTATCGAATTCTGATTTCGCCTAGTTATGGTTTGCGAACGCTCTCTAGATTTCTGTCAGAATCACTCCAATCAAAATATTCAGTGAAAAGGAAGGCTAACGATCAGCCGCTATACCATATTTTTTTGTTGGTTTTTTTTTGTGTTTTCGAAAATGTATGATAGAAAATGGTAAATTCCAAAAGTATTGATAGTGAAAATGGATTTTTATTAGTTTTTAGTTTTAAGAGAACAAACACAGACCAGATGGCAAAACTTGTTCAACTGTTGGAATCGAACCCAGACATGGCTAAAGGCATAGAAGTATGAAGTAAGATCAGTTTAAAAAATTGTTGAAGTGAGATATTAAAAAACGTTTGAGGTTTGTCTGGATTATATCATAAGCTCTAGCTTTAAAATAAATTACATCCAATAAAAATGATGTAGTGGCAACCGGAGGAGGGACTTACACACAAGTCTCTTTTTGTCTCCCCTGGAACAGGCAGTAGATGAGCTTCTCAGCCTACAAAAAGCTGTAAACCCAGCAGGTAAATGCTTCGGGTCAGGCGTGCGCATTTCGCCCCAAGCATCAGAGCTTTCAAGTGGAACTGAAGAAGTTGTACAAGAATCTCTACAACAAATTTTTAAGCCAAAACGTAGCAAAACCATGAGTGAAACAAATAAATGGGAAAATCAGAGACTACAATTGCTCGATAGCCAGACAGGAACAAAAACCGAGCTTCTAGCAGTTTGTGAATCCATTGAAAACCACTTAGCGGAAATGGTTAGATATGAGAGGAAGAACTACGAACTAAATAAAGAACTAAAGAAAAGCTAGAGTAAATCAAACGCAAGCAAGAAAGAAGAAGAACCTTGAACTAAATTTAAAAATTGAGCTTCAATCTCAAAAATTCTAATTTTGAATTTTAGTGTTAGGTAGTTTTTAAGAAAATTTGTGTGATACATATTTTGTGATTAACAATAAAATAAGTATAGGGTTTTCTAATAACGACTTGACAACTTTTTTTTTAAATAAAAGGCAAACTATTTGAGATATTTCAAAAACTTTATTATAGGCTTAAAGTACAATCAAAACATTTTTGAATGGAACTCGACTTCGTTCATATGGCCACCGTGGGTACGTTTGCAGCGGTCGATTCATTGGACCCAATTTTCAACGACTCGGCCACACATTTAGGCCGAAACGGCCGCTATTTCGCGTTTCAACGTCGTCGGCATGTTGGCATCAAAAATGACCCCACAGAAAATAGTCAAGCGGCGTTAAATCGCACGAACGAGGCGGCCAATCGACTGGCCCATGTCTTGAGATAACACGCTCACCATACTTACTCTTCAATAAATCGATTGTAGCGTGTGCTGTGGGGCTTGTGGCATCATCCTGTTGAAACCACATGTCGTCCAAGTCCATATCTTCAAATACGGGCCAAAAATAATCGGTGATCACGGTGCCATAACGCTGACCATTGACAGTAACGTGGCGATCGTTATCGTCGACTAAAAAATATGGCCCAATAACGCCGCCGGCATGCAAACAGTTATTTTTTGTGGACGAAGTACATGTGGGTTTTCACCCGACCAATAACGCATATTTTGCTTATTGACGAACCCATTGAGCCAAAAATGAGCTTCGTCACTGAAGATGATTTTGCAATGAAATTCATCATCTTGGCGCATCTTCTCCAGAACCCAATCGGAGAACGTACGTCACTTCAAATGTTCCATCGGCTTCAATTCTTGAGTCAGCTTGATCTTGTGTGGGTGTAAACCAAGACCTTTACGCAAAATACGCCATAATGTTGTCTGAGCGATGCCCAATTCTTGAGAACGCCGTGGAATTGACTGATTTGGATCGTTTGCTACGGCCGTCTGAACGGCAGCGATATTTTCGACACTTCGACCAACCCGTTGTCTCAGTGATACAGCAACATCACACAACGAATTTGTGGACTCAACTTGTTATTGCCTGTCTACTAGGGCGAGAATTACGAGCGAAAATTGGAGTTAACGCTCTTAAAGTTGCAGTCACCGACTCCGAATACTGTAGACAATTTTTATAATTTGCAGACGTTGCTCGTTAGTGAACTTTACCATAATGTAGAGTTTACTGAATAAATTGACAGTGACAGTTTGATGATTAAATTTAAAATTGTCAAGTCCTTATTAGAAAACTCTATATATAAGGGGTGATTCATCATGAGGTTTGATTTCCAATAGGCTTTTTTTGACAGATCACTCATGACACCTATCAAACTGCTGTGTCATTTTTGTTCAGTATTATTTGGCAAGTCATCATAGAAAGACTCATACTACAATAGCGTGTCCAAATTATTCAGCTGTATTACGAAAATCAGCGTTCTGTGAGAAACTTACGGTGCGCATAATCGACCTACTGAAATCACTATTGTCAATACCATTTTCAAATTTGAGTCCGAGTTTACAATAGTGGATAATACTCGACCGGTAAGACCACATCTACCACGTAGTGAAGAGACTATAACAGCTGTAGCTGAGAGTGTACGCGAAAACCGTGACGAATCGATTCGTCGTCATTCTCAGCAGCTTGGCTTGGCGTATTAGACAACTTTGCGTATTTTGCATGAGGATCTCGGCGTCAAAGCGTACAAAATTCAACTTGTGCATGAATTGAAGCCCGGCGACTTGAATTTGCGTCATATCTTCTGGGACTGAGCTTTGGAAAAACTCAATGAAAATCCGGTGTTTTATCGTGAAATTTTGTTCAGTGGTGAAGTCCATTTCTGGCTCAATGTATACGTTAATAAACAAAATTGCCGTATCTGGACTGATGAGCAACCCGAAGAGTACCATTTTTTCAAAAATTAGGCAAATCAGAATGTTACTGTCAATGGTAATAATTATCGCGCCATGTTAACGGACTATGTGCTTCCTAAAATTCAAGCATATGTTCTCGGTAAGCTCTGGTTTCAACAAGACGGCACTACGAGCCATACAGTGCGTGAAACAATGCACTTGTTGAGAAATCATTTTGGTGAGCACATCTTTGGACTATTTTCTCTGAGGATATGTAAAGTCACAGGTCTTCAGGAATAAGCCAGCTACAATTGACGCTTTGGAAGCCAACATTACTCCTGTTATCCGCGAAATAGCAGTCGCTATGCTCGAACGAGTCGTCCAAAATTGGACCTTTCGATTGGACCACCTCAGACGTAGTCGTGGCCAATGTTTACATGATATCGTTTTCAAAAAGTAAATGCCATGAATTGTTCTTTTAATCGATAATAAAAATTTTAAGTTAGCTTTTAAATTTATGTATTTTATTTTACAATATAAATCAAACTTGACGATGAATCATCTTTTTCGTACAGTGACTCAACTTTTTGATCACATGATCAGAGCAAAGTATAACTTTTAGTTGTAACTCTTCAAGTTTAAGAGTTAGAGCAACTTAATTTTTACTCAAAGTAAATGGAGTGATTATGAATCAGTACAGCAAAAGTAAACGAAAATGCACTGTTATTTTGTGAGAATTTGTAAAAGTTTTTAGGCAACGCATGTGATCAATTTCAGGAGACAGTCGCTGTTGCATTTTGCGAGTACAAAGTTTGGCCAAGTGTTTAGTTTTCTCTGTGTTTTTTGTTTAAAATAAAAATATTTAAAGTTTTAAAATAAGAATCTTATATAAGGTACATTTAAATTTTAGTTTAAACAATTACAATAATTGTTTTAAATTTGAAAGTAGATGAAAGAAATTGGCATCCCAAAAATTAAGGAGAGAGAAATCGAGAAAATTCTCGAAAACTTGAAGTTTCAGTGTTGTTCAGAGTTGTATCCAAAATACGCAAAAATTTGAAGTTTGAAGCTGAAAAAAATAAGTCTGGAAGGAAACCAATTTTAAATTCAAATATTTAAATTTGAATTAATATGGAGTAAATGAGAATGTGGGTATTAAACCAAAACAATGGGATTAACACATGGACTGAAAGGTCCGTTTCTTGAATTAAATCCATACCATTTTCAGTTAGTACCAACCTTTAAAAGATACTTGTATAAATTTGAGAGCTGTCGGACGATCAGTTCTCGAGATATAGCGTTGTGAGTGAAGCGACTTTTGTTATTGTGAAAAAAATGGATTCAAAGCAATTTCGTGTGTTGATTTATCATTGCTTTTTGATGGGAAAAAATGCAGCCGATGCAAAGAAATTGCTTGATAAGTGTTACCCGGACTCTGCACCAGCCGAACGAACCATTCGCAAGTGGATTGAAAAAGTTAAAGGTCATACAAGCACCCAAGATTATGCACGCAGTGGACGTCCAAAAGAGGCTGTTTCAGATGAAAATATCAAAAAAGTTCACAAAATGATTACGAATGACCATAAAGTGAAGTTTATCGAGATAGCTAAGACTCTGAAGATATCAAAAGAGCGTGTTGAATATATCATACACGAATATTTGGACATGCGAAAGCCCTGTTCAAAGTGGGTGCCGCGTTTGCTCACAGTCGACCAAAAACAATAACGTGTTGATGATTCAGAGGAGTGTTTCAAGCTGTTCAACCGCAATAAAGCCGAATTTTTGCGTCGGTATGTGACATGTATGAAACTTGGCTCCATCACTTAACACCAGAGTCAAGTCGGCAGTCAGCTGAATGGCGAGCAGGCGACGAACCTTGTCCAAAACGACCAAAAACTCAACAGTCGGCTGGCAAGGTTATGGCATCCGTATTTTGGGATACACATGGAATAATTTTCATCGACTACCTCTAAAAGGGGCAGACTATCAACAGCGACTATTACATTGCGTTGTTGGAGCATTTGAAGGACGAATTCGCAGAAAAACGGCCGCATTTGAAGAAAAAGAAAGTGCTGTTTCATCAAGACAATGCACCGTGTCAGAAGTCGATGAAAACGATGGCAAAATTGAATGAATTCGGCTACGAATTGCTTCTCCACCCACCGTATTCTCCAGATTTGGCCTCCAGCGACTATTTCCTGTTCGCAGACTTCAAAAGAATGCTCACCCGAAAGAGATTTAAGACCGATGAAGAAGTAATCGCCAAAACAGAGGCCTATTATGAGGCTAAACCGAAATCGTACCACAAATCGAAAGATTGAAAAATCGTTTTAATCAGTGTATCGCCCTCGAAGGCAACTATATTGATAAATAAAGTTGAATTTTGCAAAAATTTTGTGTTTTACTATAAAACGGCACTGACTTTTCAGCCCATGTGTTAATAAAAAAAAACACCCGATCTAATAGACCTCTTTATCGGAAAGGAGTAAACGTTAGTTACGTCAAAGTTGAAGAGGGCTTCGATCTTTCCTTCGATCATTCTCCAGTTATCCTCTCACTGTGCGAATCCTTGGTTAAGAAACAAAGACCACCCAGATTAACTAACAGCAAAACTCACTGGGAAGATTTCCGAATAGACGTTGTAGACAATACTGAGTTAAAAGTAGCACTTAGAATGCCGTATCAACTAGAAAAAGAAGTTGAACGTTTTGTTGAAGTCATACAGCAAGCGGCCTGGAAGAACACTCCCCGCGAATCGAACAAACAAACAAATGATAAGGAAGAAACGAAGAGCCGAAAAAAGTGGCATGAAACACGGGCAGCACAAGATAAAACGTCCTTCAATAGGCTCTGCAACTTATTGAAAAAATCGATCAAGGACTTCAATAATCAAGGTATTAATAACTACCTTGAAAGACTAACAGCGACAAAGGATACCAACTACTCCATATGGAGAGCCGTTAAGAGTGTTCGAAAGCCCCAAATACACGTGGCACCAATAAGAAGAAACCAGGATGACTGAGCGAAAGAAGATATGGAAAAAGCTAATGTTTTCGCCGACCATCTTGCAGAAACGTTTAAACCATTCGTTGGGGGGGGGATGGGGTGCTTCCTGAGAATGTCAATACGCTAGACGTGACGACAAACTTTCCAGTAGAAAAGGCTACACTTAGGGAACTTAGACAAGTTATAGACACGCTTAAGCCCAATAAAGCCCCGGGATATAACTTAATAACGGAAGAGATACTTAAAGCGTTGCCGAAAAAAGGTTTGCTAAAGCTGCTCTATCTTATAAATGCCAGCATTAGATTAGAGCACGTACCGCACCAGTGGAAAGTAGCCGAAGTTATTATGGTTCCGAAACCCGGTAAACCGCTGACTGAAGTCAAGTCATATAGACCAATATCGCTTCTCCCGATTACATCGAAGGTCTTCGAGCGAATCCTTCTTAATCGTCTTAAACCAATTACCGACACAAATTCCCTCTTGCCTGACCATCAATTTGGCTTTAGAAGCCAACACTCTACAGTTGACCAAGTGCATCGAATAACCGATGTAACTGAAAGAGCAATAGAGTGTAAGTTAGTTTGTTCAAGCGCAATCCTTGACGTTTCGCAAGCCTTTGATAAGGTATGGCATGAAGGCCTTAAATATAAACTCCGACAAGCCCTACTCCAGCAATTGTCTTGTATTTTAGGTTCATATCTTGAAGACCGACTCTTCCGTGTAAGACACGGAAACGAATATTCCACTTTTAAGACAATAAAGGCGGGGGTGCCGCAAGGAAGTTTACTTGGCCCTCTGCTATATTTGCTTTTTACCCGTGATATACCGCAAACGGACGACACTGTCCTAGCCACATTTGCTGATGACACATTTTGGCATAGGCTAAAACAGTCGAAGAAGCAAGTGCCAAGTTGCAAAGTGCCCTCACACGGATTAACAATTGGGCAAAGACTTGGCGAATCGCGCTTAATAAAAACAAGTCTGTCCACGTAAACTTCACTCTCAAGAAAATTGAGAATCCACCGGTGTTTATCAACGCAGTACAAATTCGAACGAACGAGTCCAAATATCTCGGTATGACACTCGACGCTAAACTAAAATGAAGAGCACACGTCAAGAAAAAACGTGAAGAGCTTGAAATCAAATATAGAGATATTTACTGGCTTATTGGATTCCAAGTATTCCAAGCTTAGCTTAGAGAACAAACTGCTGTTATACAAGCAAGTGCTAAAACAGATCTGGACATATGGTGTACTACTTTGGGGTTCTACTAAAAATAGTAACATTAATGTATTACAGACATTCCAAAACAAAGTTCTTCGAGGTATTGTTAATGCGCCGTGGTACATTAGAAACGATGATATCCATAGAGACTTGGGAGTCGAACGTTCAGAACGTAATTAAAATGTTTGCGCGAAAACATAATAATCGATTACAAGGTCATACGAATATTTCTGTTCAACAGATCCTCGACGAGACAAATTTATTGCGCCGTCTGAAAAGGACTAAGCCTCTCGATCTAGCGCGGTGATTAGCAGCGCAAAATTTTCCTAAAGTACACAGGAATTTTCAATGGAAAATCGCCTGCAGGATATCTTATAAAAACAAAATAAAATGCGATAGAAGAACTGCTTGTTGAGTGTGAACTCAGTCGTGGTTTGCATAAGGGAGGTGTTTTTTTAGTGAGTAAGAATCTCACACTACTATAAGCTCCGGGCCTATAGTGTCTATGAGTGTCTATGAAGATTTCTCACCTTCCCATGAAAAAAAAAAAAGTGTTAATATAACAACTGAGGCTGTGCGCAGAAACGGTTTTCATGGATGCGCTAAAATCAAAAAGCCCCTATAGACGGACCGCCATAAGAAATTAAGGGTACAATTTCGCCAAAAATATGAGGGTTATTATTAGGCAAGGATAATTTGGTCAGATGAAACAAAAATTAACCATCTTGAGTCCGATAGTCGCCAATGGATCTGGAAAAGGCCAGGTGAGCCAAACAGTGATCGCCATATTAAAACGACATTAAAATTTGGAGAAGGACATCTTATGATTTGGGAATGTATGTGCATGGAAGGGGTTGGTGAATGCATTACTCTAATGGGTGGGTCGCATGAATGCCACTCATTACATCACCATCTGCGAAGACGGACTCCTTACAATTTTGCAAAAGTGGTATAAAGATTGTAGGACATTACCTTCTAGCAAAATATTGATCCGAAACACGCAGCCAAAATTACAAAAACATCGCTGCAAAATCAGCAATTTCAAATACTTGATTGGCTACCACAATATCCAGACCTCAATCCGATCGAACATCTTTGAGTTGAGGTAAAACCTGCTATTTCGGATTTGCCTTGAGATTGTCCGGATTTGCATGAATTATGGCACCGCACTTAAACTGCTTGCAAAAATATTACCGCAAGTCAGTGTAAAAAGTTAATAGAATCCATGCCAAGAAGAATAAAAGTGGTCTTCAAAGCAAAAGGAGGACATACGAAGTATTAAGTAGGAATAGTTTCACAAAGTAAACAAATTGATCAAATACCCTTTTTTTTACTTTTGTTGTATAAAATATTGTTAGACGATGAATTTGGTCCTCATTATTTTTTATACTGAATTATAATTTAATTTAATTTTTTTTGTTCAAAATTTCGTTGAATTATAAGCACAAACAAAAAAGTTACGAACAAAAGCCTTTTATTCTGCTAATCATGTGAACAAAAAGTTGAGTCACTGTATACATATAAAGAATAAAGCTTCTACAATGTAGCTAAAATTTTATTTCTTCTTCTCTCCCCTTCCAAAGTGTTGCTTGGCATTTCAGATTCGTATGGTTCGCCTGGAGGGATCAAGTCTTCTTCCTCTATTATTTCAGGCTCTGGTTCGCTGTAGGTGTGACAAATATTGTGCAAGGCACAACACACGTTCACTTTATTTGTGGCTTTTCTCGGAGCATAGTGTAATCTTCGTTTATTTAGAAGGCATGTAAAGCGGCTTTTCAAAACTCCAATCGTTCTCTCCACAATATTTCTTGCTTTTCAATGGAATTTGTTAAAATTTGCCTTTCTAGTTTCCGAATTTGCATTTCTGAACGGAGTAAGCAAATAAGGTAGAAGAGGATTTCAATTTAATTTTCAGAAAACGAAGGACATAATACACACCTAGATACATTGTCCTCTCTCCATTTTGTCACCATTGTGGTCACACTCCTGAAAGAAAAAAAACCAAATCAAATTTAAAGATAGAAAAACTCACTATCATCGCATTTAAACTGTAATACCCCTTACGATTTAAATACGGGTGGCGTAGCTGAACCGGTGCAACAATTCCAATATGTGTTCCCTCCACACATCCGATTATTCCAGGACAAGCTGGACAAAATTTTTCTTCAAGCACTTGAATCACTTCAGTTAAAACAATCAAGATCGTAGGTTGTGCTAGCCCCAAGTCAATATCGTTTCCCACATCATCCTTATTCAACCGAAAATAAAAGATAAATCTGAAAATGAGAACTTAAATAATTTTTTATTCAGAATGTTTAAGAACTCACAAAAGATCTGGAATTTCCAAAGGATTAGAGTTGTACCGGATTTTTCTTCGCATTCTGCACATCTGTATTGCCCTGCCGTCTCCATAATTGTCTTCAAAAATATATCAACACTGCTTATCATGTTTTATTATTTAAATTTACTTCAAACCACAGAAATCACACCGAAGTAATTAATATTTTTGACATTTGATAATGACAACTGTCATTTTATGACGTTTGGTTGACACATTGTTTTCAAAGGCGAATTTGACTCGAGACGAACGTTCGATTCGCTAATCATAATAGGGGTGCTAATGTTGTCGTCCTCCAGGATGATACCAGCGGCGTATGCCAGATCTGGTTAGCGTTGCCGTCATCTGATAAAATGTACCGCTTCATTGTATACGAGTGGCTAAGCGTTGACATAAGAGCAGTTGAGAACATTAAGTTAAGAGTCGACTAGTATGCATCTAGAATTAGATATAACGCCGCAATTTGAAGACAATTGCATCGGTTAATCGGAAAACTGCTGACTATTCTACATATAACTTAGAACGTAGCTTAGTCCTTGCCCTTCCTCTTAGTGGTTTTGCTCGCTATAGCATGAGTAAATCCTTTTAATTACAATTCCGTGCTCGGCCAGTAGCATCATAGTTATTTCAAAAGCGATTTATAAACTACGACTTTCGGATCTACACGTGGGATATTCAGACCCTTAGCAACTAGTGGAGATCGTCGACCTGTGACTGTAATATCTACTATAAAGAATGTTACAGGCGGAACTAGGACACCAATCGGAGCGTTTATCAGGATGCAAATTTTCCGTCAGAGAAAGAACTAGTCTGAGCAATGACTAAAAAGTGCTTGAACAATGCCTGACGACGATTCCCATAAAGATTACATTCGTCAATTAACGCCCGACAGAGTATGACCTTAGCAAAAACTACGTGCTTCTCAACAAAATGAGCGATTTCAATGGCAAACTGAGCAAAGAGGTCGTATTTGGTAATACGGTCGGAAAGCAGAGCTTATTAAAAAAAAAACCCTAGTTAACCCAATCTTGCTTTACGATGCAGGAACTTGGATACTGATGAAAGCGGATGAAAATGCTATAGCACACTTCAGTAGAAAAGTTCTAAGAGTAACTGGTATCGTTTTCAACAGCGAACTCTTCGGGCGATGCGGACCTCGTCAGAAAAGCTCAGATAACCTGGTTTAGGTAGCTATGTTAGGTTACCTTAAACGCATGGACAATATAATTCCGGCTTGAGAAGCTTTCAACTCTAACTCAGAGGAAGAACAGACTAGAGGACAACTGCATATTAGGTGGAGCACATAAATGAAAGGTGATCTCAGCCAGCTTCATATACCCAACTGTAGGCAATTGACAAAAGACCACGCTACCTTGCGGGGAATGCAAACTGAGGCGCTGGTTCACTTTGGACTTTGACTTGTCGTGTATAATCTATCGCTGCATGACACTTGAACCAAAGGAAGCAACATCATAATTGATTGTGTCATGTCTAGATTTGAATGGAACGCATTCAGTGGGACGAATCTTCGTGTAGTAGCAAGTAATATTCAAAATTCCCCAGGTCCACTTGGTGTACACATATGTATATCCCCCTCTTCTGAAGAGCCTCTTCTGAAGAGGTGTTTTTTTCCACTGTAACCAAAACTAATGGAATGCTCTGTCGCGCTCTTTATTTACTTACTTACTTGCTTACTTACTTAGGTGGTCTTACAGCTTGGGATGAACCATGGTCCCTCGGGGCTAGATTCGAAGATTCTGCGGGTCGAAGAATTGGTGCCCATTTGTTCTACATATACAGGAATAGCTAGTATGGTTCGACGTTGAATCTTCTTCAGTCAACGCAAACGGGACCAAATATTTTTCAAAGGATTTTTCTCTCGAAACGGCTAAGGATATCTTCATCCTCTTTCGATAGAGTCTATGCTTCAGCGCCATAAAGTAGGACTGGGATGATCAAGGTCTCATATAGAGTCTTTTTTGTTTTTCGGAATAGGTCCTAACTACTCAATTGCCATTTCAGTCCTAATATCTCAGAAAACTATCGTCGATAGCCAAAGGTCGTCAACAAAATATCAGTCTATATCCGATGCTTGTTATGGGGCTTGGAGCAATAACTTTTTTTGCGGTTTCATCTCTCTGAGCAACCGACACTTATTCTGTTTTACGACGCACGAAGATCATCATCTCTCTCCTCCACTATGCAATTTCTGAAGATTCCCAGATAACGCCGTGAGGAGGCGTGGAGTAGGGCTTGGTAATAAAGCTACAAGATGTTCGACTGTAGAGGCTTCTATCTCGTTAGTTGGTGAACCAACATCTATCGGAAGATTTCATGTTAGCCGGTGCCGTCACAGCTTATGCGATGGTAGTTCCAAATTAAGGTTGCTTTAAAAAATCTATTGGTATTGCAAAACTAGCCAAATCGTTGTCACATCACTGTTTGAAGATTCGTTTGCCTGTCTTCTTGTTACGCTACTTATAGACATTCAGGTGTCCCAGTACGATGACGACTTCTCAGACTATATCTCCTAGTCCAGAGTCGTTAAGACAGCGTATTTCAGCTTACTGTTGACTCTGTGAATCATGTCGTATTCAATTTTGCAGTCGAGTGCTGCCAGAATATGGAAGAGCAGAGTAACTAACATACTCGTACATGGAGTGATTTTGCTATTTACATCAGAGCTTATATAAGTAACTTCCACGGGAGGCTGCAGCGTGTTGACCCAGATACCTTATAATAAACACAGACACCTCATTATAATTTGTGTCCATTGTCTGTTCAGTTGTTGAAGTCACGATTGTTTTTGGGCCTTTTAATAATGTTAACATCAATGTAGGCCACATAAACGTATTTATAAGCCCGCAACCGATCAGCGAAATTTTAGTATTTTCTAAACTCCCAAAGCAATGTATCGACATCTGATTATATTTGCCAGCCTTCTTATTGTTCCTTCGGAGCAGTTTGGCAATCGCATTATCGGTGGAGAACCTACTGCCATTGAACGCCATCCTTATCAAGTATCATTGCGTGACAGGCGCCTTAGACATTTGTGTGGTGGAACAATCATCACAACACGTACTGTGCTGACAGCGGCTCATTGTGTTGAAGGATTATCTGCAGGAGCCGTTACAGTGGTTGCAGGTAGTTCAGTACTAGCACCAGCTGAAACACCACGTAAACTCACAAGAATACTCGTCCATCCACAGTACGATTCCATAACTTTGAATTGGGATGCCGCCCTTCTCTTTGTCGCTACAGTGTTATCTTGGACACCGACAATTCAACCAATTCCACTGGCTTTTGAAGAAGCAGCTGCTGGACGAAATGCATCAATAACAGGATGGGGATTCACCCAGCAAGGTGGACCTGGGAGCATGCAATTGAGACTTGTTTACGTATCAATTGTAGATAGGCCAACCTGTGTCAGCAACTACGCGCCGGCTTTAGTTACACCCATTATGATTTGTGCGGGTGTTCCCGGAGGAGGAAAGGGTCCCTGCCATGGTGACTCCGGTGGTCCGCTTGTTATTGATGGACAAGCCTATGGAATCATGTCATGGGGACAAGGGTGTGCTCGACCAAACAAACCAGGGGTATACACAAATGTGGCGAGTATTCGTTCTTGGGTAATGAATAACTCTGTTTGAATAAATATTGATGGGTAAAATGGGTTTTTTTTAGATACTTGTGTTGGCCATTTTATTTAGTGTAAACCTCCACTTCGTTAGCAAGTAGAAAGACTTCAACTTGACTTGAGACTTGAACTGCTGACTAAGTAGCAGAAACAACGCGCCATATTGGAATTAAGTTCATCCATGTGACTGTAAATTGTTAAGGACTTGGTCAAGTGCCTACTGCAGGAACAGGTTTTTTTTTGACCTCACCATGCTCGGCTAGTATAACACAGAGTAGGTGAATGACTAGACGTTAAGCTAAACAACGCATCCGACCTCAAGATAAAAGCGTACAGGGTAGGCATACAGAGATCAGATCGTGTCACGCATTGCATAAAGTGCGCCAGCTACATACATAAGATTGTCGAACTGGCGTCGAATAATAAATTCGAAAGGGTCCTCCCAGCGTGAGTATGCCAAATTTGATGGATGCTACACCATCAGTTCATTGTAAAGGAGTCATGGTAGCGTCGGACAGAGTAAATATTTACGGCTACCGACATACAAAGTGAACCAGAATGCAGCCAACATTTAAAAACGAATCGAGATCGTTACCATCATGCAGGTTACAAACCACCTGCACAAAGTCGATTGGAATCACATGTTAGCTACAAGTTAACTAACCAACTCAAAACCATTAAGCACTTATGAGCATTCTACTTCTATCTTCCAAGCAGAGGCTTATACTATCGAGAATCAAGCGAAACCTCGGAAGATCGTACATTTGTATATGTTAATGTCAGATAGCCGAGCAGCACCCAAAGCTGTTAGGTCCTTTAACTTTAGGTCTAACTGGATCTTCCTACAGATCCTCCTGCAGCTTGCTGAACCCAATCATACAGGCATATATGGCCTGCGCTTAATCTGCATTTTCGAGCCTAAATCGTTTCTAAGTTTTAAATAGTGGTCAAGCATTTTCTGAAGACACAAGCGCCGTCACTTAAGCCTCTGTCCAACAACTTTTACTCTCATCTTCGCGTTGTGCAACCTGGGAGACTAGTACCTTTAGTTGGAGTAAGCCTACCCAATCCCTGTAGTAATTTATAAGCGGCTACAGACAAGGGGGGATAGCGGCGGTGGATAAATTTTATGTACCGATCGATGGCGATGTCCACGGTTCAATTTCAGCTACTTGACGCACACCTCCTTTTAAATACATTTCGAGATATTCGGAGCTTAGCTCTAAAGGGAGACCACCAAGAGCCGCAGATACGGACGGATCTGGTTAAACGACCGTGTGGACGATCCCAGCAAACTTTTTAAGGACAACTCATATTTGCTTTCACATGGATTGATACAAATATCCCTTAACAGAGTACGAGCTTCCGAACAAATCGCGGGCTTTCAGAATGCTAAAAGTCATATTTTACTGCAATCCAAGAAATGCGATGCGGTGGGCCGGGGAAAAGTCGAAAAAAACCACGCTTACTTCGATGCGGATTTGCTATTCGAGGAAGGCTGATCAAGACTAATATCAAAACTATAAGCCTGATTTGCGTTCATGCCCCTACAGCGGATAATGATGACAGTTTCAAACCTAAATCCTATGGACTTCTAGAGAGAACATATGCTCAGTACCCCAGCCATGACACCAAATTTATGCTAGGAGGTCTTAACGCAAGGTTGGGTAAGAAAGGGCAATGGATTCAGGTATTAAGAATTTGTAACTGGGCGTAACCTTTAAGTAGCGAGCACGCGGTTCACACATCTAAACTTTCATAAAGGGACCAAATGGATCACATTTCGATCAAACCTAAGCTCTACTCCAGCACTCTGGATGTCAGAGCTTTCTAGGAGCCAACATCAACTCAGATCAATACTTTGTTATAGTCAGGAATGCGGATATAATAGTCATAATGATCAAGTAAGACCATCAAAATCCGACGTTGAAAAGCTGCAATTGCAAGAGAAAGTTAGAATCTTTGCCGATCACGTTCTCTTCAAGTTTTCTCAAAATCCTTGCTCACGTACACGAGTCGCAGTACACCAAGGGCAATGTTGTCAAATAACCTGCTTCTTAAGTAAATGATTTCAAGGCGGCTCAAGGAGCCAAACAATAAACATATAAGGAACCGTTGCATCAAAAGGCAAGAAGCTCTACAAGCAGAAAAGAAGGGAAGAGCACATGTATCCTTAAAAGTAAAAGAAAGAGCACGATAAGAGCTCGTTCGAGGAAATTGTGAGATGTTCCTGCAGGAATGATGTTTGAAAGTTTTATCAGAGAATAAAATGAATGAGCGTTAACCCTGGCGATACCTAGAGCGGAAACTTTATTTATTTTTTTTTTTTTTTAAAGTCGGAGCAGAGCACTCAGACAAAGTCCATTGTACTCCTTGTAAAGTTCCTTTAAATGAAATCTTTCAGTCTTACGAAGAAAGATGTGTAAGCTCTTCAGTGATAGTTGCCTACAGTACCAGCACCCACCACGTCAGAGCCAAGTGCCTGCAGCCTGATGCGAGCGTAAGCCGGACATGCACAGAGATTGTGCTGCGCGGTGTCGCCATCACTTTCGAAGCAAGCATCACAGGATGTTGCGTAACTTATATCCAACACATTTAAGTGCTTTCGCGTAGTGCTTTCGTAGTTTCTCGATGGCCTAGAGAGATGAATACCTCTTTGCCGAAGTCTAGTCCTTTTCCGCCTTCTTACCAAAACGGTAGTTCACCAATCCGATGTTCGACAAGAGGGAGAGTCACGTCGGATTACTGAAAGAACTAAGAAAGGATAATCTTCTCTATCCTTGCTTGACGGAGTCGATAAGACACTGATAGTGTTCCTAAGGCAAATGCTAAGCAGATGTTACTTTGCAAATTTCCATATCTTATGAGTATACACGGGTTCCCTCCTTCGACACGATCCGATTTGTAAGTAGGCGTACATTAATAAAAATTTCAACTTCTATTAAAGCGCTTTGCAATGTTTTAATTTTTAGTGCAATCTCGCTAAGTATGTGCTACAAAACTCTCTTCACCGATTGAACCAATCTTTCCCAGCAACTGCCAATTTGGATGGACAGTCGAACGACCATTCGATGCCACTCGACGAAAACTCGACTTTGACAGCTTCGTTATCCAAAATATCACCACTCAACAATTCTCGTTTTGTTCCGATTACTGGAGTTTCATGTACACGATATACAGGAATCAGAAGAGACTTCCAGAAATTTTGAGATGAACTGCTCGCATCGTCATGCATGTAAAGAAGCTATTAACCTCTTCTCTCACCGCCATCTAACAGTGATGTACCATATACCGGGCCAAAATAGTAGAGACCCATGTATGTAAAAGAAGTTGTAAGATGGTCATCTGGAAGCTGTCCTATCACTGGCGGTAGAGGCTTAGTAATGCGAATTCAGAATATTTGCAATCGTTTTCTGTTATTTTAACGCCCGAGCGTAAACTTGACACTCAAAAACTTTCTGAGGCGACGTTCTTTTGGAAGAATAATGGAACGTCTGGCAGTAAATAGTCGTGGCGGCATCGATTCGTCCATATACCCTCAGCAGAACGGCATAATCAATGTACGTTGTCAGTTTGAATAAGCGACTACCCTTATCTACTGCTAAATATTAGTTCAGACGGGTAATTTCCGTCTTGTTTAGCAGCTTAGCTCTCCACTTTCTATTTGCTTACGTGAAAAGGCATTTTAAAATCGAAACGTTTCATAATACTTAGTAAATCTAGACACACCAATAACATTGTTACTCACTGTTCTTGAATATAACACAAACTTTGGTCGCACCTCATCCTCACACACAAAGTGTATATCTGGTTACGGGGGTCAATCCGAAGAAGAAATCCTGATCCTCTTATCCATTTGCCCTCAAAATTGAGTTTCGAAGGATATCATGCTCGAGTCTCATCGTCAGTTGGATTAGTTTTGTGGGAATGCAACTCCACTAGCTAACCTTGCTGCTTTTCAGAATCTCAAAAATCCGATATGCCACAAATTATTTATAACGACGCGGCTCTGATCTAATCTAGTTGATGTCGTTTTTTGTGTCGGTCCAAAAAATTCAGTTTCTAAATGGTTATTCACGGCTGTCCACAATGCCATTACATAGCCTAATCCCCAGGATTGCCGCAGACAATTCCAGTCTTGGAATTGATATAAGTTTCTTAGAGGCACACTCGGTTTGGTCACAGATAAACGATACTCGCATACTTCCATCAAATTCGAATCGGAGGAATGAAATTGCATTAAGCGCCTCTTCACTGGCATTGACAAAAGTGTGAAGGATGAAGTCCTTTACGAATATCAGTTGAGAATCATGACATCTTGACATTTTAAATCGAGATAGTGACGTATGTTCGTTTTTCCATTGCTTTCATCACTTGAAAATGGCCTCCGGATTCGGCATCATCCTATTTCGCTTGTTAAGGTTTTGCACACCGAAATGAGGAAGATGCCAAGTCTTTGCTATGTGGTTATTTACTTCAGCTGTTGTTAATTTTTTAGCATACCCTTTTTAAGGCAGCGCTTGATAATGTTTTTATATGTTTCGATTTCTTCAGGTTCCTTTTGTAACTTACTTTCTAGAATCCATAGTCTTCGTTTCGCCATGTTATAACTATTTGCAACTTAAGGGCCGTTCCACCTTTTAGCTGTAGTCAGTAACGTGTTCAGAGCTCTTTTGTCGGCAGAGGAGACCAGCTGCTTTATCGGCTTTCTGACGCGAAATAGTCTTCCACATCTCAATCGTGATTACAGTGGCTACTGTAAGGAATAACTTCATCCCTTGGCTCTGCTATGCCTTCCGTTAAAGTTTTTTCGTATACGACCCATCCAAGTCTGGTTTCAACTACAGCGGGCTTGAGAGTGCGTAACGGGGCACTGAAATGCCGAGAAGTACGAGAGTGGGTAAATAATCCCTGAAAATTGAAATAAGGAACACTCTTTTCGGCAACAAATCCTTTTATTTTTCAAGATAATCTTCTTTTAGCTCGACACACTTCGTCCAACGTTTCATCAATTTTTTGTTGCCCTCCAAATTATACGATTTCTGGGGGCCCTTAAATTAGGGTTTTTTTTTTTCATCGATAACTTCTCCATTCGACTCAAATCTCTCACCGCCTAGACATTTCTTCATGTTTGGAAACCGGAAATAGTCATAGGGGGCTAAATCTGGCGAATATGCTGAATGAGGAAGCCATTCCGACTGCGGACTTGAGCGCAGGTGCATTGTCCTGACGAAAGATAATTTATTCTTTGCCAAATGTGGTCGTTTTCCCATCACATCGGCGTCGAATCTATCCAACAGCTCCGCATAAGAGGCGCTGCTGATCGTTTTACCATTTTCAAGGTAATCGATGTGAATGACATTTCATTCCAAAAAAACTGTGGTCATAACCTTGTTGGCCGACAGACACACCTTGGCTTTTTTCGGCTTCGATTCACCGGGAGAAATCCATTTTCTCGACTATTCCTTGGTCTCTTTGGTATTGTGCTGATTCCACGTTTCGTTAATGGTTACAAAAAGGAGCAAAAACTTATTCGGATTGAACATTGTCAAACACTCCTTTGAAGTTGTCAAAAGCCGTTCAAATATTTATGCAAAACTTAAATAACCGGTCCATGTGATAAGCCTCTTCAAGTTTCCGTTTTGTTATTTGGTTTTTCTGTGTTCTATTTTTCACAGCTCACACGTTATTCGTGACATGTGTCAAACTCAAACATACTTAGTTAGCATTGCCATTACATTATGAAAAGACTTACATCCGAACAATGCTTACAAACTATTGAATTTTATTATCAAAATTCGTGCTCTGTGAAGAATGTTTTTCGCGCACTTCGATCATTTTACGGTCGTCATAATCGACCTACTGAGTGACAAAATTTTGTACCAATTTCACGCTATTGAATATCCAGCCACCTACCCATATGAGTAGAGTGCGTACAGATGAAAATATTGCTGCTGTATCTGCCAGTGTTAATGAAGACCGTGATTTGTCGATTTGTTGCAGTTCCCAACAATTGGGATTGTGTTACTCGACTATGTGGAAGATTTTACGCAAGAATTTTTGACCAAAACCTTACAAATAACAGCTCGTACAAGAAGCAAGAAGAGTATCGACCTGCCACAACAACGAATCTCATTTCTGGTTCAATGAGTATGTTAATGAACAAAACTGCCGTATTTGGTCCGATGATGATTAGTAACCTCAGGCAATACAAGAGCTGGCAATGCACCCGGAAAAATGCACTGTTTGGTGTGATTTATGGGCCGGTGGAATCATTAGCCGGTATTATACCAAAGATGACCGTAAGAACAACGTTACCGTCAATGATGCTCGCTATCGTTCAATGACTTCGAATTTTTTTTTGACCAAAATGCCAAGGTGAACCTGGTCGACATATGGTTTCAGCAAGACAGCACTACATGCCACACAGCACTCAATTCGATTGACCAATTGAAAAATGATTTCGGTGAGCAATGAGAACAATGCAATGTTATGAAAATTCTTATAGAAGTCTGCAAATGTCTATCACAACAAAACTATTTGACAGATCTGTCTGAAAATTTGGGTGCGTTCTTTTAAAATATGCTTCTTGACAAACAAATTGTTGTTTGAGGTGGTAGCGCCATCTGTTTTATTTTATTATTTATTTTCAGGAACTTATTGACTTACCTCGATAAGTATCTAAATTATGTCACAAGAGCTGTAATTCGTTTGTATTAATTGTTTGAGATGGTAGATTATTATATCTCTCGTATACTTTTCAGCACCCTCCACGTCTTCACTTATTTATGCATCCAAACTGCAGCTACGTTTTTTTAACCCATAAAAACGCAAATTATTGGCCAGATCAGGGCTTAAAATGGTAACTGAGGAGCCTTGATAAGACTATGTTATCACCATAGATCCGAACAAGCATTGCATGAAACAAAATTTTGGCTTTGAAATGAGGGTGACAGCTAAGTAATAGTCTTGAACATCCGACATCGACTGTGGCTGGTTCTAGTATTTTTGTTGACGTTGCGGGCCCTTGTAGGAAAGGATGATGCATCTTAGAACAACCGTCCAGTCCGCACCTGTTTCGTAATCTGCATAAAAAAAGATTATTACCGTACTTTAGGCAGAAACAGCCCATTCGATTACTTTTAACAAAGTCCCACCTCGCTGGGACATTTAGTTTTGCGAAGGCATCGCATTTGGCAACTGTCTGCTGCTTCTTGTCACAGTGGCTTCATTTGTTTCCAACAAAAGATTCTTGCCCAGATACACTAGTCGGCATAAATATTTTGACGAAAACTTTTTCTGACTATTGAAGCTAGCTTAGCTTAGTACCGTTAAGTAACGGTGCAAAAATTATGCGCTAAACAAAGAATCTGTTTTTAGCTTTATGCATGCCAAATTTTATATTGTCTACTTTTTGCATTTTCTTTCTGCTGATAAGAATGCATGGAGACAAGAAATGTTTGCGTGGCATACTATAGGTATTTTGACGAAAGCTTTTTGTAAATACGCTTGCACTTTTGAGCACACTAGAGCCGAACAACTTTTGTATTTAAGTTTAACTTATATTACATGTTGATAAAAAAATAAAAATTAATTAAACCATAGGTAAAACGGCAGAGTTGAGTTTGGTTACTAGTTCTTCGATGGTAGCAAAGTTTAACGCTGGAACGGCAGTAAAAGACATTGCAAAAGAGTTTAATGTGTCGCGTCGAACTGTGCGACATAGCGACATCAGTAACTTAATGAGATCAGGTGCTAAGCGCAAAACAACGCCCAATCAATACCGAGTCCTTCTACGGGAATTCAAAAAAAAAAAAAAATATTTTTCTGAAGCCTCAATCTGCTGCAGATCAGGGGATTTGACGGCCATGAACCCAATTAATGAGCGCACTGTCCGACGACGTTTAAAGGAAAGTGACTCTAGGACAATTAAAGTTAAGGACGTGCCGTATACTATATCTAAGGCAAACAAACTTGAAAGACTGGCCTTTGGAAAGGAACACCTGCACAAGCCAAAGGAGTTCTGAAGAAACGTTTTATGCACAGATGAAAGCTTCTTTGAGTATAACTCATCAAAAAACACATTTTTTGAAAGATTGCCAAAAGTAGTAAGGCAAAAGAAACGACCCGTTTGTCAAAAAGTAAGCCATGGAGGAGGCTCTGTCATGTTCTGGGGATGTGTTGAGTATAATGGGCTGGGTGACTTGGTTCCTGTCACCGGCTCGATGAACCAACATAAATATTTGAGCACCCTTAATGAAAATACCTTTACTTCTGCAAATAGGCTTATTGGGGAATCATTAATCCCGCAACAGAATAATGCCCACTGCCAAAAAGCCCAAATGATTACCAAAGTTTTGAAGGATGTTGGTGTTGAAACTTTGGACTGGCCACCTCAAAGTCCAGATTTAAATATTATAGAAAACGTCTGGTCTCTTTTGAAACGCAAAAGAACAGTTTCGCCTAATATGGTAAAGGGTTTTCCAATAAGGACTAAACAACTTTGAATTTAATTTGTGAACGCACTCTTTCACTAATCATCAAACTGTCACTGTCAATTTATTCAGTAAACTCAACATTTTCATCATAGTAAAGTACACTAACGAGCAACGTTAACAAGCGTTAACTCCAATTTTCGGTCGTAATTCTCGCCCTAGTAGACAGGCAATAACAAGTTTAATGCAAAAATTTGAGTATACATATTTGTTGTGTGATGTTGCCGTGTCAGTGAGTCAACGGGTTGGTCGAAGTGTCGAAAATATTGCTGAGTTCAGACGTCCGTACCAAACGATCCAAATCAGTCAATTCCACGGCGTTCTCAAGAATTGGGCATTATGGCGTATTTTGCGTAAGGATCTTGGTTTACACCCACACAAGATTAAGCTGACTCAAGAATTGAAGCCGATGGACCATTTGAAGCGACGTACGTTCTCCGATTGGGTTCTGGAGAAGATGCGCCGAGATGATGAATTTCATCGCAAAATCATCTTCAGTGACGAAGCTAATTTTTGGCTCAATGGGTTCGTCAATAAGCAAAATATGCGTTATTGGTCGGGTGAAAACCCACATGTGCTTCATGAATCACCACTTCATCCACAAAAAATAACTGTTTGGTGCGGTTTGCATGCCGGCGGCGTTATTGGGCCATATTTTTTCGTCGACGATAACGATCTTCACGTTACTGTGAATGGTCAGCGTTATCGCGCCATGATCACCGATTATTTTTGATCCGAATTGGAAGATATAGACTTGGACGACATGTGGTTTCAACAGGATGGTGCCACAAGCCACACAGCACACGTTCCAAACGATTTATTGAAGAGTAAGTATGGTGAGCGTGTTATCTCAAGACATGGGCCAGTCGATTGGTCGCCTCGTTCGTGCGATTTAACGTCGCTTGACTATTTTCTGTAGGGCTACGTTAAGTCATTGGCTTATGCCAACACGCCGACGACGTTGGAAGAACTCAGAGCCAACATTGAATGCGAAATAGCGGCCGTTTCGGCCGAAATGTGTGAACGGGTCGTTGAAAATTGGGTCCAACGAATCGACCGCTGCAAACGTGCCCGCGGTGGCCGTATGAGCGAAGTCAAGTTCCATTTATAAATGTTTTGATTGTACTTTAAGCCAATAATCAAGTTTTTGAAATATCTCGAATGGTTTGCCTCTTATTTAAAAAAAAAATTGTCAAGTCGTTATTGGAAAACCCGATATAACCAGAAAGAAGACAATTTCTGAGGTCACTTCTCTTTGGAAGAGATATCTCCAGAGATTCTTTAAAATTTAGTGGATTCAGTGCCAAGATGCCTTTAATAAGTTATTGATGCCAAGGAGGATATACATTTTCGCTAACATCTTCTTCATTTTTTATTTTTTGGTAAGTTTAAGAATTATTTTTTTAATATTATATTCTTGTCAAAATACTTATGCCAACACATGTAATTACTAATTAATTTATATGCTTTTACTTTTGTATTAGAAGAATTCTTTACACGGTTCTGCACGAGCTTTCTTAGGACCCGACTTCTATTCTACATGTGCTGGTGAAGTCAATGACATCCAACAGACAAATCTTGCTACCTCAGTCACACATTCAGCAAAATTCCTGATTGTCGCATATGGGACATTACTGATGCTCCATCGAGTCCATTCCAGGTGCTTGTTCATGAGCAGTTTACTTATTAATTCGTCGACTGGTGTTGGGTTTACAGGGTGTTTATGCAAACCGCTAGCCTCTAAAAATGTCGACCAGATCTAACAAAGGATACCAGCATTTCAAGTTTCAATTCCGATATAAGGTATTTAATTGGCTTCGCAACAATCATTTGGGTCGACAAAATCTGAACTACAAGGCTTCCATTACCACAACATGCCGTGCTTTATGTTCTATAGACTTTTTTAAGCTAAAGAGATTCTCTACTTTTGAGTAATTAAACATCGCAGTAGATTCTCGGAATGTCATGGAATACATTGGTCTTCCTGGAAATAGCGGTAAATTCTGTAATTTACGATCATTTTCATGGCTAACGTTTTCATACTGCTGAGAAGTACGACTTAATAGAAAAATCGGAAGACTGTGGAGCCATTAGCTGTTGGCTATACGCCTGTGGTGAGCTAAATGGTGCTAAGAATGTTGCCGCTGCATGTTTAATAGTTGTGCTGTTGTTCTTACAGTAGAATATGCAGTTCGAATGGAGTGTGCTACATTGTGGAGATTGTGTACGAGTTGTTATTTGACAATGCCACGTTGCTATATACGACAGGTGCACTGACTGCAGTTGAATAAAACAAGTTAACATTCGTTGTTGGCACAAAGTTGTGATGGCAGCTGTAGTCGTCGTTGCTAATGGCTAATAGTTGCTATAGACGATAATTGTACAGTGTTTTTAATTATTTTTTATTTTTTAGTTAAGAGATCAACTTATGAACTTGTCATACCATGTCTGCAAAAAAGGCCTTATTTTTTAGTGTTCTACGTCTTCTAGTTGAATTATTGAAAAAACTTTGCGCATGTTTACGCTTTTTTAAGATTTTGCTTCTTAAATAAACCAAGGTCTTACTAGGTGGAGTGAAAAGTAACCTCTTTGACCGCCAGAATGCGCTGCTACTGCAAAAAAGGTTATGGTGTCTTGAAGTCCGTTAATATTTAGGCAGATGATTGTTGTTGACGTGTTTGGCATCATGTTGAGTATGGACCGAAATGATTTTTGTTCTCTCATAAAACATTATTTTTTGAGAGGCAAAACGGCGAAGGAAAAATTGGATAAATATTATGGGGCTAATGCTCCGTCAGATTCATATTAGTTTCGAGGGTTTCGTGGTGGCCGCAACTCCACTACCGATCAAGTCCACAGCGGCAGGCCATCCGATGCGATTACAGAGGATAATGTCAAAAAAACACATGAAATGGTGTTGACTGACCGGAAAGTGAAGGTGCGCGAGCTAGCGGATACCACAAAGATTAGTACTGAGCGCACATGCTATATTTTGGGCAATATTCTGCATATGAAAAAGTTATCCTGTTGCTGGGTGCCATGCATACTCACTCCTGACCAAAAACAAGAACGAGAGAGCACTTCGAAAGAGTGTTTGGACGTGTCAAGAGGACTATCTTGAATAAAATAAAAAAACATTTAAAAAAATTTTTTTTCATTCCCAATGTGGTTACTTTTCACCCCATCTGGTAGCTTGGAAACACGTGTTTTTTTTGACAAAATATGAATTTCTTTAATTTCTTTCAACTTCAGGTTCAACTGATATTCTTAGTACATGGCGAATCTTGTTTGATGTTTTGAGGCAATTCTAGCCCATGAAAGGAAAAATCCATAAAAGTAGAAAATCAGAAAAAATTTTTAGAAAATCGAACTAAATATGTCGAGCACTTGTGTCGCAACTTTTTATTTTTGAATACAATCCCCTTTCAACTCGATACACTTTTCCTAGTGGTACGGCAATTTTTTTAACCTCTCCGTAAAGTACGACTTTTGTTGGCCTGCAAAACATTCCCCCGCGGCGGCGATGACTTTCTCGTTCGACACGTACTTCTTTTCGGCGAGCGATCTTTTAAGGTTTGGGAACAAAAAGAAGTCGCAGGGAGACAAACCCTGAGTATACGGAGGGTGGGGGAGCAATTCGACCAATTTAACTGTGGCGACTGCGGCTTGTTAGCCGGTGCGTTATCGTGGTGGAAGAGAACTTTTTTCTTCCCCAAATATAGCCGTCTTTTCTTCAAATTAGCCCTATAAATCGACACAGTATGCACCTGTAATTGTTTTTTGCTTCTCCAAATAGTCAACGTGGATCACACCTCGAGCGTTCCAAAATACGGCGGCCATTACCTTTCCGCCGAATGCAAAGTCTTGGTCTTCTTTGGAGCACGTTTACCGGGTAAAACCCAGTATTTCGATTGTTCTTTGGTCTCTGGTGTGTACCAATTAATCCATGAAACGACACAGAAACATTGTTCAATTGAGATGCCTGTCTCCAATACGAGATCTATGATTTTGTCCATGATTTTCTCTGTGATAACCGTTTTTGGGCTACTTGTGCGCGGTTCATCAAAAACCGACGTGCGACCACGGTAAAACTTTGCGAACCAATGGTAAACGGTTGTAAAGAAAGGTGAATGGGTCCCATGCACATCATCGAAAATGGGCTTGATTTCCTCGCAGGTTTTGCCTATCAAAAACAAGAATCGGATGACGGAGCGATACTGCTCTTTTTCCATGGTCGCAAAAAACATTAACACGATGTTTTGAAATGGGTGCCAAAACAAAAATAAACTAATTTTGACAGAAGGGCTAGAAGAGGTTATACTAAATGATGGTACATACATTTTGTCTCTGTAACGCCATCTATCTTCCAATAATCCTGGTTCTCATCAAACAGCCCTCGTATAACCTGAATTAAGGGAGCAGATCTAATTTTTTGGCAGATTTTAAGAACATGTGGATAAAATGTTGTAGTGAAGAAGATAGAATTCTTGCTAATATTGGCTGAATACTTCAATTGGAACTGAGAACTACTCAAGTAACACTTGTAAAAAAAAACTGGTAGTCCTAGAAAAGATTTTGTTGATCCTTTGCAAACAAAAATAAGCCATTCGACTGAAGAGTTAACTTTTGCTGCTTGAAAGAGCTTACGATCTTGTGTGCAGTAAGAAACAGTGAAAGTTCTGAAAGACATTACCACAAACTCTCCTGAAAGAGGTGCTTGATATAGAACAGCAAACAAAGACAAGCTCTTTCTATGTTCGTAGGAGCTAAACTCACCAGACTTGGTGTCTTACAACGTAATAAAAGCAAATGATAAGTCAAGGTTTCCATCACATAAAATAAATCCAAAATCTGTGTCACAGATTCTGTTGCTGCAATTAAATTGCAAGGTTTGCTTAATCACACAGTCAAACGCTTACTAACATAGATGCTCAAAAGGAAGTTTTCGAAGTTCAAAAAGCAGACATTTTGAAAAATCTGGAGCTTATATGCGGCATGGATGGTTCCGGGCAATTGGAGTACAAGCAACTTTTATCTGATCCAAATTCCGAAGACTCTATTATCTTCTTAGAATTGCTAGTACCCATAGGATTAATTTCGAACGCGCTAGGACATCAGCAGTTCATAACTTGGAAAGACCCTCATCCAAACGATACTGCCCACCAGTAAAGTTTTTGTTTCAGCATGAAACAACAGAGTTGGCAATGATGATGGTAGAAATAATGCTACAGCCAGTTATACTAGGTGGAGTGAAAAGTAACCTCTTTGACCGCCAAAATGCACTGCTACTGCAAAAAAGGTTATGGTGCCTTGAAGACCGTTTCATATTTAGGCAGATGCTCTGTAAGATTACACCGTCAAATATTGGTTTCGAGAGTTTCGTGGTGGCCGCAACTCCACTACCGATCAAGTCCGCAGCGGCAGGCCCTCCGATGCGGTTACAGAAGACAATGTCAAAAAAATACATGAAATGGTGTTGGCTGACCGGAAAGTGAAGGTGCGCGAGCTAGCAGATACCACAAAGAATAGTACTGAGCCATATTTTGGGCAATATTCTGCATATGGAAAAGTTATCCTGCCGTTATCCTGGGTGCCACGCATACTTACTTCTGACCAAAACACGAAAGCGAGAGCACTTCGAAAGAGTGCGGAATCGGGCGGACTTTTAGCGTCGAATGGTAACTGTTGATGAAACTTGGATCCACTATTACACACCAGAGAACAGAATGAGTGCCCGGCAATGGACTGAAGCTGGCATGAGTGCTCCGAGCGACCGAGTAAGGCTCGATGGGTCGGAAAGGTTATGGCGTCGGTTTTCTGTAATTGTCATGGCATACTCTTCGTGGACTACCTCGAAAAAGGAAAAACCATCAACAGCGACTATTACTGTGCATTATTGGAGTGATTGAAGGCCGAAATCGCTGCAAAACGGCCTCACATGAAGCGAAAAAAATTTTTGTTTTTGCAAGACAATGCACCGGCACACAAGAGCATCGCAACCAATTGCTGTCACATCCACCGTATTCGCCCGATTTGGCTCCCTCGGACTATTATCTCTTCCCAAACCTCAAAAGATGGCTCATCAATAAAAAAATTCAGCTCATGCGAGGAAATCATCGACGCCACGGAGGAGTATTTTGCAGACCTTCCAGAAAATTACTTTTCGGACGGAATCAAGAAGTTGGAAAATCGCTGGAATAAGTGTATCAAACTTAAAGGGGACTATATTGAATAAAATAAAAAACAATTAAAAAAAAAAATTCTTTTTCATTCCCAAGGGGTTACTTTTCACCCCATCTAGTATACAGCATAGATAACATTGAAATACATGTTGCAATTGCAATGTTATTTACAATGGTAGATGGAAAGATGTGTAATAACATCATAGATACCAACCAAAATGTTTTGTTTGCGGGCTCATATCAAAGGATTTCAATAACGGGAATTCGGATTAACGGTGCTTCATACCTGGGTACCATTTTTTAATTGTTGTTGCTTCTTAGTTATAAAATACCTCTGATGAAATGGCAAATTCGAAACAAAGAAGAAGAAAAAAAAAATTTTTTTTTTTTTCAGCGGAAAGAAAGAAAGATATTTATGGTAAACTTATTTTCAAATCAACTATGGGCTGGTAGTAGATAAATGTAATGACGGAAATACTGCTAGGCGTCTCTTAGCGATCTGGACCTATCAGCTAGAATAACCGGTTTAGATAATGAATTGATAAAAAGGTTTAAAACAGTGTTGCAAACCATATCCAGTAGACATATCCACTAAAACCTGTTTGTGCAAAGTTCAGTTGGTACCCAGTTCATAAAATTTTAATTTATGGCCCTGCCATTATAAAGGGTGAGCCAATATATGGTATGGGTGTTGGCTATCAACTACTGTCATTTATTGAATTCAATGTCGTTGATCTTTTTGAGATACTCGTATGTTATACAATCTTAAGCAATTTTAGTCATGGAGTCGTTTACCACGCAACAACTTCTTATTACGAAAATGCGCGATCTTTAAAAGTAACATTTCGTAAAATTCGTGAATTTTTCGCTCAACATAATCGCCTTACTGAATCCGGATTTCGTGCAATTGTGAAGCGTTTTGAATAAACTGGTTGCGTATCGAGTTAAACTCCATATCAGCATGCTCGGCCAGCACGTAAACGCCAAAACATCACCTCTGTGAGCGAAAGTGTTCAAAACCGGCCAGGCACCTGGCTACACGTAAACACGTTTAGTGTTGCTAGAACTTCGTTTATAACCATTAGTAACCAGAGCAGAGGAGAAAAAACGCCACTCTGTGTGTTTCTCTATGCACGAATTTGACTAAATAACTGTTTCCTAGTGCTACCTGAATATTTCTTGTTCAAGACTATCCATTGGTTAATAAATTCCTTAATGGCCAGCTCGATCAGAGATTTGTGAATCTTCCCATAGAGGTAGGCGTGCTGTGATTTGGATAGCGATGGTTCTTCTAGAATGCTTCGCGTGTGGATGTCTATGACTTGTCTATGTCTTGTGACCGCGTTTACCTACTTTCGGTATAAATATCACTAGGGTGCGTCGTTGTTCAGTACTAAACAGCTTCTGAAGATTAATGCTCGCTAAGGTGTTGTTAAATCTTGCGTTCTTTGTAGCATGACAGGTAGTATGCCGTCAGGGCACGTAGACTTAAAAGGGAGAAAATGTTAATAGCCCAGGAAATCTTTCTGATTGAATTTGATATTACTGTGGGATGTAGGTTGTATTTGCCGAGACCAGGTTTCGTGCTGATATAACCACATCCGGGAAAGTGTGTTTTCATGAGGAGATCCAAGATCTCCAAAAAGGATTTTGTCCATCCTTCGTCTGACCTTCTTAGAATAAAAGGGCTGGAATGATCCTTGCACCGAATTTTGCTAAACCTGGTGAAGTCCTTCAGGGCTTCTATTGTATGGCAACAGTCTATACAGGCCATCCAGTGTTTTTTTTTCCTACGTTTAACTTGGCACGAGGCTTTGTTTGCAACGTCCACTGCCTTCTCAAAAGTCTTTACCTTTACAGGACCAAAAATCACCCAAAGAAATTTCCTCTCAAAGCAGCTTAATGTTCCCTCATCCATTTTTGATAAAGTCCATACCCCTGCGCCATAGAGCAGGTCTGGGATGATTAAGGTCTTATATAGGGTCACTTTGTGAGTCGAGAGAGGGGTTTGCTAGTCCATTATCTTCTTAGCCCAAAGAATCAGTAATTGGCATTTTTTCTAAGATCTGCGGTAGTGTGAATATTTGGTTCTGGCCTAAAGCGACATTGATACGAACCAATCAGGTTGTTGACGAATGGCTTCAGGCCTCAGGAAGATATCATCTTATAGGCGATGTTAAAAAGACTAATGACTCTGTAGATCAGAGGGTCTCCTTCTTGAGGATCTGACAAACAATGCTGATATTTTACAGAGTTGGTTTATGCTTACTACCAAGTCATCGCCTGCCGCCTTGAGAAGATCGGCAGTCAGGCTAGCTTTATTTGACGTCAGCTTACATATGGCTATCTTTATGTCAACCATGCCAGGTTGACAGAATTGTTGGTCTACATGGTCCAGGTTGAAAGGTTCATTCTGCCTAATAGCAGTATTTGGTTCATCATCGACGTTATATTGTTTTTTAGAATGCTCTTTCCAAATCCTCAGCATCAAATACGACTCTTCTACTATGTATGTTACTTTGTTCAGGCTTTGGTTCGGGGTTTGTGTCGTGGCATGTTTTTTTTTAATTTTGGCAAAACTTTCGAATCTCATTCTTTAAATACCATCTCCTCATTTCCTAAACCACGTGCTTTTTATGCTTCTTCTTTTTCTTCCTGAGAAGCCGGTGTTCGTGTCTCCTCAGCAGCTTAAGTCCTTCTATTCAGCGCCGTTTTGTATGCATCCTACTTAGCTGCATATGCTTGCCGACACTCGTCGTCAAACCAGGGGGTTTGCTGTGGTGGCCGAGTGAAACCCAGCACATCAGAGATGTCCTCTTTGATGCCCTTTGGCAATGTCGCCACTGGTCTTCGATAATTACTGATGGCGGCATAGGTCCTTAAGAAATTAAGGGAGACTCGATCGGTAAAGGATTTGATGATCTCTTCCGCTGGTAGCCGTCCAACGTGAAACTTCCTCACCGTATTCGGTTGCTTTTGCGATGTTCCGGATATCCTCAATCGTACCTTGGCTACGGAACGTTCGATCATCCATAATGCTGGAGGAGTATCTTGCGTAGATCGCAATATGGTTGATGACTGATTGACCAGGAGTTTCCCAAGTCCCCTTGTGAATATCGAGATTAGAAAACTGCCTGCTAGCTATAACAATGATTCGCCGCACCGCAAAATTGATTAGCCTGAATCCGTTATCGGAGGTGGTGTCATGCAGGCTATATCTTACAACAGTACTACTACAGATGCCCTCTTTTTCTAGCTTTGCATTAAAATCGCCGAGGATAATCTTAATATCATAGCTGGGGCATTGCTCGTAGGTCTAGTCCAGAAGCTGGTAGAAATCATCTTTGGTGTCGTCGTCTTTCTCCTCTGTGGGGGCGTGCGGCTTATATGGCTACTGTTGACAAGTTTAGCCTTAATACGGATTGTTACTAAGCGCTCGTTCAGATGGTGGAAACTCAAGACTTCTTGCCGTCGATAACAATCTCCGTAGTGCGGCCTATTCCATCGTATTTCTTGGATGGCAGTCATATCTGCTTTGCAGCAGTCCAGTGCGTTCGCTTATTATTCGACTTGACTGTTTCAAGTCAGAATATACAAGAATTGTCCACCTGCTCAACTTAACAGAAGTTTAATTCGCAATCAAATCCCAAAGTGAATGTAAGTCACGTTGACCCAGATTCAAATAATTTTTATCTAGTCTTCCATCCTAAACATGCAAATTCATTGTATCAGGTTCAAATGTATCTCCGATGGAATGTTGCTGGGTTTTGAATCTTTCCTATAACTTTTTTTTTGTTATAGCAACACACCAATTTATTATGTTGCTATATCAAGCAACACTAATGTTCCTCAACACATATGGTAGCAATTATTTAGATACTTTTTCACCACCTCAAAGGCAAAGTATTTGCAACATTTCAAAGTCACGTCTAGCTCCTTTCTGTTTATGGTGCATTCGACAAACCAACAAATATCTCCTCAAATTCAACTCACGTCACGGTGGTTGCATACGCAACCAACTTCCCATTTGACCAGAACTGCCACTCGTGCTCGAGATACATTTGTCTTGGCTTGGCCAATACGAGATTACCCAGTGCCAGTATCTACTACCTAGTGACTGTTGTTGGTGCGGCTTAAAGCACTCAAGCCTATTCAAAATTGTTTCAGTTGAAGAGCGGTAATCACTACGTGCGGACGCGAACGTGATATGCTCGTTACACCTACATAGTTTCCAATCCGTGCCAACTACTTACAGATTACTTGACTCGCACTTTTGTTTTCAATTCCAGTGATTGTTGTTGTTCGGTAGAAATTGAATTAGCATTCGCCCGTTTGAAAAAAGTGAAATTAAAAAAAAAGAAAAAAGAATCAAATTGCCAGACAAGCGTTAATGTGCTTTGTGGTGTAACCCCAAAAGATACAAACGAATCTTTTGTTCATTCAAAGGAAAGTTACTCAAAACTAATTTCTGATTTGTTGTGGTTAAATGCAATTTTAGTGCTTGCTTCTCAAATTAAAAAAAAAAAAAAAATTATTAATATTGTTTCACAATGAAATCTTTGCCGCTTTTGTGTAAATCGAGATCCCTGCTCTCGCCTGTGACCGAGATTTCACTGGTTTCACGACGCCAGCGTGCAACCGTAACGACTCCTGATTGTCCACATGTAGCAGCCACTACCATAGAAATACCACACGCCACCGAATGGGAAAATGCTCTGCCATACCATGAGATACCTGGACCGAAACCAATACCAATTCTTGGCAACACCTGGAGGTAAGTCTGCATTTTAAAACCATTACCATGGACAACAAGTACAAATATGAGTACGAGCATGAGTACGAGTATCTTGTGGTTGTATCAATCCGGAGGAACCCGTTTAATTTCCTTGACCCAATTTTGGAATGGGAATTTGAACAGCACCACCTATTTGTATCTTTCTTTTTTTGTATAGAAAAATTGATCGCATCTGTCGCCATACGTACAGGTTCTCGTATACCCGTGCGTCGTCTGTATAGTATTTAGTATATGAGTAGTGTTTTTCGAGTATAATAGGCTTCAAACCGTTGATTCAGACGCGTTAATAAAATAAAACCATCTGAGAGTGATGCAACCTATGAATAAATTAATGGCACGCACTTAAGCCGACCACAGGTGTGGAAATGCAAAGGTGCGAACTTGATCAAGATTAATAAACATAAAAAAAAAAAAGAATAAAATTTTTTACAATCGTGATGGGTATTACGTAAGCATATCCAGAATTTCGATACATATTCGGTTACATTTGGACGTAGGCAAAAAGAAAAACTGTCTGTCTCCCGTCACAAGTATTGTTGGTATTATGCACAAGGTCAGCAAAAAGAAATTCAAATGATTCAAAATCAATTGGTTAATCTTATTTACATTATTTACATACTTATAACAAACGTGTAGATTTCCCTCTTTTAACGAATCAAATGTTGGACACATTATTAAATAGAGATTACAGTCTATTGAGTCAGTTTTATGTTTATTCATAATTCCAATTAGCCCTCCGATGGTAGCTGGGAATTTTGTAAAAAAAATTTAGTAACGTGAACTTTTTGTAATAGGTAGAAACGACTTAATTTGGCACTGTCTCAAATTGATGGCCGACTTGAAAATCGTATCTTTATCTCAAAGCAAAACTGGAAATTGTAAGCCTTGACAGAGTTAAAGGAATGTCGCAGTTCACCGATTTGAGAGAACCAGATGCGAAGAACTTGGGTACGTTTGAGTATACGTACAATAAATATGTACTTAACATACCGTACGCAGCGGAATAAAATGAATACAGATTGATTGGATGGTTTGCGATACGCAGTGCATTACTACTCAACCTGTCAACTAAAAATTGAATTGTTGGGAAATCTTGCATCAGTGGTAGGTAAGAGAGTACCAGCTTTGAAATTGAATTCTTGCAATTTCTCCGAAAATAAGACTGGAGCTAGAGTAGCCACTATGATGATACAGATACAAAGGTCCATGTTATTGTATCTCGACAGAACTCTATCAATCTTCAACTCCGAGGTCCGTAATTATCGTCACTATGCAATATAATTTCCCTTTTAATTATTGTATACAAGAAGTGTTCAAAAATAGGGTGACTTTATATTAAAAAAAAAAAATTGTCCCCATCAAAGAAATCCTCGTCAGATATATCAACGCTTGTATCAGCGCTTTTTCCAATTCTCGAAGCTCTTCTCATAAGCACTTTTTTGACCGAAAAATCTCTCACAAGCAACTACGAATAAGCAGGTATTTGTTTATTCACAAATTCGGACAGTTTTTTTCTTTTGTATTGCTTTTTGAAAACGCCGCATAACTTCTAGGTAATACTCCTTATTGATCGTACAACTTTGAGATAAAAACTCCTAATGCACTACGTCATGGTAATAGAAAAAAACACTGATCAAAACTTTGAGATTTGATCGAACTTAGCGGGCTATTTTCGTTCTTGTCTCTCCTGGGTGCTTGCATTGGGGCGATTAGGCTTTGGGTTTGAAGTCATAACCATATAGACATGATTCGTTACCAGTAATGACCCTTTTGAGCAAGTCAGGATCATGATTTACGTCAGTCAAGAGCTCCTGAGCGATGCTCATGCAACGGTTCTTCTGATCAAAATTAAGAAGTTTCAGAACAAACTTTGCTGCTATCCGTCTCATGGCCAAAACATCAAAAAAAATTACATGACGCGAACCAGCCGATATGCCAATATCCTCAACAACTTCTCTTATGGTAATTTGAGGATTTTCCAAAACAATTTTCTTCACAACTTTGACGTTATCATCTTTTGTTGATGTGCTGGGGTGTCCAGAGCGAGGTTCGTCATTGGTATCTTCTCGGCCATCTTATAAGACCTTGTACAACTTGTAAACATTTTTTTTATTTAGAGCAGACTTACCGTATGCCACTGTCAATATTTCAAGTGTTTTAGAGTACTTGATTCCATATATATAAGAATTTGATATAAATTCTTTGCAGCTTTGCAATCGTCGAGCACACCAAAACACGTCTAACCTTTCTATCTGTCAAAAACAAACTAAGTACGCTATATTCTTGAAACTGTGAACTTATTTTCGGCACAGCAAAAAAAATTTCGATATTCGAATTTACGTTGCCCGCGAAATTTTAAAAGTAACACACCTCGTACATCTCGTATCTTTCCTATCTATGTTCATACCAACTTCCCGGAATTTATTTTGAAAATTAAAAATACAAGTTTATTCATCTAAATCCATATTTTCCCCTTCAAAGTAATCCCCATCGACTGCAACACACTTATGCCAGTGCTTTACCCAATCCTCGAAACATTTTTTATATTCGGTTTTCGGTATGTTCATCAGTGCTTCCTGCGATTTTTCCATTACTTCCTCTCGGCTTCTAAAACCCGTTCCCCTTAGTGGCTTTTTTTTTTAACTTGATTGAACAGAAAGAAGCCACAGGGAGCCTAATCAGGTAAATTCGGTGGCTGTTGGATGGTATTTGTTGCATTTTTCGTCAAAAAATTACAAATAATGATGGCACTGTGCAACGGTGCGTTATTATTTTGCAAAATCTACGAGTTTTCTGCCCACAATTCTGGTCTCTTTTGGCGAATTGCTTCACGCAAACGTCTCATAACGCCCAATTGATAATCTTTGTTTACTGTCTGGCCTTTTGGCTGAAGTTCATGATGCACTACACCGTTATGATTGATGAAAACCGTGAGCATTGCCTTCTTTTTTGAATTGGTCTCGGCTCATTTCGTAAATGCCATTCACTTGCCTGATGATTGGATTGCGTGTCGTGATCCTTTCGATGAATGTGGGATCGGGTTCAGACTCGCAAATCTTCTCTTTTGCGACGTCAAAACGGTCTCCTTTTTGCATGAAATTGAGGTCTTTTGGCACCAACTTTACTGCTACACGACGGAAACCCAAATTATTAAGCAAAATGTCTTGGACGAATCCATAGGCAAAGTTCACGTCCTCTGCTATCTCTCTGATGTTTTCGTCGATGTCGATGCTCTGTCACTGCGTTCATCATCACGACCACTTTTGAACCGCTGGTACCACTAGTAAGCGACCGTTTTCTTTAGAGAATTGTTGCCGAAACACTTTTCCAACATTTCCAACGCTCGCGCACTATTAAATCCGTTTTTAACGCAAAATTGAATACAAGTTCTTTGTTGAAAATTTAAATCCATTTCTAAAATTGTAAAAAATCGCAAATACATACAGAGGTAGATGTACTATTGGCTACGTAACTTTTGCAAATGTCAAGCTATGACGCCAAGATTTAGAGGGAATATCAACAATAGATAGAAAAAAAAAACTCAAATCGAAACAATGGGAGCGCCATAAGATGGTTTTTTTTTTTTTTTTTTTTTGATCAAGGTGGTATGTCTCCGGTACTTTTTGAAAAAGACTTCTACAGAAATCACGTGCAAACCTGTCGCGGCGACATCACTCGCTTTTTTCACACTTTTCTCCCACAAACCCACATTGTATTATGCTCTCAAATATCTATAGCTTGTCCAACAGTTTCTATTGTATACGAGATAAAATTCACTGATCTGTAGTTGTTACAATTTTTCGTGACGTTTTTGCTTTTATGCAGTGAAATCTCTCTACTGGGTAGGCATTTCATTTCATTGTAACATTTTATTTAAGAAAATTAAAAACAATTTGTGTATCCCATAGATACACAAGTGATCAATTACAACCGGCCGACCGCCGATTCCCTTTTTTAACCAGTTTAACTCAACTCAGTTTCGTAGAAAAAAGACTTTTTCTACAGTAATGTTCCCTAAAGATGGATTCGAATACTATCCAGGCAAGAGTGTTGAAATAATATCCAATGAATTCTAACCCTTGAAAACAGATCACCTATCCTGCATAGCTTTATAAAAATTATTGTTGTAAGTGCTAAACTAAATTCGAATTATTTTTGAATCTATGTTGCTGGGGTTTTACGTACTAAGATGGCACTTCTGTCCTGGATGGAACTGGGCTTTAACCAGTAAGTCAAATAAGTACAGTCTGTGAACAACTAAAACCAGTTGTGTAATCTAAATAAATAATATAGTGTTTATAATATTTATAAGTATTTATAAATATTAACTGTGATATTAATGCTTCTTAACAAAACCGTATTACTCCAACCAAAAAAAGAGCGGAACAAAGATGTTTGCCGCTTCTGTTTGAATCCATGCAAACGCATGGACATGACATGACATTCTGCTAATTCATGGGAATATCAGTGCACGAGGGCTGTTTAATAAATTGGCTAGAAATGACAACGCAACTTTTTTAAGTTTTGACAATTTCTTTTTTAATACAATCCTCTTTCAACTCGATACACTTTTCCCAGTGTAGCTGCAACTTTTTTAACCCCTCCGTATAGCACGACTTCCTCGTTAGACCCGTATTTCTTTCCAGAGAGCGATTTTTAAGGTTTCAGAACAAAAAGTAGTCGCAGGGAGTTAAATCCGTAGAGTACAGAGGATGGGGGAGCAATTCGAAGTGCAACTAGACCAATTTGGCTAGGGCAACTGCAGAGGTGTGCGCCGGTGTGTAATCGTCTTAAAAGAACACTTTTTTCCGCCAAATGCGGTCGTTTTTTATTGAAATCGACAAGGAATGCTCCTGCGATCGTTTTTCCATTCTCCAAATAGTCAACGTGGATCACACTTCGCGCGCACCAAAAAAACAGTGGGTTTCGACTTCTTTAGAGCACGTTCAACGGGTAAAACTCATTGTTTCGATTATTCTTCGGTATTTGGTATGTACCAATGAATCCATGTCTCATCGATGGTCACGAAACGACGCAGAAACTCCTTTAAATTTCGATAAAACAGGGCCAAGCACGTCTTTGAAGTGGTCTCACACAGCATCCATCCCGCGAACAGCTTTCTGATGCCCGAAATCTCATGAAGAATATGACTAACGCGTTCAGTTGAGATGCCTGCTATCTCAGCTAACTCACGAATTTTCACTTTTCGATTCGCCAATACGAGATCATGTAATTTGACCACGGTTTCCTATGTGGTAACCGGTTTTTAGCCACCTGGGCGTGGTTCATCAAAAACCGACGTACGGCCAGGGCGAACCAATGGTAAACGGTGGTACGGGAAGGTGAATGGATCCCATACACATCATCAAGAATGGTCTTGATTTCCTCGCAGGTCTTAACACTCGAAAACCAGAACCGGATCACGGAGCGATACTGCTTTTTTTCCATGGTCGCAAAAAACACTAACGCGATGTTTTGAAATTTGTGTCATAACAAAACTAAGCATCGGATTGTCACTACTCATTTTGGTTCAGTAGCGCCACCTAGTTTCCAATCCGGGTACTCATCAAACAGCTCTCGTATGCAAGTAGTTGCACAACTTTTGGAAAAATTGCTTCTCAGGTGTTTCGCAAAATTTTCTAAAGTTTGATTTTCTAAAAGACACATGACAGCATATTGCATCTAGCATTTCGCCTAAACGTAAAACCTAACATCGAAGGACTGGATGAAATTGCTATATAGCTGGACTCTATAGATGCTGTTATATGCGGCCCCGAAATTTAAAAAATAGATGGTTGGATCTGGACTTTTTAGGTATTTTTTAGATTTATCCGATTTAAAACCGCGACGATATAAGCAAATCAAATCGTTAAGAAATGGCTTCAGGCAATCACACAACATGACAGTTGTTTTGTTTAAAGTGCTCTTCATCAAATGGGGGGTTTAGTTGGTGTTGACGGTTGAAATATATCAGATCAGTTGCGGAATTTCTCTTTGGTCCTTGGCATCGTTTCTACTAGAGCATTTAATCTGCGTTATAAAGCGTTGCCGAGAGGTGAATGGATGCGCGATTGGAAAAAATTGTTGGCAGTCGTTCAATGTCAAATTTCTTCACAGTTTTCCTCCATTGTTATAGAGTCTAAGATATCAGACATACTGTTCATCTGAAAACATTGGTGATTGTTCAGCCAGACTCACTGATGAGCGTCTTCTGGTCCGTGTTCGAGGTGCTGGTTCGGGCTGCTTCAATTGGATGGTTACTGCTGACTTCGACCGTAGTCTTTTGATTACTATGATGACAAAAGCTGTAATAAGTAGAAACACTACTCCTCCGGTCAATGAATATTGGTTGATTGGCAGAATCTCCTGGTTTCTTGGGAGACTAATATCGTGCTGACTCTTAACAATTTGATTCGAGATGTTTGATGCTAAAACAGGATCTTCTTCTTTTTTATAGTTAAAGTTGATTAGCTGCTCCAAAATGTTTTGAATGGCACGACACTATGAATCCAGTCTTGTTATGGTTTACTTCCCGAAGAGGATCATAGTTGATCTTATATATTAGCACGGTTTATTGTCGAACCGAAGGGGATGTTTACTTTGACTTTATAAGGTAAGACCCATGTATTAGTGTGTTGCATCTTTACCCAATAACATTGTGAATGCAAAGTTCGAGTGAGGCATGATGGTGGTAACCTCTCTGTATGCTACAGAAGGTTTATTTCACAAGAGCTTGATCCTGTTGTATATTTTGGATGCTGCATTTCACACCAATACGTGTCTGAGGATCTTTGTTAACATAAAAAGAAGAACCTTCACTTAAGGGATAATAATGATCTCCCTGTATGTTGACTATTAGATAGTCTGGTGATGGAACAATATAAGTGAACTTCTAATGATGCCAAGTGGCAATAGGGAGAATCTTGTACATATGAAATTCTTCGCTGTAGAGGAGAGGTAATGTTAGTTCGTTTATGATCTTTTGCCGAGTCACTCCTGCTCTTGGCTGTAAAGTCTTGTGCAATTGCATTACTGACTCTTGATGTCGGTCTTCATTTATCATCATGTTCCTTGGTACATTGTTATGTATGCTAGATAATTCCATTTCCAACTGCTGCAGGGTCAGGTGATGTGTTGCCAATGTTATGCTGAGTAGTATAGTAAGGATGTATAAAAAGGATGCGTAGAAAGGAGGTAGAGGAGAATATTTGAAATGCAAGCTCATTATTATTCTGAATGGCCAGCCTTAAAATCATATTCATCAACATTTTTAGTTGTCCCTGTGATGACAAGTGCTCTAACATATGATTGTGGTCTGATTTTTGACTAAGTTCAATAGATGTTGCTCATTGGTTCCAATTTTGTCTATTGTTTGTTCATAATGATAAGCAAAGCGTTTATGTAATATTCTGAACAATTACTATAATTTGTGATGGTTTCGACAAAATCGAAGGGTGAACGTTTGTTTGAGTCAGATTGGTGGTGGAACAAATTTCATTCATGTACCTTAGACATTTCTTGTACAAATTGTATTCCAACCAATAGTTAGTTAAGCTGAAAAATACTACAGTCTTCCAGGAACTCACTACTAAATTCGCTCGACGCATATCCCCAAAATATTGACCTGGGTTTGTCGCGAATGGAGTTATGTTAAAGTTGCAAAAATCCAAAGAGTAGGTTTAAAACATGTATTATAAGCCACTGTTTTCCAAATAGTTCCACGTTAACCGGAATAGCAACGTGGGGCCGAGCGTTGTCATGATGGAAAATTATTGCCTCGTGTCTGGTCGCATATTCCGGGCGTTTTTCGGCTACTGCTCTCTTCAAACGGATTAATTGTGTTCGGTAGCGTTGTCCATTGATGGTTTCACCCGGTTTTAGCAGCTCATAATACAGCACACCCTTCTGATCCCACCAGAGCATTACCTTCGCGCCATGGATATTCGGCTTTGCCATTGATTTGGCCGGGTTACACATATGATTTTTTGCACTTTAGGTTGTCATAATGGATCCATTTTTCATCACCAGTAACAATCCGATGAAAAACCGTCTTTCGACGTCTCTCGGTTTGAGTTCATGTGGAACCCAATTTCCTTGCGAGCTCTTCTTGTGTTTGGCAGCAATCTTCATAGAGTAATGCTTCCAGTTCTTCATCTTCAAACTTTTTTGGCTGCCCAGGACGTTTATCGTCTTCCAAGCCAAAGTCACCGCTTTGTTCTTTGTTGTAGTTGTGTCAAATATTCTGAAGACCATCTCTGCCAAAAATCTTGAGTGATCTTTTGAGTTAGCAGATCTAATCTTGGAGCAGGTACAGCATTCAATGCTGAGCCGTTAAAAAGTGTCCTGGTGTAAAGATGAGAATTTAGAATTTAGACTTCATTGCTTTTACTGCAGCTTCCCACATGCCTTCGAAATTTTTCTGCGGCTTCTTTATTGATTTAAAAAGTTCTTGGAGTTTTTCACTCGGAATGCTCGGACAAAAAGAGAAGTATCTTGTGTCGATGGCCAGATGATGAATTGGACGTCGAGCGAAGGGTATACTTTCAGACACAAAGTTGGGCTCCAGACCTATTTCCAAGGCTACGTCTTTTCATTAGCTTACTTCGAATTGATCGATCCTGTGAATGGTATTGTGCAGACGCATTCAGAATTTTAGGCTTAAGGCTTGGGATTGAGTATGAGTACTTCAGCTTAGCTAATAATGTTTGAGACTGAATACTTGATACTCGTACACATACTCAACATTTTTGATTACTTTTCTTTTCTGACGCAACATAGCACCCATAAAAAGAATTAGTCTATTGTACATCTTCTATGATCCTTTTACTGGAATTTCTTAGTCTTTCGTGCAAGGGCTTCAGTGATAAAGTTCCTACAATACCAGTATTCACCAAATCAGCATCAATTACCTGCAGTCTGATGCGAGCGCAGGCCGGAAACTCATAGTCATAGTGCTCCATGGTGTCACCATAACTCTTACAGCACACGTCGCAGAAAATTGTATTACTTATTACTTATTAAGCACATTTAGGAGCTTACCAAAAGTGTTGTCTCCCGTGACGATACTGACAGCAGTCTACAGTCATTTCTTCTGAGGGATAGCCGGAAACTGGATTATCTCTTAGAGACGTCGGGAAGTATTATTGATAAAAAGATTGCTCACCTCTTCTTCTGACTCTAAGAATTCCAAAGATAACTAATAACTTCTGCGGCCGACTGTATTTTGTTTTCTGGAGATCGAGAATCCGCCGAAAAATGTATTTTCCTCAAACTTATCATACTCGATTTATCATTTATGCAAATAAAAGATTAATCCAAGTACATGGCTACAAGCCACAAAACTCCGTTCGGAATTTCAGTTCCCAGGTTCAAGTTCAAGTTTGCAAAAATTAACTTCAAACCAAAAATTTGCACGATTTTGAGTTTCGGTTTTGTATCTGCATCTGTACATCAGTGGTTGACGTGCATTAGCATATTGAAAAATCACTGCATACCATATGTCGATGAAACTGGAAAACATTTCATTCGGTGTTAATTGAATCAGTGTTTCTCCTAACGGAACTCGAAATTAAAGGCAAACAGTTTGTGTTGAGTCTTCCGGTGTAACATTGTTTGTACAAACAACTTCCAAAATATACTTTTTGGTTGTGAGTTTGTTTTTTTCTTTTTTTAATTGGGTTGACCTTCACATTATTGGAACTCGATGATGTCAACGGTGCGAAAATAAATTTTAAATTTACATAATCAGTCGGACATAAATGTATGAGAACCAGTCTTGTATGAAAATTATATTTTCAATAAGTTGTGTCGGTTACAAACTAAGCGAACTCTCTTTGATCTTGATACTAAAATACGAATGTGAAATTTTACAGGAATTCAGTTATGTAGCTACCACTTTAACCTCAAAAAAAATAATAAATAAATAAATAAATATTTAAAGCCTCATAAGTTGTTCAAAACTTTCCAAAGAAAACCCTTCTTCAGCAGCATCTGTAGGTAAGAAATCTAAATTTGAATCGTATTACCGTCTTAGAAGAAAGGAACTAGGCTTTGACCTGAGCGCGATAAGTACAATAATTTCAGCAAAAATTTACGTCAAATGAAATTCTTTCAAAAACGTTTGATCTCTATTAGAAGCTGCGTAAAGTCAACAATTCTCGACAATTTATTTTGTTGAGAGCTGGAAACAAAGGATGACCCCATTCTACTTGCTCCCATCTACAAATTACCCTTCAATACTCTCTTACAACCCTAGAACCGAGGAACAGCTTGGCTGAGGACTCAATATCTTTGTCATACGAGTATCCGAATACTTCTGTTACAAAATTTAAAGAAAAACAAAACCAATAGAGGCTAATGCAAGTGTGATGATTGTAATAGTCAAACGAGACAGATCTAGCTACGCAGTTGATCGAGTGTTGGTATTCATGATACATCCATTACCAATAATAGCTAGGAGCCTTAAGTAGATAAAACGCCTCTTAATTGCAGAAGGATTTTAGTAAGTAGTAGATTGATTTCCTGCTACAAAAACTGCACAGCGCAAATCACTTGTTTTTCATAAAATAGACTCCACGAGAGCTTACAACAGCAGACAATTGCGATACTACACTGCGAACTAAAAATATTCCAAAGATCAACTCGAGAAAGATGAGCAGCGAAAAACTTCAAAGCGCTACAGATTGTTGAAAAAATCAACTTCGGTTTCCAAAAGCCCTTAGATATAAAACACCAGCACGAATCTAAAGCCTCCCAACGTCGCATCTCATAATCTTTCAGCGACATTACTTAAAACAAGATTCCGATCGCAGTGACTGATAAAAGCAGATTCGACGCCACGATCTCTTTAGATTGGTAGCACGTGTTCAAGGTGAAGCAATTAGAAAGTTTCCTAAAAACCGTGAGTCATAACACAGATATATAACATAATGATGGCCGATCATTACCTCATAAGATTTCTACTAGATAGCATAAGTAGACTAGAGGAATGAATGTAAGCCTTGTGCGAAGCTCGTCGTTGTTGTAAGACATTCCAAGTAGACACAGAACTCGAATTTTGATTTCAAACAAATCCAAATTATATATGTATCTCCCATTTCTCAATTAAAAGGTCGTAAAGCTGGAGAAGCAAAATAATATTTATAAACGGTGATCCAATAGCTAGTGTGGAAGTTCTCATTTAATTAAACACACATTTATTATAAAATCTGTATAAAATTTTATTGACTAATAAAAATCGATCTATGGCAATTACGAATGCATTACAACTTTGTTTATATGATTACCATGGCTAAATTTATCCTGAGCCAATGGCCGCAATTTAAGTTTTCATCTTGTGTTTGAGATCCTGAATTATCGCTGGGTTATTGGTATAGACCTCACTCTTTAAATAACCCCACAAGAAGAAGTCTAAAGGTGTCAAATTGTTTGACCTTGTAGACCAATCAACTTGTCCTCTAACCAAAATAATCAATCTTCAAATTTCGTACGCAATAAATTGATTGATTATTGGCTTGTATAGGCGGTAGCACTATCTTGTTTAAACCAGAGATCATCTAGCCCCAAATCATTTAATCTTGGGGGAAAAAAATGTACAACATGTTGCGGTTACGTTCTCTATTCACTGTAACTGCCTCTCCAGCAGCATCTTCGAAAAAGTGCGGGCCATTGATGCCGCCAATTCATAATCCCCGCCATACAGTGACTTTTTTGACATCCAAAAATGGACTTCATCGGAAAAGATCAAATTCGATTGCAAATTGTTCTGGCGATCCAACATCCAGTTAACAAATCGTCGAAGTCGTATACGGTCCAAAGGCTTCAATTGTTGAATGAATATCAACTATTAAAATTCACCGTAAAATATCATAAGTGAGACCCAATTGTTGACTTCGGCGACGAATTGAGGTGCCTGGTTGGTTTTGAACACTTTCGCTCACAGTGATGATGTTTTGTTGTGTACGTGCTGGCCGAGCATGCTAATATGCTTCACCATTGCACGAATTCCAGACTCACTGTGGCGATTGCCACAAGATTGTATGACATTTATAAAAAAGATCAACAGCATTGAATTCAGTAAGTGAATTCATCAACACCATATGTTGTTCTTACTGTTGCCAGTGTCCTGCATATATATCGAAGAGCTAAGGTGTGCTCCGTTTTGAGTTCGAGCCCATCTAATCAAAAGGTCTATAAACTCACACACGGGTTATTTGCAATCAGTCGACAAATAGTTGGCCGATTAGTTTCTCGTCTGAAGATAGCATGTAAATGTGCTGATTACTATCTCGGAATAACTTAGGGTTGTTGCTCGACATGTTTACTAGTGGAGGGGACCATATAAATATGTAACTCGCGCGAGGTGTGATCTACGTTGACTATTTGTAGAAGGGAAAAACAATTACAGGAGCATACCGTTTCAAAGCCGACTTGAAGAAAAAATGACCACATTTGGCTCACACCTCCGCAGTCGCCACAGCCAAATTGGTCGAATTGCACTACGAATTGCTCCCCCATCTTTCGTATTTTCCGGATTTGGCTCCCTGGGTTTTTATTTTTTTCCAAACCTTAAAAGATCGTTCGCCAGAAAGAAGTACGGGCCGAAGGAGGTAGTCATCTCTGCCGCGGAGGAGTATTTTGCAGGCCAAAAAAGGTCGTCGTATACGGAGTGGTTAAAAAAGTTTCAGCAGCGCCGGGAAATAAATTGTAAAAACCTAAAATATGTTAGTTGCGTTGTCATTTCTAGTCCGGGTATTCATCAATCAGCCTTTGTAATATCATCAACTCCTAGGCAGCCAAATACGAAAAACTTAAGAAAAGAATTAAAGGAAAAATGGTTCGACAATGACTACGATGCCGCAAGAATTAAATCTTTTGCTTTCCGTGAAGCAGTACAAGAATTTGTACTCGGAAAAAAAGAAACCACATTGCATGATTATCATCGTATCGTTATCAAGTGCAGGTTTGGCAGGTGATTTTTGGAAACTCTTAAAAGCGGTAAACGGATCAAAGTACCCAATAAGTAGTTCACTTAAAGCAAATGAGCAACAAGCAAATTTAAAAAGTCACACATCTTGTATCTGTTGTATGGGTTTAGTCCCAAATCACGTTTTAAGATATGCGACGTGCTGTCCTTCCTGATATACATCTCCCGAGACCTGATTTTCTGTCTGAGCAGTAGATTTCAACGAATTCAATTCTCCACGCCTTGAAGATTTGTGGCTTTTGCACAATGCACGGCCGGCCGGATTTTACACGATCGACTATTTCACCAGTATCCTCAAACAACTTCACGGTACGATGCCCAAAGTTTCGTGTGATTTTCATTGGGCGCAATATCCGGAAGATTTCACTTTCCTTGTAGCCGTCTTTTTGCAGGTCAATTACCACAACACGAATTACGAAAGAGCTCCATTTCGTGATTGCAACTGACGTCAACAACTTTTTTAAATGCATAAATGTCAGTTTCCAAATAGCCATCAAGTGTGAGTGGATGCAGTTCGTTGGTTCTTGAGAATGAATGTGTTCATTTCGTGTATCAAAACATTTGCTCGTACTATTTAGGTAGGTATAGTATATATGCGATACCGGAAGGTTTTTTTTCAATTTCCCTGATTCTAGAGCCTCGTAGGTAATGAACTTTGGACATGCCTGGAAGCGAAAGGTTTCGGGGTGATTTCTTATGTGAATGGTATCATCTTTAAGAAACGCTCTTAACAAACGAGGAGTAGGAGGAGACTATTCTTCAAATGATTTGACTTATAAAAACCTAAGAAGGCTATTACGATTCACCCCAAGCTTAAACTGGTTTTACGAGCAGGACGAAAACAAGGAGATTAGCGTCAAACCACAATGAACCATATCAACCTAACATAAGTTTGATCAAAGGACCTGAAATACGGAAAGACCAACCTCAGCTGGTAGAGGACATTTCATCTTTTGTGTATCCTATGGACGTGTTGATGATTGATACTGAGGGCACCAAACAAATTGTAAGTAAATTCGATTGTCCTGTCCAGTTTATACTCGCGTAAAGACTTCCGTCTGAAACCATTCTAACGCTTAGTTTAGCTACATGTACCTTTAATCAACGTCTAATTCATAAATAACACCGATTCATCCGACAACGGCGTTATGTTAACAAGCTTGTTTATAGAGAACTCAACACGAATGAGAAAAAAAAACTCACTCAAAATCACTGACAATGACGCACTTCAATTGCAATTAACACGGTTTTTACTTCCAAGGTCAAGGCACACAATAAATCTGCATAAAAAAGGATTTTTCAGCATGGTACGTACATATACGAACACATTAGCCACCATCGATTACAGATTTTCGCCTTTTTAGAGGAGATCAAGAAATTAATAATAATTGACACCTCGTTTTCGTTTTCCTATTTTGGGTTACCAGTTATGGTAAGTTATCTGATGCCAATCTTTGAAAGTGATGATTGGGTTTATGGATCCATCAATGTGGGAGACAATTTAGAGAGGCATAGATTCGTAAATTGATTGTATTGGATCATATCGCTCATACCAGGTGTGGTATGGTAGCGATAAATTGCTAAACTCTATTTCTTTCTGCGGTGTTTGGTAATTCTACTGAGTAATTGCAAATTTACGTAATTGACTAATTTATTACGCAAACGTATACATTTCTTTCTGATTGTATAGATAAGTGGGCAATTTGAAAAATTTCCAAAAACAACGCAGCTTTATGTAATAGATCTGTGTAGTGTGCAGCTATTTTCTGGGTTAGAGGAGACAAGAGTTTGATTTAATAGATGAAATTGCAGACAAGTGGTTTCTTTTTTTGATTTTGTCCATCAGCACCTTCTGAATTTTTGGCATAGCACAGGCGGCACAATTCAGTAATTTAGAAGTAGGTCAACACCACGTTATAAAAGCTTTGTATGTGGTGCTTTCTACTCTTGGTTACTCTAGGTGATGACTGTACTCGTAGTAGTTGGAACCATATCTGAATGCCCCCGCATACGCCAGGTTCTTTCTGTTCTTATGCCTTCAGTGTGCATTTTACCCATAATGGCCAGTATATGTCCATTGTTTGAAACGCGTACAATCCATCATCAAATCTTCTCCCTCAGGTCCTGTCGGAGCAGACGAGTACCCTTCATACCATGCACGAGAAAATACCATCCCCATCATTGTTTGTCAGTCTGATTTTTACGGCATTTTTGAAAGATTCAAACAGAATTGTAAGCCGCAATTGTGGAAAAAAAAATCATTCCTCAGAAATAGCAACATTTACATCGAATTCAAACGAATGACTTCTCGTTTGTGGACTGTTAAAATCTCTTCGAAAAATGCAAGGAAAGGATGTACTCATTATGCTGGATTCCTAAAACTTGAAGTGCGAAAGAAAAGTTTGTAGGACATCACATACATACATCTTAATCTACTTTGGCAAAGCTATGAATATCACTTGTGCTACTCCTTACAATAAAAGCACGCAATAACCTCATGTGCTATGCACTGCCGCGCGAATGTATTACGCTTTGACATTTATGTTGTATTCAAATACAGAATTAGTTGACAATGAGCAATTAAGCGATCCCCACCATGCAGAACTCGAAATTATTATTACTGCTGATTTGACAAATTTCCAGTCTGCTGCCTGTCATCATTTTCCTCGTCATCCTGCACCACGGCTGCGAAAAATTCAATGCTTGGCTAAACGTCTGATACAAAACTAGGTCCACTAGGGATGTCGCAAGAAGTGGCCTGCCCGGTATTGCTCGTTCGATCGAGAATATCACTACTATGGCCGAGGACATCCGAAAGAATCAATAAACATTGACAAGATAACGATGCACACATTTTGGCACCGGCAGACTTTCCATGCGTTGAGCGAAAGACCTAAAGATGTGCCCAAATAAAATGAAAACTATTCACCAATTGCTACCTGCTGATCGACAGATTAGGTTAACTTACTCCCATGCTGAGTTACAGCCTGGTGTAAGAAGAGGATGATTTTAAATCCAAAACCATAATGTGAATAAGGAAAATGAACAGAGAGCCATTGCATATTCTCAAAGTGTCTGTTTGGTGTAGCATTTGCAGTGAAAAAATTATTGGCCTTATTTTTTTGAGGACGCTAATGGCACCACCGTTACCGTAATAGGTGAGCGCTACAGACCATACTTTCTTTACAGCTTTTTGAAACCTCGAATTTACCACAACAAACCACAAACTTTCCAAGTCTGGAAAGTCAACATTGATGAAGAAATCACTGATTTGGAAGCAGATATTCAAAAAAATTCAAAATACCGTGCAATACGAGCACAAATGTGCATTAACTCAGGAGGTGAGTCTTTGATTTTTTCAACTTAATGTAATCAATCGCTCAATGGCAAACAACAAACACACCACCGTGTGGCGCTAGCATTGTTCCGATTTGAGTTCTGTTCTTTTTGTTAAATTGGTAAATCTGTTGTTGACATTCCCTTTAAATGTTTGCGTCACCGCTTGACATTTGCAAAAGTTACGTAGCCAAAAGTACATCTACCTCTGTATGTGTTGGCGATTTTTTACAATTTTAGAAATGGATTTAAATTTGCAACAACGAACTTGTATTCAATTTTGCGTTAAAAACGGATTTAATAGTGAGTGAACGTTGGAAATGTTGGAAAAGTGTTTCGGCAACGATTCCCTAAAGAAAACGGTCGCTTACCAGTGGTACCAGCGGTTCAAAAGTGGTCGTGAGTCAATCGAAGATGATGAACGCAGTGGCAGACCATTGACATCGAAAACCGACGAAAACATCAGAGAGATAGCGGAGGACTTGAACATTGCCTATGGATCCTTCCAAGACATTGTGGTTAATGATTTGGGTTTCGTCGTGTAGCAGCAAAGTTGGTGCCAAAAGACCCCAATTTCATGCAAAAAAGAGAGCGTGTTGACGTCGCAAAAGAGATTATTTGCAAGGCTGAATCCGATTCCACATTCATCAAAAGGATCACGACAAATCCAGACATCAGGCAAGTGAATGGCGTTCACAAAATGAGCCAAGGCCAAAAAAACCACGTCGTTTTCAGTAAAAAAGGAAGGCAATGCTCACGGTTTTCATGGATTACAACGGTGTAGTGCTTCATGAATTTTTGCCAAATTCCAGACAGTAAACAAAGAGTATTATTTGGGGGTTTTGAGACGTTTGCATGAAGCAATTCGCCGAACGAAACCAAAATTGTAGGCAGAAAACTCATAGATTTTGCACCATGATAACGCACCGTTGCACAGTGCCATCATTATTCCATCCAACAGCCACCAAATTCACCTGATTTGGCTCCCTGTGACTTCTTTCTGTTCAACAGAGCTAAAAAAAACACTACGGGAACGCGTTTCAGCAGCCGAGAGGAAGTAATGAAAAAATCGCTGGAAGCACTGAAGGACATACCGAAAACCGAATATAAAAAATGTTTCAAGGATTGTATCAAGCGCTGCCATAAGTGTGTTGCAGTCGATGGGGATTACTTTGAAGGGGACAATATATGTAGATTTAGATGAATGAACTTGTATTTATAATATAATTTAACCATTTTTAATGGTAAATTTGACGATATACAATCACAACGAGAACGGCCTCGGCTTCAGAAATAAAGGTGCGCTGGGTTGGCAGAAAGAAGAGACAAGGGATACGAATACTAGTGTTGAGGAAAATATACTTGTGAAGGGATGCGCATTCAATGAGACATGAAAAGAATCAATGAATGTGGAGAAAGTCGGCTGCATCTCTGCGTTACCCAAAGATGTTTAAGAGATACGAACACGATGACTGGCGCACTCTAGGAGGGGGCAAATAGGCGAATGTTGTTTTTTTTTATAATTAGCGTGCGCACAGGAATTTTAAGAGGTTCACACAAAGTGCAGGCAAAAGGAAGTTAGAGAGGGAAAAAATAGAGATACCGATGTGCGTTGGTTTTGAATGTTTGTGAGTTATACTGACTAGGAAATAAAGAGCTTGGCATAGCATTCCATAAGTTAAGCGAGTTGTACGGCTTAGGAAAGAATCAGGATATTTCAGAATATGTCCGAAGGTGGGCTTGAGGGTTTACTGATGAGCATTCATAGCAAGACGGGTATTACGGCTAAAATTTTGAAGGGGCGTATTGCTACTGATAATTTCGGTGGAACATTGGTGGTGAAAATAGGGATACAATAAGGTGAGACAGGAAACGTAATATTGGTATCACCTGTGCAAGATCCAAATCCATTAGAACAACGTCTTACAAAACCTAACACAGAGTTAGCTTTAATAATAATAATCTCATCCATATATTTATAACGAGGTCGGGAAGAGATTGAATGAAGGAGATTGGTTGGTAATGGAGAAGGTAGAGTCGGGGAGGAGATTAGTTACCCTTATGTGAAAACGTAATGGATTGGTATTTAGCGATATGACACCAACGAGCTTGACATTAAAATCAAGGAACTCATCCTGATTCTCAATCAGGCTATGGCTGCTTAGAAACATTTGCGAAAAACTTTTCAACCTAGCAAAAAGCACAATTAAAGTGATTGACTGGGACTCATACAAAGAATCCCTCAAAATATATAAAAAAAAACAACTGAGGAAGACAAACCGACAATCCTGGAGGCCATTCTGTGACAAAATCACAGAAACCTCTAAGGCATCGCGGCTAAGAAAAATTCTCTCTACAACTCCTATGACACCTAGTTGTTTGAAAAAATTGCGATGGCTCTTGGACAACCTCAAGTGATGAATCACTCAACCTGCTACTAGACACTCTTTCCAAATAGCTACCTATTCGCTGCCAATAATAAGCCAAACTACTAAACCGTGTCCAAAATTCATGATCTGATTACAGAAGACAAACTGCTCTGGGTGCTACATAGCTTCAAACCGTACAAGTCTATTGGTCTGAACGGTATAATAACTGCCGAGCTACAATAGTCCTCAGATATTATCCTGCCTACGCTAGAGAATATCATGAGGAGCTGTGAAGAACTGATCCACATTCCACTGCCGTGGAGAGAAGTGAATGAAGTTTCCATTCCCAAAGCCAGAAGATGCTCTCCTGTTATCCCAAAGGACCTCAGCATTATAAGTCTATCTTATTTACTTCTAAAAACTCTAGAATGACTGATTGATACCTATATACCTATATTGATGCACGACCTTACATACTTACGGTAAAGGAATGTCCGTGGAAACGGCTCTACATTTACTGGCTAGCCACATCGAATAATCCCTACATTAAAGAGAGTACACATTAGTCGCGTTCCTGGTTCCTGATGCCTTTAAACAATCAAATCTGCGCTGTCAACTCTGAAGGTACATGACTCACTTGGTAAGTTGATCAGTCATATACTAAATAGTTTGGTCAACTCCAAACTGGGTGCGGCTTCTGCTAAAAGATGTACCAGCAGAGGTACGTCGCAAGGCGGTGTTCTTTCTCCCCTTTGCTGGAACTTAGTGGCTAATAAACTGCTGATATACCTGGAAGCGGGTGGAAGCAGGGCGATTGCCTATACGGATGACGTTGCTATAGCCATCTCAGATAAACATCTTCATACCCATTGCGCAGAGCGTTGTAGATTGGGGGTAAACCCCTATACTACTAATCTTGTCCTCTTTTCTAAGGAAATATAAAATTACAATTATAGACCCTCCCTCAATAATTGGTACCAGCTAAGTGTTTTCCGATACAGCAAAATATTCTTACATTTAAAAAAGAGTCATGAAAGCTACACTAGCTTTATTCTCTTGCAAAAAAGCCATTGGGAACAAATGGGGCCTTCAACCTCGAATTACTCACTTGGTATACTATATACTCGGTCATAAGACCAACACTTGCCTACGGGGTTGTTGTTTGATGAACGGCTTAAGACTATACAGTCAACTGGAGCAAACTAAGCAGAGTCCAAAGAATAGCATGTCTGTGCATAAACGGAGCCTTGCATTCTCCTCCCTCTGCGACATGAAATATTCTGCTTCACTTGACACCCCTCGACACCTTCAGCAAGCAAGTAGCTGCGACTGCAGCTATTCGCCTTAGATAAACTACACAGTTGACAAATAACTTATTTGGCCGCGCTAATATTCATAATGTATTAGGAACACCATACCTAAACTTCGGTTTGACTGAGTCTTTTATATGAGCTTTCCCTCTAGTTCCTTCTAGGAGGAAGATGCTTTCATGGAGGACAAGTCAATCCACTTTTACGCAGATGAATCTAAAACCGATAGCGGGGTTGGTGGCGGTGTTTTCTCAGATAAACCTCTCCTTCCGTCTTCAAAATCACTGAAGCGTGTTCCAGGCGGAAATGTTTTCGATTAAAGAAGCTCTGTCCTAGCTGAAGAAAAACGTGATATCAACTAAGGATATCCACATCTTTTCGGATAGTCAGGCCACTATCAAGTCCCTGGACTCAGTCTAATTTATTTTCAAAACTTCCTTTGAATGCCGATCACCTCTTGCGGAGATGGGAGAGAAATTCAACCCTCACCTTTGTTTCGTGTCAGGCCACAGAGACATTACAGTCAATTGGAGGACCGACGAACTCGCCAAAATTGGAACCACTCTACCTATTCTACCGAAAAAGGGTATAATATATTAGATATACCAATCACTAGATGCAAATCATTATTAAAGCTGAATGCTAATAAAAGAACAGACCTTAGGTGGACTGTTGGACCAACATGTCTACCGACCAAACAGATCTGGCCAAATCTGGATCTTAACCGCTCTAAGAGTCTGATCCTTTTAAACAGGAAACATCTCAGCGCCATCATAGTTGTCATCACTGGACGCTGTTTAAAGCCAAGCTCGCTAGTAGTCATTTATAGACTTCTGCAGAAGCTGTATGGAGGAGATAACCCTCCACCTACTCCGTATATGCCCAGATCTCTCCCAATCGATCTAAACAATATATGCACTAACAGTCTCCGACGCTTCGTCGAAAGCTCAAATTAGTTCCAAGATTAGGAGGATCTAAGATCCACGTGGCACCATAATAGGCCAGAAGGCCTAAGTGGCTTGGTTTTTTTAAGCAGCCACTCCTACCTAACCTTACCTAACCTAACCTTAGAAGATTGCCTTTTGGAGATAGAAAATGATTAAAGAGCGTACCTGCCTGTGAGATAGTGTCAGCGGCTCGAATGACATTTAGTTAAAATCTGGTAATTCTAGTGCTATTTTGGTCCTTTTTATTGCAAATTACTCCTGTCGGTGTTTGACAAGCCAGAGTAGAGCTATTCTGATCGTTTGCTTTCTTCGTAGAATATGGTATTTGTTCTTTTTTTTACTTCAAGCCAGCTTGATTTTTCGCTGGCTGCCTCTAGTTTCACACGCTAAATTGGTTGAAGTCTAATAAACATAATTTAAACATTGGTCCTACAAATTTTCAACTCTTGTGAAATAAAATTTTTTTTCTTCATTACTACCGGTTCATGAAATGACTTTGTCATTTAAATAATCTTAGAGAAAATTGAGTTAGTATAGAAAGTGATTTTCCAACTTTGAACCACATCTTCCCGGTACTAAAATATCAGTTACATTGCCACACATCAAAAAGAGTACTAAAACTAAAACAAAAAAAAAAACGGGACCGATTATGTATGATTTCTTCATTCTAGTACTTGAGTTTAAATATTGTATAAATGAAAGGCCATCAAAAATGTTTAACACTAATGCTATCTAAAAGATACAAGATGCAAACAAAAAATGTCGTAACTTTCAACAAGAGACCTCTGGAGTTCAAGATATCCAGTTATCGTAAAGGTGATTACCTTTATTCTGGTCAACTTGATCTTTGACACGCCAACTAAGTTAATAGTTGGATTTGTTTTTTTAAAGTAGAAAGTCACACTATCTTAAAAAAAAAGTTGATCTGGTCTTCAAGACCGAAATCAGAAACTAACGCTTATCGTCGTAATTAAGATGTCTCAGAGACCTGATGAACAAACAAAGCGATAAAGAAATGAATTAGCACGGAAAACTAAATTGATGCTGAAAATTTGGAAAAACAATATCTGCAGATTGTAAAACGACGTACACGATCCAAATTTCGTCATCATTCAGAAGAGAAAGACAATGAAAGGCAAGATATTTCTACCCGAAACTAGCCGAAATGGGTGCGATCGATGGGTTACGTCAAGAACTTCTTGATAAAGGGAACTGGTAAATAGTATTCTCAAATTGTTTTTGATATTTGAAAATTCTGTTTGAATTTAGGATAAATTAATCCGAAAATGGTTAAAAAAAAAACAGGTTAAGCCTGACCGGATAAGCTTGAACGCTTTGAAAAAAAATGTGTGGTATGTGTGAATGAAAAAAGTTACAGAACTTTAGGCTAAATTACTATTATTGGCCCGGGTCTACCCCGAACAAATTTATTAAGCTTATTTACAAGCAAAAACTTAAATCTAGGGTTAAAGACTAACAAGGTAGGTAGGTAAAAGGGGTGGTTGGAAAGACCAGCCCAAGTGATGGCACGTGGATCTGTAATCATCTTACCAGTGAAACCAATTTGAGCTTATGTTGAAGCGTAGGAGACTGTTAACGTCTATATTCTTTAGATTATTTAAGTTGATGTATAGGGTTTTCCAATAGGGACTTGATAACTTTGAATTTAATTTGTAAACGTACTCTTTCACAAATCATCAAACTGTCAATGTCAATTTATTCAGTAAACTCAACATTTTCATCATGGTAAAGTACACTAACGAGCAACGTCTGCAAATTATAAAAATTTTCTACAGATATTCGGAGTTAGTGACTACAACTTTAAGACTTTTCGGTCGTAATTATCGCCCTAGTAGACAGGCAATAACAAGTTTAGTGAAAAATTTGAGTCTACATATTCGTTGTGTGATGTTGCCGTGTCAGTGAGGCAACGGGTTGGTCAAAGTGTCGAAAATATCGCTGCCGTTCAGACGTCCGTAGCAAACGATATAAATCAGTCAATTCCATGGCGTTCTCAAGAATTGGGCATCGCTCAGACCACATTATGGCGTATTTTGCGTAAGGATCTTGGTTTACACCCATACAAGATCATTGGGTTGGGTTCTGGAGAAGATGCGCCAAGATGATGAATTTCATCGCAAAATCATCTTCAGTGACGAAGCTCATTTATGGCTCAATGGGTTCGCCAATAAGCAAAATATGCGTTATTGGTCGGGTGAAAACCCACATGTGCTTTATGAATCACCACCTCATCCACAAAAAATAACTGTTTGGTGCGGGTTTGCATGCCGGCGGCGTTATTGGGCCATATTTTTTCGTCGACGATAACGATCGTCACGTTACTGTGAATGATCAGCGTTATCGCGCCATGATCACCGATTATTTTTGGCGCGTATTGGAAGATATGAACTTGGACGACATGTGGTTTCAGCAGGATGGTGCCACAAGCCACACAGCACACGCTACAATCGATTTATTGAAGAGTAAGTATGGCGAGCGTGTTATCTCAAGATATGGGCAAGTCGATGGCCGCCTCGTTCGTACGATTTAACGCCGCTTGACTATTTTCTGTGGGGCTACGTTAAGTCATTGGTTTATGCCAACACGCCGACGATGTTGGAAGAGCTCAGAGCCAACATTAAACGCGAAATAGCGGCCGTTTCGACCGAAATGTGTGGCTGAGTCGTTGAAAATTGGGTCCAACGAATCGACCGCTGCAAACATGCCCGCGGTGGCCATATGAAAGAAGTCGAGTTCCATTCATAAATGTTTTGATTGTACTTGAAGCCAATAATAAAGTTTTTGAAATATCTCAAATGGTTTGCCTTTTATTTAAAAAAAAAGTTGTCAAGTCATTATCAGAAAACCCTATAGAAGAAGGCTCCTAGATGGAGTTTCTTGCCTCCATGATCATTATCTCCATGATCATTCTCACAAAATGATCTCCATGATTATTGCTTTGCCTTTCTAGCTCCTTTTTATATATTATGAGGGATTCTTTGTATGAGTCTCCCAATCAGTCACTTTCTAAGCAGCCCCAGTGCTTACGTCCACCAGTGCAGCTTTTTCTTGTATCTAGGTTGAATAAGAAGGCAGGAAGCAGCCATAGCCTGATTGAGAACTAGGGTGAATTCCTTGACTTTCAGGTCAAGTTCGTTGATGTCAGGCGGGGGACTTGAGAGCTCAGAGGATAGTGTTTCTGGCAGTATTCCAGAAACGTTGTCGGACACAAGAATGATATCTATCGGCTTATTGTTATAAAAGTGCGCTCATTGCCAATGTTGCAAGCAATGAGATTAGTAAATACTTATAATATAATCAAAAAGTGACTTGCCTCTATCTTTGATTGGCGTTAGCGTCGCACCTGATGATGAGGCAGGTTTTTAGTCTTCCAGCTTCCAGTACCACCCTTTTTAAATAATCACTAGAGAGATGAATCACATGGTCATGGCAAAGATATGCCGATGCCAGCCAGTAGCAGCCTTTGGCAGCCTCTAGTCTGGCAACGGTTAAGTCTGATTCGTTGAGGTTAGGAAGTAAAAATGCATTTAGATAGTTCTGTCGGCGTCTAAATACCCCAACGAATGGTATTTAATAAGCCGAAGTAGAGCTATTCTTATCGTATGCTTTCTTCGTAGGATATTTGGTTTTTTTTTACACAAAAAACAATAAATCGAGTAGAGGCTGTAGCGTCCTTGAGCTATATCAAAATATGTATACAGTCCGGGAGCTGGAAAGTATCGGCAGCTCCATATGCTCCCATACTCGAGTGCCAACCTCTACTTTTATAATGATAAGAAACTCGCATTTGTATTTTCAGCGATAGTCTAGCTGCGCTAAGAACCTTACTAAATCCTCTTACGATTTCCAAGCTAGTTTGAGATATCGAATTAAAGTCGCCGATGATCTTAGCAGACAAGGCTCTGAGGAGAGTTTTTCAGAATCAGAACCTGAGTAAAGACTATCTGTGTCCTGGAATAAGGCTTCCTTTGACGATTGGGTTTCATATAAGCATATCTGCAGATGGCATGACTATTCAAATTGCTGACAGAGCAATCGGATACTTTATGACGTCACTAAGAGGTCAGCGGCCTTCCTGTTGTCCCTCAGTAGAAAAGACTACACGCTGCTAATTGGCGTCGTGATGGGGCACTACACTTTTGCTTAACGCCTTAATGTATTGGTCATAAGTGGTACAACACCCTGAGATACTTGTTATGAAAGTAATGACGACACCGCGGAACCTCTGTGAATGCTCGGCTTACGCTCGCATCAGGCTGCAAGTACTCGGTGTTGACGTTCTGTGGTGCTGGTTCTGTAGGCACTTTATCACAGTGCCCACTCATCTTTCTTTGAAATATTGAGAAATTCCTTTAAAAGGAACTCACAACGAGTTCTGAGTTATCCGTTTTGACAGAAAAAAAAATCTAAAGCTTCTAACAAAACTGAAGTCAGCTGTACTTTTTAGTATAATTAAACCTTGCGATACTTTGTACACTATGTAAGACCCAAAACTTTTATCGAAAGTTAGTTCACATACACCAGTTTTCAATACAATGGTATGCCACGCCACACGCAAGACTGACTTTAACCCATATCAACGAAGAAGATCAGCCAACCGACTTTCTTCAGGTTTCGCCTTGAAGCCAATTATATGATAGTTAGGTGTGAAACCAAGTGAATGAATTCAATTTATGTACGAGTATGTTATCGTCTCCTCTTTCTTCTTTTGCTTTTCTTTCTGTTCACATAGTATACGTATGTACATTAGCGCCGACAATTGGAAACACATGTATCCGAATCCGATGCATCCAGCAGTGTCAATGCCAGCGATGTTAATTCAATATTTGAATTTATAATGATAGAGATAAATATACACATGTACGAGTGTACACTTAATAACATCATTAAAATCATAATCACCTCACCGGAGGCATTGATGTGAGAAACATTACTTGGCCTAGTAGGCTTTAAAGTCAAATAAAGAAACAATGCCAGACTTGGTCACCATCCACACTTTGTCCATCCACAGCAGTTAACTTTTCTCATTAAAAAAAAACAAAAAAAATATTAAACATTGTAAACAGACTCACAAACTTATTGACATAGCAGTGAATACTCATTAAACGTAAGCCATTCGCCTGTCAACTTAATAGCCAAATAAAGCTGATTTATGAGGCTTCAACTGGTTTGAGAAAAAAAAAAAAAAAACACTAAACATCTGTACGACATGGGAGTATTGCCGATGAAACACTTCAACCATAAGGTGTCGGAAGCTTGTAGAAATATTTGAACAAGTTCAATTTGCTCAAGTTATGGTAAGGGCCTTATTGAAGGTGACTAGACCGTCAGGGAGTGTACTCGTATACAAGATATAAATAAATATTAACAGAGACTTGCTCTTCAGATTCTAACACTTGACAGACTTGTTTTTCATTAATGAGCCAAGATGACATTGTGATCACGTAGTACAGTAGCTAATCTCTGAAGGCAATGTCGGCATAAGGAAACAAACAAAAGTTGTCGGCAAGGTGGTGGTCCTATCGTATTTATTTTAAGTGGCGCTACAATTCAGGATGGACTAAGGTCTCTGACAAAAGCTTTGTCCTTTAAGCACTATCTTGCTCAATCGCCTCCAGTTGAGCATATCAATTTTTCTAGTTCAGCACCGCGGCCTGAGGTGATATCTTTCTTTAACAAGTCGTTCTTTCGGAATAGATTCGAAGGCATTCCGTATCAGACCAGCGATCATTATTCACTCAACATGTCCTTTCTTTACATACAGTGCTTCTGGCCTGGTCAATACTGTTGTATAGCCCATACAGTTCGTTGTTTTGTTCTCTTTTCTAAATTCAGTTTATGCAGACCGGACCGTAGGTCACGAGACTAATTCTTCTCATGGGCAACCAGGTGCATGTTCATCAACTTTGCATAAAGTTCATGCTTCGGTGTGAACTTGTACCGTAGGACTGCTTTCCTCGTTGCACCAATGTTTCAGCTGTTTTCTTAAACCTCCATCTAAATGCGGAGCCCAGTTGTGACCTGCTTGTCGAAAGCATTTTTTTTTTTTATAATACCGCGATCGCGGTATTATCACCAAGGTGATATGAATACCCTTTTACTGGCTTTTTCTCCTGACCGCGGGCGGGTGGTGTAATAGTTTGAAACTCAGGTGTATTAGGTTTCGATATTTTCCCAGAGGTGGTTGTCAAACTGGACGGGACGAGTCAGTGCATCCTCAAGCAGTGGGTCTTAGTACGTGCTAGTTGTTAGTTCGTTACATTTAGCCTAGCCAGCAACCACTCCAACGTCAGTTTATGCCTTCATGTCAGAGTTGACGCCGACGGGATTTTCGTATAACTACATACAAATTCTATGAAAAGACTTTTTCACAGAATTGCCTCGTACGGGATTCGAACCCACGACCCTCTGCTTGAGGAGTCTATGCATATACTACTACACCACGGCCCCCCTAATGCACAAGGTGGGGTGAAAAGTAACCTCCTTGAGCGCCAGAATGCACTGCTACTGCAAAAAAGGTTATGGTGCCTTGAAGTCCGTTTCATATTTAGGCAGAACTGCCAAATTTCAGTGCGATACTGTTCTTAGTTTTGTTTTGACTGCTGATTGTTGTTGACGTGTTTGGCATTATTTTGACTATCGACAAAAACGATTTTCGTTCTCTCATAAAACATTATTTTTTGAGAAGCAAACCGGCGAAGAAAACAAAAGAAAAGTTGAATAAATATTATGGGGCTAATGCTCTGTCAGATTACACCATCAAATATTGGTATCGAGAGTTTCGCGGTGGCCGCAACTCCACTACCGATCAGGTCCGCAGCGGCAGGCCCGCCGATGCGGTTACAGAGGACAATGTCAAAAAAATACATGAAATGGTGTTGGCTGACTGGAAAGTGAAGGTGCGCGAGCCAGCAGACACCATAAAAATTAGTACTGAGCGTACACGCCATATTTTGGGCAATATTCTGCATATGAAGAAGTTATCCTGCCGTTATCCTGGGTGCCGCGCATACTCACTCCTGACCAAAAACACGAACGCGAGAGCACGAAAACGTCGATTGGTTACTGTTGATGAAACTTGAATCCATTATTACACACCAGACAACAGAATGAGTGCTCGGCAATGGAGTGTAGCCGGCACGAGTGCTCCGAAGCGGCCGAGGGAGACTCGATGGGTCGGAAAGGCTATGGCGTCGGTTTTCTGGCATTTTCATGGCATACTCTTCGTGGACTACCTCGAAAAAGGAAAAACCATCAACAGCGAGTATAACTGTGCATTATTGGAGTGATTGAAGGCCGAAATCGCTGCAAAACGGCCTCACATGAAGCGAAAAAAATTTTTTGTTTTTCCAAGACTATGCACCGGCGCACAAGAGTATCGTAACCATGGCTAAAATCAATGACTTACGGCTCCAATTGCTGTCGCATCTACCGTATTCACCCGATTTGGCTCCCTCGGACTATTATCTCTTCCCAAACCTCGAAAGATGGCTCATCAATAAAAATTCAGCTCACGCGAGTAAATCATCGACGCCACGGAGGAGTATTTTGTAGACCTTCCGGAAAATTACTTTTCGGACGGGATCAAGAAGTTGGAAAATCGCTGGAATAAGTGTATCAAACTAAAAGGAGACTAAATTGAATAAAATAAAAAAAACATTTAAAAAAAATTTTTTTTTTTCATTCCCAAGGAAGTTACTTTTCACCGTACCTAGTAGTTGGTGTCCCAAAATTTATGCAAGAATTTTTGTGAATAACAGCATAAGGTTATATGTCCTCCACGGCTTTGCTGGCCTAAGTCTACCTCTAACACTGAATCCTCATTCAAATAAGTGCTACTTTTGCCGTAGATAACAATTGCTGAAGTAGATGTCGCAGTTTTTCATCCTGTTTTTGTCCGGTCCATCCCATCTCATTTCTTAGATCACGGTTATATCTGCTTTGCAGCAGTCCAGAGCCTCCACCAGTTCTTCGGCTTTACGTGGCCTGTTAAGGGATCGAACATTATACGTGCAGATCCAAAGTTCGTTGTTCTTGTTCCGTTTGCACGGGTTGTCAACAGTATATGTTGCTTCTTAACTCCATATTTTTTCCATGGCCGGGCAGTTACCCCGGAGACACAATACCCTAGGGCAAGGGGTCGGTCAGACCAGCCAGCAACCCATTCGGGGATGTGAGCGCTGCCGTTTGTCCATTAAGGGCTCAACCGTCACCACCTCTCTTCCAAAACCCTGACTTAGTCTCGGAAATCCTTACCAGCCTGAGCTCCAGATATATTTGGTGCGTAGAAAAGTTGCAACACTGGGGGATACCAGTGTTCTCAGTGCCTACCTTATTTCCAAGGCATCCAATCATCTCTTCAGCCAGGACAGGACGTTTTTAATCCACGTGGAACACGCTGCAATAATTTGGAAGGCGGAAGGAGAGGCATAGATTAAGTTTATCTGAGATAATTCCAAGATTCGAATTCTTATCAAACCAATGTTAGGGCATAGGGTGGTCGATGTTCTCTGGAAGCATTCTTAGTGTGTTCATTAAGAATATTCACGTGGCCAAATACTTTATTTGTTAACTGTGTAGTCGATGCGATAACTTCTACTTGCCTGTTGTAGATCTAGTCTAGTGACCGCGTTGTTTAAGGCCGTCCACCAGACAACCACCCCGTAGGTGATTGTCGGTCTCATAATCAATGGGTGAAGCGAGGTTGAATGCACCATTTGTATGACTGATAAACTCACCAAGTAAGTCATGTAACTTCAGAACTCACAGGAAGGACCTTTTCTCTTGTAATCAGACCATGAATTTTAGTCATTTAAGTCCTTTTTTGGTTGCTACTGGCCGCGAATAGGGAGTTACCTTGAAAGTGATTGTCCAGTTGCAGGTTGAGTGATTCAACACTTGCGGTCGTCCGAGAGCCTTCGGTCTTTTTCAAACATCTAAGCATCATACGATTGGTTGATAGAGAGATCAATAGTCGCAATGCTTCAGAGGTTTCTGTTATTATTCACAGAATGACCACGAATATTGTCGCTTTGCCTTCCTCAGTTCCTTTTAATATATTTTGAAGGATTCCTTCTAATAGTCAAAGTCAGTAACTTTTCTTGTTCTTTTAGCTTGATTGAAAAATTTCCTGCAAACGTTGCCAAGCAGTCCCAGTGCTGATGTCCACCAGTGCGGCCTTTTTTGCCTCTATGAATAAGAAGTAGGAAGTTCAGTTGAGGGTATTTTTTAAAGCATTCGCCTATATTTTGGCCAATCAGTTTTTCGATAATTCCAAAATGCTAGTTGGCGGGGATTAGCATCATTCAGACCAAATCGGATGTAGCAGTAATCTGAAAAAGTATGTTCAGATGATACCATCATGTTCGTTACCATTTGATTGATATCTATTGTAGCACCTCAAGTTATGAAGATGGGCTCATTGCCAATATAGCAAACAATGATGTTAGTACTTATAATGTAGGCAAAAAGTGACTCACCTGTATCGTTAGTGCCGGTACTGCCCCATACTGTGTGATGTGCGGTGGCATCGCATCGCACCCGTTTTCTGCCCCCCCAGACCCTTTCTAGATTTGTATCAAAGAGAGCGCCCTCACAGTCGTGGTTGGTCACCAGTAGGTGCCTTGACAGTCTCCATCCTAGCAACGGATATGTCGCTAAGATTAGGAAGTAAGACTACATTAAGGCTACGTTTCCCTTATAAACAAGTTCTGATCTTAGTTTTGTCTTTTGTATAGAGTGGAACTTATTCGAGTGTCCCAAGTACACGAATCACGCCTTTTATAATCAATGGCTACTGGATTAGGATGATATCTTCTGCGTCTGACTGAAGAATCTGAAAGAACCACAACATTGCTACAATCAACCAGAGAAGCCTTCACCACTGTGTCATTTAAGTCAACCGATTCTTTAAATGTTTCCAAAAGTTCAACTTCATCGTAAAGGATCTCTTTTTAATTTGTCATCAGTTTCCATTTCCATCAGAGTGTCGGAGGCGAAGATCGTCCGCTTGGTTGTCACCTCAAAAAGATTGAAGTCGTCGCTATGCATTTCAGGAAAGGATACCGACGCTCGAAGATCGGAGGCTGTGTTTCCTGCTTCGTTTGTTAGAAAAGAAGGTTTCTTATCATAAACCAGCTCATCCTTTTTGTAAGCCCTTACGATTATAGACTCGAATCGAATCGAGTTATGGATTATTTTTATATCCTCGAACTTACCTATCACATTGAAAAGTTTTGGATCATAAATGCTTTAATTTATGGATGAAACTTGACCAGATATGTCTCTTCATGAGGATGTAATATATCGCCATTTTACCGAGTGTTTCAAAAATGTTTCTACCGATCGTCTGGAAAGGTTTTAAAATCAAAGTATCTAGCTGAATAATTCTGTGTTGAAAAAATCCAGAGCTGACACGTGTCAATCTTTGGATTGCGCAGTTGCTCAGATAAATGGAGAAGATGCTGCCGCAGAAGCTTGGCAAGTATGTCAAAATCCCTCTCCAGTTTAGCACAAGACAAAAGTCAGGATAAATTGTTCAGAACATCAAGGGCGCTCTCACTATATGTACGTCTTGAACTGACACGTCCGACCACAAAAAAGTGGTAAAATGTTTGCAAATCACAAAAAAAAAATAAATAAATAAAAGGAATCCAAGAAGTTGACTCTGCCTACCATACCAGCAGACTGGTCGAAGTCCTTTTAAAGAATTTTTAAGCCAAAATCTGAAACGGAATCCACTTTCCAGGTTAGCAGATTATAACCGGCTTACTGTGAAGCTGCAAGTGAACTGAGTAAGAGTTAGTGTTTCAAGTATCACGACAACATAAGCGTTGATATACTGGGATGTATGAGGCAGATATGCATAATAAATACTCTGCTGCCAACGTTGATGGCTAAAAGTTGTCTGGCAGGGACGGCATATACCCAGTTATGCTACAACAAGTTATAAGGCAGTTGCTGGCACCTCTGATGGGAATGTCCACTGCTAAGCTGGCATTGTGTGTCTAATGATGTAACGTTCCTACTAACACGCAAGGTCCTGCGAAAGTGAGCACAATTGAATGTCATTGACATTATGGATGCCTTAAGCAACGCAATCGGTGGCATTTGTAACGCAGCCAGACAACACGATGTAGATGAATCATTTCTGAATGAAAGCAATGCAGGTAAACGGTTCATTGAATGCGAATAGTGGCCGCTGCCATGTGTTATAGCAGGAGTTACTAAAGGTAGCTCGCAGGGTGGTGTTTTGTCTTCCCTGCTATCGTGCTTACGGTGCATATCTCTGCTGTGTCATTTGGAAATGATGTAGCCGTACTTTCTGTGATCGACTGTTATTGCACTAGAAGTGATCAGTTCTCTCAAAATTTACATCGTTCTATTTACGAGAATCGGAGTCCGACTGATCTGACTGTCGTACTTCTTGGAGTATAAAAGAGCTTTCGGCAAGACATAGAGTTGTGACCGTAATGGGTCCTTTGGATCTACACAGCTATAATAAGAGTTATTATGTTTTAGGCGTCTCGTGGAATTAGCTTTCATGGAAATATGTATGTAACTTTTGCTTTTGCCTGAGTTTAAAAATCAGCATGTTTCTATTATATAGGGGCTTTCTTTGGCATGTCTAGTTCTGCTCTAGACTCACTAATGAGTTTCACTTCCTTCGGTATTCATTTCATCTTTATTACGCTGTACTTTTAGGCGATCTTCCATTTAAAAAGGAAATAAGAACTCTGATCTTATGAACATCTCGTGTGGAGCAATAACATCACAACTCCTTTTGATGCAAAAATACGAATCCGACTTTCTCTGTGCTCAGGAATGGCTTCAACCAGAATCTGAGCCATGAAAGGAATTTAGTTGTTTCTTCATAGATGGCTCCAAAATCTATCTGGGATGCGGTGCTGGTTTCTTTCTTGAGGAGGACAATGTTAGGAAAACTTAAGGCTGTCAATTCTGATAAGAACGAGTTATGTGTGAAGAGTCTTTTGAGGGTAGACGTTTCTGTATCAGCAGCGACAGCTAAGCTTCTCACAAATTCCAAGCTATTTCGATATTGCAATGCTTCTCTGAATGAACTCGGAAAGTTAAATTCTGAATTGAATGCCAGTTCACCGTAGAATCGCAAAAATATGAGCTGAACTTAAAGAAAAGGAAAGTTTTCAGGGTCCAAACCCACGTAAGGTATACATACGTCTTTGGTTTTTGGCTTCCATCTAGTTTGATTTCTTATTAACATAAATGTAGGTTGTATGACTCTCCAGAATAGCGGCAAACCAAACGAGTGTTTCTAAACATCGTTGAGAGCTCAGGAATATTCCAAATATCCCTCAATAGGAAAGCTTGCTGATAGGTATCGTAACGGGGTACTACGCTTTTGCTAAGAACCTAATTGTGCTAGCCTTAAGTGAAGCAACGTCCTGCGACATTTGCTATAAAAGTGACGAAGACACTATTGTTTCCAACTACGAGTCTTGCTGCAGAAATTGAATCCTGATGTTGTGAGTTCTGGTACAGCAAGCACTTTACAGCGCTTGTTAACCTTTCTATGGAAGACTGATACATTTTAGTAAAAGAAACATTCTTTGAACCAGTTCTTTGTCTGAGTGCTCTGTTCCGTCAAAAAAATACAGATTGAGGAAGCCACAGCATATCTCTTTGTCGAAATTCAGATTAAACGGAATGAGTTATTGCCAAGCAGCGCTGTTATGGAACAAAATGGATATATATTTGTTAATCTTTGAACTCGGCAATTGTCTTATATTTGTATAGCTAATGATGATGAAAGATATCGAATAGGACTTTTTTTATAATCCCGCACGCGCACCAAGTGGATATGAAAACCCTTTTACTGACTTTTTCTCCAGGGCGCGGGCGGGTGGTGTAATGGTTTGAAACTCAGGTGTATTAGGTATTAGGTTTCCCAGACCTGGTTGTCAAACTGGACGGTACATCCAGTACATCCAGTACATCCTCAACCAGTGGGTCTTAGTAGGTGATAGTTGTTAGTTCGTTACATTAAGCCCAGCCAGCAACTTTTTTAGAGAATTTCAGAGAATTGCCTCGCACGGGATTCGAACCCGCGACCTTCTGCTTGAGAAGTCTATGCATATACAACTACACCACGGCCACCCCGTAGTGAAGTCAATAAGATGATTCGGAGTTCTTTGATCTTTTCCAGGATTTGTCTTTGTGTAGAAATGCACTTAGGACGTTCACACATTAAGCTAGTTAAGTTCTTATACGCAGCATTTAGAAGACATATGTTTTAGTTTTTCCTACAAGGCATGGAATCGCATTTTTTCTAGATGTTCGTATTTCTCATTATCAGTTCCAAGACGTTTAATGTGTCTGGCTAGTTGCCATAGACCAGAGTAAGTCTCTACCTTAGGAAAGTAGTCTACGGGTGAGTCACTCAATTGACAAATTATACTTTGTCTTCAATAAGTCGAATACGGAACGCGCTGTGTGGCACCGCCCTATTGAAAACGCATATTCCTCAGGCCTTTCGATTTTAATTTATCCCAAAACAATGGAGCACTTGTCTCCGACTGACTTTTACAGACTCACCAGCATAATTTCGCTTTATTTTTGGAGTCAATACGATCTTATGTGTAGCAAAGCCTTTTCGCAAAATATGCCATAGGGAATTTCGAAATAATTCCAGCTCCTGAGAATGACACGGAATCGATTCATTGCGGTCTTGACTTACACCCGCTATGTTTTCTACACTACAGACGTTTCGTTGTCTCTGTTGTGTGTTGGATAATCCAATCCAATGAAAAAACCCTTAAGCTAATTGCCTGCTCATGGGGAGGTACTATAGTTCTCTGCATGCACCTCATCCAAACACAACCCATTTATTTTTAAAGCCCGGCTTGTAATCCATTAGAACCGGCGATCTATTGACCTTAAACTTCGTTAACTAGAATAAGAGCTTTCCTTAGGAAATCGCTCTGCCAACGTGTACCTTTAAAGACTGTTAAGCAGTGTTAAATATAAAATATATTTCCAATTCCTTACGCTTCGATGACCACACTGTTTCGAAGAATTTTTGTTCCGGCTTTGAAACCAGATACCACCTACGAATTTATTTAGAACTGTCTTGTGTGCTTTTCCCATTTCATGACTCTCCGAGCTGGGAAAGTGCCTTTATTCTCTTCTTTTTTTTGCAGGAGTTTCATCTGCTCCTGACTCCGGCTCGATACGCTTGCTATTGTGGGTTGCTGATTACTGCTGGTACATTTGACAACCTCTTAGATGATCCTACAATTGCAGTTGCATAAGATATCGATGAAAGTGAAAGTGAAGGATGAATGCATTGCGGGCGTCTTTCATTCAGGTACCGTTTATAGTTTTCGGCTATTCCAGAGGTGCCTTGAGCTTCATTTCGTTGGTCAATCGAACTCAAAACCGACTTGCTACGAGTAAAAGATCAGAATCGATGTTTCTTGTTCTGAAAGTGTGCACATTCAGCAGACAAGTGTGTGGGTCTTTTAAACTTACCTGATTAACCTTCCATTATGCCTCACATTATTTAACTCCTCATTCACTAGTTAACGAAAATTATCGAACACGCGTCTTCCCTTACACTTTTAAATGATTCAAGGTCCCGAGAGTGAAAGCAATTTATTTAAAGAATAACTCTGGATTTGTAACCCAAAACATCTCAAATACGAATATTTAAAGAATACCCCATAGCCTGGGTTTTTTCGTTTAACAAAATGAATTATGCAATCTCTCAGAAGTGCTCTAAGCACCTCCAATTATATCCCGGGTGTGAAGTGGTAGATCATTAGATAAATATATTAACCAAATATACATCGCACAAAATAGATACACTTTGTGCAAGTATCTCTGGTATCCGTAGATATCTTTAAATTTCGACGACCTTCAGGCTGATTGTGCAAATTTTAGCGGCAATGCCTGCATTTGATTCGCTATTGCAACAACAATAACCGGTTGATGTAATAAATCTTTTCAGAATGATGCCGATAATTGGACAATACACAATTTCGGATGTAGCGAAAATTTCATCACTCTTGCACGAACAATACGGGCGGATTGTGCGTTTTAGCGGACTGATGGGACGGCCTGATTTGCTCTTTATCTATGATGTTGATGAAATTGAAAAGGTAAGTAACTACAATAAATATGTATATTTGAATTTTAGGTGGTTACATGTTACGTTTTGGCTTAGTGGTCCTTAATTAATTTGAAATCCTAAATCATCACAGCGGATTGTCATAAGAAGCTCGCATACGAGTCGGAAGCTCGAAACTTCTTGCTTAAGTGTGCCTTATCCGGCGCTGAGCAATCCCTATAGCAATCACCATAGCATGTGTACATCAAAGTTTTTGATTCTCCTTATGTCCGGTCCATCTCATCCGATATCTGCGTGATAGCAGTCAATAGCCTCTAATTTTGACCGAAAATTCTATGTGCAGATGCTAAGGTGGTTGTCCTTTAAACGTTTGCTATGTCAAATTGGATTCTTTTTTATCCGAGCGCATTAGTTTGTTCATCACATATTTTAATCTCTTCCGTATAAGGTTATGAGTCATATGACGGAGTAGGCCAATATAATGCTATTGACTGAGCATAAGCTTGCCATTAAAGCTTACATAAGTATGGCTTTACTCATGTAATTACCGGAGACCATCACTTCCAGGTAAGGCAAGCACTTCACTACGAACTTGATTGTCGAGCTGTTGGTCCAATCCAAGTTGTAGGACACTCAGAACTTTCTTGATCAATAGCCACACAGGCCAATCCGCAACGACGTCATCAAAGAATATTTCTGCGAGCTTCTCTTCAAGACATATGAGTAACGTTTGTATGACGTATAACGCCAGGATAAGAAAATAAGACATCTTTGGTAGGACAGCTTGTATGCATATCCTACACGATACCACGTCTGGCAAGGGACCTAGATCTATTGACTTAGCATTATAGCAAACACATGGTTTCCTCATCTCAAAATATGTACATATGGTGGCATGGAGGTCCAGTCCGAACATTCCTGGCAGCCAACATTATGAATGCGAAGTTTTCAAGCTCCACTACAAAGAAGAACTACTGTGAGAAAGTATAACGTAGAAAAGTTGAATTCGCAAGATACCGTCTCAATCCTCGCTGAACGCGTATCCCGAAATCTCCCAAAAATTCTTATGCCGCCAGCATCAAATACTGAAGACTAGTAGGAACGCTAACACATGCCATCGGAAACGTCACAACTGATACGCTGGGTTTCATCCGACCACCACCAAGAAATCCCTGGTTTGATGAAGAATAACAAGAACCATACAAAGCGGCACTGCAACGAAGAACGGTGGCTGCTCATACTAGACGGGAAGTACATCGGCTTCTCCAGATAAAAAAAAAGAAAAGCACGCAATGGAAGATATTGAGAGGTTTTACTTTAAGAATAACGTACAGTTTTAGTTTCATCAACAGGTAAAACGGGACAAGAAGACCCGTACAGAAACCTGTAGAGATGAAGAAGAACACCTTGTCTACTACTTGTCACAGTCGGTGCTGAAAATATGGAAAAACTGCAGACCATATAACAGCGAAGCAACCCAACATTACACCGTTAGGCAAAATAGACTATTCAACTTAGACAGTGATAGCCAAAACTTCTTTCCACCTGACCAGAATGAAGTGAGTATAGCAATATCTAAGATAAAATCCAATAAATTCAATGTATTCAAAGCTGCTGAAAATTGTCAGAAAAGTGTGTGTCTAATGAATGAAATCTCAACACCGTATGCCCGATCCGCAAAAAAAGGAGATCCTCTCAACAGCAACAACTATAGAGGTTGTCTCCTCAACATCGAATATAAGATTTGCGAACTTCTGAAGTTTGATTGGCTCCTATTAATGCGGTTTGAGACCATGGACAGCCGTAATCGAAGGCAATTGAGTAGTTAGGCCGTATCTTAAAAAACTAGGGAGACCTTGACTATATAACATTTTGATCATCCCATTCAGACTATATGGTGCTGAAGCATGGACTCTATCGAAAGTGGATGAAGTCGAATCCTTAGTCGGATCCTTACTCTTTTCGAGTGAAAAATCCTTCGAAAAATGTTCCGCTTAAGTTTGCGTTTATGTTTGCGTTTGCGTTTTTTTTTTTTTTTTTTGATGTGGTAATCTTTTAAAGATGCAGTAACCTGTGCCACCAACATGCAACACCCGAATATTCGATGCCAGGAGTGCGCCTACGTACTAATCCACACCACTACGTACTTCAACCACTCTCCCCGCGGGACCACCGTTAGGTATTACTTTGCGGGGCTGGTTAGCAGATCATGCTAGTCTTCTTGTATTTGCTTCTTCAGCTCTTCTAATTTTTACTATTCTTCTTAGCTTGTTTTGCACAATTATCACAACTGTGCCGATTTCCATCCAATTTTCCTGCGACTGCAACATTTGGTCTATGAGTAGTCTATGGGCAGATGAATTCTCCACTGCGAAAAACGCCGTCAATGAAATATGGCGTGCTCCGTATCCTCCTCCTCGTTTGAGCATTCTGGGCACAAAGGGGAGCTATCGTGTCCGAATCGGTGCAAGTATTTGCGATAGCCGCCGTAACCAGATAGGAACTGCGTAAGGTGGTAGTTGTTATCCCCATGTGCTCGTTTTGTCCAGGTCTTGATGTTCGGGATCAACTTGTAGGTCCATCTGCCTTTTGTACTATTATCCCACCTGGCTTGCCAGAGGGCTGCTGAAACATTCACTTGCATCTTGTTGCCCTGGGGTTCTTCTGTTATAAATTCTCAACATCTCGTCCGCTAGAATGTATCGGAACCATTCTTGCTATCACGAAAGCTGCTTCATCCGAGATTGTTCGAAGTCCAAAAGTTTTCTCTTGTTTGTTTTTATGGCGAGTGCCCCCGCCCAGACCGGAGAAGCGTACAAGGGACTGAACTGACTACTCTAGATAGGAGAATCCTCCTAGCATATCCAGTTCCACCAATGTTTGGTAGTATTCTAGAAAGTGCTCTTTGCAGCAATAAAGCCTTGTTACTGGAGTACTCTACATGTGCTTTGAACTGTAATCTGTTATCAAGTATTACTCCCAGGTATTTGATTGATTCTTTCGATTGGATTATTTGATGTCCCACCCGTATATTGGCGTATTCCACAATTCTTCCACTGGTAATTAAGACGGCTTCCGTTTTATGGTCCACTAATTCTAGCCAGTCTTTGATGCGCTACATTTGTGGATGACTCTATCTCCGTTATTTCTTTTGCCACCGAAAAGACGGCAATGTCGTCTGCAAATCCGATTAATTGAACCCCTCTCGGCAACATAAGCCTTAGCACTCCGTCATACATAATGTTCCATAAGAGTGGACCGAGTACTGATCCTTGTGAAACCCCATCTGAAACGCAGCAGTATTTCAACCCTTCATCAGTTTCATACCTCAGTTTTCTGTTGGTAAAGTAGTTTTCTACTATCCTCAGCAAGTAATATGGCGTATTCATACTGGCTAGTGATTTTCTGATGAACGCCCAATTTGCCGAGTTAAAGGCATTTTTGATCTCTAAAGTTACCACTACACAGTATTTTTTTGTACCATACCGCCATCTTTCTCCTTGTATCGCTTCGGCCGCAATGTCGACCACGGTTTTTACGGCTTAAACTAGTAGACCGCGATTTTCTGAATCCAAACTGAAAGTCTGATAGTGCTCCTCTCTCTTCTGCTACCGCGAGCAGTCTAGCATATATTATCCGTTCCAGTATCTTTCCCATTGTGTCTAGAAGGCATATTGGATGATAAGAGGACGGTTCCCCAGGTGGCTTGTTTCCTTTTGGAAGCAGGACTAGGTGTTGTAGTTTCCAAGCATCCGGGAAAACTCCTTCTTCTAGACATTTTTGAATTGTTTCCATAAACATGTCTGGCCGCTTATGATTAGCTGCTTTTAGTGCCTTATTTGGTATACCATCAGGTCAAGGCGCTTTACTGTTGCCTATCTTCTTGCATGCGTTTATGAGTTCATCCGCTGTGACTATTGAAATGTCCTCCGTGTTGGTCTCCCTAATGATATGGTACATAGTAGATGTACTTCGGGGGAAAAGGTGTTCTACTATAGAGCTTAGGATTGCTGGACATGTTATGCGGCGACCTGCTGCCATTTATCTTAGTCGTGACGATCCTGTATGCTGTACCCCAAGCGCTTATGTCGGCTTCTTCACAAAGTTTTTCAAAACATCTTGTCTTGCTCTCCTTGATTGCCTTTTTTAGGTCGCCTCTTGCTATTTTAAAACCAATAAGGTGTTCTTCAAAGCGATCTCTTCCCCTAGATCTTTGGACTTTGCGTCGGGCTTTTAAGCACGTTGCTCTAAGCTTTTTAATTTCCTCATTCCACCAGTAGCATGGTATTCTCCCTCTAGTACCCGTTCTTCTTTCTTCTGGGCATTGATGCATCGCACGCAGTTTGCGTTTGCGTTTTGCATTTGCGTTTGCGTTGACGGGCTTTGGAGAAAAATATTCAACGATAAAATAGACGAGCTGTACAGCTGGCTGAGGCAGCTAATAGTCTTCGAATCTTACTCGAACGGGTAACGCAGTAGAGGAAGACCTCACCTTAGGTGGCGCGCACAAGCAAAATGGGACCTCAACAGACTTGAAGTGTGCAACTGGAAGCAGGTAGCTAAAGACCGGGTTAACTGGAAAGGTTTGTTAGTTGAGGCCCAGGTTCTTCCCGAACTGTAGCGCCGCCTAAGTAGTAAGTAAGTTATAGCAGCTCAGGGAAGATCCTTTCTTTGATTCGGACAAACAATACTGAGATTTCATACTGTTTAGAAATAAGTTAATGTATGTTCCTTTTTGGATATCAATAAGCTTGTGTCCGTTGTCGAAGGCCATGTCATGGAGGCTGTTCTTTTCGACCGTTTTACCATAGATGCCCCCTAGGTTGCTATAAAAAGGGGTAAAAGACGATTTTTACATAGTATTTAGGGCATTGCTTGTAGGTTTTATCGAGGAGCTCATAGAGACAATTTTTATTCATGTTGGTGATTTAAGCATTCATGCGAATCTTCTTCGAATCAGACTTGTTCCCAAATCTACCTATGACTTTTTGGATGTCGATTGTGTCTGCACGCGATCTGTAAATAGTCTCAATATTCAACATGCGGACCCAGAAATAGTTGTTTTTTAATCGCGTTCCAGCGTCGACAACTGTCAATCCGTCTCTATCCGAAGCTATTAATTTGTCCGTTGATTATGGTTGTGTACTCTATGATTTCGTAGGCTAGGTCTGCATGATCACCACTAGTGTCAATAGTATATCCCCTACAGCGGCTCTCCAAACTTTTCAACATATAGACCTTTACCTATTGGCTTGTTTGGCATGCAGATAGCTTTTAACTCTCTCTTCAGACTGAAAGACATTCAGCAATAGAAATAGCTAAATGGAGGACTTGCCAGTCAACTTACAGTACATCGTGGCTTCACCCAATCTGTCGATCCTCAATAAATTTACTGAAATTGACTTTAACTTCGACTTTAACAAATGAAACAATACGAAATCATTCACATGAAATCAATTACCATCTTCACAGAGGACACTAAGCAGACGAAGTTATTTTCGCATCCCTGAGATGGCATACACCAATCCTTCTACCCCCATATTTTACCAAACTAATGTCTCAGCTATTTGTCCATCTGCTGCTAGAGTCAGTCTGACACTATAAAATCAAGAATGGTTAGATGCTGCCCCACATCTCTCAACGATGGATAAGCAGCACAGAATCAAACTCGATTCCTAGAAACAAAGAGTGTGAAGCACCAAGTAATAAGTACATTGCCATACCCTCTCTAAAGCCAGTCATAGAAGGAACTCATCGGGACCTCAACAGAAAAGATTTCTCCGAACTCGCAAACATAATCACAGGACATTGTGTGATTGGAAGACACTTGCAACAAATTAAGTATTCCTACTTAATGATTTTTGTAGCATTTATAGCATATATCAGAATGCAAAGTCTCTAAGGGCCGAGTCCTGCTATGACGCAAGTTGGCAGACTGTATAGATATTAGTAGTCCATACTGATAGAATGCAGGGTCATGATTCTCCTGGACCTCGCACTTTACTAAACCATTCCTCTGAACTAGTTAACCGTTGTCCCTATCGGACTTTCGTTAGGTGATACTTCGCCGGGATGGTTAGCAAGTATGCTGTATTTTCCGAGGACTTCCCTTGAACATCTCTTCTTAAGGTTTCAGCTCTCCACAGCTCATTTTAAACACGCTATAAATAAGCAGATCTCCATCCAGTTATCCACTGTGACTTGCGAGGTCCTTCGGGCTTGAAAAATTTGTTCTGCATTCTGCAAAACTTCTGCAGTAGAACACAGCATATTCTGCTTCATCCTTGTCGGTTGTGCATTCTAGACATAGTCGCACCTCACCTCACAATGCAGGGACAGAAACTGTGTAAGGAGGTATTTACAATCCCATCCTGTCCTTGTTGCCGATGGTTAAATGACGGTATTTAGTTGAGGGGTCCGCCTACCTTTTGTGAAACTCTCCCACTTGGCCGGCCATACTGATGCCGATGCTGTCATTTCTTTTTCTTTCACTATTTTGGTAAACCATCTACTTCTCACAAGGATGTCGATGGGAATAATTTCGGTTAACACTTAGGCTGCTTCATCCGAGATTGTTAGAAAGCAGTTAATGATTCTAATTCCAAAAAGCCTGTCGCCGATGACAGTTTTCTATTTACGTAAATCTTTTACCGCTATAGCATTCACCTCTGGTAGCATCATACAAGGGGACCGAATTTACTGCATATCCATGACCATCGATGCTCAAAAACATCCGAGAAAGTGCTGACTGCATCAGTGCTGCCATATAGCTGGCATACTTACTCCGATATATTATATTTTAGAGACTCAACCCAATTATTTGGTTTCCGAATCACAAACTCGCATAATTAATGGCGTTGCGGAGAGATTATTAGGAAGGCCTCAGGCTTGTACTCGTCTAGTTTCTGGCCAGCAAAACGCTTCCAATCTCTGATCATCGCAACAGCCTCATCCTATTACGTGAATGCTCTTGGCTACGGTGGCCACGGCGATGTCGCCAGCGAATCCGATTACTCTTACTTTTTAGGGTAGTAATAGTCGATGAACTGCATCATATATTTTGCATCAATACGGCATAATTTTAACCCTCAGTGACGTGGACTGCATACTGCGGAAATTTTTTCCTACGCAAGTAAGCTAGGCATAAGTGGAACAACTTCCTGTGAAGCGTTTGTGACGCGTTTTGGCTTAAAATACTGAGTGGGTGATAGAAGTATGGTCACTTAATGTCTTCCTCGAAATACTGAGAAGTTTCTGTAAAAGAACCACACAGAGCGTACGATGAAGTAAATCATTGTCTGCTCTGACCGCAGATACCTAGACCAGACATTGTCCACTGTTTTGCTTTGCGGTTTTATGTTAAACCCAGGAGATTGAGTAAAATGATTCATCAATTTGTTTCTAGTTTTTGGAAGTTTCTCCAAAATCCCGCAAACGGAACAGCGAATTGCATAACATTTGTTACGGTGACGGTTTATTGACACCTTTAAAAGTAGCAGCTATCAGTATCGTCATCCTAAAACCATTCACAAACTTGAGGAGATCAGCCATAAGAGTGATCCTTTAACCGACAGCCTTCGCATTTCCTGTTACAACTATTCATAATAGAAGAATTTTGAAGATATTTGTAACGCAGTAGAGGAAGACCTCACCTTAGGTGGCGCGCACAAGCAAAATGGGACCTCAACAGACTTGAAGTGTGCAACTGGAAGCAGGTAGCTAAAGACCGGGTTAACTGGAAAGGTTTGTTAGTTGAGGCCCAGGTTCTTCCCGAACTGTAGCGCCGCCTAAGTAGTAAGTAAGTTATAGCAGCTCAGGGAAGATCCTTTCTTTGATTCGGACAAACAATACTGGGATTTCATACTGTTTAGAGATGAGTTAATGTATGTTCCTTTTTGGATATCAATAAGCTTGTGTCCGTTGTCGAAGGCCATGTTATGGAGGCTGTTCTTTTCGACCGTTTTACTATAGATGCCCCCTAGGTTGCTATCAAAAGCGGTAAAAGACGATTTTTACATAGTATTTAGGGCACTGCTTGTAGATTTTGTCGAGGAGCTCATAGAGACAATTTTTATTCATGTTGGATATTTGTACTTTTTTGAACTGCTAAGAGGGCAGCAGTGATTCTACATAACATCCATATGCCTCGAGCTCTAAATGACGGGATACTCTTCTTTTCCATTGACATGGAATATGGCTGCAGCATGCGCTTTTTTCAAAAGCTGTGTGCAGGAAATTCCACTGAGATAAGTGGCTTAAGAAGTATTCTAATCTCCGAATTTTTTCAGGATTGAAAAATTATTCAATTTTTGTTATTTTTTGATAAATTTTATTATGCCATCACAAAAAGTGTTGAAGAATAAATCAATTTTCATATTGTATCAGTAGTTTTCAATATGTCCACCGTTGACGCGAATAATGGCCTTAAGAGGGGCCGAAGAAAGCATCGCACGCTGCACGCAAATGGCTCTGCGCTATTTTGGCCCATTCCCGGCGAATGTCCAAATTTTGGTATTTTTTGGTTGACATATTGCTCGATAACAAATGGCGACTCGTCGGAAAAAACCAAATTCGGCAACTCACCACTTTAGTGCAAGAGTAGTAGCTTGTGCCGTTGCTGCTGTTTTTTTATGACCATCTCTATGGCGTTTTGCAACGCTACCAGTATCACGATAACGAGCTAAGGTTCGAGACACAAATGATTTATTCACGTTGAGGTGCTGGAGGTCTCTAACGATAGCTACTTGTGGTTTTCCAGCCAAATATAAAGCAATCACACTATCACGTTTTAATTCCATCACGGATAATTAACTGAGACGCAAATCGTTTAAAAGGCTTGTAAATAATAAAATTATCTGTCATGTGCCAAAATTTGAGCTCACTGTCATGAACGGTTTGGAAATTATAGCAGTCTGAAGTTGGTTGCAGTTCGAGTCAGGCAGGATGTACTGTTGCTGCCTTCATAGCTCAGTCAAGCTTTGTTATATGATTTAGGTCTATTGGGAGTAACACCATTCATGTCTAATGCTTTGAATTGATGTTATCCGGATCTTGTATCGAATACAGTATGGTAAATCAAGTATTTTTGGTAACCAGATTGGAAGCCGCCGTGTCCTACAAGACACACTTTCCTACTACGACTTCTACCGATGATAATTGCCAAAGAAAACCAACGGAATGTTTGAACTTCATATCTCAAGGTCTCCGCTCCCAATCAAACTATTATCGAGAGATCTGAATAAATTCGGAGCAACCATAATCAATGAAAAAAAAAAATAATAAAAAATCCCAGCAGGAAATATGAATTTAATTCCCGATATCTGTTGTTTAAAATTCCAGCATTGCTTGCAGCAGTCGGAGTCGTTGTCATGCAAGCCATGTTCCGCTCATAAGCATGCGTCTGACTAAAAATCGTTTCCTTCTTGAATTCCACATGCCCATTTCGACAGATCGTCGGACGTGAATAAATTGCTGTCAGTATACTGTTCATTGGAAACTGAATCCACACTATTGAAGTACGATAGTCGTATCTGTACATTTTAATTGCATCCGATTGTATCATAGTCTCTGCCTGCAGATGCAATAAGCACGTTTGCGATTATATGCTAATGCTAAAGGAACACACGTTTTGCTAGCGCAAAATTTATTTTGTCACCTCGCAGGTATGACCCTGACATCACTTGAACTATGTTTAGCCAATGTAACGTACATATCTTCTCTTGTATCTTTTACCTCTTCCAATGAAATCTCTGTAATTATTAAGGGCAAAGAGTATCTGTATCCGTAGTTAGTCAGAGTAGACATTCATTTGAAAAGTCGAAACAGTTCCAATTCGAATTGAAATTTTTGTTCGTCGTGCCGATAATAATAGACTAGGAGCGAACAAAAATATTATCACGTACATGGAACCGTAAAATTGCGTGAAAGAAAGTTTATTACATCGTGAGGCCGATTTAGTAACCAAACATTTACGCAGATACATGGTAGATTACTTGTCACGTGCGTCGTCCGATTTTTTGAACTTTTGACCGGAAACAGCGGATGGAAAGTTGTATTCACTATTACCTTTGCTATGGGTCTGCAATGGAATAGGATGCGATGTGTAATTAAATTTGTATTTTCTCTTATTAACTTTTTTTATGTTGATCTTGCTAACTATCAACTATTAAAGCCAATTTTACGGCCAACATCATTTGCTTGATTTCAGATTAAAAAAAGCCTATAAGCTGTGGTAGGAAAAGTTGCTTTTAAACCTTCGTTTCTGATTAAAGCATATTGGAACACACAGAAAGAAGGTAGGGGTAGTGATTATGTAGAAACCCAACTCCAATGTTGATCAAAATAATAGACAAACAGAATCCAAACACGGATATACGATGTAATGTGCTGCAGCATGAGCAGGCTTTTTCTAATAAAAAGCAGGGGTAGAGCAAATACTCTTCTAATCGTAACGGTTTTCAGAGCTTAACGCCGCTGAAGGTTGCTATGATTTGAACAATTACAAGCTCCTAGTGTTGCCAGGACCACGGGAAATTACTGTACCAGGGTAGGCAGGAGCTGACTTGAAGAGGTACGACCCCTAGTAGAAGTATCACGGTGACTGCGTTTGAACCTAAAATCTCAGGAAGGGGTTTCCAGTTGGCTTCGACTCGATATAGAGTTACAATACATACTAAGTGCTGTTATCCTAAGATTAGCAAGAGGTTTCAATACTCATTCCATGGGTGGAATTTGTGCCTCTAACTCAAGTTCCGCATTGGTTTTAGTGAATTGACGGAGAGCGACGACAAGGATACGCCTTGCTTCCATGAATGTTTGGGAATTATTAAGGCATTAAGTGGAATTAAGGTTTATATTGTCAGGAATTCACTTAAAATACACGAGACATCTGCCCCAAACAGGGCCAAGAAGAAGAAAGTTTACAGTGCTCTCTCAGTCGATGGATTTTTCCGAGCACGATGGCCGGATGAAACCTGTGTTGTAACCAACAAGAGGAAGAAGGTTTTCGACCCTTCCCCTGTCGATGGATCTTTCCGAGCACTATGACGGGATGAAACCGGCGTTATAACCAGCAATGGCTGAAGTTTCAGTGGATGGAAATCATATTAAGCGGTAAAACCCATTCAAAAAACTCAAGCAGCGGTAGTTTTACCCGCACGACGCGATGTCCGAATAAGCCAACCGTTGCTACAACCAGAAAATGTAGTTCTGGTCAGCTCATGTCGGCTAATAAATGAAACCGGTGCTGCAACTAGCAAAAATTGCATTTCGGGTGGATGGAACTTGGATGTCGCCGGAAACGCTAAAGGGGACAAAACCAGCGCACCTATAAGGATGCCGCTATCTTAGTGCAAGCACCGTGTCAATCATCTGCGGGAGCTAGCCAAAGCAGAGAATGTTTGCAATCAAGCAGAGGGCTGAAATATAGACAAGGGAACTCTTAAAATGATCGAATAGTTGAACAAATATGTGCCGAAAATCCCACCGCTGGAAACTGAGACTTTTGAGGTTTTCAGCCAACCGGAATTGACGCCCGCCATCTTCTGTGTCGCGGGCCAACTCAGGGAAACGGGGCATGTGCTGATGCGTCTTCATACCCAGAACCGACAGTGAAAAGTTGAAATTTTACTCTCACAAGAAGAGAAAGAATCGAGAAAACTTCTCTTGTCGTGGGCTTAGACAAAGTTTCTGATGAAACCATTAAATCTAGGTATAATTCACGTCCCTGTTTGCACCTTGGAATGGACATATTTTGTTTACCCAGATCAACTTAAAACATTCCAAGTCTGCTACTGCATCTCTATATTAGGGGCTTTCCGGGTTGAATACAAAACCTCACATACTATCCATACAGGAACCATGAATGTGAAATAAACGCGTCTGCAGTTTCGAATCTTTAAGCTATTCCACACCACTATACGAGTATAACGAGCGATCGGAAAGACCGAGAAATTGTCTTTTAGTGTCGAATTTATACCCACCATATAAACTTGGGCAATTTTAGCAACCAAGATTTGGTTGCTATACAAATGAGCTACACAACGAACGTAGAATGGCTCGAACTCGTTAAATATTGTGATTCCAGGAAGATGGGACAGTGAACGCCTTTCGCCTAGTCATCTCCCAACGCTTTGAACACCTTAGCAGCTAGGCAGTCGTTTCCGGAAGTTTGGATATGGCTATCCTTAGTCTGTCATGTCATATCGTCTAGGTTGAATAGTTGGCTCCGTTTAAAAGCGAAATGTTGGTCTCGTCGCAAAATAGTCTGTACAAATGTACAGTGAATCTTCCACCTTGTTCCCTTATTCGTCCTTGCAAGGCTCCATTTCTATTTTATTGACCAGACACGGTAGTTTTGTCTTCTGATAATATTTTTTTATTCTTGCTGCTATAAAATTTCTTGGTTTTTTCGATCTCACGCTTTTCGTGGTATTTTTCCTTCCTTTTAAGAAGCAGCACCACTAGTTCAGTTTTGCAGGGCCGCTCTTATACTTTCTATTTTTCTAAACGAGCTTCGAAGTGATGGCCGGCCGAAACCTAACACATCAGAAGCGATATCTTTGATGGTTTTATTGCCAGCTTTGCCACTGGTTTTCAAGGCAAGGCAGAGCAGGATTAAGAGACTAGATTGTCAAAGTATTCTGCGGTTTCTTACGATTACAACTTCCCCACAATATTTCTTCTTCGTAAAGACGAGTCAGGCCTAAGTCAGCCTTTAATCACAGATTCGGATTTAGTAGATCTGGGTGTTTCAACGCGGATTGAGCTGCTTTATAAGAATCTATGAGTATGGTATCTCCAAGCTGTCCAACTGCACGTGTTGTGTTAAAGGACCGCACGAAAAACAATATTCTAAATGTTCGTCCGTTTGTACTTGAATGGGATGAACCAAATCGAAAAAATTGGGTGAGTTTTCACGTGTTGATTTTCGTAAGTTGAAGGAATATTTGTCACAAGAATCATGGCATAGTGTCTATAACAATAGTTGTTCTTCTGAGTCTTTTAGCGTATTTGTGAAGATTCTTTTTAACTATATGGCTCTGAGACGGTGTTCAAATCCTAAACGTAGACCATAAAAAATTAAGCCATGGATGACTGACCAACTTTGCGAAAAAATTGGAGAAAAAAAAAAGTTTTATATTAAAAATAAAAATAAAATGCATATGTCTTCAATAAAAAAAGTTTATCAAAGGAAGCGGAAAAATATACTTCAGTACATAAATATCCATAAAGAATCCTACTATATACATAAATTTAACGAATGCAGATGTAATCCAAAACAGTAATGGAACATTGTTAATGATCTGCTTGGTAAAAATAATGTTGACAAGGCCATAAGATGTCTAAGATTTTCTAATAGTACGACCACTACAAATGATGCAGAAATGGCCGACAATTTAAACTCGTTCTTCAGAAATATTGCCGAAAATTCCAGACCAAAGTCTTGCAATATAAATGCAATAAGCGCTTCGGAATATCTTCTAGACAATGAAGTCCTTTCAACATACTTACTTTTTCGGTACTGTATCTAAAGATGAAGTATCTTGTGTTGTATCCAACTTAAAGTTGAAAAATTCATGTGGGATTGATGGTATTAGTAGCTTAGTCGTAAAAAAAAATGAGTGACCACACCATTAAGCCGTTAACTTATTTAACTAATCTCAGTTTTGAAAGTGGTATATTCCCGGAGTGTCTTAAGACCTCTATAATAGTTTCAATACACAAAAATGGAGACAAATGTGATCCAAATAACTATAGACCTATATCATTGTTGTCGGTTTTTTCAAAAATCTTGGAGAAAATAATTACAAATAGAATGCTAAAGTTCCTCAATAAATTTAAAATCTTGAACAAGAATGAATTTGGATTTGTCAAAGGCAAGTCTACTGAAGATGTTATATTGTCGTTCTTAGAAGATATTTACGATGGACTCGACAAGAGTAAAAAAACTGCTGCTCTTTTTCTTGATTTAACAAAGGCATTTGATCTAGTCAATCATCAGCTCTAATTAAAAGTTCTTCATAGAATTGGATTCAGAAGCAATATTAATAAGTGGTTCGTCTCGTACCTTGAAAACCGTAAACAGCTTGTGCGTGTAAATGCTATTCTAAGCGCGTCTTTAGATAGCCCTGGGCTTGGCGTTCCCCAAGGATCGGTCCTTGGGCCCTTGCTCTTTATTATTTATATAAACTCGATTTTTAAATTAACACTAAAGGGAAATATTAGAGCATTTGCTGGAGATTTGGTTCTCTCCTACGTCACTACTTGTGCGGACACCATGAAAACAGAAATGATTGATGACCTCTCCATACTAAAGAACTGGTTTACGCACCACCAAATGGTTTTAAACAGCAAATCCAAAGTAATGTCATTTTCCCTTTGTAATCAGTTGATCATCGAAGGAGTTTGTCTCCACGATTCTAACTGTATAAAACTGCACAAAAACTTGCATACAACTAGAATCTGTCTCAGAATTTAAGTATCTTGACAGCAAACTGAATTGGAAAGCCCACATTGCCGATATTAAAAAATGTTTAAATATAGCTACAGATTTTTCAGATACGTAAATTAGTGCCATTAAATCTACTGACCACTATTTACTATGCGCTTGTCAATTCTCGTTTAGAATATGGTATTTCGTGCTGGGACAACGTCTATGCTAAAAACCTACAACCTGTTATCACCGCCCAAAAGAAGGTACTTCGTGTAATAATGTTTAAATCCAAATGGGAACCATCTTTTCCATTGTTCCAATCTCTTAATATATTGCCACTCAGACACCTATTTGTTTATAAAGTGCTGAGAATGTTTTATTTGCGAGGCGGTTACTTGAATCGCAGAAGAGGTGGTACCTTAACATATACTTTTAGGCAACCGTCTGCAGTCACTGTGCCAAGAGTGAACAAAGAGAACTATAGACGATTTGCAACCATTATAGCACCCTTCATATACAACAGACTTCCAATAGATATGTGCAATCTTGTCCAAAGCAAATCTAGATTCCTTAAGAACTTAAGAAACTGGCTACTTTCCAGGTCAATTAATTGTATAATAATGAATTTGTAAATTTGAAATGGAATAAATAAATAAATAAATAAACCTAACTTTCCACACACAGTACCAAGAATCCTTTACCTTTTCGGGTAGCATGAGTCTTTATCAATGGTATCATTTGTATCCGATTGTTTTGTCACAAATTTTATTAAACAACTAGAGGGCCTTCCATTTTGTAGCACTACTTGGACATAAGGGGTTGAACATCACCATATCAACAGGCTAAATGCATGCAATACCTTTGTTTCCACCTTGGAAGTTCCTCTCCTGTTCCCTTATCCAACATTGAGTCTTGATTAACATATAAGAGTTAACACATCCGATTTCTAACTTGAAACATTACGCTACTGGCCTAAGTCAACTCTAAGGGAGTTATTTATTACCAGAAGAGTAGGTAGAAGCCATCGACATCGATAATATAATTATCGATAATATATTGTAATTATCGATGCAGTAAAGAGTGTAGATATTAGGACTCCAGAGCTTACCAATAACAGTAGCAAACCCAAAGGCAATCGCAACCACGTCAATGCTTTCAAAGACCCAATATTCAAATCGACATAAGACACAACAGCAACAACAACAGAACTCTGTCAAATAATGGTTGCTACCAATTGACGCCTTTACAGTGGAATTAAAAGACATCGTTAACCTACCAGTATTCTGGTTGGCCATGGGCCACAACTTTTTAATTAAACGATTAACTTCGGATAAGTATACGATTTACTGCAACACGGTGAAACACTATCAGAATACTCACAACTTATTAAAGGATTCGGCAAGCAATTCTACTGAGGATGTGGTTAGCAGTTTTGTTCTGGGATATTTGTAGAGCCACCTTATTAAGTAGAACTTTAAAAGCCACCAACATAGCAACTACGAGGCTATCAAAACTGCAGCTACCGACTTATCCTTGACTACATCTCTAGAAATGCGTCGGTTGTTTGGTCTTTTGGCAATGGGGATCCTTTTTTTTTTTTTGTGTTGGGGTCCGAAGTTAGAGAGTTTTGTTTTGGTTAAAACGTTATGCAGACAAGGCTGATCAGTCAACAAAATCCAAACTGACTGAGCTATTTTTGAAACTAAAGCATCATGCAGGCTGATTTTTGGCCAACAAACTTGGAGTATACAGTTGAAGGCAGTTGGCCTATTATAAAGCTTGAGAACCTGGTGTATTGTTTTCCAAAAAGAAGTGTAGTACTCTCTGATGCAATAAGATCTTTTCAGAATTTTTATAAGCAACACGGCTCTGAGAATTAAAAAAAAATGCCACAAAGTGCATTAAATCATTCGCTTTACAGGTCAACAATAGTAGTTAATTGTTTGCAAGTATTTTACAATTTGTATGTATCATTTTGTATTTTTCAATGAAAAGCTTTTCTCAGTACTTTATTAATTCATTCTCCCTGCTCTGTATGTCCATATGTATGTTTTCGAAAAAAAAAACGGGAAAGGAAAATTTTAAGAAAAAAGAAAAAAGTATCTTCTATGTAAAAGTAAACTAAAAATGCAAACCACGTTTCCAATATTGTGAGTAATCGACGACCAAGTTCGAATAAACGCTCATGAATGTCAATGCTTAGGATGCTATTGGAATTTTTGAAAAAAAAAAAAAAAACACTACTTCACAATACTATTGTGAATTGGTCAGATTCTTGGAGATACACCACAGACTAAACATTTAAGGTATGTTTACTGCACCGAAGGAAAAACAAAATCTGATATTGAAATAAAACCACATGTCTTCCACGTCCATATCTTCGATTTGAGGCCAAAAAATTCGGTTAACATTTGGCTAAAGCGATGAAAATTGAAGGTGACGGTTACACCCTCCTATTTTTCGAAGAAGTATGAACCAATGACCCCACCAGACCAAATTCAGTGATTTTAGTGGATGCAATGGGCTTTCGACAGTTACATGCATGTAGATTTTCACTTTCCCTTATGTGACAATTTTGTTTGTTAACGCATCCACCGGGTGAAAATTGCTCATCCATGGCTTCAGTTCTTGAATGAGTTGAACTTTATAAAGGTTTAGATGCAAATCCAAATGCAAAATACGCCATATCGTGCTGTAAGACAAATACCACCTTGATCAAAAAAAAAGCGGAAAAACCACCGTGTGGCGCTCCCATTGTTCCGATTTGAGTTCTATTTATTTTGTTAAGTTGGTACATCTGTTGTTGACATTCTCTCTAAATCTTAGCGTCATAGCTTGACAAGAGTACATTTATCTTTGTGTTTGTACAATTTAAGAAATGGATTTAAATTTGCAACAACGAACTTGTATTAAATTTTTCGGGAAAAAAGGGATTTAATGATGCGCGAACGTTGGAAATGTTTGAAAAGAGTTTCGGCAAGGATTCTCTTAAGAAAACGATCGTCTACCAGTGGCACGAGCGGTTCAAAAGTGGTCGTGACGAAAACATTGATGAAGTAAAAGAAATGTTGGTCAATAACCGCAAATAAACCATCAGAGAGATAGCGGAGGACTTGAACATTGCCTATAGATCCGTCCAAGACCTTTTGGTTAATGATTTGGGTTTCCATCGTGTAGCAGCAAAGTTGGTACCAAAAGACCTCAATTTCAAAAAATAAAACAAAAATATCACACAGTGCGGTTATCCCAGCTCCCAGGTCTTAGTACTGTTGCTTGCACTCGGTCACTGCCGTTACTGTATTTATCATACGGAATGGGCAGTGACTAAGTGTATATAACAACCGATAGATAGCGGGTTGTGTGCAAACATTTTGTTGGTGTACTGATTCATATTGTTGTAAGGGCATAACACCTACAGCAATTTGATGCGGTAAGCCATCGCTAGAATTTTCACGTCGCAGCCTTGCTTAGTATCGTCGGTGTTTGTGTTTTTGCTGTGTTTGTTTGTTATTATGACTAGGGGATATACACGGGCAAAAAAGTAATCACTTTTCTGCGTACGTCCACGTTTGTAAGTACCGACCTGTGTTTTGGCACTTAGTGAAACAAAGGAAGATCCCCGCCCACACCTCTCAGATCATTCTGATCTGAAGCTACCTACCTGACTACGAACTAGTGCCATTTATGCCATTTATGTGCGTAGTGATATAGCTTACCAAGTTCCACCACAAAGTAGTCCCTGTTCCAATCCAGAATTCAATTTCATGTGGTTAAAATTCCATCTCCGTAAGCAAATTATCCACTATTGCTTTATTTACAGAAGCCCCAAACTGGACAACAACTCGACCTTTCAGGAATTTGATGCGCTGTCTGACTCCATTCAAAGAATTGTATCCCTTTATCCTTATACTGAAATCGTGATTAAGGCGATTTCAATATACACAATATACACAGACAACACCCGAAGGACGGTGTGTTGAGATCTTCGCGAAAAATAATTTAACCCAGCTTGTGAATGAGCCCACACGAATACCAGACGTTGATAGTCATACCGCCAACACCCTGGACTTGTTTTTAACTTCTCACCCTGACAAGTACTGCGTTGATGTGCTCTCCCTTCTAGGCTCGTCGGACCATTGTGTCATATCTACTAAATTCTCGTACACTCACCGAACAGTTAGAAAAAAGATTCCTAAAAGAACCGTAAGGCAATACGAGAAAGCAGATTGGAGCGGACTTATTAACTTCTTTAGGAATTTTAACTGGTCGTTATGTGTCCTCGATAACGACGTGAATGCTGCTGCTGATATGATCACAGAAACTATTCTCTTTGGAATGAGATGCTTTATCTCTCATCGGATGAAGACTATCAAACCAAAAGAAAAGCCATGGTACGATTCGAGCTGTAAAGAGGCTATCAGGGTAAGAGAATTATTTTTTTCGGTCCTACAAGACCAACCCGACAGAGGAAAATCGAAAAAAATTCAAACGAGACAGAAATGACTGCAACGTCTTTCTCAAGCGTGCGAAATTCCAATACGACCAAAAACTGAATCAAAAAATACTAAAATTTGTTCGTCGTTCGTCAAAAACATTAGAAATTCTGCCTCATCCTCCATCCCAACGCTCATTTACAATGACATTCCAGCTGTCAGCTCTTTGGACAAGGCTGACTAGCCTGCTTACTAGGCTAGCTCAACACTCCCAGATTGTGCTTTGTCCCCGCCTACACTTGAGTGCGTCGAATCTACAATCGGACGAATCCACTTTCGCACTCGTGTAGTAGCAAGAGTACTCAAAGATCTTAACATGCATAAATCCGCTGGTCCAGATGGTATATCTAACCTTCTTCTGAAGACGTGTTCTCCCACGCTGGAAAAACCATTGCGTAAGCTTTTTCATCAATTCTTCTCTTTAGGACTCTTTCAGAGCAGATGGAAAACAGCATTTGGCCAGCCTGTCCCTAAAAAAGGCGAATCTTCTCTCTCCTCCTATAGACCCATTGCACTTACATCCCTTCTCTCCAAGGTCATGTAAACGCTGATCAACCGTCAGCTCATGAAATATCTCGAAACACAAAAACTTCTCAATAACCGGCAATATGGTTTTCGTAGTAATAGGTCCACTGGTGAAACCAAAGCATACATCAATCTGGCGAAAGCAAGATAGTTGCACTTGATATTTCTAAAGCATTTGACAGAGTTTGTCATCAGGCTCTTTTGTCGAAAATGCGTGATTTTGGGATTGATGACTCTCTTCTTCAGTGAATTAGAAATTACCTTTCGGAACGTTCAATTCAAGTTGTCTTGGACGGTTTCAAGTCTGATATTCACAAAATAAATTCAGGTGTGCCCCAGGGCTCCGTTTTGTCTCCGACACTCTTTTTAATTTTCATTAATGATCTCTTGTCTGCTACTTCTAATCCAATATATTCCTTTGTTGATGACAGTTCTCTCTGCTTTTCATATTCATTCCCGGACTCACGCCCCTGCTCTTCGGTTGTAGAACGGGAACGGCAACGTATGTTAAGCTCATTAAATTCCGATATTAACAGCATAACCAATTGGGGAACTATCAACCGAGTGAAATTTAATGCTTCCAAAACTCAATGCTGTCTGCTGTCATTAAAGCGAAATTCAAATACCCAGCCATTATCCATGAACGGCACTTGCATCGCCGAAACCGATAAGCTTTCCATTCTCGGTATGCGTGTAAGTGACAACTTACGTTGGAATGACCACATATTCGATGTCCAAAAATGCTGCGAAATGTCTAGGTTTCCTCAAGCGATGTAAGAAATATTTTACCCCCTCTGATCTGGCCACAATATAAAAGGTTTTCATCCGCCCAAAATTGGAGTACAATGCCCACATCTTTTCAGGTGCTACTACAACATCTCTGCACCTGCTAGATAGGATTCAAAACCGTGCGATAAAACTCATTGGTGATACTAATATCAGTCATTCAATTGACAACCTCGAACATTCTGCCACCAGTGCTCCATTAAAATCATTAGTAGCATTCCGCCCATTCAAACTTTCAACCGTAACACACGTCTCGCTATGAATGCTCATCAGTATACCTTCAAACCAAATATTTCGAGGATTGGATCAAGCGCTGGCATAAGTGTGTTCCAGTCGATGAAGATTACTTTGAAGGGCACAATATAGATTTAGATGAATAAACTTGTATTCTTAATTTTCTGAATAAATTCCGAAATTTTTTTGATCAAGGTAGTACTGTGCTCGTCGTGAAATCTATTGATTTGGATCTTTTTTCACTAACGGCAGCCACATTTTCTGTAAAGCGTGCGTTAAGATGCTGAATACGTCTTAAGACATCTGTAACATAGCCAGTCTCTTCCAGTTTTGCCTATAGTACGCTCAAATGAACGATTATGTAGACCATAATCTGGTTGTAACATTATTACATTTTTGTAGTAAGTTATCACAATTATAACTCTTTCAGCGATTGTTAAACGATTCAAATTGTTGAATGTCAAATCCTAAACTAAACATTATGGTACAGCCGCTGATGACAGTTCGGTTTGATGTATATGGTTGAAACAGGAATGTCCAACCCGGACCACGGACCGGATGATATTGTACTTATACCGATTATTCGTCGAGAAAGCCACGGTTACATACGATTACTTTTTTTTACAATTCTTGGCTTTCAGTTCAGTTTTATTTGTTGCCTGTGGTATATTGCTCCAGCAATCCAATAGTGTATTACACAATGCACATTCTTATGATGGACATTTATCCCGGACTCTTATATCCAATTCCTCCCAAAACAGCTCTATACCATAGAGTATAAATCTGGTGATTGCGGCGGCCAGATCATGATTTATAAGATTTCTTCATCTTCTCCCTCTTTCAAATAGTCTTAACAAAGTATTGACGTGTGTTTAGGGTCGTTGTCCTGCTGAAATAAGAAACCTTCGCCAATTAGTCTCAACCCAGAGGTGACGGCGTTTTTTTCCCAATATATGTAGTTCGGTATGCCTCCTTATTCATTCTTCCAATCAATCGAACCAGGTTTTTCTACTCTACTTGAATAGAAAAGATCCACAACTTGACGGTAAGAACCACACAGTCTGGAAGCATATTTTGTCCAGCGGTGCGTCGAACGAAAACTCTCCGTTTTGTGGATTCATCGCTTCATAAAATTCTCTTAAAATCTTCTCCCATCCAAACATTATGCTTTTTGACCCATTCTAATCTTTTTTGCTAGTTTTGTGGTCGACGAAGGGGATTTCTAACAGCAACTAGACCAAATGGCCCAGCATGTCTTTATCATCGTCAATTAGAGCGATTTGTTCTGTGTTTGATTGTTTTGGGTGCTGTTTTTCGTCTACTTTGTTTGCTTGTGATGGCTATTAGCTGATCTTCCTATTTAATAGTAGCTTCTGACCGTCCTGACCGTGATGTATCCTTAAGACTTGTTGTTCAATTGTACGTTGAAGCAATTACTTGGTACCTTAAACTGCGAATCCTTGCTTTGCCTTCTTTAAGAAGGCTGATGATTGCCGATCGTTTCTCGATTGGGGTATCCGCGACGTTAGCCATTTTTAAAGAGCTGAAAAATTACGAACAATGAGAAAAAGAACCGTCAAAAAAGAGGCATTGAAATTCTACCTATGACTCACAGGGCTGTTGATTTGTAATCTCATTTGTTTTTCCTTTTGCACTTGTGTAATTTCAAAAGAATCGTGACTCAAGAGTCACCGTATAATAGCGGTCCAAATAACTTGCAAACTTTTTGTCTGTACTATATATTGTTCTTAGGTCAAATAAAATAAGTGGCAGAGAGTGACATCTATTATCCGTAGTTAAAGTCATCTTAGACACAAACAAAGTTTTAGTTCTACTGTATGGGGACCACCGCTGGAGGCCCTAAGCTGCTGCAAACCAAATTTTACCGCCATCCAAAAAATGCGATGGAATGGGCCGAGCAAAAAGGGGATGTAAAACTGCGACATTTACTAATTTGATTCGTTGTTAAAGGCAGACTTGAGCAAGAAGTCTTGTGTTTCCGGCATCTGAATGAGCGCCTTGTAACAATCCGCAGTAATGATAACGCCCCCAAAGAGGAGAAAGATGACGTAAATAATACGAGCTCTTGAACAAGACTTATGAGTAGTGCCCTAGCTATAATATTAAAATTAACCTCGGCATTTTGGCAGCACTGTCGGAAAGCATAGCATATAGGAAAGTAAGTTTATAAGGATTCAAGACAATCGTGGTTCCCCCATCTCGATATTCATAAGGAGATTTGAAGAACTGCTGATCAATTAACCGTCAACCAGGTTGACCACATTGTAATTGACGCAAGGCACTCCTCCAATTACACAGATGGTCGAACGTTCCGAAGAGCCAATCTCGACTCGGACCATTACCTTGTTGTAACCAAGGTACGGTTTCGGATATCCCGAACATAGCAAAGACAAGCTAATACTGTGAGGAAGTTTGATGTCAAACGGCTACAATCGCAAGAGATCGCCAAATCCATTTCCCCTCGAGTCTCCTTTTAACTCTTAAGAAGTTATAAAAGGTAGGCGCTTTAAAGAGCGCGTAAGAGCGTAAAGAAAGATTTTAATTTAATGAATTGGAGCCGCCTAAATATAGATATAGCGTTAATGAATAACTGGCGGTATGTTAAAAGGCCCGGTTTTAGGTCCCCTGCTTTTGAACATTATGTATCACCAATTTCTTCTCGTACAGATTCCAAGAGAAGCGTCAGTTATCGACTCTGTGGAAGATATCGCCGAGGTTTTTGTGACAGAAATTATAGCGAAAGTTCAACATTGGGTCACAGATCGCCTTTCATAAAACTGTGAATAGAAAAGTTCGTGATATTTTCATTTGTTCGATTCACAAGTAAGGAGACCCTCTGGCTATACTAATTAAAGAGGAATAACTCTCCTAAACACCACCTATATGAAACATTCTAACATATTATTAGAGCGTCTGAAGCCTTACAAGGCCATGTGCAGTTTTGACATCACTCTCAAACTCATCTGGTTGGGCAGAATGACTTTCGAGAAAGCTCGCTGCTCCATCAAGGTCGGCAATGAATTAACCGAGATGAATGTCAACAATGGCTTTAGACAACGCGACGCGCTGTCATGTGACTTTTCGACATCATCCTAGAAAGAATCCTACAAAACTCAATGTCCACTAAAAGAGCCACATTGTTCTTAAATTTCACACAATTAATTGCGTGAGTGGATTACATTGATGTGATTGGGCGAACACAGCTAGCCGTCGATAGAGCTTTCATAAGTTTTGATGCGGAAGCGGCCAAAATGAGTCTGACGGCAAACGAGTGCAAAATAAAGTAAATGATGTCATCAGAATATGACTTTGAATTACTCTTGCCCTCCTCGTTGAAACGGTTGCCCTAATCATCCCGGATATGAGACGTTCGAATCACCGACGTCAGCGGGTTAAGCGTCCACGGGTCCAACGTCTGAAAAAGTTGGACAATGTAGAGTGAATGGATAACACAGCTCCGGCCAAACTGTTTCAAACAGTTTTCGATACTAATCTTGAGGGATGGTGCAGCAGAGGTCGACCGTATCTAATGTGGCGTGCGCCATTCGAAGGAAAACTCAACCAACTTAGCATGCGGCACTGGAGATAGCTAGCTAGAGAGACTTTTTAATTGAGTCGTAGGTTCACGCCGACTATCATCTTTAGGGACTACTTCGTGCTGATGGGATATGAGTTTTGATTTTAGCCTATCAAAGTTTCAACCTCACGTCGCTTGAGCAACTGCTTCAGATGTTGTTTAATTAAATCTGCTACTTGTGACAAGATTACGAGTAACTTCTTATAAAAACTCCAAGTATTGTTTCTACCGCGAGATCTTTCGCTATCTTTTAACTGAGCCAGGCTGCTTTTGTGGGCTAACCCTATCCTTCTTATCCCCATGTAACTGCGAATTTTAACAACAAAAAGCCATTATCGACTATCTATTTGTTAAGGGCTGTACTTCACAGTTAATCCACTAACGATTTCGTTCAATTTTTCCGTTAATACGATCTTGATGTACCCCAGAGAGGCTCAGAATACTAAAATACATCTATAAGGATCCGCTTCCTGACAGCCAAAAAATTCTAACCTCACGGTTTATACCTCGGTTTATACGCGTATTTCCTGGATCGTGGCTATGCAAGATTCTATAATCGGAGTCTTATATCCCTTTTTTAACAAAACGTCTATTAAACTTAGAGATAAGTCAGACGAGAGTAAATCTGCCGATATGTTAAGTTATATGTAGCCATCTTTCATGAAAATGCCAGCGCCACAGTCTAAATCCGTTCGGATTTACACTGTGAAGATTCGACTACATTCTTTTCTTGTAAAGGAGGACTGTCATTATGTCAGACAGCAAGTCCATAAAACCAAAGTCAAAAGACAGTCAGTACGCAAGAAAGCTTCACTGAAAGAACGGATGGTGACTGAACTAGATGAGTCAAGCCAGTTAGTTACCACTTTGTATATTACGATGGATGACTGCCTATGAAAACTTAATGTGTACCTTTTACTGACTGCGCAATTTTCGGCCTCTTTCGTCTCACGGATCCTAGTAAAAATCTCTTGGAATCGGGCGGATGCACTGTTCTTATAAAACAAAAGAAGGGAAACTACGTTCAGATCAACAAGTAGTGTCCTTAGCAGCAGATATTAACGCCAGTCAGACAAAACGAGAATGAAAAACGGTGGTATATTCTACTAAGACTTCTTCAGCTTTCAGTCCCCATCAAGCTTAACTTCGCAAATATCGGGCTGATATGCGCTAACTTATGTAAAAAAGAAATGCAATAGATGATGCTACCAAAGCATGTTTTTCCAAGGTCCTTTTAAAAATCCTACGAGCAATGTCCTAAGTGCTCGTATGACACTAAAGTCGTTTTATGTGGTTCTAACGCCAAATTGGGAAATCCCCAGTGGCACAGAAAGCATGGCCTACATGGCTTCACATCTGCATGAATTTTTACACGACCATCCGAACGAAATACCTAGTTTGATAAGGAGTGCACACAAGCATATGCAGCCCAACAATTCGCCTATGGATTGAAGCAACGTAGAAGAACCAGAGCGTGCGCTCTACGAGCACTGAAATCGTATAGAAGATCATCGGATTTTCGGAAGCAAAAAAGAGCTAGAGAGCCCATAGATCGAGAAAATAGAAAGTTTTAATCCCGAAACAACATTTGGAAATTTTACTTTGATGAAAAATGTGTCATACTGACAAAATCCAGACAGAAATTTAGTAACAGGGCCACACTTCTGCATACGACCAAATTAAAGTGCCAGCCAAAACGGACTATTAATCCTGAGCGATAAAAGCCAAGAAAACAAGGCTTTCGGATAAGACGGTCTTCCTGCCGAACTAACTAAATCATTGAGATACGGTTTAGTAAAGAGCATTCACCAACTTATTTTGAAGGTTTTAGCATCGTTTACACAATCTACAAAAAGACATCTGCCACAAAAATAGGTGTCTCTTCATTGCGTACAAGATCTTGTATGCAGTATTGTACTAGGACATAACCTAGAGAAAAGCGAAGAAGCCTAGATCGATACTCACTACCTCTTCCCATGTCAGACACGAAAACCGGTTTAGAACTTTTCCGATTTCCTTGTATGGTCGCTTTTTCCTCGACGGAGATCCAAATTTATTTATTGTAAGCACGGTTCAGCTGCTTAACAATTCCTTATGTCTTTCGATTGTTCGATTTGTTCGATTTGCTCAGCTCTTCTATAAAGAACTTAAGACTTCTTATCCAATTTGGAATTCGATTTAAGCTATAGTCTGACATGGAAACTGCTGATAAGTCTGAAAGGGTTAAATCAAATATGATACTTGCGGTCTTTCCCTTGAAACAAATATCGGCTGAGGGCCATCATTTTTTATATCCTAGGTTTAAGGTTAAAAATATATCTCCTTTAATGGTGGTCATGACTTACGATCTGAAAGACTTGGTTTTCTTTCTGGGTATAAAGATTTGCGGCATTTATTAAGTCTCTCATCTTCGCCAGAGTAGAGAGCCAAAAAAAGACCTGTACGTCGCTCTCTCTAGTGAAAGGAATAGTACCGTATGGCCCAATTAATTTAAATATTATTGCAATTATCTAATTCTAATTTAAAAAAATAAAATAATTTTTTCATTGCAGTGCTACAGAAATGAGGGTCCAACGCCGTTTCGCCCTTCCATTCCAAGTCTTGTGAAATACAAAAGCGTCGTCCGGAAAGACTTTTTCGGAGATTTAGGCGGCGTCGTCGGAGTGTAAGTTGAACCATACGTACGATTACTTTCATGGTCTTAACTAAAATTCCTTTTAGTCATGGTGAACCCTGGCGGCAATTTCGCTCACGAGTTCAAAAGCCAGTTCTCCAACTGTCGACAGTACGACGTTACCTTGGCCCATTGGAGGAAGTAACCAATGATTTTCTAATGCGTTGTGAATCTTTACTAGATGGAAACAGCGAACTGCCAGATGATTTTGACAACGAGATTCATAAATGGTCTCTCGAATGTAAGTACAATCACCAGGTTCATAAGGTACATAAGCTTAACTTAAGCACGCAAACTTTCATTTTTTTTATTCCAGGTATTGGTCGAGTGGCTTTGGACACTCGTTTAGGATGCTTAGAGTCTAATATCTCTGAAGATTCTGAACCACAGCAAATCATCAACGCTGCTAAGTACGCTTTAAGGAATGTCGCCACCCTAGAACTGAAGGCGCCTTATTGGAGGTATTTTCCAACGCCCTTATGGACGCGATACGTTAACAATATGAACTTTTTCGTAAAGTAGGTTTAAAGTCTTCTAATTTAAGTATCAACACATTAAATAACTATTTGTCTCATACAGAGTTTGCATGAAATATATCAAGAGTGCTACAGATCGGATGAAGTCAGAAAGTTACATTAAAACCGGAGAACCATCCCTTCTAGAAAAGGTCATTCTAGCTGAAAAGGATGAAAAAATCGCAACGATCATGGCTCTGGATCTCATTCTCGTCGGCATAGATACCGTAAGAAATTGTCAAGCAATTTTAACTAAAACATAAATGTAATATCCGTCAAACTTACCACAGATTTCCATGGCAGTTTGCTCTATGCTATACCAATTAGCTACTCGACCGGCTGAGCAAGAAAAAATCCGTGAAGAACTACGGCGATTACTACCAACTCCAGACACATCACTCACGATACAACTTCTTGATCAGATGCACTACCTCAAGGCCTTTATCAAAGAAGTCTTTCGAGTTTACAGCACAGTCATAGGAAACGGAAGGACATTACAGGAAGACACAGTCATATGTGGCTACCAAGTACCAAAAGGGGTAGGTCAATCTACGAGTAGCAGTATCTTTTTTCAGAATTATGAATTAATTGTCCTTATTAGGTGCAAGCTGTCTTTCCGACTATTGTGACAGGAAATATGGAGGAATACGTTACTGATGCCGCATCTTTTCGACCTGAACGTTGGTTGAAAGCAAGCCAAGGTGGCTTTGAAGGAAAATTACACCCGTTTGCCTCCCTTCCATATGGTTATGGTGCTCGAATGTGCTTGGGAAGAAGATTTGCCGATCTTGAAATGCAAATTTTGCTATCAAAGGTAAGAACTTTTATTGGAGATGACTCGTAATGATCAATTTAATAAGATATATTCGTATATCTACAGCTTCTGAGGAACTACAAACTAGGGTTTGAACATGAACCTCTGGATTATGAAGTAACATTTATGTATGCACCCAAAGGGGCATTGAAGTTTAAGATGACGAAGGCTTATTAATATAAGTACACAATTATGGTATTGTAGTCTAAGCGATTGTAAATATATTTATTTATATGAAGTTAATGTGCAAGTTTTTCTTTAAAAAAAAAAAAAAGAAGAATATCACCACCTTAAGCATGCATTACGAGGGTTCCATCTTCTTATGGGTTCGGACCTAGTCTTGTTTTTCAGTTTAAGTTTCGCAGGTGCGAAAGAAATGGTTTAGATCCTTCCAAATGCCCATCTTCCTTAGTTCCTTATCAAATGCTGCTTATAATGCTCAGAATACTTTCTGGGATAGAAGAAAATGCAACATGAAATTCAGTCATTTCCTGGATACCATACTATCGTCTGAGGTGGTTGTCGAAAATGTTTGCTCGCAGCAAATGACCTAACGCTGTCCAACAGGTATTCTAAGGCGACTACTGACTTAAATTCCGTATTCAGAATCGTATGAGAGAGCTCAGCTTTATTAAATAGAATGAATCCGCAAACAAAACAAAAGTTGGAACGAAACGCTTAAGAAAGCAGTTCAGAACTTGAACAATGCATACACCGAGTGCTTTGAACCGTCCAGCTAGTAAATAATCGTGCTGATCACCCATTCCATAATGGAACGTGAACTTGCAGCGACTTCGTGAAGAAACTAGAAAACTTTTTAACAAGGCACTTAAAACCAATTTCGAGGAGGATTTCAAAGCATGATAAAGACTTTTACTAACTATCAAAACATTAGGTGAAACTGGCAGGCTAGTGAAAAGTCTGCCAAACTGGAATCAATCCGAAAACCTGAATGCACATTCACGCGTCTTAACTCTTCCCAGGTAATCTTATTATATTAGATTCAAATTCTAACAACGAAGCTACAAATGAGCTGAGTTAGATAACGCGTCGTAGCTGGTATTTGTGGTCGGTTGTGGTGACCAAAGGGGCCATCAGTCACGCAAGTCGCTTAACGACTGTCCGCTCTAAGCCCAGGCAGCCCAAGATATGATCAACGAAATGGGGTTTCAGTCAATCCTCTTAAAACTGAAGTTGTTCTCTTTACGAGACGGAAAAAGCTGACTGGTTTGACTAGTCCCATCTAGTCACTAATCCATTTAATGCACAGCTCGATTACCGTTACGATAAAAGTGTTTATCTTTTGAAGCTATCCACGAATCAATACATTTTTTGATGTCTATATGTTAGCGGAACTGCTGATATGGCGAGTGGAGTAGGACTTTCCATTTGAGCGTTTTCAGGTAGGTTGTAACAGTTAAGCAAAGTGAGGCCGAGCATTGTCATGCTGTAGAATCATTTTTAGTACCTCTGCTCGTATTGAAATCGACACATTTCCGCAGTGATAGTTTCGTTGGGTTTCAACAGTTCATAATAAAAATGGGGACCCGGTAGTCCCCATGACTTTTTCCTCTTTAAGTTGCTGTAATGAATCCATTTTTCATCACCTATCACCATGTGATGAATAGAACTCTTCCTTTTTGCCGTTATCAACAGAAGTAAAATATCTAGGAATCACACTGGATGAAAAACTTTCTTGCAACCCTCACATTTCGAAGACTATTGACAAGGTCAGGAACTCAGTATATGGTATAAGACATCCATTCACGGCAGTATGGATACAAGCAGCTCCGTATTTCAGGCTAAAATCCATGCAATAGCGCTTTTCATTCGAGAGAATCTAAACAGAAATATAACAAACGAAAGCATTTCTATTCTTTTTGACAGCAGAGCACCCCTTCTTGCAATAAAAGCCATTGAGATAAAATCAAAACTGGTCTGGGATTATCTTCAACTCCTACAACTACTGGTAGTTGTTCATAGACGAACATAGACGAACTAGTCAGGAAAGGATCCGCATCTCAATTTATACTGCCAAGACCATTCTGTGGGCTATCAATTATTACAATAAATGATAACCTGAGGTGGTGGAAACTGCAGAACACATACTATGTGACTGCAGTGGTCTAATTAAAGCACGTCAACGTTACCTAGGTAAATTCTGCCTTGAAGTGGCGGAACTAGCTCCATGAGGTAGCCGATTTCCTAACAAACTGCGGTATCATGGATAAGCTCTAAATGGAGGATATTACAATAGTCCCACTTGTGGCCGCAATGATCTAGAATTCTCTATACGCACCTCCAACAATAATCTAATCTAATCTAATAGTTCACGAGGAGCTAAAGCCGCAAGCAGAAATTATTACTTTGCAAAATTTTTTTTTGAAAGTATTTACAAATAACAAAAACTTGAACACAACAACATGAACACAACACAACACAACAATGAACACATTGTAGAATATTTGTGTGGGCACAAATTATTGAAATTAATCCTTTCAATACAATCGCTTTATTCAATACCGTTACAATTTAGAATTCAATCGCTTATCTCAACCACTTTAATTTTATTTATCTTTTACTTAAACCACTTATCAATACTTGTAATTCACACTTCAAATTCAACTGATGACCCTTCATGCATATCTTGAGGGATGCTGATATTTGTACTCCCCTGACATCTCTCGAGAACTTTCTGAATTATCCAGAGCTCTATACAAATTTCCATTTTGCTAGAAATATTGATTAAAGTTTCCATTCCCCATTCTCCAGTTGTTGAGTCTTCTGCTATCCAAATATGGAAATCTTTTGCTACTCAAATGTAGATGATGCTGTTCATCATGGTCCTTTGAACTGACACATTCTATCCAAATGGATCCCCACATTGGATCCGGCAGACAACGTCATTAACGCGGGCTATCACTTTGTACCGATCTTCTCAATGCTAATGGAATTTTGTTAATTTGCCTTTCTTACGCAGAGGATTATACAGCCACATCAGATCCATCTTCGTTGAAGATGGAAGATTTCGCTTTGATGCCGTACCTAGCATTCAGGCGGTTGCTCGCTAACTTCACATTTTTCGAATCATGCAATTTACGAATCCTACTGCGCAAGTCATCCACATAGTCGTTTATCTCCGAACTATTTGACCAAATAAGATCTCGGATAGTGTATGTCCTGTTGAACAATGGACCGCTTTTCGGTGGGCCATTAAAAACAGGAGTATGTGTCGATCCCTGTCTCGCTGGCAGTTGCTGACGACAATGCTCATTCAAGTTCCTATTAAGTCGCTCGGTCATTTTACCAGATTAAGGGGCTTAGGTTCGTTGTCACTGTCTTCTTTGTTCCTAGATATTGGCAATGACTCCCTGAGATTCCGTCATATATTTGCACTTGGCTGACTCAGCAAACCATTTTGCACACATAGGGAGTTCCACTGTGTCCAATATGCCTTCAGAGTTTGACTCTAGTCCGATATCTCCTGGCAGCTTGGTCTTTCCTCGCGTTTTCTCCAGACCAATAATAGTTCGATGTCATTATCTACTTGTTGGGAAGAACGGATTTCTCCTGTACTCTAACCCTCTACTGGTTCAGTCCTAATCATTTGGATTGCTGGCTGTTCTTTCGATTCTTTACGGTTGCAGTATTCACATTTGATTCCACTAGGTCGATTAGAGAAAGCATCATTATTTGAGTCGTAGCCATTCATAGCCACTTGATCTATTTCGCAACTTGGCCTTTAGGGTATTTAAATTGGAGTAGCCATTTCAGAGCTGCGTTGTCTGTCTGAAGAATAAAATTTTGTCCGTAGAGGTATTTATGCAAATGCTTCGTAGCCAGAATTAAAGCCAGAGGCTCGCACCGAGTTACTCAGTATTTAATTTAAACTCTGAAGAGTACCTTGCTGTAATATGCAACCACTTTCTCTTGGCCATCATGAACTTGAGAGTTCACAACCACAACATTGTTAGCGTCTGGGTCCACGTTTGGTATTTTTCCGCGTGTGGGATAACCCAAGATGGGGGTATTGCACAGCTGCTGTTTGAGGTCTTGGAATACTTTTTTACAATTTCCAGATCACCTAAATTTTCGGCCTTTTTCCGTAAGTTGATGCAGGTTATTTGCAATACCAGCAAAATCCTTTACGAATCTTCTGCAATACGTGGCAAGTCGTAAGAAGCTTCTCAGTTGGTGTAAATCTCTGGAGGGAGAACAACATCAGATACACTAGAGAGGCTTTCCACGTGAGGTCTTACAATGTTCGTTTCATTAATCGCTCAAAGATGACCGGTACGTTGTTTTTGATCAATCTCCACCTGCTGGTAATTGCTCATTAGGTCTTGTGTTGAGAACCATTTCGCTTTAGAAAGGATACCAAAGTGTAGTCAATTCTTGGTAGTGGGTAACTATCATTTTTAGTACTTATATCCATTGAAACAATAGTAGTCTACACAAAACCTCATGCTGTCGACTTTCTTATTCACGAGTACCATTAGAGATGCCCACGGCCTCTGCGATTCTTCAATCAGTCCCTCAGTTTTCATCTTCGACACCATTTCGGCAACCTCTGTTTGTTTTGCCAATGGAAGAGCCTTGCAGGTTGACGGATTGGTCGGGCGTCTCCGGTGTCAATGTGGTGGTAAACAAGTTGCGTACGCCCATATTCTCTGTCATGTGTAAGACGTCATACAAGACTTGATGCTACTTCCCTGACGAAATGTGTTTCTTTGGAAGCTTGATTAGCCGCTGTCATCGTCAGAGCGAAGGCAAATTCCTAACCAAAAATTCTTTTCTCGGCCATCCTTACTGCAATTCCCCTAATGAACCCGTCCTTTGGCATTTTGTCGATAATTTCCTGTGAGCTGTGGACTTATTTTCGGAAATATAGGGACTGGTGGTGCCATCAGAGAGAATACCACTTCACGTCTGGTCAGGTGCTCTAAGGACCCCTTTCTACTTGCAAGATACGGCTCAAAACCAAAATTGGAAACTGCCCAGCCAATTGACAATCTCTAACACCGACGTCGTGCCTCTTGCCCTGCAATATTCTATCGATGTTTCCACCACCAGTGCAAATAGCACTCCGCCTCTTTAAACCTTCAACCTCATCAGTTTACCACCAAGCTTTCGGACTTTCGGAAATATCGTTATCCAAAATATCGTTATCGTTATATTCCCTTTCTCGCATAAAGGAATGTGCCAATATTTAAAGTGTGTTCACAGCCATTTGAGTACGCACTTTGCATAAAACGACGAAGTTCTGTATAACCTACTATCGAGCTGTATAAAGGAGCTTGTCACTTGAGGCACAGGTCCACCGCCGGGAACTCTAGCGTCGGCTAAAGTAAAGTCTTGTTTCCAACATTTTCCATTTTCTACACTTAATAGAACTACCTTTTGAAACCCGTAAAAATCGAATCCTGTCATTCTCTTTGGTCGAAAAGAAGGTTAAATTAAACCATTTCGATTGCCGTTGAATAACGGTGAACGGAGCTTCAATAAACAATTGACTAGAATTCTGAACGACTTTTGTACATTAAAAATCAAAAAACTATTAAGTTGTTAGATTTTATTAATTCATTGCATACCCTTAGGATCGCAGAAAAAATCACAACAGGGAAATGGTACCATCGTTAACAAAATGGCACAGCCGCTTACCTGGTCTACCTACTGTGATATCCGAATGCTCGGACTTAACAGAGCGGAGCCCTTACACTCCTATATAGCAGTTATCACCGCCATCCAAGCAATGCAGTGGGGTGGGCCGGTAAAAAAGGAGGATGAGAAACTGTGACATACGAATATATTTCATCGTTGACTGCTGCACAGAACAAAAGCAGTGCGGATTTGTTGTAAGCGGCAAGAAGTTTGCACTTATTGCACGTGAGCGAAAGTCTTGTAAACAATCCACATTAATATTGAATTCGTCAAAATCTATAAGAGACGAACTATATAGAATCAAGCTTGCATGGTCAAGGTCGGTAATGAGAAGATCGAAACCATCAATGTCAGAAAAAAACATCGTTCTTGAAAGAATTGTGCAAAATTTGCAAGCCAAATCCAGAAGCACCATCTTTCGAAAATCTTTTTACTAACTCTCGTGCGCAAACGACATTGGCACAATGGGAAGAACACAGCGATCTGTCAATGGACATTTTGCGACTGTTGAAGCACAACCACCAAAGATGGGCCTAGCGATCAACAAAGTGTTGTAAAAGGAGTTTTTTTGGGAGATTTTTTTATTTAAGTACAAAGAAATTAATTTGAAGATGATTTATTAAATTCATTCATTTCAATCGTTGCTGGTTTATCGGCATAAACTAGTGACAGAAAATATTATAATGGCGTCAAATCGCACGATCTTGGTTTCTAATTAACTGATTCATTTCTTGAAATGACTCTAATGCCAGATCGTGTTTTGAGTAAGGCGATGTTTTCGTTAGAAATATGGGACGGTGCACTATCCTATTAAAACCACAGTCCTTCCACATTGTAGTGACGTACATTTAGGAACAAATAATAGTTGATCGCATTGAATCAGTGTCTATTGACAGTAACTTGTGCTGCGGTCTCGTTTTTGAAGACCACCGCTGAAAGTCCGCACCATAAGAAATATTTTTCTGGATACAATAGCATCTGGTGAACCTCTTGAACATTTTCTGAAATGAGTCTCATCACTTAACAAAATTGTACGGTTCAAAGCTGCTCACGCGGCTTAAGCTTGTCTTGGACTGTTTCAAGTCTGATATTCACAAAATAAATGCTGGTGTGCCCCAGGGACCCATTCTGTCTCCGACACTTTTTTTAATTTTCATTAATGATCTCTTATCTGCTACTTCTAGTCCAATATATTCTTTTGTTGAATACAGTACTCTCTGCTTTTCATATCCCTTCACGGACTCACGTCCCTTCTCTTCGGGTTTAGAACGGGAATTGCAGCATAACTAATTGGGGAACCCAGTCATTATCCATGAATGGCACTTGCATCATCGAAACCGAAATATTTTCGGTATGTGTGTCAGTGACAACTTACGTTAAAATGACTTCATATTCGATGTCGCCAAAAATTCTGCGAAATGTCTAGGTTTCCTCAAGCAATGTAAGAAATATTTCACCTGCTCTGATCTGGCCCCAATATACCTTATAAGGCATTCATCCGCCCAAAATTGGATGCCCACATCTGGTTAGGTGCTCCTAAAATATAAAACTGTGCGATAAAGCTCATAGGTGATACTAATATCAGTCGGTCAATTGACACCCTCAGATACCGAAGTGATATCTCCTGCCTCAGTTTGTTTTATCGCTTTTCAACCACCAGTGCTCCATAGAAATCGCCAGTAGCATTCCGCCCTTTCAAACCTTCGATCATAACACCCATCTCGCTATGAATATTCATCAGTATAACCTCAAGCCCACTTTCGGACGTACTCTGAAATATCATGATTCGTTCCTAAACCATGCAACTCGCTTATGGAATGTCCTGTCGAACTCTCTATTTTCTATTCATTATAACCTGCAAACATTCAGAACCAACGTACATCGTTATTTTACTTTTCTTCCTCCCTGATTTTCCTTCGCCCGAAGTGTGAGACTTAGATCATTACTTAGTACTTTCCAAGTATAAGTTTCTGGGAACGATGACGAATCACAAAATTGGGATCCTTTTAAACAGAAGCTTCCGCAGCCGCCTTATTTTTTTCCGAAAGCACTATCCTCATTTTTCAATAATTCGATAAATCGCATGTTCGGATGACCGATGTGTCTACCGTAAATATCACGAAGTGCTCTATAAGTTTCGCGAATAGAGCTTCGATTTTGGAAATCGATTTCAATAATCAAATAATCGATCATATTGCAACTGTACCGAAAATAAATGAAGCTTAGCAGCTGAATCTAGCAAAAAAAAAAAAAACAAATATTGACCTTCGACAGAAAAGCTCGAATAACTCGGCTAAGATAAGTAGAACACGTTGAATGCACGAAAACTAACGTCACGGCGCAGAAAGTGTTCGATTCAAACCCAAAGCGACAATACGGTAGAGGATGAACTCATTTTCGGTGGCGCACAGAAAGGGAAGGGGACCTCATCCAACTTCATGTACGTAACTAGAGGCCGTGTGTAAAATTTCAATTTACACGCTACGACAAAAAATACTATAGGGTGATTCATCGTGAGGTTTAATTTTTAACATCAAACTGCTCTATTATTTTTGTTCAGTATTGTTTGGAAAATCATCATGGAAAGACTCACACCACAACAGCGTCTTCAAATTGTTCGGCTGTATTAAGAAAATCAGCCCAACTTACGGTGCGCATAATCGACCTACTGAAACCACAATTGCCAATACAATTTGCAAATTTGAGTCCCAGTTTACATTAGTGGATGATACTCAACCGGTAAGACCACATCCAGCACGTAGTGAAAAGACTATAGCAGATGGAGCTGAGAGTGTACTCGAAGACCGTGACGAATCGATGGCGTATTTTAGGTTGGGATCTCGGCCTAAAAGCGCACAAAATTCAACTTGTGCAAGAATTGAAGCCAAGCGACTGGAATTCGCGTCATATTTTCAATGAATGGGCTCTGGAAAAACTCAATGAAAATCCGGTGTTTTATCGTGAAATTTTGTTCAGTGATGAAGCCCATTTCAGGCTCAATGGATACGTTAATAAACAAAATTGCCGTATTTGGGCTGATAAGTAACCCGAAGAGTACCAAGAGCTACCATTACATCCATTAAAAACAACGGTATGGTGTGGTTTATGGGCTGGTGGAATCATTGGTCCATATTTCTTCAAAAATGAGGCAAATCAGAATGTTACCGTCAATGGTAACCGTTATCGCGCCATATTAACGGACTATGTGCTTCCTGAAATTCAAGCACATGGTCTCGGTGAAACAGTGCTAAGAGCCATACAGCGCGTGAAACAAAGGACTTGTTGAGAAATCATTTTGGTGAGCACTTAATTTCACGTTTTGCTACTGTAAATTGGCTACTTAGATCGTGTGCTATCACACCTTTGGACTATTTTCTCTGGAGATATGTAAAGTTTCAGGTCTTCAGGAATAAATCAGCTACGATTGACGCTTTGGAAGCCAATATTACTCATGTAATTCGCGAGATACCAGACCTTTCGAATAGACCATCTCAGACGTAGTCGTGGCCAACATTTACATGATATCATTTTCAAAAAGTAAATGCCATGAATTGTTCTTTTAACCGATAATAAAAATTTTAAGTTCACTTTCAAATTTATGTATTTTGTTTTACATTATAAATTAAACCTCACGATGAATCACCCTATACTTCCAAAGGTAATAAAAATTGTTGTTCCTTCATCAAAAATATTAGAAATCCTGCTTGATCCTCCATCCCAACGCTTATTTATAATGACATTGCAGCTGCTAGCTCTTCAGACAAGGCCAATCTGCTTGCTTCACACTTTGAAGCCAGCTCAACACTTTCAAATTATGCCTTGTCTTTGCCTACAATTAAGTGTATCGAATCTTCAATTGGACGAATCCGTGTAGTAGCAAGAGTATTTAAAGACCTTATCGTTCACAAGTTGGTCTATATGGTCGGCAAAATCAATGCGTAAGCTTTTCCACCAATCCCATTCTTTAGGACTCTTTCCGAGCAGATGGAAAACTACATTTAAAAAGCCCGTCCCTAAAAAAGGCGTATCTTCTTTTCTCTACTCCTAGATCCATTGCATGCCCTTCTTTCCAAGTTCATGATAAACCTGAAATATCTCGAAACGAGAAAATTTCTCAATGTCCGGCATTACATTTTTCGTAGAATAACGTCTACTGGTGATTTGATGGCATGTTTTGGCAAGTTTTTTTTTGTCGGAAATCCGTGCCTATAGATTAGAAATTACTTTTCGGATCGTTCAATTCAGGTTGTCTTGGACGGTTTCAAGTCTGATATTCACAAAATAAGTGCAGTTGGGCTGCAGGGGTCCATTCTGTATCCTACACACTTTTTATTATTCATCAATGATATCTTGTCTGCTACTTCTTATCCAATATATTAGTTTGTTGATGACAATACTCTCTGATTTTAATATTCCTTGCCGCACTTTGGTTGTAGAACGGGAACGGCAGAGTATGCTAAGCTCATTAAGTTTCGCTATAAACACTAAAATCACTAAATGGGGAAGTATCAACAGAATAGAATTGAACGCTTTCAAAAGAAAATGCTGATTAAAGTGCAATGCCCACATCTACACAGGTGCCCCCAAGACCTCTTTGCACTTCCTAGATAAGATTCAAAACCTTGCGATAAAACTCATAGGTGACACAAATATTGCGCAGTTAATTGACAAGCTTGCACACCCACGTAAAGTCTTTTCCCTCACCTTGTTCTATCGCTATTTTTACCACCAATGCTCCACCGATGTAAACATACATACATTGAAATATCATGATTCTTTCTTAAGCCATACAATTCGCTTATGAAATTCCCTGCCGAGTTCTTTATTTCATACTCGTTGTAACTTGCAAACATTTAAGACCAACATGCATCGGTACCTATTTTTCCTTCGTCTTGATGTGCGCAAAAGTTTTACGGGTACTAATAACACATTGAGCCCGCGATAATTATAAAAAAATGCTGGAAAAAAAAACACCAGTGGCACCATTTATGTAAGCGGCTAATATATGTAGGCTTACCTAGGTATAAACGAGAACAAAGCCAAGTAGTTAATACAATTGTTAGGGATATTGTCTGTTTTGGCTCCACTATTAACTTCGATAAAACACCTCGTTAGAAATGAAACGTAGATTATACGTGCTAATTTCTTTAGCTTACGAAGTTAATTGGGTGACCAAGTTTTATCTAGAAGCCCTGCCTTTTAGTGCAGATTTCACGATAATGCTTTGTCATTATTTCTAACCCACTTTTTGGCCAAAAAAAAACTGATTTTATGATCCATTCGTCACCATACTTGCCGAATCTGACCTTGGCCGACTTTTTTCTATTATCCAATCACAAGACTGCCATGATAGAAGAACGTTTTGATGATGTGTAGGCAATTCACCGAAATATGACCAGGGTGCAACTATGCATTTCGGAAGGAGATTTTTTAACGTCTCTACGACCTGTCAAAAATGAAGGAAACTATGTTAAAAGTTGAATAAAACGTGTGGCGCTCTCATTTGACATAAATTCGTTTTTTTCCATGTTAAAACAACTACTCTTGACATTCCCACCATTTTTTCTTCTTTTCGGAAATTTGTATTGGACACAAATACAGTTGTTAACGATTAGCATGCACGTTTTACAAGTGGCCATGTGACCGTCGACTATGGCGACAGTTCTGGCAGACCATCGATATCAACAACCATGTCGATGAAATCAAAGATTTGCTGATGGTTAGCAGAGACGACCAACGTCTCAATTGGAGCGCGTAAGCCAATTCATCGGGCTTGAGACGTGTGTACAAGGACTTGAATTTCCTACACAATAAGCAGCGTATGGACATTCCAATAGACATGCGCTGTGAGATTAATTCCGACCAAACATTTATCAAACGTGTCACTACTGGTAATGAAACAGGGGCTTACGAGTATGAGTACGACAAGTTAACCAGACATCAAGCGAGTGAATGGCGTGCTCAAAATGAGCGAACACTAAAGAAACCACGTCACTTTCAGCCAAAGAAAAATGCAATGCACATTGTTTTCATGGATTACAATAGTGTTTTGCATCATGAATTTCTTCCTGGAGTTACCTATGAGACGTTCCCGTGAATCAATTCGTAAAAAGGGCCTCAATAGCAGAAAGACAATTCATGATAACGCTCCATCTCACAATGTATGCAAAACAACATAAATACCACCCAACAGCCACCAAATTCACCTAGTCTGGCACTGTGTGACTTTTTTTCAGTTCGGCCGAATCAAACACCGCCTTGAGGAGTGCGCTTAACAAAGGATATAATGGAAAAATCGCTGAGCGCACTGAAAATTGAGTACCACACATGTCTCGAGTGCTGGATCAAATGCTGGTACAAGTATTGGGCCTATAACTTAGCGGTTTGCTAAGAGATGACGTTACTTGTATTATTCCACTGTTATTATTCCATTAGAACATGCGTAGGAAATCTACTGTCATTGTACGTCATTTCAGTATATGTCATTCAATTGAAGCGTAAGCAACAATAATTTTTTTCCACGCAAATATGTCGAACTTTGTGCCTGAAAAAGTGTTTTTGCGAGGAGTTCTTCTTCATTACTTTAATATGAAGAAAACTGCTGCCGAAAATCATCGTATTTTGGTGGAAGTTTATGGTGAACATGCGCAAGCTAAGCGAACGTGCCAAAAGTGGTTTGCACGATTTAAAAGTGGTGATTTTGGCTTGGAAGACGATGAACGTCCTGTGCAGCCAAAAAAGTTTGAAGATGAAGAACTGGAAGCATTACTTTATAAAGATTGTTGCCAAACACAAGAAGAGCTCCCAGAATCTTTGGGTGTCACTCAAGCTGCCATTTCAAAACGTTAAAAGGCAGCTAGATATATTCAAAAGCAAGGAAATTGTGTTCCACATGAACTCAAGCCGAGAGACGTTGTAAGGCGGTTTTGCATGTCCGAAATGCTGCTGGAACGCCACAAAAGGAAGTCATTTTTGCATAGAATTATTACTGGTGATGAAAAATGGATCCATTACGACAACCCCAAGCGCAAAAAATATGTGAAACCCGGTCAACCAGCCAAATCAAAGGCAAAGCCGAATATCCATGGCGCGAAGGTTATGCTCTGTATTTGGTAGGATCAGATGGGTGTGCTGTATTATGAGCTGTTAAAACCGGGTGAAACCATCAATGGACAACGCTACCAAACACAATTAATCCGTTTGAAGAGAGCAGGAGCCGAAAAACGCCAGGAATATGCGACCAGACACGAGGCAATAATTTTCCATCATGACAACGCTCGGCTCCACGTTGCTATTCCGGTTAAGAACTATTTGGAAAACAGTGGATAGAAAGTCTTACCCCACCCGCCTTATAGCCCAAACCTTGCCCCTTCTGACTACCATTTGTTCCGGTCGATGCAGAACGCCCTCACTGAAATACGGTTCACATCAGAGAAGAATATCAAAAATTGGCTTGATTCATTCTTGGCTGCCAAGCCGGCGCAGTTCTTTTGGGATAGGATCCAGAAATTGCCAGATAGATGGGAAAAAGTCATAGCTTCAGATGGGCAATACTTTGAATAATACTATTGTACATGTTTTTCTTAAATAAACGTTCAAATTTTGAAGAAAAAAAAACCGCACGAATGAAAATACATACCCAATATGTTGCAGTCAATGAGGATATAAATGAATAAACTTATGTATATTTATCAGTTTAAAAATAAGTTCCGGCAACATTTTGGCAGCTGCTATGTACTCAGTGACCTCACCCAGTCGTGGGTCAGATTCCTAAAAACAAAAACCCAAACGGTTTCATAACTAAAAACATATTCTCGACATAATTTATTTCAAAATCAAAAAATTCTCCGATTCTATGTAATCCGCTGAACTGTACCCTATATCTACTTAATCACTAGCTATCCCTTAGTACATACGTGTACGAATACTATACATGTGTATAGTATAGAACCTAACGGTGTCATCACAATGCATAGCTTCACCAAAAACCATGAAAATATAATATATATATATTTTTTTTTTTTTATTGTTTTCAATGTTTCCCGCAAATATACGAGTATCATACCAATCAATCCAATGTAGGAGTACAGTCGGTTCTACATCTCTTCGGCATGAGTGAGACTTACTCACAGATTGCAAATATTAATTTTCGTCTATCCAACTAAATAAGATAAACAGAGATAAACAGTCATTGTCACCAAGTATGTATTGGAGTTGGCCATCTTCTCCAAGTGCGTTCTATGCTTTTTCGCCTATCGTCAAGTGTAAACTGTAAAAAAAGCCAGCGGCTCATAGGTAGGTTCTCATTCGTACGCATCGGCAGTAGTAGATATCGCCTTCATCAAGACTGCACTAAGCTCTCAACAAAAGAGTCAATCTTTGTAATTTTTCCTATTTGAAATTTTCAATTTAAAACCCACAATGGCAGCATCTATTTCAAGCCTAAAAATTAAAACCACAAAAGATATAAGCATTCCATATATCCTGAACGGAGAACTGTATGAGATTCTAACCCAAGAGGGAGAGAACGTTACTGTAAAATGCTGCAGTTGCCCATCGGATAGGGTGTACCGGGGAAGTGTTCGGTCTACTGGCAATTTTCACATGCACATCAAGGTGAGTAGACCGAAAAAAACAGAATACAAGTCGTTGTCCTACAGGTCTACAAATCCAAATATTTAAGGGATGAACTAAGATCGGTTTTTCCGATTTTTTTTTTTTTTTTTGATTTTTTGATTTTTTTTAGAGAAGACATCCTGAGCTCTTATCCAAACTGCATGAAATGAAGGTTGGATCTTTGTTGGAACGCCGTGAGCGCTTGCTGAAGGCCAAAAAGATTGCATTACGCGGACGTATCAAGAAGGAAGAGTCAACATCAAGAGACATACAGGTGAGTCTTTGAAGTATTTCTTCATCATTTACATGACTTCACCATATGTATCTACTTAGTGCTGATTTCAAAAAAAGATGTTGTTCCAAGTAGATTCACAAAATCTGTTCAGTTAAGGCATCTCACTCATTCTAGATGAACTTCCAAAAATTTTTAATGTACCGATCAGTCGAAACTCTCTTAAAACCGATTTTTTGTATTTTTCGCTTAGAACGTATTCTGAGTTTTTAAAATTAACTATCAAGAGAGGAATAGCGGATCTTTAAAAGCTAAATCTCTCTTTGTGATTATCATCTTTGCTTTATTTTGTTATTCTCATTTTGGGTGGTAAAAGTTTGGACTCGGTTTTTTTTAGATAAAAACAAAACATGAAAAGATAAAAAATTTGTTTGGCATTTTCGTGGATAATTTGAATTATATCTATTGATAACCCGTAATTGTGCTGAGAATGCATCCGCCCTATATCTCTGTCCGAACATATGGCAATCTCTCATCGTTTATTGTTGGAGATTCACATTACCTGGTCGCTTCAATTGCACACAGAACGGACAAAACAGTTTTGCCTTTAGGTTAGGTTAAATTTGTAAGGTTATGGGATATCTGTCATCGCACTTAAGTGGATCCATTGTGATGCTAAATTGAAGAAATGGTGTGTCTGATTCATGATCTTACTCTTTATCCTTGAATGCCTCTTGCATGAAAACATCTCGTTAGATTCGAGAATCTAAAAAGATTTGTTAATAAAGCAGCAGATAACTTTCCTGAAGCCACGGAAACAACAATTTGTTAAGTTTTTCTGCCTCGAATTTTCTAACGACATAAAAAATCGCGGTATCGTCCACAGTATTATATGAAAATCTTCTAGTATCCTTATAGGATAGTGCCTCGTATTTCAGCTAGCGCGGGTTTTCCCCAGCGGTCTCTAGTTGCGTATACATGAAGTTGGCTGAGGTCCCTGTCCACATGTGTGTACTACATAAGATGAGCTCGTCGTCTACCATCTGGGTTGGAATCGAAAACTTTTAGGGCCGGGACGCTGATGGTCATGCATTCAAAGTGAGCTATCTATCTAAGCGGGATTATCCGAGCTTTTCTCTCGAGGTCGGCATCGCTCTATAGCCCGCACAGATTGCTGTGGAAACGACTCCTTTCTTTTTCATTGATGCAAATGGGAACGAAAATGTTTCGAAGGATCTTTCTCTTGAAGCGCCCGAGAGCATTTTCACTCGCTTTCGTCAATATTTAAGAGCCGTAAAGCATGACTGAGATGGTCAGGGTCTCGTATAACGTCTTGCTCTTGTTTTTGTCGAAGTTGATAGCGGAGCCGAGGTAGATAAAGTCTCTTACTACTTCAACATTGTAGATGCATATAGTAAGTTTTGTACTAAGCGTCAATGTTATGGGTTTTTGCTTCGTTGACCGGTAAAATCTGCTGCTCAACAGTCGCAAATGATCCATTAACAGCGTTAAATGGCGTCAATGTCATTCACGTATGTGAGTGACTGGACAGACTTTTGGTAAATGTAGCCTGATTTGAAAAAACTTGCATGACAACGCATCGCCTTATTTAAGTTGTTTTCTGATATCGAATGTCTCAGTTTTGACATTACCAGCCTTGACCCAGAAGCGTGCATTCCCAATAGACATCCTGCACAGTCGAATTAGCTTTGTAGAGATGTCAAAAGTTGGCTCTGTATAGCTCATCTTTATAGTCTTTATAGTCGCTGTCGTGTGCGAGTTTGAAATCAATGAACAGGAGATGTATATCAATTTAGAACTCTCAGGTGTTTTCCAAGTTATACCATAATGTGAAAATTTGGTTAATGGTAGATATTCCTGGCCTAAAAAGCATAAAATACGGCAGACAAGATTTTATATGCGATTTTATAGGCAAAAAACTTTGAGGATTCATTCGTCGGACATACTCGTGTGTGTGTACTTTCGTCAACCAAGACTAGAAATAATTTGATGTATGCTCCGTATCAAATCATCATCGGCTGCTTTAAACAGCTTGGCAGTTAAGCCATTGTTGGACTTAAGTTTAGAAATGGCTGTCCTAACTTCATATTCGTCTGGTGGACGGAAATGTTATTTGTCTTCATTTAGGTTGAATGATTCATTCTACCCGACAGTGGGATGTTGTTTGTCATCACCGCCTAACAGCTTGCAAAAATTATTTTTCCAGATTCTCAGCACTGACTGTGGTTCCATTATGAGATTTACTTCTCCATCCTTAAAGATTTCTGTTTGGACTTTACAACTTTAGCATTTTCATTTTATTTTTTGGTAAAACTCCCACACCTTATTCTTCCGGTAGCCTGAGAAACCTATGTGCTTCCCTTCTTTTCTGCTCGTAGAGCTTGTCAGCTTTTTCTTCTTTTCTGCAGAAGCGGTGAGTCCACTATTTTTCTAGATTTACCTTTTTGCAATCGTCATTGAACCTCACCCAGATAAGTACACCGTTGATGTCCTCTCCCTCTAGGCTTGTCGGACCATCATATCAGCTAATTTCTCATGCACTGTCACTAAAAGATCCGTATAGCGGTATGAAAAAGCAAATTGGAGCAGATCTAACAGCTTATTTAGGAATTATAACAGGTCAATATGTTTCTTCCATAACAACATGGACGGCGCTGCTGATATCGTCTCTGGTAAACACTATTTTCGAAATGAGATCATTTATCTCTCATCGGATGATGATGTACCAAGCCAAAAAAAGGCATGGTCGACTCGAGCTGTAAAGAGGCAATCAGGGTTACGGAACAGTTTTTTTTTTTTCAGCCCTACAAAACTGAACCGACAGAAAAAACCGAAAAAAATCAAATGAGCCATAAAAGACTTAAGACTTTCTTAAGCGTGTGAAATGTGAAATAATGTGAAAAAATATTACAATGTCCCAAAGGATTCAAAATCCAATCGAAATTCTGCTACATCCTCTATCCCAACTTCTCAATGACTGGCAATAGGGTTTTCGTAAGAACAGGTCTACTGGTGATTTAACGGCATGTCTCATCATCATCAATCTGGTGAAAGCAACATAGTTGCACTTGATGTGCTTGAAAATACTCGCGTTTAGCTTCATTAGATTAGAAACTACCTTTCGAAACGTGCAATTCAAATTTTCTTGGATGGTTTCAAGTCTGACATTCACAAAATAAATGTTGGTGTGCCTCAGGGCTCCGTTCTATCTCCGAGACTTCTTATAACCATCATTAATGATTTCTTGCCCACTACTTTTAATCCAATGTATTCCTTCGGTGACGATAGTACTCTCTGCTTTAAATTCGTTCCCGAACTCACGTCTAAGTTCTTCGCCTGTAGAATGGGAACAGCAGTTTTATTGAGTTCAATTGATATTAACGAAAAACTTTCCATTCCCGGTATGTGTGTCAATGACAATTTATATTCGAATAACCATATTTGATTTTGCCAAAAATGCTGCGAAATATCTAGGTATCCTCAAGCGATATACGAAGTACTTTACGTCCTCTGATCTGGCCTCAAAATATAAAGCATTTATCCTACCAAAATTGGATTACATTGCCCACACCTGGTCAGCTGCCCCCAAGACCTCTTTTGCTGGATAAGATTCTGTGATGACCAAGTAAACTTAACACATCAACGGTTGGTACAAGACTGAATTATTATAATATGCAATGTCAGGTACATCGTTAAAGAGTGTATACAAGTAAATATTTACATAGAGTTAAAGAGTGTCTATAAGTAGACTCAAAAATTTATATATAACGTCAATATTGCACAATCAATTAATACGCTTGGACACCAACCAAATATCTCTTTTCTCACTTTTTTTAGCCTTACTATAATACCCGTCTCTTTATGAATGCTTATTAGTTCACCCTCAAGCCCACTGTCGATGGTTCGTTAAAATATCGCCGTACAACTCGCTTATAGAATGCCATGCCGACAGCTCTACTTCCTACTCATTATAGCCTGCAAACATTAAAAACCAACGTACATCGTTATTTCTCTTTCTTTCCTCCCTAACTGGTTACAATGGTCCAAATCGATGTTAGCTCCTCAGAAAGTTAAGACATCCAAAGAGTGCTTTGCGTCGAACGTAATATGGTATGATCAAATTGTTGATCACGCGTCAGCCAATCCCTTTTATGAACATCAAGTTATAGAAACCGTGCAAAACAATAAGGCTGTGTCTGTTTCGAGATTTAATGTCTTCAAGGCTGTACTTCCCGACAGGGTATACAGTTTAGTCAAGTTTGGTACTAAAATTGTGAGGGACGATTTTACGATATATTTAAGGCATTAATCGTAGGTCTTGCTGAGTAACTTGTAGAAACATTCTTTGGTAGCATCGCATACTACAGGCAGGCATTGACGAATAGAATGCGTTCGCATATATGGCAAAAGCTTAAGACTTCTTGCCTTTGTCTGCCGGTTATGATAAATCCGCTTGCTCGTTCTGTTTTCTATAGCAATCCTTAGTTTTATCTGGCCCATTCCACTGCACATCATAGGTGAAAGTCGGGAGAATCGGACTGCGACTTGTCCGAACGTCGTTGTCCCTACGACAGTAGGATTTGTACGTGACCCCACGTGACAGTTTAGTCAAATTGGACGAAACCACGGGTGGCTACGTACCATAAGGAGGTAAACAAAGTACAAACGATGTGTACTCATAATTACACCACTTGGCACCTCAAGTTGAAGCTGCTCATTGTCTCAGACCCGTAGAGCCCGAATCTATAAAAGGGCTTAAGAGTATTTTTGTCATTTTAGGTCTTGTCGAGGAGTTGCTGTAGTCCCGTCACTTTCTTCTGTGGCTATGTTAGTGCTTTGTTAGCCAGTGTTGGCTGAAATCATTCTCGAAGCTGATAGTTTAGAAGTTATTCTTCACGTGCTGCAGTCTTTTAATAAAAACGACTCCACGTTTTGTCTGAAATATATTTAAACCGAAATCTTTTGTTTGACTTTCTTCATTAATCTTAATTAGGAATATAAATTTTTACAGAGCAATCAAAGAATGTCATCCCAAAATGCAAATGCACCATGTCCAATTGATTACAGTCGTCAAGATGAATCGGATGGCTCAGAAGATCCGCCAGTGGTATATGTTTTATTTCATCAATTTAACTCGCTTTTTAAACGGTCTTTATTTACAGCTGAATACATCGCCAACTGCCATCGAAAGGGAACCGAACGTCATTATTACGACAGAAGTTCATTGTGACCGTGACGTCAACATGGGAGTTCTTCCAGCTCCGATTTACTTCTCAGCGGTCAAGGAAGAAGTAGTAGTTCCCCCGAATGATCACGCCATGGATTTATCCATTGCATCGAAACGAAATGAAATACGTAAGAGAATTCCGAAAATATGAATAATATTTAAAAATACGAGCACGGTATTTTTCTGATTTTCTTCTTCTAGCCCTTGAACTGCAGGTGTCCAATTTACGATGGGATGAGGTTCTACAAAGAGTTGAGAACTCCCTAAAAGACATTCAACACGAGATGAGGACAAGAAACCAAATCGAAACAAATCGTATCTTCTTAGATTTGGCCAAATTTAAATACCTTCATCCAGGATTTCACTATCAGTCTTAAGTATTTGGGATATCCAAACTATCCTGTCGCTGGTCGACTTGATTTCTATGAAATATATTTTTTTTTAATTTATTTTTATAAAATGGATTTATAGCTTAATTGTAAGTTACATTTTGATTTTCCTATAGACATACCCTTGTCAATTAATTTTTTTTTTAATTTATGAAATCTTTTGTTAGCTTCGTTTTTCTTTTTAATAAATTTTAGTTTAGAACTTTTTTTCGATAAAGGTGTGACTTTTTTGTCGATATTGTCCGAGCAGATTTTACATTTAGCTCCTTTTGAAAAAGTGCCATCTCTTGTCAATATTGGCAGCTTTGTTTGTTATGAGTCTAGACAGTGAATCTGTTCTGGAAAAAAAAACGTTTTTGGCAGCGAAGCCGAGAAGCTTAGCTCGCATAGCTTACACGACATCTCGTCTGGACTGAGGCCAACTGACTTTGCTGCAAAGCGAATACCAATAAAGCACACGGTTTTCCTACATTAGAATCTCACAAAGAAGACATGGCAATCACCTGATCATCAAACCATCAACCAAATTAATTTTGCGATCGACGCAAGACACTGCTCCTCCAGTATTTAAAATTTTCAAAAGTTCCGATCGCCTAACCTCTCGACATGTCTTATGCAACCAACATCAAGCGTTGAATACCAGTGTCATCAATATCAAGAAGCCATTAGGAACGCAGCAAGTGCTACTTTACGTTCACCCAGCCATCTCCACGAAACCCACAATTTTGTGAAAAATGCCGACCTACACACGTAAGGAAACCACTCGAGAAACAATGAGCTCTACGAGCAAAAGTGGAGGGAAAAATATCGGCTTCTCCGGAGGAAAAAAAGAAAAACCGTGAGAAGCGCGCAATAAGGGAATTAGCAAGGTGATACTCTAGAAATTTATTTCATTTCAAGAGAACATAAACAGAGGCCTTCAGAGATGAACAAAGAAGCTTAGTGGTAGATTCTCAGTTGGTACTGAGGATATGGAAAAACCACTTCTAGGCAGAATGAAGAGATCTGTCCACCCGACTAATATAAACTGTGGATAGCGATATCCGAGCGACCTACCTGCCGATATATTTGCGGCAACGGAAGATGACTTGGTAGAACAAGTACCAACTTATTTAACATCCTGATAGGGAGCTTCTTGCATTTACCTCGAAAAGCGAACATTTTGTGATATCTTCAGGCTTTAAGGTGCCTATAGTGCTTTTAGACATTTTCAATAATTTTTTATTTTTTTATTTGGTTGCGCCAAAGGGTGTGTAATCTTTGTAGACACCAGTATCCCGCAATCACGATTCGCTAGCCTGATTTCTGAATTCCAGGAATACGACTACGTTAAAAACTACAACAAACACACCTCGACCCCGTAGGACTGCCGTTAGGTATTACTTCGCGGGGCTTGTAAGTAATTTATGCTATATGTCGTTTGATAGCTGCATCTGCACGATCCTTCACAGCTCATTTTGCGTGTGTTTGTTATAAATGTGCAAATCTCCATCTAATTCACTGCTAACCGCAACAATTGGTCAATAATTTACTGTAAGTTTGATATATCAATTTTCGATTTCAGAAAGTGTATGTATATTGCATGCTCTGTGTCTTTCCTGATTCCTGCAGCCTGGGCAAAAGGATGAGCTTACGTGCCCGAAGCGGTGTAATTACTTTCGATACGCACCGTGACCAAATAGAAACTGCGTAACACTTGGAACACCCAAACAGGAGCAGCGTATAATAGGACTGAGTTTACTACTTTGGATATTAAGATTCTTCTAGAATACCCGGCTTCTCCGATGCTGCATATCCGAACTTTGACGCCTTTTTGCCCGAATAGTCGATGTAAGGCATAAAGTTTAGTCTATTGTCAAGTATTACTACTAAGAATTTTATATAGTGTTTTGATCGAATGGTTTGACTTAACACCGTTATGTCCACGTATTCCACATTTTTCCGTTTTGTGATCTGCTACTTTTAGGCCGACGGTATAGGCCAGTTTTTATTAGGGTTGATTAAATTGTTCGTAGCTCACTTTATTCTTTGAACAGTTACCGATCCTTGTGGGAATCCCGCGGGGATTTTATATTACATTTGCCCTTCTTCGGTTTCATATCTAAATCTTCTATTGCTGAAGTAGCCTTATACCATCTATCGCAAGTAGTATGATGTATCCATTCTGGCTATTAGGTGCGCAACTTAATTCTGTCAATAGATGGCTCCAGAAGTAAGTTCTGGCCGATTTTGACATATCCAAAACGTCATGAACCAAGCTTAGACATATGGTATACAAACCGTTTTGACACGCTAGTGATTTTGTTTTGGCGTTTTATATTTTGGTTGTGTGGAAATGCCTGATTTTGTTCCAAATTATATCATTTGCAGAAAGTGTTGATTTTCTTCTTTCATTCGAAGAAAATGGCGGCTGAAGCGCATTAAGAGCTCAAAAAAGTTTACGGATATGCTGCTCTAAGTGAAACAACGTGCCGTGATTGATTCATTCGATTCAAAAACGGTGATTTCGATGTTGACGACAGTTCGCGTAAATGAAAGCAAAAATCCTTCGAAGACGATGAATTGGAGGCATTGCTCGATAAAGATCCGTGCCAAATGCAAGAAGAGCTTGCTTCAGCATTAGGAGTTACCCGCGAAACCATTTTCAACCGATTGCATGCGTTGGGAATGATTCAAAAACAAGGAACTTAGATTCTTTATGATTTGAAGCCAGGTGCGTCGTTTTTTTTCGTCTGTGAACAACTGCTCCAGCGGCTAAAAAGGAAGGATGTTTTTCATCACATCGTGACGGGTGATGATAAATGGATTCATTGCAGCAACTTAAAGCGAAGAAAGTCATGGGGACTGCCCGGTCATACTTCTACGTCGTCGGCTCGGCAGTGCTGTTATACTGTGCATTTGGTGAGGTCAGGTCGGTGTTATTTATTATGAACTGTTGAAATCCAACAAAATCATCACTGTGAAATGGTAACAACATCAATGAATGCGATTGAGCCGAGCATACAATACGAACATAGGCAGAAAGTGATTCTACAGCATGACAACGCTTAGCCTCACATTGCCAAACTCGTTAAAACCTACCTTAAAACGCTCAAATGGGAAGTCCTACGCCACCCGCCATATTTTCAAGATATTGCGCAGACCGATTATTACTTGTTCCGTTCGATGGCGTATGGTCTGGCTAATCAGCAGTTCCGCTTATATGAAGACATCAACAAATTGCTTGATTCGTGAATAGCCTCATAGGATAAAAGCTATTTCCGTAACGGTATTCGAGCTCTACCAGAAAAATAGGAAAAAGTTTTAGCTAGCGATGGGCTATACTTTGAATGATTCATTTGTAACCATTTTTTTTTTTTTTTTCTTCATAAAAACAAAACAGTGATAACTAATAAATAATAATAAACTAATTTGCTGAGTTAAAGGCATTTTTGATGTCGAGCGTCACTACTGCGCAAAATTACTTTATTCCTCATCACCATCTTTCTCCCTTTATTGTCTCGGCTGCTATGTGCCCTTTCTTTTCTGCCGCAATTAGCAATCTGTCATATATTATCCGTTCAAATATTGGGTGACTAGATAAAAACAATAGGGAAAAAAATTTAAATAAAACAACAGAGCTGTGAGATATATATATACAATTGATTCCGGCTTTATTTTAATGCTACGTTCATGTCATTACTAGGTGGAGTGAAAAGTAACCTCTTTTACCGCCAGAATGCGCTGCTACTGCAAAAAAGGTTATAGTGCCTTGAAGTTCGTTCATATTTAGGCAGACATGCCAAATTTCAGTGCGATACTGTCTTTAGTTTTGTTTTGACAGCTGACTGTTGTTGACGTGTTTGGCATCATGTTGAGTATGGACAAAAATGATTTTCGTTCTCTCACAAAACGGCAAAACGGCGAAGGAAACAAAGGAAAAGTTGGATAAATATTATGGGGCTAATGCTCCGTCAGATTACACCATCAAATATTGGTTTCGAGAGTTTCATGGTGACCGCAACTCCACTACCGATCAAGCCCGCAGCGGTAGGCCCTCCCATGCGGTTACAGAGGACAATGTCAAAAAAATACTTGAAATGGTGTTGGCTGACCGGAAAGTGAAGGTACGCTAGCTAGCAGATACCACAAAGATTAGTACTGAGCGCACACGCCATATTTTGGGCAATATGCCGGGCAATGGACTGAAGCCAGCCAATTGCTCCGAAACGGCCGAGGAAGGCTCGATGGATCGGAAAGGTTATGGCGTCGGTTTTCTGGGATTGTTATGGCATACTCTTAGTGGACTACCTCGAAAAAGGAAAAACCATCAACAGCGAGTATTACTGTGCATAATTGGAGCGATTGAAGGCTAAAATTGCTGCAAAACGGCCTCACATACGCATCTACCGTATTCGCCCGGTTTGGCTCCCTCGGAGTATTATCTCTTCCCAAACCTCAAAAGATGGCTCATCAATAAAAAAATTCAGCTCGCGCGATTAAATCATCGACGCCACGGAGGAGTATTTTGCAGAACTTTCGGAAAATTACTTTTCGGACGGGATCAAGGAGTTGGATAGTCGCTAGATTAAGTGCATCAAAGTAAAAGAGGACTATATTGAATAAAATAAAAAAAAAAAAAACAAAAGAAAATTTTTTTTTTTTTCATTCCCAAGGTGGTTACTTGTCACCCCATCTAGTATGTGTGGAATACCACATCATTCAAATTACCGCCTCGGTTTGCTGGTAGTGCTTCAAGCAGTCGGTCTAATTTCTGACCGAATGAATGTAAAATAATTGAATGGTGTCAAATCGCGGCGGCGAATTGATAAACGCTCGCTCGAAACCACAATGAAAAATATGAAGTTCTCGTGCATTATTGGGTACCAGATTTAGACTTCAAGTTTCTGACATCTTGCAAAAGAAATTTGAAATTTCTGCATTCTTGACTACGCTTTTTTGTGTGGTTGGTGTATTCTGCATCAGAAGACGGCGCTTACTGCAGATACTGTGTCAAGACCCAAATATATTGTTTTAGACTCCGTTTCAAGTTTGGAAAAGCACTCTATAAATTTAGAAAACACAAAAACAAAACATATCACAAAGATCGGGCTTTAAGGATGGACAAAATTTTAAGTCAATTTATAAAAATAGGAAACTTGACATTGCTATAACGGGTGGGCCAAATTCGAGATGTTATAATATGTTATTTTGATACTGACAGCTCTTTCCCGCTCAAAATCTTGACTACACAGTTGATTACACTGTTAGTATCTTACTTGCGCAGAACGAAATGAATCGCTTTACGATTAATTACCTTTTGAAATGTTGCAAACTTATTATAAAAGTAAGTGCTTTGTTGCCCAAACATTACGTTTATTGAAGAGAAGTTTTGGCCGAAATAAAGAACCTACTGTGCCTACTGTACGCAAGTTTATACAAAAAGTACATGAGACTGGCTTGCTTGCAGACAAAACGCACGTAGCTGCTGTGCCCGAAATCGAGATCGTCATCGATCTTAACAACTCAACATTCCCCGTGAGGCAGGCTGGTGAGAATTTTGCACAAAGATCTCGCATTATTCCTCTACAAAGTCTCAGGAATTGAAGGCAAACGACAATCCGCTTCGTTATCGTTTCTCAATTTGAGCCTGACAGCAGCTCGAATCAGACCTCGAATTTGGCCAAAAAATCATTTTTTCTGACAAAACGTTTTTTTCATCTCGGCGGCTATGTAAACAAACAAAATCGCCACATTTGGAGATCGGAAAACCAGAGCATGATTGCCGCCTTGGCGATGTCAATTGACCGCCTCGGAACTGCGATTTTACACTTTAGCCTTTTTTTTATGGGGTGCCCAAAAGAAGAGCACTTTTTTCTTCACTAAATGTGATCGTTTTTTGTTCCAATCGACATTGAATCGACCCAATAAATCGGTGTAGTATGCTTCTGTGACTGTTTTTCTCTTAATAGTCAACATGGATCACACCTCGCGCGTCCCAAAAAAGGTTGATATCATCTTTCCGACCGAATGCACTGTTTTCGCCATTATTTCGATTGTTCTTAGGTCTCTGATGTGTACCAATGAATCCATGTCTAATCGACGGTCACGAAACGACACAGAAACTCCTGCGGACTTCCATTAGACAGGGCCAAGCACGTCTTTCAAGTGGTCTCACGATTGCGCTTGTTCTCCGGTGTGAGCAAACGCGGCACCCATTGCTTTCTTGTGCAGAATATGGCTAACGAGTTCAGTTGAGATGACTGCTATTTCAGCCAACTCGAGAACTTTCACTCGGCGGTCCGCTAATACGAGATCCACGCCACGGCTTCCTCTGTGGTAAAACTCTGCAAACCAATGATATATGGTTGTACTGGTAAATGGCTCCCATACACGAAAATGGCATCGATTTTAAGCCCTTGTATGGTGTCAACGGTTTTCCCAAAATCTATCAGGAACCGTGCTTCAGGGATATCTGTGGAAAATTAAATCTTTGCTACAGTTATGTTATTGCTTCTATTTAGCTTTCAGTCATTTGTTTATTCAATATGGTATTTAGTGCACTTTTAACTTCCGAACAACTAGCATCATTTCTTGATTTTCATATAAATCCATTGTACATGTTCAGATAATAAATTGAATTAAGTAACAAGTTGTTTCGTGAAATATATATTGCGTGTGTTTTGTTTAATAATTCGGGATTTTGAAGTGAATTTGGCAACATTTTTCACAATATCATGACCGCGCCTTGAAACCGAATCGATTATCCGGATTATCAACCATCTTTTCAAATGCCTTGATGATATTCGGAAGAAGACGATTCGACCGGCTTGGATATGTCTTTATCTCTTTTAGGGATCTCTTTAGGGATTGACTGTTGTCTTTTAATGCGTTAGGTAATACTCTTATGTAGTATTAATTAACAGGTGGATGGCTCTTCCTTTGATATAAACAAGGGAAGCTTCGTTTTATATGCGATGACATTATTTGCCATTTATTTGCCATCACTAGACTCAGCAAAACCTGGTTTATTGAATCTCCAGTTCTCTATGTCATCTCGTGCGAGGCCTAGAATTTCCAGGTCGTAGTTTAAACCAATATTATCATATACAATACTTCCTGAAAAGTTGCTCAGTAGTTTCTATCTACTTCAGAGGATATTCGAAGAAGTTGTTCATTTAATTGGATCTATACCTACTGTTAAAAAATATTTGTTCATTGTTCGTCGTTCGTGTGAATTTTAGACACGGAAGGAATTTTTGATTGTTCCGCCTCGGTGCCAAATGGATCCCCAAAACAAGTACATATGTCTAAATGACAAACCAAATTAACGAATTCTTTCTTTATCACAAAGTAAAGCACATTCATGTTGTACTAATTCAGTGAAAGAATTTTACAAGCAAGTGGGCATTTTTACTTTTCGATAAAAATAAGGGTCTATTTCATGCTGCTGAGGAACGTAATTCGAGAACCCCTTTCGCCATATTCTCTTGGCTTTAGTTCCTGCATCTTGTGCGTTATAACAGATCTTCTCTCAAAGAGATCGGACAAACGCAAAACTAATGCGACCGAAGCTGAATTTATCAATTCCAAATCTTCTGTCTTACCTTCGCTCACAGTACCTAGAGTTTTTTCACGTTGTTTGCTCTGCATATTTTAGAGTGTATGTTGTGCCAAATTTATTAGTAACATGATGAATAGCGAGCTCAGTTGGTCGAATATGAGGTCCCAACAAATAACTAAAGTATGATGATTTGTCAAAAAATACCGAACATATCAAAGAATTGTCAAAAATGACAGCGCAGTTGAAAATGGTCCTCATTTGAAGAACACTTAATAACGTGGATGTTAAAAAATTAACATTTAGATTGAGACGTTATGTTGTTTGCTTACTACGACTTATGAATTCGAACAAATACTATCGAAAAGAGATTTAATACAATCTAATGAATTCGCAAAATAAATTTAAATGAAAATTTTTTTTCTTTTTTTCACTCCTTTCTCCTGTCTTCACGCAGCAAAAACGGTATATCAAATGGAGCCTTCCGCTAAAATTTAGCTGCTTGTTTTTTAACAGGTTGGCCGTGTTAATAGTGATACGGCCAGGTTTGACAACAACACTTTATATGGCAATAAAAATTAATCTGAACTGATTTCACTTAGAATACAACAGCACATCTTGCCTCATTTATAAAACCCCAGAAATACTTGTCGATCTCCTTTATTACTTTCGTTTCTCTTCTATTTTCAAATCATCATTCAACCCAATCCAATTTTACGAATCCCAAAAACTCTAATCACCTTTCAAGCTATAGCGCCACCTATCCATCAAGAATTTATTCATTTATTTTTATGTGCCGCTTGCACCAAGTATTACACATTTGTTTTTGAGTAATTGTCGATGAAGTTTTGCATCCAAGCAACAAGGTACATAGGTTTTTGTTTTCATTTTAAAATAAAATAGCTATAACTAAGGCTTTTTGTGTACTATTAAATAAAATCCTTTTAGGGGCAACACATTTCACAAACAGATAATAAAACAGTCAGACAGACAACTCAGAATAAGCTATTCAAAGTCGATTGGAGTCCACTTAAAATTATTCGGTGGGGAAACAATAGTAAAAACAATTTCTTAATTAAGAACATGACTTCACTTCTAAATTGTACATACACCCAAATGTGTTCAGTTTTTGACAGTTCTTCACGGACTTTATTTCATTCAACTCCGCAAGTAATCAGAAAACCAAGCAAAAAACTGCTCACTACACTTTAAAAAAGAAAATAAAGAATAATATTTCCATGTGAATCATGAGAACAAAAGCGAAATTACTAGCAAAAGCTCAAGCAGACGATGATGCCCTTCTCGACAGCGATAGTAGCGATTCAGCAATAATTTCTTTAAATATAAATCATCAACTTGAAATTGTGCATTTGCCAAATAACTCAGAACTTGAAATAATATTTTAATTAATTTACAACAGGAACACCAAGCACCGGCTGCACCAGTAGATGTTCACCCACCAAACAGTTCCTCTTCACGAGACGCTGAAAATCCGACATTTGCAATCACATCACAAAACGCAGTAGAAAACAAAGACATCTATGAGGTTTGATTAATGATTCATAATCCAACACAACATAGGCTATCCTAATGAATTTTACAGAGTCTAGACTATGATGTTTGTGAAAATGTTCTGCATAAAAATGAGCAGAGAAACACGGCTACAAGGCTTACGCGATGGTTGATATTCATTCAAATTGGCATAATTACAGCGTTAATTGCATGTGCAATCGATGTCGTAATTGAGGAGTTATCTAAAGTTAAATACAAATTCCTTAAACATGGTAAGTTCAATATAAACTCTAATTTTCCAAGAACTGCTCGTAAAAGTCGAAGCTTGTAGATTATAAGTTTTTATCAAGAAACTGACTTCCGGGCACATTTCCCTTTCTATTGATCTGTCCTTAACATATTCTATGAGTAACACTACATAGGGTTTGAATTTACTGTCGTATACTGTTTATTTACTTGATTAAGTTGTTGAAGAATATTTTAAACAAACTATATAAACCGCCGTATGCTATTGTGGAACTTTCATAAACATTACATATCATTACGTCATGCCTTATGTTTGAAAGCAACATTAAACGGAGTATATCTTGTTTAAATTTAACATCCATGGATCTTGAATATTTTAAAAGGAACAATAAAGTGTAGCTTTTAAATTAATCTTTATTGATCCAATCCTTGAAATGTTTTTGGTACTCGATTTGCGGAATGATCTTTAGTGCTTTTAGCGCTTTTTCAGATATAAAAGAGAATAAATTTGCTATAGAGCATAAAATAGTTGACTAGTAAAAAACTTGTTTCATTGACTATACCAGATAGTCAAAAAGAACAGATTCTAAGCTAGCGAAGTTGAAATTGAGAAGCCAGGTTTTTGCGAGTTTGAGAAATAGTTCAGGCAAGGTAAACGATCTGAACGATAGAGGAAGTCTATTAAATAAACGAAGAGCCGAAATATAATAAAAATTACGATAAGCAGTGGTATGGAAGGGTGGAACAGATAGAGAATATGAAAAGTTTCCACGCAGGTTAAAGTTAGAAATCAGTCGGAAGTTCCGATTACCAGACTTCATAACGAAGTTCTTCAGCACCTTAAAGCAGTATAAATGTCACAATTTTTAAGTCACAAAACAAAGGGTAAGTAGAATATCTCCTAGGTTTGCGGCACAATTTTCGTAGGATATATTTCTGGATTATTAAAAGAAGTTGTATTTCATTCCTATAAGCACCGCCCCAGCAAGTAAAACCATATTGTAATTTTGAATGGAAAATACCATAATAAATATTTTTTTAACAATTTAGTAGAACAGATATTTCTCAAATAGAAGAAGTGCCTAAGTGTGCAACGGAAATAGTTCTTCAAAGCTTCTACATGATTAAAAAAGCTCATTCTTGAATCTATGGTAAGTCCCAGGTATTTGTAATTCAGGTAATTCATTAACGATATCGATAGGGAAACATTTATCTCTGCAATTCAGGCTGCCATCAAAAGAAGGAGAAGATAAGCCAGACCCACAATTACAATTTGCAAACAGAAATCTTTGACACTTTGGTGCGTGAAAGTAAATATTCAGATCCAAATCAAAATAAGCCCATTTACTACCACTGTACCCGCTTGGGTACAGAAAATTGAACTATAAATGATTTTATCGTTGCTCTTCTTCAAACTTGTTTTGATGAAATTTGAATTTCTTTGTTTGTTGATATGTTTTCAATAAGTAGGCGTGCAGCTTACTGTAAAATATATAAAGCGATAGTTTTTTTATACTACTCCGTCTCAGATACGATTTCGTTTTTCTCGATTTTTCGGAAGTTGGCCTCTATTTTGCAATGCAAAAATAATTTGTTTTATCAACTTTCTATTTATTTCTTTGGAAAAAGTTAAAAAACGAATAATAAAATCATATAAAAGAAAAAAATAAAGTGTTCATATATTTTGACGCTAGGTAAGCACGCGTAAAGTTAGGTGTACCCGTTTGGGTACAATAGGACAATCTTACAACTTTTTTCTTCGGATTGGATTTCAAAGCAATTTCGTCATCATTATTTTATGGAAGGAGATTCGATAATCTTCCAGATGCAACTAATGCAATGAAAGAAGATGATGAAGCGAGGATGAAGCTCCTTTATCAGTCATCAGACTGATAAACAAAATGAATATGAAATGTGATTTAGACAATAAGTCTCTAGTCGAAATATTTGAAATGCTATTCGATAATAAGGTAAAAGAATTGATCTTGAATCAAACTAGACTTGATGCTTCTCAACATAACCATCAAAAACTCAATTGGAAAGAATTGGAAATTTTCATTAGTGGTTATCGTTCAATACCCATGGAGTCCATGTATTAGAAATTGGATGAGGATACAAGAACCGCATTAGTAGAAAACAACAACAATGAATATATTCATTTTACAAATAACAATCAACTAGATGCTGAAGACAAAATGGCAAAGCTCAGTCCTCTTATGAATCTTTTGTGCCACAAATATCAACAATGGGGATTCATGCACGAAAAATTATCCATTGATGAAGACTTGATATAGTATTTTGGCCACCATTCTTTAAAACAATTTATAAGAGGACAACCTGTTCCTTTTGGATTCAAGAACTGGATGCTGTAGTTGTGTACCTTGTGTAGTTGTGGCTACCTTTACAAATTTGATACATATTGTTACAAATGCCACTGGGATCTCGAGTTGTGCTTGAGCTTCTTCCATCTGACCACATAATTTATTTTGTCAACTATTTTACTTCTCATCGCGATTGTTGAGAGAGAAGGGCTCCAGAGCAACTGGAACAGTAAGAGAAAACCGAACAAAGAAATGCCTATTGAAGCTAAAAAAAGAATTCAAAAAAAAAAGAAAAGTGACTTACACGATCAGTGTGTTAATGCCTATAAAATAAAAATTCGAGGTAAAAGGTGGTGATGGCTATAGCTAATGGCTAGTGTTGCTATCGTTTGAAAGAGATATCGCTCATTATTATCTTAGAAGAAATACAATTCTACAACCCTCGGCATCAAAACGATCCATATGTGCAAGCGTTGCTTTGGCTGAAAGTCACCATTTTCCTAAGAGAATTGAAAAGCCTCTTAGATGCATGTGACAGAGAGTTAGATGGATTTGTGAGTTCTGCAACAAAGCATTCGAAAAAGAATGCTTTACAAAATTAGCAATCATATGTAAAAAATGAAGTTCAATGAAAATTTGAAATTTTACTTTTAAATGACTTTGAGAATAAATGGGTTAAACGACAAACTAAAAATTATAATTTTAGTCTTAGGACTTATAAGCAAGTTGTGTTTATAAATCCATATTCTTAAAAGACTAAGGTCCCAATTTAAGTCGGAAACCAGATCTAGCCGACTATTTGAACCATATGAGAAACCTATATCATCCGCAAAAGCAAAAGCCGTTGGAGCACCTTTACAGTTAAGTGTAAAAAGTGAGTAATTGTAGATTAGAAAGAGAATCGGACCTAGGACAGAACCTTGCGGTACCCTTAAGTTGAGAATCCTAAGATCACTCCTGATTTCATCAAATTTTAATCTTTGTGATCTATTTTTTAGGTATGATCTAAACCAGTCTAACATAAAGCCACGAAAACCTGCTTTTTCAAGTTCATTCAGTAGAATAAGGTGATCAGCCATATCAAACGCTTTGATAATGTCAATATATAAAACAGCAGTACATTTTTTACCATCTAAGTTTGACATTATTTTGCCATAAAACTGTAGGAGTACATCCTCGGTCGATTTTCCCTTTTGAAGACCAAATTGTGTAGCATTAAAACACTTAGCTTTGCGAGATAACTCACTATAATATTTTTTACAAGCTTTTAAAATACTTTAATTAAAATTAGGAGAAGTGAGATGGGCTTATAATTGCACATTTCAACAGTGGAACCCTTTTTGAATAATGGGATAACATTAGCACACTTGAGGTCTTCAGGAAAACTCCCTTAAATATGCAGCGATTAAAAATGGGACATCCATTATATGACAAGCAACTTGTTTAAGGAATATATTAAAGATACCGTCTTGACCACATGAATAAGTACTTTTTAAAGTGCCTATAACTTTTAAAACTTCAAGAGGAGTAATGGGCTCAAATACAAAAATATTAGAGCACATTGGTTCAGCAAAGCAACCAATAGTAGAACAGAAACGACAAGTAGGTTGAACAAGACATGGTTGCATGCTGATGGCTATGTTCGTATAATAGCAGTTAAATGCATCTGCAATGACTAGTTTATCAGATATAATACAGTCATGGACACGAATAACAATAGGTTTTTTTGCAACAGACTATTTTTTTAAGCTACTGTTAGCAATTTGCTATTCACTTTTTAAGTTACCTCTAGCAGAATTGAACTGGAAAATTGGAATTTCCTTTTTAAGTTCAGTACACAGATTTTTATATTTGCTATTCAAACACAAATTACCAGGGTACTTATAGCATTTAGCTCTAAGTTTGTTTTTAGCCTTAACTTTGTTCAATAAGTAACTGAAAATCCAGGGTTTAAACCTTTTAGAAGATCTTTTAGGGCATAAAGTATAGGAACAACTCAAAATATGCTTCTTAAGACAATCAATAAGCATTGAAAAGGAAGCAGAAGCATCAGAACACAAATAGACATTTTCCTAATACTCGCAAGAAAGATTGTATTTGAGCTTGTTGTAGTTTATCTTCGTTACCCTGTTAGGAGGTTCAGAATTCAAAGTGCACATTCCAACGGAAATATTAAACAAGAACCCAGTCATAGAGTGATCAGTAATCATTTAATCAATAACGCATTTCTCACAGTTAATGAACGAACCATTCCGGTCATAAATATGGTCTAAACATCTACCTGAGACGAGTCTAGTAGGTTCATTGATAAAACTAGCTAGGCCATGCGATGCTAACAATTCCATATAGCTCGAGACAATTTCATTTTTTTCCCAAAATGTTAATATTGAAGTCACCTATTACAATGACATTATTTGATTTTTGCGTTTTCTAGTAGACATGAAAATTCTTCTATAGGGTTTCCTAGTAACGACTTGACAACTTTTTTTTTAAATAAAAGGCGAACCATTTGAGATATTTCAAAAATCAAAACATTTATGAATGGAACCCGACTTCGTTCATATGGTCACCGCGGGCACGTTTGCAGCAGTCGATTCGTTGGACCCAATTTTCAACGACTCGGCCACACATTTCGGCCGAAACGGCCGCTATTTCAGTTCAATGTTGGCTACGAGCTCCTTTCACGTCGTCGGTTTGTTGGCATAAACCAATGACTTAACGTAGCCCCACAAAAAATAGTCAAGCGCCGTTAAATCGCACGAATGAAGCGGCCAATCGACTGGCCCATGTCGGCTTTCACCCGACCAATAACGCATATTTTGCTTATTGATGAACCCATTGAGCCAAAAATGAGCTTTGTCACTGAAGATGATTTTGCGACTCCGAATATCTGTAGAAATTTTTTTATAATTTGCAGACGTTGCTCGTTAGTGTACTCTACCATGATGAAAATGTTAAGTTTACTGAATAACTGATAGTGACAGTTTGATGATTAGTGAAAGAGTGCGTTCACAAATTACATTCAAAGTTGTCAAGTCCCTATTGGAAAACCATATATAAATGTCGAAACATTAAATATATGTAATCTATAAACACATTAAAAGACATAGATCTCATGGTTAATTTCAATGAAGACCTTTAGTATATCAGCACTCAAACAATCAACACAAAGGACCTCGTGAATTATATACTCTACTTTCTCTCTTATAAAACAACCGACACCACCTGCAGCGTAATTTTCATTTCATTTTCAAAAATAATATAGTATCTGGTATGCACAGAAAGAAACATGAGTGACAAGAGCTGCGAAAATTTCTCTTAGACTTCTGATATTTTGATGGACAATGTAGAACTTATTATAGCAAAAGGAACTATCTGTTAAGACGTTATCACCTTGTGGCGCTCCCATTGTTCCGATTTGAATTCTGTTTTTTTGTTAAGTTGGTACATCTGTTGTTGACATTTCCTCTAAATCTTAGCGTCATAGCTTGACATTTGCAAAAGTTACGTAGCCAAGAGTACATCTATCTTATGTGTGATGGCGATTTTTACAATTTTAGAAATGGATTTAAATTTGCAACAACGAACTTGTATTAAATTTTGGGTTAAAAAACGCATTTAATGGTGAAAAGTGTTTCTGCAATGATTCTCTAAAGAAAACGGTCGTTTACCAGTGACACGAGCGGTTCAAAAGTGGTCGTGAGTCAATCGAAGATGATGAACGCAGTGGCAGACAATCGACATCGAAAACCGACGAAAACATTGATGAAGTAAAAGAAATGTTGGTCAATAACCGTAAATAAACCATCAGAGAGATAGCGGAGGACTAAAACATTTTCTATGGATCCGTCAAAGACATTTTGGTTAATAATTTGGGTTTCCGTAGTGTAGCAGCAAAGTTGGTGTGAAAAGACCTCAATTTCATGCAAAAAAGAGACCGTGTTGACGTCGCAAAAGAGATGATTTGTGAGGCTGAATCCGATCCCACATTCATCAGAAGGATCATTACTTGAGACCAGACGTGGGTTTATGAATCCGACACGCAATCCAGACATCAGGCAAGTGAATGGTGTTCACCAAATGAGCCGAGACCAAAAAAAAAACACGTCGTTTTCAGTCAAAATGGAAGGCAATGCTCACGGTTTTCATGGATTACAACGGTGTAGTGCATAATGAATTTTTGCCAGAAGGCCAGACAGTAAACAAAGAGTATTATTTGGGCGTTATGAGACGTTTGCGTGAAGCAATTCGCCGAAAGAGACCACATATGGGAAGAAAACTCATGGATTTTGCACCATGATAACGCACCGTCGCATAGTGCCATCATTATTCATATTTTTTTGACGAAAAATGCAACAAATGCCATCCAAAAACCACCGAATTCACCTGATTTTGCTCCCTGTGATTTCTTTCTGTTCAATCGAGTTAAAAAACCACTACAGGGAACGGGTTTCAGCAGCCGAGAGGAAAGAATAGAAAAATCGCAGGAAGCACTGATGGACATTTCGAAAACCGAATATAAAAAATGTTTCAAGGATTGAATCAAGCGCTGTCATAAGTGTGTTGCAGTCGATTGGGATTGCTTTAAAGGGGACGATATAAATTTAGATGAGTAAATTTGTGTTTTTAATTTTCTGAATAAGTTCCGGGAATGGGAACGGGAACTTTTTGATCAGGGCGGTAAATACCGGTTCCCTTACCGGTTCCGGTACTGCTGCTGTTAAGTTTGTTTTTGTTCGTCTTCTTTGCGGTCATTATTCCTTGCTTTGTGTGTTGATCAGAAAATCTTATGGTTGGTTTAGCGGCAAAGATAACCGCATCGCTGTTGGTTTTAGCTTTAACTTTCTTGATGTAGCATTTTTCAAATTTTTTGTCAGGAACATCGATCGATAGAGCATTCTTAAATAGTAGTTTAGCCTTGGACATTACGTTCTTGTCATTCACATCCGACACTCCAACAATCTCAATATAATTACTGAGAAGATGTTGTAGCTGCCAATCAAGTTTACTTTCCAAGAAGTGCACTCTCTTCCTATGCTCTGTATTCTCTGATTGTATCAAAGAGAGTTATTGTAGAAAGCGTTGGTTAGCCTTCTCTGAGTTCGACAGCTTCTTGTAGATCATTTGAAGAGTGCATTCTCCCTCGATGTCATCGAACTGCATAGACCGAACCGGTGACCTTTGTGCGGTGCAACTTTCCGCTTGAATTTTGTTGTTTTAATAGCAACCAATGCGTAGTGGTTGTTTGGCATTGGCGAAGCCGGCAGCGGCAAATGTATTTCACAACGAAATGCACGACCACTTGTTTTAAAAAAGTCTGCATCTTGTTCATTGATGTTAACGCGGGAAAAATGAAAATCAAAATACGAGTAATCGTCACATTTGATTTTTGTTAAACAATTTCGATCGATTCTTTGAGAACAAATGGAGCAATTCATATTGAGGAAACGAAAAAAAAAAAAAAAATTACATACAAGTTCTAAGATTCTAAGATATAACTGTAGACAAGAAACAAAGAAAATCTGAAAAAAACATTTACACACATATCCTTCTGTTTCACACATGTACCATATTCATTTAAGTATAAACATCGTGTTAATGTTTTTTGCGTCCATGAAAAAAGAGCAGTACCGCCCGTGATCCGATTCTTGTTTTTGAATGGCAAAACCTACGAGGAAATCAAGCCCATTCTTGATGGGCTTCCTTTCCGGACAACCGTTTACCATTGCTTCGTGGCCGCACGTAGGTTTTTGATGAACCGCGCCAAGGTAGTCCAAAAACGTTTTCCACAGAAGAAACCATTGGCAAAATCCATGATATCGTATTGGCGGGCTGTCGAATGAAAATTGACGAGATGTCTGCTATATCTCAACTGAATGCGTTAGCCACATCCTGCACGAGATTTTGTGCATGAGAAAGCTGTCCGCGCGATGGGTGCCACGTTAGCTCACACCGGAGAACAAGCGCAATCGTGAGACTACTTCAAAGACGTGGCTGGCCCTGTTTAATCGAAATCCGGAGGAGTTTCTGCGTCGTTTCGTGACCGTCGATGAAAAATGGATTCATTGGTACACACTAGACACCAAAGAACAATCGAAAAAATGGGTTTTTCCCAGTGAACGTGCTCGAAACAAGGCGAAGACCGTGCCTTCGGCCGGAAAGGTTATGGCCACCGTTTTTTGGGACGCGCGAGGTGTGATCCACGTTGACTATTTAGAGAAGGGAAAAACAATCACAGGAGCATACTACATAAAACGCCAATTTGAACAAAAAACGACCACATTTTTCGAAGAAAAAAGTGCTCTTCCTTGATAGTTCAGGCTTTCAGGAAGAAATTCACGATACACAGCACCATTGTTATCAGGGAAAACAATGAGCACAGCCTCCTTTTTTGGTTAAAACAATATAGTTTGTTCTGTTTTGGTTTATTTGAAGCACGCCATTCACTCAATTGACGTCTGGTTGGCGTGTCGTACTCATAAACTCTCGTCTCGTCGACATTAATTATACGTTTGTGGAATATTTTGTTGTATTCAGCCTCGAAAACCATGTCATTTGCAATGTCCACAAGTTACTTTTTTCTGTACCGTTTAGCTACCATGACTCGTGAACTTTTTGGCGAGTGTTAATGTTTTTTTATTTTTTGATGAAATTACTAGTTTTATGATCCTGTTGTTAGATAACTCTTTAAAATCGTTGAAGAGGTGTTTAGCTAAAGCGGCCAATTTTTCGATTAAAGTTTAGAAAGGGTGTGTTGTTGTCAGTGGGAGAAACCAACAATTTGTTTGGCGTATCTCTAAGATTTATTTTCTGCTCCATCAAAGTCGGTAAAGAACTCACCGAGGCCTTTGATCTCAAAAAAAGATTTAGACAAGGCGATGCGCTGTCATGCGATTTCTTTACGTAACATCATTCTTGAAAGAATATTGCAAAATTCGAACGCTAACACAAAAGGCGCAATCCCTCAAAACTCCGACCGTGGAAATCAGGGCTGCGCGAACTTCGGTCCGGGCCTGACTTGAAAGAGTGTTTAATCCGATGAGGAGTTACAATAACTACTGGATGCCGTGACCCTAAGAACGATAAAAGGTTTTAGATCGGCTTCGACCCATATAAAGGGTCCAACACGGGTTCAATTTTTGTATCAAAGAAGAGAATTGACGTTAAGCGATGGGAAGGCATTTCCTTGGCCCCATTAATGTATGGACATTCAGTGAAATTTAATCTTATACAGACAGGAGTTCACTTAAAATACAAGAGGAGTTCTGTCCGTAAGGACGACTAGTCCAAGAGGGGTGGACGGTTAAGATTTCAGAAGGGCACATCCTTATTAGCCTGATAGTACCCCATTTTTTAATAAAGGTTTTATTACAGGTATAAAGGCCTTTATACGCTTTCTTAGCCCGTAGGAAAGTCCTGTGTTTTGGTTTTTGTGGCAACAATTATCATTTCAATTTAGCACGTTTTAACGAGGCTACAGCTCATGAGGAACTTTCCTGATACTATAATAGAATTGCCCCATCATCCGCATTCCGCGTCCTTGTTCAAAATTTCTAAAAACTTTATCATGACTATAAGCCATAAGAGAAAAGAGATTACTCCTCCGTGGGGAGTTTTCCTATTCACGGTCTTTGTGTCACTACAGTGTTCGATTTGTGTTCTGTCTCAAAACATATGAAACACGGATAGGTTAATAGTTAATAACAAAATGTAAAGTTTTTTATTTTCCAGGACAACTTAAACTTGAGTGACTACAATAATAGAAACTCGTTGAACAAGTCCATAGGTGTTTTATTAATATGAGCACACTGTAAATGGTGTAATGGATACTCTGTTAGGCAAGTACATACAAAGAGTAAATACATAACAGATTGTTGCATGAATATTGTTTTTATTATCCATTGGATAATTGGGTAATGGAAGCGCCAACACCTAGTTCGATAAGCGGTTCCAAAATATCCTCAGTGTGTACATTATTGAAAGTGCCTAGGGTTAATTTTTTGTAGTATAAATTTATCTGAACTGTACGCAGTACTTTATGCAGTCTCTGTGGATTTACCTTTGAGATAGACGTGTTGAGATTTGGATAGAGAGACCTCTAAGCTGTTGTGGAGTTAGGCCTCCATAATGCGTTACAGTGTCTTAAGCACAATACGTTTTTGTGGGATGTACTTGGACTTACAATGCGGCGCTTCGAAATGTCTGCATATTGCCTTCATAGATTTGAAAAATTCTTATGGTATGCAACAAGGCATTGTGAAATATCTGTTCTTCTTAATATCGTGCAAAATTTTCAATTGAGACAGCACATTAATGAGTCCGCATCGCAATGTTGGTCGATGTATGTGAAATATAAAGGAAATTATAAATCCATGAAATGGAAAAGTCAAAAGACAAAACGTGGTCTAATGAGAAGTACGCACATTCGCAAAGGTCTCTATATTAAGAAACATCGAGCTGATTTGTTCAGCTAGTTCCCTAGTTTTGCCATCTTCCATGAATTTTGGCGAAAAATCCGATTCAAAAAGTAATAGAGGCCAAGTAAGCCCCGGTCAAGTTTCGAAGAAAAGGTCTCACTAACAAGGTTATCTAAAATAAAGCGTTCTGTAAAATACTTCTAAGGTCTACAAATTTAGTCAACCCCGCAAGCGGCGTAATAGCAAAGCAGATACTTGAGAGATGTGTGCTCCATTTATTGATGAAAAGATGGTGCTAAAAGGTAGAGACGATTGAAATTAATCTTACAAAGTAGACTTTTCTCGCGTATATTAAAACCATTGACATATTTATAGAAAAGATTTTGAGACTGTTATCATACGAAAACTTTAAAGGATGATAAGGGTTAGATTGGCTAGCAAGATAAGGAAATTTAAAATTAAACAAGTGCAATCCCAACAAACCGCCTGAACCTTTGCCGATCCTCAAAGCCTGACAATCTGCATCAGTTACTAAAATAAGTGACATCAATGCCAATAAGCCGTCAAAAACGTCGCAACTAATATGACGGGTTTCACCCGGCCACCCACATGAGACGCGCGAATACCTGGTTTGATGAAGTATGATATGTATAGGAAAACAACGTGCGTTCTACGGATGCACGAAAAGGAAATAACCTCAGTTTTTCCAAAGAAAATAGAAAGAGCATGTAAAACGCCGGATTGAGGAAATTGTCAAATACTACTCCAGGCATAAGGTTGGGAAATTTTACAAAAAAAAGAGCATATCAAGTGAACACGATCCAAATAGAGACCTACCGAGATAAGTAGGGAAATTTAGAGTAGGGTGAGTAGGGTAGAAATACGGAGATTTAGTAATGGAGTAGCAGCTGGTGCTTAGGATATGGAAACACAACCTTGTTTTCCACGAATGTCCATGTTCATGAATTTTTTTTTCTGCTATCCAGAAATCGCACGTAAATGTGATCTAAAACAACCAAATACGAAAAGTTAAAGATGATAAGATAAAGAATGAGAGATTTTTAGGTAAAGGTAAAAGGAAATAACAATGTTATTTAGACCCTAAGTTTAGTATCGTTGATTTGTATAAGGTGTCGCGTTTTCTCATGTCAATCTTCGAAACTTTTGTTGAAGTTTATTATTATTGAATGAAACTTTTTTCAATGGAAAACATCTTTCTTATTAATTTCAATAATTTCTATTAACTTTGTGTAAAAAGTTTGTAACCCTACGGTTCACGGCATAACAAGTATGTACATCTTAACAAAAGTATTTTAAGGTATTCATGTCGTTTATATATTTTTTTTATTAATTCATGGTCCTATATTAATCATCAAAATTTCATGTTTTATAATTCATACACATTTTAATTGCAGTTATAGATTCCAACGTTGAAGCAACATCGATTAACCGTTTAGCAGGAGATGTTGTCATTCCGTATTTGTTTTGGCTTCTATTATGTATAGCACCAGTGGCTGTGGGCTCTGCCCTTGTTACGTACGTAGAACCGATAACTGCTGGCAGTGGTATTCCGCAAGTAAAATGTTATCTAAATGGAGTGAAAATCCCTCGAATTGTTAGAATCAAAACATTGACAATCAAAGCAGTTGGCGTCATAACATCTGTTGTTGGCGGTCTAACCGGTGGAAAGGTACGAGTTTACCAAATAAATGAACTCTGAATTCATATCTATATTTATTTTAGGAAGGACCAATGATTCATGCTGGAGCAGTTGTCGCTGCTGGTATATCACAAGGCAAGAGCACCACCTTTATGAAAGATTTCAGAGTCTTTAAGGGATTTCGTGATGATCATGAAAAGCGTGATTTCGTCTTGGGAGGTGCTGCGGCAGGTGTAGCAGCCGCTTTTGGTTCACCAATTGGTGGACTTCTCTTCTCACTGGAAGAAGCAGCAAGTTTCTGGAATCAAAATCTCATTTGGAGAACTCTTGTTGCCTCTGTTATTAGTTCGTTTACTCTAAATATTGTTCTATCAGCATATCATGGTTTGAAAGATTTTACTTTCACGGGTCTCTTTAATTTGGGCAAATTCGATCCCGCCGTTAGCTTTGAATACTTTGAATTGCCAATATTTGTGCTGATGGGAATTACTGGTGGTCTACTGGGCTCAATGTGGAATTCATTGAATACTTCAATAAATCGCTTCCGAAATAGATGTATAAAACCAAATTGGGGCAAAGTGGCTGACGCTGTATTTGTGTCCATTATTGGGGTAACAGTGGCTTGTTTAATGGTTTACTTAATAAATGATTGTAGACCACTTGGGAACGATCCAACTGATTATCCGATTCAGGTATATTGATAGTAAGCTTCAATTGCTGTTGTTTTTTAAAATGTTTTTTTTTATTAATTTTTGATTTTTTTTTTTTTTTAGTTGTATTGCGATGACAATGAATACAATGCTGTAGCATCACTATGGTTTCAAACACCAGAAGCTAGTGTGAAGTCAATTTTTCACGATCCACCAGGTTCGTTGGAGTGAAAATGAAACCGATGACATTATAACTGTTTACTACTCTTTACAGGATCACATAAGATACTTACTCTTGCGTTGTTTACTGTTGTGTATTACTTCTTGTCCTGCATTACTTTTGGCTTGAACGTTTCACTTGGTATTTTTATTCCAACTGTGTTGGTTGGCGCTGCATGGGGTCGAGTAGTGTCTATGGTGTTGTTCCATACATTCCCAGAAACGGTAAGTAAGGATTTTCTAATAACGACTTGACAATTTTCTTTTTAAATAAAAGGCAAACCATTTGAGATATTTCAAAAACTTTATTATTGGCTTGAAGTGCAATCAAAACATTTAGGAATGGAACTCGACTTCGTTCATATAGCGGTCGATTAGTTGGACCTAATTTTCAACGACTCGGCCAGACATTTCGGCCGAAACGGCCGCTATTTCGCGTTCAATGTTGGCTCTGAGCTCTTCCAACGTCGTCGGCGTGTTGGCATAAACCAATCACTTAACGTAGCCCCACAGAAAATAGTCAAGCGGCGTTAAATCGCACGAACGAGGCGGCCAATCGACTGGTCCATGTCTTGAGATAACACGCTCACCATACTTACTCTTCAATAAATCGATTGTAGTGTGTGCTATATTATATGGCCAATAACGCCGCCGGCATGCAAACCGCACCAAACAGTTATTTTTTGTGGATGAAGTGGTGATTCATGAAGCACATGTGTGTTTTCACCCGACCAATAACGCATATTTTGCTTATTTACGAACCCATTAAGCCAAAAATGAGCTTCATCATCTTGGCGCATCTTCTCCAGAACCCAATCGGAGAACGTACGTCGCTTCAAATGGTCCATTCTTGAGTCCGATTGATCTTGTATGGATGTAAATCAAGATCCTTACGCAAAATACGCCATAATGTGATCTGAGTGATGCCCAATTCTTGAGAACGCCATGAATTGACTGATTTGGATCGTTAGCTACGGACGTCTGAACGGCAGCGATATTTTCGACACTTCGACCAACCCGTTGTCTCACTGACACGGCAACGAATATGTAGACTCAAATTTTTGCACTAAACTTGTTATTGCCTGTCTACTAGGGCGAGAATTATGACCGAAAATTGGAATTAACGCTCTTAAAGTTGCAGTCACCGACTCCAAGTATCTGTAGAAAATTTTTATAATTTGCAGACGTTGCTCGTTAGTGTACTTACCATGATGAAAATGTTGAATTTACTCAATAAATTGACAGTGACAGTTTGATGATTGAAAGAGTGAAAGAGTGCGTTCACAAATTAAATTCAAAGTTGTCAAATCTCTATTGGAAAACCCTATATAATTAAACTGCTGGGTATTTTTATTGGAAATTAACACATCACTTTAATACGTGAGTACAATGAAGACATCTGGTCGAACCTAAAAGGTGTTTTTGTTTATTTTTTTTTCAAACAATAACGATATGAATTGAGTTCAAATCAAAAATTCTTATTTAACATGAAAAAGTTCATTTGGCGATATAACAGTGTCATTGAATCAAATCCTCAGTAAATCGATTTCATGAGCAGTATAAAAAGCCGCACTATCCTGCTGAAATCACATATCGTCTGGATCAATGTCTATAAAATAATGACTATATACATTATCAAGTATCCACAAGGGCCGATGATGCCGCCAGCGTGAAGACACATCAACAGTGCACTTTTGTGGGTATAATTGAATGTCATGAATCTCTTTTGGAAACGCCTTACTTTAGAAATGGAAATCTTTCTCTTTCACACACTCAAACCAAAGCGAGCCTCATCGCTAAATACAATAAAGGCCGACCTCATTCTATTCAACGGCCAAATCCGCGAACTCCTATTGCAGGCCTTGGTCTTGTGCTCACGAATTTACAATCGCTGATCTTCCGCTACACTTTTACATACATTGATTGCAGTTCTTCCTGTGTGCACATTACGTTCATGTGTTGCTGTGTTTATGTCACGTACAGTGTAATTTATCTACTATTAGTTACGAGCCATACTCGCAATACGCATATCGGCCGCGAATTATAATATAAACATAGTTCTGTGTTCTTTGTCCTTTCAGTGTGGTTAGGGAAAAATTAAAATGGGTGCATTTGACAGATTTCACCAAGCATGACTAGACTTTTCTTGTAGATGTTACTTTCGACGCCCCAGATTTAATCATGCGGTCGACATAAGGCTTTTACCGCATTAAGCTTATTATTCCCGCTGCAAAGAAAACAAATATGAAAGTGTGTTCTCAACAAACTAAAAAACTTCAATTATAAGCATAAAAGGTTTCAAAAATTGTCAAGTAATCAATCTATCAGAATAAAAAAAAAAAAGAATAGGGTTTGTTTTGTTTTTGTAAAAGAGTGATACTTGCCAAAGTGTCCGATAATGTTTGACTAACTAATCCCTCGAGAAGTTTTCATTTCTGTCAAGAGGGGCTTTGATGGTCCAAAATTGAATTTTTTTTTTTTTTTTGTAACTAATACCAATAAAGTAGCCGGCAAAATTGTCCGTCAGTATCTGGGATTTTGTTATGCATATCGGCCCTCTAATCAATAAATCAAACGGCTTCTATCCTCTTATCTCTTAGTAGACGCTGCTTGTCAATTGAGATCGATCAATTCATGACTTATTCTGCTGTTTTCCAATTTGCGTTTCCTTGTTCGTACATAATTCGACACAGAACGGATTTTTTAATAAATTTTTTGAATTAATTTTATAATTTTCAGCATTTTCTTAACCCAGGAAAATATGCCTTAATAGGAGCTGCTGCACACATGGGCGGCGTTCTCCGTATGTCATTAAGTCTAAGTGTCATCCTTATTGAAACAACTGGTATTGATACTTCGTTCTTCTTTCCTTTAATCATAACATTGATTAGCGCAAAGTGGGTCGGCGACTATTTCAATGAGGTAAATAATATATACATTCATGAACTAAAGACCGAAATCGTTTCTGTTTAATTCGTTTAGGGTATCTACGATATACAAATTCGAGTTAATCATGTGCCTTTACTACCATGGGAATCACCAGCTTCACATCAAGGTCTAACTGCGTCTAATATAATGAGTTCACCAGTAGTTTGCATTAAACTGCGAGATAAAGCGAATTACATTTACGATATTCTCAAGAGGTGCAATCACAACGGCTTTCCCGTAGTTGAAGATGTCGAAGGGGTAAGAAATCAAGTGAAAGCTCTTTAGAATGTGAATAGTTATTAATTGTACTTAGGATAACCGTTCCCATGGCCGAGTATGTGGTATTATATTGCGCTCTCAACTTATTGTCATCTTGCTCCAGTCCCTGTTTGAAGAAAAAAAACGCTTTTGGGAAGATGAGGTTACAATTCAAACTTTCCGCGATGTATATCCCCGATATCCATCAATTGATGTAAGTAGTTTTGTATTTTTATTTTACATAAAAATATTTCAAAACAAAAATGAATTCCAAATGAATATTTGCAGTGTGTTAAGATGGATAGAGATAAAGTGAACTATACAGTTAATTTAGGTATTTTTATGAATCCATCACCTGTTCGGGCTTGTGAGGTAAATTGTTTTTCCTTCCATATTTTAGTTATGATTTAATGTTTTTGTTTTTTCCGTTTACTAACAGAACGATACAGTACCAAAAATATTTAGTAAGTTCCGTGCATTAGGTCTTAGACATATAATTGTGATCGATAAGGAAAACCGTGTTGTTGGCATCTTAACACGAAAAGATTTCTTAAAGTAGAATGTAATCTCCGATGAATTACTATTTTTATGTAAAGATTTTATATGTTTAAAAAATGATATTGTTTTTTAATAAAATACATACTGTACGAGCTCGTACCTACGAGCTTAATACTTAACCGACTTAAATATTGTTACAAGACAAAATTGTGATATATATGATACCGAACAATCTGGGGAGAAACTAAAATCAACACTGCTGCTTTTCAAAAAGTGCCACCAACTCCGATATGGACCCAGGCTAATAGACTTTACGGCGGCCCATAATGATTGGATTCAGGCATGCCAGGTCAGCGAAATTTATAGGCACATGTTAATGCTCTTAACATTTCTTTCACATTTAAGGAGACACACCTAGTGTTTTTTTTTTTCATATAACATACTAAAATTTCATATGAATATCTCAAATAATTTTTGAGCTCATTCATTCACTAACCGCGGTACAGTCAACAGCTATCAGCGAGTTGTTATTGATTGATCAATAGCGTGCGCGCGCAAAACAAAACAAAAAGTCCCGCTACTACGCAAGCAAAAATTTATTTTATTTTTCTCGTTATAATGATCCTCGGGGACCACGTGCCTCCGGAAACCGATTCGGTAGCCTTGATATTGAGGTTCTATCCGAACCCAGTCAAACAAGAAAAAATAAAAACGCGTATCTCCAATCTGACATATTTAACCTTCCAGTTTCAACATCTAACCTTTCTGACCCCAAATTGACCCCTAACCTCATTCAGTGTCTTTCTCCTCAAAAAAGCTATCGATGGCATAAGTACCGGCTATGAATCTATAACCCAACTTCTGGACGGGAACCTCCTAGTGCTGGTCAAGTCGCAAAAAATTACGGACCTGTTTAAATCCAAAAAATCCCTGTCCAATATCTGCCCCATCAAAGTTTCCCTTTACAACGATCTAAACTCCTCCAAAAGAAGAAATCATCAGTGAAATAAGATCACAGGGAGTCACGGAAGAATTCAAATTTAAAAAAAAATCAAGAAGGCTCACAACGCGCTACCGGTGACGTCCTCCTCACTTTTGACCGCTTCCGTCCTCCACCATCAGTAAATATCGGCTGGTACAACGTGAAAGTTAGGTAATACTTCCCCAATCCTATGCGCTGTCGCAACTGCCAAATTCTAGGCCACACCACCAAAAGATGCAACAACCTACCTCGTTGTGACAAGTGTACTCTGCCCCCTCATGACCCTACCGCGTGTAGTCACATATTCTGCGCCAACTACTCTGAAGAACATGCAGCCACCTCAAGGTCATGCAAGGCATACATTAAGCAAAAATAAATTATGAAAATAAAAAACAATAAATGCAGCATATCTGAAGCAAACAAAATTTACAGAACCCAAAACCTTTCATCCATACTTTCCACTTCATACTCAGCGATAATCAAAAATTCTTCTTAATCACAGTCCTCACAAGCAACATCTCTCCCAACAAACTCCAATCACAACTCTTCCACCCTCCCCCCTCCCCCACCAAATCTAACACCATCTAAAAACTAACCAGTGCACCTACAACCAAGCCTTGTGAAAACACAAACGGCAAAAAGTCATTCACAATAAACCCTTCAATCCACCTCTACAATCCAGCCAAATTCCACAAACATTCATCAACAACTTACACAATACAATATAAACACTACAATGTCACCAATTTCAAACCTAACCCAACAACTTATCCGCGAAAACAAATATTATAACTTACCAAACAAACCGTAAACTACTTCCTTCTAAAAAAAACATATATCAAGAATCACAACACCGACGATAAAAAGCCCTTCACTGAGCCCAAACAAACCACTAACCATGAATCGGCTTAACCGAAAAAACACTAACAACACCAACGACCCCACCATCGTCAATCCGTCCATCCCGGGCCCATCATTGAGTCCTCAACATTCCAGTCTAGGATGGCGGGGTCGCACTAATACCAGCAACACAACAAGCACCGCAAATCATCTCCAAATCATCACACCTGCATTAAAAATATATTTCCCCCAAAATAATAGCTTTACAAGAAACTCATCTTACATCCACAAAAAATATTCCCATTCCAGTCAACTATCACTTTATCCCCCAAAACACATCCCTAAGCCCCTATGGTGGAATTGCTTTCCTCGTTCACACTTCGATACAATACGACCGGTTTAACCTTAACAATGATTCCGAAGCTCTTGGCATAACAGTAATATCTAAGCTTAAATTCTTAATAATAAACGCCTACATTCACCCTGCCCAATCTTTTAACCTTACCAATCTTAAAAACATTCTTGGCCAACAACAATCCACTCTGGTACTAGGCGACTTCAACAGCTGGGTGTCTAGCTGGGGCTCACCCAAAAACAGTTATCGCGTCAACACTATTTCCAAGTTTTTAACTAAATCCGACTATCAACTTCTCAATGATGAATCCCCCACTCACTTCAGCACCCACTCCACTTTCACCCACATCGATCTATCCTTTTGCTCCCGAGTTTGGCTGTTGACACTAAAATGGAACGTCTTCAATGATCTATGTGGAAGTGACCACTTCCCCACTATTATTTCCATGTTCCACACGGCCCCCTCCCCCTTAAAAATAAGACCGAAATTCAAAATCGATGAAGCTAACTGGGAGTTTTATCAAAATATTGTAGAAAAATATAGTACTGAACACCCCATCAGTGATAATCTTAACAAAGAAGCAGCCAATATCCATAAAATTATTCTCCAAAGCGCCAATAAATCCATTCCACAAAACTCCATCTCTACAAAAGGACAAAAGATCCCTTAGTGGAACAAGGAACTCGAACAATTGAAAGCAGAAAAAACAGACTTTGGCAATTGTTAAAACGCAACATTTTCACTGATAAAATTATCAATTACAAAAAAGCCAACGCCTGACTCAAGAGGAAAATAAAAATTGCGAAAGCCGAGTCCATACATAAACTTACTTCCAAAATCAATCCCAATACCCCCTCTGCTAAGATCTGGTCCACCATAAGAAGATTCTGCGGTGTTAAAACCGTCCCTTCCATGCACTCTATTACTCCTACAGATAACTTCCCGCACACCTTCTGTCAAAATAAACCAATAACTTCACCCACCATCTCATACGTGCCATCAAAGAATGCTAAAACCATAGACAGCGATATCACTCCCTCGGAACTAGACTCAGCATAAAACAAATTAAAAGGCAAGACTACAGCCAACGATAGAATATCATACCCTATGATAAAAAAAAACCTCTCCCTCTCCGTAAAAAACCGTCTTCTGAACTATTATATTTCAATCTTCCATAGTAATATCCCATTCATAAACATTCCCATTCTTAAACCTAATTCTGACAAATCACACCTAAAATCCTACAAACCCATCTCTCTTAACCCCTGCAGCGACAAAGTTCTCGATAAAATAATAGCCAATAGACTCTGGTGGTTTGTTTCCCACGATAAACTACTTAGCAATCATCAAATGCGATTTAAAAAAAAGCAAATCTGTAACTGATCCTCTACTTTACCTAGACCATTACATTACTGAAGCCCTTTCAAAAAATAGCCACCTTTCCCTTATCTCCCTTGACTGTGCAAAAGCATTTGATACAATTGGTACACATACAATTATCGATCAACTTATTGCCTGGAAAGTAGGACCCAATATCATCAGATATATTGCATATAATTTTATGACAAATATAAAAATATCGGTGTGGAAGCGCATTATCGTCTTCTTTACCTCTCTACAACGGTATTCCTCAAGGGTCCCCGTTATCTGTTCCCTTCTTCCTTATAGCCTACAATAAGCTCTCCCACGTCCTATCACTCCATAAAGAAACTAAGTTTTGTGCGTATGCTGACGATTGCACAATCATAAAAAACATAAACAAAAAAAAATACCTCATCCGACATTGATCTTAACTTTATCTTTCAAGATATACTATCCTGGTGTGAATACTCTGGAGCCAAATTATCCTTAATGAAAAGCAAACACCTTCATATCTGTCGCAAACATAAATGCTCCTGCAATATTCTATCATCGAATATAATTTTAGAAAAAGTTGATAAACTTAAAATCCTAGGCATTGTTTTCCAAAAAAATTACAAATGGAACTCGAACATCGAGTATATCCGCCTTGCTTTGGAACAAAAGCTAAATATAATAGAATCCCTTTCCTACAAATTACATTTTAGTGTCACCTTTGAAAATGAGACGATTTACTCCTTCCTACTCCCGACGTACAGCTCTATATTTACCGCCGAAATATTTGCCATTTTAAAAGCTTTGCAATACACAAATAATTTCAACAAAAAATTTGTCATCTGCACTGACTCACTGTCATCTATTGACGCAATTCTCAACGTCATTAACCAATCCCTTCCCTAATCCATAACCTTCTCTACCTCCAATCTCCTAAGGTTAAACTAATATGGGTCTCTGGCCATTTCCAGATCGCGGGCAACTCTTAGAACCCCATCCTTTCTCGCTTCGAACTTCAACCCTCAAGATCTCAACAACTACTCCTCTGGGACAAAACCTCTGAATGGTATAAGGCCATTAACAAAAACAAAGTGTCCGTCAAGGATTACGCAAAATATTTAGAACCTTCTACAATTACTCGCACCGAAGTAACTAAAATAATTAGGCTTAGACTGAGTTATAGTAAACTCACTCACGAGCACTACATATTTTTTTATTTTTATAATCCGCGCGCGCACCAAGGGGATATGAATACCCTTTTACTGGCTTATTCTCCATGGCGTGGGCGAGTGGTGGCGTGGGCGAGTGGTGGCGTGGGCGAGTTTCGATATTTTTCAAAGAGGTTGTCAAACTGGACGTTACGAGCTAGTACATCCTCCTCAAACATTGGGTATTAAGTACGTGCTAGTTGTTAGTTCGTTACATTTAGCCCAGCCAGCAACCACTCCAACATCAGTGTAATGCCTTCATGTCAGAGTTGACGCCGACGGGATTTTCGTATAACTAGATACAAATTCTATGAAAAAATGTTTTCACAGAATTGCTTCGCACGGGATTCGAACCCGCGACCCTCTATTTGAGGAGTCTATGCACATACCACTACACCACGACCACCCTAAACCACATAAACAAAAATAAATTATCTCAGTGCAACCAATTACAAATAAGCATTCACCACATCCTTTACGAATGTTCCGCATTCCACGCTGCCAGACTCAGGCTCCTTTCCCAAATCAATCCCAAAGAACTGCTCTCTAACCCGAATTTAAAAAATATAAAAACTATAATAGATTTTCTCATGAAAAAATGACTAATTTGTACAACGTAATCTAAATATTTGTATCTACATAGCCAAAGACCTTCGATGCTCTGGCTATCCAGCTAATTTATAATTTCAATTATAAGTTAGCTTTCCAAATAATAATAATAATAGTTTTTGAGTTACAGCCTTCTAAAGAGTAGCCGCTCAGCGGTCATAAAGTTACGTTTGATCTGTCGTCATCCTACACTTTTATAATGCATGAATAGGTCTACTCTTTAGCGATTTTTCGTTTATAACTTCGTCACATGTTTTAGGAGCCAGACACATTTAGTTTAAACGTCATACTGAACACTTTGTAAGTTATTTTTGTAAAAATGAGTGATCAACCTCTGTATTCAAACAAAAAAAGGTACTCACGACATTCCCAGGCATACATCAGTTTTAAAAGAAAACGAAAGTTTACGGGAAATCAACATACGAGTACATTCGAGCAGTCTACCGCGAATATCAGTACGACCGCTGAAAAACTATCACAAAATAACGATAATAATATTGTGATTGATCTAACTCATGGACATTACATTATTCAGTTTGTTTCGGTTTTTTATGCAATTAGCAATTTAGTAATGTGTAAAACTTGTACAAAAAATTTGACTTTAAATTAAGCAAGTCTACGAGGTTTAGCATGTGTGCTTCGTGCGGCGTTTCGTACATCAATTCTGGGCCTACCATATGATTGAAATTGCAAATAAATAAATAGACGTTTAGTGGTTGGGTTGCGTCTTTTGGGAAACGGAATTAATCTTTTTTGCGGTTTAATGGATCAAGTAAATTTTATCATCAAACTTTCGCTGGATGTTTCACGAATTTATGGATAGCAGCAGAATTAGTTTGTAAATTTAGTATGGAAAGAGCTGTTGAAGAAGAAGAGAAGAAGCAGACATTAGAGAAAAAAACTCAGTGACAAATTTGACAATTTCGGGAGATGGCACGTCGAAAAAACGTGGCCTTACTTCATATTTTGGTATAGTAACTCTCGCAGGAAAATATTGTATAAAAAAATCGTCATGGGAAAATGAAAAAGACAGCCATCCTGAAGCTTACAAAGAATGGCCCCCACTACACAAAGATGATTGCCACATAAATCATAAAAGATCGGCTTCAAAAATGGAAGTCGACAATGTAAGATCTGTTTGGTCGCTCGATTAGTAAATACGGCGTGAAATATTCGCTGTATATTGATGATGGTGATTGTGCCGCATATAAAGGATTACTAGATTTAAATCCTTATGATATTCCTATAGAAAAACTAGAGTGCTACATGTAAAAAAAAAGAAAGGGATCACGATGCCGTAGCTTAAAAAAAAAGCCTATAAGAGCTTAGGAAGAAAAAGTAAAACCACGCTTAACTTAAATTAACTGTCACCTTAATTAATAAACTTCAAAGGTAATACGACCTAGCGATCATGAGACATCATAATAATATATAAAAAAATTTGGGCTACATTTCATCATTTGAGTTCGATTGTAAGAATGCAAACCATGGAAACTATCCAGGAGGGTAATTCTGTAACGCGATAGCTGACTCTCTTTCAAATGATAGTGAAAACGATAATAAATGTGAGAGTGGCGAAAGTTTTACTTCTGTAAAACGATAGTGATACTATCGTTTTCAGTCTCATCCAAATTAAAAATTTCGTTCCTGACTGTACGCACAAATTTTGGGATCAGTTTTACTGACAATTCCTCTGAACGACATCCCTCCGATTTGGCTGAAAAGTGGTAGAAATACTCATTGGAGTGGTACGAATGATAAGGCAAAAAAAGTTTTGCAGAATTCGATATACAGGGTGAGTTTTTTAAATTGAGACATACAAATTACTCGAAAAGTTCGAAATATCGCGAAAAATGTTTCAGACAAAAGTCACAAGGTTCTGGAGTGGACGTAAGATGGTGACCACGAGTTTGACCTTGAGACTTATTTTCAAGGTCAAACGAAGGTAACTTTTGATTTTTCAAATGATAATTCCTAATTTTCATTGCTTAGTTTTTACATACTGCGTTTAGCATAACCCAAACAACGACATGGACGTAACAGTATTTTATTTCCTTCGGGGTGATTAATGAGAGTGCCTCCCACTGTTGAATAATTGAATTCTTCCCATTTCGACGTTTATTTCCCGAGACTATTTCAACAAATGCTCGAAAATGTGACCATTCACTTCAATACACTCGTTTTTTCATGTCTTCACGTGTTTTTGGATTTTTTCTGTAAACCTCACTTTTTAAGTAGTCACACAAGAAGAAATCAAGTGACGTAAGATCAGGTGATCTAGCAGGCCATTGCCTCGGACCCCCTCTTTCTATCTATCGTTGATGGTAAACATTGTTTAATACGCCCCGGGCTACTTGGAAATAATAGGCTGGACAATCATCATGTTGAAAACACTTGTCCACTTGTCGTAATTCCAATGGCAGTTCTTCTAGTAATACTGGAAGATGGTCCCTCAAGAAGTTTGCATACTTTTCGCTATTCAAGTTGCCTTCAATAAAATATGGACCTATTAATTTATCTCCAATAATTTTCGCCCAAACATTAACATTCCAAGGGTGCTGGTGTTCAACTTGTCCCAACCAAAACGGGTTTTCGGTAGCCCAGTAATGCATATTATGTCGATTGACCGTACCGTGATTGGTGAAAGTCGACTCATCAAAGAATAACACCTTGGCGAAGAAAAGGGGGTCTCGTTCAATTTGCTGAAGTGCCCATTGACAAAAGGAAACCCGGTTGCGAAAATCCTCACTAGACTGTTCTTGATGCATTGAAACATGATAAGGATGGTATTTATGCCGATATAATATCTTACAGACAGTCGTTTGAGAAATTCCTGATTCACGACTTATTTGGCGAGTGCTAATGTGAGAATCGTGTGCAACGGCAGCTAACACTGCTATTTCATTGTCCTCAACCCTATCTGACCGATTCCTTTTCTTTGGTTGCACACTTCCTTCACCAGCGAATTGGATGGTGTTGGATGACCCAATAAAACTAAGCGCGCGATCGTAATTGGTCTAGGAAACGTTAGGCGTAAAGAGCAACAGCACCATCGATGTTCCTTCCACTTTCTCCATAAATCAATATCATTTTAACTTTCTCTTGAATTGAAATAACCTGCATTATTAATCTGGAAAACGTTACTAATAATAATCAGTTCCTCAAAGCAAACATCGAACTTCTAAATGAAGTACAGTTCCGTTCAAGTAAAAAAAAAGGGCAGAGTGCACATCATACACTCACAGATAAGTTTAGGACAAGTTGTCTCTATCTGAAATTTCTTTGAGTTTTAACTTCATTCGAGGCAATAATGACTTCCTCAAAACAAATCTCGACCTTCTAACACCCTAACAACGTTGGAAACCGATTAGTGATTAGTGATTTGAGACAAAGTCGTGTGCCCCATTGAGGAATACGATTGAGCAATGAAAATCAGGAATTATTATTTGAAAAATCAAAAGTGACCTTCGTTTGACCTTGAAAATGGGGCTCAAAGTCAAACTGGTGGTCACCATCTTGCGTCCACTTCAGAACCTTATGACTTTTGTCTGAAACATTTTTCGCAATATTTTGTTCTTTTCGAGTAATTTTGATGTATTAAGTTTTATGGCGACCTCTGACGGGAAAAGAACGCATTTTTGAAAAAAGTGTTTCATGTAAAATCAAAAGTGACCTTCGTTTGACCTTGAAAATGGGGCTCAAAGTCAAACTGGTGGTCACCACTTGCGTCCACTTCAGAACCTTATGACTTTTGTCTGAAACATTTTTCGCAATATTTTGTTCTTTTCGAGTAATTTTGATGTATTAAGTTTTATGGCGACCTCTGACGGGAAAAGAACGCATTTTTGAAAAAAGTGTTTCATGTAAAATCAAAAGTGACCTTCGTTTGACCTTGAAAATGAGTCTCAAGGTCAAACTCGTTTTCAGCATCTTATGTCCCCTTCAGAACCTTGTGACTTTTGTCTGAAACATTTTTCGCGATATTGCGTATTTTTCGAGTAATTTAGATGTCTCAAGTTAAATAACTCACCCGGTAGATTGCGTGTAACGGAACTTCAAAAATTGGCAAAAAATCAAAATTTATGCTATCTTTTATATTTAAAAAAATCATAACTATGGTTCTGCTCATCAGAATTTGATAAAATATACCTTTTTGAATTCAGGAAAGATTGAACTTTCAAAGATTTGGAATAAGGATATTCCAGAATATCCTTTTTACATATATCCTTGAATAACTCAAAAAATGGTTTTTTTTATATATATATTATAGAGAGATTCGTCCTCTATTTCCATTTCAAATTTCAAGATGGGATCTGTGTGGGTTCGGCCAAAATAATGTTTTATAGGCGGCTAAATCAAAAAACTAAATATTTATTACGTTACGCCTCTTATTATCCTCACATTCATTCACTTGATGTCAATGTCGTGAGCTCGAGATTTATTTTAGATTGTATCGTAATAAGAGTTGTGAGTAATAAAAATTTATTATAATGAGTGCTTTTGTGTGGAAAACGTGCTGCAATCCTCTGGATTTACCACCTCATCAACCCAGTGCTAGTTATTTGCGGCCTGTACGACCATGGATGGTTACGATGCAACCAAAATTGAACACAAAGTTTGTAATTTGATCTACGTGTAGGAAAAAACTGAGTAAGATCCGAAATTCCGATACAACGCCATCATTGCTAGAGGTTGAAGATCAAATTGAAGTTGATGAAATGTATTTTGATAAAGACATTGCATTCAATTTGATTAATGAATGCATACAGTATATTGGAGAAGATACATTTGACAAGAGACGACTTAGTGACTTAAAATATGTGCAGTCAAAATTGAAAAAGTCTATGTTAAAAATTGCAGAGAAAGTTTTCTCTGTTACTATTGATAATGATGAAGATAATTCACGAGAGGAAGAATATTTCGTAGGAAAAATAAAAGAAAATTTCCATAAAACTACAAGCAAAGACATCAAACTTGTTTTATTGTTTTTACTTTCAAGAGAATGGAGCGTCAACAAAATTGTAGAAGAGTTTCCAGGATTTGTCGATCCTATGACCAAGAAATATAGAAAACTTCAAGAAGATCAAAGCGTTCCATTAACTTATGGGAAAAGCTTAGATGCTGATATCAAATAATTGGTAGAAAGTTTTTACTGTGAAGACGATATCAGCCGTTTAATGCCAGGAAATACGTATCTATAAAGGTAACAAAAATTTCTTTTCTCAGGTTCAAAAATAAGATGTTTTTGTTAGATTGAAAATCAGAAAAAACATATTCAAAAATGCCTGGTTCTGGCTAACCTTCGGGAGATATATTATAAGATCAAAGAAGTTCATAATAATTTTAAGATTGGATTTTCCAAATTCGCTTCGTTAAGACCAAAGAACTGAATTTTGGCTGGGGCATCAGGAACTCATTCCGTGTGTGCTTGCACCATCCATCAAAATATTAAACTCATGTTTAAGGGTAGTTGATATGGCTGATAGAAAACGAAGATAAGCATCTAAATGACAGCAGAGCCTGCTTAGCTTTGATAATTTGTTACCGTCTTGATATAAATTGTTACTTGGGCAAGTGCCTTAATTGCTCCAACTAATCTAAATTAAGGAGAATCTTTGACACTGCTTTTAGTAATCACTTCATAAAATACGTAACATACTATCAGTGGACCTACACAGACCGATCAAAGTTAGAAGTGAGAATTGAAAACTCTGAGAATTTCATTCAGAGCTTTTTGAAACGGCTTGGTGTTTTCATTCGTCATGTTTTTATAACTGATCAACAAAACAGGTACATAAAGGAAGTCAAAACTCTCTTAACGAAAACGGACATACTTGTTTTATTGGACTTTTCCGAAAATTATGATTTTGTTGTGCAAGATGCAGTGCAGGGATACCACTGGACTAACGAATAGGCGACGATTCACCCTTTCGCAATATATTACTGGAACCAGATGGATGATATTAAAAATGAAAGTTTTGTTGTAATCAGTGACTGCTTAAAGCATGACCATATCGCAGTACATTTATTTTAGCGCCATCTCTTAGAGTTCCTGCACAAGAAACGCCAACATTTTCAGAAAATTATTCATTTTTCTGATGGATCTGCTGCGCAGTACAAAAGCAAAAAGGATTTTAGAGTGAATGCTGAATGGAACTTTTTTGCGACCTCTCATGGTGAGAGCTCGTGCGATGGACTTGGTGGTACAATAAAAAGACTGGCTGCCAGAGCTAGCCTACAAAGACCGTATAGGGAACACATAACATCTCTCTTACAGTTATAAAACTGGGCAACTGAAAATAAAAAGAATATGGATTTCTCCTACGTGACCACACAGGAGTATAATGAAGAAAAATTATTGATGGAATCGGGATTTGTGCCGGAAACAAGAAAACTTCATCATTTTTCATCTGTTTCACAAGGAGTAATTAAAGGAAAATATTTTTCCTTTTCATCGGAAAAATATGTACATTTATACTATTAAAAGATAATAAATAATGATTTGTCTAGTTTTTAAGGCATTGGGATACAAAGGCCCCAGTGTGACTTTTTTTTAATGAAAATATTTATTACAGAATATTGAGCCGCCAATACATTTTTTTTTTTTTTCCGAATCTATAGAGATCCCAATTTGAAATTTGAAATGGAAATAGAGGACAAATCTCTCGATAATACAATATATAAAAAAATAAGAAATACCATTTTTTAAGTTATTCAGGATATATGTAAAAAGGATATTCTGGAATATCCCTTCTTCCCTGAAAATAAAAATTATTCCAGTTCAGTTCAACTTTTCCTGAATTCAAAAAGGTATATTTTATCAAATTCTGATGAGCAGAACCATAGTTATGATTTTTTTAAATATAAAAGAGAGCATAAATTTTGATTTTTTGTCAATTTTTGAATTTCCGTTACACGCAATCTATATCGAATTCTGGAAAACTAAAATAAGTATTGGGTCTATAACTTAATTCGTGCGGTTTGCTAAGAGATGGCGTAACTTGTATTATTCCATTGTTATTATTTCATTGGAGCATGCGTTGGATAGCTACTGTCATCGTACGTCATTTCAGTATATATCATTCATTTGAAGCGTAAACAACAATAATTTTTTTCACTCAAATATGTCGAACTTTGTGCTTGAAAAATTGAACATGCACTAGCTGAGCGAAAGTGCCAAAAGTGGTTTGCACGATTTAAAAGTGGTGATTTTGGCTTGGAAGACGATAAACGTCCTGGGCAGCCAAAAAAGTTTAAAGATGAAGAAATGGAAGCATTACTCTATAAAGATTGTTGCCAAACACAAGAAGATCTCACAGAATCTTTGGGTGTCACTCAAGCAGCCATTTCAAAACGTTTAAAAGCAGCTGGATATATTCAAAAGCAAGGAAATTTGGTTCAAGCCGAGAGACATCGAAAGGCGGTTTTGCATGTCCGAAATGCTGCTGGAACGCCACAAAAGAAAGTCATTTTTGCATTGGATTGTTACTGATGATGGAAAATGGATTCATTACGACAACCCCAAGCGCAAAAAATCATATGTGAAACCCGGCCAACTAGCCAAATCAACGGCAAAGTCGAATATCCATGGCGCGAATGTATTGCTCTGTATTTGGTGGGATCAGATGGGTGTGCTGTATTATGAGCTGCTAAAACCGGGTGAAACCATTAATGAACAACGCTACCGAACACAATTTATCCGTTTGAAGAGAGCAGTAGCCGAAAAACGCCCGGAATATGTGACCAGACACGAGGCAATAATTTTCCATCATGACAACGCTCGGCCCCACGTTGCTTTTCCGGTTAATAACTATTTGGAAAACAGTGGATGGGAAGTCTTACCCCACCCGCTTTATAGCCCAGACCTTGCCCCTTCTGATTACCATTTGTTCCGGTCGATGCAGAACGCCCTCACTGAAATACGGTTCACATCAGAGCAGAATATCAAAAATTGGCTTGATTCATTCTTGGCTGCCAAGCCGGCTCAGTTTTTTTGGGATGGGGTCCATAAATTGCAAGAAAGATGAGAAAATGTCATAGCTTCAGATGAGCAATAATACTATTGTACATGTATTTCTTAAATAAACGTTCACATTTTGAAAAAAAAAACGGCAGGAATTAAATTACATACCTAATATTTCTACCACTTTTCAGCCAAATCGGAGGGATGTCGTTTAGAACGTCGGTCGATCCTTCATGGAATGACCCAATTATGAAAAACAGTAAAAAAAATTTCAAATTCTCATATATTGGGTTTTCTAATAACGACTTGACAACTTTTTTTTTTAAATAAAAGGCAAACAATTTGAGATATTTCAAAAACTTTATTATTGGCTTGAAGTACAATCAATACATTTATGAATGGAACTCGACTTCGTTCATATGGCCACCGCGGGCACGTTTGCAGCGGTCGATTCGTTGGACCCAATTTTCAACGACTCGCGTTCGATGTTGGCTCTGAGCTCTTTCAAAGTCGTCGGCGTGTTGGCATAAACCAACGACTTAACGTAGCCCCACAGATAATAGTCAAGCGGCGTTAAATCGCACGAACGAGGTGGCCAGTCGACTGGCCCATGTCTTGAGATAACACGCTCACTATACTTACTCTTCAATAAATCGATTGTAGCGTGTGCTGTGTGGATTGTGGCACCATCCTGTTGAAACCACATGTCGTCCAAGTCCATATCTTCTAATTCGGGCCAAAAATAATAGGTGATCATGGCGCGATAACGCTGACCATTCGTTATCGTCGACGATAAGACTTAATAATCAACGAATTACCTCACCAAATTTTAAATATTGTAAACTTTAGAAAAAGAAAAAAACATGTTAAAACTTTTTTATTAAGCTTGAACGTAAGGTGTAACTAGGTGTAACTTCAAAATTAACTTTGAACTAAATTTTAATACTAATCACAGTTATAACTTTTTTCACTTTATTATGTAATTTGCATTGAAACATAATTTTCTGCAGACAACTGTAAATAAATAATTTGTGATAAATTAAAAAAAGTAAAAATAAAAAAAGGAGTAAAATTGTTTTTTTTTTCGTTTTATTAATTGTTTTTTCCTCTGTTCATCGAAAGTTTAACTAAAATAAATTTATATTCTAATACGAATTCTTAGTAAATAAATTATATTAAAGACCTCACAAACGTCAATTATTGAATTTTTTACAAAATTGGTAAAAAAAAAATTGATATACCGACAGAAAAAAGACACAAACCATTGCCTTGTTACTCGAGAAATGCATAGCTGGCTCTAATATCTAAAATTGATTAAATAGCGAAACGTCAATATTTCGCTAAAAACCATTACGTAGACAATTTAAAGAAAACTCCTTGATGTGCAGGACACCATCAAAAAAGACGAAATTGGCTAAAGCTATGCTTCGACGCAGATTATGTTGGTCAGAGCTCCACAGGAATTATGGGAGTGACCATTGGAGTAAGGTAAGTTCTTCTATTCCACTAACTTTTTTAAAGGAAACAGTTTTAATTACTTTTGTCAAAAAACAGATATTTTTAAAAATCTAATTTTTTACTTAGGTTGTTTTTAGCGATGAATGCCGTTTAGAAACAGTGACGGAGATAGCTAAATTCCGCCACAGGAAACCGCATGAGAAACATGCGAATGAATGTGTGGTTCGGATGATATAAAATTACATAACGGTTGAATGTTCTGGACCAATATATTTCGTTAAGAAAACAATGCGCTCCAACCAATACATTGACATCCTGAAGAATGTTCTTTTTTGCTGTATTTGGATATATTGAATAATATCAAGGATGAATATGTTTTTATCCAAGATGGAGCTCCATGCCACACCGCAAAAGCCAGCCTTAACTGACTCAACTCCATGAACTTAGAAGTTTTGCCTTGGCATGTTAATTCTCTAAATTTGAATCTGATTGATAACTCTTAGGCTTATCTAAAATTAAGAGTCTACAGTCGAAGAAACAACACAATAGCAGAACTTAAAAAAAAAAAAAAAAAAAACCATTGAAGACGTATGAAAAAACGCATGCTGAAACTGATTAAAGATGTACTTAAATCCAAAGGCGGGAACACCAAATATTGATCTTACTCTGTTATTCCTGAATTTAAAATAATAATAAATAAATATTTGTAATTAAATTGAAAATAGTTCGTTTAGTTTGTTGTTCATTTGTTTTTAAAATGAAAAAATGTTTGAATGTTTTTCATCGGTCATAATTCAATGACCACATACTGTAGCTGTTTTTGCCGAAACAGCAGCAGAGAAGATTGTTATAACTTTAGGTGAATAAGGACACCAAAATCGATTTTTTTATTTCACTTTTTTAATATAGACTTAATATGGAATGAATGCGACAAACCGCACCTTTTAACGACCTCTAGCATGAGACCACGAACGAAACGCTGTGCCGTCTGATAACTGATCCCTTCCAAGATATTGCTATTTCTGTTAATTAAATTCATTGTTTTTATTTATTTATTGTGTCAAAAAAATTAAAAGTTCATAAAAATTTAAATTGTAATATTTTAACTGTTTATTTAAAAATTTAAATTGTTTGGAGTTTTTATAAAAACTATTTTGTATTAAGAAAAAATAAATAAAAATAGGTAGGCAGGCTGGTTGAATTTTTTTAGTACTATAGTCTACAGGTTACCAAATCAATATAACCTAGATTTATATAAAAACAAAAAATTAAGAAGCTTTTAATTTTTTTCAGTAACAAAAAAAAATACGGTTTTAATTTTTTGCGTCTCTTGAAAACTGCCATTTTTGCAGATTTTCCCCATTATCTTCAGAATTACCAACGCTACCGTTCAGATTTTTATCTTATTATGTTGGTTGCATCATTGGAAAACTCTGTGTCGAGAATTTTAAAATTCGTACTTTATGGTTATAAATTATCGTGAAAAATGTTTACAAAAAATAAAAAATAAAAACTTAGAACATTTTATACAACGTATATTTTGTATTTCGTTAAAGTCCTGCACATCAATGAGTATACAAAGTTTGGACGAGATCAGTTTAGCTGTTTCTGAATAATAGGTCATTTATCTTCCATAACAAATACATTTAAACGCGCCCCAGGTTCTTACAGCGTATGATGATCAGTTTTTTTTTTTTTTTTTTTTTGAGGTCGGAACAGGGCACTCAGTAAGGAACTAGCCCATTGTACTCTTTGTTTAGTTTCTTTTAATGAAATCTTTCAGTCTTATGAAAAAAGATAAATAAGCCCTTCAGTGATAAGGTGCCTACAGTAGCAACACCCACCACATCAGCGCCTTTGCTTTGCAAAAGTGTACTGCCCTGTCACGACGCCTGTAAGCAAGCTGCAGTCTTTCTTGCTGAGGGACAGCAGAAAGGCCGCTAACTTCCTAGTGACGTCGGCATGCATTCGTTTAATCTACCTACACCCCGTTGAGCTGTGCCATCAGCAGTTGTCTTCGTACGAGACCCAACTGCCAATGAAAGCATTAACCGAGGACGCAGGTTCGCGTCTCTCTCTGAACCATGCCTGGCAAGTTCATCGGCAATTTCATTTGCCATGATCCCATTGTGACCTGGAACCCAGACAAGAGTCACTAAATTTAGCCTATCGATTGCGTTTAGTGATCTCTTGCATTCTAGAAACAGATTAGAAGATGTAAGGTTCAGCAACGCACTAAATGCAGCTTGGCTGTCGCTTCAGATGTAAATGCTGGTCTAAACCTTTTTGTAATATAACTGGGTAAATACTATCGGTGCTAGGCGACTCGAAGCCATCAAGGGAAGCAACAGCTTGTAAGATCCGTCACCACAACCGATGAAATATACCCCAGCTACGGCATGTTGTGTTGTTCAGCTCACTTCCAGATTCGTTGATAAGAGCTAGTTGTGAGCTGGTTCCCATTAGGTTACCTGGGAAGTGAGCCTCGAGCATGAGACGTAGAGTCTCTGCTTTCGACTCGGTATGGGTACCGTCAGATTTTCTGAGTGGTTCCAGCATGGTTGATTTTCTCCTTTTAAGGACTTTGACCAGCCTATTGGTTTTACCGATAGTTTTAAATCTTTTCGCAAAAAGCTTCGTAAGGGGCGCTCTTTGAAGTCCGAATAAGCTTCTTAAAATCTTTTTGCTTTGCACTCAGCATCGTCCAGATTGTTGTCATTGCCAGCCTTCCCAATTCGAAGCACCAGAGAGGAAATAGTAGCGTCCTTGTAGGTGCGCCGGTCTCATTCCCTTTGGCTTTCGGGTTTTTTTGGAGGTAACTTTTCCAGTGACTTCCAAGTTCCGTCCGCCAAAGATTTAACTTGAGTTGCTTGCAGCATCAGTTTCAGCCCGATCTTGTGCGATGGGAAAGCAACCACATGAGTTGTTTCACCGCTTTGGCCGACTTCCGTTCGATCAGAGCTACAGTTTTTGCTGGTTGTAGCACTGTCCTCATCCGTACGTCACGTTCGTGTGAAACCACCATTGGTTTTGTTTTGGCTTTCCATCCGTCCACCAGAGCTGAAACCTTTGCTGGTTGCAGGACCAGTTTCATCCAGGCATCGTGAGCGGGGAGACCCATCGATAGGAGTATCGGAAACTTTCTTCCTCTGGGCCCTGTTCGGGAAAAAAGACGAGAGCGGAGCTTTAGATCCGAGAGGTGGGTGTCAGTTCCACCGATCTTTTTCTCTTCTCCGTCGCCGCTGGGAGAATGAGACTTTTAGCACTCGCGCCTTCGACGGCACTTTCCATTTCTTTGCGCCGTGCGATTGCCTCGCCTATCCAGATAACCCTAAAACGGTAGTTCTTCAGAGTGTGTCTTTTCTGGAGCCCATTCCACCTTCTCGGTTTTCCGAGACAAGCCATCAGAAACAGTACCCTGACCAACCGCTGGTCTATTCTGACAGAGCTTAACCGTAACAGGCAAGACCTCTCCAGTACTCTTTACATCATTCCAGCTCAATCTATTGAACGTATCGTTGAAAGAGCCGCAGGAGTCGTCGAAATCGGCGATGTGATTGTGAAGTATGTCGGTTGGGGTTTTTTTTTCTTTCTTTCTTTCTTTCTTCATTCTGTGCTTTACAAAAGAGAATAGTTAGTGATATATATGAATAAACATACGAAAATCAAACAATGTAGGACAGCAAAACTTCAATATCAATATGATTAAAATCAAGGAGCCATATTTTTATTTATTTTTTTTTTTTTTTAAACGCGTTTAATGTTCTAATGCGTCGTATGTCTACAGGGAGTTTATTGAACATTTTGCAAGATACTACACAAAAAAGTTTCTAAATACTTCTTAAATTGGAAGTGTCAGAGATTGGGCTTTGCACATATCCCCCCTGATAAAAAAAGATCTTTGAAACTTTAAAATAGTATAAATGCCTAACAGGCCGGATTTTTGAGACCCTAAACAGCACCATTGATTGGAATAAGCGGTGAGCATTACACAGTATTACATTGCACACTTTTGCAACACAAGTGGTTGGAGATTGGTGACTGCCCCCCCCCCCTGTTTTTGTTTTTTTTTATTTTCAAAGTATCATTCATACAATATTTTCTGAGTCGATAAAGACTACGAATAGCCGAACGCAGATAGTTTTTTAAGACCGCGATGTGTTCACCCCAACTGAGGTTTTCATCTATAACAACATCTAGGTACTTAAACTGGTTTACGACTTCAACTTTAAAACAGTTTACATTGCAAGTTACGCTGTCATTATACATGATTTTACAGGCTTCCGCAGTACAAGTTCAATTTATCATGCTTTGCCAACAGCAGCCGAGTGCATGGAAATATATTTCGAAGTCAGGAGACTTTTGCATGCTAAGGCTAAAATACATAATCTTGGATTTGCTACTGAAAAATAATCTGTGGGTCGCAAACCAGATTCGTAGTAAATCTACATCATGGCTTATATCAGCAGCCACATCCAAAAGGTTATTATTTGAACTATAGGCAATGCCTAGAACATCTGCAAAGCAGTGACTTGTCCTACAAATGGTTGATCAAACAAAGAGTTGATGTAGATCAAAAACAAGATGGGGCCAAGGACAGACCCTTGCGGTTCACCAATGAAATTACTCTTAGGTTGCTAAGATAGTCATCCGCTCTTAGTATTTGTGTCCTGTCTTTAAGATAAGAAACAAACCAATTATACATAAAGCCCCGAAAGCCAGCACCATAAAGCTTGTCCAAGAAAATATTGCGAGTACCACCTGGAGTATTATCCTTTGGGTCACTTCCATGCTATTAACTATTTTACGTTTACGGTACTTTTCAGAACATTAGGATCTTTGACTCTTAAGCCTTCCTGTCACGTCAGGGCAGCCAAAGAACGACATCAGCGGTAAATTTTCCTTCAGATTAGTTTTCTTTTACTATATTACCATATTATATAAGGTTTTACACAATTTGGTACAAAAAATAAAAAATGTGACTTATATATACAATTTATTTTTTTTTATAAAAACATAATATCATCAAAACTGTAGGGTTTATTACCATAATAAACCATATTACCATTCAGAAAATCCTAGTGACAAATATTGTATGCATATTTTGGTATCCCTATGAGAGCTTTCAAGAGCGACGTGCTTATTCATTTCATTGTTACTGGAATGAGAAGCAAATATTCCTATCATCTCTGTAGACATTGCTCTCATATTCAATTAAATTTACCATTTTCTTTACTCATTGATTTATTTCTCATTGTGTGAAATGAATGAGAATGGATCATTAATTTCTTTGGGTGTCTTATCAGTAACTTTCTTTTCATTTATTCAGATGTCTAGTTGAACCTCAGTCCTTGAGAGGCGGCCTCTATGATTTCTCTTAGGCAGTGATGCCACTATTTTTCTACGTTTGATGATGGCGACATTGGGCTACTCAAGAGGTTAAACGAAACTTGATTGCGAAAGGCTCAATCATTGGTCTATTGCGATTATAGCCGTTCCTCAAGATGGTTCGCTGGCTTTGGGCTCTTACGAGCCCTTACAAAAAGTAAAGTGACTTTATATTTTAATAAAAAAAAAAAAAATATTTATTCAACAATACTAACGACGTCTCCTTCAAAGTAATCCCCCTCAGATGTACTACACTTGTGCCAACGCTTTTTCCAATCCTCGAAGCACTTCTCATAAGCACTTTTTGATATAGCCTTGAGCTCTTCCAGCGATGCTGTTTTTATTTCCTCAATCTCAAGGATCTCCGTTCTGTTATAGGTCTTATAGGTCTCTTCAGTTTTGGGAGCAGGAAAAAGTCACATGGTTCCAAATCCGGTTAACATGGTGGCTGAGGCACGACTGTTTTGTCGTGTTGTTTTTGGCCAAAATATCTCTCACAACGCGACGGTTCTTTTGATTTAGATTAAGAAGTTTCAGAACAAAGTTCGGTGACACACGTCGCATGTCCAAAACATCTGAAAAAACTGCATGACATGAGACGACCGATATGCCAACATCCTCAGCAACTTCTTTTATTTTAATTAAACGAATTTCCAAAATAATTTTCTTCATACCTTCGACGTTATCATCTTTTGTTGATGTTCTGGGGCGTCCAGAGCGAGGTTCGTCTTTGCATCTTCTTGGCCATCTTGCAAGAGTTTGTATCACTTTTTTTTACTTATAGCAGACGCACCTTATGCCACTATCAACATTTCAAGTGTTTAAGAGCACTAGATTCCATTTTTTACGCAAATTTTGACGCAAATTCTTTGCTCCAAATTCTACACCAAAACACGTCTAACCTTTCTATTTGTCAAAAACAAACTAAGTATGATATATACTTGAAACTGTAAGCATACCACCTTGTGGCGCTCCCATTGTTCCGTCATAGCGTCATAGTTTGACATTTGCAAAAGTTACGTAACCAAGAGTACATCTATCTCCGTCTGAGTTGGTGATTTTTTTACAATTTTAGAAATGGATTTAAATTTGCAACAACGAACTTGTATTCAATTTTGCGTAAAAAACCGATTTAATGGTGTGCGAATGTTAGAAAGGTTGGAAAAGTGTTTCGGAAACGATTCTCTAAAGAAAACTGTCGTTCACTAGTGGCACGAGCGGTTTAAAAGTGGTCGTCAGTCAATCGAAGATGATGAACGCAGTAGCAGTCCATCGACATCGAAAACCGACGAAAACATTGATGAAGTAAAAGAAATGTTGGTCAATAACAGCAAATTAATCATCAGAGAGATAGCGGAGGACTTGAACATTGCCTACGGATCCGTCCAAGACATTTTGGTTAATGATTTGGGTTTCCGTCGTGTAGCAGCAAAATTGGTGCCAAAAGACCTCAATTTCATACAAAAAAGAGATCGTGTTTACGAGGCTGAATCCGATCCCACATTCATCAAAAGGATCATTACGGGAGACGAGACGTGGGTTTATGAGTACTACACGCAATCCAGAGATCAGGCAACTGAATGGCGTTCACAAAATGAGCCGAGACCAAAAAAACCATGTAGTTTTCAGTAAAAAAATAAGGCAATGCTCACGGTTTTCATGGATTACAACGGTGTAGTGCATCATGAATTTTTGGCAGAAAGCCAGACAGTGAACAAAAAGTATTTTTTTTGCGTTATGAGACGTGGCAGAAAACTCGTGCAATTTGCACCATAATAACGCACCGTCGCACAGTGCCATCATTATTCGTAATTTTTTGACGAAAAACGCAACAAATCCAATCCAACAGACACCGAATTCACCTGATTTGGCCCCCTGTGACTTTTTTCGGCTCAATCGAGTTAAAAAACCACTACGGGGAACGCGTTTCAGCAGCCGAGAGAAAGTAATGGAAAAATCGCAGGAAGCACTGATGGACATACGGAAAACCGAATATAAAAAGGATTGGATCTCGAATAAGTGTGTTGCAGTCGATAGGGATTACTTTAGACGGGCCAATATAGATTTAGATGAATATACTTGATTTTTAATTTTCTGAATAATTTCCGGAATCAATGTAGCATAATCGGGACATGTGTACAAACACGTACTCCTTACTTTTTGAACACACCTCGCAGATATCCGCATCCGTGCTTAACCTACAATACGATAAGTCCGGATCGACGTAGAAATGTGTGAGTTGAACGTAAAATGATCAATTTGATTGCTGGCTTGTTGATCAGGCGTCAACCAAGCGCCTTTATATACAATATATTATATATTGTTACCACTCTCATAACCAAATCACTTGTGTTTGTAAGCTGTGCTACAATAGTATACTTACGACATAAACGCAATTATAAAGAGGTCTTCAATTTTAGCAGAGTAAATAAAAACACCAATCTGTATGTAGTATTTTTTTTCAAAATCATGTTTGTTTTTATATTTTCGTTCATTTTACAATGAAAAAAAAAAAACTTAAAACTAATCTTATCTTAACGCTCACTTCTTAAAATAGTTCTGTATCTTAAATTACAAAAAAAAAAGAATAAAACAAAACTGATAAAATTAAAATACTAATCATAAATTACATAAATTTATAAAGGGAAATTAGAGAAAAATGTATCCATTTAATAAAAACGCCTTATTTATATTTGTATATTTAAATTAAACGCACATCTAATCTGACAAATTGGTCGTTTATTTTGTTACATCTTCTTTGTAACTAACATACATTGCGCGTTCTTTGTCAAGAACTATTCTATTCTGTATATTAATATTGAACTTCATCATCGATTTAAAATTTACATAAATATCCTAAAAATACAACTATACACATATGTACTTAGAGAATAGTTTTTTTTTTTTTTCTTTTATTTTGTTTTAATTAATTTTACATTTATTAAAAAGTAAAAAGAAACCTGCATGCAGTATTGTGTACACATTTAAATTAAAAAAAAAAAAGAAAAAACGAAATTAGAGAAAATTCTAAAGAAACTAATTATTAAGTGCTTGGAGAAGTGGTGTGGTCTTATGTAGATGTTTGTTTTTTAATTATTTTTTATCTTTTAAATCTACACTCTATATAATCTAATTTTTATTTTCCATTTTTGTTTTCTTGTAAAAAAAATTATTCATATAACAAAAATATATATATATCAATCTTTTACATACATATATATCTTATTTTTCATTTTATATCTCATATTTACATACTAATATGGTTTTTTTTATATATATATATAAGTAAAGAATGAAAGAGAAAACAGTGGTTGAAAAAATAAAAATGCAACAGGAGATAAATAGACATTTCTCTACCAATCATTTAAAATTTTATCTGGTGCTTTAATGGCTCGAAAAATACAGCCATCACCTTGTTATCTTCTTTATAGATAAAAAAGAATAAAAACTATAGTAACATTATATATATATAAAAGTATTAGTTGCTTGTTTGAGTTTGAGTTTGATTTTTTTTTTTTTTTTTTTTTTTTTTTTTTTTTTTTTTTTTTTTTTTTTTTTTTTTAAATATGTAACAGTATTTACAAAGTGGTCTTCAGCTCTTATTTATTATTATACTTTCTTATGGCGAACAGTGTTTTGTTTGTACTTCGAACTATTTACAGTAAGAAGCTGGAAAACGCATTTAATATTGACCTGAGATCATTTAAAGAAACTCGCCCACCCCCACCCCACCCCTAGCCTTATCGCCCAGTGTCTGGCATTTTGATTAATACTTTCTGGCAGAAGTTTTATTTTTGTTTTTGTTTTTGCTTTTGTTTTTATTGGATAATAGTGATTTTCGACTTAATTGATTTATTTAAGAGAAATCACTTTGAGCCACCTTCTGGAGATGATAGTCTCAACTATCTGTCATTCTTACTTTGTATCGATTGAAGTGTCGATAGGGAGTCTTTTTCAGGTCATTCTCTTGAATGATTGATGTCACATTTGGTTCGATTTCGGGTCCTTTACCCAGTAGCCAATCGGTGCACATTTGTCGCTGATTTTCGGTTACATGCTGATCGAGCCATTTATTTGTAAACAATTGGAAGCGCTTTTGTTTTCGCTGTGTAAGAAGAGCATGAGTCTAAAAAAAAAGAAGGTATTTGTTATTTTCTGTAATTTTTATTTTTATTTTTATTTTTTTTTATTTGTTTTAATTGATTTTCTCACCTTTTTGGCTTGTCGAACAGAGTCCAACTTTAGTATCATGAGATTCTTATTTGCCAAAAATACATATCGACCAGTTAGATTGTCGAGTTTCATCTCCTCACGATCATTGATCAAGTATTTATCATTCGACAATACTGAACCAACTCTCTCTGGCGGTCGTTTACCCCAAAATGGATCTTCTGTACCGCTACCACTTGCAGCCGAACCAACAATACCACTATCATTGCTAGCTGCCGAATTGGAAAAATTCTTTTTATCACTCGAATTATTGCTGCCGCCCGTAACGTTAGCTGTTGCTGATGCTGCTGCACCCTGACTACTTGAAGATAATCGCCGACCATCTGTAGACGATGTTCCCGTGGTCTTATGAGATTTCTGTATTATATCACTTTTGTTGGCAACACGTTTATTACGCTTCAAATAAAGCGGTCTGCCTGGCATCAAAAGATCCTAAACAAACAAAATAACAAAAAAGAAAAAAAAAAAAAAAAACAAGAAAAGATGAATTAAAATTAATTTCAGAATAACCAAGCTAATTCAAAGATTTCAATAAAACAAAGAATAATAAATAAATAAATAAATTAAAACTTATAAGATCATGCAAACGAACAGACACCAATAATCATAATATTCGGAAGAGGACTGGAAGGACCAACAAAAATAAATATGAACAATTTATTTATTTCTATTTTTTCTTTTCTTTTCGTAGAGACAAATAAATAATTTTAATAATGCTAATAGATAAAATTGAATTATTACAAAAAATTCTACCATTGGTACCAGGTCAAACGGAAATGATTTTTATTTTATTTTATTTTATTTTATTTTATTTTTTTTTTTTTTTTAAACAACAAACAAAAGATATAAACGACTTTCCTTCAAGAATTATTCTCTTAAAATTTTAAATTACTCACAAAGTTAGTTGAGAGCCAAGTTACAAAGTAATACACATAGATAGCCAAAGAGGGGAGGGGAAAAAAAAGGTAAAAAAAATTGCTTTAAGCCAAATTTTTTGTGTTTTTACTTTGTTCGTTAGTTTTATTCTTATTATTGTTATTTATTTTTTATTTTTTTAATTTTTTTTTTTAAGAGGTTTCCTTTATAACAACGGCAGACTTTCTTTTTATTTTTTATTTTACACCAGAGTTTCATTATAAAGCTGAATAAGCGCAACACCAATAAATGGTACAGAAATTATTAATAATAGAGACCAGCCAAACAGAGCAAACGAAAACAAACAATGAGGAAACAATATGGAAGAGAAAAATTCCAACAGAACAAAAACCAACATAAAATTTTGCTTTTTATTTATTTATTTATTTTTTTTTTTTTTTTTTCAAGAAAACAAGCCACACAAAACACACGGAAAAATAATATGATAAACAACAAAAGGTATATGAAGAAATTATAAAACGGCAAAAAAAAAAAAAAATTAAATAAAACTATTTTACGTAAAAGATGCGCAACAACGGAAATTTTGACTTTTTCTTTTTTTTTCGAACTAAAATTAAATTATACAAAATAATTTTTTGACTACTGGACTTTTGTAACTAACTCAGTTGTTAAATTAAAATTGAAACTTACCTTGAGGAAAGTGAGAACAAACACGCGTATTTATTTTCTTTTAGTCTTTTAATTTCAAATCTCTTTTTTTTTTATAATTTCTGTTAATTTTTACTTTTTTTTCTCTGCATTTTTTCAAAGGAGTTGTTGCGTTAAAGACTTTAAAAGGTCTAGTGGAAACTAAAGCTAGATTCATTTTTAAAAGAAAAATTTTCTGAAAACATAAATATAACACGGTAGAAGAAGTCTTAGGCAGATAAACCCTGTCAAACATTTTTTTTCCTACATCCTACACCATACAATAGGTGCCTTATTTGTCAGAGCTACATTTCTAAATGGCAAATACATATCTTTACCACTGATTGGATTACTAGTTGTGTTCATATTTATTCATTAAATCAAAGGAAATACCATATATAAACAAGAATATTGAAACCTCGTATAGGATCTTCAAGCAGGCATGCCAAAGACCCATGAACAAACATCACACCCATAATAGGATGATTGAGAAATTTTTTTTTTTTTTTTTTTTTTTTTGTAAAGCTGAAAATAAATTTCCAATATTGCTACCCCAAACGTTGTTTGATTGATTTGATTTGATTTGTACAGGATGATTTTTTTGTTGGTACCTCAAAATAGAATTAGAGTTACAAGAACTGCCAAAAAAGAAAAACAGCGGACACAATGCCTCTGTTGAAATGATGAAAAAGGAATTCTCAAAGTAGAAACGCAGCCAGTGCTGAGAATCTGAAAATATTATTTCTGCAGATTGTTAAACGGTGATGACGAAGAACATAGAAGAATATACCACTGTTAAGACAGAATGAACCATTTAAGCTAGACAATGACAGACCTTTCTATCCACCCGACCAAGATAAGAATCAAAAACAACAATTTCTAAGCATATGTCCAACAAAGTTGCTGTAACTGCCTGATGGTATAATCTGCTAACCTGTTTAAAGCAGAAGGTGCAGTGCATACATCAACACATCTCAGCATTATTTGTGCAATCCTTAAGAATGGAGATTTCCTGAACTCCACCAACTTCAGTGGAATAAGTCTCTTCAACATCGCACATAAAATACTGTCTGATAGGCCCCTATCAGTGTGACGTTTTCACATTAAGCCAGATCTTGGAAAAAATCCAAGTCAACGTCAGAAAAGGACATAAACAAGGCGATGCGTTGTCTTCTAATTTTTCAACATCGTAAAAAATTGTGGAAAACTCGAAATTCAACTCCAGGGGCAAAAAATTTAATGGACGTTTGTATGATAAATTGTATATTTCTTCTTGAAATGACGCAAATAGATCTGATCCCAATACAAAGTGATTATTAGGGACATACAGTAGTGGAAAACAGATAATAGAAACAATGAATATAACATAGCTTTTTTTCATCTTATTTTACACACTTCACTTTTATATCGGTCTCTGAGATGTGTCCACAAAAGAAAATTTCAAAAAACAAACTTGTTTCGGTGAGATCTAACGGTGAAAGAATATTGAAGAATTGAAATTATTCTGCGGTAAATCTTTGGCCCTGCTATTATCGAGTTTAACAAAATAATAAGTTAATCATCCATAAGTATTGCTAGAAAAAGGCTTCTACGGATACCACCATCAAATCTCTAGTGTACTCCAAAAAATATGGTGTTAAGTTATATTAGTTACACCTAGGACTGATGAAGATAAGAAGTACGTAAGGCGATATCTGTAAACGACGAATTGAATAGAAAGTACATCATTAAAACGATTAAGCATGCTAGTGGAAATGTCATGGTTTGACCAGCTTTTTCTCAAAAAACTCCGCTGAATTGTTCAAAAATATCGAACTAGTTTGGAGGAATATCCTTCTTTAACGATGTCAGAACTTGGTAGCTAGTTTACCAAAACTAGTTTTCCACCATTGTATGTGGCATGTTTTTCCTAATTATCTCTTTTATTGATCTCTTCTCGTTGCTTTCTTCTTTCTGTTTTGTGAAGTTAGATGGGAAAATAAAGGAAGAAAAAAAAATCTGTTATTGGTTAGCAGAGCTATTAATTGTTCTTGTGGTTAGCAGAGAAAAAAGTTAAAATATTAACGAAATGTTGGGCAGAACAAAAGAAGTACAAATAAAAATTGTCAAGAGTAACGAGGAAGTATGTACAAAGTGACGACAAGCAGTCAAAAAAGTCGAATAGAAGTCAATCAAAAGTAAAAAAACACATAAAGCACAAAAGTACGACGTGATAAAGTGTATAAATTTTCTACCTCAAACAAATTGATAAATAGTTTTCAGTTGAAGAAGTTTTCCAATAATAGAGCAAGAATTACCAATATGGTTCAGAAATTTAAGCTATTGGAATGTGTTAATGATGTGTAGAACCGAAATTGTGCCCGTCGCGTAACCAGAACTGGGAATATGAATATTGTGCTTCCCTATCTCTAAGATGACACAAGGACTTAAGCTTATCGACCATCATCAACGTCGAAAAAATAAAAAAAAATAAAAAATGATATCAACAAATCACATTTTTATCTTCAAGCCTTTGTTAATTTAATAAGCACAATTTGCTGCAGTTGGGGCTTAGAAAATCTAATATTAATTGTTGAGAAACCTGTCAATCCACAACATGTAACTGTTTGATGAGGTTTTTGGACAGGAGATAACATTGGACCCATCATGGACTTAAATTTGCAATCAAATTTTTATACATTCACGATTTCAAAACCAAAAAATGACCCCAAGATCAATACGAAAATCCAGCAAAGAATTATTTAAGCCAATCTTATAGGGCTAGAAGGTCAACATAATTGAGAAATAAAGTCATCATGCCATGATTTCTTGGCAGAAGGTTGCCCGGTTTGAGTTGAATTGTACATACTAGTATTGGTGTAAAAAAATGATCGGTCTACGCAGATGGACTGTAGTGATCTGGGAGTGTAAACGAACCTGTTTTATTTTCCTGGCACACTTTGGATACGGAATCCGCCAATATCTAATACGAAAATTATCGTGCTACCGGCTTTATAAAGCATTAAGGTAATATTAGGTCATTCTATATGAAATGTCCAAAGCTGAACTTTGGCTTAGCTTTGATTAAAAATGTTGGCCAAAATATATATATTTTTTTTATGAGTATTACATACCAAACTAAAATGGCAATTCTTAATCGCAATTGCCAAATAATCCTGCTAATTTATGGTGCTTTTGGGAGAAACACTACTACGGAGCGGACATTGCATCGTTGGTTTGCCAAATTTCGTTCAAAAGTGAACTACTACGTTATACAGGAGTTTTAATTAACGATGACGAATTAAGGGCTTTAGTGGAATGAAACCTTCGCCAATCCATTCGAATCATTGCACACAAACTCGGGTCCAATATGCGAAAAACTCACGTCACTTGCAAGGTATTGGCAAAATGAAACAAATGAACAAGTGGGTTCCGCATGAAGTGGGTTCCGCATGAAGTGGGTCCTTCTCTTCTAGTTCGCAACCAAAGAGAGGATTTCTTTTTTGGCAGAGTTGTAACGTGCAGATGGAGTTAATATAAGGTTTTCCAATAGGGACTTGACAACTTTGAATTTAATTTGTGAACGCACTCTTTTACTCTTTCTTGTCACTGTCAATTTATTCAGTAAACTCAACATTTTCATCATGGTAAAGTACACTAACGAGCAAAGTCTGCAATTTATAAAAATTTTCTACAGATATTCGGAGTCGATGACTGCAACTTTAAGAGCGTTAACTCCAATTTTCGGTTGTAAATTTCGTAGACAGCCAATAACAAGCTTAGTGCAAAAATTTAAGTCTACATATTCGTTGTGTGATGTTGCCGTGTCAGTAAGACAACGGGTTGGTCGAAGTGTCGAAAATATCGCTGCCGTTCAGACGTCCGTAGCAAACGATTCAAAACAGTCAATTCCACGGCGTACTCAAGAATTGGGCATCGCTCATACCACATTATGGCGTATTTTGCGTAAGGATCTTGGTTTACACCCATACAAGATCAAGCTGACTCAAGAATTGAAGCCGATGGACCATTTGAAGCGACGTACGTTCTGAGACTGGGTTCTGGAGAAGATGCGCCAAGATGATGAATTTCATCGCAAAATCATCTCCAGTGACGAAGCTCATTTTTGGCTCCATGGGTTCGTCAATAAGCAAAATATGCGTTATTGGTCGGGTGAAAACCTACATGTGCTTTATAAATCACCACTTCATCCACAAAAAATAAATGTTTGGTGCGGTTTGCATGCCGGCGGCGTTATTGGGCCATATTTTTTCGTCGACGATAACGATCGTCACTTTACATGATCACCGATTATTTTTGGCGCGTATTGGAAGATATGGACTTGGACGACATGTGGTTTCAACAGGAAGGTGCCACAAGCCACACAGCACACGTTACAATCGATTTATTGAAGAGTAAGTATAGTGAGCGTGTTATCTCAAGACATGGGCCAGTCGATTGACGCCTAGTTCGTGCGATTTAATGCCGATTGACTATTTTCATTGGTTTATGCTAACACGCCGACGACGTTGGAAGAGCTCAGAGCCAACATTGAACGCGAAATAGCGGCCGAGTCGTTGAAAATTGGGTCCAACGAATCGACCGCTGCAAACGTGCCCGCGGTGGCCATATGAACGAAGTCGAGTTCCATTCATAAATGTTTTAATTGTACTTCAAGCCAATAATAAAGTTTTTGAAATATCTCAAATGGTTTGCCCTTTATTGTTGTTGTTGTCAAGTCGTTATTAGAAAACCCTATACTATACTATACAAACCGCGGTGACTAGACAAATAATGGCAACTGTTTGATGGTCTACAAAGGATATAATTCATTATTTTTTCATAAATATAAAATATATAGAATATATAGAATAGAATAAGTTGCTGTAAAAACAGTCAGCATTTATAAACAAAAAATGTGTCATCCTATGGCACGACAACGCAAGACCACATATTATGTAAAAACAACACCAACTGAAGCATGAATTACGAGTACTGCCTTATACACCGTATTCCCCAGATCTCTTATCAACAGATTATAACCTCTTTAAACATTTGATTCACTTCTTCCCAAGAAAAATGTTTAATTCTGAGAAAGTTGTTAAAACTGGGATCGAGGAGTTTACTGCAAACAATAAAATTATTGGCAATAGTAACATACATATGTAGAATCGAACGGACGCTATTTTGATTACAAATAAATCTTTTGAAAAAAGAATTAAACCAAAGTTTAAACTAAACATTAGAAACGGACATTTCATTTGCAACAAAGTAATAGTTTAATTCTTATGGAACTGCCTGAATATTTGGTCCTTGTCCACGAACTTACAGATCCTTTCATAAGAGTCTGTACCAATCTGATCATATGAATTTATTACGATGAATTCATCAAACTAAAACTCAAGAGGATATTCATACTTCTAACTTAAGCTACGATGGCATGTGCTAGAATAAAAACATAAAAAAAAAGAAAGGATGATCTTTGACTTCTTACCTATCTTAAGACATGCTAAAATCAAATGTGGGAAGACTTGGAAATTTATTTGTTCTAAAGTAGGACGAGTATTTTCATTCAGACTAAAAAAAAAAAAAAAAAAAAAAAAAAAAACCATGTACGATGCATCGCAACAGCGGCACCTAATCGCTAATATGAAACTTTTTATAGTTGAACAAAGAATGAACAAAAATCCGTGCAATGAATAAAATTAAATTCTTAGGGCGGCACTCTTTGGCACCAAGACCACCCAATTTTGACGATAGATAATAAAATGCTCAACTTTTAAATGTTCGTTTCACTTTTTATTTTAATATAATAATATTCTTTCGTCAATAAAATAAAATTGTTTTCATTTTTTTTTTGTTTGTTTTTTTTTTCTCTTTTGTTCGTGTGTTTGATGTTATGATAATATTTACAGTTTTTGATCTGATTTTTTCCTTTCTTTTAGTTTTTTTTTTTTACATTTTGATTTAGTGAAATTATTTCTTTATATATATTTACGGTATATATATATAAATATAATTTTTTTTCTCTCCCTTTGCTACTTATAGACATAGTAAAAACTAAGACAAAGGTAATTATTTAGGACGAAATTTTAAATTTACATATGCCTAAGTGTACATATATATATTTATATATATATATAAAAGAAAAACAAAAATACAAAGGAAATAATATCGCAAAGCGTATTGTAATAACACGATTGTGTATTGTGTACAAATAGGGAAGAAGAGTCATGGAAAACATTTTTGTATATTCTCGAATCTACACTAATTAGAAAAAAGGAAGAAGAAACTCGCGCATTTTTCTTTTTGTCTTTACCTCACCCACCAGAGAGTAAATAGTGTCTTTTATGTACAAAAAGAAATCTTAAATTTGTTTATATACACATTTGTTGCATATACTTTGTTTTTTTTTTTTTGTTTTGTTTTTTTTTTATTTTTAATTTCTCTTATATACTCATTTTGTTGTTTCTTATTTTTCCAAAGAATTTTTAACATTGAATATATATTTTTCTTTTATTAATTAAAATAAGTGTTAAAAATTAAAAAGGAAAAATAAAAAGAAATAATAAAAATGAAAACAACTAATTTGACGAAAATGAAAAAGAGAAAAGAAATAAAATGAAACGAATCGGGAAATGATAAAAACACGAATGTGGATATAAAAATAAAATCAGAAACTGTACAAGGAGGTAAAAATTGAACGATCACACAAACGGTTTGTTTAAAAAGGAGAAGACGAAAAATGTTACAAGAATTTCGATTTAGAAGATACAATTGTTATCACTTATCAGTAACAATTTTCGTTTCGTGTTTGGATTTTCATCTTTTCTAAATCAGCCACAAATAAATGACAAAAAAATAAAGAAAAAATTTAAAAATGCCAACATAGGCATGAAGAAAGTAAAAACTTTTACATAAAACTATTTTCCTTTGTAGCAATATTTGTACACATATTTTTTTTGTTTTTTTTTTTTTTTTAATTGTTTAGTCCTCTTTAAGGGAGAGTAGTTGAGAATGAAAATTTGAAAAATGAGAAAATACAGAGAAAAAAAAATAAATTGTGGTGATAAGCGGAGTTTCTCTTTTTTCCGGTTTTGTGATGGGTTTTTTTGTTTTTTTTTTGTTGTTTTTTTTTTTTGTTTTGTTTTTTATTATTTTTTTTGTTATGTTTTGTTTAACATATTTTTCGGTTTTTTGTATTTTTTTTTTGTTTTATTTTTGCTTTATTTTTGTTTTATTTTTGTTTTATTTTTGATTTTATGCCTTTGGTTTGACCTGGTACAGATTAAATGAGAAAAAATGCAATAAAAAGCGTTCGTTAGTGGTTTTGAATGAATTTGATTTTTTTTTGTTTGCTTTATGCAATATTCAAAGAGAAAACATGAAATGAAAACAGAAACCAAGACAATCGGGTGCTTTTGTTTTTAGTATGATTTGGGTGAGGAATGGGGTTTGGACACACAAACGAAAACTTTTTCAAAATCAAAGACGATAAACAAATGAAAAAAAAAGAAAAAAAAAAAAAAACAGTGAAGAGAGCATACTCTTGTTTATGTTACGAATAAATTAATAAATAAAATAAATCAAAGAATGTTATATATATGGTACAAACCATGTTGTGTTAAAAATTTAATGCCAAATTTGATTTAGAATTGAAATGAAATGATAGAAGCAAATATCAGCGAAATAAGAAAGTGGAAGCACGATATTCAACTATCCAAAACTATCAACTAGTCTAGAGTTGCTAGTCAACTCTTACAAACCAATGAACAATATTCGCGAATATGGGACAGGACTCTTACTTATCCGTTATGCTAAAGGCAGCCACACATCTTGTTCAACTTATGGTGACAGGTTAGTGACGGGAAAGTTCAAGTAATACCCACTGACTAGCTACGCAGATGTTAAGAACGATATCTATAACATAGTAAGCGCAGCCAGAAACCAAACCTCTAATACAGATATCGTAATTTTAGCTAGCCCCCTAATGCTACTACAGTCACCTTATGGTGACAGAATATTGATGGCAAGGTTCAAGGATTAGGTCACGTGCTTAACACTGCTAAACTACGTGGACCAAATGGTTCCAGACAAGCATCGAATAAAGGTTAATGAAATAGTAGAGGCTATGAACATGTCAAAAGAACGTCTTTGTCGCATATAGAAACAAGATTTAGACATAAGAGAGCTTACCGCGTGTTGGACGCTGCGCATACTCACTCTGGACCAAAAACGTATTCAAATCAACTTTTCCCATGTTTCCACAGTTTAGACTCAATAAATCAGAGTTTTGGCACCGATTACATTACATCATTATCGCCAAAAACACCTCCAAAACACAGTCAAAACGGTGGAATCTGATTGTGGAATTGGTTCCAAAAAAGGTAAAGGCTGTTCCTTCGGCTGGAATTGATGAGGACTCTTTGCTGGAATAATCATCGAGTTGTCTTAAACGAATATCTTGCAAAATGGAAAATTTACGGGAAAAAAAGTTCGTTTTATGAAGCCGTATTCGGCTTGAACTTCTTGACCACCCTCCTAACTCAGCAGATCCAGTAGCAAGCGATAATTTTTTTTTTTTTTTTTTGTTCCCTAGGTTAAAAGGAGACTAGGAGAACAGAGATTTTAATTGGATGGGGAGGCCTTCACATACGTAAGTAACTATTTTGCAGAGAAAGAAAACATAGTACTATTTGGATGGGTTAAAGAGGTATCTGATGCTATCTGATGATAGCAACTTTACTCTTCGTAATTCATTTTTTAACAGCAAGCCAATCAACTGATAAGGGACCATCGTATCACAAATACAAAAACAATGGGCCACCAGAATGGTAGAATCCAAAAAACCAGACCTAAAAGCCGAAAGCAAACATCAGCGTAAAATCGCGATGAACTAGATGCCCCGCATCGCTTGATTATATATTATAAAAAAAAAAAAAAAAAAAATCAACGCATTAACGCCACCAATGCTGAATAAACTGTCTATGGAACAAATTAACTCGCTGGTGTGTCAAGTTTTTAAACTACATTCAAGGATTAGACGTAAACACCTACTGTACTTCGGACGAGAAACAGCTTGCCAGATGGCGGATACATTTTTTAAGCCAACAGCGATTTGGACTCGTATGGACAAATACCATATTCACACCTACTCAAAAGTATGAGTAAAGTTGATATAATGTCAGCAATACGAGCGCTGAAGGAAAACGACATTCCGGCAGTCATTTTTCAAACCACGCCCAACACATTGGTGGTCATCCTACATTCACTTATTAGAAATTAATGGACAACCGATGCCTTCCTAGAAGATCGGAAGAGAAGAAGGGAAACCTGATAGAAGAGAGAATATATGTGGAAGTGAGAAGGCGCACCTAAGAAGAATACTTAAATTACGGTCTTCCAAGCGCAGACAATTTAAAAAGGATCAATTGGTGAGATATATTATCAACAGTTTTAGAGAAATCAGTTGCAATAACATCAATCTCTTTCCCATCTATGAGTCATGAATCTGAGCACTAACTCAACTCATAACAGCTGCCGGATAACCCTTGAAAAATGGAATTTTCGATACATATTTGGGTTAATTATTAAATAGGATCAAACGTCAATCTCACAAATATGTGTTTGCACTTGCATAGTAACAAAAATATGATAGAGAAACCAGAGTCTACGACTATAGGTAATAACTAGAAATTTGTTGATAATTAATTTAAGGAAAATCAAATTGTTGCAATAAATCTGATTAATTTCAAAAGGGTTATTATTCCATTGGAACATGCGTTGGAAAGCTACTGTCATTGTACGTCATTTCAGTATATGTCATTCATTTGAAGCGTAAACAACAATAATTTTTTTTCACTTAAATGTCGAACTTTGTGCCTGAAAAAGTGTTTTTGCGGGGAGTTCTTCTTCATTGGTTTAATATGAAGAAAACTGCTGCCGAAAGTCATCGTATTTTGGTGGAAGTTTATGGTGAACATGCGCTTGCTGAGCGAACGTGCCAAAAGTGGTTTGCACGATTTAAAAATGGTGATTTTGGCTTGGAAGACGATGAACGTCCTGGGCAGCCAAAAAAGTTTGAAGATGAAGAACTGGAAGCATTACTATATGAAGATTGTTGCCAAACACAAGAAGAGCTAACAGAATCTTTAGGTGTCACTCAAGCAGCCATTTCAAAACGTTTAAAAGCAGCTGGATATATTCAAAAGCAAGGAAATTGAGTTCCACATGAACTCAAGCCGAGAGACGTAGAAAGGCGGTTTTGCATGTCCGAAATGCTGCTGGAACGCCACAAAAGGAAGTCATTTTTGCATCGGATTGTTACTGCTGATGAAAAATGGATCTATTACGACAACCCTAAGCGCAAAAAATCATATGTGAAACCCGGCCAACCAGCCAAATCAACGGCAAAGCCGAAAATACATGGCGCGAAGGTAATGCTCTGTATTTGGTGGGATCAGATGGGTGTGCTGTATTATGAGCTGCTAAAACTGGGTGAAACCATCAATGGACAACTCTACCGAACAAAATTTATCCGTTTGAAGAGGACAGTAGCCGAAAAACGCCCGGAATATGCGACCAGACACGAGGCAATAATTTTCCATCATGACAACGCTCGGCCCCACGTTGCTATTCCGGTTAAGAACTATTTGGAAAACAGTGGATGGGAAGTCTTACCCCACCCGCCTTATAGCCCAGACCTTTCCCCTTCTGACTACCATTTGTTCCGGTCGATGCAGAACGCCCTCACTGAAATACGGTTCACATCAGAGCAGAATATCAAAAATTGGCTTGATTCATTCTTGGCTGCCAAGCCGGAGCAGTTCTTTTGGGATGGGATCCACAGATTGCCAGAAAAATGGGAAGTCATAGCTTCAGATGGGCAATACTTTAAATAATACTATTATACACGTTTTACTTAAATAAACGTTCAAATTTTGAAAAAAAAAAAAACCGCACGAATTAAAATATATACCCAATATACTAGTATATTTTCCAAATTTTATACATTTCTACGGACAATTTTCTATTTCTTTTAGTCAAAATTTAACGAAATTAAGGCTGAATTTCTTAATGCAGTACTCCAACGCCAAGCGTTTCGTAATGCAATAATACTGTAGTGACACAATGCACAACGTTTCAAATCGCAGTGTAAATGGATGTACTGGGCAAACAAAAACAACGTTTGCATCACAAACAGATCTGAGTCAATATTTCTGCTTATATTGTCTCTGACTCACCTTACCGATTTTATTAAATTAAAACCACAGCTGAGAATATGTGCAAATGGCTTTTCAAAACGTTACAAATTGCAAAGCATCGTTGATGCATTTTAACGTTAACCATTTTTTTTTTTTTTTTTAAATTCGTCACAGGATTTTTTTTTTTTTTTTTTTTTTTTTTTTTTTTTTTTTTTTTCAAAATACCACTAAGAACTGTTAGAAATTATTTGTTTCAGATTTTTACTATTCCAATTTGGGATGGAATCTTATTCACTCGCTTACGTGTGCGCTAATTTGTCCGCAGATCTTTGGTAGTTCTAGAATTTTCTCAAGGGTGGAGCAGATACATCATTTGAGCTATTTTATTTTTATAACGATCAAAATTTAAAGACCAAGACATCAGTCAGATTTTCGACAGAGTCGGTTAATTAGCGTTACAAAAAAAAACTCACTTCCGAAGGGGTTATACGCAGTTAAGAATTTAAAAAAAAAAAAATCGATCGTATTATACATATGTATTGGGTTTTCCAATTGGGACATGACAACTTTGAATTTAATTTGTGAACGCACTCTTTCATTAATCATCAAACTGTCACTGTCAATTTATCCAGTAAACTCAACTCATCATGGTAAAGTACACTAACGAGCAACGTCTGTAAATTATAAAAATTTTCTAAAGATATTCGGAGTCGGTGACTGCAACTTTAAGAGCGTTAACTCCAATTTTCGGTCGTAATTCTCGCCCTAGTAGATAGGCAATAACAAGTTTAGTGCAAAAATTTGAGTCTACATATTCGTTGTGCGATGTTGCCGTGTCAGTGAGACAACGGGTTGGTCGAAGTGTCAAAAATATCGCTGCCGTTCAGACGTCCGTAGCAAACGATCCAAATCAGTCAATTCCACGGCGTTCTCAAGAATTGGGCATCGCTCAGACCACATTATGGCGTTTCTGCGTAAGGATCTTGGTTTACCAAGATCAAGCTGACTCAACAATTGAAGCCGATGGGCCATTTGAAGCGACGTAAGTTCTCCGATTGGGTTCTGGAGAAGATGCGCCAAGATGATGAAGTGACGAAGCTCATTTTTGGCTCAACGGTCGGGTGAAAACCCACATATGCTTTATGAATCACCACTTCATCCACAAAAAATAACTGTTTGGTGCGGTTTACATGCCGGCGGCGTTATTGGACCATATTTTTTTCGTCGACAATAACAATCGTCACGTTACTGTGAATGGTTATCGCGCCACCGATTATTTTTGGCCCGAATTGGATGATATGGACTTGGACGACATGTCTATGACTATTTTCTGTGGGGCTACGTTAAGTCATTATTTTGAAAATTGAGTCCAACGAATCGACCGCTGCAAACGTGCCCGCGGTGGCCATATGAACGAAGTCGAGTTCCATTCATAAATGTTTTGATTGTACTTCAAGCCAATTATAAAGTTTTTGAAATATCTCAAATGGTTTGCCCTTTATTCAAAAAAAAATCTGTCAAGTCGTTATTAGAAAACCCTATATACTCGTATCTGGCTTTATTCCCTGAAAATTTCAAATCGATCCGGTAACGACTTCTCGAGATATACGCATACTTGTAAGGACGTCTCGGACTATGTGTAAACTTCTTCCTTTTTCTCCAGACTAGGTTTTCGAAGTCGGTGATCAAGACACCAGTACTTTTTGTTTTTGTAAAATACCTTTTCAGAAAAAAATCATAAAAAATGTCATTTTTCTTCTTTGCGACTCAAAAAATCATCAATTAAAGTTGTCTTCAAAAAACGTTCTACTAGGTTACTAGGTAAAGTAACCTCCTTGACCGCCAGAATGCGCTGCTACTGCAAAAAAGATTATGGTGCCTAGAAGTCCGTTTATATTTAGGCAGACATGTCAAATTTCGGTGCGATACTGCCTTTAGTTTTGTTTTGACAGCTGATTGTTTTTGACGTGTTTGGCATCATGTTGAGTATGGTCAAAAACGAATTTCGTTCTCATAAAACGTTATTTTTTGAGAGGCAAAAAACGGCGAAGGAAACAAAAGAAAAGTTGGATAAATATTATGGGGCTAATGCTCCGTCAGATTACTCCGTCAAATATTGGTTTCGAGAGTTTCGTGGTGGCCGCAACTCCACTACCGATCAAGGCCGCATCGGCAGGCCCTCCGATACGGTTACAGAGGACAATGTCAAAAAAATACATGAAATGGTGTTGGCTGACCGGAAAGTGAAGGTGCGCGAGCTAGCAGATACCACAAAGATTAGTACTGAGCGCACACGCCATATTTTGGGCAATATTCTGCATATGAAAATGTTATCCTGCCAGTGGGTGCCGCGCATACTCACTCCTGACCAAAAACACGAACGCGAGAGCACTTTGAAAGTGTTTGGATTGGATTGGTAACTGTTGAACACTAGAGAACAGAATGAGTGTCCGGCAATGGACTGAGTGTTCCGAAGCGGCCGAGGGAGGCTCGATGGGTCGAAAAGGTTATGCCGTCGGTTTTCTTGGATTACCATAGCATAATCTTCGTGGACTACCTCGAAAAAGGAAAAACCATCAACAGCGAGTATTACTGTGCATTATTGGAGCGATTGAAGGCCGAAATCGCTGCATAACGGCCTCACATGAAGCGAAAAAAAATTTTGTTTTTGCAAGACAATGCACCGGCGCACAAGAGCATCGCAACCACGGCTAAAATCAATTACTTACGGCTCCAATTGCTGTCGCATCCACCGTATTCACCCGATTTGGCTCATCCGGACTATTATCTCTTCCCAAACCTCAAAAGATGGCTCATCAATAAAAAAATTCCACGGAGGAGTACTTTGCAGACCTTCCGGAAAATTACTTTTCGGACGGGAGCAAGAAGTTGGAAAATCGCATAAATAAGTGTATCAAACTATATAGAAGACTATTGAAAAAAAAAAAAAAAAAAAAAAAAAAAACAAAAAAAAAAGAGGTTACTTTTCACCCCACCTAGTAGATCAGTTGGCAAAAGTGATTTTTGAGTACAGTAGTGTTTTATAGACCAATCGATTTATTTTTGTCAGCAACTATCGCGCAAGCGTGGTCGAGCATTACCGTGTAAGAGAATTTGACATTCACTGTACGCCAATCTCAGTCGTAGCAGATGTTACAGTTCCTAATGGATAATGTCAAATTCTTGACAGTACCTCTCTGTCAAGATGGGTTCGCTTAGGTAAAGAAATTTATGGGATATATTTTGACAATCAATCACAATTGCCTTTTTCTTAATCTAAATACTTCACCAAACAGCGTAGATTGTCGCAAGGAATGTATTTTTTTATTCATACTACAAACGATCAAGAAATGTTTCATTTTGTTAAAAATAAATTAAAAAAAATTTAGGTAGTCAGTGCAGAAAGTCTCGCATCGAGCTTATTTTGATATTCATTCAACTTATGTTGCAGCCATTATTGTAGTTGGTCTATACCAGATGTCTTAACATCAAGATTTCTAGAAAATTCTCGAACAAATTTACATGGCCCTACCTTTACCTAACACGTTTTAGTAGGGACTCGTGGTACTCATCTGTACTACCAAATTAAGTCCTGTTTCTGGATGGTTTCGTGTTTTCCAACGTTTTAGCACAACGAAAAGACGTGGCTGTGCAACAAAATAAATAGAATATGAATAAAAGAACGACAGCGAATTCTTCCCCAAATCTAAGAGTTGAGTCACTGAGGATATTTAAAAATTAGTTTTACATGTTTTTAAACGGCGGGGACAAAATAAACCCAGAAAGAACCATTCAGCTTTGACAACAAATGCCAAGACTTGAAACCAAAATTAAGTAAAGTTAGCAATATCTAAACTATCTTATGCAAAACAGGACTGTGAACTATCTTACAAATTATTTAGTGATATTTAGATGATTTGGTAGAGTATATACCAATTCATTCATTCTATCACGATTTCATCAGAAGAAGGTATGCGTGACTCTTGCATCGTTTGTCCGATTCACAAAAAGGATACGTTCTAAAGCTATATCTCTAATTCAGCTTTAGAGGAATTAGATATTGCGTGCCAGATCTTTTGAACCGTATTGTTTGAATGCATGAAACCAACGAAATCAACGATCGGAATAAACTTTATTCCGATATTCAGTGCAATTTTAAAAAGGATATACAGAACATTTATAAAAAATGAGAGCAGACGGAAATAATTTAGAAAAAAAAACATAGGATTTGACAGCAGTCTAGTCTCCATAGGAAATTAAGACCCCTGGTAATGTTTTCACTACAAATCAAAATTTTCGTTTTCATTACGAAACAAAAATGAAAAACAAAAGTATGCAATTTGTATGGGCAAGGTGGAATATAAACACAAACTGAAAGCCAACAAAACATAAATAAGTAAATAAAAATTTATAGAAAAAAAGAGGAAAAGAAAATCACTATTACATCATTGTTAGTAGAGGGGGTAGAGAGAGAGAGAGTTTACAGGGTGAAAAAATACGCCTAAGGTGCATTTAAATATACAAGTTTCATTGGAATGTTTTTTTTTTTTTTTTTTTAACTTGTACGCATAGAAATAGAATAAATATGCCACTTACCATCTCATCGTCTGATCGTTCCGTTTTAATTTCAAACGCTGTATCATTAGCGTTAGTGCTTGCTGGGTTGGTCATACGATTGATGAATTTATTCCAAGATTTTGCCTTATTTACTGGCTTTTCAATCTCATCAGATTCCGTGTCGAGAAGTTCAATTGTAACACGACAATCAATTTTATACTACAAAAGTGAATCGAAAATGTTATACGAGAGGTATGTAGAGATATGTATTTTTTTTTTTTTTTTTTTTTTTTTTTTAATTCTACAATCACAACTTACAATGTAGACTTTGAAGCAATTTTCATCATGCAAACTTGACTCGGCCTCTCGTTGGTAAGCCATCTCGTGACCAAGACCTCTGTTTGCATTACGGCATAAGCCACCAGCACCACCAAGTCGTTGTGCGTTATGATATAATTCAACGCATTGTAAAGCTGCACGTTCTGTAACGCAATTTTGCAATTGACGCACAGCATTTGAGACAACCTTCGTAAGAAATAAAAGAAAAAAAAGTTGTAAAGTAAAAATGATCCAAACAAAAACCAAACTTTAACTTACCCTATCCAATGTAAACGAAATGTATGCATGAATGCCAAACATTTCACGCATTGAATCTTCAAAATTACTAGCTTCCATATTACCATCGAGGACATTTTTTAACATATCCAAAAATGTTGGATAATAGTCTTCAACTTGAATCTCACTTCTGGGTTTCAGTCTCAAGGCTGTCGCTGTACTTTCGCGACGATTTGAACGATAGCGCTCCTCTTCGCGGGCGAGTATTTGTGCACGTTCGTACATTGTGCGAAGACGTTCGCAAAGGATTGCGTGTAATCTTAGGAATAGATACCAGTTGTTGTTAGCAAAGAATAGAGCATAGGCTTCCTCCTGAAAGTTAAATAAATAAAAATGAAAATTAAGAATGCGTTTGAAAGAAAGTCGATAATGTAAGAGGTACGGCTTGGTTTGAATGATTTGGTAATTAATAAGTGCAAACAAACAATACGTCTTAGTTTCTTCGCGTGGTAAATCACACGTTCTGAAAGCGACAGTGGCGCAAAGGCACTTCTCTTCAAATTTTATGCTGACTGTAAGCAAATTAATTTCCACAGACTGTTCCATGTCAACCGTTTCTGCCGATGCCATATAACCTAAGCTACTTTGTCGGCTGTTTAAAAAGAAAGATTTTTTGCAAACCAATGACAATCAGCTCATAATCTAAACATTAACAAAAACTATGCGCATCAGATTCTAAATCGCTCAAAGCTTTCTGAAATTTGGTTTATTGAAGTTTTTTTGAACGAAAGAAGAAACAAGTTTTCTTTGAGATCAGAGGAACTCAGAAAATTTATCGTATGGTCAAACACGACCAACTTCCACAACCCAAAGCATTTAGTCCAACTATCACACGTCAAGCCATTACTTATACAATTATCTGAACATTATCATATTTTGCTGTCCGCAGACGGATAGTTATTCGTTACTATCTACCGCCAAATCTACCTAATTAGGTAAGGTAGTTGATTATGCGTGTTGATCATATCACACACCAAGAACATACAAACGAAAAACCAAAAATCCAAAATGGAGTAGAATTTGTGATTTCTCAAGTGGTTAACTACTAATGAGTTATTTTATTGTTATTGTTGCCAACATAAAAGTAGTCATTGATGAAATTCACGAGCAATTTGCGTTAATCTTTAAACCCGAAAAACTACTTTCTTCATGGCGACAAGAAAGTCGCTTGATAATTAACATAAGGTTAAGGTTAAGTAGCACTGCAAACATTCCAAAACCGATACTTTCCGACTTTAAACTTTCTTACAACTTAAAAAGAAAAAACAAACAAACACAACTTACCGAATGTTTAGCAATTGCATGTGGTGGCAATTTAATATCACCACCATCAGTCTCCTCTTTCACTTCCAACTTAATGCCATCAGTGCCAGTGACCAATGTTGCACAAGCATTATCACATTTATTGTTGGCATTATTATTGTTGTTTGTAGTATTGCTATTGTCGGTGGAGTGTTGCTTGCTGACAGCATTACTGCCACTATTCGTTGTCGTTGTTATCAATGAGGTTGTTATTGTCGTGCTGCCACCCATTGTGTTTACACCACATATCACAACTTTTTTATCACTACTACCACTAGAAGAACTATTACAAAGATTCGCACTAGAAGAAGAATTTTGTAGTTGTACACCACTAACACCAGCTAATGTAGTTATAGTGCTTGTCACCAGTGCTCCCGACGATACTGCTGCTGCTGCTGCTGCTGTATTTGTCGATGAATTTAGCAAAATCTTATTATTACTAATACTACTACTAATGTTACTATTGTTATTTTTACACTGTGATTGCGTTGTAGTTCTATTGCAGTCACTTGTATCACTTTTATCAATAACAACACCAATCCCACCAACGCCACCGCCGCCTCCACTCACAACACTAACACCACCGCCTAAACTAACGCCGACGGCTGATGACGATGTTGAGGACGGTGACGATAATGACGAAGAATTCGGTGACGATGATGCAGTGGCAGCCGATAATACTCCGCTATTAGTAGCTCCTGCAGATGATGTTATTGTTGGAACTGTTGTTGAACCAGTTGTAAATGGTGTTGCTGCTGCTGTTGATGTTGCTAATCCTAATGATAAATGCGGTGACGACGACGACAACATCGAGGATGCATGATTCGTGAGAATATCTTTTGAGTCTTCAGATTTAATCGATTGTACTGATGTTGTTTGGTTTGTTGTAGAATTATTTACTCCACTTGATGTTGTACTTTTACCATTCTTTGGACAATCCAATGAATTTTCGGGTGCATCCACATCCATTTTTTCATTGTCATCTATTAAAAATGAAAACACTTTACAGATAAGATGGATGGATACAATAGACAGATAGAGCAAGATTTATATACATAGTAAATTGTTTTGGAATGGGTTACGGATTAGGAAATAAATTAGAAAGCAGCAGGGAAAACGTTTAGAAATAGTGATTCCATTGAAATGAGTATGTGCATTGACAAAACAAAAAGTGATAAGTGAAAACGTGCATCTAAGTTAACAGTTTCAAGCAAATTTTGTCTTTAAAAAAGAAAACAGTTGTGTTAAGTTTTACATAATCAATTTTGAAACCAATAGTCAGTTACTATTGGATATTAACAATTTGGAAAAGTTTGTTTCAAGGGCTTCAACTGGATCCTTTGCTCTTTATTCTGAGATTTATTACCTGTATTTATTAAGGCGGCTGATATGAAGTAATACAGCTGTGGAATAACTATTGGACCTACAAAATCGAAATTACACTATCCATTCCTACAAACTACATTATAGTGTCACCAAACGGCTTTTTGCAACGACCAAACAAGAGTAGAACGTTCAAATTTGGTGCCATTTTTACTATGAAATTGTAGTTCGATGGTAGTCACAATAATAATTTTTTTTTACTCCCCAACATTATTAATTTTTGGTTTTAAAATGTTACAAGTCCATCAACTGTAATAAAAAATTAATCGAAAAATACGAAAAAAAAATTAAGTCGTTTACTGATGTTAGATCATCCAGGCCGTTGATCCGAAAACATCAGGGCTGTTGGAGAGAATTTGGTCGAACATCCAGGAACAGCCATCGTGTACAACATGTGTGTATGCTAACGCGATTCTATCTGCAAAATTACAGTGAAGAGTTCGCCAATTGATTTATTTATGAATGCAAGTGAATGGTGAGTTTTCCCACAAATCCCACTTCAGGGATGTTGCTGGCAATGTATGTTAAACGAGTAAAATTGCCGCATTTGAAGTGACGAAAACTCACTTTCATGAAAAAGAAATACATTTCTTTTTAGGGTTTGGGACTGGAGTGGACTGGACTTCGATCTGCCAACGATCAATGGCGGTATCGGGGAATTATAAGCTAGTTTTCCGTTTCTCAAATGAATATCGAAGACGTGTGGTTCCAATAGGACGGTGCTACCTATTACACATCCCGTGTACAATGGCATTATTGCACTAGATATTCCCTGCTCGTGTAGTTTCCCATTAGGGCGACTAAAATGTCAAATTATTTTTTGACATTTTTTGAAGTTCAAAATTTATGTCAAGAAATTCACGATCACGTAATAGAAGATGACACTTTAGCATAGAAATTTATGACATTTATGTTTGGGTAGGTAGGAAGGTAGAAGTGGCGGTTCAACATGAACCTAAGTAGCACTAGAATGTGACTTTTTGTTACCACTACTCGTGTGACTTGGTTGATGATGTGTGTTGTTGAGGATATGATGCAGTCAGTCGGTGTCTAGATCCAGCCTGTGGAATTATGAAAACGGATTAGGTCTCGCTTTACTCGAAATGTCGTTGAGGTCGGTCGTCGAAAAATGGTCTCGTTAGTGCTGGACATTTTCAGAGGAAGTGGGAGAGAGTTTTCTTTTCATTTTCGTTCCGGCAATAGGGGTTGTATGAGTATGATGGTATACCTAGTTTGGCCGCAAGGTCTAATTGGCAAATGCCCCGTGATTATCGCCGTCATCCTGGCGATATATAGGCGGGTCTGTTATGTAGGACTTTTGTTCTTCTCTTATCGTAGGTCGAGTAGAAGTCAGCCTTCTGCAGAAAGTTTGAGTGGATTTGTCCTTTACCCGCTCCTGTGGAACCTTGCCGCGAGTGTGCCGTGCAGAAAAGAGCCTGGCGAGTTCATGTGCACGCTCGTTTTCTTTGCTTTGAACTCAAAGCAGTGTGACTCTTAAGCGTTCGCCTAAGCGACAAAGTTTGTTCCGGCACTCCTATAAGAGCTTGGAGGATATGGTAACCGAGTCAATAGCTTTGATAGCGGCTTGGCTATATATGAGGATAGCATCAACTGTTTAGGCCTTGTGTTACGCAAGAGTTTGTTCGTAATTGCAAATGTTGTCAAAAGAACGCAAATGTGACAGTTGTCTACTTCGCGATTAGATCAAAATTTATGTTTTCTCAAAATCCTCTTATGGTGCGCCCTTTGATTAAACGAGATGCGTCATTCATTTTATGTGAATATAAAGATTACTTGTAACAGGATCAAAGACAATAGCAACAAAACAATGAAATTACATTATTCCGAAGTAGGCGCATATAGAGAAGGAACGGATTAATCATTTTGAAAGTTTTGTATTGCCCATGGTAGAACAAATCTAGGGGTCAATATCAGAATATAGGAAACCAATAGATGAAGATCGCGAGCAAAAATAAGCCCTTTTAGTGCGATAATGACTAAGGTTTTTAGATGCACAATACATATTAAACTAAAAACGTGTGGCGTATAAGAGACCAAAAGAATGGAGAGATTAAATTATTGGTGTAAATGGACTTGTAATCTATACAGTCACTTATTTCACATGATTTTGGTTTCCTGAAAAATATCCTTCGGATGCGGTTAGAATTGAACGCCGACCCATCCGAAATGGAATCTAATACACAACCACTTGAGCCACGGACAGGTGGACTCCTCAAAATTCGCTTTAATATTCTCATTTCGATCATATTGTTTGAATTTAACCAATACCTTCCTTTGGCATGGTATTAGTAGAGGTATAACACATTTAAAACGCTTAACACTCGTGTTACCCGGCAGACGAAAGAAATAAGTTTTTTCCCACTTCTTCCCATATGCGCTGGTCATAATCATAAAGTTGATTTGAGAAAAATGTAACTTCTGTGAGAAGCTTTTTGACATCTTGATTACGCAAACTTGTAAATTAAAACATTCTTCTATAAGCAAGATTTTTCTCAAGTATTTAATGAACGTAGAAAAGAAAATATAATGATCCCTGACATGGATTCCCTTTGACATTGAAAGTTTTTCGACATACATAAGGAAGGCTGTTGCATTTGTAAAAGCCAGCTTCTATTCCTAATCCTAGTATTCAATGACAGCAACGTTCATAATTTGCTGGTCCATTTATATGGCACTTTACCTTATACGTACATCTTGAAGGTGTTCTGAAGATGTCCTCAAAATGTCAATTGATTCCGACGATTTTTCTAGGATTTCTGAACAATATTAACCTAGATTGGACATTTTTCCAGTGTGAGACGTAGTCAGTAGATCAGAGGTTCGGAAACAGACGTACCTTGTTAATTAGTATTTTAGAAAACTTACGTGGTTAAAGTGACGGTAACATATTATATTATGAAACATGACCGTAAGTATAATAATCTATTTTCTAAGGCGACAAGCACAGGAAGGAGGAAGGCTTCTGCATCTATAAATACAAGGTAGATCAAGGTAGATACGTCCAATATACTCTTGCAGTCATAAAAACCGCACCACCTAATGAGTTCTCAAAAAATGCCTAATTACATCAGATCGTAAGGGTTATTCTCATACTAATGAAGGGTATTCTCTATAGCGGAGTTTGGCCTCGTATTCAGTGCAAAAAAAAATCAGTTTGAATTGAGTTGTGACGGTTACAAGTAAAAAAAAAGTGAAATGTCTGGTAAATATCATCAACTGACACGGAACGAAAAAGTTCAAATATTGACTATAGTTGAAAAAGGGCTTGGCTATCGTGAGATTGCGATTAAAATAGGATGCTGTCATTCAACTATCGTACGACTGATGAAGAAAAAAGAAAATTCGGATCCACTGGAAAGAAAAAAAGACTCGGGACGAAAACGTAAAACAACCCAGAAGACGAACAATGTATTACAACGAATTAGCATGAAAGATCGCTTTAAAAGTGCTTTCCGTATAAGAGCAGAGCTGAGTGAATTTCATCAAGTTGATCTAAGCGCCGAAACCATACGCCGACGGCTACGGGAGTTAAGTTTTTATGGAAGACGACCAGCGAAAAAACCTCTTCTAACCACAAAAATAAAAAAGTTCGCTTGACGTTTGCAAAAAAGTACGAAGATTGGACGGAGGATGTTTGGCGATGTGTGATATGGTCCGATGAAAGTAAATTTAATTTGTTGTGTGTTGACAATTTGCCATACGTACGACGGTCAGCAGGTGAAAGGTTCGAGTGCATAGTCAAAACAGTGAAGTTTCCTCAAAGCCAGATGGTTTGGGGATGTTTTTCTTTTTACGTTTTGGGCCCTTTGCACTTTGTTAACTATGAACTATAACTATGAACTCTCAAAAGTACGGAGAAGTAGTTAGGGAGTTTTTGGTACCAGCAATTGAACAGCATCATTCGTATACTGACAAGTGCATTTTTCAAGATGATTCTGCACCTTGCCACCGCGCCAAATCCGTAAGAAAAGTGTTATAAATTAACTTCTAGATGTCTATTTTATAAATAATAAACAGGCAAGTAACTAGAGTCTTTCAATAATTTTCAGCTCAAGACAACGTTTGATGACCTTGGAATTACCAGACTAGACTGGCTAATTCGCCCGATTTAAACCCAATCGAACACTTGTGGCATGTAATTAAACGTAAGGTGGCTGAACATAAACCAGAGAGTAAAAAAAAGCTAAATGAAGTTCTGGAACATGTATGGGATACTGAAATTTCAAGGGATATTACTGAACTTTTAGTAAACTCGATGCCTTCTAGAATAAAAGCAGTTATAACCGCCAAAGGAGGAGCAACTCGGTATTGATAATTTTTTTTGTAAAAGTGGCATATCTAAACATCTTATATACACATACATAAAAAATGTATCGCTTGAATTTGTTAACCAATGACCGTATTAAAATATTTTAAAAAAATAAGAAAATTAACTGGTTTTTCTTTCTTTGTTTATATCTTTTTTTAAACATTCAATAAACAGATGGAAATAAGATAGAAATACTTATAAACTACTGCGGAGTACTCAACAAAAATTTCATTTCATTATTAAAATTATTATCGTAGTTATTAACAATTTTTCAACCATTTTGATATGCATATATAACTGAGAGCTTAAAAAACACACGTTAGGTTACATCACAATAAACTAAATGTATTGTATGTAAACCAATATTTTGTGGTGAAGGTTGTTTCAGTTGCAAATCATTAATCTTCCAACATGAACTGTGTGAAGCAATAATCGATTTCAGTGTACCTTTATCGCAATAAGAACATATTCCGGAGTGCAGCAGGCGGTATAAGAAATATAAATTGTTCTTTTTTAGAATAAATACCTTGCTTTAGCAAACTATTTTTATATGAGGAATAGAATATATCATACTTTCTGCAGATAATTGATAATATCAATTATATAAGCAGTTCAGAAGGCGAGGCACTTTTCAATGATGGTAGTTACGTGCATCGGGGGAAAAAGGAAGCGATCAGTGATCTGAAGAACAACCTCTCAAAAATTAAAAATAAAAATAAAAAATAAATAAAGTTACGAAGTTACTGCGAAGCGCTATAGCAGGAAAGTTGTTCGTAATATTATGCCCTCCATAAGCTATTCAAAAGCCTAAAGAGACGGCCACAGAAAGCTATCTGTAGACCCATAGTCGATATTTTTAAAAATTTGTAAGGAACACCTCAGTAAAATGCTTAGTAATATGCTTAGTATGGCAAAAAATTTCGACTGACTATCTGACCAATATGAAGTGAAGATAGCCATTTCCAAACTTAATAATACATACCTAACAACTACGAAGAAACAGCAGATCATATCCTTTATTACTGTAACTGCCTAATCAGAGCACATTTACGTTACGTCTTCTAGGTAAGACATACCTTGAGGTAGAATATATCCCATAAAAATTCAGGCAAATACTTGAGAAAATCACAATAACCCTAATCTGGCCACAGTGATAAAGATATGTACATATTTCTACCTCTACTAGAGGGGGCTATCTAAACTATCACAACCATAAAGGCATTATTCTCTTAAGCTTTGCCTATAAGATTCCGTTTGTACATAATCGTAAACGCCTAAAGCCTTAAACGAGCTCCTTTAGACATTTCCACTAAATTTTTCAGCCTTTTGCAAGAGCTAACATATACTATAAAACCACTTCAAGGGTTGCAACTTTAACTTTTGCATTCCAAGATATCGATTCGGACTGATTCATCGTCAAGGTCAGCGTTCACAACAAAAATTTGTAATAAATTTCTGGTAAGGCTCTGAACAGAATAGAACAAAAAGAAAAACAAATTATCTGCAACGATTACACAGACTGTCCAATTCCTAACGAAGCCCTTTATACTTGTTACTATCTATTTAATATCTACTTTATGTGTGAGAGTAAGGCGAGGAGCGATTATAAAATAAAATTCATTCCACACTTACCATCATCACGTTCGTCATCACTTAAGGGCTGACGCGTTGAAAAGAACAAATCAGGCACAAATTGTCTTAAAATATGCTTTATCTTGGCTTTCTCTTGCTTTTGTATTCCAGTCTGTCTTTTTACATGATGGATAAGCAAATTAGCAGCATCATCCAGTATGGTCTTATCTTTATATGGCAGAATTAAATGCGGACCAGTGATCGGTTCTGATGATTCTTCATCTTGATCATGACGCTAAAATATATAAATTATAACAAAAAAAAAAAAAAAAAAAAAAACTATTTAATATTCACACGATTCCCCACAATATATAGGGTGACTAACCTCATCATACAGAGTCTCGATTTCATTAAACAGACTCTTTGATCGTAAGGCCTTGGTGTCATTTGGCTTAAAATTGATTGATTGATGATCCAGAGATTTCAAGTAGAATTTCTCATTCTGCTCGCGCCATTGCTTATTAAAGTTCTACAAGTAAATCGGGTTAGAAAAAATTCTTTTAAATAACACAAATTACAAATAAACAAACCTTTTGTGCTTCACGCCATTCCTCCTCTTTGACTTTGAGACGTTTCAACACAATTGGCACTGCAACACCAGGATTCTTTTTCAGACCTTGAATAATCTCTCCTGCTTTATCACCGTAAATTCTATGAATTGCTCGCTGATGAATTGTCTGCGAACTACCACCTAAGTAATCGTCTAAATGATATCGCTGCACCTCCTCTTGCGTCATGCGTGAGAGTTTCTTTTGAACACCCTCTAGGACACGTATTGTTGCACTATTCGTCTCAATGACAACGTCCAATTCAAAGCGTTCATCCTCAGTTCTGTGGATATTTCTTTTGGTTTAGAATTTGTTGTTGTTGAAAAAATTAATAAGCAAAGAAAAAAAAAAAAAAAAAAAAAAAAAAAAAAAAAAAAAAAAAAAAAGAAAAAAAAAAGACATTTTGTTTTGTTGTTGAATGTGTTGTTGTTTTGATGTGTTTATTATGTTTGCATGAGTGTTTCTAAGTTAAGTTTCAATTTAGTAGATACAAACACAATGGTGTTATAACGACGTACACACGATGATCAAGAAACGATTGGTCGATTGATAACAATTCGAAGCATTGCAGTTCAAAGATTTATGCATAGATGCATGCATAGATTTATTTATTTATTTTTTTTTTTTCACTTTCTCACTATTCGACAACAAAATTAAATAAACATCATTAACTCAAGACAAAAGTACTACTACACCACAAAATAAAATACGAATAACGAAAAAAAAAAAAAAAAAAAAAAAAAAAAAAAAAAAAAAGAGAACTAATTTTCTAAAACAACTCACCTATAAATGATTTCTTCGAATTGCGTTTTACGTGAAGTGACAAACGTAGAGTCTTCACTCGCCCAAGTAGGGAATGAAACCCAGATGTCGTTGAGAACTTCCTTGCATAGAGGTGTTCGTCCCGAACATTTTTTCGGCTCAGTTGACTTTGGTAGTGCACAATAGCTAGCTCCTAATCTCTTGCATGCTGTCAAATCGACCTCCTGTGCCAATTCACCGATCTGATTACGTTGATCTTGACGTTGGGCTGCCTGAATTGGAATACCCTCAGGTATGGTAGGAGGTCCCAGGAAATCTTGGAACCATCGGTGTAATTCCGGAAATTTACTCAAAAACGGTGACACCAAGTTTAAGAGTTCAGTCTTAGAGACAATCTCTTGATTGAAGAGTGTTAGGCAGCGAAGAAAATTATCATAAACATCCGAACTGCGTAATGCCTTACGAACCTTATCGAAAAATGCACCCTCTTCCAAGGAGCCATAGCGAAAAGCCTCCGAATATGTTATATCACGTGAAATGGGTTTATGGCGTTTAGCTGGTGGTGCTCCACTGTCATCTGCACCGGTACCACTACCACCGGTACGACGTGATATTATATGACCACCTGCACCTGTACCGCCACCGCCAGCGGCACCACCACCACCCACTGGCATGGCACTGTAACTTGGCGATTTTTTTGTTTGCGAGGAAGAATTATGACCGAATTTTTGATTAACATGATGATGATTCCGCTCTTTATCATTTCGCGGCGCCGCATGATGATGATGGTAGTCTTTTTCATAAACTAAATCACGATCCATTCTTGAGAGATTATTATTCTGCGAGTTGTTGTAGCTTTTTAGAGCGGAGGGCGGAATGCTATTTGGACCAACTCCACCAGCAGACAATGGCATTCCAGATAAATTACCACCTAAACCTGTTGCTGCTATATTGCCTGGTCCACCAATTGCTGATGACATCACTTTTTTATGATCATTGTGCGCCTTATTCATATATTGTGCTGTTTGATGGCTGGTCGCATCTGGTAAGAACTGACCAAATTCACGAAGTAAATCCTCATTCTGATCGAAAAGCATTGCTACTTGTGTATAGACTTCAGCTTCAGTTAGGGTCTTGCCTTGTTGTTGAACGTTTCCATCTTTTTGGACCTTTTGTTCCTTTTGATATGTGTGCAAGATTTCAAGGAAGCGCTTGTACTTTTCCGGTTGATTTTGAAAGCGGTTCTACAAAATTAAAATGAAAAAAAAAAAAAAAAAAAAAATTAATAATAATGACAATTAAAAATCAACAAATCAAATACATATCAACAAATAAAAGATCTAATGACAGATAAATTGGTACAGATCTTAAAGGTACAGATCTTTCTTTTTCACATGGCTGAAGCTTAAAAATCGATATAGGTAATACATAGAAAATGAATGTTTTAGCAGTTGATTATTTTGGTTATTTGTATGTATTTAGATGTATTAATTAAAGTCCTTCACTATTTGTCGTGCGGCAATTATGTTAAGTAATTGACACAACCCTCAGTAATTACTTAATTGTTGTGTCAACTTACGAAAAGTATAAGCCCGATTAGTAATTGCTTCCTTTACCCCAAACACCAGTTACGTTAAAACAAACGTTGTGTATTGTGATAATATCGACAACAAATATTCATCAAAAGAAAAATATACAAACACAATTCTTTGAAAGGGGAAATAAATGACTAACACATTCGAAAAGCCAATAATTGAGTAAATTTTCCTGTTGATTAAATTTTTTCTTCGTTCCATTCGAATCTATTGTATAGGGTTTTCCAATAGGGACTTGACAACTTTGAATTTAATTTGTGAACGCACTCTTTCACTAATCATCAAGCTGTCACTGTCAATTTATTTAGTAAACTCAGCATTTTCATCATGGTAAAGTACACTAACAAGCAACGTCTGCAAATTATAAAAATTTTCTACAGATATTCGGAATCGGTGACTGCAACTTTAGAAGCGTTAACTCCAATTTTCGGTCGTAATTCTCGCCCTAGTATACAGGCAATAACAAGTTGCCGTGTCAGTGAGACAACGGGTTGGTCGAAGTGTCGAAAATATCGCTGCCGTTCAGACGTCCGTAGCAAACGATCCAAATCAGTCAATTCCACGGCGTTCTCAAGAATTGGGCATTACTCAGACCACATTATGGCGTATTTTGCGTAAGGATCTTGGTTTTCATCCATACAAGATCAATCTGAGTCAAGAATTGAAGCCGATGGACCATTTGAAGCGACGTACGCATCAATCAAAATCATCTTCAGTGACGAAGCTCATGGGTTCGTCAATAAGCAAAATATGCGTTATTGGTCGGGTGAAAACCCACCTGTGCTTCATGAATCACAACTTCATCCACAAAAATTAACTGTTCGGTGCGGTTTGCATGCTGGCGGCGTTATTGGGCCATATTTTTTCGTCGACGATAACGATCGTCACGTTACTGTGAATGGTCAGCATAATCGCGCCATGATCACCGATTATTTTTGGCCCGAATTGGAAGATATGGACTTGGACGACATGTGGTTTTAACAGGATGATGCCATAAGCCACACAGCACACGCTACAATCGATTTATTGAAGAGTAAGTATGGTGAGCGTGTTATCTCAAGACATGGGCCAGTCGATTGGCCGCCTCGTTCATGCGATTTAACGCCGCTTGACTATTTTCTGTGGGGCTACTTTAAGTCATTGGTTTATGCCAACACGCCGACGACTTTAAAAGAGCTCAGAGCCAACATCGAATGCGAAATTGCGGCCGTTTCGGCCGAAATGTCAATAATAAATAATAAAGTTTTTGAAATATCTCAAATGGTTTGCCTTTTATTTAAGAAAAAGTTGTCAAGTCGTTATTTCAAAACCCTATATATCTAATCTAATATATGTTATCCTAACCATGTGTACAATTAAGTAAAACAGAGGGTATTTCTTTTTTTTTTTTTAAGTGTAGGATTTGTATTTTGAATAAAACGAACAATTGTGGAGATATCTCGGAAACGTAAGTAGACACATGGGTGTTATTTATGGAACACAATATCTTTCAAATGACCGCAACGACATACGATCTCGGATTGGGTCCTGGAAAACATGCAAGCTGACATTTCCACATTGTCGGGTACATTAATAAGCTAAATTATCGCATCTTGGCACCGAAAATCCACGAGTGATTTAAAATATGCTAATGCACCCAGAGCAAGTAACTGTTTGGTTCGGCTTATGAACCGCAGGTGTCATGAGGTCATACTTTTTGAAAATGAGGCCGAAAAAGCCATTGCGATCAATGGAGCGCGCTACCAAGACATCATAAGACATCATTTTATTGTGGCCGAAGCTCGAGGATATTATTACGAACGACTTCTACTTTCAACAGCATGGTGTTAGCTTCCCTAAAAGTCGCTAAACAATCGAATTATTGCGCACCAAGATTCCTGACCGCGTAATTTCACTTTTCAGAGACACTTGTTGGCCGTCAAGATCGTGCAACTTAACACCGTTAGACTTATTTCTATTAAAAACAAGGTCTACGCCAAGTATCCACAAACAATTCCAACTCTGAAAGCGAACATTAAAGCCGTCATCACCGAGATAGAGCCCCAATTATGTGAAAGAGCGATTGAAAATTTTAAAAGAAGGATGAGGGCAATGCAAGCAAACCCACGGCGGTCATTTCAAAGTTAGTTTCATAAATAATTAACATGTGTCTACTTTATAAAGCAATAAATGTTTTAAAGAAATCTTAACAATTGTTAATTTTGTTCAAAAAACAAATCCTACACCTTTAATGTAAACTTTCGAATACAAACTAATTTAGTTTCTCCGGCTAGATAAATGTCGAACAAGTATCGAAGCAATAGAAGGCAAACCAGTACCGTTGGTTGGACTTTTGTTTTCGAGAGTTACAATTTAATTAAGATCTTTAAGCCATGTTGTCTATAAAAGATCATGATATCTAATCACAGCTATTGGAACTTCTTTATGGATCGATAAATTATATAAACCTGTGGATTCACTTCTACTTATAGCATGAATTTATGGACATAGAGCACTGTTTCTGACTGCCCTTATCACGAAAAGGAGCAGAGAAGATTCCTCAACTTAATGTGACATGAGAGTTGTAATTGGCCTCATTTGATCGTTATCAAACATACGGAAAGTGAACAAACTTATGCACCGAATTTATCATTAATGCTCCACTACAGTGTAAAAAGATTTGTTACAAGAATGAAAGTAAATGCAAAGCGTTAAGAACTCTCCTGTAATGTATAAACTTCTATGAGCTACCAACTACCAACTCCAAATCTACGATTAAAGAAATCACTGATGCGTGAAAAAAAATTTAACAGTGTCTCATAATATATATATATATATAAAATGAGACCACAGGCCAGTTCTTTAACTAAGGAACTCATCCAAGGATAAATATTGAGTAAGCTAAAAATCAACAAAGCTTTGACCGCATATAATGCGATATTTTAAACGTTTGTGACACACCGATTTGGTAGCGAGTATTCACCTGATTATTTGTCAAAAAAGAAAACATAACCAACAACTTTAATATTAACCCAATCAAATATGATCCTGTTTTGTCATAGCTACAAAGGCTTAGTGAGTTTGGCAAATGATTTCAAATTCTGATTTGGTTTATTCCGCAATGAATCATGCAATTTGGAAGCAGAACCTCTGATCGATTTAAGACATTTATCGCTAGTTAGAGTTAGTTCAACTAACCAGTGAACAAATTGAAAAAAAATCTTCGATGAGTTCTTAAACATAATATCAAGGGAGGTAGTGCTTGTTGTCAGTGAAGAATTAAACAGACACGTTTAGGATTCAAATTAAGAATACGAAAACTGCCATCGAGAGAACTATTTCGGTACGAGAAACTCAACGAAGGATACTATACTATACTCTTGCAAGCCACACGATCTAACTACGTTCAATACGCAAGAGCGGTACGTTATAACACATTGCAGTGGTTGACATAACCCAGATAGGCTACCATCTATGCTGGATTAGAGCGAAAAGATGGATAAAAGATACAAAGTTACACTAACGCCAACTTATGTTGACAGAATTTTTTATGAAAAAACGACCGGCATCAGATGAGAAAATAAAGGAAAGGAAAAAGCGTTGAAACTTTACTCTGAGCATTAAATTTGCGAGAACGGCTACAAACGAAAGGAAAAACTAATCGCGCAAAAACATTTAAAATGACGACGAACGTTTCTAATCACATTGAGGTTTCTATGCCGAAAGAGAATTGACAACAAAATAAATTGAAATGTTTCGGCATCCTTCAATGTATTCAAAAGAAACTGAGAACTTTTGGAGACAGCTTGGGAAACAAAATCTAAATAAACTACACGCTTTGATGTACAATAAGAGATTATTATCACTACATCGTAGAAAACAACAAATCCTGCACCGAATGAACGTTTCCATATTTGTGATTCTCTAGAGTCCATTTGAACGTTTTGTACTTAAATGAAATTCTATTAAGTTAACTTATAACTCATAACACTCACCTTAATTTTATTGACGTAGGTAATGGCATGATTAAACTCCACCGGTTGATTTTGTTGACCACTAGCCTCACCCATCATAATCGATTGGTGAGCTTGAGAGATTTGATGCAAATTATGCCCCTGTGGGCTAAGTTCACTCAGCGAATTTGGTGTAGGTGGTCCTGGTACAATATTATTACTCGACTGTGATAGTGTTCGTTCTCGATCTCTAGAGTAATTTTGTGGTACTCCCACTGATAATGGGGGTGGACCAGTAACTGAGGCTGCTGCTGCAACAGCAGCTGCTGTTTGCTGTGGTGGTGGTAGTGCATGAATTGTTGGTGGAGTTCCTGCTGAACCAGCTGTAGAGGGGTGTGTTATTAAATTCACTGCTCCGATTGTTTGAATTTTATGTACTGTAGCTGTGCTTTGCATATTACTCGGTTTATGAGCTGGACTTGATGCTGGAGCTAAACACTGCACTGATGGACCGGGTATACCACCAACAGCTGCTGCATTACCCGGCGTTGATGGCATCGACACAAATGGCACCGATATACCTTGATCATCGGAACGTATTTCAATTTTATATCCTGGCGGTAGGAACATATTAAAACCGTAAATCAATTCGGTGTGGCCTTTGAATAGATTTGATACTCGTTGAATAACACCCGGCGTATCGATGCAATGTGACTTGAATTCTTTCATAATGTCAAGAAAATTATTGTAGATTTGTGGTTGATCAGCATATTGAAATTTCACTTGATCTAGATAGCTTAAAGCATCTTCGACTTTAAGACGTGCTGGGGCCCCAGGCCCTGGTTGTGGTACTGCGTTATTACCAGTACTATCTGCTACAGCTACCATTTGTGCTTGGACATTACCAACCATTGCACCACCGCCGCCACCAGTAGATCCACCAGTACCACTTCGTTGACGGATTGAATTCGCCGAAGCATTCATATTAGCATTGGATACATGCGCAGCTACTGAGGCAGCTACTTCTGGTCCAAGAGTTTGAGTTTTCATGCCTCCAGGTATGGGAGCAACATTGTAAGCTACAAAATGCAAATATTAGCAAATTTAAAAAAAAAAAAAAAAAAAAAAAAAAAAAAAAAAAAAAAAAACCAATTTCAAATTAATTCGAGTTAGAAATAATATTTGATTTTACTCACAGGTCGAATACTGTACAGTTTGTGATTGTACTCCGCCACCGGTAACCGGTACCACATTCGGTCCATTGTCCGGCACATTAGCCGTCTTTAATACACCAGCGGGTGTTGATGTTGCAAGATATTGTATGGTTTGTCCAGAACCATGTTGTGTTGTTATTATACGATGATGACCAGCATTCGCATTAGCATTGCCTGCATTGCCTACCCCTCCTCCGGGGCCACCACCTCCCCCGCCCGCGCTCGGCCTTTGGCCATATTGAACCTCTTCCACTCGGGTACGTTTCATCATTCCCATAAAAATTTTTTGTTTAATTTAGATGGCTGCAAAGGAACCGAGGGCCAGATTAAAGTGTGTTTATATCTCCTTATTTTTGCCCTACACGTTCTGGTTGTTTTGACGTTCTTTCTCGAAAATAGATGATTGGGAATTGTTTTTTGTGGAGAGATTACTTAAATCTAAAACTATCGCTTCGATGCGAACGTCTGATGTTGGGACGTCTTATTTTTATTATTGAGAATATTTTCTTTTTGGTTTTCGTTCTTATATAATATTCTAACTTTTTGTTTAAGATATCTTGTTTTTTTTTTGTTTTTTTTGTTTTTTGTTTTTTTTTTGTTTTTTTTTTTTTTTTCTTATTTTAATGCTTTTGTGCAAGAAAATGTTGACATGCTCCCTTAAAACATCACATTAGTGATTGTTTTGTGTGTATTTTGCGGCGTAAATGCTTTTTATTATAATCAATTTTGTGATGAACCATCAGAGATAACATCGATAAAACTGAATGGAAACAAAATAAAGAAATTAAGTTTGTTCAATGTATAGTAAACAATGTGGAAATGATAACATTATTATTATTATTATTTTTCTTTTTTTTTTCTAAATTAATTGGAGGTACACTCACACCCAGAGGTGAAACACTATTTCGCGAACACGTATGCATGAAGTTTAGTTGGATATTGATTTTCTGCAGTATTCATGAGACTATAACGAGTATAAAGGGAGTCTTATAGAAGTGTAACTTTTTTTTTAAGATCAAGATCAAGGCAGGTTGACTCTATTGCGAGGAAAAAAAAAAAAAAAAAAAAAAGCTCTGGTACTATCACTACAAATATTATCTGATAAGACCTTTCAAGCCACTCCATTTAAATAGCGGGGTGTATTAGTTTTCATATACTTTAATTTGTGAGGAACAGATAGGGAATTTATTGTACTCCAATTTACGTACTTCTCTGAATGAACAAAGCAAGATAATAATTAAAACCAAACTTGGCCTTGCTCGACTTTGGCAAATTATCCGGAAGATCCTGGTAGTACCACGTATAATTTATGAAAAAAAAAACCCTTTCCGATAAGGATCACCTCAAGAGATAAAGAGATATCATTTTTAGTCTTACAATTTTAAATTCAAATGAGATGAAATAATAAGTCCCTGAATACGTACCAATTCTTTACCACATTGTTGACCGGTGACGAATTAACTCGTCTTTTCATGACCGATGACGGGTTAACTCTTCATTGCACTTGCATTATCATGCACATTTATGAAACCCAGGGCGATATAGAATATTGCTAAAAATATAAAGCTTTGCGCATCATGTTTAGTCGTGTACGCTTTATAATATGGTGCTAAAAGAAAATACTTTTCTTGTTATTAGGTTTTTATTACAATTTTAGTAATTCAAAAATTTTAACCATGACGGAACGTGACGACGAAGAAAGTTTCAATGAATTTTATACGCGGATACTTTAATTACACCTTCCTTGGAGGATTATTCAAACATTTCGGATGTAACTGTAGAATTTCTGTGTAAAATTGCCGGTCAACAATGTTAATATTACAAAGATAAAAGCTGCTATTAAATATGTGAAGAAGAGGACATCGCTGGCATATCAAAAACATGGTCGGAACTTTTATTAAAGGCAGATAGCAAGGGGAAATGTATTACTTCTCACACAATGTTACATGTTGAAGAACTCAAGAGTTCCACTTTTCCACATCATTGTGGTTTCTAATACCATACCTGAGCTGTGGTTGGAGTTCTAAAGTTGAATTTTGCATTATAACAGCACGTAATTTTCTTTTTTTGATGACGTAATTTTCCTTCTAGTAGTGATTGCTGTACGACTATTTGTGCGAAGCCTTCTCAACTTTTACTTATCAGAGGCTACAAAGTTACAGGTAGGAGTAAATAGAAGCACTAATCTTGCCTCATATGAAAGAAACTCAGAATTAAGACTGATAGACTGCATATGAAAGTAAAAACATAGTTTATACTGACAGAATCTGGAAGGAATATTTTTGCAGACAGCTTAATGGCAAAGGCAAGTTATTTCCGCAGGTGCCTACCTCTACTTATAGAAACTTATGTTTTTTTCCCCATCAATTGTCTGAAGTCAAAAATTGTGTTTTTGTACTTAATCTTAACAATTGTAACATGGAAAAAGGCGAACTCTTTCATGTGTCGCATTTCAAAAAAATTTACATTCATACTGCATACAAAAGACACACTTGACACAAAAATCGAAAACGTTGCACATCTAATACGTGAAGAATGTTTTATCTACGAATTCTGTTCACTGGCAGGAAAATCCAAATGGTTGAAAAATGATCAAGTATTTTCTAGGTCATCAACCGAAGAATTAAATTCATGGGTCGCAACGGTGATGGTATTGTGACCGTTACTGACATTCAAGGGGTTAAAACTTCGTAACAATCCGTAAAAATTCTAACAAAAATTCACTCTAGCTCACAGAGTCAAAACCACCGGAAACAGTGCCTCAAAATAACTTTTCCGGGTCCATATCACTGGGTGATTTCCCAGATATGAGCCCGGAGAATTGCAGAATGTGAATGTTGTCCATTTTAATGGCATGAATAACAATCCCCCAAATGTAATATCACCGGCTAATTAGTCAGCTGCCAGTCCAGATCTCAACCCAGAACATCTCAAGTCATGAGTGCTTAAATCTAAATGATAGCCATTTCGAATAATGTGATTTACAATTTGTAGCTATTAAGTGAGCGAATAAAAAAAATTTCATTTTACATACATTAACGATAACAGGCAATTCAACCTCACAAATTTTGGTAGAATGAAAGATAGGAAAACGGTTCGTCGAAGCATCGTCTAAAAAATTCTATCTTCAATGCTGGATTCATAAGTGACCACGCCTGAAGCCTTTTGTCAATCAACTCATCAGTTCCTCACTGAAATCTAGTCTCTAGATGGACCAAGGCCTAGTTTCTCTTTTATGCACTGTTTTATTCGCCTGGTCTTTTTGTGCAGAGAGGGTACGGACGAACTTACGATTTTTTGCCGACTTTATGCATAGAAAACTGCACTGTCGGGTGTTTGCCATTGCATTGTGCTGACGTCGGAAAGTAGAATATTTTTCGTCCTTTTTGGTGTTGGCCCAGTTTTGAAATCAAGCTATCTTACGTAGTAATTAATTAGAGAACCTAAGACAAAATTTATGCGTTCGCATAAAATGGAAACAGTACGCGACAGACTGATCTGTTAATATCGATAACGACAGCTGACTTTTTTGATACCAGAAATAGAGTAAGTCAAAGTGATATGATGACATAAGAAGTCGATGCTCGTATGTTGGAGAAATTATTTGAAACCAGCAAGACAATACCGATGTAATAATTTTGGACATAATTTAAGGAAAGAAACAAAAACAGTTACAACTTTGAAGTTGTGATTTCATCTATAATACTTAGACCACACAACTAATCCTGGCTACAACATAGGTAAATCAAACGAAGAATTACCCTCGATTATTTCATCTAATTTTCTGTAAGAAGTCAATTGAGCTATGAAGTATTTTGTAATCAAAACAAATGCATTGCTTAAATTGTAAGGATATGATGGGCTCATGTAGATCGTATCCAAAAGCCCGAAATATTTTTAAACCCAATCCAAATTAAAAGGATACACCGATTTTTGAAGGTTTGCCATTGTCTGAGCAATTTCTTAAGATCCAACTAACAACTATGAGGCGCTAACCAAATTATTTTCACAGCTTTTTACTTATTTTGTTAATTGTCTTATTCATACTAATGTGTCACAATCTTGAATTACACTCTAACCATTTTGAGCTCGTCTTAAAGAGTATGTACATATCATATATGGCAAGCAATGAAACTTGAAATCACTCAATATAGAAGTTAAAAAACCAAACAACTGCGTTTACTGTTACGTTCTTGTAATATAAAAACAAATTGAAAGTACCAGAAATTGCGCCGCATTTCAGTACGCTTGTATTATGCATTATTGAAATGAGCCCGTACATACTAAGTTACATAACAAATACTTTTTTGTAAGATGTTCTAGTCAATCAGAGTAATTAAGCTCCTTTAATAAATATACGGATACAAGTTGAAGTTGAGCATAGCATAAGTAAGTTCTCTCCCACATAACACAAACAATTTTAAAACAAATACAAAACCTCTGTAGAAATTAAAATAAACGTTGAAAACATAAAATCGAGAGTCTATGGATTGGAACAAAATATGGTATAATGAAATGACTAATTCAAATAGGCAGATGACGCATATTGTGATAAAACCAGAACACGAGACCAGATTGAACATGTTAGCTTTGTTGTAGTACTCGTTGTACTAGTATACAAGTATGAGGGGATTCCGCACCACTAAACAGTAAAATGTTTTTTTTTTTTTACAAAATTTGTAATAGTAAAAGTTAGTAATCCTTACGATTTGTTAACAGTAACATCTCAAAGAAGTTTGTAATTATATTTGAACTGACTAAGTATTCAAAGTATCTTAAGGAATGAAGGTCATTTACACAATTATGGAGGGGAGACGAAGTCATTCTATTAAACACAGACTTTAAAGACGATGGTAAGTAACTTGTTGGCGTTTTTCTTTCAACTGTGCGACACAAACCTCATATTGGCTGGAACGATTTGACACAAGTATGTATTGTACATTTGTCAAAAAATGTTTCAAACAGGTTCGTCACAAGAATTTACTTCCCTCATTGTAGCAATCCGTCACCTCGGATCGTGAAAAGGCAAAACCAAGTATAAATGTGAATGAATGACTTCACGGCGATAAGTTGCATTAGCATTTCTATTCCACTTGGCAATTGAGATATCATGTCAATTTTAGTAGTACAATATTAATGTCCAAGGCAGAGTTTTTTTGTTAAACCATGGCGTCGACCTCCTATCTTACTTCAGCTTCAAACAACAGAACTTTCTATTTAGCGTGGTCTTGTTCTTACTGCCTTCAGTTGTGCACAACAAGTCGGCTGAACCCCTTTCTCTTTGAGCATGTCATATTGTACAGATGATACAAATCATTTTCCGCTATTTTAAATGATTCGCCAAGTAGTCTACAGCCTTATTGCTATTTAGATGAGATATCTATCCAAACCTCTTCTTGGTCATGTGGACTAAGTTGTTATCGATCATCATCTACTTTGTATTGTTCATTTTGTCTGACGCGGTAAGCAGAAGTAATCCTTCAAAAGTGTCAGCGCGGACTATAATTCCAATTCTTATATCCACACGTTTATGTTCGGTATGTGTCCACTTTTACTTTCCGATATCTGTTTGTGTCCTTGCCAAGTCCTTTTCAATTTTTGGCAGAACTTTTCCTTACGTCTTTTCTGCAAAGCGCTTTTTAATTGTGCGTTTCTCGTTTTTTTCTTTTTTCTAAGAAACCGATGTTACTCCCGACTCCTTAGCTGATACGGATGAAACCCAAATCATCAGATGCGCCATATCCAATTGCTGACAGTGTCGCTACTAATCTATTCTGCTTGATGCTTACATAATTGTGACTTATTTTGTTGTGTAAAGTTTTCGGAGACTCGATCAGGAAAAGCCTTATCAGTCTCAAATTTCTACATTGTACTTTTTCGGTGTTCTGACTGTCAAAAGATTCGCAATTGCACCTTGACTGCATAAATGTGGTGGTTTAAGTGGACGGTGGTTCCTCGAAACATTCGGACACATAGAAAACTAGAGCTAATCAATTTGGTTGGCGGATTTCGATTAGTTCAACGCCAGTTCTCTCGATGAATGTTTAAAGTGTAGAAAACATATGCTAGATGTGATGGTATTTTGAATGGTCTGAGTTCATTTCCAGAGCTGTTGGCTCTAAAAATAAAATTAAATTAAACTGTGCTGCCAATAATTTATACAAAATACTAGACCAATGCTTTGAGTCATCTTAAATCCAGCATGCTGACTTCACAGAAAATTCATGTACATATTCCCACATTAATTTTATATTGTATTACACATTCTTCCACACTCATTTGCATATTTTCCCAAATCTCAGCCGCATATATGTAGTGTTGCACATCTTCAGATTGTAATTTAAAACTTTTGTTTTGCCAACATTATAAAAAAACACTTAAAATTTTATTCAATTCAGTATTGTTTGTCGTTTAATAAAATCAGTTTACTTCATAAAAGTATAATTTTTGTTTTTATCATTAGTCTCACATATGTTGCTGAATTTAGCCTTGATGCAGATTGAAATCAGGCGTTCGCTGAAAAACAATCCACATCTGAATAGTTTTCGCTTCTACCCTCTATAGTAATCACCATAGTGGATTGTCACAGTTTTCTATTTTTCTTTTGCCCGACCCATTCTCAAGCAGTTCTTGGAGAGCAGTCATATACCCTTTGTCGCTATTTGAGGTCTCCGATAATTGTTTGGCTGCATGTGGACTGGTATTGAAGCTATTTATTGTTTCACAACATCCATATGTATACTGTTTTACGTGGTAAGGTGTTAGACCATTATTTTGGTCTGATTATGGTTCCGTTTGAAGTACTTCAGAGATAATGAATCTACGTCCAACAAAATATATAGGATGAATATGACTCTATTAATGCAGTCTTTTCTATCACAAACAGTCGCAAAAAAACAGACAGAAGTTACTTAGCAAGTGGAAACTCCTTCAGGCGAACCTTCAATTGCGTTAACAGTAAAGTTTAGTACTTCATAGAACCAAAAATAAAGAGTTTTAAATGCAGTGGGGCCGTCCTGAACAAGTATTACAAACAGGCAAGAATATCAGAAAATGTCTGGACTGGTTAATTTTAAAAATAGTAATATTAATAATGCTGTTCATATTTTGACACACAAATAATTTTAAATGATCAATCCAATCACAGGGAATTCGACCTCCTACCATAATAACCAACTCATTGGAAAAGATACATAGCACAGATTTTCTGGTTATACAGAGCAAAAAATATATACGATAAAACCTGAAGTACTATATAGTATACCTACATAACAAAATTGAATTCTTCTTATCGAAACTGTACCTCAGTGTTGTCGGCATGATTTAATGAATCACAAAGGACAAATTTCACACTTTAACTCTGCATCATAATTTTTTTTTTATAACTTTAAATTGAAGGTAAACACAAACCGAATGTATATGACCTACCCCAAGTAATTTGTCAGAGCTTATCACAAGCAAATTCTGGTCAATTTCTGACAAAGAAAAACAAAAACAAAAAACTGAACATAGTTCATAAGATTCACTTTTTGGAACGAAACTTATAAAACACTCTTTTTCTCTATAAAGGTTAAGATTCAAGGATTTGTAAATATTTACCCGTTCTTCGTATATACAAAAAAAAAAATCTTAATTGACTTGAATCTTGGAATGTAACTTTTTAACTGAACTGAACTACTGCACTGCTTTACTGGATGGACCAGCTTTTCTTCTATAACCCATAATGTCACACAGGCTACTACACCCGCAAAATTCGACTAAAGGGTTGTATTACTTGTAGAGAGTATAGTTTGGTTTGGCGGGCAGGCAGGCATTAGTAAAATTTATTTCTAAACAAAGAAAGTTCCACCCCAATGTATTGTTATATCGAGAAACGAAGATATCAGTACACTGCACATTACCGAGTGTTCTGGGTGTACAAGATTAGTTTTTTACTCTTTTTTTGTGCAATGTTAAAACGAACAAATCTGCATTCACACCCACCAGCACCTCTTGTCATCCTTTCCAACGCAAAACTGGTTATGTAACATTTAGATGCGCATGTTCCTTTTCCAAAATGCATTGAGCGGGTAAACTTTTTCAAATCCTTTTCATCAACATCCTTTGTTAGATAGATCGTCCAAAGAGTAGAGAAAATTTTAATGCACTTTAAAAGCGGGAGAATAGTTAAATGCAGTTCTACTGTTCTGTTTCTATTTCTATTTCTGCATGTAGCTCGGAAATTTGTTGCATAGTATACATACACTATACGGAGAAGTTGAGTATTCTTCACCGGTTTAAGGAATATGGTCAAAACATAATCATGCCCGCTGCATAAGTTTGCTCTGCTGTATCCATAATAGGATACACCCATACATATGTAAGCATTTTTGTTTTTCCACAGTTCAATAATCTACAAATAGAAAAGTTTTTTTTTTTTTTTACAAAACAAAAATTAAGTTAAAACAAAATTCAACTGTTACTATTCAGTTAACCAGTGGTCGTTCTGGTGCTGCTGGTGATGGTTTTGCTAGTGCTGGCGCTTGTGCTGCTGGCTGGCTGGTCTTACTCATAGTTAAGGCTACATTGGTTGATTTCTCTTCTCATGGAACACGCGCGCGTTCAATTATAAATGCGCAGTTTCGTTCGAAACGCTCTCATAGATTTTTTTTATTTTTTTTTTCTCCTCTTTTATTATTAATTCTTCTTTTTTTGATTCTTAATATGTGTCGAATGGAATTTTTAATTAATGTATGTACATACATGTTAAGTTTAAGAATAAACAAAAACTCAATTGAAAACAAATACAATAACAACAATCGCACAGAGCGATAGAAGTAGTAGCACGTTAGGTTAGTTAGCAGCTAAAAAAGCTGCTGCCGCCACCATCCACTTGACCGAAATATGGTAAACTAGAAACAACAAATAATCAGGCTACATTACACAGTGAAAATTATTGGAAGCAGGGGGAATGAGCAAGCTTTTTTATTTTTTTTTTCTCATCCTCATCCTCTGTAAAGTATCAAACAGTTTTGATTTGACAAAAACAAAAACGAATCCAACCACATGTTTGAGCGAACTTAGTCAGAGTAAGTTTTTGTCCAAAATTAAATCCACAAAAGCAATTATAAATAAAATTTAAAGAAACTTAGCGACTATGAGAGCACGGCGTGATAGTGCCCGTTGTTATTGTTTCTCTCTCGAAAATAGGATTAAATTTATCTCTATTCTATGATACTGGAGCACATATTCTCTATTTTTTGATACGAGTTGTATCTATCTACTATCAACGATACTGCCTACAGTGGCGGAAAAAATAATAGGTCAGAGTTAGCTTAAAATGTCATTTACACCAAAGCTACCTAAAGCGATCATAACATATGATGGCGCTTTTTATGCAGTTGCATGAAAACAGTGGTAGGCACTGTACCGGTGAAGAGACACGTTCTATCTAGAAGCTCCGCTCTAAGGGAAAAACATATGAATTCATTCGGAAAACGTTGTCCTGCTCAGAGAATATAACGAATGTACTAAAGAAAAGAAAAAAGTTCAAAGAAACTAGAGGAAGAAAGAAGCAAACGTAATGGACGATGGCGCATTGATACTTCGAGCGTCAATCATTAATTAATGATTGAAAGCACATTCAGTAAACTTTTTTGTCTAATATTTTACTATTTTTCGCGTGTCGTGTCGTGTCTCGATACTCTGATCGTATTCATAATAAAATTGTTTGTCTCCGATTTTACTAATTTACGCGTGTCGTGTCGTATTTCGATACTCGTACTCCAGTTTTGAAGCATGTCGTGTCGTGTTGTGTCTCGATACCCATACTAAGTTCCTGTTTTTAAGCGTGTCGTGTCTAAAAGTTTACTGAGTGTGCTCTCAATCATTAACTAAAAAATAAAAACTATTAACAACGGTGGATGATTTACAATTATACACTATAGGGCAATTTTTCCTGGTATGGTGTGAGCCCATTATTTTGGATTAAAGAGATCATGACTCAGGAAAAATATGTAAAAATATCAGAAAACATCATGCTGTCTTATGCGGAGGTTGAAATGCTGTTGCTTCGGAAGTTCCAACAAGATAACGACCCTAATCACATATCTCGAAAAAATCCAAATCCTGGTTTCAGCGAAACAGATCTCAGTTTTCTGTTGGCCAGCTCAGTCGCCCAATCCAAATCCTCTGGAGAATTTGTGGTCTGAAGTTTCCTTGCATGAACGAATTGGTGTGGATTTAGTAGACTCAGCTCCGAAACTTATTTGAATGAAAAAACACTTAAAGATCAGATCATAATCGAAGAACTAAGCTAAACTTCAATCAGGCCACAGCAAATTGGCAAAACACAAGAGGAGATGAAAGCTAGAGGTACGAGTTTGTGTTGATATCAGTTTGAACTTTAGGGGCGATACCGAAGAATATATGTACATATTACGCCATTATAGCGAAATAAATGTCGAAAACAATTAGTAAAAGACTATTATGCTTAAGGTATCAGCAGAAAACTTTAACAGATTACAGCTGTAACCTCACAATTGATATATGTATCGCGAATTTTGTTAAATGTATTAAACGTAAAATAGAATCGATGACCGGTTAAGTTGTTGAGGTATAATCCAAGCTTAACAGTTATGTATATCTGTCCGAGTATATAAAATAATTTCCCTGTGGAAGTACTGACAACAACGCAGACTAAGAAGGTCAAATACAAGACAATACTGAAAAAGTGAAAGGAATGACTGGATACCTTACATAATGGTGAGTAGAATTTGGAGCTCATTCTTCGATCATCTTTTAATAAAACAATAATAAGTTTATCTTTCGACTTAACTTAAAGTATTTTTTACAAAACAAGAAAAAGTTAGGTCTGCTAACGTAGAAATTTCCAAGGAAGAAATAAAATTCGAGTACATGTTGTGGACAGGAATCGAATTATCTTATAAACACCTAGGTCCGAAAAATTTCATCAACAGTTAGTAAAACAAGGTGTTCAACTGACTAACTTTTAAACGAATATTAACTCCGTAAGCAGTATTTAAAGTTGTATAGGAACTGTAGCGAACTGTCAGTGTTGGATTTATAAGTACTGAAACCGAAGCACCAAAAAAGGTTTTAGTTGTGAATGAGTGCAAAACCAAGTATACGCGATCAACATAGTCGAATGATCAACCTCCACCAATGGAAAAAGGTGCAATCATAGGCAGTCATAGATTTGATATTGCCAGCGGTTTTCTCTATATTGACCCGCTATTAATTCTTTTAATCACAGCTGATTAGATATCAAACGAAGAGTTACACTTTCCAATCGCTGTTGCCATGGCTTAAGACACATTAAGGTGCTTATATATCCTTAATACTTAATCATCCCAGCCCTGGTGTATGGCAGTGTTGCATGGAAAATAGCGAAATCGGATGTTTTGCATCCAAAGTTCTTAATGTGTTTATTTATTTCTCTAGTACCATAAGCGTACTGGGACATGTAGAAAGAATAGATTTTAATGCTCCGGTGCGAAAAGCATCCGGTTCCCACCGCAAATGGAGACAGAACGTCTCTTGTGTTCAAATTGAACCTCTGCTTTGTTAAGTTAATTTCACTAAATGCCCATAACTGATTTTAAGGTCACAGCATGCAGTAATTTTTGCAGTTCTACATCGGGTCAAAACCAACTGGAAGACCCTTTCTGCGTTTTATGTTTTGAACAGAACAGCCACCGTACATTTTCACTAACAAGTCAGGCCAGGACAGAAGTCCGGAGGGCCCCGATTTTCACGGTACCATGTTTTAAGCCCTGGTCTAGTGATCCTGCCACTCAAAAGGATCCAGGACCGGCAGCTTGTAACCGGTCAAATTGTAGCAACCTGCAGCGGCGTTAAGTTTTGAAAACTGTTACGATAAGACCAATCATTTGTTCTACACTTGATTTTTCTCAGACAAATTCATTGGTGGAAAAAGCTTTGGTAATTGAGCGTGAGCCAAGCATCTAACTAGACAATTCTATGAACAGGGATATCAAGAATTAGACGCAACGAGATGGGATCTTAGGCCAAACTCGTGATACACTTAAAGTAATATTAATGAAACTAGCCAAATTTTAACTCAATCATGCTTACGATCAATGACGTACGCTATCGACTGTTTATCGGAAACATCAACACAGAACATCAATCCCCGATTGTCTCATATCACATCTCTTACCATACTAAAGAAATTTTTATAAGTTAACAACGGTTGTTGCGCCAAATGTAAAGCACCACTGTGAAATTACCGTGTATAAATAATCCAGGGGAGTGCATTGAGGCATAAAAATGATTTATAAATAAAATGAGTCAAAACTTTTTCGAACTTTGTTCAAAACCATAAATACTACATCTCAAGTAAGGGAAGTTTATATTTTGCCGCTTTGAAACAGTAAAATATCAAGCCATCGAAAGGATGTTTGTAGTAATCGCTATTATAAAACAAAGTACCAAAAGGGAATTTACCTATATTTTTTGTTTTCACAAAAATCTTTGTTTGATGTTGCGAGTTGACCTGTCGCAAGTCTATCGGTTTTTTTTTTCATAACCAAATTGTGTTCAAATGGCCATTTTAAGCTTTACTGAATTACTGAAAGCGAAATTGTCGATTGTTTGCTGCACCGTTACGGGTTGAATGGTAACTTAAACATATAGATCCAGAGATGTACATGCCCAAAGATGGGGAATGTAAATTTTCTTACAGAGCAATGTTTCATCATTGGTTTGTGCTACAGTTTAACAAAAAAAATTCGAACTAAAGTCTAACTTTGCTGCTAGTGTTCCTAATTGAACTGCCCTATTGAAATTCTTGGCTTTAAACTATTTGCAGTTTCTCCCCACGATCGACCGCCAGTGTCTGCCGTAATGTATTTCCGGTTTTAAACTCGAGGGTTTGATACCCAGCAAATTTGTTTGGTCATTCATAAGTAAAAAAAAACAAAAGGAAAAAGCTGAAAACCAGACTAATCTTCTTAACCTTTTACTTTTGTATTATTTGACAAATCATCTTAAATCGAAATACACCAGAAAAAGGCTTCTGTGTCATTCACACTTATTTAAGAAATCGGTTTTTCATTTACGTCTGCAGACGTATAGATCGTAATTTGTTTGGTCTTCATAATCGATCAACTTGAGCTCGATATGACGCACTTTAATGAAGGAAAGCCAACAAATAATTCCTCAAAGTAATGTCCGTACAGAAGAAATTGTAGCCGTTGTGAGTGAAAGTTTTGCGGAAGACTGAAAATTGTTAATTTGGCGTCAATCGCAACAGTTTGGCCTTTTTTTTGTCCCCTTTTTTGCGAAAACATTTCAGTTTACACGCACACATGGTGCTAGTCCAGTAGACTTCAGCTTATGACGTGAATCAAGGATTCAGTACTTTATTAATAAGATACAGCACAAAATTGGACCGGCTGAATATTCTTCGTCAAAATCGATTCTAAAAACAAGAGCATCCTTTATGTCACAATTATCTTCAATAGGCCAAAGTCCGCTTTATCAATAAAAATGTTCCTGTATTAACAGAGAACTAAAATCCGAAAATGACGTTAGAATTGAATTCTTATCTGATTGAGATTCTTCTGTGTTTGGGATGGCTGTGATTACTTTTGACTGTATTTCCACAAACCTTCATTTTTCTATAAAAAAAAAAAAAAAAAAAAAAAAACCTTGGTTAGTTCAATTACGCAAAACGAAAATTATATAAAAAAAAAGTATTCTCGCAATACCTACATACATACTCGTATATTGATATTGATTATGCTCACTCGTTTAATGAAAAACTGTCAGGAGACTGTACTTATAGTTTAGCACATTTTGACCACTTCTTGTCTACCACCAGGCTGACTAAACGGTTCATTTTCCATCGGCTTAACTTTTAACAAATTACCATGTACGTAATTGTTGCCCTTTAGTCGTATTTTTTTTTTATTTTTTTTATATATCAACAATGACAATAAAATAAATATATGCCAAAGTAATATAATGCAAAGTCAAATCAAATAACAAACAATCTGAAAGTCATACTCTATGACGCAATTTCACAATGTGTTCTCGCTGCGTCCGTGTGTTTACGTTCTATTTTTTTCTGTTTTTATACCCAAAAAAGCACACTCTACGTGATGATGATGATTACGTTTTAAACAAATTGCAGGGATAGATTTAAGTGTCTTAACATATATGAACAAATTATTCCACCCCTTTATCAAGGGATAGGGGAAGAGACTCAGTTAAGATTCAAGTGTAATTGTAATTGTAATTTTTATAATTATTATTATTTTTTCCTTTTTTTTTAATAAACACTAGAACACAAAATAGAGAGAAGAAAGCCATTTTTGGGAACCAAACCATATTGAAAGTTTTGAATGTGAGAGCGTTTTTTTTTTTTTTTTCTTTTTTTAATAAACAATAATAAATAAAATAACAATAATCGAATTGGTGAAACGAGCAGACAGTGAGTCGTTAAAACACCACAGCAGCAGCAGAAAGCACAACGCGTTCATTACCAGAGTATGAAATTGAATAGCAAACCATACAGAGGGAGAGAAGAAAACATGCCAGCACATACCTACTATCGAAAGAATTAAATATGCCAAATAATAGAGATACAGATGTGAAATCATACAGATACGATACGTTAGAAACGTTCCTTAATATTCATTATATTTTATTTCTTTCTGAGATTTCGCTATATATTCGTTCATATTCGTATGTGAAATATTTGAATACAAACGAATACGGAAAAACGAATAAAAGAAGACATGAAGGAACCAACTCGCCTCAAATGTCACAATATTTTCATTTCAAATAAGAGTTAGAAAATTTTTTCCGGATAATAATTGCGCATTAAACAACGCCAGATATAAATACGTATATATACAATTATGTCTGTGGTTCTTTTCTTTTTTTTTTTGCACTATTTTAGTTGAGAGAACAGTATAGTGTAGTGTATAATAGCGAATTGAGTCCGCGCCAAAGTACACATATGTTTCGAGAATTTGTTCTAAATTCACACCTTCCCCGTGTACTATAGATAATGAAATCGAAAAAATAAAAAAAAAATAAAAAATAAAAATAATAGATATTCTATTCACGGATGTGGATACAATGCCAATCCAAAGAAACGTAAAAGGGTTTGAGAGGAGGGAGGTACAAGCAAAGCACATACACACACCATCACTGGTTTGCCATGCCACCTTCATCGTATGGTGATGATAAGATTCTGTTTCTTTTTTTTTTTTTTCAACGTTTTCGATGTTATTTTGTTCTTTTATAGTATTTCGAAATTTATTTTTCGTATTCATTTTTTTTTATTTTTTATTTATTTTTTTTTTTGTTCGGGATTGGAGATACACATAATTGGAATGTATCTTGTATCGCAAGAACACAAAAACAAGCCCTGTACGGCGGACACAACAGAGTAGATAGCATTTAATCCGCAATTTTTATTTTTTTTTTTTTTTATAAGCCGAGAGAATAGGTACATAGTACATTATAATACGCCGTCAACCATCTTGTCAAAAATTAATTAAAAAAAGAAAAAAGCAAAAAAAAAAAAATTAAAATTCTATTAATAAATACCGCGAAGTCAAAGAAAAATAAAATTCTAACCAACAAATGGAGTCACCTAACCTCGAAATAACTACAAGAAAAAAAAAAAAGTGGTAATTTTTTTATTTTTTTTTTATTTTCTCATTTTCATTATTCATCTTTCACTTGCTTGCTGAAATTGTTGAGTATGTATGGTGTTTTAGAGGCACAGTTTGATTTTATAAACTGATAAGTTGGAAATTTCACCTTTTTCTGGACTAAAGATGTATCTTTTGTTATAAATTTCACTTAAATGTGCACAGTAAAAACAATTTTAACAGGTGAATATATGTATAATTCAAAGTTTCGAATGGAAAAACAAAACTCACAACGTTGGCAAAATATTAATTTTTCCTTTTCCACTCTTAATAGTATTAGAGATACTTGGATACGTTTGTATCTCTATGAATTTTTTTTTTTTTTTATATATATAGGTATATACATATATATTCATGTGTTTGCGTTCACTTTTTTCTTAAAATTTATTCCATTTTTTGATAAACAATATTTACATATACACGAGTAGATGAAATCACACTTAAAAAAACAACAACAAAACAAAAAAAAATTTAGGACCGATTCTTATTTTTGTTGCAGAATTGAATTTTTTACTTTTCTCTTTTGTATATACATATTTATTTTTTATTGAAATTTTTGTGAAAAACTTTTCGAAGAAACAACTAACGTAAGCGTTTGGTCTACACGACTGCGGATTGTTAATAACCGTGCATCGTATCGCTGGTGTTTCTGTTTTTTGTGGCGAGGCGGTAGTAGTTCCTCGGCTCTCGACATTTCAATCGGTAATATTCCATATAATTCTTCCAGATAGATAATAGATACATTTTTACATACGTTTTGTGTTGGCTATATGTGTTTTGTGTGTGTTGTATTATAGAGGGCATTGTATGCGCGGTGCGGTACAGCGCACAAGTAAAGTATCTACAAAAGAGCAGGTACGAGAGACGAAGAAAATATGCATTGTAAAAACGTTCCAACTTTTCAGAGTGTTAGTGGCTATAAATATTTAGTTGTCTCTTTTTTTTAACTATTCCTATGCTACTCTAGCATGTTGTTGTATGCAACACATCTCACACACAAGCGACTAAAGGAGCGTAAGGTATACAACACTACAATGACAGTTTGTATTTTAAATTAAAAAAAAAAGTAAAATAAATACTTAGTACAGTACAGTACAGTATGTGATTGAGTAAAGTATCTTTGAGATATTCTTCTACTCGTATCTGAAGAGAAACGAAGAAAAAAAAAAAAAAAAGAAAAACAACAACAACAAAAACCTGATTGAATACTGTCAGTAAGAGTTGCCAATATTGACGAAAATGTCTTCGAAACAAAACACTAAAATCAAGATGTTTTCATTCAGGTATATTTAGTTATTTCAGGTATGTTTTCCAAGAATGCACCATGTAGCCACCTGTGATAATCCACCAGTAATAAGTTCTAAGTAATTACCTGAAAGTATGGTTGCAACTTCCATGCGGCTCATTTATGACACGCACACATATGTCAGGAACAGCTGTTTTTGTTCAGTGTTCAAAAGCAGGCAATTAAAAGAATTTACAGAGCAAATTTTGTAGGGAAATCTTAACGAATAATTAAATGTTTGGAAAAATTTGATATCTTTAATCTTTAACAAAGAATTATAAAACAAAATGGTTTCCCATTTGAATATGTCTGCCAATTATTATAAAATAATTCATTAGTGTATTTTTCAAACGATTCAGTCGATGGGAATGCAAACTCTTTATATGCAGAAACAAGAAACACATGTTTGTTTATAACAAACTCGGGTTACTTATAAATAATATCATTATTTCTCATTATATTCGCAGAGCAATCACCGACCACGTGTGACCTGTGACCCATTAAGAAATTATTCTTTTGCAAAAAGGTATACCATACACCTTAGAAAGGTTCCTTGATGTCGAAGAAGCTTTTAACATCGTTAATAGCCCTTCGATCATCAATTCTCTTCATGAATTGGAAATGGATACCTCTGTTTGCAGCATGATTCATTCCCAACAGTAGAATCATAAATGCAAAATTTGGTGGCAGCTCCTTGGGAAACCGCCCCAAGACGGTATGCTTTCTCCTCTACTATGAAACTCCTCTACTACCAATAATGGGCTGCTTATTAAATTACGAGTGTGGTATGGCCTACGCAAACAGCAACAGATACTCTTGACGCAAAGCTATGACCTTGGCTTAAGTTCGCCAATAACGAAGCTTGTTCTCTTTAAAAGAAAAATCAAAATACCCCACATCATCCTATCCAGAATAAATGACACTCTTTTGGGTTGATCAAGGTATACCAAGTGCCTAAGCCTTATTCTGAACAGCAGATTATTAATCAACTGCAGGTTTCAAATTTCTGATGCATTCGGTACAGATGGACTTTTCGGCATGCAGATTGCAATTAATTCTGTCACTAGGCTGAGTTGCTCAGCAATATAACACATGGGCTGAAAAGTCCGGCCATTTCTAAAAAAGGGCACCATTTTCAGTTAGTACCAATCTTCAAAAGATACGCGTATAAATTTGACAGCAGTCGGACGATAAGTTCTTGAGATATAGCGTTGTGAGTGAAGCAACTTTTGTTATTGTGAAAAAATGGATTCAAAGCCATTTCGTGTGTTGATTTATCATTGCTTTGACCCGGACTCTGCACCAGCCGAACGAACCATTCGCAAGTGGATCGAAAAATTTAAAAGTGGTCATACAAGCGCCGAAGATGATGCACGCAGTGGACGTCCAAAAGAGGCTGTTTCAGATGAAAACATCATAAAATCCACAAAATAATTACGAATGACCGTAAAGTGCAGTTGATCGAGATAGCTGAGGCTCTGAAGATATCAAAAGAGCGTGTTGGATATATCATACACGAATATTTGGACATGCGAAAGCTCTGTTCAAAGAAAAACGGCCGCATTTGAAGAAAAAGAAAGTGTTGTTTCATCAAGACAATGCACCTTGTCACAAGTCGATAAAAACGATGGCAAAATTGAATGAATTCCCCACCCACCGCATTTTCCAGATTTGGCCCCCAGCGACTATTTCCTGTTCGCAGACCTCAAAAGAATGCTCGCCGGAAAGATATTTAAGACCGATGAAGAAGTAATCGCCGAAATAGAGGCCTAGTTTGAGGCTAAACCGAAATCGTACTGCAAAACTGGTATCGAAAGATTGAAAAATCGTTTCAATCAGTGTATCGCCCTCGAAGGCAACTATATTGATAAATAAAGTAGAATTTTGTAAAAATTTTGTGTTTTACTATAAAACGGCACTGACTTTTCAGCCCATGTGTTAAAGAGCTAAATGTAGGACTTGCCAGTTCAAACATCCAACGTCATGTCATGGCCACCCCCCGAACTAGATTTCAGAATGTAAAGAATGTAGACCACACGAAAACTTCCTCAGTAAGTCAATTTTCCTCTTCACAGACAAACGAAGCCTAAGCACAAGTTCCTTGTCGCTTAAACTACTCATTAACTTACTGCTTAGCTTCCCCCTGAATGCAATAGCTGCCCCGGTTATTGCAATATACACAGTTAAGCATTCAGATCCCTAACTTCCAACATAATAAATTCGAGAGTGTATAGACTCCCGCGCATCTCATCACGAGTTTGGTCCCTGAATAGGAACTTTGTCATCAATGAACTGGCCAGTTTCGAATCCATAGGATTTGTTTCTAGTAGATACTCTGACAAAATCAAGCCACTTATGTGGACATATGTCGTCATATCGTCCGATCCAGCCATAACACATGTAAGTTTTATGTTTCAGAAAAACGTGCGTTATATTGCTTCTTTTACTTTACTCACACAACACACATGTTTGTATCCAAATTATTTTCTGCATTTAATTGTTGATCGCGCATTACTTTCATTTTTCCAGTATATTTCGAAACATTATTTCAAAATAAGCGCGATTTTTAAAAACAATTTAAAAAGGCCCGTAAATTAATATAGGGTTTTTCCATTAGGGACTTGACAACTTTGAATTTATTTGTGAACGCACTCTTTTACTAATCATCAAACTGTCACTGTCAATTTATTCAGTAAACTCAACATTTTCATCATGGTAAAGTACACTAACGAGCAACATCTGCAAACGTTCTCCGATTGGGTTCTGGAGAAGATGCGCCAATATGATGAATTTCATCGCAAAATCATCTTCATTTTTGGCTCAATAGGTTCGTCAATAAGCAAAATATGCGTTATTGGTCGGGTGAAAACCCACATGTGCGTTTGGTGCGGTTTGCATGCCGGCGGCGTTATTGGGCCATATTTTTTCGTCGACGCTGTGAATGGTCAGCGTTATCGCGCAATGATCAGCGATTATTTTTGGCCTGAATTGGAAGATATGGACTTGGATGACATGTGGTTTCAACAGCATGGTGCCACAAGCCACACAGCACACTCTACAAGCGATTTATTGAAGAGTAAGTATGGTGAGCGTGTTATCTCAAGACATGGGCCAGTCGATTGGCCGCCTCTTTCGTGCGATTTCACGCCGCTTGACTATTTTCTGTAGGGCTACGTTAAGTCATTGGTTTATGCCAACACACCGACGATTTTGGAAGAGCTCAGAGCCAACATCGAATGCGAAATTGCGGTCGTTTCGGCCGAAATGTGTGTGCGAGTCGTTGAAAATTGGGTCCAACGAATCGACCGCTGCAAATGTGCCCGCGGTGGCCATATGAACGAAGTCGAGTTCCATTTATAAATGTTTTGACCCTATATTAAGTCGGCAGCAAAATACTATATTTAAAAACATCAGAGACATTTGTGAGAACGTGGATAAATAGGTATAAGGAATGAGGAAATGTCGATAATGAGTCAAGTTGAGAAACTAAAGCAACCACATCCAGTAAGGACAATAAAGTAATTTGTGAATTGTTTCGGAAAAAAAGATCACAATTAGTCTGGGGAACGCAAGAAAAACAATTTCGAGAAAAGGAATTAAGGTGTCCATCAACACAATACGACGTCGATTGGCAGAATCTGGCATCCAAAACAAGAGTACCAAGCCTAAATCATAACTAAGCCAAAAACATATTGAAATGAAACTTGTTATACGATACAGAATTTAGACCGGGTTTGGAGCAACATTATATTGTTTACAGATGAATCATCCTTTTTTTTTGTTTATAATTATTGGAAGGTAACGGAAGAAAAGTTTCTGCAATGCAGAGTAAAACATCCAGCAAAAATTCATGTTTATGGCTGATATGCCTCGCTGCACAATTCATAGTAAAATTATACCAGAAGGGTTTGCTAAAGTCAGCCGAATCTCTGTATAGACAGAACAAATACCACTAGAATTTGCAACAGGATAACGATTCAAAACATCGGAGTCGTCTCTGCACGCGTTGGAAAGAGGGAAATGGTGAAGATACGTTAGATTGGTCGTTCCAAAGCCCTGATGCGAATCCAATACAAAATGAAGAAGATTCTTAAGTTTAAAATATGCACAAAAATTAAGTGAAAGTTGTACGATGCTAAGCAATTATAAATAATAATAGCAACTGGACTCTCCACTTATATAATTGCGCAATTTATTTTTGAATTCACTCTAAATAAAGATCTTGAAGATCTGGGGGTCTGGTTTTTTGTTACTAAGTTTTTTTTTAAATGTTTAGGATGATGATATTAATGTTAAAAGAAAATGGAATTTATATATACGAACGAGAATTATCTTTTAACTGCGTATAATATCGGCTTCCAAATTCAAATTATGACAGGCCAGTTTTCGAAACCGTACTTAAACCGTCTGGTATACACTCCATTTGATCGAGTCTCACAGATTGAGCAGATCACGACAGTTCATCCACGTGAATCCATCTTATTTCTGCACAGATATGTACAAATTGAAGTAAGCTATCACTAAGAAACCATTGCATATGGATATGCAGAACACTTTAGTCCAAAAATTTACCAAAATTGATGTTCTTTTTTCGTTTCAAAGTGGTGGAGTTATTTGTACGTTTGTACTTTGATTTTAAATTTGAGTTCATTCAAATCTCTTTCATTAACGAATTTTTTCACCAGATTGCATTTGAAAACACACCATACATATGGAATTTGAAACGAGTTTGATATCTCTGTACCACCTTGCAGTTTTATCTATTCTACTATACCTACTCCTACCATAAATTCTGTTACACAATTTCCAGCGCTTATCGTTCAAAACTTATTGCGGTAATAGAACCGTTACCCTTTTTTCAGTGAAGAAATACTAGTCAGTTTGGTTTCAGCTTGCAAACTATTAACATGAAGTGGGGCTTTAAAGAGAATCGAGTCACTGTAATAGCGTTGCATAAATGCGGAAAGAGTGCTGGCCAAATTTTCGAATTGCTAGAAAACGAGAATATTCGTTTATTGGGCTATTGCTCGCTTCGGCAAATTGTCTGAAGTAGATGACTAGCCAAGAAGTGGTCGTCATCGCGTCGTCCGTGCAAATGCGGTAATAAAGGCAGTGCGTGAACGGATTCGGAGAGATCCCTTTAGAAAGTAGAAGATCTTGTCTAAGGAATTGGATATATCAAACCAGATCCATATCTAGACTGATTCGGGATAATCTGTATATGAAAGCCTATCGTCGGTCCACGGGCCATCTTCTAACTCCTCAACTTCTCAACTAAAAAAAAAAATAAAAATTAGGCTAGAAAGATGCAAGCGACTTTTGCAGTGGCACGCAGACAATGGTCATGAAAACATTCTGTTTACGGATGAGAAAATTTTTACCGTGGAAGAAGTTTTCAACAAAGACAATAACAAAGTTTATGTAACTTCATTTAAGGAAGCGAAAAGAGTTCAACGTGGACATCATTCCGCTTCCGTAATGGTTTGGTATGAGGTCTCTCACTATGGCGTCACATCTCTCCATTTCTGTGAAAAAAGCGTAAGCACTGGTGCAAGGATTTACCAAGAAGATTGGACGTCGGGGAGTCCAGATATGAATCCACTGGATTATGGTTTGTGATCAGAATTGGAGAACATGGCCTGCAAGACTTCCCACAGAAATTTGGAAAGCCTTAAAACAGCATTTACCAGAGCAGCGTCCACGATCTAAATGGAAAACGCACGTGCATCTATGGCCCAATGGCTACACCAATTGCAAGCTTGTGTTAAAGCAAAAGGCAGTCATTTCGAGTGAATCCAATTTTTTGTAATAATCAATATTGTGGTCTAATAAATGAAAATTTTGAATACAATATGTTTACTGTTTTTTTTTTTTTCAGGCTTTCCCTGAAGTAGAGATATTTTGCATGCATCTCAGGTTGAAGTACGCGCAAGTCATTCTTGTGAAGAGGGTATTTGCTAAGTATATGTACTCCTGCCCTGGCTTCTTCAATACTCAGCCGAAAATATAGTATTGCGGTTAAAATTCTTGCAGGAACTGGATTCTATACGGGCGTAAACCAAAAAAATTATGCACATGGTGCTCGGGCAGATCCTGATTAGTGCGCCAAAGGACGAAATCAGTTTTACAAAAGTAAAAACCCCTTGGCCTTCTCAGATAACGAGTCGAAAACAAGTAATGGCAAGGAACAGTGAATGACCGACTGTTCATGTCCTTAATTACATGGTTGTATCCCCTTTAAGCAGTTGCATTCAAACATGACTTTGGAATTCAAACATGACTTTGGATGTTCTTGGATTTAACTGGTCGTAGAGCGTCTACTGTTCATGACCTAAATAAAACAAATTTCTTTTAAATTTAAACGAAATGTTTGTGGTACACGGTTCTCTTCGAATTGTAGTAATAAAAACAAATTACCATATTATGTGATTAAATAAGAACCCAACGAACGTCCCATCAAGGCTATAGCTCATTAATGCGATCACTACCAGAGCAACAGACCACGAACAATCCTTATTCAAATCATAATCCCCCCATTCAACAATATTCTATCAAATCTTTACGCGAATCTCTAAGCATGTGTGCACATTTATCGGATCATCAATAGATGATACACAGCCATATGTATGTATATACCTCTAAATTACCAATATAGCTAATAGCCAATATTTATATATATATATAGGTATATAAAAATCTGCTTATTAGCTGCCAATAGAATAGAAATAGTCATACTTTCAATCATCAAACATGTGGTACTTCACTCAGTTATAGTAAAAAAAATAAACAGGCACACTCCACATATTACGGGTACCATTGACCATGATTAAAAGCCATACTGCGATAACATGTTTTTTTTTTATACAAACAACAAATTTCAAATTTTCAGTTTAACAAAATAGGTATAACAAAAAAGAAAGGGTGTCATTGTAGTGTTACCGCCGCTACACGAAAAGCAGCCAAAGCACTCAACAACCTTAGGCACTTCACTATAATGAAAATAGTTATTCGCTTGCAATTGTACAATCGTTTCTTCCCCTTCCCACATTTGAAAGAAGTGTGCATATTGGAAAGGACAGAGATTATAAGCACAAAATCAATCCACCCAACACAAATTCAACTTATGCAATTGCGCAAGTGTAGATAAAATACACTATACTCGCACTTATTGCGAAATCTAAAGGAAGTCGCCATAAATACCATTGTTTGTACAAGTTGATGAGTTGTACTGTACGAGTACAAACTGCTCTCTACACCATGTCGACCATGGACATAGGGAACAACAAAATCAAGAAGAAAAAAACACTAAACCTTAGCAACGAGCCCGAGAAATGTATCTCTTTCTCTAAGAGTCGGAAGGAACAAACATTTATCTTGAATAAGCCGAAAGTAGTTCTGCTAGTATTATAGTTACAAGTTTGAGTTGGCACCCAGAGTCGACTATGAGATGAACGAGCAGTATAAGAAGAGCATTTTTTTTGTTGCAAAAAGAATAAAGTAATCAAAAAAAAGAAAGGAAAACCTCCCACATACGAGTACCTATATGTTTATAGATTTTGAAAATTTTCTAACATGCTTTGCGCATGTCTGGGGTCTGCCAAAACAACTTTCAGTATCCACATTATATTTTCACCACCTCTATTATCCGAAATGCATAATAAACATACGCATAAAACACGCACGTTACATACCCACTGGTGTTATTACACAAATATAACACTACGATTCAACAAAAATACTGCTATGCAGATCCTTCCTTGAGTATCATCATATCGAATCGAAGTAAATGCCACTACCACTGCCATTGCCTGCCTACCTGGCAGTGTTAGTCAGCCTTGTTCCGGCTATATTTTGCTATTTTGCACACAAAATCTACTACGCAAGTCTAAAAAAATTATTGCAAAACAACCCTCTGTGCTTGTTTGGGTTTGTTAAAATCGATATTAAAACTTTGACGAAAGCAAAAGAACTCGAGAAATTCCCATATTATAAACGGATAGGCAGCAACATAATACTCGTACTTTCTTTGACATAACCAAACAAAAATCACCTTCAAAACCAATTAATATTTAATAAGTGAACAAGTTTAATCCTTTCCCCTAGTGTGCTCGCCTATTATATAGTGCATCGCTCTTTAGTGGCAGCAAACAAATCATGACCTAGCCTAGAGTCGACAACCGGACCCGCACACGCCCACCCACCACTTCTGATCTAATTGCAGCACTAGTCTTCGCATACGTATTCGTAAACGAACTTGTGGTTGTTCTTTTACTCGTATACGATTGCGACTACGACGGCACCATATCAAATATAGTGTTGTTGCGAGTTTCTATTTTTAACAAAAAAAGAAAAAAGGAAAAAAAAAATATCAAATCAAATGAACATTTTTATTCAGCATTTTGAACTGATTGTTATATAACCGTCGACTGATTTTCACGCAACCGAATCAAAGAAACAGCCAATACAAGACAAACCGTACCGGGTGCAGACAAGCCACAAACAAAAAAATAAACCAAACAACAAATCACTATAAAATTAATCAAAACGGGGCCAGTGAAGGGGGTGCTATAAATGAACAAACACTACTACGATATAACTGAGACGATTGCGGACTGACTATGATATGCAGATACAGCAAAAGTCATAGTATTAGCGACAACCTTGATTGTGAACATAAATATCATTCAATTAATAAACACCAATCAAACAAATCTTTAAAGGTAGGTCGTACAAAATGCAATGCAGATATTTGCAATATTTGTAACTTGCATTGCGCCCGTAGATCAAAGCCCATACTGGTATGATACACTATGTACGCCTACTCAACTAGGAAGAAATACTTTTTTTTTTTTTTTCTTTTTTGTATTCTTATATATACCTAGAGCTAAAGTAACTACTAAAGGTATTACGTATTCAGTTTTCAGTGTCTCCTCTGGTTGAATTTCAATGTACCATGAAAATTGACAGCATATATTACAGAAGTAACCCATCGCGGAGCTTTGACTGGGTTGAAAGCAATGAAAACTGAAATAGTAGCTGGAACGTGACTACCGTCATCTTCTTTGTCAGTTGAGAGTAAAGCAAAAGAAGGCCAAAAGCATTGAAAACTGAATAGAGCTTTGATTCTCGCCAATTCTCAGTTTCTTGTAACTACATGCATTTATACGTACATATATGAAATGGATAGATTTTTTTTTTTTTTTTTTTCGTTTATTCATTTTAAATGCGCTGCACATAGGCAAAAATGAAATAAGACTTTTTTGTTTGAATGGATTTCGTGATATTTAAACAGTCTCGATGAAAAGTTTGCCATACAATTCTTTTGCTTACTTAAATCGACTTTAAATTTAAGTGCATATTTCGAATGCATGTTTTCGGACAAAAGCTGTAGGAGTAGTTTCGTCATCCACTGCAGTGTCTTTCGAGCAAAAGCCATACGATCGTACTCTTTGCTGAGAACATAAATTACTCTTGGTATTGTCTAAAGCTAATCAGAAGAAGAAAATTTGCAAGTTTTACCCTAATATGATACAAGCTGCGTTCCAAATAAAACAGGACTTTTTAAAAATGAGAACAAAAGGTTTTTTTTTGGCAAAAATGTCTGCTTCCGACTTAATACAGCGATTTGCACTGTCTTAAAGCATGTAGAATGAGTGTTTTAGATCGTCGAGCGGGATGTCCTTCAGGATGTCGGCAGAAGCCTTTTGGATGGCTTCCATGTCCACAAAACGCTTTGCTTTCATCGGTAAATGCATTTTTCCGAAAAGGCAAAAGTGGTTGACGATCGATGACTGGCTCATGATAGTGCAATAAACGCTTCTGGCCGAATACGACAAATACGGTGCACAAACGTTTCAAAAAACATCAAGATAGAATTGTGAATTAACTGTTTGGTACGGTGGATCGAACACTTTGTGGACAATGCCCTTAGAATTCGTAAAAGCAAATCAACATTGTCTTCACTTTCGACCTCTCCTAACTTCATTTGGTTTTGGCCCGTCTTGCGACTTCTACTCGACATTTTGACGATTATATTGAAAACACCACGTTTCACCACCACTCACAATTGTGTAAAAGAAGTTTTTGTTGTTTTTGGTCTCCTTGATCTTGTACTTCAAATCTTGAATTCTGAGCAATTTTTGTTCCATGCTCATTTTTGTACCGATGGAACAACTTCACAACTTCAGACTTCAGAATCAGATCAGAATGCATCTGATCGTCCAAATGTCATGAAATGACAGTACATTGAGAGTACATCAATGAAGGATCAGTTCGCCAATAGATGTCAATAGCTGTCAATATTGAAGAAACAAAAAATTTTACTTGCACTAACATTATATATTCCGACAGTAACAAAAAAAAAAAAAAATTAAATAAAAAATTTATTCTTGAAAAAAAAAAAGCAATTGTGCAACACAATATAATGCGAGAGATCAAACTAAGGGATTTCAAGAACTTTTCGAGAATGGATATGAATTGCTTAGGTGAAATATTTAAACAGTAGAATCTTTACGGATTTTTGAATATTTTCCCCAAATTACTTTGTTTTGTCACAGAAACAAGGCATAACCCTATAGAGTTCCACTATTTGTATCATCTGTATCTGCGGATGCAGCTCATCTTCACTCAATGGATTCCAGATGAATACTGAGAATCAAATTGCCACAATTTACCTACACGTAATACATTTTTTTATGATGTTATGAAGAGAAGGAGAACAGAAATTTTGAGATTGTCCAAGGCAATTTTGCGTCAAAAATTGCCCTGTGTGTAGGCGCTTTAAGCATATCGAGTAATAATTTCTGCAGAATTATTATTATTTAACTGCTTTGCTATGTCAAATAAAAGAATGGCTCCCTTATATGTTTGTTTTATCTGTGCCTGTAATAATCCGAATGAAGTGAAAAAAACACGATCAACCTGTCCCGACTTGTTAAAAAATTGAGAGCTTTATCACTGATGTAATTTTCCTGGTATTACTCGTACATCAAACACTTTAATTTATTAAGGCACATCAAGACGGGAGAAGACAAAAGATGCTTTTTTCATGTGCAAAGAAATGGGCTGGGGACATCGGATGTAAGAAATATTTCACCCCCTCTATACTGGCTTCAATATATAAAGCATTTATTAGCCCAAAATTTGAGTACAATGCCCACATCTGGTTAGGTGCTCCTAAAACATCTCTGCACCTGCTATATAGGATTCAAAACCGTGCGATAAAACTCATAGGTGAAATTAATATCAGTCAGTCAATTGACACACTCGAACACTGACGTAATGTCTCCTGTCTTACTTTGTTATAGCGCTATTTCCACCACCAGTGCTCCATTGAAATAGGTAATAGCATTCCGTCTCGTCAAACCATTAACCGTAACCACCCCAAGCCCACTTTCGGACGTACTCTAAAACATCATGATTCGTGCCTTACCGAGCTCTCTACTTCCTGGTCGTTCTAACTTACAAACATTTAAGAACAAAGTACATTGGTATCGACATTGGTACCGCGCTAGACAGGGACAGAAATTTCTTGACCAAAGAATACATACTAAACTCTAATATTGCATACAAATGCGCGAAAGATAAAATACAATTTTTATGTTTTAGTACTCGTAAGTCTATCGTCTAATTTTGGCACATCCTTGCCAAAGAGAAGACAAGCTGCTCTATAAATTTCACTAATGACGCCATCCAAACATTATCAAAAAGAATTTCTATAACGTGACGAATTTAAGTAGAAAGGTAAGAGTACCTGAACGAACATATTGTTTACAATTACTTGTAGAAAGCTGTTTGTTAAGGCTCCGAATGTATAGTGTTAATGTAACCTTAAACTGAGAAGTTCTGGAACTTCTGACTTTTACCCAATTGTCTTGTGGGTTTTATGAGATAATTTGCTATGTATTAGCATCGTTCTGGTAAAATAACTAACGTAATTGTAATAAATATTTAACTTATCCAGTGATACATATCTATGTATTCCATTTTGAAAAGCCAGTTGTTCAATGTTAGTACTCGGAAACTAATCAGAAAATTAGAAAACATACCATATGATTTGTGCTCATACGAAATCGGATCGGATGTCCAAAAAGTGGTGAGAGAGCTATGTTTTTACAATGTGTAAAGACAAAGGCGACACGAGAAAGTGGCAACAACTATCGATCGGTGAAACTGATGTAGCATACTCGATTATGCAAAGAGAGGAGATCGTCGCAAACGCAATATGATCAAACTCGAATGCGATTTTGTAGAAGGCAGAGCAACATACAACAGTTTATAGATATTGACAGAAAATCATCGCGAGGCTTCGAAAGATGTGTATATCGTCTTCACCGACTTCAAAAAGCATTCAACAGTTTTCTATAGATAGTATTTGGATGATGTCGAATATGTATGTAAGGATGGAACGCGATTAGAAGGAGTCATTATGTCGAAGCGCGAAAGATTCTTAGGCTCTGTCGTTAATCATCTAGTAAATTGCGATAATGATACCACATATAGAGCTAACGCGGAATAGCTTAAATGATGAGAAAAGTTTACAATATTTTGTCAAATCTTAAAGATTTGTTATTTACATCTGTATTACAATGTTGAAGGATTTTCGAGCGACATGTTACGGAAGTCAGCGAAGTACTTCTCTAATAGGAGTACGCCCGTTCCCAGTAGACTCCACATTACGAAACCGATAGTTTAGAAACTTCAGATTGAGCAAATCAGCTGCTTATGCCATGTTCAACAAAAACAGTCCCAAAATTTGGGTTAAAAAGGAGAAGAAGCTTTAAATACTCGTACAGTCGAGGTTCGAAGAAACGAAGAAACGAAGAAACGAAGAAACTCAGCAAACTCTTCGAGTCAGCAACGAGGTGATACAAAATAAAGTAAACATAACATACAAGTAGTGCTGTAACAATCCATATACGTGGGAGAATTATATAGAATTAAATATAATATAATGCTAGGTGTTTAAACCACATTCGGTATAAACATTAACCCTGGCAAAAGTGCGATAGTGTGACAAACACAAAGGCTGCCTTAAAGGAGTTAGCGAATTGATATCAGTATAACCATCAATGGTGTTGCTATGTTGCTGTTAAAAATTGTGTGGTCTGCATGACATTTGACAATTTATGCCACCTCTGACAGAACTCAACCGTTCACTGTCGCTTTTGACAGAATCAAATCCATATTTCGTTCAGAAATTGTAAAGGTAAAAAACTTTTTTCCGCCACTGTCGTTCATTAACAAAATTTTATTTAGCTTTAACGCATAACCATTATGTTGACTGACTGGTGTTAATTGTTGGACATTTTAGTATTATTTATTTATTTATTATTATTATATATATTTTTTTAAATATTTTCTGATTATCTTCTATGTAGCGAGTAAAAACCATACAATTTATACTTCTCTACAACAAATTAGAGGAAAAAAAAAACCTCGATACAAACCACTGCTTGACCAACAACCATACAACGAGTTGAAAAAAGCTAAGCAGGCAGGCACAGTCGCAACATCAAATGAAGAGCACAAAACAGTGTCGAACGTTTGCTCGTCGTTAAGAAATATTTTTCCTAAGCATTTTGAGTGCTTTTGTGAAATCAGTCGACGACGAGCATTCGAACTCAGAGCTCTCCTCTGATAAAAAAAACCGAACCGAAACGTTTAACGTTGTGTGTGCATTGGAATATAAGAAAATAAATAGTAAATATTTATTATTATATACATAATGTTTAATACATGTAATGTGCAAGAGAGAAAGATAGTTGGTAGTGGCACGCCATTAGACGGAACGAAAGAGAGATTCATAGGGCTTGAAATTATATTTTGGAAACGTTTTCGTTCGTTTGCGTTTGTTCGCTTATTGGTAGTCGGATGCGCGCGGGCGGGTCGACGTATTATAAAACAAAAAACGAAAAAAACAAAAAACCTGTATACGAGTTGCGACGAGTTGAATATACACCACAAGGTTCATAACACAGTGGGTGCGAGATTTTTATGTCGAAAAAGTTGAATTGGTTCGTAGAGGCTAAATAAAATAACAACAACTTAGCTGCACACAACACAACACAAACCCTGAAAGAACATAATGTGGAAACGCGCGTTCGAAAATGAGTAGTGCTCTCTCGGATGGGGTACCGAATTCGATTTTTGATGATGTCGATGAAGATACGAATAGTGTGGTGTTGTACAAGTTCTCGTATTTTTAGTGATGGTGCTGTATGTCATATACGACGAAATCGTGGTGATTTTTTTTTTGTTTTTTTGTTTATTTTTTCTTTAGAGTTCGCGCGTTAAGGCAGTAATGCGTTCGCTGCTTGATTTTTTTTTCTTGTCATTATTTGAGTCAACTGCCGAATTTGGTGTAAGAAGAAGAAAACGGAAACTACGTCAAAAAAAAAAAAAAAAAAAAAAAAAAAAAAACGACAAATTGTGTTTTTTCGATGGCAGCGGAGATGTTTCACATACCTCGCTAGGGCCAGCTATTGTAAATTGATGGTCAATCTTGTGCTTTACAATGCGGAGAAGGGCTACAACATAAAAATAATAATAATAATCACACGTCGCTAAGCATTCGCACTGTTGCTAATAGGAAAACTTCCCTCCTCTCACTGCTGATTATATTATAATTATTATTTTTTTTTTTTGAAGAACGTGCCGCAGACTAGATTTTGTACATGCATGGCTGATGTGACTACATAGCTTTGGTTTGAACAAAAAATTGGTTATTTTAAAATAAATGAGGCCGAGAAGCAACAATTGCTTTTTTTTACTAGTTTTTCAAGTTTACAATTCTCGTAAGAAGGCCACTACAAAAACTCAGGCGTTAAGAAGCTGTTTACGAAATAATCAAACGAAAACTTACGACAATTTGAACACGATCCGAAGTAACTCATGCAAAAGTCAACTGAGTTTCGTTGTTTCTATGAAAACAACTTATTTTCTAGTTGGTTTTCATTTAAAATTTATTTAAAAATAGTTTTATGTACCTCATAATCCATGTGGCACTGAGAAGTAGAAAAAAAATAAAATAAAATAAAAAATCAGCTGTTCAACGTTCGCTTTATCAATGTATGTCGTTTCCTTGACACGTCAACCATTTGGCAAACCCAACATGATAGCAATATTTAGAGACAAATACGTCATAGCTCGATTTAAATTTATCTCGACAGCGACTACGCAAACATTTTATGATTTTATGTACGCGCAAATATTTTCCTTTCCGAAAAATGCCGGTCTTACTTGATGCGATGTGATATTCGCGACGAATTGTATACTAGATTACATATATTTATACAAACAAATTAATATATATATATGGAAGGCATACAGAACCAATATGAGTCATGCACTAATTGAATCCACAACTCACGATGATCTATTTTTTTTAAATAAGTTATTTTTTCATGTGATGACATCGTGCTTTTTCTATTGCTGTATTCTTATTTATACGTAAGACTATATTATATATTGACAATGTGACAAGAAGTAATAGAATATAAAAGTTTAGAAATCAGACGACGCGCAGCAACACAACCCTATTCAAATTAATTTAGACAACACACTCACACCAAATATGACAAATGAAAAAAGATAAAAAAATATATAAAAGGTGTTTATATATAAAATAAAATTCCTTTTTAATTAAAAACAGTCTTAAATTTAGAGTATTAAAAAATAAATTGTAACAAAAGAAGAAAATCTTAAAAAAAAAATTCTTTTAATTTAAATAAATTTAAAATAAAAAGAGAAGAAAAAAAATATTTTTTCTTTTTTTTTTCGAATTGAGAAGAAAATCAAAAATTAAATTGTTTTACTTTATTCGCATATTTTTCCAGTCGTTTAATTTAATTAAAGAAATTAGAGAAAAAAGAAATGATGATACGGGGAAATGTGTGCGGAGATTGACGTCCAAGAAGAGACTGTGATTAGTACGAATATGATATCAAAATTATGGTTTGCATTTCTTATTATTTTTATTTATTTATTTATTTTTTATTTTTTTTTTTTCGTCATTCTGTGGATGGGAGTTTAACTCTAGTCCAAACAAACAGTTAGTTTTTTTTATTGTCTCTCTCGTAACAAAATTGGGTACAATGACTGTCAGGAGAACTGCATGACTAACGATTTTGGATATCGACACACGATCAACCAAGCTATGATGTGTACTTTTTTTCCTCCGATTTCGACTAATTAAATGAATACGTATGTTAGCATTGTCATTAATTAATCATCTGATTAATTGAGTTTATTACGTAAAAACTTATCAGCCTTTAGTGGGAAATATTGCTTCCCCGAGTAACGTTATGTGCAATATATCATGTGGGAGGTAAATGACAACAATATGGAATTTTTGACTCTCGGGTGATTGTGTCCGCGCGTCAATTGAAATACATTTATCGAAAAAGTGTAGATTAGATGCTAATGTGGACGATAATGCAATCCATTTTTATTTATATTTAATAAAAACGAAATCACTTACAATGGTATTGGCTCAGTGATTTTAATACCACCTCTGTCGTAGATTTTATACAAATAAATTTTGAGTGGAAATCATCCACAAATATGCCCATTTATATTATATTAACTGTGTTACAAAGTCTAGAAGCTATTTAGGTGGCTTGGATTTGTAAACAACAAATAGTTTGAAAATTAGATCGTGATCGTGGTCACGATTTTAGAAACAAATTTGATGGCCATCATTTATATGATAATAGGGTTTTAATTTTTAAAATAAGCATTTGCCTTTTGTTAATTTTGTTAACAAATATAATTGTCCTTTCACTAACCCAAAAAGGCAAACGATTTTCATGAGTAGCAATTAAGCAGGCAAACTATCTCACATACTCCCAAAGGATCTCACGCCCATGAGTTTGTCAATCTTCCTGCTAAAAAACTCCCAAATTGAATATTCGATTTACACATCAAGTGCATTTTCAATCATAGAATACTATTGAATTACCTACCTACCATTGGAAAATCACTCTCCTTCAAAGAGTATGCAATAATGGCGTTCCTTGATATTAAAGGGAATTTTAACAACATTGGCACCTCCGCGATTATCAACCTCTTCAAGAACAGGATGTAAATGACTGTTTGCATCTCAACAAGTAATAAATGCATTCTATGAACACTGCTTTGCAAAAAATAGATCTTCTTTATGTGTAAAGAACACAACAACACTCCCCAGACGCTTTAAGCGTACTCTTTTCTTAGACACGTGGGTTAAGCCTTGTTTAAATTTAAACGGACCAGGTCACGAAAACCAATCTAAATGGTACACCTCTGATTTTCTCTAGGTGGAAAGAAAATATTGCAGAGCAAAATAAACAAATACTCCTAATGGATATATCAACCTGCTAGAAAAAAACGCAATGACCTGCAATAGTTTGCATAAAAAATAAAAATTGCTCGCCTTAAAAAAAAAAAAAAACCTCTGCAATGCCCGCTCTTCAACGTTTGCTCTGTTTACAACCTACATGCAAATTACAATTGACCCTGCCCTCAGCCTAAGAGACACTTTGCTATGGAAAGATCTGAATGTAGGACGTGTCAGTGTACTTAGACTGCGGCGAAGCCTACCCTAATCAATCGACTTTCCACTTTCTAAAAGGGACTTCATAATTAACATCAATCACCTATAGCCAGAATGGAGACATCGCGAAATCTTCTTCAGTAATCCAATTTCGATCTTCACAGATGGCTCTAAAACACCCGAAGGCATTGAGGAACGGAACTTCTCTGAGGACGTTTGCATACACAAATACTTCAATCTACCCATATATGGTACCGTCTCCGAAGCCAAAGTCAATAGCTGCTTCGGATATTCAAATATACATATGTAGTCAATCACGCAGTGATCAGATCCCTAACTTCAAACACCATAAATTCAAAAAGAGTTAGAGACTGCCACGAATCTCTCAACGAGATGGGTAAGCAACACAAGATCAACGTCAAGCATACAGACATATCCAAACTCACAAACATCACGGGTAGACACGGTTATATATTGCTCACTAAAAATTCTGCAGCAGCTGCAGAGACGAAATCTTCACTGCCTTGCGACGACACATCTCTAAATGCACCTCAACGAAGATCACTCAAACCGAACTTAAACCTAGCCTTACGTTCGTAGTGACCTATAATAAGGAACTATTAAGGTTCTGTCTTGCCTTGGAACATAAGCTCATTTAAACACAGTCAAAAGAAGAATACTTTTAAGAGTCCCTTCGAACTGCGCAAGCCATCTGGTTCATTGGTGCTCATGCCTTCCATATGTTGTGGCCATATCAAACAGTGCAGACTTTTTTTTTTGTATGTTAATGTATAAGCCTTTTAATCCTTCATTCTTTAGCCAAACATTTTAATCCACATGTGTAGGAGTAAAAGGCTTTTGTCGGATGAAAGCTAAGCTCTTTAGTTTAGTCGCTCTCGATAGAACCTTGGTACTTTATTGGCTCATTACTTTACAACTATAAATTTGCAGCGTGTCTGGCGTTGATGCTGTATAATTTTCCTTGCAGACAGCAGACAGTTCTTAGTTTAGTTCTAGTTCTGTCTCGGTTCTTAAAAATTATGTCAGTCTCATCAATATACGCAACTTACCAAAGAGTACTTGAAATAACATTTTCATACAGAATGGTTGTGTCCACGATAGTGGACGCAAAATTATGCAGTTTCTTCAGTTTTTTTGAACATTTTTTTGTAAAGTAAATTTTGCTAAATCTTACCAGTAACACGACGCTCAAATTTTTTCTGCTGCTACTAACATATTGTTAACCTTATCAATACTCGATGCTTAGGCTGGTGCGAAATGAAATTAACATGCATATTATCTTTTATATGTGACTAGGAATCTGCAGATGTTCATGCATTAGACAGCATTTAAATCTTGGCTATGTTTATTTCGTGGAATATTTTCATTGACCCCATTTCAAAAGCCAGATTATAAATTCTAGAGGCTATGGATGAATAATGCATGAGTACGAAACAGCGTGATAAATTTTCTCCACTAGGTACCATTTCATTAGAACACAAGTGCGATTAGCAAACGTTACAGTTTCTCGTATCGCATTTGCCTTTATATGATGAACCAAGGAGTTTTAATTTTCCAGAAGGTAGATCTTTCTTTATGTGGATTTTGCTGTTGTTCGGAATGGTTTTGGTTGACTGTAATAGTGTTGTTAAGTACCTCGAGTACTGTTCTCTTATCGCAACAATCAAGTTTTCAACATTCTCATTTACCATACGTCTGAATAATCCATTTATTCAATATCTTATTAAATTATAGCAATGTTCTAAAGCTTTATAACAGTTTCCTGGGTTCATAAGCCCTGATCCAGATTCAGATTTTATATATGGTTCACATATAAGTATTCAGCTGTTTCTGCTCTGGTGGATGCTGATTGACTCCGGTAAGTCTTAATAAGATTATATGAATTGCTCGACATATAACATATCATTGCATCGAAATCTCTTTAAACCTGTAAGAGTTTGATCTGTTCTAAGAAATAGACAGAGAATACCTAGACGTGATTAATGATTGATACACCAAAGATTAGGGTTGGGGACTATACTGTACTGTTTTATGGAAACAAATTCTTCTTTTGACAAGAGTTCTTTTGATAATGGTACGTACTCATAGGTTATCTGGTCATAGACGAAACTTCAGATTGTTTGTTGGTAAAGAGACTGCATGGATTGTATTTGCTGACAGAGCGGATTGCATAAGAGTGTAAAGCAATAGATATCATCAAATAACACTGGTCGTTGTGAGCCAACTTTATGAACAAATTTAAATATGATGAAACTTTCAATGGAAACCCATGAATTTCCTGTTTCCTGAAACGGAAACAAAGTTGTGAACATCTAGTAGAAAGGTGTAATACTGATTGAAGAAACCAAGACCGATATTGAACTTTGGCCTGCCACAAAACAAGTCCATATACATTTGGAAAGTTGTAACTATATAAACAATTTTGTTGAAGAAACTTTTGCTGTTTTCAATTGACTGCCTTTAATGAGTTTATAAAGATGTATGTAATGTATGTATGTTCTCATTTCCTATATTGAACCTTTCATTAGCAAAATAGTCGTGACTATGCTATCACAACACCCGTCGTCGAAAGTGTAAACATTCTTCAATTCCTCGTGTCCAAATTAGGAAAAATCCTATCAAATGTAAGGTCATTAATCAGTAACAAATATTATCACGCTGTGAACGGGAATAAACAAATTAGTGATATGCTAATTTAGTTTACAACCTCTTGCATAGGTTGATTTTCCCTTTTTTAAAAAGAACAAAAATTTGTTAGTAGTTTTCTTCTGGAAAATAAAAGAAAAACTCGAATCAAAACCCTAGGAGCTTATGGATTATGTCAATAAACAAACACACAACCAATTTAAAGCCACTCAACCAAGTCTGTCCAAGAGTAAAAAGTATGGTCATCCTCTGAAACACGTTACTAATTCAATTAAAGGTTCACCGAAGTAAGAATTACTAATAAGTACATTACCTTCGTACGAACATGAATTTTTATCCTGTCCACCTTATTCCTTCCACTTCACCCACACTGATTTACATACATTCGTATTCCAATTCATATCCTGGATCAGGCACAGAGTGCATTTAAATATGTAAATAAAAGCCATATCCACTGGTATATTTTGCTCCTTTTCATTCTTTTCCACAAGTTCATCCTTTGTGCAAAACAAGCAACAGTAAAAGTCGTTCGCTTTGCACAGTACAGTACGCAGCTGAAGCAGATAAGAAAACTAGAACTGTGTAGAGCCTCGAAGCGAACAACACCGGACCAGTAGAACAACATCAACACAAAACACATAAAACTCGAGGGAGAACGACAGCGATGGAGCTGGATTAAAATCCATCAAATTGAAACAAGTTCACACGAATACCATCATAGAACTTGGATTTCTCTGAGCATATTGTATGATGTCGACGGGTTTTTCATCTACCCATCCTTTTCTTTGCAGGCCTTACTCAATGCTAGAGCAGGTAATTGCTTAAAAGCCAAGTGGTTTAAAACGAGATGCAACAATTTTTGGTGACAGATATGACTGAAGAGAAAACAAGCACAAAACAAAAGAAATCTGGCCGACCGATACGTTCTAGAGGAAAACAACGTACATACTTTTGCATATTGTATGATATAAAGCTAGAGTGTAATTTCGCCCCCTTATCAATTCTTCATAATTTCATCGGTCAAACAAAAGGGTGGGGGAAATAGAAACTCGCGCTGGCGATAAAGAACTTTTGTCAAGCGCTGTTGTAGTTGTATGGTGTAGCAAAGTTGCCAATGTAAAATTTTAAAAGTGGCCTAAAATGTGTCCTATCACTAAAAGTCCGGTGAAAAGTAAAACTTCGTTTTGATTCGTTTTGCTGACACAAGTCAACCTATTCTTGTTGTACTTATCAATAGACTAAGAACCGAATCTGAGACGCCTGACACCGCCTGGATTCATAACAGAAAACTGCATATTTTTTGGAGATAGAACAGCCTGAAGTACTGCTACAGTTGACCTGAATAATTCGGAGGGAAATCTTGAAATTTACAAAGAGTGAACTAAAGGCAAGCAACTTACAAAAAAGAAAAAAAAAAAAAAAAAAACCAATAGTGTAACAGTGAAATACTGACTCATTCATTTAATAAAAAGTTAGCCCAGAGCACTTTTATACAGCCACCGGCTAACAAATCAATTTAATATAATCCAAACCACATACCATTATCCATTAAAAAGAAATAGTTGTGTCTGCATGGCATGCCTCAAACCCGCTTATATAAACACAAATTACGTGGAACCGTACCAGACTTTACTACGACTTAAGTACGAAACGGTGAGGCTTCTTATGTTGAATGAACCTGTTATATTCTCATTACTCCCACATCTTATCCAGTTTTGAAGAAGTAAAAACTCCGAACCATAAAATTCGGCAATCCCTTGCTCTGCCGTTTTTTAACTGAGAGCTAGATAGAATACACACATTCTTATAGAAGTTGGCCCATAATAACCAACTTCAACAGATAAAGTAGATTTATTTTCTACTTATTTATTCCGTTGATTTGTTGGCAATTGGCTGTTGGCTGTTCACGCATTCACAAATTGAAAGCAAGCACATTCATAGTTTAAGCATTGAAAGAAAATGTCATCGCTTGAAGAGAAAAGATTCGGCAATAACAAAATGTCATCGTCTGTCTGTGCCTTCGTGAACGAAGTATCGATCGATTCTTTCTGGCAATATGTCAACACTGTCAACAGAACAACAAAGCAACGAATCGATGGATTCTATGGATCTGGGAAATAATGACAAAAAATTATGGCTTCCTTAAACCCGATCAATGAAGTCATAGCACGAGTACTGTTTTACATTTGCTGATTTCAATTTCTAAGTCGATTCGATCTTGAAAAAGAACGCGGACCTTAAAACCAATTTTCTACAGCGGGATGGAGCTGACACAATTGCTAAGAAGGACCAGCTGATCATTCAATTTTCTTATCTGCCACATTGGTTTACGACCTCAATTAACTTTAGCTATGATGCTCTATGGGAGTAGCGGTATTTAGACTCGTATCTCTAAAGTTGATGTATTGATGGTATTGCTACAACTTACAAGGCCCCTTTTTTTCTTTTACTTTTTTTTTTGACGCATTTGACAACTAGAATGTTTCCAAGTAGTATATTGTTTTTTTATGATTGAATGAGCATATTGTGGTTATTTCAGGTATTGTAATTTTACTACCAAAATTTACCCATCCATCCATCTATCCAGTATCAGTTTTCTTGAAATAATTTACGGGAAAACAAAATTTCATAACCTTGTGTTACGTATACAACAATAGGGAGGCATATTTTTGGCACAATGGATTTGTAAATGTGCTAAATTTCCATTTCTGGAGTGAGGCAGACTCATTAGAATTAATTACATCCTGGTGTGGTCTTCACCATTGGTAACACATAGTTCCTAATTTTTTTCCAAAAGCCAGGGATTGTGTTACGGACAGCATGTAGCTCTAGCTGGGTGGCGCAAACACACTATATTGCGAAATGGACAAGTGAATTGGCCATCGAGATGGTTCAGTTTGACGTTGGTATATGCAGATAAATTGTAACTAATCAGCCCTTGAAAGCCAATATCCAGCACATTATTGGACAGATAGAACCCCAAAGAATGACCCCAAACCGATCTGAAACGACAGAATGCGGCTCATCAAAATTGGACGAGAAAGACATGTATACATATGGCTGACCTCGTATTTTTAAACAAAATGACACGCACCATACTTGACAACGAATAAAGATTTTTGATTCAAATTCAATTCCTGTCATCATTGTTAACAATGATAACAATAACAAAAACATCGTTCAGTGTGGTACGTTTCTGTCAAAATAGTCTTCTATGTATGGATGTTACCGGAATACGCAACGCAATCGCGCACACCAAATTCTTTTTTCAATTTTAAAGTGCGCCATAAAGTGAAGAAGAAACGAATGAATTAAAGAAAAAAAAATTGTATATAAATTACAACAATAAGTCAATTTAAGTCCGCTTCCACAGCGAATCTTTGTTTGAGATGAACTTTCCTATTAATTTTCAGAAATTCCAAACTTTTGCCAAAACAATTTTTCAAAACAAATTAAATTTGTTCACCAACTGACAGATAAACTGCCATGAGTCGTCAAATATAAATGTGTTACCATGTTTTTATGATAAACTCTGGATTGTTTTGTGGCATGCCCTGACATGCATGCAAAAAATCACAGCTAACGACATTTCATTGATATTTAGATCACTAAAGCTATTTAATCGTTTTTTGCTTTCTTAAAATTTTCTCTTTACCTTTTACCGGCCTTTTTGAAACAAAATATCGACTAATTCGAGCTTTATGTATATATAGTTTTTTTTTTTTGGCAATTATGGGAATACACTTAAACATAAAACTTTCCTTGGCAAGTAACTGAAACAAAACAATTTCTAAGACAAAATTTATCACGTTACTTTCAAAATGTCAGTGTCCTAACACGTTTGTCTGAAGCTGCAGATGTTCAGATGTAAGAAAGACTATGAAAATTTGAATTCTTTTAACCGAATCTATGAGTAAATCCATTTTCTCTCATGGAAAATGAAGTCCTTATTAAGGACATCGACCTGTTTTGAAAAGTCTAGTGTTCAAAGTGGACATGGACAGGAATCCGTCAACAAGTACACATAGCAACAAAACAAAAAGTGCCTCTTGAATACAACAGTGTGCCTTTTTTGCTTGTAAAAAGTGACAAGTTGCCCACTTTATTTCAACGGCAACTCTATGCACAGTAATAGCAAACTAACGCTAATGTGTGCGCGCAATTTATTTTCCACACATATAACGCTCGCTCGCTCGTTCTCTCTCTCTCTTCCTTCGTCATCATCCCACTCTTCCCTTTTCAACTTATCAAAAACACACACAAGGGAGACGATTCTGCCACATATTTCCAAGGAGCAATGAGAAAGCATTTGATGACAGAAAAAGAAAAAGAAGAAAAAAAAAAAAAAAAAAACAATATTTTTTCACCTCCCATCTTTTTATGAGTAAATAAATTTGAAATGCCATTTTCTAGCTCCGTCAAACTTTTCCACAATAAAGTCGACAATTCTCGAGATTCTCGATAGTAAAAAACCAGCACCAAATACCAACTCTACCGATTTTTCCCAACAAATTCTACGTCGTCGTGTGTGCCAGTGTGTGTTTGCGATTCGTTTCTAACCCAACTTTTCTTTCTTTTTTTCTTTTTGTATGAAAATTACATAAAATCTAGGGGTGAATATATTTTTTTTTTCTTTTAGTTTTTTGACCAAACAATAAATATTTCCTAACCCCACTGTTGGAACAGCTGAGTTAAGAGGAACTATTCAGAGACTTTTTTAAACTTTTTAACGCGTGCCCTCGTTTTTGGAGGAAAGGCAGACAAAAAGATATAATATATGCGCCCTACAGAGGCACATACGTATCAGCACACATATGCATATAAATAATATGTAAAGAACGAGCGGTGAGAAGAAAAAAAAAAATTAAAGAAAAAATCCACAAAAACATATTTTAACCCGTCGAAGAAGACTTGTGAGGTTATGTACAACTACGACGACGACAAATTGATGGACGAGAACGATTTTGCCAACTCCTTTGACGATTAGGAGATTTAGTGAATCTCCTTTAAAAAGTTTTAAACAATTTTCACTTATGTAAATTGACAGATCTAACCTTTTTTTTTTTCTTTTCCTTTCTTTTGAATGAAATCTCACACACAACTCTCAGGGAACAGGAAATTTTTTTTCTTTTCTCCGCCTTCTGTTGAATAATTTGAAACTTCTACCACGACTTCCACTACTACGGCTACTGCTACTGCTTCCGATGATAATTTTGATTGCATTTTTTGACACACGGAATAAAAATATTTTTGGGCTTTGGGATTTTTCACAAACTAATTTTTTTTTTTTCTTTTTTTTTAGGAAAATTTTGTTAACTTGGGATAGAAAATCGCGAGAGGTTTACCTGTGTACGCCTGTGGTGCCAAGTTGTTCGTATCCTTGGTTGGGATGATGAATATTTTTTTTTCTTTTTGGTTTTTGTTTCTCTCGTTTTCAACACTATTTTCACTAGTTATTTGTAGTTTTGTTGGATTGGAAATGTTTGGAAAGATTTATTGTAATTTTTCAGAATTTTTTAATTGAATTCTCCACTTTTAAAACTTGCAAAAACACGTCCTTCTCGGCAGCTGACCGGATTAAGACTGGCCAGCCTTTGCAATATGGCGCGCGGTTGTTTGGTCGAAACCATTCGTTGATGAGTTTTCTACTTTAATGTGAGCTGTATTTAGTGTCTGGCATCGTTCTGATGGAATGGTTCTACCCGTTATTGACAATTGAATAATTTTTCACAATTTCGAGATGAATTTTTCAGAAAATTACCTTTTTACGTAGATTTCCGATTGATTTATGCCATTTGATTGGGTGGATTGGTGGGAATTTTATTTGAAACTCATAATATTTAGGCAGACAGTGTGCCAGGTATCCGAATGTATAGACTCGTATTTGCAGTTGTCGTCGGTCTCAGCGAGAGGGCGATAAAATGGTTTCGACCACAAATTGACGATTAGCGACGATGAAAACGACAACGACAACGACGAAGAAGACGAAGACGGGGACGACGACGAGTACACAACCACACAATCACACAACTACGCGACGAACTACGTTGACGACGTTCAAATACTATACACACACAGGCAAAGGTGCGAGTACTGTGCACACGGGCATTGGGATGAAGCACCTATCACAACACAGATAGAGACAGAAACAGAAACAGGACAGAAGAAAGAGCGACGTACAGAGCGCAACCATACTAAATTATAATACAAGAGAGTTGTCAGTGACGTTTATTTTGGGCACACTACAGGTATCAAAAGTATGTAAGTGTTCTAACTTTTCACATTCTAATGACTGCATGGTTTTCGTTTTTGGGATAGCCAACACTAGGCGACACACAAAATTTTTTTAATTTTTCAAATTTGACTATTTTCTTTTTAAATTATATTAAGTACAGAAACAGTAACAGCATAATAAAGAAATTGCTTCCAATGGGGCACACGTTCATGGCGTTTTCAATTGGCGACAGAAGCTTTCCTTTTGCACTCCAAAATGACATAAAACTGTTCTATTGACATTCTTCTCATTTTTTTCAGAAGCAAAATTTTGCTTCTTTTACGTCAGAATGTACTAACACATTGAGTCTAATTATAAGTATAAGCCAATCAAAGAAACCAATCAAAAACTAAATAAATTAAATTTTGACAGTTGAAAAATAATATATTTAAGCCTCAAAAATGCATGTTTTAACACATAGATGAGGTATAATTCGAGCCCGGGAACTTTATTGATGCACTGCGTACCATCAGGACCATCGGATTTGTGTAGATTGAGAACTTTGAGTGCTTTGAAAAAGTGGATTTCAACCATAAAAAGTTCGAAGCGCTCTAATGTAAGCAGACATTTTATTTATTTATTTTTTTTTTTAATGTAGGAACAGAGCATTCAGACAAAGAACTAGTCCCTTATACTCCTTGTGAAATTACTTTTTACTGAAATCTTTCAGTCTTACGAAGAAAGAAGAGTAAGCTTTTCAGTGATAAGGTGCCTACAGTACCAGCACCCACCACGTCAGAGCCAAGTGGACATTCACAGAGATAGTGCTTCGCGGTGTCGTCATCACTTTCACAGCAAGCGTCGCAGGATGTTTCATCACTTATACTCCCGTCACGACGCCAGTAAGCAACCTGCAGCCTTTCCTGCTGAGAGACAGCAGAAAGGCCGCTGACTTTCTAGAAACGATTTTTGGTCTGCCTACATCCTGCGGAGCTGTGCCATCTGCAGTTGTGCTAGTATGAGACCCAACTGCCAATGGAAGCCTTAACAGAGGACGCAGGCAGACCCATCGTAGGTTCGGGTCCTGAAAAACTCCTCTGAACCGTGTCTGCCAAGTTCCTCGGCGATGTCATTTCCCGTGATCCCATTGTGACCTGGGACCCAAACAAGAGTCACTAAATTTAACCTTCCGAATGCGTTCAGTGATCTCTTGCTTTCCTGGGCACAAGGAATGTAAATTTCGTAGTTTTTCCACAACAAGAGTTCTGGTGTCATTATATCGGATGGCATGTCTATAAGACCGGAGTCATAAGCCAGCCAGCGCGCAAGGTCATCAAAGCTCCAGTGTCTGTTGTACCAAAGACCACTTCTTTTTAGTCGAAAAATGGCTTTGAAAGTGCAGCCCATGATACGAATATCAAGGGGAGGGAGATTCATCAATGCGTCTAGAGCGGAGCCAAGAGTTCTAGGGAAAGCCCCCATGCATCAGAGACAAACCGTTCTTTGGAGTCTGGTGAAAGCAGTAATTACGTATTTTCGCGAGAGCTTATTCCACCAGAGAACTGACCTTATCATAGCCGTGTAGACTCAAAGGAACCTTTTCGGTGACAGACCCCATGTCTTGCCGATAGCTCCTTTGCACTGCCAGAAGGCAGACAGCGCCTTAGATGCTCTCGTCGTAACATGTTTAGTCCAAAGAAGTTTGTTATCCAGGATAGCACCCAAATATTTAAACTATTTGGAGATTGAATGGTGATACTTTTAAGCACTAGATGGGTCAGACTAGCCAGCTTCCTCCTTCAAAACCTCACTTTTGAGAGGATTGACTGAAAGCCCATTACTAGTGCACCAGTCGTCGATCACGTTTAGGGCTGTCTGCGCTTTGAAGCAGACAATCGCTAGAAACGATCCTACAAACAGTACAGCTACATCTTTAAAACTATTGAGTGCGTTGAGCAGTGAGTCGACCAACATGCACCATAGCAGTGAAGACAGAACGCGTATTCCTTCATGTCGAATGCTTCTTCAACTCTGCCTACCAGATTCTGAAGCGCTCTCTCGCAGGATCTTCCGCGTTGGTAGGCGTGTTGCATCACCGATAGGGGGTACATTCGTAAGGCGGTTTTGCGCACATAAATCTCGACCATTCTGTCGTTGCTTTTCAGCATGAAGGAGGTCAGATTTATAGATCTGAAATTCTTGGCGAGCGAGTAGTCATCCTTTGCGATTTTCGGTATAAAGGCCACTCTCACTGTGCCAGGCTAGCAGTGAAAATTCTTTTCAGAGCTGCCAACAGCTGGCCTATACCTTTTTGTAGCATAACTGGGTAAATGCCATCGGTGCCAGGCGACTTGAAGCCGTCAAAGGAAGCAACAGCATGTTTAATGGCCTCATCCGTCACCACAACCGATGAGATATACTAGCTACGGCGTGTTGTGTTTTTCAGCTCACGACCACCTTCTTTGATAGGAGCTAGTTGTGAACTGGTTTTGATCAGGTTACCTTGGAAGTGAGACTAGAGCATAAGATGGAGTCTCTGCTTTCGACTCGGTATAGATACCGTCAGATTTTCTGAGTGTTTCCAGCCTGGTTGATTTTCCCCTTTTGAGGGCTTTGGCCAGACTACTGGCTTGTAAGAGGCGCTCTTCGAAGTCCGAATAAGCTTCTTAAACTTTTTTTTGCTGTGATCTGTAAAGATTCCAATCTTCCTTCAAATTAGTTTTAAGGGACCTGTTTAGAAGTTTTCTGGATTCTTTACGAAAACGCTGCAGGTAAGCGTTCCACTAAGGAACGAACGTTCTGCAGAATTGCTTACTAACTGTTCATAACATTTCGAAACACTTGGTGAGGGTGCCGTTCATGTTCTGAACAGCTTCCTAAAGATTTTGTTTTGTCCTGAGCTTAGGGGAAGCACTATTGTATTTTTCAAGCTCTTCCTTAAATCGTGTCTAGTTGGTTTTATGCGGATTCCTCCTCTTTAGCATCCGATTCTGAATTCGATGTATCTAAGATCTGACATGGAGATCTCCAATAGTACTTTCCATCCAGTAATCTCCTTAGCATACCTGTTGGATAAAGTTAAGTCTGTTACTTGCTGCCTTACACTCGTAACAAAAATTGACTGTGAGCCAACGATAGTATGAAATCCAGAAGATGATTACCTCTCACGTTACGTTTGTTACTGCCCCAGAAGGTGTTCTGAGCATTAGCATCGCAGCATATGGTGAGTCCCATCTTTCTGGAATCACAATATTCAATGAGTTCTACAATCGCCTCCGGTGGTGGCGGCAGTCGCGAATCACAGGGAAAATAAGCAGAAATAACGATGAATTTGTGCCATTGTAGCTTATGTCGGCAGCAACCAAATGTTGATTTCAAAATTGCACAAGTTTAGTTGGTGAGAGTGAAATCGGTCTCACCGATTGCTCGTCATAAAGTGATGTGAAATACCTTAAACATCTGAAACCACAGATGCGTTTATTCCACACCCATGGTTTTATGTGGAGAGACATAACACAATCTGGAAGCGTTTATCTGGCTGCGAATTGAATAGCAAGCACATCGACCGTTGTCATAATAAATGAGCGTTGGATAATGGAGGATGAGGCAGAATTTTTAACAAAACCCCAACAAATATTTCCACCTTTGGAAGACAAGTATAATATTTTAGCCTATGTTTTTGGTCCTATAGAATTCACACGCCTCGCAATAATTTCTAAGTTGTTTGAATTATTTTTCGGATTTCCTCTGCCGGATTGATCTTAAAAGACCAAAAAAACGTCTCCACTAATCCTGACAGTTTCTTTACAGATCGAAACATATCGCGCCTTTTCTATCAGCATTTGTGAACATATTAGCAGTAGCATCTACGCATTTACTGAGGAAGTACAGCTACCAGTTAAAAATTATGGAGATGTTGAGTCCGCTCCAGTAGACTTTCTTGTTTCGCCTTACTGTTCTTTTAGGACACTTTTCTCTAAGTGTGTCTTTGTACGAGAAATTGGCTATCAAATTAGCAATGGTCATAAGAGCCTTGAGATGAGATCAGATTTATAGTGTAATTGTCAGGGTAAGTAATTGAAAATAAATTCATGGTGTTGGATGTACGAGTATGACTATCTAGTATTCGTGTGAAAGATCTCAATATAATGTCCTATATTTGAAAGGTCTAAACCGGCGGATAAGAGACTATGAGGCTATCTTCGACGAACTCCATGACCAAGGAAAAAAACCGATATTAGTAGGGAAAATATCTGGCACAACTTAAAAAAGAAAAGAGGTCAGCTCTGGGTAGTAAATCGCCCAGAACGATTACAAATGTATCACTACTCTTACTCTTCTCGTTGCTTCGAAAGGCCTTCTCAACATTAATCACTTGACAAGTTCGTCTTGAGTTAGACTATCAACGAAAAACTCCTGCGAAGTACATATCATTTACTTGAATGTCGCATGCGAAGAGGAAACGATACATTTTACGAAAGTCGAAGTAGGCGACGCAGTAAAAAGCATGAACTGGGAATTGGTAAACGCAACCAGTACGGATTACATTACTTCTAAAATATGTGTGACCATCAAAACCTTAGGTTTAAATGGCTCGCAACTTTGTTCAACAAAAGATAAGAGGCGATGGAATGGATCAAGTAGAGTTTTCTTGTTTCACTTTAGAAAAGTAAAAACGACTCGAAAAATTTTAACAACTAGTGATAGGTAACGCTAATGCATACTATAAAAATATGAGAGTTCTAGATCGCCGACGCAATACTATTAAACTCCATGACAGTCAATGCGGCTTTGTAACAAGCAAGAGCCATCATTCAGCATTAAGATAATGTAGAGAAACTGTCATAGCTTGAAGAGAAAATGTTCCCAGCAATAACAAAATGTCACCGATTGTCATCTGTCAACGTAGGTATGCGACGAACTTTATGGGACTGTACTTTCCGGCAATACGTTACCACCGTCAACGGAACGATGGAGCAACAGACTCCATGGGTCGGGGCCTTAAGTTTTAAATCTGATGTTACTCTTCTAACGCATCCAAATTTTCCCTAACAGTTTTACCAACTTTACAACAACTTCACCTATGAATTTCATCGGTTTTAAATTTCATCTAGCAAGTGCAGAGAGACTGCCTTATAGGCAAGCATGCAAGAAGACTTGGAGCATTTACAATCGATTTCTGTAGAAGCTGCATGGACGAGGAGGAAGAGGAGACAATCCTCAACCTTCTCTGTACATGTCCATCTTTCTCCCAGAGAAGAAAAGTCCACCTAGGGGCCTTCCTCTACAACGACTTAAACGATCTAATAAAATACAACAGTCTCCTGCGCTTCATCGTAAGCTCAAATTGGTTCCATGAGTGAGCGGATCATAGATCCACGTAGCAGCACAACGGGCCAGTAGGCCTAAGTGGGTTGGTTTTCCAACCACCGCTCTAACCTAACCTAACCTAATGCAGAGAAGTTTAAGAGGCATTTGACCAGATGTGGGCGTTGTACTCCAATTTTGGGTCGTTGTATGCTTTATATATTGAGGTTACTAAAGGGGTAAAAGTACTTCTTACTTCTTACTTCTTACGCCCCAAAGTAGGTTGGACAAAATACACATTCTGAGAATCGAAAGTTTTTAGATTTTCGACAATGCAACTGCTATACTTGTTATCGAAATTTTATGAGTTGATTAAAGATCATTGAATTGAGTCTGCGAATGAATATGAATAGCATAGAATACCGTGGTCAGTAAAATACTAGATGGAATGATGGATTAAAACTGGTAGAAAAGGAAGCATTAATGAAAGTTAGAAAATATGTCGAATACAGAAAGGACCTTTACGGCGCACCAACATTTATTTTGTGGATGCCAGACTTAAAATCCCCCAAAATAACTTAAATTGATCGTTACCAAATGAAAGCATTTTTGGCAAAAGAACCTGATACCAAACTCTGCTCTAACATATCAAGTGCAACTTATTACCTCTCGACAGACTGATGTACGCTTTGGTAAGTCATACCATCAAATCACCAGTGAACCAGTTGCTACGAAAACCGTACTGTCCGGCATTGTGAAGTTTTTATTTCCCGGGAAGTTTCATGAGCTGACCGTTTGTTAACCGTTTATAAGCCTTTAGGCTGCGGTTATGGAGAAGTGAATTCGCGTCGCGCGACACGATTGCATTGCACTTTTGCATGACAATGCTAAATTCCATAGCTCACAAGTAACGGTGCAAAAACTGTTGCAGTTGGGATTTGAAATTCTTCTGCATCCGAAATACTCTCCTGGTATTTCTCCAACGGATTACCTTCTTATCGGCAATCTGGATTTATTTTGCGGGCAGAAAGTCTTCCGGAACCCAGCAGAGGTCATAAAAGCCTTTGAAAATTTTATTACCCCAGCACTTCTACGAAAAAGGAATATTTGACCTTGTATCACGTTGGAAGCATGTCATAGATACCAACAGATCCTATTTTGATTGAATAATACCACATTTCATGTGGTACAACCCAATATATAGTGAATGTAACAGCACAATCGATGTAAAGTCCTGTTCAAGCTAGGACATTTATATAAAGCCTAGCAACGTGCAATGACAATTTGTATTTTCTTGTCCTTAGCAAATCAAATATTCAGTGAGTATTTACAAAAATATGTAACTCTAAAATAATAATGCTATGATAATAATAGTATCTCTTTTAACAGCTTCTGCCAATGGAGTTGCTTTCAGTGAAGCCAATGGACATGTTCAAATATGTTCTGGTGTTCTTTATACATGAGGCAGAAATAGTTCTAAGTTATCCTTTCAGTTCGAAATTTAGCACGGAATGTAAAGTCTCCTAAAGAACAAATAAATCTGGGCAAATTGCATAAGTTTGGTGAATTTGAATAGAGAGGACTGAATTCAGTGGATATACTCAGCTTGACTTGATAAGTGTCTACAAAAATAAACTCACGATGCTAGGCATCAAATTTCAATTACTGCATTACCAGAGTTACTCTTAGAGATAGACCCGGAATTAAAAAAAACTCGTGGTAATTTAAATGTTTAGCAGCGAGTTTTTTAAACCGAACAACGGTTTGATTATATGTAAAGATGACCCGCCCTTCATTAGACGATCTATGAATGTTGCAGTGTCATCATCAGGTTCGGGATCCCTGAATCATTTTTAGATAATGAAGACGGATAATCAACGCGTGTAATCATAATTAACACTTTCAGGCAAGAACAACTTAACGAAAAAAATCAGAAATGAGCAACAAATTCAATAATAGTACAGATGGTATGGACAACGACTTATACAGATTGTTAAACGGTGAGAACTACCCAAACTCCACTGTCAGGCAGGATGGAACCATTCGATTTGGGCGATAACAGCTTAGATTTCCTAGGTAAAGTAACGTAAAGATAGCGACAAGTATTACAAGATTGACGATTCGGACGGCTTACCTATCGAGTTATTAAAAGAAGCACGCGATAATAACTTGGTTGAAAGCCCACACTAACTTATTTCCAATATTTGGTGGGAGGACCCACAAGGAAGGAGACCCTTCAAACTATGACAACAATAGAAATATCAATCTTTTTTCCAGGCGTGAACGCCTGATTGGATTGACCCGTATTAATGCAGCTTATGACTTGGTAAGTCTACCATTCAATCATGGAAGTTTCTGGCGGTCCAAGTGGTCCAAATCGTTGTTCACTTAAAGCAGATGCTTTATGGTGTGATAGCATCTGCAGAAGATAAATAAAGCTCTATCCAGTTTTAGCATCCTTTCCAAGCTTGTTAGATTGTACGGATGTCTTTGATGGCAAAAAATAGTTTACACGAGGTGATGCGCCCTCTGTGATCTTTTTTTTTTAACACGATACTTAAGTGAGAAGGACGCAAGCCATCACCTTAGGAACAATTTTGCAAAGGTATGGTGATGACATTGAAACCATTTGCAGAGTACAGCTTAAAATGGTTCAATTTATAGCAGCTCACATCCTTACACTTTGCCGAGCTAAGGGCGCTAAAACCATTAAACAACAGAATTACTTCATTTAGACAGTAGATGTGTTTTAAGACTTTTTGTTTGTTAGAAGAGAGCACTCAGATAAATCGCTAATCCTTATATATTCCTCTTACAGAATTTCTCAGTCTTTCGTAGAAAAGTGAGTAAACGGTTTACTGAGAAGGTGCCAATACCCCCACGTTAACGTCGTTTATCTGCATCCTGATGAGCGTGTAATCATCATGGCTGCATAATGCCCCACTTCGAAGACGCCAGTAAGCACATTACAACAGGAAAGTCGCTGATCTTGTAGAGACATAGGGAAGCATTCGTTTGGATTATCGGCATTCTAAAGACGAACGCCATCATATTATGCTCACGTCAAACCCTAACGCAGGTTTTGGTCCTGAGGAATTCTCATTTGAACTTTACTTAGGAGTTTTCATCGATGGTCTCATTTCCCATGATCTCACAGTGAAATCGGATGAGATTCAGTGAATTAAGCCTCCCTACTGAATTTGGGATTGAAATTGAGATTGTTAGATGGCTTAAGTTAGCTTGGCAATGACTGCAGACGCAGATATTTCTCATCCTCTACGGTCTCTTCGCAGTAACCGACACAGACAATATCTAAGAAAGAATTTCTTGAAATTAAACCTTTAAATGGTTTGTCTTAAGATTAACAAGACGATTATTCGTTTTAACAGGGAGCTAGTTTCATGACTAGCTCAAGACTTATTTCTAACTTATTGTCTCAAAAAGGATATATCATTTAAGGCATTCTTGTATTGTTGCCCCTTTATACCACACTTCTATTAATCATAAGCTTCATCATTGGAGATCATTAACTCTTGCTTTAAACATTATCCAAGGTTGTTGAAGATCTTCACAAATCGTAGAAGGATGTTAAAATATCCAATATGAATGAATCTAGCTGAATGTGTTATTAGGATGAAGAATTCAATCAATCTTCCTAGTATTAGGTCAGATATTTTGAATTTTAATTCGGCCCATCAAGTTGAATTTTCCGAAGTTTTTAAGTATAGTATGGTAGGTGTACTCATAGTACGTAGTTACATCTACGGATACAGCAGACGCCATAACAATTACGAAATGCTGTTAAGAGATTTAACCTTCAACGGTTGGGATTGCAACAAATCGACAAAATCTTTGCATATCCATTAACCTCCCGTAAGCCTTTTACAATCAGCATAAAGTTCTGAAGATCTATAGTATCGATATCAATAAGCCATAAGAAATGCTATAACTACTGCGCTGTGACTCGCCGGACCAGCCCCATGAAACCTCTGGTTTCAAGGAGATTGTAGTCAAACACATGCAACAAAACGACAGCAATCAGAAACATCAAGAAGGGAAGGAGTACACATCATCGGATTTTCCGGAACACTACACCAGGAAAAATATTCACAAATTTTACCAAAAAGTAACAAGAAAATGTAAAGTGAAGCAAACTCAAACTTGTCAAGATGAAGAAAATTAGTAATAGTCATAGTCATTGCAGAGGATATAGAAAAACGTCTTCTATAGACTAATAAACGGCAGAGACATCCTAAACACCGCTGTCAGGTAGAAGGAAACATTGACAATACCCGACCAAAATAAAGTAAGGACAGGAGTAAGCTTCAGTAAAACAATGCTGTCTAACTGGATAGATTGATAGATAACCGATTTATTTAAGTAAGCAGATGATGGCTTGGTAGATAGCATTACCAACTCATTTTCAAGATTTGCACTGAATATGGTATGCATGATGAATGGAACTTTAACATGTTTTTTTTTTTCGATCCACAAGTAGACCTTCTAAACTGAGCCAACTATAGACATAAGTCTCCTTAACATTGTGTGAAGGCCTGAAGCGATTTGTAACTGATCCGATTTAACCCGATAAGTTTCCAATTGACAAAATATTCACATCATAACAGAACGTAGAGAAGATCTATACTCTCCAGCTTCTACCGATTTTAATCCCGCATATGATTATGCTCGTAAAGATAAGCTATACAGAGGTCAGAGTATAGATGGGAAACGATTACACTGCTTTAAGTGAAACAACGTGCCGTGATTGGTTCCGTCGTTTTAAAGACGGTGATTTCGATGTTGATGACCGTCCGCGTAAAGGAAGGCCAACATCCTTCGAAGACGCTGAATTGGAACCATTTCTCGATGATTACCTGTGCCAAACGCAAGAGCTTGATTCAGCATAAAAAGTTACCCGCCAAGCCATTTCCAAGCGATTGCATGCGTTGGGAATGATTCAAAAACAAGAAACTTGGGTTCCTAATTATTTGAAGTTAAGGGACGTTGAACGTCGTTTTTTCGCGTGACGAGTGATGAAAAATGGATTCATTACAGCAACTCAATGAGAAGAAAGTCATGGGGATTGACTGGTTTGCTCCTACGTCGTCGGCTCAGCCGAATATTCACGCTGCGAGGGTTATGCTGTGTATTTGATGGAACCAGATCAGTGTTATTTATTATGAACTGTTGAAACCTAATGAAACCATCACTGGCGAACATTATCCACTTCAATTGATGCAATTAACCCGACTACTGCGCGAAAAACGGACAAAATACAAGCAGATGCACGAAGAAGTGATTCTACAGCATGATAACGTGGTATAACAGCGAATTCTACGCGCTAAACATCTGATGTGGTTAGGAGATGTAGAACGAACAGTTTTAACGTTTCCCCCATCTGGAGGAACAGGACAGTAGAAGACCTCATTTTAGGTGATGATGACAAGTGAATTTGGATCTCAAATGCAATGGGTTGCTTAACAGGACGCAATTAGATATACGCAGACATAGTTATATTGGTTGAGGTCAAAGACAGACCTGAATTTTAGCGTCATCTAAGTAAATGACATAAATGCAACGCTGTTATATGAACCTGTCGCCAAGTAACAGTTAACTGTTCCCTAAGCTAAAAGAATTTTCCAACGTTGAAGAGCTCAAAGCTTCGACATATGCACATTTTTTTGGCAAGGAGGATTGATAATTTCGACAGGGTATTAAAGAGTGTGATTGATGTGATTGTATATAATAGATGCATTGATGTGGAGTTATTTCAATTTCTCGTGGCTTTGAATGATCATTATATCACAAACTTCACATACGATTCTGATTCTTTCCTCTGTAAATTAGATCTGTTGTAGCAAAAATATGAACTCGGACAAGCCTATTTGCTTACGGCTCCTCTGACAACACTAAACGGTGACACACGTATATATCACATAAATATTTCACACATATCGCTTTCCATCTATTGAGATGGTAAATTAGTAATAAAGTACCACAATCAAAGATGATGTTGATGAAAAACCGATGAAAGAGATTAGACTTTGCGAAGCAACACCAAACATATTATTTTGACTTCTGGAAATGTGTTATATTTACGAACAAATTCAAATTTGACGTCTATGGGTTAGATGGCAGGCAAATGCTTTGGCGGAAACCAAATACAGAACTTCGCCCAGAAAATACTGTTGCAACAGTAAAACACGATGAAGGTTTGCTCCACGATTTTTCCGTAGCGGTTTTTGGAAAACTGCACATAATCGAGAGGATTATCAACTACAACGACTACATTAACATTCTTAAAGAAAATCTTTAGGAAAATGCAGTTCAGTTGGGCCTGGTAGATAACTTTTTCTTTTACCAGGACAACGACTCTAAGCATAAAGTTTGAATACTCGCCTATGGCTGCTTTTGCTAGAAACGTCATTTCAATTATCAGATATAAATCCAATAAAGAATTTATTGGAGGATCTGCTTAAGAAAAATACCTCAAACAGAAACTGATGCAAAAATGAGGAAATACACACAAAAACCTGTAAAACCAAATCGAAAGAAACATTTCATAAGAGTCAAGAGATAAATTACAAAATTTATTGAAGGAAAATAAGATTATGAATGTGAATTAGAGCATATTTTTTTTCTTCTTTTTTTTATCAAAAAAATTAAGATAACAATTCACCTGCATTTTTGGCGCACAAATATGATGTCCTTCATTTGGCCGATTACTGTTTTCGCCGTTCACGCTAAAAAAACAAAGGATAAAGTTCAGTTAGAAACGTTTCTTTTACAGTTATTCTATTATATTATTTCTTTTCTTTTTCAAACTGACCCCACAATGTCTCTCCTCGAAATGGACGAAATTTTGCGGTTCAACACTGCTACCCCACACACAGGACTTTTTCTATTTACCATCTCTTAGTCAAGGGTTCCTTCCATTTATTTATAAATATTCGTCTTCGATTTAATACTTGGTTTTGGTTTTTTTTTTTTTTTTTTCTGCTTCGTTTTGTTTTCGCAGTTTTTCCTGATAAGGACTGTACGTTGCACTGTACAAGTACTTGGATTAAGGGCAGTGTTTTCGAGCACAAGCGGGATAACAATGTATGAAAAAAGGGGGGGACGGGCAAATAAAATAAAATAAAAAAACTCTCCTCAAAGGAAAAAGAAATTTCACGACTTTTCGAGGACTACGAGTGACGTACAGTTTCCCTCCTTGGTTTACAGAAGCATCGTTCAAAAACGAACTAACTGTATAGAACGTTTATTCAGAGAACTGATTTGTTATTAAATTGTTATCAACTTTTTTGGAAATGGGAAACAATACGATAATAAAAGTCACAACGAATAGAATAATTTGGTTAAGAACAGACGTCAATATGAACGGCAGATTCGCAGCGTAAAGCCAGGTTACACGACGCACTTCACCTTCTGCATTTACACAGAGAACTGATGGCAGAAATGATTTTTATTGTTCTTTTTGATTTTTGTATTTGTTTCTGATACGTGTTTGTACCGTAGGTATGTTTCGTTCTCAATTTGATTTTGTTGTTTTTCCTCCTGTTGGTGATGTTGTTCTCATTTTTTTAGTACAAGAAAGTATTAAGTACTATTTGATGAATTCTAATACGTGTTACATATTTCGGTAGCATTACAGTCCAGCTTGAACTTGAACCGTAACCAATAAACCTTTTTAATTGAAACGGACTTTGAGGTCGGTACCATCTGGTAGAAACGTTTAAATTCATCCATGTCTTAGCCATTCCAGGCGGCTGATGGATATTTTTCTGAACAGGTCGATATTCCTTTACTTGAAAGCCCTCCAACCCAAACAAGATCAAAAATCACTTAAAAGATCAGTCCATTTAACATGACTACTATGAGAAGGGCCTTATAAAAAGGCTACTGTGTGTTATTTAAAGGCTTATTAAGCTAATGAAACAGCGATTTGCAAATATAACTTTCCGTTTGATTTCTAATAAGATGGAATTTTCAAAATTATTGGCGCAGCTATTCTATTCAAAATTATAGCTAAATTTCGTTAAGTTGTATTCAATTTATCGATATGACAGTTAATTTTGCCATAATCTATGTGTATACCTAAGCCAACTTATGCTTCAGAACTTGCAAGCACAACTCTGACAGGTAGCTACTTTTACAAATAATGTGAATGTTGTCAGCGTAGCAACTAGTTGCACAAGCTTTTTGAAAATCCTACTTTTGCCTTTTCAAGTACGATTTTAAAAAAGTCACATCACCTTGGCTAAACCAATTTTTGATATCAAATATCAAATATCAAATATTTTCCGCAGCAAAGATCTCAAGACACCGTTCTTCGGGTGTTGTCTGCCCAGAATTGTATGTATTGAAATCACCCGTAATAAAGATTTCATCATATGGATATAAGGATACAATTCTTTGAATGGAGTCAGGCAGCTCATAGAACTCATTAGCGGTCGAATTATTGGTGAATAATTTGCTTATGGAGATGGCATTTTAACCACATAAAATTAGATTTCGGACTGAAACAGAGACTACAATGTGGTGAAATTCGGTAGGTTACATCACGACGCACGTAAAAGGCGAGACCGCGGTGAAAAAAGAATAATGGCACTACCTCCGTTTCATTAATTGCCAAAATAGCTGGGCTATATTTACAGACGTGGATCTATTTCGTCGATTCCTCGCTTCTCATATTCTTTCTTTTTTTTGCGGAGAAGTTTATGTTCTTTCATTCTCTTTTGATCGAAGTGCTCACGAGCTCGCCTCTATGCAGCGCCACTTCATAGGCGAGTTGATTTGCTACTTGTACTACACTGCGGGTGGCAAGGGTGAAACCCATCACATTAGTAGCCTTCAACATTTAACGTAAATTGTAAGCACTTTAAGAAGATGTTAAGGGATGCGTGGTTCGCAAAGGTTCTGGTAGTGTGCCGCGAATGCAGACGTTTGACGTTGAATCTCCTCACAGTATTTCTCCATTGTTTTGGCGTCAGAGTTTTACGACCTTATATTGGCTCCTCTAATTGTTGGGAATATGCACACTGATCAGGATGGTTGATTGCTGTCTGCCATCTTACTTTGGAAAGTCAAATAACTTAAGTCCATTTTATGATGTGGTCTCCATGAGCTGCTATTGGGCTATGTTGGCTCATTCGAAACCATTTCTCTGGCTATTCCCAATTGATCTTTGCCTCAAATAAGCTTATTGTTCATTCATTCGCCGTCGTACGTTCTACTTCTGAGGTTTAATTATTTCTGATAGTACATTATATGTAGTGTTGCTACTTGCTTTTGCTCAGCACTTGCTCATCAAAGGGTCTAGAATAGTGCTGGAGTTCGTTGTCCTGCTCGTCGTTTAAGTCCGCTAAATGGGAAAAATTCATCTACATACATTTTAACACATAAGGTGAGTCCAAGGCACATTAACATCTAATCAGACTAATCGAAGTCTGTAAATCAGTCCCGACGACTGGAGACTACTGGTGGAGAAAAAGAAAAGTCGGATACACATTTCTACATTCACACAAAACAGCGGCATGATGTAAGTGAACTTGAACACCGCGGTGCAGTTCTTTTGCACAACGGAAGAGTGATCTCGAAGCGAATAGAAATATTCATTTCAGAGCTCGACGGTTTGCGTTTCAGTAATAAACTGTGTACCGTTAGAACGTCAGCATAATGATGAACAAAAGTTTCGAACTAGAAAACGTATTACGTATTAATGTGCGTTCGAAAACTAGGTGACGAAATGTTAGAATCAGGGCTCGCTATGAAAGCTTACAAAATCGTATTGTAAAATGTTTATGTGGGTACAAATGATAGAACTTATTACTTTTAATACAATCGCTTTATTCAATAAAATTACAATTTACAATTCAATCTCTTTTCTCAACCAATACTCGTAATTCACATTGCAAATCAAACTTTAGAACCGAAATACATTTATTGTAGGAATTTGATATTTATACTCTTCTGACATCTTTCGAGAACGTTCTGCACTATCCAGCGTTTCACACATCTTTCCATTTTGCCAGAATATTCGCTAAATGTTTCCATCCGCCAATGGTTGAGTCTTCTGCAATATCAGCGCCCACAAAGGGTACAAGCCAGTTCTAAAGTGGAGTTGAAAAGGTAATTTAAGAGAAATGATTAGGTGGTTTAAGTAAGAAAAAAACTAAAAAAGTGTTTGAGAAAAGAGATTGAATTGTAAATTACAATTGTATTAAATAGAGCGATTGTGTGGAAAGATTATAACTAAATTTTACTTGCACATATTTTTATATACATATATCGATTTGACCGGACACCCGACATTTTCCCCAACCAACGTTTGTTTTTCCGACTAATATGTTCTTGTTGTCAATTTCATCTAGCTCAATAATTGCATGATACGGCTGTTTTTATTTTTAAAACCTTTCACACACTTTACAGTACAAATTATATTATTTTGCTTATTTTTTGTGTTTCTTCTTTGTTACATTTTTAGCTTATTGCTGTCAATATTGTTTTCAGACTGGTCACATGCCCATGACAATGCGAATTATAACTTTTAGGAGTGCACCATATATTGATTTGATTGCTTCGAACAAGTTTTTAATTGAATTTTCATTATATCTGAGTGATGCCTCGAATTCCGCTTTGTAATTCCAAGTATAGTCCCGTTTACAATACTGAGAGATGCGATACGTTGTTCGAAAAAGAGAGCGCATGAACTGTCAAAAATATTTCCGTAACACGTACTTCAATGTGTTTGTTTACAATAATGCGAGTCTCGCAGTTAGCACCACATTCAATTTCGAAAATTGAATGCGACCTATGTACCGCATCTCGCAGTATTGTAAATGGGACTTACATCCCATTTTGTCTTACTAGCGCTTGTATTTCTATCAAATTATTTTATCTGAACTTTCACATTGTGTTCTCACCTTTTATTCGGACTCCACAGTGTAAACGCACATGGGGACTGTTGCTTTTTCCGAGCTTTGAACATTCATATTCATGCCGAATATTTGCTGAGCTGTCAAAAGTAGCCAGGCAGCCAATAAAATGTGGAAACGTGGTCGAGGTTTGTGTATCAAAACCCGATAATCTCTATAAAACCCTGAGAATTCTAAACGAGTCGTGTTTGCAATACTTACTTAATATAACAAAAAGCTTCAATCAACGTTATCTAGAAGCTGTTGTTCTTTATAATTTACCTCCAAGGTGGCTTAAACTTTGACACCCTAATCACTGCCAACAACAAATTTTTGTAAACCATGAGATTCCATTGGATTTTACTTATTTCTGCATCAATTGGATTAGTGACATCGGCACAGATTGATCCCAAAGAGGTCAAATGCCTTGGTATACCAGTTTTGCTTTGCAAATCTAATATGAAACAATTTAAAACTGCCTGCTCTTTCTAGTGTGCAAAGCAACAGTCCAAGAGATGGAGGATGCTGTCTCCAAGATAGATCCACACAAAATCGTCGAAGTAAGTGGCTTTCGAATCGATGCTCACGGTAACACAGTCAGCAAGACCGCCAAGTACAGCAAATCAGAAACCTATCTGACCGATTTGATGGAAAACATTTGCAACACTATGGACGACTATGTCAAGGTAACCAAGAAGAAAACCGGAAAATTGGAAATTTTGAAAATGACCATGGATGGGAAAATGAGCTCCATGATGTCGGAAGTAGACTTTATTCAAGATGGAGATTTGAACAAGAGCCTTCCGCACTACGTGAGTTTCAACACCATAATCCTTCGTCCTAAGTAGGTTCTCTAGATTTTGTTCTTTTTTTTTTTTTTTTTTTTTAGTGCCTTGAAATTCTTGAGGATCAGGAAGACGTTTTCCTTAAAGCATTTATGAGCGAAACCCTTGAAAGTGATTTAGATATTAGAATATGTTCACAAATGACACACTATTGCAAAGATGCACCCGTGCAGGAAGAGTACCAACTGGAAGATGATGAGTACAAAGACGAGTTATAATAAGATAGAACAAGCAACAGATTCTAGTGTATTTACAGAGATATAGGTTGTTTTAGAAACATATTTTGCATAGATATACATATATTGAGAAGAATAAGTGAAAATAATTTTACGGAAACTCGGTTCCTTATCCGCCGCAACAAGTGTGCTGGGTTTTGTATAGATGTGAACAAATCCGCCGTACGAAAACAAACATAGCTTTAATGAAAATAAAATTCAAACAAAATACTCGTGTGAACTTTTGTGTAGGTAATTTATTTACTTAAGTTTTGGTTTTTACATTTAAATTTCATTCCATTTTGGAATAGAGATGAAGATGTTCATCATCCAGACACTAGGCAGCCTGTAAGTAGAGAAAAGAAGGGGAAATTAGTAAATGAGCATCACTAGATGATGTAGAGTAAAAATGGGGTAAAAAGCTGCTTCTGCGGCGAGTAATTCCAATATGAATTATGCTAAAATTGGATTTTCCACTCTCAATTCTGCTGTCCTATTTGAGTTGACGTCGAATTTTTTACCTCGAGAATGTTGTACATATTTATTCGTTCTCGTTCTCATTTCCTCTATTTGACAAAGTTGATAAGAGGTTGCGAGGGATTTTAAACGCTAGGTCGATAAGGAGTTATGCAAGAAAATAAAGATAGAAGCGTTCAAGCGGCAGTGATAACATAGATGGTGTGAACACCTCATTATAGTGAATACGCATAATTTTATGGAGAATATTCTACGAACTGTAAGACACAAACAACAAAGCTCCACACTTCCCAGCCAAGCAACAACTCTACTTTTGCGAAAAGGAGATTAATGTTAGATTAGAATAAATTTTGGTGCGGATTTATTGTAAAAGGAATACCTGAGTAAGAAGTCTTGAGGTTTCGCCGACATAACCCTGTTATGCGCTCATGCCCTCACAAAGGAATAGCACAACTTTTTCATATCTTCTACGAGTTCCTCGACCAGCAGATTAAACAAGGAAACATCTTTGTTGCCACATTTGTAAATCATAGGCAACACGATACCAGGCTTATTGATTTCGCGGCAGAGCGTAATGTCATTTTATCTGGGACACGATTCCGACACTTCAATATTCCCAAGTAGACATGGCGACCACATCTGATCAAAAAGTCGTCAATATATCAATCTGTTCACATCACATTGCGGTGGACGTAAAGGACAGCTTTAGTATTCTAGATCAACCAAATTCAAATATCCCGGAGGCTAAAACACCGAAAAAGTATGTTTCGATTGTAGTCGAACGGCTACAATCGGAAGAGATTTTAGAGTCTTTACCGATCGAATCTCTGAAAACTTCCGAGAAGTCCTCCAAAAAACCAGTGGTGACAGTGTCAGCAAACCATTGACGCGCTCCATTCTATACCATACAACACAATGAAACCTCTGGTTAAACAAAGACTGCCGCATGCAGCTTAAGAAGATGCATATAAGCCAGGGCGACGATGTAAAGAAGTAACAAAGTGGCTCATGAACTCTATGGGCAAAAAACACGGAAGGCTTTTCAGCAAAAAAAAAAAAAAAGAAAAAAGATGCGTTCGTCAAAGACATGGAATTTTGCTCATTTGAAGTTTAGAAATTCTACGAAAAAGTTAAAAGAACTTGCTAAGGAAACGAAAATTGATCAGAAGCAAGAATGACAACAGTCAGTATTGAAAATTTGGAAAGATTACTGTTTAACACTGCTGTCAGGAGCATTCAACGTCTTCGAGAGGTGTGACCTTTTAACTGTAACAACTATACAAAATTCAGTTTCTCTAACATTACGCACAGAATTCTATCTTTTTAAACATCTGAAACATAAATGTTATAAGTGTGCTTCAGGCCTAGCAATCTACCATCAACTTGATAGTCATTCTTCGGCACACGTTGGAAAATCCCAGGAACTATAAATCCATTAATAAAGGTGAGCAATATAACAGGTTTAGTTATCCCTGCGAAACTTGTCTGCGTGTGCAAAATGACAACGAATAGCGCTTGCTGTTTAATAAGTGCAGACAACATCATTGAATTGAGCGAAATACAAGGTATAAGACCCTTGCCGTCCCAGTTCTACTCAATTTCATTGAAAGTTTGCATTGCGAGAAGTATTCGAGTGGTGTTCGCTCTCGTAATTTGTTAACTTAAAGCTATAAAGACCTTGTAATTTAATTGTAGTGGATACTGTAGTGGAATCGGACCTTAACCAATTTGTTGTGTACAATTGGAGGCGATTATCGCCTCCAATGTTTTTTGAGGATAAAATCGACTGTCTCGCCACCTAAAGGAAAGTAAGTACGTCTTGTCATATAGAACCCATAACTTAAGCGGATTTATAATCGAGATCAATCCTTGGAAAGCGTTCTGACGCTTTTCTTAAAGACCGAGAATGACCTATATCCCTCTGTTTATTAAAAGATTCTTCAATGCTAAAGATTTGCTTATCATTCAATAGGATGCGTCGATGAGCGTTGTTAGTTTCAAAGTGAATGTTAGTGCCTAGCATGTCTTTTGTTTTTTTTTTTTTTTTTTCATCGAGTGTGGGTACATGGATCTTTACGAAATTTTTACGTCTCGTGATAATATTCTCTGTTTTTGCATTGTTTTCGTTGAAATTGAGATTGTACGACTTTAATGGCTCTCGGATTTCTTGCATTGCCCATACAAGCAGATACAGATTTATAAAACTACATTTTTGATGTGGGGAAATAACCTCCCAGCTTTAGAAGAAATAACATCTTTCCATCAGAGGCATTCCTTTTTGGATGCCATTATAAAAACCTGCACGAGGATATTTCTGGAGCAGCTGACTGTCTGGGTGGAGGCAAATAACCTGCTCAGTGAATTCCAAGTTGGGTTCAGAAGAAACTTTTCAACAGTAGATAACACCTTTACCTTGAGCAGCATTGCCAGGATTTACTCTTCATGGACAGCAAATCGATTTTTTTATAAACTTACCATACTGGTAATATAAATAGTTTCAACAAAGGTCCTTAAGGTTATACAGGCCTATACGAGAAAAACAACTGAAGTATGGGATGGTTCTAGACGTCCATGTGTGCTAAACAAGGATGACTCATGAGCCCGCTGCTTTTCTCCTTATTTCTGAATGATCTCAACAGTGCCAACTATGATGCAAATCATGATCAGTAAGGTGAAGATGTACTGCACCCAGTGGAGCCTGTAGGTTAGTAGGTGGCCGTGGCTAAAGTGGTAGTATATTGGCTTCCAAATCGGACGGTTCGTAGTTCTATACCAGATGCGCAATACTACACTTGAGTGTTAAGTTTAATTTAATTTAAAAAAAAAAACGATAATTCGAGAATAATTATCTTTCAAAACGGATTTGGCCGCTATGCAATGAATTGAAAATGGTTGTGGAGAACGTTAAACCGTATAAGTACATTGGAGTTACAACAAACGTTGAAAGAAGCAAGAGAAGCTACTACTGTTCGGGAAGCGCACATTTTATAAAAGAAGTATAGCTCTTAGGACAAAATATGAAGTCTATGCAGCTGTAGTGAATTCAAAAATGTGTTATGTAGCACAAGTGTGGAACATTTTCCAATATGAAGCAGAAAAATGGCTCAGATATTTCTTAAAGAAACTATTCATATTTATTTACCGAAAAACATACCAAACTACAAGCTACACCTAGATCCTGGACTCTCACCATTATATATTCATACACTGAAGCTATATTTTAAGAACATTTTAAAAGTCATTCCGTTTCGAGACCATCAAATTCCCCGTATCGTAGTCATGCATCATATATGTCGAAAATTGCAGTTTTCCCCAGATGGTCCAGGTTAAGCAATGAATATGAAACCCAACTTTCTCAACAGAAATTACTGATGAAAGTTGAGCTATCTACCTGAGCCACATTTGGAAGAAATGGCCGAAATTGTATTACTAGGCTTTCATATTGTACATTAAACTATGACCTAGGAGCGACAAATTATTTTAATGACAAATACGGTGTATAGGGAAGCTTTAACAATTGAACTACAGACCACACTCAACCAAGCTAAATGTTGAGGCAGAGTGTTCCTTGTGTAACGAGCGTGCCATTGAAGACGACCACCTTGGAGAGGCTGTCCCAATATTAAAAGATATCAGAAGAATTCTTTAGGTAATCCACGCCCTTTCGGCCAACGAAACATCTTCAATTCTTAATGGTGGAAATCGGAATATTCTATACCAACAGCAAATTCTTAATGAAGCATTTTAAAATATTGGTCATATAAAAAGTCTCCGCAGTTTTTTGTCACTAGATGGTGTTGGTGTCCATCTATCTGGAAACACTAATCTGATTGTGTCAAACGACAAGTCAGGCTTACATTTTTTGCGATGACAGCTGTGTAATTCGTTGCTCGTGTTAAAAGTTATACTGATTTGAATATGAGTAAAATATCTGAAGAAATACGCTATGTGATGGTTTTTTACTATAAAAAAGGGAAAAACGCTGCAAAAACATGCCGAAAAATTTGTGCAGTTTGCGGTCGAAATGCTGTGAGTGTAACGCCAAGCCCAGGAGTGGTTTGTTCGATTCCGTTCCGGAAATTTCCATGCAAAAGGCGCACCTCGCACGGGTTGGCCTGTCACTGAAAAAGTCGATTATATTTTGCAACTGATAAAGCAAGACCGGCACAAAATCTATCTGGAGATAGCGGAGATACTAAACATCAACCGTATGACAGTTTGGAATCATCTAAAACGAGCAGGCTACCCAAAAAATCTCGATGAATTAACGCAAATAAATTTAATTGACCGAAAAACCATCAGTGAAACGCTGCTGAAACATAAATAAATGGAACCATTTTTGAAGCGATTTATTACGGGCGATGAAAAATGGATTAATTACGAGAATATCCAACGCAAGCGATCATGGTTAAAGGGCGGTGACTGACCACAAACGACTTCAAAGTCTAGATTGACGACAAACAAGGTTATGTTGAGTGTTTGAAGGGATTGAAAGGGAATTGTCTATTATGAGCTGCTAGAACGTGGCGAAACGGTCAATTCGATCCTCTACTATGCACAACTCAACCGTTTGAATGAAGCTTTCAAGAAAGAGTGACCAGAATTGGCTTATAGAAAGGGAGTTGTCTTCCATCATTACAATGGTAGGCCACATATCTTTGATGAACCGGAACAAATTGACGAAGATTGGTTAAGAAGTTTTGATGCCCACCGTATAGCCCGGACCTTGCACTCTCTAATTATCATTTGTTTCGGTCTTTGCAAAACTCTCTTGATGGTAAAAAATTGGACTACCTAAGAGCCGCTGAAAATCTTTTGGCCAAGTTTTTCACTGATAAACCAAACAGAAGTTCTACACCGATGAAATTATGAAGCTACCCTGAAAATATCAAAATGTCATAGATAATAATGCCCAATATGTACTTCATTGAAATTGATTTTAATTAAAGAAAATCTTCTTTCAAAAACGTACCAAAAAACCGCGGAGATTTTTTACGATTATATGACCTGTTATATTATAGACCTTGAGTTACCTCAACTCACATACTCAAACAAATGTAAATTAGCTTCTATGTAAACCCCTCTTTTTCCGGCTGACAACAAAAACTATGGTTGTGCACGTATCAGGGTGAATAAAATGAAGTGGTCGAGAATACAATTACTTAGGAGCCTTGATTACTTCGAGTCTTAACATGAAGAAGAACTTGAGCCTGAAATTAGCAGAAACAGTTGGTATCGATGAAAATGAAGTTTTATACTCTTTTGGAGATAACCGGTCGAAGGTTATATGATGGGTTTTTATTGAAGGTCAGGCATAGCAATACAAACTCTATTATAGCAGAATGAGCCATCATATGTTCGACAAGACTTACCTTTTAATAGGAAAAGTCACAAATACTACCTTGATAAAAAAGTTCCGGGTGGCGTAACCATGTGGCGAGCCCATTTTTCCGACTTGAGTTCTGTTTTTTTTTTTGTTAAGTTGGTACATCTGTTGTTGACATAATCTCTATATCTTAGTCTCATAGCTTGACATTTGCAAAAGTTATGTAGCCAAGAGTTCATCTATGTTTGTGTGTGTTGGCGATTTTTTACAATTTTAGAAATGGATTTAAATTTGCAACAACGAACTTGTATTCAATTTTGCGTAAAAAACCGATTTAATGGTGTGCGAATGTTTGAAAGTTTGAAAAAGTGTTTCGGCAATGATTCTCTAAAGAATACGGTCGTTCACTAGTGGCACGAGCGGTTCAAAAGTGGTCGTGAGTCAATCGAAGATGATGAACGCAGTGGCAGACCATCGACATCGAAAACTGACGAAAGCATTAATGAAGTAAAATAAATGTTGGTCAATAACCGCAAATTAACCATCAGAGAGATAGCGAAGGACTTGAGCATTGCCTATGGATCCGTCCAAGACATTTTGGTGAAACTGTGTTGACTTCGCAAAAGAGATGATTTGCGAGGCTAAATCCGATCCCACATTCATCAAAAGGAACATTACTTGAGACGAGACGTGGGTTTATGAGTATGGCACGCAATCCAGACATCAGGCAAGTGAATGGCCTTTACCAAATAAGTCGAGATCAAAAAAACCACGTCGTTTTCAGTCGAAATGGGAGGCAATGCTCACGGTTTTCATGGATTACAACGGTGCAGTGCATAATGAATTTTGGCCAGAAGGTCAGACAGCAAACAAAGAGTATTATTTGGGCGTTATGAGACGTTTTCGTGAAGCAATTCGCTGGAAGAGACCAGAATTGTGGGAAGAAAACTCGTGGAATTTGCACCATGATAACCCACTGTCGCACAGTGCTATTATTATTCGTAATTTTTTGACGAAAAATGCAACAAATACCGTCTAAAAGCTACCCAATTCATATGATTTGGCTCTCTGTGACTTCTTTCCGTTCAATCGAGTTAAAAAACCATTACGGGGAACGCGTTTCAGCAACAGAGAGGAAGTAATATAAAAATCGCAGGAAGCACTGATGGAGATACCGAAAACTGAATATAAAAAAATGTTTCGAGGATTGTATCATCGTGTGTGTTGCAGTCGATGGGGATTACTTTAAAGGGGACGATATAGATTTAGATGAATAAACTTGTATTTTCAATTTTCTGAATAAATTCCGGTGGTATAATAAGCACATAAATTATACAAAAAAGGACTTTAACTTTAACTTAACCGGATCAGTTGCATGCTGCATTTTACAACTTCACTGTACGACACCCAAATCACGAGTGGTTCCAAGCGCCCGGAAAATCCGAATGATATCGCATTTGTAATAGCCAAATAAAAAGAAATTTATAATTTTTGGAAGTTATGGAAGACTTCATTCGAAATGGCCGCCATTTGCCTTAAAACATGACTTGAGACGTACTGACCAATCATCAATCGCATTATGGACCTTATTCATCGGAAAGTTGTGGACAGTGCGGACAAGGGATCGCTCCAAAGACTCAATACTTCGATGATGAATAGAGCAAGACATTCCCTCTAAAACGGACCAAAACTTGTAATCCAAAGGATTGAGGTCGGTGATATGCAATCGGGTACATGTTTTTTAGCCACTTTTAAGTGGGTTTCGCCCTGTGGGCTGGAGCAGAGTCTTATTAAACTGTTCAGTGCTTGTTTGCGAACATAGATTGGTTTTGCCATCGTAGCTTACTCCCAAACATACGACCATGCTATTTCAACCCTAGGAATATGTTTTGAAGCTTCTTTTGATGTACCGCCGCCTTAAGAGAGCTTTTAATTTTGTTTCAATGCTACTGTTAGCAGGTGGTCCAGTGGATCTTTTGTAGGCACTATGTTCCAAGTCTTCTTCAACTCTTCGTCATCTTATAGTTTTACTCCGTTCCGGAGGTTAGAGATCATCGATGCAGATGTTTTATTGCTTGTTTCTCATCTAAATGTATCTATAGTTGGCGGAATGAGCCATCCTCTTAAGCTTCTCAAGCATGTCGATCCCTATCTTCCAACATTTCTTCTTTCTTCGAGCTTTCACTTTTACTCGCTTTAAGACTTCATCATTTGTGATTCTGGAAACTCAAATTCTCCTCGACATCGTGTTGTTAAGTGTCCATATTTCTGCTCCATATCGCTATAACTAAATTGTCTGCACATTGACAGCGTTTTGCTGATTATATCGCGTTTCGCAATCTTTTGTTGGTAATGTAGTCTATTTACTTTCTATTGGATCTAAGGTGCTTCTTGGGGTTGTCTAGGCGTATAATCTGCTTGGTGGGAGCTTGAACGAAATGTTCATTATGGTTACATCATTTAATTGGCAGTATTCCATTAGTTTTTGGCCTCCTTCGTTCTTGTTTCTTATTCCAACCACAGTGGTTTCTAGGCGGAAAAAACTCTAAATGTGAAATAAGTTGCATAGTACCGTTAATATGATTTTTCGACTTTACGTATGCATATGTACATGCAAAAAAATACTCTTACTACTTTTTTTTTAAAATCATTAGAGTCCGGAGTACAGTTAACACAAAGTTGCATCTTCTTCCAAGATTTCAAAAACCGAAAGGATTTTATTAACAATTTTGACGCTTATTTTCTTTACTTACATCACTCATGTTTGTAAAAGAAAACCTTAATTTTATTGATTGCATATTATTGGCTTTAACACTACAATTAACGTTTGTAAAACTTTTCGATCGGTCTACAAAGAAAGGCACTTAATTGGAGCCACCTTTCTATGTGTTTCCATACCATTCATCCGATTTTGATGGAACTTTGGTGAATTGTTGTGCGCACGCCTGCGAAGGTTTCTGACTTAGTACAACATTTTTACAATAAGTGATGCGCGAGTCTTTTAAGAAAATAAGTGGTTTTCCAAACTCCAATTCCCGACATTAGATAAAAGATATCCTACACATTTTCCATGAATTTTCAAAGCATTGTCCTCGCAGTTTCTACGCATTTCATAGTAAATGAAATCGAATTTAGTTTTCGTAATCTTTCGAATTCTTCCGTGAATTTCTGAACATCGCTAACATTGGCATTTCATTCCGTGTGTGGAGAGCCGAACAAGTTAAATTCATTCCGTTTAACTATCGACGCTAGATAAATTTACACGGATTTTCAACGCATTTTTAGTGCAATTATGTCTTCCAAACGACCAGCGATTGATCGATATATACCGTGCGCCGTATTTATTTTGAGTTGCGTTCAAGCAGGATCGTTTCTACGGGCATTGGACAAGACTTAGCTGCCTAGTTATAGGGGGAGAGCAATTTTGGTAGTACTGTCGGAAAGTATAACCTGCACATTGCGAAACATTGTCGTAGCTAGCACGCGGTTCCCACGACACAAGGGAACTTGAAGAGCTTCTGATCAATCAACCGTCAACCAAACTGACCACATTGCGATCGACGCAAGGCGGCACTACTGCAGGGTTATAGATGTTCGAACGTTCAGAGGGGGCAATATCGACTCTGACAATTACCTTGTTGTTCGAATATCCCGAATACCGCAAAGGCGAACTAATACTATGAGGAAATTCGATGTCGGACAGCTACAATCGCAAAAGATCGTCAAATCTTTTCTCGATCGAGTCTCTGTTAATCTCTTAAGAGGTCTTATGCCGCCAGCCGTCAAGTATCGAAAACCAGTGGGAACATTGCCAAAAAACCACCAGAGATGCCGACGCTGATGTTCTGGGTTTCACTTGGCCACAACAATATAACCCCTAGTTTGACGACGAGTGCCGGAAATCACATGCAACTAAGCAAGATGGATACAAAGTGCATAAAAGGACGAGAGCTTCTCACTTGCTCCACAAGCAGAAGAGAAGAGATGAATATCGGCTCCTCAGGAGGAAAAAAGAAGGAGCATGAGTAGACCGCGTTGGAGAAAATTGAGATTGTATTCCAGGAATGAGATTCGGAAGTTTACCAAAAGATAAAAAAAAAAAAACAGTGTCACGGATACAAACTCCGACCCAAGACTCTCTTTCTGTAGAGACAAACAAGGGAGCATCGTAGTAGAGCGTCCACCCAACCTAAATGTAATGAAAATAGCTAATTTAACTAAGCTAAAGTCTAACAAAGCTGCTGGAACGGACTGGATTTTAAGTCCACGTGTGACAGCATCTACAAAGACGAGCTATACAGATATATGTCTAGTTTTGGCATCCCTGCCAAACTGGTCGGTTTGTACTTGATGACAATGGAGAATGCATGCTGTTTCATCAAGGTCAGTAAAGAATTAACTTAGACCTTTGATGTGAAAAAAGTGTGAAAGAAGGAGATACAACGGCGAACTGTATAACAAAATCGACTTGGCCAGAAGAGTGAAGGTCCAACAACTGAGATGACTGAGTCACGTTAAACGAATGGACATGAAATGAAATCGCCCCCGAAGGATAGGGCAGTAGAGGAAGACTGCGATTCAAGTGACGCACGCAAGTGGAAACGGGCGAAACTGGAGGCATCTAACTAAAGACCGAGATGGCTGGACATGCTTGTTGGTTGATGCCCAGGTCTACCCCGGATTGTAGCGCCACCTTAAGTAAGTTCGAGCAGGAGTAATGAATTTGTTATCACTCCATTTCCGTGTCGTTTTCTGTCTGCATTATGTCTATTTTTAATCTTATTATTTATTTTATTGTGTTTTCTAGTTTGATTGAAACAGGCTTCGAGAATGAGGATGGATATCCCCTTCTTTAATTCGGTAGAAATTTCTTTCAGTTATTATTGATTTTTGTTAAACAACAACCTTGGCTAGCGTTAATCTTCAGAAGCTACTCGATATTCAATTCACAGCACGCCTACTTCAAGGGAATATCCGCGCAAATGGCTCACCATGAGGTACTGCGAACAATCGAAAAATACATACACTACAAAGAATATACCCTAGCTTCCTTTCTAGACATAGAGGGAGCCTTTAATAAAAATACACACTCGAGCTGCGAATAGAGGCCTCGATAGGTTTTCCACTTGGAGTCTAAAAAAGTGCTTTGAGCTCAATGTCTCCAAATGTCAATCTATGACTTTGTCACATAAGTCCAATCAATCTCCTCCTCGACTTTATTTTTTGCATGGTCAACCTATACTCCAGGTTCAATCCTTTCACGACATGGGAATATTATATGATTGAGAGTCAAGCTTCCCTTCGCATATTGATCCTTAAAGCCAAGTCACATTTCTTGTGGAAGGCAACCTTTCAATAGGGGAGAGTTAATCAACTGCGCTATGTCAAGAACGAAGAATGATATGTTCGAAATACGATAAAAGTATAACAAAAGACCTACTAAACAGAACCCACCGAAGTATCACCAAAATAACGGTGTATTGACCATTTGGAGACTATGAGGCTAAACTAGGTATGCCTTACAACGCCCACCGCTGCAGTTGCGGGAATGAAAATGAGAAAGTAACTCTCTGTGATTTTCTTTGCAAATGCCCGGAGCTAGCAAGACCCAGACCGCGTACACTAAACCAATCATTCTTCAACGACCTTAACGACATCTCGGGTAAAGGAATACGAGATCAAATCCGTTTTCTTAACTCCACAGGCAATATCTATGCACCGACTATCTCACACAATCACAACAACCCATATCATAAACCAGGTCACACGAGTCGTAGTAACAAAGGCACATTCTACTGATACTTGCGTTCAAGTAGACACCTCTAAACAAATTCGAATCCAAAAATGTAATAACTGGGCATAGAGTGCTAATGGAGACCAGTACTATGGATTTTCGACTTCCTGGCAAGAAATAACACAGCAGCGTATTTAATAACCCCATTTCTCACCACAATCGATACCAGTTACTTCGTGTTGTACACCATGAAGATCCGATAGAATATAGCGATGTTGCTATTTTGTGTTAGCCAAATAACAACGTTTAAAACTTTTAACATGAGGTAAGAAGAAAACAGCCGCAGATTTGATATTTGGGGTCCTTCGAAAGAAATTCACGTACTAACTTTTAAATTCGAGCTGGTGCAAGATGCAGATGAGTTCCAAAAAGCTGAGATATAAAGACTACATTGGTTTGGCCACAAAACCGTCTGTTTGCGTTAATTACAAACGAAGGTCTTTGAACATTAAGCATATTAAGCAGATACCTTTAGCATGTCAGAAGCCATTCGTAAATGTGGAGCGAAATTGCGACAATAATATTGTACAATACGCGAGTGTATGGTAGATATATTGAAATCGGATTTCACTTCAACATAATCTGCCTGTAGAACAAGGCCTAAACTTAGATGTGATAACCAAAAGGGCACTAAGATGCGTTCAGATACTTGCTGCCGTGAGCAGACGTGAGAGAAACTTCATAAATCTTCCTCCGAAGAGTTCCAAATCTTCTCCAAAATTACAATGCACACACTAACTTATTGAGATAATAGTTAATAGATAATATATAATAATTATTTTCAATGTTAGATATACTCGGCAACGTCGATTGCTAACAGTCGATCAAGTCGGTGTCAAACTAAACGACCGTCAGAAGAGGGAATTTACGAATTGGAGCGACACTCTTGATAAGGTTTTTGCTTTGCTTCAGAAGTTACTCGTTTGCGCAACCATTAATTGATTTTCATGTCCATAACACTGACAAAGTGATGAGTGTTACATAAGACATTCGCGAGCCCATAGTTATTTTCCTATTCTTACGCCAGGACCTAGCTTATCCAAATTTCGCACCCACACGCTATACTTACCTTTAAAATTGTCCTTTACTTCTTCAAGAGTTGATGCCTGACAACCAAGAATGGAGCACCCAGACCAGATCCGACGAACGCAATGAACAATGCCGTCAACTTGTACCTGTTGTTAATGTCGAAGGGAAGGTTCTACAAAAATAAAAATATAAGTGCAATTTTCATTTGAGAATTTTGTCTTTTATTATGTAATCACGAGGTGGAATTAGTACTTACCTCACCGGGGATACCACCGTGGGAATGGAATCGGACATTGGATTTAACTACGTTACGGGCTAACAAACTAGTACGTCCCAACATTTTAGAATAGGTTTTGTATTATTCGGGAACAAATCGAAAAAGTCTGGGAGTAAACTCTGCAAATCGTGCCGTAGTGACCACAGAAAAATGATGGTAGGCGATTGATGAAAAATTCAATTCGAAATTCGTATGGGTTTGTCAAAAATAACTTCGAATATGCGAAAATGCTAGGTGCTCTTAGTTGTGAAAAGCAAAAAGTATAAAGAAACGAAGTACAATTTTTGTGAATTAGTGGAGACATTCATAATAAATAGAGATTGCTTAATGGTTGGCTATGATATTGCGCGGCATGTTTTTCAGTGATGTAACTATGTCTTCACAGACATCAATTGAGCTTATTTTACCTCCCCGAGGTAGCTTTGGATACTCATCTCGTCCATCCGAACCTGACTTTCTAAATATAAGTAGAAAATAATCAGAAACAAAATTTTCAAATTGATCCACAAGCAAATATATCTGAAAAATAAAAGAAGATGGAAGCACAATTAATAAATATTTTACTTCCTTAATCGAAGATAATAATAATAATTATAATTCCGTAGAAGTTTTTAATGTTACTTTGAAAATAAAATCGGAGTACACAAAAAATATAGTCGTCCAAACGAAAACGCCATTAGTCTCCAATGCATGGATCAACATAGATCTACATAATATAAATCAAACAGTTATAAAATTTTCAAAAAATGTAAGAATCATATGGGCGGTTGTGTAATTTTGACATATGTCAGTTGCGCAGCCGTGTGGCTTCTTAGCAATATTCTTTTTTTCTTGTTCGTTTTTATTTACCACTTATTCTGTTTAATCCTTTATTTTAATTAATTTTTGTTTAACAATTATGTTAAGAATAACCACTGCACTCCGGACAGCACTTAGTAATCAAATCGTTCGAAGTTCTGCTCGATTGCTGCATATCAGTGAAGCTGATGTCATTCCCACTACTGTAGAAAAAGAGTCAACAGAATTTCAAGTTTGAAAGACAAAATATACTTCCTTCCGGCAACTCTAAAAAGAAATAATTTACAGCAAAATGAAGCGGATATGAAGAGGCTTGTTGGAAAGTTGAGAGACTTGACATCACAAGTTCTGAGTGGAGGAGGACCACAGGCTATTCAAAGACACACGTCTCGAGGGAAACTATTGGCTCGTGAGCGGATTAACCGACTGGTAGACCCTGGTTCTGCTTTCCTGGAGCTTAGTGCATTGGCAGGTCATGAATTGTATGGCAAAGAGATTGTTAATTCAGGCGGCATCGTCACTGGTATCGGACGAGTTTATGGGTGAGTTATGGTCTTATTTGTAGTACTTCCCTCTTTAAATTATCGTAAATTTCTAGAACGGAATGTGTCATAGTTGCTAATGATGCAACTGTTAAGGGCGGCACTTACTACCCCATCACAGTAAAAAAACATTTGCGAGCACAAGAGATTGCCCAAGAAAATCGTTTGCCGTGCATCTACTTGGTTGATTCTGGTGGTGCGAACCTCCCCCGTCAGGCTGAAGTCTTCCCAGATAAATTGCATTTCGGTCGCATTTTTTACAATCAAGCTAACATGTCGGCTTTAGGAATTCCTCAAGTGGCTGTAGTCATGGGTAGTTGCACTGCTGGTGGTGCATACGTGCCAGCTATGGCTGATGAGAGCGTCATCGTGAAAAACCAAGGAACTATCTTTTTGGCTGGTCCTCCATTAGTTAAAGCAGCTACGGGAGAAGAGGTTTCCGCAGAAGATCTCGGCGGTGCAGATTTGCATTGCAAAACGTCTGGTGTGACGGATCATTATGCTGTTGATGATGATCATGCTCTCTATTTGGCCCGACAGATTGTCAGTAACTTCAACTTACCCGCAACAAATGCCTATAGCGACCGTGCTCTGTATTCTCATGAAGCCAATGTAGACGTAATAAATGCCCAGAAGTTAACGTATGAGGAACCAAAGTATGATCCAAAGGAAATCTATGGCATTGTTGGACCGAATTTAACAAAGAGCTTCGATGTGCGTGAGGTGATCGCCAGAATTGTCGACGGCAGTCGATTTACTGAATTCAAGAAAATGTACGGAGAGACATTGGTATGTGGTTTTGCAAAGTTGTACGGTCACACACTGGGAATAGTGGGAAATAATGGAGTTCTGTTCTCGGAAAGTGCCTTAAAAGGAGCTCATTTTATTCAACTCTGTGCGCAGAGAAACATTCCTTTGGTGTTTTTACAGAATATTACCGGTTTCATGGTTGGGCGTGACGCTGAAGCTAATGGTATTGCTAAAAATGGAGCCAAAATGGTAAGAGCTGTTGCCTGCGCCAATGTTCCCAAATTCACTGTGATCATTGGAGGTTCCTATGGCGCTGGAAATTATGGTAAGAAGACATTTTTCACACTAAGATTGTGATTAATTTATATTATTGTGTGTACTTCTAGGCATGTGTGGCCGAGCATATTCACCACGGTTCCTTTATATCTGGCCCAACTCCCGCATATCCGTAATGGGTGGAGCGCAGGCAGCTAATGTTCTAGCTCAAATTACAGCTGACCAAAGGAAGCGCGATGGAAAGGAATTCACAGAGGAGGAATGTCACAAACTGAAGGCGCCAATCCAGCAACAATTTGAGGAAGAGGGCTCGCCCTACTACAGTACAGCTAGATTGTGGGATGACGGAATCATTGACCCGGCAGACACGAGAAAGGTTTTGGGGTTGAGCTTAGCTTCAGTTTTGAGAAATGCCAACACTGAAACTAAATTCGGTGTCTTCCGAATGTAAATGGACTGAACGGAAATCGATTTTATTGGAAAATGGACACTTAACAGTCCACTGTTGCATTTATGTAGAAGTTAAGAAGGAAAGAAACAAACGCAATTGATGCATTTATTAGATTTAAGCAAAGCCGCTTAATTGTATATATTTTTTTTAACCTTGTTATTGCGTTGGTTTTACAAAAGAGAAGAAAGTATATTTTAATTGTATATTTGTTGTATCAACTTTATACGATGACGCACCAATAGCTCAATATTTTGTTCTCAGCAAATTAACTGAATTTTTTTTTACCACGGTGTAGTCTCTTCGGGTCAGATCGCTTATATTCATTCATTCTACCTACTCAGCCATCTAAGAAGACTGATACGAAGTTTTCAGACTACTTAAAACTCGTAGTGCCCGAGTGAAAGAATCGATGAATCGCATTCTAAACGACGAGGGATATCTTCATTCGACTTCGCTAATGTCTAAATTTTTGCATTATACAGCAGGATTGGAATGATAAGATTTATATGTTATATAGAGGCTATTTAATGTTTCTTGATAAGTCCCTGTTCACTAATTTTTTTCTGTAATTTGCTATCTTTTCTTCATTTTGTTTTGATGGGCGGAAATATTGGCTTTCATCGCCTAAGTTGAATGTTGTCTCTGTCTGAAAGCAAAGTTAGGGTCGTTTAACAGTTTGCGGAAGTGTTTTTTCTTCTGTGACTACTACTGAGTTTTTTTTACTCATCTCAGAAGGTTTCTGATCTGGTTTTCTTAGCTCGACACATTCTTTTTACTTTCAGGTGAAACTTTCGAACGTTGTTTTTGGATCAGCACATTTCTACTTCCTTGGTTGCTCGCATCTCATTCATTTTCTTTTTGTCCGAAGAAACCAGTGTTCCTCCCTTTTCTTTTGCTCGAGTCACACTCGTTCTTTTATGCTGCTGCCCTTCATGCGCTCGTCTGCAGCCTTCATTTAGTCATACTTGCAGCACTGGAGATCGTTAAACACCTGGTAAGTGCACCGATTTTGATTTTGGTTAAATGTTAGGCCTAGTAACGCCGTCAATTCGTTACTTTGTGGTTCTTTTGACATGATTACGTATTACTGGAAAGAACCGTTCCATATATTATGTCGCATACTAACGTTGACAGAAGACAGCCGATGACATTTTGTTATTGCTGAGAGGGTTTTCTCTTCAAGTCATGACAGTTCTCAACATTGTCTCAAGGCTTTAACCAATGAAAGTGCTTACTCTCAATTAGTGCATTCGTGAACTTAAAAATGTAATGAGCGAATTTCAATGCGTCAAATTGTGAACTGCTAACGAATTAACGGAATAATGGAGCAACGGCTTGAAGAATTCTATGGCTCGGGGGCGTTATCCGTTAGTTTTCATTCGCTTCATATGTGGACCTACCTCTCACAAAGCCGCATTGACTGTCATGGAGTTTAGTAGTATTGCGTCAGCGATTTAGAGCTCTCATATATTTTATGGTATGCATTAGGGTTATCTCTCATTAGTTGTTGCAATTTTTCGCGTCGGCTTATTTGTGAATCGTACCGGTTGCGTTTGTCAATCTCCAGTTTTTGCTTTTTATTGCCTCGCCTGCTTCGACTTTCGTAAAATATATCGTTTTCTCATCGCATGCGACACCCAAGTAAATAATATGTACATTGTGGGAGTTCTTCGTCAAATGACGTGTTAAAATAATTCGTTGTTCTCTGCTGGAGGAAATCTCTTCTTGTCTTTAATATAGTTTAGCGATTGAAACGCATGTGAGTTTATTCTTTGTTGTGAAGCATGCTTAAAATGTAGATCGTTTGTCCGCGCTGCGGCGGTGCACCTGTTATATTGCTTGTCGCTTGTTTATAGAGACACATCTTTGCTGCTACTGCACGTGGTTTAAATACCCCTTTTTCGCCCCTGTTTTGCAAAGATTATAGTCCAACTCAAGGCGAAACGAGAAGTGTTTTTTCACTACTCCTTTATTTGCAATCGTTCTGGGTGATTTACTAACCAAAGCTAACCTCTTTCCTTATTTAAGTTGTGCCAGATACGATACGATTTCGACCTGTAAAGAGACTTTCAGGGTTGGTGAACACGTTTTCAATAGGACCAACAACTTAAGCAGAAAATACCACAGTTTTCCAAGGTAATGATACCTCATCCTTCATTCCAACATTTATTTATTTTGACAACGCCCAACCTGGTTGCTGTTCAAATCGCATTAAGATCAACGCTTCCAAATTGTGTAATGTCTTTTCGTTCACTAGAGCATGCCAAACATTCTATGGGACGAATCCACTTCTTCATAGAACCTTTAGATCTCAATATACACAACTCCGATGGTATATCTTCCTTTATTCTTAAGAGGTGCTATCCCCGCCGGCAAAACCTCTGCGTAAGGTTTTTCATTAATCCTATTGTTAGTAACTATTTCCATTGCACTTATTTGTACATCCCTTCTTTCCAAAGTTATGGAAACACTGTTAAACTCAGATAAAGTCAGATCGTGTAATACATCAATATACTAAAACTTCGGAATGACCAGTTTTTGTAACAACAGTCCCACAAATGATGTGATGGCATGCCTCACCGAAAAGTGGAACCATTTTCTATACCAATCTGGCGTAAGCATTTGTACTTGATACTTTAATGGCATTTGAGGTTGACATGATATGCTTATATGTTTTTATTTAATACAAATATGATCCGTTGGAAACCGCTGGCATACCGTGGGGTATGACTCGCGTCCAATGTTTTAAGGTCAAATATTCGATGTTATAAGAGTTCTGACTTTTTGTCGCAGTGAAATCCTCAATCGCTATTATGATCTCTGTTCGATTTCCAAAGGTTGGATACGCTTCGCCTAAGATTTGGAATCTTCGTAATCAAGTATTTGTAAGATATACACAGAAGGAAGGACTGTCTATGCACAGAGATTGATCAAATCAAACTATGAGGGCGGCCATTGTGGAAAACTTCGCAATTTGCATTGGCAAAATAGAACAGACTTGAAAACGTTGGTTGCATTGCTTCGTAAGCTTACCATTATCAGCTCTTGGAGATCAATCCACGATGCAACTAAATATAGAGAGGAATTCGGGTGTAGATCCAGTAGAGTTCATACTGGAACAGCTTTTGATTTCCCTAGAATAGATGACACCAACATAGTTAAAGGTGTTATGTCTATAAAATCAGATGCAGTCAGAAACGATTATACATATATTGTAGATCCTACTTTCTTTAAAAGTATCTTATCAATCATATTGCCCTAGTGTTCACAACTAGTACTTATCCCAGTCAATGGAAAATGCTTAAAGTGATACCAATTCCAAAAGATCGAGCTTGTAAGGAATTTAGGCCCATTCTATCAAGTGTTTGAAAGAATTATGCAAACACAAATCAATTGTTTTCTTCATGCTCAAAATATCCTAACAGCACTTATAAATATTATTCCAGATATAAGCAGAGCTTTAAATATGAGTAAAGTTATTTGCTTAGTACTTTTGGAGTTCTCAAAAGCACAGCAAATCATGGTAATTTATGTGGAAAAATATCAAAGCTGTACAATCCCGCCCGCCTCCGTTAAGTTAATATATTCCTACCTATGCAATATTTATTTCAGAATTTCTTCACACATTCAGAGCTGTTCCTCAGGGATTGATGTTTGGTCCACTTCTGTTCTCGTTGAATATATGTAAATGACCTTTTTTCGGCAATAACACACTCATTGTATAGAAGTTGCCCACTTAGTGTTATTGAAGTTTGTGTGGATAAAATTAATGGAGATTTAAGAAAAATCCCCTTAAGTCAAAATGTATAGCAATATCCCAGAAGACTTTAGAAACTTCATATTTACCGCAACTTCTACTTCAAGATGGCGTGATAGTTGACTCACTGGCTGTCACGCCACCTACCTGGGTTCGAATTCCGGTAGGAGCACAACAGCAAATTTTTCAAAAATCATCATCACCCTTTTTGCGGGCAATGGCAAACCTCCGAAAGTCTGTCTGTGAAAAAGCTTCTCAGGGGAGCCGTTAGGAGTGTAAAGATTCATAAAGTGAGAAACACGAATGAGTGCGGGAAGCTAGACCTTGGCCCACACCGGGCTGTCGCGCCAAAATATTTTTACTTCAAGACTCCCCAATAGAGTATGTTAAGTCTGCAATCTCTGCTAAAAATCTGGGATTAAGGTTTAATAACACACGTTCAAGGGAAAAACTTGATTTTAATCAGAATTGGGTTTTATTTCAACAAGCGAGAAAATCTTTAAAAAGAGCCATTAAGGATAACAAAAACAGAAGCTTCAACATGCTTCATGTGTGATGACAGTGGTCATGAGAGACTGCTGGTATGGAAGAAACATTGGCAACATGAAAACTCCAGCCCCAGATGGAATACCAAACAGAACGTTTAAGCACTAGTCACATCGAGGTCGCACATCTTTTCAAAAGTAATTTAGATGAGCATTTGGTGCTTCTCCCCAAAGAAAGCAAAGCTCCAGGAATTCCTACGTCGTATCGCCCCACTTGACTTCTGGATACCATAGAAAATTGTAGGCAAAGTAATTTATTGTACAACACTGATGACAATAACAGAAGAAAGCAGTGCTCGGTCTGAATATCATTTTAGGTTCCGAAAATGAAAATCCTGCTCCACAGTAAACCCAATTAAAACAGTGAAAGTATACACCAACAACATGTCGAAATACGTGAACTTGACTAACAATCCATTAACATGTCCGTGATTTCTAGCCAAAGGCTACTTCCTTGCCCCACGAAGTTATGCTTTACAGCGGTTCAGCAGGGCGAACATAGGGACGGTGTTTCTTTTCACAGGTAGGCTTTAGTATTAGTGAGTAAGAGTTGCTGACATGTAGCTTCCCTCTTCGGTCTACAAAAAAAAAAAAAAAAAAAAAACCCTTTTGCATCCGGGGTATTTTTGTCATATATAATTCTATCCGATTGTGGTCCTCTTTATCAAGTCATATTATAAGAATATGGGATAAACGATGTTTCTAGAGGGAATTAAGGACTCACCTGTCTATTCAGAAGATCAAAATATTGGATTATACTTTATACTTTTGACTTTACTATGAATTTATTGTTATTATATAGTAGTAAAAGTATAATATGTACTGTTTTAAATAAGTGGTTATTTTAAATGTATGTATCTATGGTAAGTCCGAATGTTAATATAATTCGGTTCTAAAAATTATCGATTAATACGTGTTATTCATTAAATTTTGTAACTTATGTTTTCAATGCTTTAAATCACATCAACGAGCCTCTACTATGTTGTAAGATATTGTATCTTAATGTACAATATTTTCAATACAATTTACTGTTAAATGCTTAAATTTCATCAAGTTTTTTTAAGAAGTATCTTACCTCATCTGACCTGGGCCTATATACAGGGCATCTGTCCGCCAAATATTGGTGTATGATGCCCATATCTGGTTAGGTGCTACTAAAACTTATTTTCACTTGCTAGAAAAGATTCAATACCATGCGATAGACCTCATTTACGATAGAAAATATTTCCGTCATTTGATAGATTCCAACACCAATGTAAATTCTTTTGCCTTACTTTGTTCTTTCGCTACATCTACCACCATTGGGCCAACGAAACTGCCAGTAGCATTCCGTGCCTTTAAACACTTATCCGATTGCTATGAATGTTTATCAGTTTCACTAACTTCACCCACAATCTACCGTACTCTGAAATATTACGGTTCTTACTCAAGGCGTGCATCTATCTTATGAAACGTTTCACTGAGCTCTTTATTTCCTAGTCTTCATAACTTGCAAACATTCAAAATCAACATACATACACAAATCGCTACCCATTCCTCTCTAAGCTTCCTTCGTCTGCGCTGTGCACAAACATTTTAAATAAACAATAAACGCTTTTAGGGCGTCTCCACTCCGCCCTGTAGTAAATGATTAAAGCGCTCTTCTAAGAAATACAAATAATTTTAACTTTTCGGCTACTTACTGAATTCTGCAAAATACACTGACTGCGCCATCTATCTTCTAAAATAAAAAGAACATGGGCACTTTCAAAACACCTCCGTGAAAACTTGGCGTTGTCAACTGACATTTCGAATGTTTTCAACGAAAAACAAGGCAAAATGAAAACGACCAACCTGCACTGAACACACACAGCCGTCAGTTTCGCACACAACGAATATAAAACGAGCAGACAGTTGAAAAGGCACTATTGTTCCCTCCGGTCGATTTACACTTAGTCAGTTCAATAAGGATCATCTCTTGTTCAAAGCGAATTCAACCTGAAGTACGAAACTTTATTCCAATTGTGCGCTCAATAACGGATCCTTAAACAGACGTTCATCAAAAGTGAGTAATCAATTTGCAACGCTAACCATACTTTGCAGGAATTTTATCAATTTCTAAATTCCGATACACCTTTCCCACGGCCATTTTTATCCCAGTTGATTGCAAGAACAGCGCCCCATTCAATTTTGCAATAGATCTGTTCCGCTCTAACTTTGGCATTGCACTTGGCATTTTCGAATGCGTGGAATCGCCCATCGCATCTGTCGCGCTGCGTTTGTGTCACGTCGAATCGGTTGCTCTTGCTTTTTCGTTTGTCAGTTGATCTGTTTGCCTTGTGTATGCGGTTTTCTTGAAGTAGGCATTGCTCTGTCCCGTACAAGGAATTGAAAAGTGAGATAAAATAAGGAAACGAATAGAAAAAAAGGAGAGTTAAGAAAAAAGTGCAGAAAATTAAGATATTCGGACGGATTGAGCTATTATCGGATTGAATTGACGGAAAGACCGCTGTTATCGCCTAGGTGAGTGAGTGTGGAAACATCCAAACCAGGACGCAGTGTAATTCTTTCACTTTTTTTTTCGGGAAAAACATGTCCTCTGCCTGTTCGTGTCGTCTTCGTTCGGTATTCGATGGTGTGGTGCTCTATCGTGACCTGCTCAGTTCCTTTTTTTACATTTTTTTTTTTTTTCGGTGGAGCGTGTACCGAAAGCCACAGATAGAAGACTATATGGAATTTTCCGGCGGCCCCCTCTGACCATGATGAGCGTTTGCAACGCACACTGGGAGTCAGGGATGTGGTTACTGTTTGTTTTGTCGGAGTAAAGTCAAGCATATATGGCTAGCTGTTCTAGCGGTTACCGACTTTCATTATCGTGGAATTTGAATAATTCTTGGTATCTTTATCCGAGGTGCCGGTTTAGCAGATAGAAATGAATAATGAATGAAAAAAAAAGACGTATGGAACGGTTCTGGGGAGATGATTGCGTCATCTGCTCGAATTGGATGGGAATACTATTGCCAAAATAATTTTAAATAAAATTGAATTGTAAATTTTCGATAAAACTGGATTTGAATTTGGATTTTGTGCACCCCACTACGTACGGGAGAGAATAGAAAAGAAGTGCTGCCAGGTGCTAATGGATTGATATTTCTATCCGTTTAGTCGATGTTTTGAATGTTTTCGATGAGTCATTACAAGTTTTTTGTTTATAAATTTAATTGAATGCACCCTGCCTGAATGTAGAGAAAGGAATAATTTGAGTCATTAAACTAAAAAAGAATTTGTCACCGGCGTAAACACAAACGTATGACCAAGCGTAGAAAACTCATTTTTAGATTCCATGATTGTTTTTGTTAAATTTACCCATGGGCAATTAATCAATCTGATGAATGAGGCGTGATCGGGTCTTTGACTTTCCTTCGGCTTGACATGATTTGCAATCGGGACGAGTGAAGACCGTGTGCCATATGATAGAACACACTCTTGTAATTCATGCTACCGATACTGATTGCAGTTAAAGTTGTTTTAGTTTGCTTTATTTTAAGGTCGCCCACGTACTATGTTTGATGGGATTTTGGTCCCAAGTTTCTATCACATATGTACTATATACTCGTATCTGTTGGAATTCGCCCACGTTTTGCATTTATCTTTCGTGATACTATCAGTGCGTTGGTTAAAGAGTTTTCTGTTGAAAGAGTCTCTGGAATGTAATGAGTGCTTGTTGGACATCATTGACGAGTGGGATGCATGATTGCTTTTGTTTCCACACCACTTGTAATTTGTCAATCACTTTAGTTTGCCAATTGGTGAAGCCTCTTTTGACATTTTATTCATAACAAGGAGTCATGTGAGTTTTTCCGGTATAGCCAAGCTCTTATAATTTTGTTTTGGTTTTTTTTTTCTTTTTTTTTTTTTACTGGCTGGTTAGTACTAGATTGTGCAAGTTAGTATTTATTTGAAAGATGCAACTCACGTGGGTTTCTCTACTGCCTGCCAGTAACTTCTGAAGAAGATAAATAAATAAAAGAAACACAGTTGTGTTCACATAATCGAATAACAACGGGTTTTTGATTTATTAAAAGAAGCTTTACAAACTTAAAAATTTATTTTTAGCATTATTTGAGTTTGCAGTTATGGCATGCTGTTCGATCCAATGATGTTGGGTGTTAACAGCATATACTCTGTTCTCTCATATATACTCTCATTTACCTAACAATTAACCCATCTTCGCAGCTCCTGCTTTAATGGCCACAAATACCTTAGTGAGGGCTTGCTCATTGTTGATCTTTCGGTTGAACGAAATTGTTGTTGATCATCGTCTACGTTGTTGTCAGCAATTTTTCCAAATTTTTAGCAAGATTGTCCAAGACTACTGTTACGTTTCCACCCATTAGTCTTCGTTTCACCTTTTGTTAAACTTTCCGAACATCATTTATGCAGAAGCTCCTTCTCATGGCTTCATTGAGCACTTTTCTATTTCTTCCTTTTTCTTTCAAATAACCCACTTTTCTTCTCGTCCTGTGTGACACATAGGGTTCCCAAGCGGCTATCGTGTTTCTTTGCGGTGCCGCCTTGTTCGTCTGTTGTTTCTCGGCATTCTTCGTCAAACCAAGACCGTACTTGTTATTGAATCCAGCATTCCACGTGCAAAATCAGTAAACCAATCCATAACCGAGACTACTATTACTTCACAATACGTATGCAGTGTTTTTTTTTTTTTTTCTGATCGGACAGTTACACCACAGAGCCATTCCCAAACCTGGGAAAGCCTGATTTTCAGAGAGTGTCAGTGTCAGTTTTAGCGCTACTCTTGGTTCGCTTGAAACTCCCTTGTCGTGATTTATGTTTCGACAACCTGGCTAGATGCCGAACCATCCTCATATGACCTGAGCTTCGAATATGTTTGTTGCAATAATCCAAATTTTGCAGTGCAGTTAAAGAAATGTCTCAAAATATCAATAAATCTACAAGAAAATAGTTTTGTTTAATATGTATTAGGATGTATTGCTCCTAATAACTCCCTGATAACGCATTGGTAGACTCCCATCTAACGATTTACATCTAAGGGCAATGAATTGGGCTTGGCAGTATTTGTAAGATTTGCTTCTTTTCTTATGATTTTCTGAGACATAAGAGATTTCTTCCTGGCAGTTCCATCAGGCGGTGTTACACGGTTAAGTCTGATATCTGAACATGTTCAGAACATGTTTTCCTTCTACTCCTTACAGAATTTGCTAAACATTTAGTGTTCTCTAGGACCTTCATGACATTATTTACTTTTGAATAAACTTGCTAGACCTCTTTGACGTCCTTGCTGTTTCGTTTGAAACACATCCTTTTCACTCTGTATTATGGAACCAATGACTTCTCTACTTTCCTGGGTCCAGTGTTTTCTTCTTCCTTGGCAAGTTTGTGTTAACATCTATTCCAAATTCTAGCAATTTAATAAGACCTTTTTATGCTTTTATGTCCTTATTTAAGAAGATTGGCACAAGATGACCTAGCCAATTGTGCATAGGCTAGGTAAGAGTGCTCTCCAATTAAGGTACACTTAAACAAGTAGAAGACCGATTGTGATATCAGCTAGTACAGAAGTCAGTGAAGAGAAATATTCAATGGTTTGTGTCAATATTGCGTCAATATTTTTGCCTGTCCATGTCCCATCCCTATGATCAGCAGTGCTCCGACGATCTTGTCAGTAGCCTATTGTAAGCTACAATCGTCTCGCTATGAATGCTTAATCGATGAGGCAGTGTTTTACTTATTTGGAAAGAAAACTCGACAAAATTCAAAATAAATCCAATGGTTGACTTGATAAGTATCGAAGGTGTCATATGGCATTGGATTGAAGTTTAGCAGCAGCAGACAAGTCAGTTCGAGATACTTGTAAAACTACCAATGTAAAACTTATTTTATTTTTCGCTTATACTCTTGGCTTTCCCCTTAAAAAAAGTTTCACTGGATAATGTCCTTTTTTTATTCTAATCATCTTAACATTGATGCCGACATCTTTCAAAAATCATTGGCCGATGTTTTCTTCTTTCCAAGGCATATATCGATTTGTAAAGTCAAAATTTGTTACACTTTCTTGATTTCGTTTTCTCTTTTTTGGTTGTATCTTTATTTGTATGAATTCAACCCGAGCATGTAGGGGTAAAGTATCAAGTTAAGCTAATTTTTTTTAAATTTGGGTTTACTGCAAAAAGATATAAATATGAAATCATAAACGATTCGTTCACAGATCTTAAAATACACATGATAGTTCGCTTATAGGTCTCTAGTTTTAGATAACTTTCTTTATGTATAGAAGTAATAACACAGTGTTTGCATGATTTAGAGAATAAATTTCCTTCTGGAAAAGAGCACTGAGGCGTCGAACTAATTTAAAAACCCTTTCGTAAGACAACAATGTGTAGTCAACATTTTGATACTTACGAGTACCTGAAATTTATTTCTTATTAGCAGAGTGAGCACAATTTCGAACTGCACCAGGGAGGATACTTTTGATGGTATATGAAAGTTAATTTAAGGAGATAAACAAGAAAGTATGAGTGGAAGAAAACGACGATTTCGTAAATAATAAAGGTGTCAACGATAATGTGAAAATTCGTTCATTTATTTTAAATTATGATGCCTCTACATTTTGAAGCACAAATCAAATTATTTGAGAGAATCACTTCTTGATGGTTTAGAATTAGATGGTTTAGATGAATTAGGCTCAGAAATCATTTGTGAGTAACCAGTGAAAATGTTTTTTTCTAATGGGAACAACTACTTGTCACTACATAAAGGACTATTGAAAAGACTTTGCCATAATAATTCGCCTTTTAATCCAAATTCATAATAAATTTCTGATAATTGCTACTGCACTGTTCTAGATAAATTTGGTTTAAAGTGAGTTAAACCAAAATATCACCAGCCTTGTGGCGATTTAAATTTTAAGTGCTGATGTAGCATATCTATACGTTAAAAATGGACCCCGGTGTTATTGCTGGTATATATGTAAATATAATGAGTTTACATGACCAAACATACTATTGTCAGGGGAAAAACTCTCAAATGACCAGCTCGTTGGCTTCGCAATTCCCTGTAAGTTAGTAAGGCAGACCTCACCCAGCTATTTGTTTTTGCACTATAGCACCATTAATCGAGCTTGCTTACGAAATGTTTCCCAATTTTCCGCCATTCGGAGTTAGATCAAAAACCGACTTCGCTGATAAAGCCAGTAGCACAGTGAGTGGGAGACTAGATACCACCGCGCTGTACTGCCATATTGTTTTTTTTTTTTTTTTTTTTTAGACCATTCTATTGTCTAACATGATCGATCTATTGACTTTTTCCCTACAAACACTTCGTTTTATATTTGTTTGATAGCCCATTGTTCCTGGATCAAATGCCTTTTTTGAATCCCTTGCTCAAATCAAGTTGTTGCCAAAACAAAACTTTGTTTACAAAACTAACACGTTTCTGAAGTGGGTTTGCATAAAAATGTGAGTGTTTATAATTGTTATAGAATATAGAATTTGGTATATGAACATCAGTAACACTTCTCTGAATACTCATATGTATTACATACATAACATACTTCTTGTCTTTGCCTAAAGTTACGAGTTTACCTAAGTTTAAAAACATCCCGCATTTTTATGTGGACTATAAAGAATTTGAAAATGTCGTCTTCCTTGATTGAGAAACCATTTTTTAACCACCATAAAGCTTGAACGTTTATTGTGAGCTTTTTTAAGGTTGTCATTACTATTCTCACTCTGATTAACCTGAGAATATTGTGACTTTAAACGGCATATGCTACAGGGACAAAATATTTGATTGGTGCTACAATGATCTATAAACATTTGATGTATGTATTGCAGGTACTCAAAAAAATATCTATCGAGCTTTTTGCAATACCATATACTCATAGAACACGCAGAGTTGCTAGCGATTCGGATGAAATTGTTTTTCATAAATATTAACTGGGCTTAGTTCATCCTTTATACAGCAATTACGTGAAGGTTTAGTAAAACTACAATATTTTACTCCCTGCGGACCACATTAATCATCTGTTTGCAGGCAAACAAACATAATTACATGTGATTTTAAGAAACTTCATGAATTATCTATGACAGTATCTTTAAATTTTATAGATTGTTGTTTGGTTAAAGTTATGTGAATATTACATCATATTAACGTTCCTATCGAGGCCTTAAGTTATGTCATAAAAAGTTTTGATAGATTATGGAGAAGTGTGTTAAAAAAAAAATATCGCCTTCGCCATATTTTGCCAATATTTTGGATAATTTTTTGTTTCTCAACAAAAAATAAAATTTTTTTTTTTAAATTGCCCAATAGAAAAGCAAGCTCTTACCTTATATTTAATTACTTTAAAACCCCTAAATGTTATCGTCATAATCTCTCCTGGTAAAGTAATTGTTTGAAGGTAATCTCTACTCAATTCTGAAGGACTAACAGATCTTTGTGCATCAGTGTAAAAACCAGTTGTTACCTATTCTATATGGGGATGTTGTTGATGTTGATATTTTTATTGTTAGTCGTTAACTTGCGAAGCTACATGGCTAAAAATTGAAATATTTTAAAATTTATAATTACTTCGCAAAAAAAAAAAAAAAAAATGATTTGGCTAATGTTTTTTAGATGTTGAAATAGCCTGTTGAATATTTTGGGCTCGGTGTACGTCAGCCTTCTCTTTTCGTATTCGCGTATAAATGAAAGAAGTTGGTACATTTCATCAGCTCAACGTTGTATATCTAACTTTTTTTTTTTAGAGAGAACTTAACACTCAAGTGGGTATGAATACACTTAAAGTGCCTGAGCACGTGTTAAGTTTTTGGGAAAATGGGACAGAGAGAGAAAGAAAGATTTTTGACCTCAGTGGTTATTTAGCTCCATATGTGACGTCCAACATTTAATGGGGAGACTTAATTATTAGTGTAAGTTGACTTGATGTTGTATTTAAGCAACCATTCATCTCACAAGATTTTAGCTGCCTGAAAAAAAGTCTTTCGGTCACGCTAGTATGGAACCTCGAACCGTCCGATTGGGAAGTAAATACACCACCACTTGAGCCACGGCCACGTGGCTTTTCGGAAGTTCTGTTTTAAACAGTATGTTACATGTCAGTTTTCTCGCAAACAAGAGAACTTCACCTACAATGATTTAAGCGATCCAAAGAATATACAAATACAAAAAATATGTTTGATGAATACCCGGATTAGAAATGGCAACGCAACTGTTTTATGTTTTGACAATTTATCAGTGTAATCCCCTTTCACAACTTTCAACTTTCCGGGCAGGAGCACGTTCGCCGGGTAAAACCCATTGTTTCGATTGTTCTTTGGTCTCTGGTGTGTACAAATGAATCCATGAACGTTCACGAAATTACGCAAAAATTCCTCCGGATTTCGATTAAACAGGGCCAAGCACGTTTTTGAAGTGGTTTCACGATTGCGCTTGTTCTCAGTTTTCTCATGCCTAAAATCTCGTGCAAGATATGGCTAACGCGTTGAGTTGAGAGTCTGCTATCTCAGACAACTCGCGAATTTTCACAAGGAGGTCCGCCAATACGATATCATGGATTTTGTCCACGGTTACCTCTGTTGTAACCGTTTTAAGGCCACCTGTGAGCGGTTCATCAAAAACCGACGTGCGGCCACTTCGAAACTCTGCGAACTAATGGTAAACCGTTGTACGAGAAAGTAAATGTGTCCCATACACACCATCGAGAATAGGCTTGATTTCCTCGCAGGTTTTGCCACTCAAAAACAAGAATCGGATCACAGAGCGATACTGCTTTTTTTCGTGGTCGCAAAAAACACTAACACGATGTTTTGAAATAGCTAAAGAGGGCTAAAAGAGGTTATAAAGATATAAAATAAAACACATAAATTTGAAAGTGAACTTAAAATTTTTATTATCGGTTAAAAGAACAATTCATGGCATTTACTTTTTGAAAATGGTGTCTTGTAAATGTTGTCCACGACTACGTCTGAGATGGTCCATTCGGAAGGTCCAATCTTTTGCGACTCGTTCAAGCATAGCGACTGATATCTTGCGGATAACATGAGTTATGTTGGCTCCCATAGCGTCAATCGTAGCTGGCTTATTTCTGAAGACCTGAAACTTTACATATCCCCAGAAAAAATAATCCAAAGGTGTGATATCACACGATCTAGGCGGCCAATTTACCGTAGCAAAACGTGAAATTAAGTGCTCACCAAAATGATTTCTCAACAAGTCCATTGTTTCACGCGCTGTATGGCTCGTAGCGCCGTCTTGTTGAAACCAAAAGCTCACCGAGACCATATGCTTGAATTTCAGGAAGCACATAGTCCTTTACCATTACCATTGACGGTAAGATTTTGATTTGTCTCATTTTTGAAGAAATATGGACCAATGATTCCACCAGCCCATAAACCACACCATACCGTTGTTTTTAATGGATGTAATGGTAACTCTTAGTACTCTTTGGGTTGCTCATCAGCCCAAATACGGCATTTTTGTTTATTGAGCCTGAAATGGGCTTCATCACTGAACAAAATTTCACGACAAAACGTCGGATTTTCATTGAGTGTTTCCAGGGCCCATTCACTGAAAATGTGACGCAAATTCAAATCGCCTGGCTTCAATCCTTGCACAAGTTGAATTTTGTATGCTTTTAGGCCGAGATCCTCACGTACAATAAGCCAAGTTGTCGAATTTGCCAAGCCAAGTTGCTGAGAACTACGATAAATCGATTCGTCACGGTCTTCGCGTACACTCTCAGTTACAGTTGCTATAGTCTCTTCACTACGTGCTGGATGTGGTCTAACCGGTCTTACTATGATGGTTATGATGGTACACTCATTTTGGCTCAGTAGCGACACTTACATATCTTTCAATACTGGTACTCATCAAACAGCCCTCGTAGTTTAACTTGACAGTTGTTTTGCTTTGCGGTTACCTAGCATATTAATATGACTTTATTGAACAAATAACAGAGCCGATGTGTCTGCATTATATTGAATAAGATTATTGAAGAAACATTAAGCATCCTCCTGCTAATATATTTTATATATTTTGCAACTTCCAGTTTACAGCACAAATTAATGTAGTTATCCGTGTCAACCGCTTTATAGAAATCTAAGAGTACTAAAAATGTTACTTTTCTTACATCTAAAGCTCCTATCTAACTTTTAAATGTGTTATTGTGCAGCTGTGCTTTTATCGAAAGCCGAATTTTTTGAGTGAAGCGACAATTAATTTGCCTTTACATAGTTCATTCAGACTTTTGATAAGAGGCATTGTGTAGAGATTGGTCTGAATTCCTTCCAAGTTTGATCTATACATAGAAATTGATAAAAACTTATACACTCTTCATTGACTAGCCTAATAATACTGGATTGGCTTTGAGTGTTTCCTCCATACGCGAACGTCAAAACTTATGATATTTGCAATGATTTAATTGTACTTTTTCCATTATTTTTTCTGTTGTTAACCTGCTTTGGATAGTCACATTTATATCTTCATATTAGGTATGTCGTAAATTTTCGATTTCTGTCTGCTTAGTTTATTCTTTTGCACTTTGTGAATAATTGTGATGTCTGTTTGATAGTAGTCTTTTGTTGCCAGTTGCAATTAATTGAATAACGTTCCGAACATTATACGTCTAGATCGTTGTCTTTATTTCGTTATGTGTAGTTGTCGGCAGTAAATTTGTATTTGGCTTAATTTTCCTGCTTCCAACTGAGTTTTTTGACTGAGCTGTGGGTGAAATATGCTAACATTACAGAGTTGCAAGTTTTTTTACCTGTCCACAATAGCAACCTTTTTTGTTGAAACGAATTCGGCGGTTGCATAACATTCATCGGGTGAAAGTGGCTTAAGCTTATAAATTTATAAATTTTCGTAATTCAAGGGAAAGGGATTTTGTTTTAAATTCACAATAATACCCGCTGTACTGCACAAATAATATCCTTTAACGTTACACCAACTTTTCCTACAGTCAGGATGTGGTAATTTTAAAGTTCATCTGAACTACATTCTGCCTTATTCCTTTTGACATTTAATTTCATCGTTTAACCTTTCTCAACCTCTACAGGATTTTCCTTGAGCAATTGAATTTTCCTCCCAAAATCGATATTTATCAAACAGTGTAATACGTTCAAACTGAGTGACGGCAACGGATGTATGTGTACGAGTATACATTTATTTGTATATGAGTGCCATCAAATATGTATGGTATAGTCTCTCTGAAGCTATCTGTTTATATATTTTTACTATGCGAGATGGACTCTGTTCGTGCTTGAAGTAATTTTATGTGAAAATCGATAGATTCTACGTATCAAGGTCTGGCTAAAATACATATCTCACACTCGAACACGATGAGGGTAATTTTTTCCTCTCAATACTCGTATCGAACATGTGAATATTAATTAATTTGTATGCTCTTTGACCGAATTGACTATGGGCACAATGTGGGTCACATCTCCTTCATACACTTGACATGAAAATAGGGAAATTCGAAAGTGAATCGATGGATGAAAGTTATTGTCCTTTAACTTTTTATAAAAACATCTTGTGGATTTTTTTGTCATGAATCGAACAATGGTGTGGGCTATGGGAAAACTTTGTGATTTCGATTATATTGTACATACTCGTACATATAGATGTATCGGGGTAAAGGGTTTTACAATATTTTTCCGTCTCCAAATTACAATGGTGGTTGAAAATTCAGTAAGAAACTTAATGTCAAGAGCAGATATTGAAATTGAAGTTGATTACAAGTAAAGGGCGATTCTTTTAGAAGTACTTTATTTTTCAAAAACTAAAAAACAATCAAAAAATTCAATTTTGTCGGGTAGTCTTTATTATAAAAAAAAAAGATTCAATTCCTGACGTTTTCGCAGAGGCTAACATTGTGCATTTTGAAGTTCCAATTTTTAATGACGCGGTTGAGCATTGCGATTGGTGTTTAACCAATTATTTTGGACTTTACGCAGCACCAAAGGAAACAGTTTAGAGGTGTGATGTGTGATGAAATTAACTGTTCACCGAATTGTTCTCACAATGAAGACATGGTTTCACAGTCTGTGGCGTCCAAGTGTCCAAGTGGCGCCGTCTTGTTTAAACCAAATGTCGTCGTGATCACGGGATTCAATTTCAGGCAGCAAATAGTTTGTTATCATAGTTACGTTCCGGCCGTTGAATGTTTTGTTTGGATGTAATGGCAGCTCTTAAACCTCTTCGGGTTACTTCGCACCGTTGGTCGAAAACAGTGGATTTTCTTAAAGCCTTTCAAGTAATGATTCTGAAAGAAGTCCGGCTTCACTTCTTCTCCGAATTTAATTTTGTATGCTTTTAAACGAAGATCCTCACGTAAAATGCGCCAAGTTGTTGCATACGACAATCCAAGCTATTGAGAACGGCGCCGAATCGATTCATCACGTTTATCGCATGCACTCTCTACTACCGCTGATGTATTTTCTTTACTAGGTGGTAGATGTGGTTTATCTGAAAATTGGGTTTCAAACTTGTGCCAATTTGTAGACCCTGTTCCGAGCTAAGCCTTTCCATGATGAAATGTCAATACTGAACAAAAATACTATATCACTGTGACATATGACGCATACTTGATCTCCAATGATATCCCCACTGGAAAAAGTACCTTTAAAAGTATCACCCTTTATATGTAATTCATTTGAACTTTATTTATAAATTCTGATAACTGGCAACTCTATACAAAAATGTTATACGCTTAAGCTTTATTCGTACTGCCTGTATGCACAATGCATTCTATGCGAGCATTGTTCTCCTGACCAAAACATGATGAACTCTTAAAGGGGTGCATTGCTTTGCTTTGCGATTACATGCAGCAGTACTCCTCGACGTCGTCGTCGTCGTTGCCGTTGCCGTTGCCATTGACGTCGAATGTGGTCAAAAGCAAAATAATGCACACTCATCGTATTTATCAATGGGATGGGCGAACACCAAACACTAATCCGCCTGTTTTGTTTTGCACTGAGCTTCCGTCTTTCAGGCCCTAGCTCTATGTTTTGTACTCACTAGTATTTCCAATTGACTTGTAGTGGGATAACAAGTTTTTGCCTACTTTAATACAAGTATGTAAAGAGCCTACACATTATTTCAGCTTTTTTTATTTTTTATTTTTTTATTTTTTTATTTTGAACGCACTTCTCGTGGTGTGTGATCTGAGATGTTCCATGATGATTCATTTATTTTTGGCTTGTGCTTGGCAGCAGCAGTGACGAGGTCAAACACTTAATAAAAGATTGTGTGTTGCTAGCCGACAGTTGTGAATTTTTTAAGCTGTGTGAGTTGCCAGTTGCTAGTTGGCAGTTGCATGCGCTTAAATTAAAAAGATGTACTTTCTTAACACATTCGTGTGGTGGCCTATTTGTAGTTTGCATATAACCGCAACGAGGCTGGTGCTGCGTAGCCGCAAATCAGTTGCGATGGAGATGGCCGCACCGATGGTAAACAACAAGTCTGGAACCAAACTTAACAAAAAAAAAAAAAAGACCAGAAAATAGAGAGGAAAAAAACAAAATTGCCTTAACTGTACGGCAAACTAGTTTGAGCGGATTGTGTTTGCTATTGCTATTTAGCCTTTAAGCTATTCGTGTGTCGGGATTTATGTTCTAATCGCGACGACGTATTTGCAAGCGATTTTGGCAAATGGTGGGAGATTATATATATGAGTACAAATGTTGTAAAAGGCATAAAGTGAAGCAGCAGCAGTAAAAAAAAAAAAAAAAAAATATGATATCACAGTTCATGGAGGTTTTTGAACGAGAACTAGGTTACACATGTTGTTGTACCCGTATAGAGTAGAATAATGATTTATCTGCTCCATTGTTCTGAAGGGTGTACTTATTCATGTTTCCATTTGTTGACAACAGACGACCGAACAAGTGGATGGAAATGAATTTCTTTTGATTGGAGTTGAATATACTGACTCTAATCGGAATGCGACATTTACTACGAGTATAAAATGTTAAAATGCAAACAAGAGAATAGAAAATGTGATAACGTGACAATTGTGGTAAAATTGGAAGTGGAATCCATATAACATTTCTTCGTTTACAAACACCTTTGATTGTGTCATCAGATTTCTTGTTGACTTTATCGGTTAACTTCCTTTGAATTTCTGATAGAATTGTGTTTAATATTTGTTCGATTATTTAAAAAAAATTTGTTTCAGTTAATGGGTTGTGATAAGGAGGCTTCTGCAATAGGTTTTGTGCTGCAGGTGGTAAGAATGTTGTATTCCAAAGCCTTTTACTTAATAGAGACTCATATTCCAGTCGTCTTTTACAGATAGATTTTCTATTTATGCTATTGCTATAAAATTGGAATAATGTTCTGCCTGTTCAATTACGGCAACTTGAGAGTATTTCTGTGTTGAAAAGTAAAATTCGCATTGCTCTGTTAAGAAAAATGAATACATACTCGTAATTAAACGTTGTTACTTCGTTGTTTAACCATGTTAGGCAAATTCCCCATATGTGGCTCCAAGTTTTTAACTGGCTAAAGACATGCTCTGTACTTTTTTATGCTCTCTCTTCCTGGTTCGAATTCGAAGAACCTTCTGACCTTTCTCTTCATGTGATTTATTTAAACTACTAAATGCAGTATATTTAGGAATTTTGTATTGAGAACTAAATATGTGCATTGAGAACTATGTACATATGATTCAGCGACTTTTTGAATTTCCCGCGTTGTAAGCTAAAAAGCATTTTTTAAAAAATTCTTGTTTTGAGCAAACCGCTGATTGACGTTGTACTAGCGCCATCCTCAGTTTCTTAACTGTGGATAAAACAGTCGAAACAATTTACACGAATCGGCGCCGAAATAGGCCAAGGTTGGTCTCTCGGCCAACAATGTCCTGGCCACAGTTATTTGGGATGCATATTTTACACCGTGACTGACTCGAACTGCATTTTTTTAAAATGCTATAATTTTTTTATTTTTTGATAAATTTTATTGTGCCAAAGCAAAAAATGTTGGAAAATACATTAATTTTCAAATTGTATCAGTAGTTTTCAATATGTCCACATTTGGCGCGAATAATGGCCTTGAGACGGCCGAAGAAAGTATCGCACACTGCACGCAACTGGCTCTCCGGTATTTTGGCCCATTCCCGGCGAAGTGCTTGTTTGAGGTGGTCTTTGGTATTTTTTAATGCCAACCTTCGCCTTCAAAATACTCCATACAGAGAAATCCAACGGATTTGCATCCGGAGAATTTGCAATCCATTGTGTCGAAGAAATGAAGTGTGGAACATTGTTTTTCAACCAATCTTGGTTTAAAAGGTGTAAATTTTCGAAGGACATCTCTGGCAAGTAAACTCGGTCATTTTGTTTGTTGATATATTGCTCGATAACAAATGGCGACTCATCGGAAAAAACCAAATTCGGCAACTCACCACTTTCTTCTGTTGCGGTGTAAGATCGTGTGCTTTTTGGAACTTCAATAGTTGAGTCCAAGCTCATTTTTCAGTATGTGTTGCATCCTTTCCAACGATATGTTGAGCTCACGAGCCATTTTTCTTCCACTTCCATGCGGATTTCGCTCAATTCGAGCCTTCACTTTCCGAACCATTTCTGCCGATGTTGCTGTTTTTTTATGACCAGCTCCATGGCGTTTTGCAACGCTGCCAGTATCACGGTAACGAGCTATAGTTCGAGACACAAATGATTTATTTACGTTGAGGTGCTGGAGGGCTCTAACGAAAGCTACTTGTGGTTTTCCAGCCAAATATAAAGCAATCACACTATCACGTTTAAATTCTATCGCGAATAAAAAATTTTCAACACAACTGAGACGCAAATCGTTTAAAAGGCTTGTAAATAATAAAATTATCTGTCATGTGTCAAAATTTGAGCTCACAGTAATGAACGGTTTGGAAATTATAGCAGTCTGAAGTTGGTTGCAGTTCGAGGTAGTCAGGGTGTATATCTAGATTTTCATATCATCTGCGTAAACATGAATGAATTTTTAATGATGTTATCTACAATATATCATTAATGGTCAGAATAAATAATAGGGGGACAATGCAGCCACATTGAGGGACACCAAAAGAGGCTTTAATTTTGCCAGAAATCATGCCAGAAATAGTAACGTCGTTCATTTAAATAGGATTGAACCTATGTTATGAAGTTTATTTTGAAACCAAGAGCCAAGAGAGGATTATATCATGAGAAATTCTAGCGAAGGCTTCGCTGAAATCGTGCACAATCACGTCAACTTCATTTTCAGATTCTAATGCACTTTGTACATTTCTTTTGGTTGGTGTTTGTGGATCTACCTTTGGGAAATCCGTGCTGGTTTTGGGAAATAATAGATTTAAAATGGAAAAGCATTATGTCATAACCAATTAAAGCTTAAATATCCAGGATAGCTTAACAATTGGTCGATTATCGAATATCAGCTTAGCAATTGGTCGAATATCGTCTTTTCGGCCAGTTTTATATAAGGGAATAATAAAATAACTATTCCAGGTTGAGAGAAATAATTCCTGTGTGATAGAAAGCTGAAAGAGAACTGTAAGAAGTTGGGATTATATACAAATATATCGGCTTTGGTTAGCTCCTTCAGTTGACCTTCGGAGACTCGGCTGGTCTTTCTAATCATAAGCGTCAGAAAAAATATGGCGGCACCTTTAAAAACGATCCCGTTTCCACACTTTTGCTTTACCTTATCTTCAGCCTTTGCTGATTACTGCATTTGTTGCATGGGATTGTTTTTCCAGGGGTATTTTTCCTGCCTCAACCGATTTCCGTTTATCATACGTATCTACAACCTTCACTGGTTGTAGCAGTGGTTTCATCACCACCATTGTTTTTGACTTCGTCGATGGGTTTGACCGAATTGCGTCCATTGAATTTTAGCTTTTACTGTTAGTTATGTCACGTTTCTTCCGGGCATCGTGTGTAGAAAAGACAGACGGTAGAAAACGAGTCAGCTTTAGCTCTGTTTCTCTTTGCCGTCTCCTGCAGTCTCTTTTCGTACTAGTCTGTTTATCGACTTTTCTCCTTTTCATATTCTCTTTTGACTGTTGAACCACGTTCAGAAGTTTCCAGGGTGAAACTATCAAGACCGGACTCTGAGCAATCTCTTGTCTATTTTGATATAATTAAATCGTTACAGGCTAACTCTATCCGGCACTCCCTTCATCGTTCCAGTCCAATCTACCGAATATTTCATTGAGAGTCAAGAGTCACAGGAGCCACCGGTATTAAAAGTTAGTTCTGGATTCGGTGGGAATTCGTTTCAGTAATTCGGTTACGACTTCCAGTATCCGCGCTTTACTATTACTATTCTAGTTCTACTCTTAAACCTTTTTGTCAGGACAAGCCCGCGAAATAAAGCAAAGCGTTTCATAACATTTTTTTTTTAATTTTTGTAATAAAATGTGGTGGCATCGTTGCCAAAGTTCAACTATACTGAAATATAATAAAATGACAAAGAGAAGAGGGATACAACGTCGTGTCCCATCTATTGCTTAAGGTTTTACAAAAATAGACTTACTTATTGTAGATAGAAAACACATTAAATGATTTCATTGTAATCATATCAAATAATTAACGCTTTGAATAGAATAATTGATAGTTCTTATTCTTTGCTCCATTTGTGGTTATAATGTGTTTTGTGTTGTAATCCAAGCTGCATCAATATACGTGCGGTTGACTAAGATATTGCAAATGCAACCTTGAATAAAGTTAAATTTTTTTTTTTCACAAATTTCCAAGGAAAGTAACGTAACATTATCTAGTTTGAGCTCAATCGAGTCTTATGTAATAGTCATAATTATATTATATCTGCTCAATGCTGCAAACACGATAACGTTAGTCGCGGTTTATTAGTTCAACACATTTATCACCCAAATGGCAATTACCTCATGATTGCAAATAAACTGATTCCAACGTTGTTTTGCCGTCTTACGCAATTCATCATCAAAAATCTAACGGATGACACTATTGTTATTCTTAAGCTCGAGAACATTCTTTGTTAATCTTCTATTGGTAATGATTTCCACATTTTTGTCCATATTAGTGGATGTGTAATTGACTGGAAAGGAACATGAAACTAACTTTAGACTATGAAAAGCACACCCTCACGATTATAAATTTTTTTTATATCTAAAAATTTTCGCATTGTTTCCGCTACTAATTATGGCCAAATTCAAGTGAAAAAAATAAAAATTTAACATAATTGACAAACACAAAAGACTGAAAGTAAATCTGATCCAGTTGGCAATTTGCTTTAGTTTCCATTTTGTATACTTGTGCCTCTCCGAGGGGACATTGTTTCATGTCATTATAGCGCTAATTATGACACTATACAGACTTTCATTACTGGCACACTTCACCGGGTGCTTATGAACCGAAAGTGTACAAGTATGTACAGCACCGAGTCTGAGTATCAAAAGGTTTTCTCTTCTACGAGCACATTCCATGGAGAGGACATTAAAACACTTTTTTTTCTTTTTTTTATTATTCTCTATTTTATTAATGTTTGGCACACACTGAGTGCAATACCATGTACGTAGAAGTGATAAAAGTCATCATAGCGTACTTGTGAAAGTGGGTAACAATCTCTAGATAACCCAACATTTGGAACAGCAACTAAAACTAAAATGAAAATACGAATAACTGCCAAATTTGAGAAAAATCTTTGGGGTTAATGTGCTCGTCAAGTTTAAAGTTAACCTGCATTTCGTCTTATCGCAACTAACATATGTAGTTGCAGTTGTTTGTTCTCCGCTTCATTTTGGGAATGTTTTTTTTTTTTTTTTTTTTTTTTTTTTTTTTTTTTTTTTTTTTTTTGAGGAAAGGGTGAATGCTGCATGTGAAATATGAGCAAGGATACACAATCGTATCTGAGTCAGATTCGCCTTCATCTCAGCTTTTAGATGTTTAACATTGATTGCTTATATTTGTGATATGTAAGTGATCCTATTTTTGGCATATCATAACGATTTTTAATGTTTATTACGGTGGTGGGAGAGATGTCAACAGATTGTACAAAAGGCATAACTCCACAATAGTAGTTCTACATAAAAAGGCTGTTTTTCCATCACGTCATATTAACTGTATATGAAGAAAGTTGATATTTAAAGGGGCATGCGATGAATGTAATATTTAAAAGCTACCGGGCTCGTTCTTCGCTACTATTTCCCACGTATGAAATTATTACCGCGGAAGTTTCTTTCTACGAAATAGAGATTTAAAGATAAAAAGGGATGGAATTTGTCATTAATACTCTCGAAGAATGAACTTTTACAGATCTTCTTTATGTGCCCTTATGTCTTATCGAAGATTGGATATCATCATTTTAATGTTCTCCTAGCTAAGGGTGTCGTGTACAGTGCTTTGTAATGTTTATTTAAGTAATAACGGCAAGAATTGAATTTAAACAAAAAATCTTCAGTTATAATGAAGAATGTCATCTAAATTGTGTTTTCAAGACGATTATAAGTATATGGATTCGTGGACTGTGATTGTCTCGACTCTTTAGAGCATTTGAGGCTCTATCTTACCAATAATGATCTGAATGTTGTCTTCCAAAGTCTGAGTATTTACAGAGCTTCATAAGAACTAATCAAGTGGCGTAAAATCGCACGATCTCAACCGAGTCCTTAATAGTTTAGTTTCTTGGTCTTTATGCATGTGAAAGCGTGACAGGCGGAATAATACCTTGGCGCGCTGGTGACAAGAGTGGGATGTGGAGGCTGTGGGCAGGTGGATAGACAGACTCATACCGCATGACAGTGGCAACATCATCCGGATGTGACTTCACTGCCCTATGGTTGATTATGCTGCCGAACACACGTTCTACGTTTGGGCAAGGTACAATCAGTGGAACAGCTGTTACGAAAACATTGCTCCCGCTATGCTGAGTTGCAAGAACGCATTGGCGGAGCCCACTTAGGTATAGATTGCTACGAAGTCAAACTGCGTTGACTGCTTCGGGTTATCAGCAGGATGAAATTCCAAGTCTGAACAAACAGTCGCTATGGGAGGTTTAAATAGAATCTCTCTGATATGAGACAATCACACTATCGTAAGTCTGTTCGGTGTCCGTAAGTAGGAATTCTAGTCTACAATAAAAAGAAAAATATCATGTAGTGCCATCATGCGCCATATGTGTCCATATTTTCGAAGAGATTATCACTGATAATTGTCTGGTAACTTGGTCCATTGACTGTAGCGCAATCTCCGGTCTCATTTTTGAGAAAATAACAGTCGATGATTTTACAAATGAATTTTTGTCGATGTAATTGAATCTCATGAGTCTCTTGTAGATTTGCTACACTCCAGAAATGAAAATTTCGCTTGTTCAATTGAGCCTCGTCATTAAGCACAATTTGCCGATGAAAGTAGTGGTCGACTTTAAGCTGCTTAAGAGCCTAAATTTTATTTATGGTCCGAGATCGTTTCTTAAAATTTCTAACAAAGTACACGAACAAAGGTTAAACTATTTCGATCGACGCTGATGACAACTGCGGATCTTCTACACTACGGATCACTACATTTTCACTCATAGCGGCTACAGTTTCATTTGTGAGTGTATTATGCTGACGTGTTATTGAATTTGCGTTATTTAGAGTGTAAATGAGTAAAAAGCGAACTTGGTAAGTTAATTATAAGAACGAAGATTTGAAAACCGATTTTCAAAATAAATTTGATATTTGGGTACTTGTCAAACAAAAAAAAATGACAGCAGAGTTTAAACGTTATTCCTATTTTTGGTACTGCAAGCCATATCACTTTTTATCGTTTCGCTGATATTCTTTCCGCCAATATTCTTTTTATGATGATGTACTTCACGTTGTGGTTGTTGCTTCTCAATACATGCTACAAATACGCTATTCTTAGAATTAAAATATCGAATAACATCTCCGCCTACGACTTATCTTTCTCTAGACTTCTTCATTTGTAAACGTATCCATCCACGAGTTACGGGATACTCCTTTTATGTAACGTCCAAGCTTCAACTCCATATCATATAAGTTATTGACCAGACATTGAACTTAGTAAGTCTGCCTTTTATATTTATGTCTCTATTGCAAAGCACCTTCTTTATTTGTGTTCTATTGTCGTTTCTATTTCCTTTTTGAGATCCGCGTTGTTATTTATTATAAATCCCAGGTGTGAGGTGTGCTTATATTTTGTGCATTTTGGTTATTTTTAATCAACCTGGACTTGGTTTTAATAGTATTAATCTTTAACCCATATTTGCCAATAATCGAACTAAGTTTATTGATGATGTGGTAAGTCCTCACAGTTGTATCACTAGCATATCTAATGATTTTGCCTTCATAGTTTATTCGTGCCTATTTAAATTTTTGTTCCGAGTAGAGGCTAAAAATTAACGGTGACAGCTCTGTTGAAATGCTGGCCTACTGGTTTCAGTAATAGATATTTGATTATCCGGCCAAGTATTCTTTATAGTTAATGCGTGTAGTTGACAGAAAACCACAAGACCTTGGCCTCTTTTATTTTGTATTAAAGTGTCTCTCGTATTTTGTCAACGGGCTGACTTGTCTTAAAAAAATACTTTCTACGAATATTTTTGATATCTACGAGTATCAGCATATCTTTAGCTTTAGTTTGTATAACTAATATAGGGTTTTCTAATAACGACTTGACAACTTTTTTTTTTTAAATAAAAGGCAAACCATTTGAGATATTTCAAAAACTTTATTATTGGCTTGAAGTACAATCAAAACTTTTATGAATGGAACTCGGTCGATTCGTTGGACCCAATTTTCAACAACTCGGCCACACATTTCGGCCGAAACGGCCGCTATTTCGCGTTCAATGTTGGCTCTGAGCTTTTCCAACGTCGTCGGCGTGTTGGCATAAACCAATGACAACGTAGCCCCAATCGACTGGCCCATGTCTTGAGATAACACGCTCACCATACTAACTCTTCAATAAATCGATTGTAGCGTGTGCTGTGTGGCTTGTGGCACCATCCTGTTGAAACCACATGTCGTCCAAGTCCATATCTTCCAATTCGGGCCAAAAATAATCGGTGATCATGGCACGATAACGCTAACCATTCACAGTAACGTGACGATCGTTATCGTCGACCAAAAAATATGGACCAATAACGCCGCCGGCATGCAAACCGCACCAAACAGTTATTTTTTGTGGATGAAGTGGTGATTCATGAAGCACATGCGGATTTTCACCCGACCAATAACGCATATTTTGCTTATTGACGAACCCATTTAGCCAAAAATGAGCTTCGTCACTGAAGATGATTTTGCGATGAAATTCATCATCTTGGCGCATCTTCTCCAGAACCCAATCGGAGAACGTACGTCGCTTCAAATGGTCCATCGGCTTCAATTCTTGAGTAAGCTTGATCTTGTATGGGTGTAAACCAAGATCCTTACGCAAAATACCCCATAATGTGGTCTGAGCGATGCCTAATTCTTGAGAACGCCGTGGAATTGACTGATTTGGATGGTTTGCTACGGACGTGTGAACGGCAGCGATATTTTCGACACTTCGATCAACCCGTTATCTCACTGACACGGCAACATCACACAACGAATATATAGACTCAAATTTTTTCACTAAACTTGTTATTGCCTGTCTACTAGGGCGAGAACTACGACCGAAAATTGGAGTTAACGCTCTTTAAGTTGCAGTCACCGACTCTGAATAACTGTAGAAAATTTTTATAATTTGCAAACATTGGTCGTTAGTGGACTTTACCATGATAAAAATGTTGAGTTTACTGAATAAATTGACAGTGACAGTTTGATGATTAGTGAAAGAGTACGTTCGCAAATTAAATTCAAAATTGTCAAGTCCCTATTGGAAAACCCTATATATTGCTCTCTCTGATCGATACGCCACTCCTTTAATGGATTTTCTTTTCTTTATGTTTGTGTCGGTGCATACATAGAAGAACGTGGATCTGTTTTTCGTTTCTCTTCATTAAACGTCATCCTGATTCGTAACATCCTATGATCATTCAAGGGCTGGAGTGTACATAAGGTCATTTCAGCTTGATTTAAGATAATAGTCGAATGATATTTGTTACTCTGAAATATTTCATAAGGGAGGAGGTGGTTTTCTGTCGCCTTCCGCTTATGATGTTAAGTAATCCATAATCCATTCCTTTCACCATTGCCTTTATATATTAGCCGCTGTTATTGAACTGATTAGTTTTGAGAAGAAAACCAGCATGAAATTGTTTTCCGAATTGTCGATTAGTGATTTCTGTTTGTTAGATGAATTGGGTGGTTTGACTTGTTTGACAGTGTTCTTAACTTGTTCCCTAGCTTTCTTTTGTGTATTTTTGTTTGGCACTGAATGTTATGATATTGTCAATTGTAGCTATTTGTCCGCCTACCAAAACTTAAATATTCTCAATCTGCATAGTTGTAACCCCTTTCTAGCTTCCTATCTTATGGCTGATCTTAATTTTCTTTCATATTATTGTAATATCTACACATATTAAATAAGGAAAATTCTCTGCCCGAGACACCTTAATCTTTTGATACTCTTAAGATTCCCATGCAGTTGCTTGGTACGCCGTGTATATCTTGGTAAAGATAATTGGATTCGTGGTTATATCTTCTCTTCCATTCACCTTCCTTACAAAAGGACCGCATACCGGACGAAATATGTTTTATTCACAGTTGTCTGTAGTTTTGTAATAGCTAAGAACCAATAATCTAAGCGAAGACTTCATCGCATAGGCAAACCCCTTTAGGTTCAGGCATTTTTCAAATTCAGAAACATAGAAAATTGGAGAATATGGTGGATGCGATGAGAGCATAGCTGTTCAATGATAAACAATTTGGACTAAGTGCAATAATTTAGTAGTTAACGTTATATCATTCTTTAGATAGTCTTTATGCTTACGTCTTGATGCCGCAATAAAAATTATTTGGCTTTGAAATTTTTTTACCTTCTGGGACCAGATGAACTAGAGAAATCTTCGAAAAACCAGATCTGAATGTTTTTGCTTACGATGAGTTATTCGCCACATCATACACTAAGCCACTTTTGAGTGGTTGGAGGCAATTTCTGTGCTGTTGTGCTAGACCCTAGAACAAAACGATGGAGACACGACAGAAATTCAGTGAAAGTATCGATTATTTTCTGAAGGTTATTTTGCTAGGTGTTAATGGGTGGTAATATGGTTTACATTAAGTTCTCTTACCATAACAGTGGGGTTCTTTTGAAAGAGGATCTCATCGTCTCGCTCTTCTGGCCTAACCGAACAGTAGCTTATTATTGTTTAAATTTCATTTTTTATCATTCTTTTGGTTGAACTTTTTATTTTTATTATATTTACTTAGCAACGACGCAACGATGCTTTAAAATATAATTTCTTATATTAAACTTAAAAGGTCAATCCATATTATTATTTTTTTTTTTTTTTTACTTCTTAAAGGTTATTTTTGCGTCGGGGGTTTATTAAATTTTTATTTATTTATTTATTTATTTTTTTTATTTTTTAATTAAATTTGGCAAACAACTACAAATTCGGGCTGATTGAAAATATCCTTTTCATTTTCATTTGAATGTTTCTAGTGGCTTATGTTAGTGCATGTTTTGGCAATTGAAAATAACCCCCCAAAAACCTCTAACTTTATTTGTTCCTATTTGGGAACAGAAAATAGTCGCAAGGGGCTAAATCTAAAGGATATGGTGAATGGGGAAGCAATTTGTAGCACATTTTGTTCAATTTCACGGTTGAAATGGTAGTATGGTAAACTCTGATATTGTCGTGGTGAAAGAAATAACTTTGCGAACGAGGACTTGTTTTTTCTTCAATCCCTCATTGAGTTTGCCTAATAACTCTGCACAATACGGGACATTAATTGGGTTTTCTCTTTTCCAAATAGTCGATGTATATTATTCCCTTCGAGTCCCAAAAAACTGTGCTCATGACCTTTCTGATCGAGAAAACTATCTTTCTTTTCTTGCACATTCGCCCACAGAAATCTATTGTTTTGACTGTTCTTTTATTTATTATTATTATTATTATTATTATTATTATTATTTTTTTTTTTTTTTGCCTTTGGTTTGATTTCGGCGATTTCCTAAAAGTCTTTTGTTTTGTCTATTGTGTCGCCCTTTGGGATACAACCCTTTCTTATGCAAAAATCCATTGCTTTAACATGACCTCAACCTTGTCATGCGAGTGCATTTGTTGTCAACTGTAAGCAAACGTAGCAATGTTCGCATTTTAAATTATGTGCATATATTCGTATAAGATGTTTCATGCAACCAGATTGGTTTTTTTTTAATCATTATTTCGACGGCTTGGACGTTTTTCAGAAAAGATGTTCGTACAGTTGTGTTTAAATTTTGCAGTCTAGTGAATGTGCAGATTCCCTAAACACTTCATTTAATTCGGCTTTGATTTCATCATGGGAAAAAAGTGATATGTCATTTGTGATGGCTGTCAAATACAAACTGAATCAATCGGCTGGTTGTAAATAAAATTAAAATTAATAAGTAATGTCATCTCTTCTAAAACTAGATATTTATGGAAATCCAGGAGCTAAACGGATTTCTTGAAAAGATTCTTTTCCACATTGACATCCTCCACCTAAAACCTTTTTCAAAAAGAACTTTTCTTTTTAACCCGCGTCGATTTAAATAGGCTTCGCATCGGATTGGCTTAGAAAAACAGATCGCAGACTCAGCTATTTTCAGTAGACCATCGTTTCCTTCTTTTTTCTGTAATTTCCCTGAACAACCATTTGGTATATATTCAATCTATAGGGGTTCCATTGATGCATAACAGTTTGAACAGTTAAAAAAATAAAATGTTGCTGACGGTCGCGTGGTAACTGCAAAACTTCAATTTAACAATTCTTCATGTATTTGTTAGCAATGCAGATTTAAAAAGTAATAAACAAAACACTTGTAGTAACAAGTAAAAACAACGGGATAATTTCAAAATTGGCAAAATTAGAAAAAAGTAATTTATTTACTGTTTTATGTGTATAACGGTTGAGATTCCAATTAAAATCTATTGAAATCCACTTTATAACGACTCAACAATTCGAATACAAAATTTTTACAACTACGAAAATTTTGCAAGATCTGTTACAGTTTGTTGAGTTAACGACAAGTTAACCTGTAGCTTTGTGGTTAACAAACACTTATTGTTTTCTGGTACATGCCATTGGTTTTTTTTTACTCAATATTGTGTTTGCCTTAACATTTTGTGCACAGATGAGAAGGAACTATGCTTTTTTTGTTGAAAATATTCGTGAAAGGTTTGCATTGTCTGAAAATCCAGAAAATATTTTTGTTTTTTAGTGTATCGTTTGGAATTGAATCGGCACTGTTATTGTATTGATCAGCAAATTTTCTATAATTCAACGTCACAGACCATTTGTAATTAATTTTAATGGAAAACACCTTAAGACCATTAAATAGGATTTCTCCAACACACTAAGTATTCGCTTTTCTTGTACCAGGTGTACCGGTATGAGCGTCAAGATACAAATGTCTCGATAGGGAACATTTATTGTGAACGGGCCTTAATTTTTTTTTTATTTTTTTTTGTTTGGTTGCTATGACACCTGTCAAACATATTTAGTAGACATCAAGTCATTGAGCAAACAACATCATATTTTTTCCTCGTGTTAAAAATGTCGAATTTTTTGCCAGAAATTGATGTGAGAAATGAAGTTTGAAGATGCCGAATTGCAAACAATATTGGATGAAGATGGCACTTTGAGTCAGAAAAAAATGGCAGAAATGTTAAATGTTTAAAATGTGGGAAAGATCCAAAAGTCTGGAAAATGGGTGCCATATGAATGGCCAATGGCCAATACTTTGAATAAAATGTTTGAACTTTTTAAACTTTCCCATTAAAAATTAGTGTTTTATTTTCACAAAAGAACTGGTATACCGGTACGCCGACGATTAACATTAACGAATTTTTCACTTCCATTTAACAGGGAAGGAAGGGACTACTTTATTGCTTACTGGATCTACGCTTTGTTAATATTTTATTACTCTTTTGCATAAGTAAATGGTAGGAATACAGATTTGGATATTTCAAGATTTCCATATAATTCTTAAGATATCTGCGTTCTAAGATTAAAGTTACTTGTCAGCTGTGCAGGTTTCTTAAAATAACAAAAATCTACAAATCGTATGACGTAACAATTACAGGAATCGTCGATTTAATTGAGTTGGGACGCTACTCTAGTTCTCGTTTGCTCTCCTTTTGAACTACCGCTTTTGTTTTGCATCCTTCAACGTACCACTTTATTTCGTTTGTTCTTACATTCTTTCCTCCGAGTGGTTGATTGGTCGTAGTTATATGCTACTTCTTAGATTATGTGGTAAACAGAAAGGTTTCGCGGGAAGAAGTTCATCTTATTCTAGGCTAGTCTAATTATAAATACTTACAAAAAAAAAATGTCCGTCATTGGTCTTCCACTTTGGCCAATTATTGATTTAAGCACGCACCTCATGAACGAAGGTTTTGAGTAGTGGTAGGGAGGTCGCCTCATTTAAAGATTGATATCCACTGAAGCCAACAAATTTTTACGCTATAATGTTGCATAAAATTCACAAATCAAATAGTAGTCAACATGAAATGGATGCGTTCAATGCTTCATTCCCAATGAATGCGTTTAGTTTGTATTTGTATCTATTTAATTTGTTTATAAAGTATTCCCGGGCAGGGGGCCAGGAAATGATTAAAATCAACATTATCTCCTTTAAAAGAATGTACATCCAATATAATGGAGGCATGTCTTCTATCGATCGATAGATAGCCCATGAAGAACCTTGTGCTCTCTACCCCGTGTTTTCTGCAGTAGAGAATTGATATGCACATAGATATTATTAACACTTTTATTCAACAAGAGGTTCATAATTGGCTTATTGTTTACCGGCATCTGAGCCAGCTTCTCATCTCAACTTTCACAGTCTTTTGTAGTCCTTTTCCTATCCGACGCATCTTCTATATGGCAGTTGTATAGACCATAAAGGAAGAGTGTTTCTTGTTGTTAAGTTGTCTATTTTCGCCCTGGGCCATGATTTTGAATTGCTTTCGTAACTGCTGGATTTCTTCACTTCAGTCACAGCCAATCAAACTGATCATGTTGTATGTTGTTGTATGTATCCTGAGTTGTAAGTTCAGACCATTTCCTTATTGCAGCGAAGGTGCGTCTACGAATATGCCAAGAGTCACAATACATAGTGGAGAAATGCTATCAGGAGGATTAACTGCGCCAACTTCAGAGGCATCTGCCTTCTTTAGCTTGCGGGCAAGATCTTGTTTGCTTCATTGTGTGAACTTCTGAAACCATTTAATCAGTCCGGTTTTAGTTACGATAAGTCCACAGCTATTCACACTATGGCAGGTCATAGAGAGAACCAAAAAAATTCAGATCGGCATTATCTTTTTATCGATGTTATGGCATCTATTGTTACAGGTTCTACAGCGTCGTGCTTAGTTTTGGCATCCCTTCCAAACTCGGCAGGTTTAATCTAAATTTCAACGACGTCTTTGATGTTCAAAAAGGGAAGATATCCTTGGTCGTTTTGAACGCACGATTCATCGATTGTTTTTTGGTCTCATTAACCTTGACGGGCTTTGAACGAATAGGGGCAAGTTATTCTATCTATCGTGGTAATTCTTTCATCGAATCTGCATGTTTTATTTTTGTATGTGTATACGTATGAATTTTAATACATACTCGTACATGTACCTCAGATTAAATTTTTTCACTCCAAATGCAGTCAGATTTAGAATACACTCATCATAAATTCAATAATAGCTCACCAACAGGCACTGCGAGGAAGTAGTGATGTGATTCTATACTTCATGGATATATCAACCTACGGAAAATAGAACAGTGGAACATACACTGTGAAATAATTTTTTTTTTTTTTGGCGGATGCCAAGTCTTGGTACAGAAAAGTAATCACATCATTCTTTTTATGTTTCGACATAGTGCATGTGAAAGAAGAAATAAAGCGATAAATATGAAAGGTGAGGTATCATTAGCATTAGCTTTAGAGATTTGATTTTATCGGCTAAGCAACGTTGCTTCACACCGGATGGATGTAGAATTATTTCTTTTGTAGGTTGTCCATATATTTTACTCACCTCCTTTCAACAGACAAAAATGTCTTAAAAACACGTGACTCAAGGAACAAGACCCTTGGCGGTGCATTTTCCAGTGCGCTAAAAATTATTACATTTCAGCACGTGAAATGGTCGTTATAATTTGATCTATTAAATGCACATAAGAAACAAACTTTTTATCCTTCAAGAGGACCACATTAGCGCCTCCATTTTACAACCGGTTCATTGTGTTCTGCAATTATATTACAATTACCTCACCAACCCCTAAAAAAAAAACAAAAAAATTGTAGTAAAGTAACAGCAAAGCCTAATTATATAGAACAATTTGAACAATGACCCCATTCTCGTGGCGGGTATACGTATATGTGCTTATGTATAACAAAAATAAAAATAAAATAAAAACGGAAATCCACTCGAGCATGAATACCTAAATACGCGCTCCAAGACGACACAATTCTATACACTACACACTCCTTAAAAACGAGTCACAAACGAATATAAACTTAATTGATTCTTAGTGTCACAACAGATCGATTGTTTGACTTAAACGAAATCAAATTTTCTTTCATTTGCAGCTGAACAATGGCCGTAAACGTTTACTCCACAAATGTTACGACGGACAATTTGTCCAGACATGATATGTTATCCTGGGTCAACGATTGCTTACAAGCACAATTTTCAAAAATCGAAGAACTCTGTACAGGTAAGTTACGAACAAATTAAAAATAAGTTTCACCTTTATTATGATTTTTTTTTTATTTTTTTTTTATCCATTCTGATACCATAAACTTTTTTGTTATTTTATTATGCTATATTATAGGTGCCGCCTACTGTCAGTTCATGGACATGCTGTTTCCTGGGTCAGTGCCAATGAAACGTGTCAAGTTTCGTACAAACCTCGATCATGAGTACATTCAAAATTTTAAAATTCTTCAGGCTTCCTTTAAAAAGATGAGCGTCGACAAAGTAAGTACCTAGTTAAAGCAACCACATTGCCATTTCCTTTATGTTTGAATTATTTCAATTATCCGATGTAAATTTTTATTTTAAAAGAGAGTTTGTAACGACAAATGTAATTTTTAAGAACATCGTCCACCACCAACCAACAAATAATGAATGCACTTTGCAATTGTGTTTTGTTTTTTTTCTCCCATTTTTTCTCTCTGTACTTGTATTTCTTATGCTATTGTGCTAGATAATACCGGTCGATAAGTTGATTAAAGGACGTTTCCAAGACAATTTTGAGTTTCTGCAATGGTTCAAGAAATTTTTTGATGCCAATTATGATGGGCGTGAGTATGAGCCGTTAATAGCGAGAGGAGGTATCAAATTAGGTCAAGGTACCTCCGGTTGTGGTGCCAGCATCGGTGGAGGGATCTGCGGAAGTAGTGATTTAATTGAGAAACGTCAGATACAACAACCAAGCAGATCAACACCAAGGACAGGACATTCAACTAGTTAGTTTAAATAAAAATTACAAAATCAAAGATAATAGTTGTGTGGGCGATGCTGACGGGAATTGTCAGAGTTCTCACGCAACTATTCAACACGAAAAGGGAGAAACTAGCGTGAAGCACGATTTTTTTTTTCATCAAACAAATATGTTCTATATGTGAATGTACGTAATTTGCATGGTTTTTGAAAGAGTATTTGGTGGATTGATCTGATCTTGTCTAGCTTAATTCAATAATTGCTGCTTTTTTTTTTCTAACTGGAAACAAAGATCAGAGATCAAGCCCTGAATTTACTTTTTAAACCATAAATTATGCCAATAAATCTTACACACTCATCATTCAATCCTTCATTCCCTACCGCACACACTGGTATGCACTGATATAAATCTGCTCACAGACACGGTATAACGTCACGAAACTAAACAAATCGGTGGAAAGTTTTAATTTTTAAGACTTTATTTGGTGTACAGTTTATATCTATTAATTTTTTTCTTTTGATTTATTGTAGAATTAGATTGCTTACTTAACTTGAGTGTTACAAATTGAATTATAAGTTTACAATGTGGGTCCAAATCTGACATGTTGCCCTGCATAACATACTCTACTCGTATGTGCAAGAAGTATTCCTAATTGGCATACGTTGACTTTTTGACCACTGCAGTCTTCGTCACTTTTAATCATTACGCCTTACTCATATATTGCCGGCGTGATCGTGATCGTGATCGTTGCTCCATAAGTGCGTCAATCAAATTTTAATTTGTTTACTTTGTATGATAAGTGCTTTGTCTCCGTGACCACAGAAAATTATGCGCTTCACTAGCCGTGTGCCGCATATCATCACTTTAATTGTGACAGTATTTTTGCAATTGTGCACTGTTTTGGTCTATTTATTTTGGATGCAATGTATTTTTTTTTTTTTTTTTTTTACTGTGTTATGAATTCTTTGTGCTAATTTTAGAACACAAGTTTTAATTTTATACTTCATTTTCCTGAAAATGACATTCAATACCCCGAATGAATGTTATTGATATCTGTAAGTGTGACCTTCTGTTAATTTGAAAAACGATTATAAAAGGTTTTGTCCCCAAAATATATTTAAAAAAAAATATATATATATAAATTTCAGATAAAGACATTAACGTGTTTTTGAGTTTAGCTTATTGCTTTACCGATTTTTTTTTTTATAATATTGTTCTGGCTGATTACACTTATTTTTTTTATAACAGTCAGAGGTGTAATGCAACTCAACCAAGTCCAAGTTAATATTGCGCATACGTTTATCTTCTTCGTTCACTTGAAGAACATTTCTCTCAAAGGAACAAATGGCATTTATTCGTGGTTGTTCATTTACTTCTAAATTCAAATAACCAGTAACCCTTCGATTGATTTGTACCATGGCGTCGTTGTTTGAATTTAAATTGGAGCTCAGGTAGATAAAGACAAGACCACCTTAAAGTTTTAGGTAGCCATTGTAGAGTACCGTTGGTTCCGGTTGTGCTTTCTTTTTCTTGCACTTAACCCAATTTCCGAGCTTCTCAAATATTGTGTCTCTATGATGTTAAAGGGATCACATGACATCGTTTCATCTTGTCGAAATTCTGCTTTGACATCAAATGCCTCGGAGGTGTCTTTATCGACTTTAATGGAGCAGTGTGAGTTGTTCACTGTGACACCATGCTGGCTCTGCTTTGTTTGCCGCTAAACGCTCGTAAAAATAATCCTTTCAAATATTCAGCTTCGAATGTGACGGTTACATTCTTATCTCTCCATGTTTCTGTTCGGTATTTGTGCCTATGTTAAGTTCTTTTCACATTTTGGTAGAGCCTTCTGTGCTTCTCTGCATCTTTACGAGAAGCCAATTTCCTTCTCTGCCAATAGAACTCTCGTTGTATTGTGTCGGCGAATGTCGGGATGCGGGGGTCGCGTGGTTGTTACGATGACATTTAACCCTGAATAAGCCTAAATCATTGTCAAAAGTGATGTTCTGACTATATTTACCGATTTTTTTATTTTTATTTTTTTTTTCTGTTCACTGCCGGGAAGATAAGCCAACGAGTAATTACAAGCTTGTAATTCCCTTTAGACAGAAATGCTGACAGCTGTTTCTGAAGGACCTCTCCGATTTGGGCTTTGAATATGTTAAGATAGTTTCGAAAGAGGATCACCAGTTCAAAAAGCTGTATGCAGGCGACACCATTGATTTCACGGTTGCTTTATCGAATATTATGCCATGGCTTGCGCTTGCAATATTAGCTTGTAAAAGAGTTTACGCATGCAGATTTTAGTTGCCACCACAACTGTAGTTGACTTAAAACATGTTTTAGCCAGTAAATAGCTATCAATCAGCGCAATCGTCATCTAAACCACTTATCAGGTTTTTCTAAAAAGGATAAGGTTTGTTCCCATACGTTTTAGCTATTAGAAGACGGGCTGCGATATTTTTTTTTTTTTTTACTAGTGATTTGAGGTGTCATTTGCAATTTCGCTTATACTTTTGCTTTAGGCTCTGGTGTACCCGTTTGCCTTCGGTCCATCTAATCACATATTATTAAAGTATTTTACAGTAAAATTTTGTACTGTGTTAGACATAAGCGTGTGCCTTAAAAGAAAACAACCGTTTGACTTAAGAAAATAAAATTATTTCTTTACATAGCTTTTAACATTTCTTTCAATCGTAAACTGCTTAATATGTTGTCAAGTCTTCTCCATTCCTCCACATTTTGTCGAAAATTTATAGTTAATTTACAAATTCTTTCTAAAAGCAGGTTTAGCAGTTTTATTGTCCTACACATGCTTTCTTTTGATCATGTGCTTCATAAGTCCCCAGGCATGCGGACATAGGTCTAGAGGCTAAGATGGCCAATACAATATCTTGAAGTCATATGGAAGTCTTCGATATTTCGAATCGTTGCTCTCTTGTATGAGTCAATCCGGGCTTTCAGGTCCGAATAGAATTTTAGCGAATGCCAACAATCCTTTTTTATATAATTGGATCAGTTTTTGAGCACCGATCTTCGCGGTAAAGGTCACCAAATTTTCGATTCAAACTGCACAAAAAAACACGCACCTTCGCCAAATGTTTCACTGTTCGTTGGATGTTTTACCATGCGCAGTTCACACTTAATGGTCACCAAATTTCCGATTCAAACTGCACAAAAAAACACGCACCTTCGCCAAATGTTTCACTGTTCGTTGGATGTTTTACCATGCGCAGTTCACACTTAATGGATTGTTTAATGTAGCTGGGCCGCAACGACTTTACCATGTAACTGAAATATTTTTCTCAGATAAATTTGCAAATACTGAAGAAGAAAAAAACCTGGAGATTTCTTTCTAATAACATTTATCTTGCTTTCTGAGACTAACCTTATATATATATATATATATATATATATATATATATATATATATATATATATATATATATACCATATATCGGAATAATTTTTAAGAGTCACACACTTTTGCCCAACACATTGTACTTTTATTTCGAAAGCGTTATAAATGAAAAAAAAAATCCAAAGGAATTTAAGTAACTCACCAAAAGAAAAACACTATATTTACACCGGTGCTTATTCTATAGCCAGGACACACAAACACAATTTTCTACAGTTTCCTAGTACTACCAGCCTCTTTTTCCAGAATATAGGGTTTTCTATAAAAAAAATTGGTAAAATATTCAAATAAATTAAGAAGTTGCTGCAGAGCATTGATTTGCGCGATGAGCAGGGGTCTTTAAATAAAACCTTTGCGAAAATAATGATGATCTCAAGATCAATAATATTGGATTGAAAAGTTAGTACTCGATTTGAAAGTAAACTTCAATGCGTACAATTTTTAATTTAATAATTTCTATCGCTAGTTTCAATTCATTCAATTCAAATTCATTTTTTAAAAAAAGAACTTTTTTTTTCTGGAAACATTGAGTTAATTTTTGACAGCTTCCAAATTTTTCCCTTTTAAAATATTTTGCAAACACCGGAACAAATGATAACCTAAAGGGGTAATATCAGATGTGTATGGAGGGTGCTGGAGAACTTCCTATTCCCGCTCCTGTATTTTTCGCAGCGCCTGTCTGGCAACATACGACTTAGCATGGACTTTTTTTTGTCGAATGCTCCAACCAACCTAGTGAGTGGCTAATATTACTTGTATGCTGTATTGATATCGCCACATGGGAGAAGCTCGAAGTGAATAATTTGTCTGCAATTCCACCAAACATGGGCTCAGTGTCTTCATTTGCTTTTTGTTCAGTTATTTACAGTCCCTGGCCATATTATTAGACGCACTATAGATTTTATGCAAAATCTCAATTTACAGCTATTTTAATTAGGTTTTCGAATATTGTATTGCACTTAAATTAATTTTTATGCAGAATGTAAACTATTTCCAACTTTTTTATAGAAACATATATTTATTGAAAAACATTTTTTTTATTAATATTTTCAATAATTTTGTTATTTTTGTTGTTTTTGTTTTTTTTTTTTTTCAATATTTTGTTGAGCCTCAATTCTGCGCGGCATACTGTCAATGCAAGATTGGACTGTTTTCTGCATTTGTGGGTGGTGATTCCACACGTGAATTATTTTTTCTACAAGCGTAGTTCTTGTGACCGCATCTTTGGCCACTTCCCTATTCATCAGCTCACACAAGATTTCAATTGGGTTCATGTCAGGGCTGTTTCCCGGTAAATCCAATAGAGGGATGTTTTCTTCCCTCAAATAAGTTTTTTTTAGACCGGTCTGTGTGGCATGGAGCTCCATCTTGCATAAAAATATATGGTTCTCCGATTCTGCAAGACTTCTTTGTACTGGTCTTGTCGCATTATCCCTTTTACCACGTACAGACGTCCTGTGCCTTTGCCGCTGATGACTGACCAGATCATCACTTTGGTGGGGTGCTTCACAGTCTGAACGACGCAATCGGGGTGAAATTTTTCTACACGGCGTCGACGAACCAACTGAGCTTTGTTGTCCAAAATCTCAAAAGTGCTTTCATCGCTGAAGCACAAAATTTTTAGAACAATACTGAATTTTAATTATTTTATCGTTTTTGGTAAATTTAATATTAAATTACCGATCTCCAGAAGTCCACGTCCTTATCTCGCAACTGTTTTGCCCAATTCAGACGCTTTTTTTTCATTGCAGCTGTTAACTTTTAGTTAACCTTTTAGTTTTCTGCATACGGTGCACTCAGAAGCAATAATATTAGCTTCTTCCAATTGAGTTTTTATCATCTTTGTGGTTGCAAATCTGTTTTCGATGCAAATTTTTTGTACACATCTTTCCGACCTTGGTGTGAAAATCGGCTTTCTTCCGCATCAGCTCTTTCTTTTTGGGCTTAATTCTTCACCACATTAAATTTTTTTCTTTATCCGTCTCACGCTAGCCTCAGACACGCACACTTTTCGAGATATTTCTCGTTTAGAAAAAGCTTTTGTGTTGATCAGAGCTTTCACTTCAGCTTTTTTTACGTGGTGACAGGTCTCCTCTCTTACCCATGATTAAAATGTCACAATTTATTTTTTTTGTTGGTCAAAAATGTTGTTTAATAACAGTAAAGAAGCACACAATAAACAAACAATACAATTCAATACCGCTAGTAAGCACACAAAGCTTTTAAAGTCACACAAACAAGTCCGAACCGGCAGAATGCGAAAATGCGACTGAAAGAAGTCTGTACTTTGTTAACGCTCTGTTACCAATACTTTGACATTATGCATGTATACCTACCTAATGCAACATATCAAAATAAAAAAAATAAAGAAAATAGAACCACAAAACAAATTTAATAAGCAAATCTTAGTTTCTGTAACGTTAAAAGTTAAAAATATTGCGTTTAATGTAATAATTATAAAAAATATGTCTAATAATATGGCCAGGGACTGTATAGTATCTACTTCTAACCTTCTGTTATAATTCGATCCAAAAAAGTCTAAATGTCTATGCAGCTTATTATTTTCCATCAAAAGATGTGACGCCCAATTGACGAGTTTGGAAACGTGTCGAGTTTTTTTAAAAGCCAAAAGCAGTCGAATTATCAAGTACCGGCCTATCAGCAATCTCTTCAGTTATAATCCTTGGATTTTTTTTTCCACCTAGGAACGTATGTACACTATTTTCATCAATACCAGAAGATGGTCCAGAGAGGCAAAATCACCATCTCAATATTTTGTAAACCATTTTGTTCACCTTCCGGAGAGTAGGAGCACGATCCATCACGCCTTTCCAATATTCATCCTTCAATTTTTTAAAGTGTAAACCACAAACCGAAACAATTTGTAAGGTAAAATTGAATAAGATAATGTCGGCGATAGCAGTGCATACAATATAATAAAAAAAAAAATTATGGAATTTTGCACGAAAACTGTTACACTTCGTTTATATGAAAATGTGCACAGATTTTTGCTAAATGACTGCATTAATTAAGTTAACTAGACTTGATTAAAATATTATAAAAACCATTACCTTCTTTTGCTTGAACTTTAACTTAATGTTTAAATGTATCTTAAAGGGTTCAAAATTGTCATAGTCCACTCATATGGTATGTATTTCGTTCCTCATTATCCCGAAAAAATTTTTAAATAAAAAACAACAAAAAAATCATTCTCTCTTTTAAAACACAAATTTCATTTAAGATTTTTATAATTTTTAATTTATTTATTTGTTTGATTTACTATTCATTTATTTAGATTTTTATCATTTAAATTTATTTGCTCTCTTTTTTTTTCAATTACTCGTCTCCGTTCACTGTGGCTGCTGTGTTTCATTTTTTGATTTTATTTATTTATTTATTTTTCTGTCTAACTTTATAGATAATACCAATTGACAAACTAATTAAAGGTCGATTCCAAGATAATTTTGAATTTCTACAATGGTTTAAGAAATTTTTCGACGCTAATTACGATGGCAGAGATTACGACGCACATGCTGCTAGAGATGGTGCACCAATGGGTTTTGGTTCAGGAGCTGCACCAAAAAGTTTACCAGGTGCTGCCTCTAATGCAGCTTCCTCGTATAGAAAACCGGTTGCCACATCAACACTGGGAGCTACTCGCCCTGCTGCTACTCGGCCGAGTATGTTATTTTACATCATTAATCATTTCTTTCTCTCTTTTATTATTTTATTTATTTTGGTTTTCTTTTTATTTTTTTATTTCCTTTTAAATGTATTATCTGTTGCTATTATTTTTGTGTGTACATTTTTTTGGTCTATGCTGTGTAATGTGAAATTTCCTGTGAGTTTGAGCTTATTAGCTTTATATTTTGCAAAAAAAAAAAAAATCATTTTAAAAATATTGTTGTGCTTTATGGTGGTATGATTTCCGAGTAGACATATTATTTTGTATAAAATAAAGATTATTCAGGCAAAATTAGTTTAAATTGGTATGCAAATTGGAGAATGTACGACGTTTACATTTGTATGTACATTTAAACTCTGTATGTAAAGTCGAATCACAATAGAATTGTGAGGACGTTATCTTTAGTCTGTCTTAGCAATAGCTCATCGATGTACGGAAGGTGTTTAAATTTGTATTACGTACTCGTAGAACGAATTCATTTCTGATAAAACACGAACACATCTTTTTATTTTATTATGAGGTGTAAAAACGTCGTATTTTTTAGAACCATTAGCCTTTTATATCTTTTTTATGTGGATTAGAAAAAATCAATCGGGAAACGTACGAATTGCCGCAAAAAAAAAAATGTCGATTGTAAAATTGTCAATTTCGTTGATTGTTAAAATGTCGACTTAAGCTATACCGACAATTTATATAAATGACAGTTTGCAATACTGCTCAAAAAAATGTCGACAGCAATGAACAAACTGTCAGCAAAAATGCCGACTGTTGTCCGAACATTCGAGTAAAATAAAACAAGCTACTATCAATGTACAAAATAATTTTATTAATAAATTCAAAGTTAATAACAAAAACTTAAAAAGTATTATTCATACAATATTTTGAGAAAACGTTTATAAAAATTTGTCATTGTAATGCCAAATGGATTGCAATATTTTTAAGCAAATCTAATTGATTATAATAAGATTTATCATTAAGGATAATTGAAAATTGCTTTTCTTGTTTAATAACATTCTTTTTGGGATTTCTCTTTCTCCTTTTTGAATTTTATCTGCAGTTTGTTTGATAACTAGATACTCCTTACCTAGCTTTGCAATTAATTTATACAACCCAACATGTGATGCTCCTACAAGAACCTTTAACCGCCTGTGCCAAGCTTCTAGGGTGTTTTGAGTTCTTGGTAGTTTGAATCGCATTTGGTCATGCACTGACCATAACTCTGGCTTGTAGGCAGGAGGAGTAATTTTGATTTTATTTGAAAATGATCGCTTTCTGCTATCACAGCCTAAATAATTTTTTTCAAACCATTTAGCTATTCGTTTACCATCATTATCCAAAACAGTTTTTAGTTCATCGAAATATTCAGGTATCTCGTTCGATGGCAAAAATGCAAGTACTTTAATCATTCGCATTTGTCGACTAAATTCTCCATTGTTCCCATATTTTATTCACAGTTTTTCGGATTGAATTTTTCTCCAAATGATTGAACCAAAATGAAAAAAACATCCTTTGTTAATAGATTCTGGGAAAAATTTTGTTGCTGCTCCGATATTATTTGCCTTCTCAAAGTCAGACAAAATGAATTCGGGTAATAATGGAATATTATAATCACACGCAAGACGACATAGTTCATAGAAAAACTCTTCATACAGTTATTTTGCTTTTGCTACTTATAATACAAAATATGAGCGGCAAAGCTTCGCCCTTTACAATGCCTAAAATGGTAAATAACTGTCGCATTATGGATGGTATAACTTCAAGTGTACCGTCCATAAGCCACACCTTACATTGAGACAACAGATCTAAATTTGTTTTACTTCCCAAAATCAAAATTCTTTCCTTATTCAATTCCTTATCCACGAGAAGAAAGAATTCACCTTCAATAAATCTTAACGGTTCCGGGACGCAAATTTCATTAAGTTTTTTGTTCGTTGTTTACAATTTTGGATCTTACTCTTGTAATTTTCTGTTTTTGGCTTGCATTACTCGGCAGGTAAATACAACACTCGTTTTCGCATTTTACAACACTTTTACTAATTATATTAACGGGAGCATTATCTGTACTAAAAGCAAGATCTTTTACCAGGGTATTAACTTTATAGACGTGTTCTTTAAAGGGCAAGAGGTCGTGAGAATAATTTGAGGGCTTTTTATAAACATTATGCTTTCCATTGACAAGAATAGTGCTTACACGACCCTTACAATATAATTTGTTTTTGCTTTCACAACGCCACCATGCCGTTTTATAGTAAAACACAAAATTTTTGCAAAATTCAACTTTATTTATCAATATAGTTGCCTTCGAGGGCGATAATTGATTGAAACGATTTTTCAATCTTTCGATACCAGTTTTTTAGTACGATTTCGGTTTAGCCTCAAAATAGGCCTCTGTTTCGGCGATTACTTCTTCATCGGTCTTAAATCTCTTTCCGGCGAGCATTCTTTTGAGGTCTTCGAACAGGGAATATTCGCTGGGGCCAAATCTGGAGAATACGGTGGGTGTGGAAGCAATTCATAGCCGAATTTATTCAATTTTGCCATCGTTTTCATCGACTTGTGACACGGTGCATTGTCTTGATGAAACAGCACTTTCTTTTTCTTCAAATGCGACCGTTTTTCTGCCATTTCGTCCTTTAAACGCTCCAACAACGCAATGTAATAGTCGCTGTTGATAGTCGATAAAAATTATTCCATGTGTATCCCTTGCCAGCCGACTGTTTAGTTTTTGGTCGTTTTGGACGAGGTTCGTCGCCTGCTCGCCACTCAGCTGACTGCCGACTTGACTCTGGTGTGAAGTGATGGAGCCAAGTTTCATCCATTGTCACATATCGACGCAAAAATTCGGCTTTATTGCAGTTGAACAGCTTTAAACACTCCTCTGAGTCATCAACACGTTGTTGTTTTTGGTCGACTGTGAGCAAACGCGGCACCCACTTTGAACAGAGCTTTCGCATGTCCAGATATTCGTGTATGATATATTCAATATGTTCTTTTGATATCTTCAGAGCCTCAGATATCTCGATCAGCTTCAATTTGCGGTCATTCGTAATCATTTTGTGGACTTTTTTGATGTTTTCATCTTAAACAGCCTCTTTTGGACGTCCACTGCGTGCATCATCTTCGGTGTTTGTATTAGCACTTTTAAATTTTTCAATCTACTTGCGAATGGTTCGTTCGGCTGGTGTAGAATCCGGGTAACACTTATCAAGCCATTTCCTTGCATCGGCTGCATTTTTTCCCATCGAAAAGCAATGATAAATCAACACACGAAATTGCTTTGAATCCATTTTTTTTTTTCACAATAACAAAAGTTGCTTCACTCACAACGTTATATCTCGAGAACTAATCGTCCGACAGCTGTCAAATTTATACATGTATCTTTTGAAGGTGGTGTCCTCTCTGAGAAACGGCAAGGCCCATGTATTATATCTTTCTGTTGTTTCTCCAAATGATAAACAAATCCGTCAATAACTAATTTTTTCATTGCTACAGAGCTGTACGTCGAATAACTGTACCAAGTCTTATCTCTTAAGTAGGTTGCAGCTTGTTATTTCGAAGTATGGAATATTGTTAACAAAAATATTAACAGTTAGCAGATAGTGACTTATTGGTCGACAATGGCTTAGTGAATGATGTTTACATTCATGCCGCACGAATGTGTATATTAGCAATAACGTGGTGTTCAAGTCGTCCATATCTCTAATCGAATGTTTCCTTAAATAAATTGTCGCAAACTATAACAGGAATTTCGAAATAAATTTGCACAATTTTCTGCTTCTGTTATCAACTTATTTATGGTTAAATGTTGCCAATTCAAAGAACAAACATCTTAAAAAACACATATTACTTATTAAGATGGCGTTACAATCCGACGTGGACCTGAGATGCAACTAATACACCTCTTCGCTTAGCACGGGCTTTTGCTAACTGCCTCTAATTACGCACTCAAGATGGTTGAGATCCTTCGCCACCTTAGGAAGATCTCTTTCTGAATTAGAGACATCAAGCCAGAGCGTTAACATTCATTCCTTGTACATGTCCTAGCCATCTCAGGCGACCGATGAAAATTTTTGTGATCAGTTTAATGCCGCTATACAGCTCGTACAGTTCACTGTAATGTCTCCTTCTCCTAAGCCTGTCATAACAAACGGCTCAAAAAATCACTTGAAGAATTTTTTCCAAAGATATATTTATCTGTCTTCACTAACGTCCAGGTTTCCGTACCATAGAGCAGGACTGAAAACATGTGTTTCTTGACAAGGTCTTATTACTCAATTTCCTTCTTAGAAACAGCGATTGGGAAATGTTAATATTCTCTTCTTTTGGCTTCAGGTAAGGTGGCTTGCAAGTTTCACATAATTCTTTCAAATATGATGACTTGACTCCGTTTCCAGAGTTGCTGTCATATACGGCTTTACAAAAGAAGCGCTTTTATGAAGAGGTTGTGAGTTAACGATCTGGACTTGTTAGGTCTTTTTTTTATGTGTTCCGGCTTGAAACCGCACTGATAAGTCGGATCGCACTATATGGTGGAAAAATTCTCTTTTTTGTGAATCGGAAAGATAATGTTGAGATTTCATTTTCAGACACACTTTATCCGACCAAACGCTTAAAATTAGTTGATGATACCATTTGGTCGGCTGTACGGAATACTGGCCTCTCACCGTTCAAGTGAAACGGTTCATTCTACCTAGCAATTTGCCGCCACCACCATTTACAAAATCGGTTTCTGTTCGATTTTTGGTGACATATACCTCACTTTTTACCTTTTTACCTTGTTCCTTGAGAAACACTTCTGGAATTCCCCGATCGCCCGCTTCGTTTTTTTTTTTTTTCCGGGAAGACCGAATCGCTCTCGTTCGTGTTATGATGTTTTATGATATGGAGCCTGTTAATGTCATGCAAAATTATTAGATCATGCCTATTGGCAGCCAACACAGGCTGCTTTTCATCCAATTTTGCACTGTGTCAATTTCTCGGCAAGTTGAAGAAATAAAAAGTGGATTGGTCCTCCGATATCAACCAGACCGTTGTGACCATAATCTAAGCATCATACCTGGTAATTGTTTGGTGATTCACTTTGCTGTCTTAAGTATTTCTAGTCGCTGTGGCTATTGGGACTCGTTCAGTTCATGTGGTACCTATTTGTGGAGTTTCTTTACTTTTCTTATGGGAAAGGAGGGATGTCGACTTATTTATTGTCAAATGGGATACGCCCTTGCTCTGTGTAATGTCCTGAACCTGATTAAACTTACATCTACCGTTAGGGTTTTCTGCGTGGTTCATTTCCGACGTTCTAGGGGCTAAACTTGGAGAATACGGTAGATGCGGAAGTAATTCGAAGTGCAATTCATGCAGTCTTGTTATCGTTGCGACCGATTTGTGACACGGTGTACGAATATTGTCCTGGTGAAAGACCATTTCTTTCTTCTTCATTTAAGATCCTTTTTGGCGATTTCTTCCTTTAAACGCACCGATAACGCCATATAATATTCGGTATTAATTTTTTTTCCTTTTAAAGATCGCCGATAAATATTTTAACATGCAAATCCCAAAATACGGACGACATAATTTTGCACTTTTGGTCGCTTTGTTTAGTTTCGCTGTCGACTCAGCTGACTGACGATTTGTGACTCCGTTGCTTAGTAGTGAATCCATTGCTAGCAAACGCGGTACTGACTGTGAGCAAAGTTTTCGCATACCCAAATATTAGTACAAAATATTATGTACAAGGTCTATTGAAAGTTTTACGCAGTTTGGCTTTACGGCTGTGTCTGTACGACCGCGTTTGAATTCAGAAAACTAGCGACAAATGGTGGCTTTCGACGGAGCGGATTGCTTATAATACTTTTGAAGACATTCTTGAGTTTTAAAGCTATTTTTTCTTATCAACCTTCGAAGCTGGTTTTTGTCCATAGTTTGAAAAATATCAGAAGGTGCGTCACTAAAACTTCAATATCTTGATAACTAAATGTCCAGATGTCATTAAATTTTAACACATATCGTTATGTTACATATGTTATTAGAGTCGCCATCTATGCGTCATTCTCGGAACTTTTCTTGAAGAAAAGGAGTCCGAATTTGAATTACCAATAGCATGCTAAACGATTCCTTATACCGGCCCCCAAAAAATTCAGGTGCCAAACAAGCGTACCATTTTTATCTTTTGGAAATTTGCATGTTCTGAAAAAGATCTAACAAAGTTTACTCGAGAGCTTCTTACAGTGGGTGACCACATTATTGCGGCCACTTAGAAAAAAAAATTTCCTTTTAACATAATGTAACATAATTTATTTAATTTTTAGTATAAAGTAGACTTTAAAGCTATTGGAAAATTGGGTTTTGAAACGAAAAGAAAAAGAATATTATAAGATTTTTATTTATTAATATTTTGTTACACCTCCTTTTGCATCTATCATAGCCCGCACATTGGCATACTTTGCATGCATTTTATGTAATTTTTTTTATTTTTTAATTTTTTAATTTCTCCGCTCATATGCGAAACTTCAACTAAGACCTTCGATTAATTAACGCTCATTTGTAATATTTTTCCTTAATATTGCTCTCTTCATGAGCTCCCATAATTTTTCAATCCGGTTAAGGTCTGGAGAGTTGCGTGGCCACTCCTGAACTTCGATATTTTGCTGTGTCAAAAAGTCTGTCTTTTCCACCTTATGACATGGTGCAGAGTCATGCATAAAGACAAAAATTATCGTTTTTAAACCATTTCTGTACTTGCCGCACATAATATATTTATTAGCATTATAATTTGAAAATAAGTTATTTTGTAGAGCGGCGGCAATAATTTGGCCGTGCATTGTATTTCGACCTGAAGTGAAAATCGGACATTTATTCTGTTGGTGCTGCCATTATTAATGTAGTTAAGCGATGAATTCGCCATAAGTCTTCTTTCTTAGATTTAGTCATTTCTGATAAAACTTTTATTATCTATCTATTATCTCCTGCTTAACACTCGGGCTTATAAATTTGGTAAGTCAAGTCCTGTTCGACGAGTAAAGTACCCACTGGTTATACACTTGATGTGTAGTCATAGTTACAATACTATTGACACCGTACAATATCCAGCCACACTTTCAGAAGCCGGACCTGTGAAGTCTTTGAAAAAATATTTATTATACAATACATATGTAGTTTTAAGCTTGTACGTTAGGATTAAAACATCATGTCATAAGTTCATTGTTCTTTATTATAATCATTAATCTTTATTTTACATAATTAATATCTTCTCTAAAAATTTTAAAAATCCAGCACTTCTACGTCCCTTAGAAAGCAATCTTAATGGCAACTGTCGAACTTTCTTTCCAATATTTTAGAGCACTTCCAGTAAATATTTCATTATTTAACATCACATTAGTTTTAGTTTATTTTTTTTATAAAATGTACACAAAAATTTTAAACATGAATTTTGTAGAAATTTTACAAAAGAAAAAAAAAAAAAAAAAAAAAGATCGTGCTTTACGTCGAACAATAGTAAAAAATTATATCGTAGTACAGTGTTCCAAACTACGTAGTTTCTTTTATGTATAAACAATTAAATTTACAAAATTTTATAATATATAAAAATTTAATAAATAGTCTCTAAAGTTCAACCACGTCCGGCGGTGGCACCAGTTAGCGCTCGCTCCTCAGTACAGTCAAATATTGGTGGCGCTATGAAAAAAGCTTCCGAACCAGCAAATCAAGTATCGAATCAACAAATTGAGGAGCTGTCGAGTCAGGTACCATAATATTTATTTCTCATCTCTTCAAAACAATACCTTAAATAACAATTTATATTTGTAGATAATGGAGATGAGACTGAATTTGGAAGGCCTTGAAAAAGAGAGAGACTTCTATTTTAGCAAACTGAGAGATATTGAAATTTTGTAAGTTAATTGACATTTAATAAATCGACATTTAACAGTGATTAATAAATTTATTTTAGATGTCAAGATGCCGATGAAGGGCAAACACCTCCATTAGTCCAAAAGATCCTAGATATTTTGTACGCAACAGAGGTAAATAAAAAATTAGAAAAAAGTACTTACATATAACATGTATATACATACATATGTGTGTATCTGTGCTTAAGGCTAGTGCAAAATTTATGAAAACTATTGCTTAAAATGATTTGCAATAGTTGAAGAAATTCATTCTTTACAAAGAAAAGAACAAGAACATTTCTATCATATTTCATTAATTTCCATTCAGAGTTGAACGCTTTGTGAACGATAAATGTTTGTTATAGTTGCACGAATATTAGTAACTAGTATCTGAACGCACTCGTAAACTCGTACAACAAACATTATGAATGAAATGTGCCTTTAGTTTTTTGTTATATATATTCTCTAGGTGAACTATTATTATTATTACCATTAATCCAATTCGTTTGAATCTGTTTGAAGTTTCGTAAACTGGTCGGCCGTTATGTTTCGACATTAAGGTCATCTAAAAGACGTTATTAATAGTGTACGTATGTATATAACTTTTTTTCTCTTCAATTCTGATAATTGTTATTACTAAAACGAATAATTCAAACTACAATGTTTCTAAGTTAAATGTCACCTTTTATGATGTAAGACAGTCAATCATTTTGTTCTTAATTTAAAAATGTTCATTTAAACCCAAGTATGTGTCTACACAAGTGTAAAAAGCTGCAGTAGTTTTTAAGTAATAGTGCTAACAGTTTAGGTAAAATCATACATATCCATATTATAATGACTGCACCACTTTTAATTCACAAGTTATTTGTTTTAAAAAAATTATCAACTGATTCTTTAACTCTTTAAATCGAGGAATCAAATTTATTTAAGTGATTTTTATGTTGAGTTTATCTGAACTTGCTCTGATCTGTATCAATTTATGTTTATGTTGCTTCCATTACCTTGAAAATCCACTCACGTCACAGGCGTTCGATTTTTCCTTTTACTTATAGATTCTGCTTTCAATTTTTAATGCTACGTGGCCTGATGATTACACTACATGTTTTTTGTGGCATGGCCAATTTCTGAGATCAGTAACACTACATTCGAGCTACGGAAGCTATATTATTCTAGTTATTCTTCCTAATTTCTGAATCAAATTAACAATTGCTGAACGAGAAGGTGCTTCCCATTAATCGAGAAAACTTAAAACTTCTCGAAATGTGAAGAGCTCTATTTGCATTAATGGCGTTGTTCTTACTTTCCATCTTAAAAAAAAAAAAAAATGATAGCATATGCTTTGAGATGTTGCAAAAAATCGGTTCATCAAAAATGAAACGTTTTATTGAAAACTTTGTTCATGTGTCGTCGCGTTATCATTTAGCAGTATACAAGAGCTGTTTGATGAATACCCGGATTAGAAATGATAATGCAACTTTTTTAGATTTTGACAATTTATTTTTCAATATAATCCCCTTTCAAATCGATACACTTCCCAGCGGTGCTGCAACTTTTTTAACCCGTCCGTATACTACGACTTTTGTTGGCCTGCAAAATACTTTTCCGCGGCGGCGATGAGTTCCTCGTTCAACCCGTACTTCTTTTCGGCGAACAATCTTTTAAGGTTTGGGAACAAAAAGAAGTCGCAGGGAGCGAAATCCGGAGACGGAGCATGGGGGAGCAATTCGACCAATTTGGCTGTGGCGACTGCGGAGGTATTAGCCGGTGAGTTATCGTGGTGGAAGAGAACTCATTTCTTCGCCAAATGTGGTCTTTTTTTCTTCAAATCGGCGTTGAATTGGCCCAATAAATCGACGTAGTATGCCCCTATGTTTGTTTTTCTCTTCTTCAAATAGTCAATGTGGATCATACCTCGAACGTCCCAAAAAAAAAAAAAACGATGGTCATCATTTTGGAGCACGTTTACCTGGTAAAACCCATTGTTTCGATTGTTCTTTGGTATCTGGTTTGTACCAATGAAAATCCATGTCATCATCGACGTTCACGAAACGACGCAGAAACTCCTTCGGATTTCGATTAAACAGGGACGAGTACGTCTTTGAAGTGGTCGCATGATTGCACTTGTTCTCCGTTGTGAGCAAACGCGGCACCCATCACGTGGACAGCGATCTTGTGCAAGATATGGCTAACGCCTTCAGTTGAGATGCCTGCTATCTCGGCGTTGAAACTTGATAAAGATCATATCCATCAAATAAGCACTGTCTACAGTATCCGTAAAATATCTGTGTGGGACACCTGTATTTCTTCACTAGTTTTCTGCTTTACCTACAAAACAGTGTAGGGATTATTTACGTTTGTACATTCTTTTTTCTATATTTCACCACAGGAAAAAACTCCACTGTTGTTAAATCTGGAGAACGCGAAATACGGTAACAGTATTTCTGTGCATCGTCTTTAAAGGAGTAAGACCTGATGTGACAACACAAAAGAAAGACAGTGTACTTAAATGATAAATCAATCTTCAGATCTCAATTCTGCCATGCGAGGCAATTTTGTATTCCTACGAAATTAAGTGGAAATGAGCTTCATCAAAATCATTTTAGATGAGTGGTTGCCTAGAAATACAGCAACAACTTTAATTACACTAATAAAATTTAGTCTGCCCATTAAACGTTAGATGTCATATATGGAACAATAGTCATTGAGCTCAAACTAGAGTGTTAAATTCTTAAATTAAAAGAAAATAATAATAATAATAAATAAAAACTTTAAAATAGGGTTATGTTATGTTTTATTCCGCGAGTCACGTTTTCATGTTGGGAAAAAAAAATAAAAAGTCACAGATAGCCAGGTCGGACGAGTACGATGGATGCGATAGTGTTTGATGGTAATGCCAACTTTCCTTACCAACGCCAACTATCTTTAAAAAAATGGGTATTTCCACCATTGTAGGAGTGATTCTTGCATATCCAGCAAGGATGCGTGCCTTTTTATGTGATCAATCTCACTTCTCACATTATGATTAGTTAATGCATGCTGGCTCAGAATGTTTCTTAATCTGATAAAAACTTTTTTTTTTGTAACCTTGTGCTGGTATCCACATTTAGATTTCGTCCAATACTGATAGTAAAAGTAATTTATTATTTCAATTGCCTGTGGAAAAGCCTATAGCTCACGTCATGCGAGGGCCGCAAAAAATCGTTGCTTTCAATGTGGACAAAATGACAAGGCGAACAACACAGTGAGTGAACGGGGAAACTAGGCCTTGGTCAAACCCGGACTGTCGCGCCAACAATTTATTTATTTTTACTGGAATTCACGGAGTTTGAAGACCGTCAAAAAAAAGTTCCCGTTGGCAATGCTTCACGAAAGTAATAAATGTGGACTCAGTTCCATACTACTGCTTTAATTGTCTACGAAAACGAAAATAAGAAAATTTTTATTCAATCAATCAATAGTTTAGAAAATAATGCAAACATTTGCATACAATTAAACGTAAATGTTGATAAGGAAATATGGAAAGCTGTATTGTTAATCCATGCCTATTGTAACTAATTTTATTAATTTTTGCTTGGTTATGGTTCATATTTTACCGTTTAAAATTAGGCTTACCACAAAGAAATCTCACACTTTCATAATCATACAAAAAGAATTAATCTATAAATTGGCTTTGAAGTCTGGTAAAGGAAACATGTTAGACTAATTCTGATTGAAGATAGTTCATTTGAAAAACAAACTAACAACGGCATGGATTATTACATTCTCTATATGTTTCACTTAAAGATTTTTATATTTAGAAATTTGAGTTCTATGTTTTTCTTTTCTTTTTCTCCAATCCCATTGCCATGACTTGTCGCATAACCCGCATTTAGACTATATTTTTTGTTTGAATAACAAATCTTTTTTGTTATTTTGAAATTTAAAAAAAAAAAAATTCACGCGGAAAGACATGGCTGGATGTAGAAGTTTTTTTTTTTTTTTTTTTTGTTTAAAGTAGTTTCAATTTTTCGCCTTTTTTATAGAATGGCGGGGATGCCACACTGACTGTTAAATCTGATCAGATCAAATCTGATGACAATGAAACAGAAGGATTAGAATAATGGAGGCAACCAGACTACAACTAATAATCTGCTTTTGAAGTTGTGAATTGACTAAAGCTAATGAACTAATAATTTTTGCACACACTTGATATTTTGTTGAAATAATTTTTGTATGATTTTTTTTTTTTCATTTAATTAAAATTTAATTAAAATGCATTTTTACTTATTTTTTCAAATAATGTAACAATATGGTTTTTGAGCTTTTATAGTTCTTGTTTTGCTTTTTTTGTTTAAGTCTAAAAAGGTTTTAAATTTAAATGGTAGAAGGTGGCGGAAAGGGATGAATATAAGTAAGAGGCTAAACTGTTAACAAAGTAGAAATTGAAATGCAAAATAATATAAATTATAGTGACTCTTAGCATATGCGAGTGCATATGTAGTTCTTTGTTACCGAAGCACTAGCAATTAGATTGAGATAACAAAACACAGATTTAGGATTTGAATTAATTTTTAGACAAAAGATTTTTGGAAACATCGAATACTCGAAGCAGTAGACACATACTCTACAAAAATCAAAGTGTAATAAATTAATAAATATTGGGTTGGTAACTACGAAAAGCCGATGTCTTTGGCCAATTTTTTTAATGGCTTCTGTCAATGACATTTTAACATTTGTTAGCTGTCAGCTTTACTTTGGTTTAAAAGCGAGTATTTTTGTAAAAAGGTATTTTGGTATTTTGCGTCAGTTTTAATAATGGGTACAAAAACGAGTATTTTCGTCATATTTTATTTACTTTTACGCAGCTCAAAAAGAAGCCTTAAAAGAAGAAAACCGAAATTGGTTTGACAAATTTCCGTTCCGTAGATTTTTCACTGAAAGTTGAACAACGATCAGGTCAGGTCGAGCATATGAGCTTAATTATGATCAAATTAAAGTCCTAATCGAGTCGGATCGCCATGTTACTTTACGAAAGATAGCAAAAAAAAAAATCTTGATATTTTGAAATGAATCATCACTAGCGATTGACGATGAAAAATGGATTGTTTACAGTAACGTCAATCGAAAACGACCATGGTCCAGGCTTGAACTGCAAGCACAATCCACTCCGAAAGCTGATATCAGCCAAAAGAAAATTGGTGTATTTCGAGCTGCTTCACATGAATCAAACAATTAATTCAGATGTGTTCTGTCAACAACTGATCAGATTAAATACAGCGATCAACGAAAAACGGCTAGTTTTGGTTTCTATGGTGTCATTTTTCACCCGAACAACGCTAGGCTACATACATCTTTGGTCACTTGCCAAAAATTATTGGAATTGGAATCATGAAGTTGCTAGAAAGATGGCAAAAGGTCATCGAACGAAATGGAAAATATAACATTGATTAAAGTTTGTTCGTTGTATCGGGCCATATTAAAAGTGTCCGCGGTTTTTTTTTTTTTTTGTACATTTCTGAAAAAAAATTCTTTGTTCAAAATCAATTTCAATCAAGTGCATATTGACCATTATTATCTATGACCTTTTGTCATTTTCCGGGTAGCTTCATAATTCCATCGGTGTAGAACTTCTGTGGTTTATCAGCGAAAAACTTGGCCAAATGAAATGGTAATAAGAGGGTGCAAGGTCCGACTATACAGTGGATGCATCAAAACTTCTTAATCAAGCTTCGTCAATTTTTTCCGGGTCATCAAAGATTGTAGCCTAGCATTGTCATGATGGAAGACAACTTCCTTTCTATAAGCCAATTTTGGTCACTCTTTCTTGAAGGCTTCATTCAAACGGTTGAGTTGTGCACAGTAGAGGATCGAATTGACCGTTATAGCAGCTCATAATAGACAATTCCCTTCCAATTTCACCAAACACTCAACATAACTTCGTTTACCGTCAATTTAGGCTTTGAAGTCAATCACCTTTGACCGGTGATATTCTAGTAAATAATCCATTTCTCATCGCCCGTTATGAATCGCTTCAAAAATGGTTCCATTTCGTTACGTTTTAGCAGCGCTTCACTGATGGTTATTCGGTCAATTAAATTTCTTTGCGTTAATTCATATGACACCCAAACATTGAGCTTCTTTGAGTAGCCTACTCGTTTTAGACGATTCCAAACTGTCATACGGTTGATATTAAGTGTTTCCTCTATCTCCAGACACCTTCCGTGCTGGTCTTGCTCCATCAGTTGCAAAATTTAATCGACTTTTTCAGTGACAGGCCGACCAGTGCGAGGTGCATCTTTTGCATCGAAATTTCCGGAACGGAATCGAACAAACCACTCCTGGGTCCGGCGTTCACTCACAGCATTCTCACCGTAAATTGCACAAATTTGTCGGCATGTTTTTGCAGAATTTTTCCTTTTTTTATAGTAAAAAAGCATCGCATAATGTATTTCTTCAGATATTTCACTCATATTCAAATCAGTATAACTTTTAACACGAGCAACGAATGACACAGCTGTCTTCACAAAAAATGTAGTCGACTTGTCACCTTTCAAACAACTGTTTATTTGGCACAAATCGCGGAGACTTTTTATATGACCCAATATTTAAAAAAATGTGTTTATTTATATGAAATAATCGGCGATTATTTAGTTGCCAACCGATAATTAGAATACGTGTAAAAAAAAACTTAAGATGCAAAAAAGATGCTCTTTTTACTGTGGTGTTCAAAGGAGATATCTCATTTTTAATCCTAGCGGGTAGGTCAATTTTAAGTGGTTTAACCACAACCCAAGGGTTGTGTTATTCTATGGAAAAGATCTTCAATAATTATAATCTTTTAAATATGAGGTTCTAGGTTTGTAAATTACAAAACATATTTAAGAATATTTTGTTGGTTTTATGAGGGTATTTTAGTTGTTTAAATTACAAAAATTACATGTGGCAGCCGTTGGCTTTTATAAGGGATTCAATCCTGTTTGGCATTAAATCGTAAAGGCTTGTGATATAGCTGGTGTCAATTTCTTCATACCAAATTACTGGGCTTTTTTTTCGGCACTACATGTGCTCAGTAGGATTCATAATAGTGCTGTTTTCGGGCCAATGGAGTAAATACATCCCCAGTTCTTTGGGGATAACGGTGTTAACACGTTTACATGGTGCGAAATGGTCCTGAAACAACATCCGTGTGGTATTTGCTTCCTTTCTTTATAGTGGCAACCACTCCCTTATCTATAACCTCTTTGAACTTTAAAGCATTTATGGATCCATCTACGGAGCTTCAAATCCAGCGACAGTAATGATCCCAAATCATGACACCCCTACACCGCTTCGGACGAGTTGCAACACATTCTCCATTCCACTACTATATGGTCTTTCCTTCTGGAAATTCCAGGTCGAATTTGGATTCATCTGAGTATATGACATTTTGCCAGTCATTTCGGGTCCAATTCTGCCTTTTTTGCCCATTCCAGACGGCTTTTGCCATACGGTAGGCAAAAAAGCCCGTAGTTTCCACAATATATCTCCTTGTTGTAGTGCAGCGAAGCGCTACCTCAACGGTGCTTTCTTTATATGGTGGTGAATTTTAGAGTAGTGGATCTATCTTTTTTGGCTGTTTTAAAACACCACTATCTTGGTACTTTTTTTAAGACCCTCCTTATCGTTGACTCATTGAATCCTAATCGACAAAAAAATTTTCTCATCAATTCACCATCCTCCTTAAAAGCAAGGATTTGACCATTTTCAAAATTTGTTAATTGCTTGCTGTTCATCGCGTACTTTTCACTTCAGAATAAAAAAATCACTTAAAAAAACAGGGCGGCCTTGAAAGCAAGGAAGAATCGGACTGGAATAACTACTTAGAATTCGAATTACTCGATAATGAAAATGGAATAAAAATAAAGGAAACAGAGTAGGTCAAACTAAAATTTTCTGTTTCTTCAATTCGGTTTTTTTTTTCTTTGCATCATAGTATAGGGTTTTCTAATAACGACTTGACAACATTTTTTTTTTTTTTTTTTTAAATAAAAGGTAAACCATTTGAGATATTTCAAAAACTTTATTATTGGCTTGAAGTACAATCAAAATATTTATGAATGGAACTCGACTTCGTTCATATGGCCACCGCGGGCACGTTTGCAGCGGTCGATTCGTTGAACCCAATTTTCAACGACTCGGAAACACATTTCGGCCGAAACGGCCGTTATTTCGCGTTCAGTGTTGGCTCTGAGTTCTTCCAACGTCGTCGGCGTGTTGGCATAAACCAATGACTTAATGTAGCCCCACAGAAAATAGTCAAGCGGCGTTAAATCGCACGAACGAGGTGGTAAATCGACTGGTCCATGTCTTGAGATAACACGTTCACCATACTTACTCTTTAATAAATCGATTGTGACGTGTGCTGTGTGGCTTGTGGCACCATGTTGAAACCACATGTCGTCCAAGTCCATATCTTCCAATTCGGGCCAAAAATAATCGGTGATCATGGCGCGACAACGCTGACCATTCACAGTAACGTGACGATCGTTATCGTCGACGAAAAGATATGGCCCAATAACGCCGCCGGCATGCAAACCGCACCAAACAGTTATTTTTTGTGGATGAAGTGGTGATTCATGAAGCACATGTGGATTTTCACCCCACCAATAACGCATATTTTGCTTATTGACGAACCCATTGAGCCAGAAATGAGCTTCGTCACTGAAGATGATTTTGTGATTCTGAATATCTGTAGAAAATTTTTATAATATGCAGACGTTGCTCGTTAGTGTACTTTACCTTGATGAAAATGTTGAGTTTACTGAATAGATTGACAGTGACAGTCTGATGATTAGTGAAAGAGTGCGTTCACAAATTAAATTCAAAGTTGTCAAGTCCCTATTGGAAAACCCGATATATGTTACCTATACTTCACATCTATTACATTGTTAGTGGTCTCACTAACTAATATCTCTGCATTTGAATGTTCTATTTATTTTTATTTTATCTTTGAAACTAAGATAAAACTTACACATTTCCACAATTGGTTTCCTAATCTGGAGACTTCCCTAACATTTCCATTATCTTTGCTGTAATTTTCCCTTCATATTTTTTGTACGTCTTCCAACACTTCTATGCGCATGATTGCCATGTATAGTAAACCTCTTAACTAACGGCACATTTTTGGGCCGAGGCGTGACGTGGCCGGACGCAATGACTGAATTCGGGTCTGTGTTCAAAACTCGGCCTATAACTACAAATTAGAAAAAGAAATCTACTTTTACGATGTCACGAGGTTTCTCTTTTCCAATTCTAAATTTTGAATAGCTTCATTTGTCGTACTGTAGTTGGTGTAGTTTCTCATCAATTTATTGAATACATAGCTTATACCCGCAACTTTGTTAGCTTTGGTATAGTAAATATTTGATAAAGGTCTCTGAGTATTATTACACAGTTTCATAGGTTTTTAATAATTAAGACTTAGTGGGGGGCCGTGGCGTAAGTGTTAATTTATTGACTTCTCAATCGAACGTTCAATTTTGACCAAGGCCCGAAAGTAAAACATTTTTGCAGGCAACTAAAATTGTGTGAGGTGTTTAGTTTTAGTTTAAAAAGTTTTCGTATTCTCTTGAGAGTTATGTTCTAAAAAAATTAATTTCATGTTTTACAAAGGCAAATCCAAAGTAAATGTTTACCTAATTCTTATTTATTTTAGTATTTTTAATTTGTTGGCTCCAGTAACAGCCAGGTTACATTGCTCAGTGAACAGAGACGCTGGGTGTGAAGTGAATTCACTACTTTGTTTGCGGAGGCAATCAAAACAAGCCGAACGGTATGGATTTAACTTTAAATCAAGGACTCTATATATACACCATCTGCTTGGTTCTCATAAGCATAAATGATGAGATCTCGAAGCCCTGACCCTCGAGCAGGCGACATAGAGTTTGTTGTGAGCGAAGCAAGTCTTTCGGAAGTATACGCCGATTTTTAAGTGTCTGTTCTGCGACTTGGCGGTTATGGCGAAGCAGAAAGTTACACGGGAATTGCAGTCGTTTGGAAAGGAAAGTTAGAAGGAAACAGCGAAATTCGCGAGAAAAAAACATCCTATACTTGACCACATCAGTTTAAGATTAATATTTATTTTACGTTCCTTAAGTGGTTTTTGTTTCGGGTAATTCAAGTTTTGAATGAGCATTATAGATGCCTTAATTTTTAACTCCACTTAATTTTCGACTCCACTCAAATTCATAAGTTATCTCATTATTCCACATAGCGGTCCGATTTAACCAAATTTTAATTCGTTGTTATAGTGATAGACTCAACAAAAATTTTAAGGTATAGCGCATTTCTATACGTTACCCAAAACGTTTAATATTAGTGTATTTAGTTACCATACAGAATCTAATTAGAACACAGCGAAGATCATTGAAACCGATGATACACCAATAAGCATTGAAAACAAAGATTGTTTTTTTTTTTTTTCTCTCTCTCTTTTGAGTGATTTTTGATGTTTAGGTTTTCGCTCGGCGACTGCATTTCTCACAGTTAGCCAGTGGTCTCTTAAATTTGCTTTCTTAAAATGTAAATTTAAAAAAAAAAGGAAGTTTACAAAAATAAATATACGCAAAGGGTGGCTGAAACAGAAAAAAAAAAAGTTCTGAAGTTTCCCTTTTGACGATTATCGATTATCGATCTTTTTTTTCTGTGTTGGTACACATTTCCCTAACATATGTTCACAGTTTCAAGTTTATAGCCTACTTAGTTTGTTTTTGACAGATAGAAAGGTTAGACGTGTTTTGGTGTGCTCGTCGATTTTCAATTATAAAAAATGGAACAAATCTTGTGTAAAAAAATTAAATCAAATGCTCTAAAACAATTGAAATGTTGACAGTTGCACACGATGAAAATGTTTACAGTTGGTACACTCTGTTCCAAGATGGCCGATGGTTTGTCAATGACGAATCTCGCTCTAGACGCCTCAGCACATCAACAAATAATGATAACGTCGAAGCTGTGAACAAAATTATTTTGGAAAATCGTAGAATTACCATAAGAGAAGTTGCTGAGAATGTTGGCATATCGGTCGGCTCCTATCATGCAATCTTTTCGGATGTTTTGGGCATGAGACATGTGTCAGCGAATTTTGTTCCGAAACTTTTTAATTTGAATCAGAAGAACCGTCGCATGAGCTCATGAAAAGGGCACGACAAGTTCGATCAAATCTCAAAGTTTTGATCACTATTTACCGTGACCTAATGCATCAGGAGCTTTTACTTCAAGGTCGAAGGGTCAATAAGGAGTATTATTTTGAAGATATACGCCGTTTGCGAGAAGCAATACGAAAAAAACTTTCGGAATTGTGGAAAAATAATTCATGGCTTTTGCATCGCGATAATGCACCTGCTCGTTCGCCGTTGCTTGTGAAAGATGACAATCATGCCTCAGCCACCATTTTTACGGGACTTAGCCCCATGCAAAATTAAGGGGCATAACTAGTGCAACCGCCAAAAAAATATGATTTTTGGGATTTTTTTTTTTTAAAGAAAACTACTTCAAATGTTTTAAAATTTGGAGGATATATTAATACATAAATAATAAATATACACTGAAATTTTCAAAGGTAAGAATTAAATTAACAGCGAGTTATTCGCTATCTCCCAAGTCACAAAAGTCACAAGTCCTCCACTGCTGCAGTGATTGCGGCTTTTACCGTGGTTCAGCTACAACAAAAAAAATTATTAAACTAAAAGGTATTGCCTAAACAATGACCCACAGTTGTGAAAAAATGAAATATAACAAAATGGCAGAGTTTTAAAAAAAATATGTCGAATTTTGTCTGAAAATTTGATGATTTGTCTCTTCAAGTTACAACTTCAGCAGTAGTTTCGAGAAAAATGCGTTTAAAGATAAAGATAAAATCGCTGAGCGGTTTTAGATGGCTATAATTCAAAAACTATTCGAGATATTCATTTGAAATTAGTATGTTATTTTTAAAGGTATAGGCTATCGAAATATGAAAAAAAACTTAAATCACTTAAAATCGCTTTTGGGACGATATTAGATTAGCGATGGATAAGCGATCGATAAGCAAGCTATCGGTCCTGACTTATACAAACGTGGAGAAGAAAATTTGCAAATATTCTCGAAATTTTTTTTTGATCATTCTCTTTCTGGGAAAGCAACAAACATTACATTTGACATTACATTTGACATATTTATAGTTACTGTTTTAAAAGGTAAGTATCGTACTCGTGTGACAATACCATGGATACGCTTTTTATATTGCCTTGTATTTTTAGCAAGCTTTTTGTTCCTAGGCAAGTGGCTTATTTCTTTGTTTGCACTCAAACTTTGTTCATTAAAGAACAATATTACGAGTAGCACAGCACACATTTTGAAGCTTTTGTCGTTTATTTTGACTTTTATAAATACAGAAACATACATACTTATTTTTTTCCAAGCGATGTAGACCAAACAATAGAAACTTGTGGAAAACATATTGCTTCAAGATGAACTTTATATACATAGTGCTGCTGCTGTTGATAACAATTCGTATAAAAACATCTGCCGATTTAAAAATTCGAAAACTAAGATATTTAAAAGCATGTTAAACAATATTATTTAACTCGATTTATTTCTTAAATTTATTTTTATATGTTTTGCTATAAGATATATTTTATAATTTCATTTAAAAAGCTGATATTTAATATTAAACAATAATTTACTGGTAACAAGTATTATTTCAATCACATATCGACACATTCCAATTCATTTTTTTTTTCTTTCAAAGTAGACCGTCTACCGAAGATTCTTATTGGGTTGTTCAATCAGTTTTGTGGTTTGTTTAGGGTTAAAGTTAAACACAATTTTTGGTATAAAAACTTATATTTATGGGGGTGATCTGAATTTTTTTTTGTAATATTTTTTTAGATGGGAAAGAAAGAAATGAAATTATTGAACTTTTTGGTATGATCTTATATGAGGGGATCAGAGCACAAGGGGTTTAAATGCAAATTTTATAAAAATGGAGATAGGAGCGTAAATGACCATATGAATGACATTATTGGTGCACAAAGGAAACAAGTGTAGGCTTAATTGATAGTGAGATCTATTGGGAATAGGGATTACTACTCATCATTTAGTAGTTTTTCTCTTAGTTAAACAAGGATTTCTCAATACTGTGCTACTGTTAGTTAGACCCCTTATATATATAAATCATATCATATATATTTAGGGATTACAAAAAAAAATTTTTTTTACCAGGTGTACCGGTATGAAGTGAAAATAAATCACTAATTTTTAATGTTAAAGTAAAAAACATTTTATTCAAAGTATTGGCCATTGCTAGCTTCACATTTTTCCCATTTTTCAGGTAAGTTATGGATTCCACGCCAATAAAACTGTTCGTCTTTGGAAGCAAACCACAAAGTCACCCAATTTTCGACTTCCTCGTAGGATTCGAAGTGCTGCTCTCGTAATGCGTGTCCCTTCGGTGGAAAAAAATGGTAGTCGGAAGGAGCCAAGTCTGGTGAATACGGCGGGTGGGGCACCAGCTCCCAGCCACGTGCTTTGGTTGTATCCTGAAACAGTTTTGCTTTGTGTGCAGGTGCATTGTCATGGAGCAAAATTACCTTGCCGTGTTTTCTGGCCCATTCTGGTCGTTTTTCGATCAATGCATGGTTCAAATTGATCATTTGTTGTCAGTAGCGATCTGTTTTAACGGTTTCACCAGGTTTTAGGAGCTCGTGGTACACCACACCTTTCTGGTCCCACTAGACACAGTATTGTCTTCTTACTGAATCGATCTGGTTTTACAGTCGAAGTTGATGGTTGTCCCGGATTAACCCATGGTCCCACCAGACACAGTATTGTCTTCTTACTGAATCGATCTGCTTTTGCAGACGAAGTTGATGGTTGTCCCGGATTAACCCATGATTTTTTCTGTTTAGGATTCTGAAAATAAATCCATTTTTCATCGCCAATAACAATTCGATGCAAAACTGATTTTTTTTTATCGTGTCTTTGAAGCAAAATTTCACAAGTGGTTTTTCGGTTTTCCATCTTTCTTTCATTTAATTCATGTGGCACCCATTTTCCAAACTTTTGGATCTTTTCCATAGCTTTTAAACGGTCAGAAATTGTTTGTTGTGCAACATTTAACATTTCTGCCATTTGTTTCTGACTCAAAGTGCCATCTGCATCCAATATTGTTTGCAATTCGGCGTCTTCAATTCTCACATCAAAATCGTTATTTCTAAACCGTTGAAACCATCTTTTTCATGTTGCTTCTGATAGAGCAAGATCACCATATGCCTCGACAAGCTTTCGATGCACTTTTCTTCAAATTAAAATTAATGCTTTCCATAAGTCATCATTTTCTGGTGCAAAAATCGACATTTTTAACACGATGAAAAAATATTTTGTTTGCTCAATGACTGTATACTAAATATGTTCAACAAAAAAAACCCAAAAAAAAGAAGAATAATGTGTGAAATTGAAAACTTTAGCGGGTTTAAAAAAAAGTGTTTTTTTTTTTTTTATTTTTTATTTTTATTTTTATTTTTTAAATAAAATTAAAGTACTATAACAATCATTTAAATAAACTTTTAAGCGAAATTTTTTAGAAATTCACTTAGAAATGAATTTAATACTGAAGAAAATAATAAAAATGTTGGTTCAATTAAATAAGTCGTTTAGTTAGTTTAGCTTAGTTTAGTTTAGTTAGTAACGCCCGCCAATTTAGAAAAATCGTGAAAGTAAAAACCAAAGAAAATGCGTTTCAAAGTTTTCACCTCGCTCGCACACCTGCTCGACGCTCGTCTGCTTTCGGCTTTATATTCCCTTAAATTTTTAAGAATTAGCCTTTGTCACTTTGTAAACATATTCTTAAGTAATTTATCTATCGATTTCAGTAATATTTTTTTTTTTTGACATTTTAATTCAGGACACCCCTTTAATCCATCAGATATTGTCCATCATGGTCTATTACTTTCTTCCAACATGCTCGAATAGACATAATGCCTCTTTTGTGAAAGTCAGCAGACTTATGGGTAAAAAGTTTTCCGGAAACGTTTTGTTCTCATCTTCGGAATTAAATCGCCTTCTGTCGAAATTGTTTTGTAGAGAGCGGAAAAGATGGTAGTCAGAAGGCGTAAGGTTTGGAGAGTACGGTGAGTGCTGCATAACTTCCAAGCCAAGTGAATTCAGCTTTTGGTTTCTCACTAAAGCTGTGTGTGGTCTGGGGTTGTCATGATGGAAAACAACGTTCTTCCTCAACGCCAACTCTGGCCGTTGTTCTTCCACTGCCTGCTGGTATCGAGCTGAGTGCGAATGTTGTTGTAAATTACCCATTTTTCATCTTCCGTTACATCACTTTTTAGGAAAGCCGTAGGAGAGATCCATCTCAACAAAGATTTACAGGCCATATCTTTTCTTTCACTGAGTTCGTGAGGAACCCAAACATTTACATTTTTCGACATTCCAAGCCCTTTCAGTATCTCAGCATTATCAACGTCTGTATTTCCTGAACGAAAGCGTGTAAACCAACGCTGACAAGTGCCAGCGCTTATAGCCGAATCTTCATATACGCTGCAAATGTTCCGTTGCGCCTCTGTCGCGTTGACACCTTTTTTAAAAAAAAAAGCAATGCTCGTATATACCGAAAATGTACTTTCTAATCCTCATTTAAAAAATAAAAAATATTGAGCACTTAAAAGACCTTCGATCAAAACTAATACTCGTAACAATGTAAAGGATAACTCTCTCTATTGGAATAAACAACAAAAGTTTCATAACAGTTTATACAGAGATTTTCTGAAACGATAAACATTACTTCCATGAAAAAAAGCGCAGAACTTATTAAACAATCCAATATTTATCTACAGTATTGAAATGTAAATGACCAAACAGAAAATTTGCTACGTTTTGTCAAGGTTGTCACCTTCAAAATAGTCCCCATTAGATATTATGCACTTGTGCCAGCGCTTCTTCCAATACTCGGAACACTTTTATTTGCTCAATTGTTGCAAATCTTCCTCCTTTTATAGGTCTCTTCAGTTTTGGGAACAGAACCAGTTATTCGTCAACAATTATGATCCTGTTGAGCAAGTCAGAATTATCATTGATGTCATTCAAGAGCTCCGAGCGATGCTCATGCGCCGGTTATTCTGATCACAATTAAGAAGTTTCTGAACAAACTTCGCTGGCACACGTCGACCTATACGCCAACGTCGTCAGTAACTTCTCTTATGGTAATTCGGCTTTTGCTGATGTGCTGGGGTGTCCAGACGATGTTCGTCATTGGCATCTTCTCGGTCATCCGAGCAGAGTTTGTACCTCTTGTAAATATTTTTTTTACTTAGAGCAGACTTAGAGCCCTTGATTCCATTTTTTTACACACAATCTGATACAAATTCTTTTATTCACTTCATTTAACAAACGAAAATCGCCGAGCTCATAAAAACACGTCTAACTTTAGTGGCTGCCACAGACAAAGTAAACAATGAATACAGCTGAAAACTTTGTCAAACTTCAGGATTATGTACAATATAAAATATAATAAAAAGAAAATTTGACAATCGGACTCTCCAAACCCGCGAAATTTAAAAATTCCCGTTGTTTTCTGAACACATCTCGTACGTGTAAGTAAAGTATGGGCTTCACCGCCTATGTACGAGTATATGACCACAATGTATAATACATTCCCATTACATTAAAGTTCTAATTTAATTTCCTGTTCAGAATTCCAACAAGATATTGGGTATATAATTATTTTCGTGCGGTTTTTTTTTTTTTTTTTTTTTCAAAATTTGAACGTTTATTTAAGAAAAACATGTACAATAGTATTATTCAAAGTATTGCCCATCTAAAGCTATGACTTTTTCTCATCTTTCTGGCAATTTGTAGATCCCATCCCAAAAGAAATGCCCCGGCTTGGCAGCTAACAATGAATCAAGCCAATTTTTGATATTCTGCTCTGATGTGAACCGTATTTCAGTGAGGGCGTTCTGCATCGACCGGAACAAATGGTAGTCAGAAGGGGCAAGGTCTGGGCTATAAGGCGGGTGGGGTAAGACTTCTCATCTACTGTTTTCCAAATAGTTCTTAACCGGAATAGCAACGTGGGGCCGAGCGTTGTCATGATGGAAAATTATTGCCTCGTGTCTGGTCGCATATTCCGGGCGTTTTTCGGCTACTGCTCTCTTTAAACGGATTAATTGTGTTCGGTAGCGTTGTCCATTGATGGTTTCACCCGGTTTTAGCAGCTCATAATACAGCACACCCATCTGATCACACCAAATACAAAGCATTACCTTCGCGCCATGGATATTCGGCTTAGCCGTTGATTTGGCTGGTTGGCCGGGTTTCACATATGATTTTTTGCACTTGAGGTTGTCGTAATGGATCCATTTTTCATCACCATTAACAATCCGATGCAAAAATGACTTCCTTTTGTGGCGTTCCAGCAGCATTTCGGACATGCAAAACCGCCTTTCGACGTCTCTCGGCTTGAGTTCATGTGGAACCCAATTCCCTTGCTTTTGAATATATCTAGCTGCTTTTAAACGTTTTGAAAGGCTGCTTGAGTGACACCCAAAGATTCTGCGAACTCTTCTTGTGTTTGACAACAATCTTCATAGAGTAATGCTTCCAGTTCTTCATCTTTAAACTTTTTTGGCTGCCCAGGACGTTCATCGTCTTCCAAGCCAAAATCACCACTTTTAAATCGTGCAAACCACTTTTGGCACGTTCGCTCAGCTAGCGCATGTTCACCATAAACTTCCACCAAAATACGATGACTTTCGGCAGCAGTTTTCTTCATATTAAAGTAATGAAGAAGAACTTTCCGCAAAAACACTTTTTCAGGCACAAAGTTCGACATATTTGAGTGAAAAAAAATTATTGTTGTTTACGCTTCAAATGAATGACATATACTGAAATGACGTACAATGACAGTAGCTTTCCAACGCATGTTCCATTGGAATAATAACAATGAAATAATACAAGTTACGCCACCTCTTAGTAAACTGCAAGTTATAGACCCAATATTACGTGCTGTCCAAAAGGAATTCGCACAAGTATTCGTTGTTGTATTTGGTCCTAATATGAGCCGCCATAAATCGTCCCATAAATTACGGAAAAAAGCGTCATAGCTATACATTGCATTAATTTTGACTTTTCATTTCTATTTATTATTATTATTATTTTTTTTAACTCTTTTTTTCAATGGATGTTTTAAAACCTTCCCATTTTGTATGAAAATTGATGGAACTCGATGAAATAATTGAAGTTTTTTTTTTGTAATTTTGGACATGTTATTATTTTTATTTTTAAAGTTTTTTTTTTATATAACATTAATATTACGAAGTATTTTCTTGATTTACACATTTATGGCACTTATGTAACGGAATACTGTGTTGTAAACAGACAGGCTCTTCGCAGGCAGTGCATGCAAAACTGGTTTTGCTTTGTATTTTATCGTTTACTCTGCAAATTCTACACGGCTTTGTCTGGCTTGTTGTTTTACAATGGTGTTCCGAAGAAAGATTCGATGTCATTTTGAGCGGAAAACACTCCTATTATCCTTGGATCGTTCATCCTTGCTTCAATCTGAGGTGTTACTAACTGCTCAATCAAAGAATGCAAAATTATTATTATATGCACTCATATAATTTACTTTTTTGTTAATTATGAAAGATGCTAATGCTGCGACATCCAACATGTTGTAGAAAAAAGCCAATGGCCATCGCTTCGTTTGCCGTTTACATGTATATTCTCCCAACATTTGATCAATGACGCCAACTTTATGTTTGTTGTAAAACAGAATAGCTTGTGGCTTTCTTGCTGTTCCAACCAATTCGGTGCCATAGTTGTGTGACTGACTTAGATTTTTTGGGCACGTAAGACTGCTGCGACATTATCCATAAATCCAAAGATAGTGGATTTTGTTAAGCGACTACCGTCCGGAAGCATTTTTTTAGGAATGCACTTCTTATTCCGTCGAATAGTTCCAAGAAAAACCAGCCCAAATTCTCGAATTTTTCCACACCTTTAAAACTTTTAAAAAAGTTGTCAGCAACAACAGTTCTCCCGCTGGATTGGTAAATGGTTGTTAATTCAATCATCACATTCTCGCCCAAATTTGCAGCTATCTGATGTCCATCTCCTTTGCCGGTTTATGGAATCCCTTTGCAAGGGTATCCGTTGCTGAATTCACAAGCCCACCAATCTTTATTCCGTATTTCGCAGGCTTCGATGGTATGTATTGTGTAAATCGTGTGTTTCCTCTGTATGGGAATAGTTGTTCGTCAGTGGTTATAACTTCTGTCGGCATGTACGCAGTTTCCAAATGATGATTTAGCATTGTCCACATGCCCCGACACGAGTCATTTGATCGTTAAATCTTATAAACCGATTTATAGCCCTAAATCGGTTTAGCGACATCGTTTTTCTTAATACGGGATTCATGTTGGTTTTCCACAACTCTTCTGCATGCAGCATGTTGACGTGATTTACACCAGCGGCTAGACCAAAATTGGCATATAGTTCCTCTTCAGTAACAAATTTCCAAACTATATGCTTTGTCGGGTTATTTTCGTTGTATTTCATAATTTCCTGTTGAGCCCTTCTATTATATAATAATGATAAAAATGATAACCACCATATCTTCTGATATTATTGTCTTGAAGATACCAGGCATTCCTCGTCTTGCACAGCCACCGACTTCTCGGATGATATTGTGTGCTCTTAGACGACTGGTTGCTAGGGGCTGTTGGTACCATTTTGTTCCATCACGGGTTAAGTAGTATTCCTCGGAGAATTGTCTTCCTTGCGCTTGGCGAACTCAATCGTTTTCTGCTTGTGACTCTTCCAGCATCTGGTCATTATCAGTATGTTTTATATCCAATATTCCCCTTACTACCAAGTCTGTCTCCGCATCAGAATTATCTACATCGGGAACATAGTTCTCATTGCCATTGCCACTAAAATCTTCTACTTCAGAGCCACTCTCTCGTACTTCTTTGACAAGCCTTTTAACGTATTGCTCCCTTTCTTCTTCGCTCACGCGGCTCCAGTTGAATGCGTTTATTTTGTCAGCCATAATAACTTACTTTCGTATAAGTATGTTGTTTCTAATTTGCTTCTAATTCGTTCAAGTAATGATTACTGATTGACAACATATACACTCTCATACCCACTCTCATATATACCCACAAACTGAACAAAAATAACTAGCTGTAAAATTCACTACTGACTACAGATAATTAGTATCTGGAAGTCGTAGGCAAAAAACGATTTACAATCAAATACGAAATGTTCAAGTGACACAATGACCTGCATACGTTATAAACGTAAGTAATTAGTGGAAAGCTCCAGGCAGTTGCATATTTTTGCAAAACACCGTAATAAAGTATTTTGTTTATATATAATGCACTTAACAAAACTAATAATTACTTGACGGACTTAGGTAAAAAGAGTGCAGAGAGTGCAATGTCCGGGCTATACGGTGGTTGCATCAAAACTTCTTAACCAAGCTCCGTCAATTTGTTCCGAGTCGTCAAAAATGTGTGGCCTAGCATTGTCATGATGGAAGACAACTCCCTTTCTATTAGCAAATTCTGGTCACTCTTTCTTGAAAGCTTCATTCAAACGGTTGAGTTGTGCACAGTAGAGGATCGAATTGACCGTTTCACCACGTTCTAGCAGCTCATAAATAATAGATAATTCCCTCCCAGTACCATCAAACACTCAACATAACCTTGTTTGCCGTCAATCCAGGCTTTGAAGTCGTTTGTGGTTGGTCAGCGGCCTTTAACCATGATCGCTTGCATTGGATATTCTCGTATTCAATCCATTTTTCATCGCTTGTAATAAATCGCTTCAAAAATGGTTCCATTTCGTTATGTTTCAGCAGCGTTTCACTGATGGTTCTTCGGTCAATTAAATTTATTTGCATTAATTCATCGAGCTTTTTTGATTAGCCTGCTTGTTTTAGATAATTCCAAACTGTCATACGGTTGATGTTTAGTGTCTCCGCTATCTCCAGAGAGCTTTCTTGCCGGTCTTGCTTTATCAGTTGCAAAATATAATCGACTTTTCCAGTGACAAGCCAACCAGTACGAGATGCATCTTTTGCATCGAAATTTCCAGAACGGAATCGAACAAACCACTCCTGGGTCCGGCGTTCACTCACACACAGCATTCTCAGCGTAAACTGCACAAATTTGTCGGCATTTTTTTTTTTTTGCAGCGTTTTTCCCTTTTTTATGGTAAAAAGGCATCACATAGTGTATTTCTTCAGATATTTTACTCATATTCAAATCAGTATAACTTTTAACACGAGCAACGAATTACACAGCTGTCATCACAAAAAATGTAAGCCTGACTTTTCACCTTTCAAACACGTGTTCGTTTGACACAATCAGATTAGTGTTTCCAAATAAATGGACACCAACACCATCTAGTGATAAAAAACCGCGGAGACTTTATATGACCCAATACACTTTGTTGTCCACACTTAAGCATTAAAAATGTGTACGCTGGCAAAGTCAGAAAATTTGGTAAAAATGACTACACAATCAATTAGGAAAAAATGGTTTCTAAAATGGAAAAGATCTGACCAGACCTACTCATTGACAAAAGGGTTAAATATCGTAGCAGCGAGTCCGTCTGTGCCAACAACATGTTTATCTTTGAAAGCTTCAACTCTGGTTTCGTAACTTTGGCATTGTCGTTTTATTCTATGGTAAATATTTTTAACGTCATTTCTGCAGTGATATCTCTCCTTTGCTGTTTACATTTTTTATGCTCGTAGAGCTCACGAACAGGTCTCGTCGCTCGATGCAGCATTCTATAGGGTGGTTCGTCATGAGGTTTGATTTATAATGTAAAATAAAACACATAAATTTGAAAGTGAAAATTTTTTATTATAGGCTAAAAGAACAATTCATGGCATTTACTTCTTGAAAATGATGTCTTGTAAATGTTTGCCACGACTACGTCTGAGGTAATCCATTCGGAAGGTCCAATTTTGGGCGAGTTGTTCGAACATAGCGACTGCTATCTCGCGGATAACACGAGTAATGTTGGCTTCCAAAGCGTCAATCGTAGCTGGCTTATTCCTGAAGACCTAAGACTTTACATATCCCCAGAGAAAATAGTCCAAAGGTGTGATATCGCACGATATGGCCGCCTAGCCAATTTACCGTAGCAAAACGTGAAATTAAGTGCTCACCAAAATGATATCTCAACAAGTCCATTGTTTCACGCGCTGTGTGGCTCGTAGCGCCGTCTTGTTGAAACCAGAGCTCACCGAGACCATGTGCTTGAATTTCAGGAAGCACGTAGTCCGTTAACATGGCGCGATAACTGTTACCATGGCCGTGTAACATTCTGATTTGCCTCATTTTTGAAGAAATATGGACGAATGAGTTCACCAGCCCATAAACCACACCATACCGTTGTTTTTAATGGATGTAATGGTAGCCCTTGTTACTTTTCGGGTTACTCATCAGCCCAAATATGGCAATTTTGTTTATTAACGTATCCATTGAACCAGAAATGGGCTTCATCACTGAACAAAATTTCACGATACAACACCGGATTTTTACTGAGTTTTTCCAGAGCCCATTCACTGAAAATATGACGCAAATTCAAGTCGCATGGCTTCAATTCTTGCACAAGTTGAATTTTATAAGCTTTTATGTCGAGATCCTCACGTACAATACGCCAAGTTGTCGAATACGCTAAGCCAAACTGCTGAGAATGACGACGAATCGATTCGTCACGGTCTTCGCGTACACTCTCAGCTACAGCTACTATAGTCTCTTCACTACGTGCGGGATGTAGTCTAACCGGTCGAGTATTATCCACTTATGTAAACTGGGACTCAAATTTGCGAATGGTATTGGGAATAGTGGTTTCAGTAAGTCGATTATGAGAACTGTAAGTTCATCGAATCGCATGAAAAACATTTCTCACAGAACGCTGATTTTCGTAATACAGCTGAACAATTTGGAGACGCTGTTTTGATGTGAGTTTTTCCATGATAAAAATGACAGAGCGTGATCTGTCAAAAAAAGCCTATTGAAAAATCAAATTATAATAACAAAAAAAAAAAATCGGTTAGATGAAAATTTAATGGGAGCGCCTCAAAATGATTATTCTAGAAACTTTTTGAACAATTAGTACGTCGGTTAGCAAAGAATGTCTTGGTAAAGTCCGATTCATAAAACGTTTACACATTTTAAATGAAAAAATAACACGTTTTGTGTGTGAGTTGTACAAGTTTTTAAAAGCTTGACGTAAAGCAAAACTTCGGGCATGTGTGCACTATTTGCTTTGCAGACAATCAAACGATGATTGATTGATTTTCGATTATATTCTGTCACATTTCTTGTCTAATCAGACGAGTACCACCGGCACAAATTTTCTTTTTTACTGCTTTAATAGTTTGGAGAGCATTAGCATAAACTCGATCATTCAGAAAACTCCGAGGAAATAAGTCACAAGGTATTAAACCACACGATCTTGAAGGCCAACTCACGTGTTGTTTTTGCTTAAATATCCTATTTCCGAATTTTCTCCACATAAAATAATTGTTTTGAATCAAATGTTGGAATAAAATATTTCTCAAGCTCAAGTTCAATCAAGTTAGTCCATAAAAAGTTTTTCAATATGCTAAAAGAAAGGTCAGAATTGAAGATAACGACCATTCCGTCATCATCTTTGAAAAAATAAGGCTTCTGCCCTGAGTTTTGGCCATTGCCTTTTTTATATGAACTATTTTTTGCATTTTTGACTCTGTTTACGAACTTTGGTAAAGCCCCGCCAGCTCTTACTGTGATTTTTGTCATTGCTTTCTCTTAAGCAATTCTGAATCTGTTATTTTCAAATGCTGTCGGCATATGTAAAACGTGAATAAAACTAAAACTATGACATATACTGTTTTATTACTTATTTTAACATAATAAGAAGGAATGCGGACTCTATAGTTTGAAAATGATATCATGCAAATGCTGTCCATTTAGTCGCACTCATTGTTGTGTAGAAGACCACGGTATTTCATGCTACGTGCTTCTTCAGCATGTTTGGCTAGATGTTTTGAATTTTCCGGTGGATATTTTTCTTCACTTCCGTGACATACCGCGGGTTATTGTTTTGATGTAAAAAAAAAAAAAAAAAAAAAAAAAAAAAAAATACACGGGGGTTAAGTTTGTAGACTTCGGTGGTCACAGGGCGTTTCAAAGCAGTTGATAATCTTTCGTGGGGAATGTTCAAGCAGCAAGCTTGTGAAAGTTGTAGCAGTTTATCATGTGCCAATAATTTTCGCTGTTCACATTTATCGCATGTTCCCTGGATTCCGTTCGATGTTAGGGCGTACAAAACATCATCTCTTGGACAATGTAAAGGCCGTTTGTATTTAAGCCGCGGATTATGTTTTCGTAAAGCCTACTAGCGGCATTAGGTGGAAGTGGGCCTCGCCGCTCCTAAAAGATGCAGTTCACAGTGCGAAATCTCTCACAAAAGTTTATGTGTGGATGAAAGGCATTTGAATGTTTAAAGGGTGAAATTTTAAATCTTCTTTTTTTTTTTTTTTTTTTTTTGTAGAGTTTTATGAAGTATAGTTTTTAGAGACCCCAAAGCAGAAAATCTTTTCTCAACTGAGATTTTTGAATTTTTACACAAGCTTCGTTCCACCGAAATGTTTTCTGTGGTTCTTATTGTTCTGCTGCGCCCTGGTTAAATTGTATTCAGAGCTGAGGAAGTTTCGCGGAAATTACGCACCCATAACCGAATTAAATTTACACTTGGCACATCGCTTAATCGCCGAATATTGTGACTTTAACAAACTCACGTAACCATCGCCACATTTAATAAGCGCCTCAATCGCTAACGCACGATTCTCTCCCGATCACAGTGCTAACATAACTTTTTCAGATATTCAGAATTTAAAACACGCTGCAGGACGAAACCCTCTGTTTTGTTAAATGAAAGCGTGCTCTTTATTCTAGTGAACCGCAGTTTATTAAATAAGAACCCACAAAACACATAACTTAATAACGACAGGAATTATTTTTATAATCATTTTTTTGTCTAAAAAGGAACACTTGTATTTTTTTCCAATGTCAGACTCACAAAGAAAACTTAAAAAAAAAAAGAAAAAATATTAAATTTGAATAACTTAAGACCAGTAAGTTGACCTTATACTCAAAATGTATTATATTTCCACAGGATGGGTTTGCTCCACCAGATGAAATACCACCCGAGGAGGAGGAATATTAAGCAAAAAATAAACAAACAATTAAAAAAAAAAAAAAAAAACAAAAAAACTAAAATTCAAAAAATTGTAAACACCCCTGCACAGAAACATGACACGGAAACAAAACGAAGGAATGTTACAAAAGAAACAAAAGAACTTCAAACAAAAAATTGAAAATAACAATATAATTATAGATATATAAAATATATTTGCATAAAGAAAAGAGAAGATAAATATAAATACAAATTGAAAACAAAAGCAAGATAACTACTAAATTAAATAGAAACATCCTCCCCCTCTTCTTCTCAGCAGCAGTAGCAGCAGCAGCAGCAGCAGCAGCAGCAGCAAACGGCAGTGTAACGCAATAGCAGTCAGTAGGCTTTAATTATAAAGTAACTACATCATACACCACCACTACCACCGCCACAATAAAAAACAACAATCACACTATATATAAATTTTATGTAAAACAAAAGAAAAAAAAAAAAAAAAACGAGAAAACGAACGTTAAATGATATTGTTTGTCTTGTTTCGTTGTTAAATTTCTTAAACATTTAATTATTGAAATCTTTCAATACCTTTGGAATTCCCAACATCAATATTTATATTTACATTTGGTTTTAAGACTTACAAACATATAAACTAAACTATTTTATCTGTTTTGTCGTCCTGCCTTGATTATTGTATATGTAACCCACATACTTGGATATTACTTTACACTTTATTGTTTAAGTTCATTTATTACTCGTTGTAATCATTTATTTTGTTTTGTTTTGTTTAATTTTTTCTCTCCCTTTTGCAATTTCATTTCATTTTGCATTGCAACCTTCATTTTATAAATCAGTTTACGTAAGAGGAAACTAAACGTTAGGAAGTAATTTGTTTTTTCTTACAAAAAAAAAAAAAACAACCTTGCTAATAGTAAACAACAAACAGAAAACAAATGAAAATCAATAAAATTATTATTATTATTTTTTTTTTTATATTAATAAACTTAATACTTACTTACAATGCAAACAAAATTATTTAATCCATAGAATATAAAGAAAACAAACTCACGATTGTATGTTGGTTAATTTTTAATTTGCTATATACTCGTAATACACGTTTGTCGTCGTTGATTTTTTTGCCTTTTACGTCTTACGTTTTGCGAGATTATGTAGTAATATATAGTTAACGTTTTATTTTATTATTATTATTATTATTATTTTTTTTTTTTGTATTGTTTTGCAATTTAGCAATTTTGTTCTTAGTCAAGTTGAGAAAAAAAAGCAATCAACCCAGGTATTAGAAAATAATGAGATTAAAACAAATAACAAACAAGAACAAGTCCTCATTTAAAAACAAAAACAAAACAAAAAATACTATATGTTAATACATATTTTGTTTTTTCCTTTTTATTTATAATAATTGAAATGCTATTATCTAGGAATAGTGTGTAAATTATGTTCTATCTTTTCATTTGGATTTTTCATCACTTTTCTCTTTATCTCTAAAGCTTTTTTTCTTTTTTGTGAAAAACAAACTAAAACTCAAAAAAAGGAAGAAAAAAAAAAAAGAATCGAAAACAAATAAAGTGCATTTTCTTTATTTTAACACGTTTGTTTGTCTTTTTGTGTTTTATTTTTGTCATACAGAAATTTCTTGCTAATTCGGATTGTCGAATAATTCAGATTTATATGTACATAACAGGAGAAAAACGGTTGGTAATCCATATTTATTATTGCCGCTTTAGATTAAAAATGCAATACATAAAAATCATAAAATTCATACAAATGTTCACAAATCTTATATAGTTTTTTGTTTTTTGTTTTTTGTTTTTTGTTTTTTTTTCTATTTTGTAAAATCAGAAATGTTTGTTTTTCCCTTTGACAGTGCAATCAAAGTAGTTTCTTTAAGTTCTTGCAAAGCTAAGATATGAGAAACGGAATCATCGTTTTTAGACTCCCATTTTATAGAAACAGCGAACCCATTTACATTTTGCAACTTTATGTTTAATCTTCTTTTGAGGTTTAAGTATTAGTATTATCTCTTCCTCTTCACTATCTGCTTGCGTCCTGAATGTTAGTTTTGTCCAGCTAATCGTTTACTTCTGCATCAATATATGGTATATCCATGTTGGGCTACGTTCTCCTTGCCTTGGGCGCGCTTGTCATGATTGTTAAAAATATTTGAAAACCTTAAAATAAAAAAGAGTACAATGAATGGAATACGCAAACGTAATGGGAAATTTTATCATTTGAACTTCGGTCTCCAACAATTTTGTGAAAAATTTAAAGAGTACTACCCTATGAACATTTAAAACTTTAATATGGCTGTTTTTGAAAAAAATCACTTGATCGTCATTGCAACACATAAGGGTTGCAAACATCAAATTTTATTTAATGTCGTTGATCTCTGTCATCTGCATGATTTTCTTGCAATCGCAAGACGTTTTCAAACAAAACAAAATGGAGCCCTTAACAAAAGTTAGTGAGAAGATACTTTTGGAAAATGTTAGTGAAATAACATAGGAAAGTAATAACATGTCTCGGTGAACATAATTCCATAATATCCTTTTTGATTTCTTCTAAATTTTCAAAAGAGGATCCATATTCCAGTCGGATTCACATCCCAGTCGAATTCACATCCCTGTCGGATTCACATCCCAGTCGGATTCACATCCCAGTCGGATTCACATCCCAGTCGGATTCACATCCCAGTCGGATTCACATCCCAGTCGGATTCACATCCCAGTCGGATTCACATCTCAGTCGGATTCACATCCCAGTCGGATTCACATTCCAGTCGGATTCACATCCCAGTCGGATTCACATCCCAGTCAGATTCACGACCCATACTTGGGTAGGAGCAGGTGATGGAATTGTTTTAAAACATTATATTTGAAATAAATAAATATAATCGATATTTATGTGCTTACTGTTCACGAGATAGAAATTAGTCTGAGTAATCCGATTCATGTCATCATCTTAGAATGCATGGCATTGGGCAGCGCAAATTTCTGGCTGGGTTTATGAACATCAGCCGTGCAAACACTTCATTATCGAACATGCTGCAAGCGCATGACTCTCAGCTTGCGTTTGAGAACATTTGGCAAAAGCCATTTAATGCAGATGACGTTTTCGAAAACGGCTATATCTACACAAATACAAAACGACACTATCATAAGTTCTTGTGAAGTATTAGCTCAATTCGCTTTTCGCTAAGTCGCTGCGGTATAAAAACTTCCATATGTACGTGTTTAATTGATCGCTAGTAAGGAATCACATCGCCTAGTAATAAACACAGCCTCAGGAATGAAAGCGGATGTTCAACGTTATCTCTTTAGGACGATTAACTTTTCCTCTCTTCTATTTTTTTGTCAAAATCTTCAAAATAGGCTTGTGTATCGCCGGTGACCCTCGTTTTGAGGGAATAAAAAAAAAAAAAAAAAGTCGCGCTAGTTCGGTGATTTCGGCAGCAATTCATGCAATTTGGCTACGGTTATTCCGAATGGAGCTGATGCGTTTTCGTGTTGAATATCACTTTTTTTTTGGCCAATTTCGTATTAGATTGTTCCAATAATTCATTGTAGTTCTACCCTGTGATCATGCTTCCTTTCTTCAAAAAGTCCTCATTTTAGTCAATGAGGTTATCTTTGCTTTCTTTGAATCAGATTCGCCTGGGAAAATGCGTTGTTTTGATTGTCGCTTGATCTCTGAAACCTGTAGTAAAGCATCAAGGTTTTATCAACGGGGAAGGTTCGACGCAAAAAATCGTACTCATCCTAAAATTATCATGTAGAATTTCTATTCTATTAATATCAAACACCTTTCTTTCGACTTTCTCAGTAATAATTACGTCGGTCTAAGCGCTCCTCATTACAAACAAATGTTCTGCCGCGTTTAAATTCCACTGTTGTCATTGGTGTCCAAGTTTGCTTTTATTTCTTCAAACGTTTTCCATAAATAAGTAAAAATCAATATTGCTCTTTTCCCATCAAACACTAATCGATGAATCAATCTTACATTTCGTACACGAATAGCGTCGCTTAAAAGATGGCAGTGCTCGATTGGCACTAGCCAAGAAGGAAACAGTGTCTCTATTAAGATAAAACTTTATTGTAATTTAGCTTTGTTACTCTAAAGACATTCTAATCTATGAGTTGAATTAGTCACGTGTAGTTCGGTGGTAAAAATAATACTGCCATCATGCCGTCTTTAGTCCTAAGTTCATTTGCTGGTGGAATGGTTAATGGCCAGGGACTTCCAAAAGGTTTAATTTTATAAAGAATTTATGGACAGTTCTTCTCCGCAAATTATTAAATTTCAGATTCGAAATCGTTTTCTAAAATTTGCAATTCATCCTCGGCTTGCAATGAGACAACGTTCGAAACCGTATATAGTACGTCTTTAGAAATAGCAAGAACAGAAGCCAAATGCATGCAAAAGACTAAAAATGAACAATGAGAGTGTGAACATGATTACGTTCGTATTTGGCGACTTGCATTTGAAACTCCACAAGACGTGTAGCGGCTAAGGAGTTGTACATAAACCAAATTATTGTTAAAGCCATGCGTTTGTATGATTTTTTTCGAATGCGGTTTACAGTGTACATAAATTGGGCTAGTTTCGGATTGTTAAGTAAACAATGATGAAAAATTGAGATTCGGATTAGCGAGATATTACTGTATGTTCAAACAAATTTATTGTTAAATTTTTAATTTCAGTTTTGTCAAGTCCACATTGTTTCGTTGTTGTATATATTTTTCTGCTTTTTTTTTTTCAAGTAAATATCCTATTTTAATTGACATGTAATTACAATTATTGTAGTAAGTTACAAAGACCGCTAGTAAAATTTTATGTAATTTCATATTTTTAACTTCATAATTTTTTTCAAATTTAGGAAAAAAAAAGTATAGTATGCTCTATAATTGTTGTTCTACTTAGTAGAAACTCGTCATAATTTCCCTTTGTAAACTGTTGAAATACTTAACGCATATGCACTGTTACTGCGACACTTCTTGAGTTGGCTAAATTAGCTGACTTTGGAACCATTCTACAGGCCGCTCTATTTTGCATCACCTCGTTGCTGAGGCCAAGAGTTTACTGATGTTTTTGCATTTGAGTGATCCCATTATCCTCTTCAACATACCTTGACTAAATCTGGAGCTTTAATCACTATCTATTATCGCCTTTTTTAAGTAGAAATTTCCTTGGGTGGGTACCTCTATTAGATCACATTTTCTTAGGTTTTCGATTTCGTAACATTTTCATTTTTGTTTTAAATATCCTGTACAACGTCCATCCATTGTGATGCGTATGCTGTATATGCGATACATTTTTTTGGTAGCGCCGGTCGTAGCGCAGTGGAAAAGTTCGCCGACTGTTACGTTAGAATTAAAACTTTATCAATACCAGAAGAAGTTATCTACTGGAAAATAACGTTAACATAATGGAAAATCACCGAAAGTAAATTTTTTTGTGTTTAAAAAAGTCTCTCACTATTTCGCCGTTCGGACAAATCATAGGTCCTCTCGCACTCTGCACAAAATGACAAGTAGAATAATACAATGACTGATAGAAACATAGAGTCTTGGTGCACCTCAAATCGGACTAACGCGCCTGCAATTTACTTTTTATTTTAGCCACCACAGGCTAACCCAATGCGCTTTATCTTCATCGGAATTTCCTTGATGGTTTTGGAATGTGTTTCAGTGTATTAATGTTTTTATTTGCAGGTCAGTACGTCAAGTGCTTCTAAATATTTTTCTTTGTTGGGCTTCGTTTTCTGAAATACGGCAATATATTCGGTCTTACTTAGTACAAATAATTCGTAACTTGTTATCATATAGCGTCTTTAACTAATTAATAAGAGTTGACTGAAAGGTTGTCACAATGTTGCTTAAGATGGCGCCGCTATCAATGAAAAGGTAAGAAGTCATCACGTAATTTGTACTGCTTCCATAGAATTTTTGCACGACATCGAAAAAGAGCGATATATACACTTTAGTGTACTCCAACTTCGAACTTGATTTAATATCAGCATACTTATCGGGTACCATTCTTATATATGTATCGTATATATAGTATGTATCATATGCTTCGCCATTCTTCGGATAAATCAGATGCCATCGCTACAGAAATTCTGTGGATTTTGAATGAAAAACTGAATCAAGTGATTTTTACAGGTTTGCCTTGAAGCCAACTTTATTCAATTGAGAGAGCTCTGCAGAGACCAAAGCAGGTGATAACTTAAGAGCGCTATGTCCTATACGATGGATGTATCAAAACTCCCCAGCCACACTCTCGCAATTTCAGTCGGATCATCAAAGAACTGTGTGATGTTTCGTTGTAATGGAACACAACAACTTACTTATTGGTCAATTCGGGCTGTTTTCTTTTTATATGCCTAAGGTAATCTCTCGAGTTGTTCAGAGTAGAATTGAGAATTAACCTTTTGACTATTTGGAAGTACACTTCAAGATGGATTATTCTCTTCTAGGCCCACCGCCCACACAGCATCGCCTTCCGCGCTGCCAATCCTGACTTAGCAAATGCTTGTGACGATTTACTATTTTTTGACACTTCTGATTGCCGTACGTGACCGATTTTTCGATTGCATCGACCTTCTTTTTGAATCCAGATTTTTGTAATTGGTCCCAGACAGTACTGATATGCCTGTTTTACTCGAATTTTTAAGGAAGTTTCTCAGCTTTTTCAGCCTGCGCACCGTTCTTTTCCTTCTCGTAGTAGTATTGCGAAGTGTATCTATATCTCTTATTATTTGTCACTATTTTTAAATGCGAATTAATTTACAATTAATGCAAAAAGAATAAACACATGTATACACACAAATTCAAGCTAAAACTGTTACCTTTCAAACGAGACACAAATCAGTTGCTCTTGAGTTATTGGTCTTTAACACCAATAATATTTCGTCGACTGTCTAGAACTGTCGGCAAGTGTTAAAATTTCTCGTTCTGCCTTTACCATTGTACAACGGAATAAGAAACATCTCCCTACCAAAAATGGCCAATGCTTCATTGTAATTTTTCACGATATACACTTTTATTTACAGGCCTTGGAATAAGCAAATAGGTGATGTGTGTAGATTTGGCCTTCGAATGTAAAAATCTGATCGGTGACACAAAAGGTCTGAGCGATTACATAGCCGATGTTAAAGAGACTAAAGCATAGACTGTTGAGGTTCCATTCGTCTGGCGTGCTTCCATCCGACCATATTTTAAAGATGATTTGGTGCATGTTCTTCATAATGAGCCCTGCCGTTTTAATTTTGATACAGTTCACCAATGATTTAATCTGTGCGCTGGAGTCGTTTAAACTCCATTGTTGACCTATTCATAAGAATATCCTAACTCAGTCTGTTTTGAAGGTAAGGTTAGAATAGTCACTTTGGTTTATATCCTTTTGAGGACTGATCGTTTATTAGGTCAAACCATATCTCTAAGACAAACAGTTTAATTGCAAGCTTAAATATAATTTTATCTCAAAGTTGTAAAGTTTTATTAAAATTTTATGATAATTTTTATTTTATTGCTTTTTAATTTTATCTTTATTTTTTATACAAATTGTGGACACAAATGTTACTCGTACACTAAATAGAAAAAGATTTTAAAATGCTTAATAGAAAAAATACACACAAAAAAAAAAAAAAAAAAAAAAATGCAATTCTACTCTTAAAAGTGCTTTACTCGTAATTTCTAAACTATTGTATTGTATACCGTTAGTTGATTTCGTACTCGTCCAAAAGAAAGCAGAAATTATGGAACCAAATCGTACTGATTTTTATGTAGAAATTGCTCAATGTTACACTAAAAACCGTTTTGAAATCATCATCATGTCATACATACATACAGTTATTTACTTGGAATTGAAAATACATATATCTTACACTGTAAAACACAAATTTATATTGATATAAGATTTGTTGTTAACTTTGTAATTTTCTTCTAGATTTAACATGGATTTTGTATCTTCGAATCACTGGAAAGATTGACTTTAAAAAACAGAAATTATAGAAAAGTTATTTTTTGTTTATATGTAAGTAGGCGCACATTTTTTTTTTTTTTTTTTTTTTTTTCTTAATGTGGTAACATTTATTTTAATAAATTCGATATATGGTACAACGAGGAGTGACATGGAATGTGATTATATATGATTTATATCAATTTATTTACCTATGCAACGGCCTTTGATAGGTTGAATCCTTGAGTGGTTAAGATTAATCAGAAAAGGTATAGGCAAAAAAATTATTCTTTTATACGAAACACTTCATTCTTCCCCAAATGAAAAGAAAAACTTGTGTCTCGAGCTGTGAAGAGATTATCAGAGCTATGTTACTTTACAGTCACACAAAGTAAACGCAATAAAGACAAATCAAAGAAATTTCAAATAAGCCAAAAACAACAGCACTGTTCATCCAACTATTACGACCCAAGATTAAATAAACACTTAATGCGATAACCTAAACATAATAGAAGTTCATAATCGTTCGTTAAAAAAATAACGACTTGTGTTTGATCCTCCATCCCGATACACTATCGCAATCATACTACGGTATGGGCTGTTGTGAGACTGTAGTATACAGTTGTTAGCAGTTTTTTGGAGCAATATGGCTTAAGCATATACATTTTTCGAGTAATGGATAACATAAATTTTTTTAGCTCACTTGTATGTATTTTCCAGTTCAGGTTTTTATCAATTAACACGCCTACAACAAGCACTTTGATAATAATTAACTCTACCATAAGAATGGATAGATAGAAAAAGTTTCTTACATGCTATGGAGTGAAAAAATAAATTAGATTCTATCGCATTCAATCCTTTCAGATTGCAGCACATACCTAAGTTTCGTTTTGTCACTTATAACGAATTCGTGTTTTGCAAACCACTATCTCAGAAGTTGTAAGCCTTTTTGCAAATTTACCATAGATTCTAATAGTGTGCTATTGGTATTTGTAAGTGCCATGTCGTCTGCAAAAGCTGTTATGTTGTTTGTAAAGTTTTGCTTGAAAATTGAATTTATGTAGACAAGAAAAAGAATAGGACCCAAAACTGAACCTTGAGGTACACCAATACCTAAAAAATAAGTCATCGCTAAAAACTTCCCCGATCTTCATTATATGAGACCTTCCTGTTAAATTGTCCTCTACACCCAGCCTTGTAGAGCTTATCAAGAAGAATCTTGTGATTAACCATGTCGAATGCCTTTGAATGGCATCTTCTGTAGATTTGCCCTCACGAAACCCAAATTGGTGATCACTGAAAAATTTATTTTGGTTTAAGAAGGACACTATACGATCTTTCATTACTTTTTCAAAAAAGTTGCGCTAATGTAAGAAAAAGCGAAAAAGGTCTATATTGGTTCATTAAAGTTCTGTTTCCTTTTTTGAATAGTGGGTTAACTTCAGCAGCCTTCAAATATGTAGGAAAAATTTCACAACTGATACTCATTTTAAATATAAACCTAAGAGCATCAACAACATTTTTAAGAAGGCAATTCTATATACCATCAGAAGTACTGGAATATTTATTGCCTAGTGACATTATTCTTTTATATATTTCAAAAGATGTAAAAGACTCCAGTACAAAGCTATCCCTTTGAAAAGGTGCAGGGAAATAACTTCACAAAAAAAGTGAATTTATTTCCCATTCGAGGTGAAGTTATTTCCCATGTGAAGTTATTGCCCGTGAAGTTATTTCACTGCATCCTTTGAAAATCATATACAACTAAGTTTGAATACAATTCACATCCACAAGTTTTTTGAGGGGTATAAGGCTTCATAGAAGCAGCAACAGATACAAAAAAACAATAAAATTATTATTCCGTTTTGGTACAAGATGGAAGGAAAATCCTTTCGGGGGAGCTTCCCACGCCAATAGCACTGTACTCAAAACAGTCGGGGTTGAAGCTAAACAGCCCAATTCTGCTATTAGGAAGTGCATCTGAGTACACCTAATTAAAAACGGGAAGAAAATTACTGCTTTTGTATCACGTGATGGTAGCTTAAATTACATTGAAGAGAACCAAGAGGTTCTAGTTGCAGGCTTTGGTCGTAAAGGTAATGCTGTTGGCGATATTCCCGTTGTTAGATTCAAGGTTGTCAAAGTTGCAAATGTTTCCCTACTAGCCCTGTACAAAGAAAAGAAGGAGAACCTGATAAAATGGATATCTTTTTATCTGGTAAACCGTTCTTATAGTGTTGGCTTTAGGTCAGGCTCCCCACAAGGCAGCCATCCAGGACCACTTCTTTTCATTTTAACCATAGACAGTCTTGAGAGGATTATTATACACTACCCCCTTTCCATTTGGGCCGACGACACTAAGTCCTCCAAAACTATTTCTTCACCCTAAGACCTTGATAGCTTTTCCACATGGTGTCTAAAAAATTTCTAAGAGCTTAACATCTCAAAATGTTAATTTATGACTTGGTCTCATAAGTCGAACACGTCTCTTCCGTTTATTTTCTGTATGGCTAACCTGTAACCTAGGTCCCTTTGCGATATTATACGATAGAGACTTAAACTTCCGTTACCATATTCATGAAATAATCTTTAAAACCAACTCATAACTTGGTTTTACAAGCAATGGACTGAAAAATTGTACAACGCCTATGTGATAAGATCACTTTACATTACCCTTGTGGGGTCTTCTTTTCAGCGAGTTCATATATCCCGATCCGAGAACATTTACCATCGTTTTCTTCGAGGACTACCTTGGAATAACTCTTTTGCTTCCCGGCACTTTTCATCAAACCAAGGGTTTCCTGGTTATGGGAAGATGAAACTAATCACATCAGTTGCGACATTTCTGATGGCCACTGATATCCTACTGCATTTCCTGGATGGCCGTGATATTTGCCTTATAGCAGTCTAGGGCTTCAGCTAACTGTTCGGCTGCACGCGGCCTGTTCAAGATCCGAACAAACCACGTGCAGATCCGAAAGTCGTTGTCCTTTGTTCGTTTTGCAGTGTCAACAGTGAATCCGTCCTTATCCAAGGCTATTGGTTGCTTCGTAACAATTATTTTTTACGTGGTTGAGTAGTTAATCTCTCGCACAACCCTCAACAACCAACCTGGAGGGCCGGGCCCTTTTTGGGACCCTTAGTATAAACGGGACCGAGTCAAATTCCGGAGCCAGTAACCCGCTTCAGGAATGTAAGAGTTGCCGTTTGCCCTTTTTAAGGGCTCATTCACCATCAACTCTTTTCCAACACCCTGACGATACTTATACACCTGGTATTCAAATACGTTGAAGCAGTTCGTATAGAGATAACACTAGTTCAACCTAACTGGAACTACGCCACCGTTGATTCCATCCTTAGAAATTGTCCGCTGCCGCACGGGAACAGGAGAAAGCGCCTTAGTGAGATCGCACTCCCCCCCCCCCCCCCCCCCCCTTTTTGTCAGCTGCCACCAATGACCTTCCATAGGTGTTGGTTACCCCATCACCATAGAAGGCATCCAGTAGTCACCACCACGTGGAGGTGAGTAGTACGAGTTGATGGTGTGAGGCTAAAATGAGAACGCTTGTGTTCTCATATAATCGCATTCACCACCCCTTTGACCACCAAGCCTTGAAGTAATCAATTTCAGTTAATTTAAGGACAGTCAGATCCAACGCGAGTATACTGACATGTCTCATATTTAGCTCTTTCAATTGCTGAACGTTTCTCAGCTTAAGGGCATAATGAATTATAATCTGCAAGCTTATAGAGAGCAAAAGAAGCAACGCTTAAATGGTCTCAGTTCCAGAGGTTCTTAACGCACCAGTGATGTTTAAACAGGCAGGATTTTTCGTTTTTTTTTTTTTAACAAGTTGGAGTTTGTTCACTTTTCCAGTCCAGACTACCAGTGGGAGATCTATTACATGACTTCGGGTTGTAGACCTCACCTTTAGCCTACAATTTTCTTACGTAAATGGAGGGCAACTAGATCTTTTCTATATCTGTACGTAATGATGCCTTGAGACACTCAGAGGGATGTCATTCAATTTTGGTGTGATTATATTTCTTTTAGTTAAGTCTTTATAGCTTAAATATGTAAATTAGTTTGTTGTCAATTGCAATCATAACATTCCTATAAAAACGGTACTTTTAAATTAAAATTGTGATAAGTCCTTAACAAAACACATAGACTACATTTTTTTAAGTATTTTGCCTAGTAATAGTATTGATGTACACTACTCGTATATTTTGATTTACATAAAAAACAAACTACCGATACCCAGACTAAGTGCTTTATACTTAAAAAAAAATTACAGACTTTATTAATAATAAAACATTTATTCAAATATTTCTGCAGTAAATTTGTATTCTTTTTTCAATTTCATAACGAAAAGTAAACAAACTCTCAAAAACAATTTCAACTACTATTAACTGTGTTTCACTTGTTTTTAATTTAAAAGTTTTAAATAGTTAAAGTATTATTTAAAAAAAAATACAATTTTATAGCCTCTTTTGTACATATGTAGGTATACAGAAAACAAAAATAAATAAGATAATATTATTCATGTAACAAAAATAATAATCAAAAAAAAAAAAAAAAAAAAAAAAAAAAAAAAAAAAAAAAAAAAAAATTATTAATATAATTCAAAGTAATTAGCATATAGGTGCGATGTTTTTTTCGAAGCATATACATACTTATATATAAAAAATAAAATAAAGCGCTAAAAAAACTTTTATTTATAAATATATTATAGTATTGTACTATTATGTGGAGTGAAATAAAAAAAAATTTATTGTATACACATGTAATTAAAGTGAAAGATGGTAAAAAATAAAAATAAATTATATATCGTTGCTTAGATTAATTTAATGCGTTAGATTTGGTTCACAGTGTTCTTAAGTTTTTAATCAATACAAACATCATTAATACAAGCTATACAATCTTAACCCTTCGTTGCATCATTTAATTTACTTATAGAAAAAAGTTTGTTTGCCTATGAGTATTATTCTTGTTGCATGTTAAGTTGCAACAGTAAAAACGAAATTTTGTGGACTTCTTGTATCTAGGGCAGAAGTTCAGTAACATTGCATAAATGCAATTTCATGCAGAAAATCTATAAAAATTTTAAACAGCTTTAATTTTTTGTTTCTATTTTTACGTTGGCTGGTGATACACTTACAGACCTCTAGATTTTGGTTGTACCACAAAAGCGAGAAGAAATTAAATAAATTTATAACCTAATTCCAAAAGTAAACATTATTTTATTGCATGAAGAAAGATACATTGTACTCCACACTATTTGAATAAAAATAACAAAAAAATAATGAAGATCAATAAAAAAAAAAATGGATGTCATAGAAATGGTTTAGACATAGAAATGGATTCTGAGGATATTCTGAACAAAATATATCTACAAGCTTTGCCTTCTTCTTCGCAATTTCTGTCGATATTGTAACCTTCAACACGGCATAGTATTTTTCGCATCGTTTTCCCTTTCGCCTTCCATCTGTTGTGAATGCCATTGATATTTGTAAAATATGTTTTCTTTCTATAAATTTTCGGGAAATGAATAAATCATATTGATCACTTCAATACAGAATTATGCTTGAATTATGGTTTGGTTGTATAGCAAAAAACATTTATAAGCACCGTATTTAAAAGTAAGTCAAAAACAACTTTGTGGAACCAACGGATAGTTTTACGGACAGGACCAAAATAACTTGCTAATGATCGGTTTAGTCCATAACTGGATTTAAAAAAAAAAAAAAAAATAAAAATTAAAAAAAAAATCGTTTACAACAATTAACAAAAATTATGAAATGTGTAACTTGTTTGCATTTATTGTATTCCAAGATATTGTCAGGTCTAAGAATATCCTCACCAATCTTGTTCTTTTTTCCTGAGGGCACAAGTGCACCAGTACTATATTTGTTCTGCATAAAAAGCATACTTCTCCTCTATCTTTCCAGTATCTTACTACTATATTAGGTTTTTCATAAGAAATACATTCTTCTTTTTCAACTTGTAAGGCAATTTAGGCAAGCTTTTCTATTCCTTCGCAATGTTCCCTGTAGATGCATTTTTCTAGTTAAACAAACAATTAGCCAATTCCATAGAATTATAAAAATTGTCGACTATTAGAGTTCGGTTTTCTATACAGTAACCTTCCATTAGGTGAATGCAAACATTGGTTTAAAGGGATAGACCTGTTGTTCTATCTGACTTTCCAGTGTATAATTTCAAATTATAAACACATACGAGTATAGCCATCAGTATCCGTCAATTTGAACACCTTAACATCATAACACACGGGCTGAAAGCCAGTGCCGTTTTATAGTAAAAAAACATAAAATTTTTGCAAAATTCAACTTTATTTATCAATAGGTCGATACACTGATTGAAACGATTTTTTAATCTTTCGATACCAGCTCGGTTTAGCCTCAAAATAGGCCTCTGTTTCGGCGATTACTTCTTCATCGGTCTTAAATCTCTTTCCGGCGAGCATTCTTTTGAGGTCTGCGAACAGGAAATAGTCGCTGGGGGCCAAATCTGGAGAATATGGCGGGTGGGGAAGCAATTCGTAGCCGAATTCATTCAATTTTGCCATCGTTTTCATAGACTTGTGATACGGTGCATTGTCTTGCTGAAACAGCACTTTCTTTTTCTTCAAATGCGGCCGTTTTTCTGCTATTTCGTCCTTCAAACGCTCCAACAACGCAATGTAATAGTCGCTGTTGATAGTTTGCCCCTTTTGGAGATAGTCGATGAAAATTATTCCATGTGTATCCCAAAATACGGCTGCCATAACCTTGCCAGCCGACTGTTGAGTTTTTGGACGAGCTTCGTCGCCTGCTCGCCACTCAGCTGACTGCCGACTTGACTCTGGTGTGAAGTTATGGAGCCAAGTTTCATCCATTGTCACATACCGCCGCGAAAATTCGGCCTTATTGCGGTTGAATAGCTTTAAACACTCCTCTGAATCATCAACACGTTGTTGTTTTTGGTAGACTGTGAGCAAACGCGGCACCCATTTGGTCGACCACTGCGATGCTCGTCTTGGCAGCTTGTACGGCCTCGTTTAAATTCAGCAACCCAAAATTTTACGAAGGAGCAGACCGCTATCGTAAGCAGCTAATACATCGTTACAAGAATAAAATCTTTCCCAAAACTCATAAAGCAAGCTGTTTTTTTAGCAAAGTAAAGTCTGTTTTTATTTTTCTGTGTGTAGTTTTCGAAATTGTAGTACCCTTGCGACCTGTAATATTAAATAAAAGGCCTGTCACAGAATGATCGGTTATCATCAGGTCTAGAATACAATATTCACACTTTGTATGCCCAACATTTCTAAAACGACCATATACATACCACCTTGATCAAAAAACGAAATAACCAACGTGTGGCGCTCCGACTTGTTCTATTCCAATTTGCATTCTGTTTTTTTTGTTAAGTTGGTACATCTGTTGTTGACGTTCCCTCTAAATCTTAGCGTCATAGCTTGACATTTGCAAAAGTTACGTAGCTAAGAGTACATCTATCTCTGTGTGTGTTGGGGATTTTCTTAAAATTTTAGAAATGGATTTAAATTTGCAACAAAGAACTTGTATTAAATTTTGCGTAAAAAACGGATTTAATGGTGCGCGAACCTTGGAAATATTGAAAAAGTGTTTCGGAACGATTCTCTAAAGAAAACGGTCGTTTACCAGTGACACGAGCGGTTCAAAAGTGGTCGTGAGTCAATTGAAGATGATGAACGCAGTGGCAGACCATCGACATTGATGAAGTAAAAGAAGTTGGTAAATAACCGCAAATTAACCATCAGAGAGATAGCGGAGGACTTGAACATTGCCTATGGATCCGTCTAAAAAATTTTGGTTTCCGTCGTGTAGCAACAAAGTTGGTTCCAAAAGACCTCAATTTCATGCAAAAAAGAGACTGTGTTGACGTCGCAAAAGAAATGATTTACAAGGCTGAATCCGATCCCACATTCATCAAAAGGATCATTACTGGAGACGAGACGTGGGTTTATGAATACGACATGCAATCCAGACATCAGGCAAGTGAATGGCGTTAACCAAATGCGCCGATACCAAAAAAACACATCGTTTTCAGTTAAAAGAGAAGGCAATGCTCACGGTTTTCATGGATTATAACGGTGTAGTGCATCATGAATTTTTGCCAGAAGGCTAGGCAGTAAACAAAGAGTATTATTTGGTCGTTATGAGACATTTGCGTCAAGCAATTCGCCTAAAGAAACCAGAATTGTAGGCAGAAAACTCGTGGATTTTGCACCATGGTAACGCACCGTCGCACAGTGCCATCATTATTCGTAATTTTTTGACGAAAAATGCGACAAATACTATCCAACAGTCATCGAATACACCTGATTTGGCTCCCTGTGACTTCTTTCTGTTCAATCGAGTTGAAAAACCATTACGGGGAACGCGTTTCAACAGTCGAGAGGAAGTAATAGAAAAATCGCAGGAAGCACTGATGGACATACGGAAAACCGAATTTAAAAATTGTTTCGAGGATTGGATCAAGCGGTGGCATAAGTGTGTTGCAGTCGATGTGGATTACTTTGAAGGGAACAATATAGATTTTGATGAATAAACTTATATTTCTAATTTTTCGAATAAATTCAAGGTGGTATACTCGTACTTCATGCCTTGAAATCGCTTTTGAAATTATAAGTCAATATGGAAACTTTGGATTTTTTTTATATTGTTTTTGGGACTTCCAAAGCTTTCAATGGTGGGTCTTACGTTAGGTCTCCTAAGTTTCCACTGAACAGCAACTGAACAACAGCAGTTTAGAAAGAAATCGCACAGTCTACTACTACAGTCTAACGACAATGATGTCTCCTTTTATTAATACTTTCTTGCTGACAGGATAAGATTACTTTCTCACTTAAGATCGTTCGTTATTGCTGACCGTGCGTCGTCGGTTTAGCTCTCACTATCGTTTGTTTCGTGATCTAATTATTTTTGTGATGTGAGCTGTACATAACAATTTGCACATTTACACATTAAAAATATTCAGCTTTTCTCATTACTACTTTGCACAAAAGAATCTGTATCAATATTTTCGCAAAAAAAAAACTACCCTTTTCGTTGTGTTGCATTTCATTTGCATCAGATGGTAACTAGCTGTACTTACTATTGTTTTGTTTGTTGCTTTCCTGTTCGTCTTATCTATAATCTTCATCGCTGAAATTGTGTCGCACCGATGATCATCTGGTTTTCTATCGTTTTGGGATATACATATATCAAACGAGTAAGTGCGAGTACATACGAGATCCTAGTACATTGTTGGTGCATTCCGTCAAAGTGGGTAAAACCAATACATTGCGTTTAACCTAATGCAAAGGGATGGCGCTATCATTTTTAACATAACAATTTTAAACTTAGTTTATTTGATCTGTATCCATGAAGCATGACTGCAAGCGCCTTGGTACTCGTACTTTGTTTTGTGGAAAAACATGACCACAAGTTACTGTCGAAAGACTATTATATCCACAAAACAGTCACTGTATGGTGTGCAATTTGGTTGTAGGGAAAGTATAGCCGTCCTCGTCAATTCTCATCGCTATACCCAAATGTTAATCAAACTTTGCTGGCCTCAAATCGAAAATATTGTATATGCAAATGTGTAAGACGAGTAATTCGCGTTTTGGTTATGTAAACTGGCCACCCAGATCGTATGATTTGTCGACGTTGGATTTCTTTTTGTGGGGCTATGCAAAATATCGTGGCTATGTACACAATTCACAAAATCTTGACGCTTTAAAAACAAATATTAGTCAAGTTATGGCCGATGTATTGCCCGATATATGTATGTCAAGTCCTACAAGGACTCCCGAGGAGAACTTTTGAATGATCACTCAAAAACTATCTTCAGAATCGTCTAAGAAAGCAATTATAGATATGGTCAAACAATTAGAAAAGGTCGAAGGTCCCTCTGTTATTGGGTACTTTTCTAACATCAGTAAGTCCACAATTCGGACTATAAGAACTAATCAAGATTTAATCAAGACTTCTATTCCGGACTGGGAAGGATGGACACTTTGCTAATCTGTTGGATTGAGGACAATAACAGAAAAAGAATTGAAATCGACTCCGTTATAATTGGAAATAAAGCAAAAACATTTTTGATCATCTGCACTGAGAAAAAAGAATTGAACCTGGAGTAGAACAGAAGAATTTTGTAAGAAGCAAAGGATGGTTTGAGAAATTTAGTAGAAATATAAAATTAACAGGCGAACTGGATATTGCGGTTGTAGAAGCTGCCAACAGATTCAAAGAGGAGTTCAAAGCAATTGCTAGCAATAGAGGATATAAAAGCCCAACAAGGGCTTTTCTGGAAACGCATGCCTAGTCGAACTCCAAGGAAGTAAAAAGGGCATCAGGGTTCAAAGCAGCAAAAACTAAGTTCACTCTTTGTTTCGTTTATATGTCTGTGGTGATTTTAAGTGCAAGCCTCATTTTGATTTACTGACTTTTGATAGTGGCACAACCTTAGACACTCATCCAAGATCTCATTCACTCATCTGCAGTGATTTCTTCTTCGATAACCTTGGAGATTTATCCGAAACAAAGCCAATTAAACTCCTCCAAAGTGTGATCTTTGACTAATTTTGTTATTATCAGATCCGATTACCTCCATTTATTGAATGTGAAGGCATTAAGATCCTGTGATATCATAATCCAATCCAATAATCCAACCTAAATATTTTTATTTAATTTACAATTCAAGGTAAAAAGAATGTTCCACGGTGTTGAAAGGCACATCGCTCTTCACTCCTATCCACGTCTGCACGATATTTCGGTACAGTAAATCAATAAGGGTGATGTGCAAATCACTTGTCTTCTTGAATGTGTTAATCCGTTATTATAGGTACATATGTGAATTTTAAGTGTCATCGATCTAACCTTAACAGCGGCAAATGGTGCCGATATAAAGCATGATGCTCCCAATCTAGCTACAGTAGATTGTAATCTATTTGGGTTGCGTGTCTTCTCAAAATGGCACCAATAATTTCGCCTTCGTCCTCTAACTAATCACGTATTGGTAAAATTTCACATAACGCTTTAGATTAACAATTATGTGGCCATTAAATGATCTCTGAGTGATAGGATAATACATATTACAGTATCGGGGTAGTGAATGTTTTACATTACACAGCGCATACACCCTTCATTAACCTAAAATCATAATGACGGTTATCGGGAATTCTTTGGGAAACAATTTTCTCTCAGAGTTGTTTTCCTTGGGAACAAGTTTTACCAACATGCAAATGATAAATATGTAAGTATTCGAACTTTATTTTCGAAGTATTTGACAAATGATTTAGAGTACACAACAAAGGAATTTTGTTGTATTTTATTCGGTAATGGGTGAAAAACTATTTTATAATGCAGAGAATATCAGTTGGCTCAATCTTCATTTTCGGAAGTAGTTTCTAATGTGTTGCATTTTTTCGAAAGCAAAATTTGCCTTGTTTGGATCAGAATGCCGATAAATGAAGAAGAAAAAAGGAAAACTACTTAGAATTTTTATGAATACGATAAAGTACCTGAAGTAATAGGCTGCATAGACGGCACTCATGTCAAGATAATTGCTCCACCAACAAACAAACACGTATTATATAATAGAAAAGGATATTACAGTTTAAACTTCTTACTTGTAAGTCGTTTTCCTGTTTTGTTTTTGTTTAACTTTAAACCACCTAGGTTTGCGACCATGAGATGAAATTACGATTTGTAGATGCTACTCACCCTGGAGCATATCATGATTTGTTTGTTTGGAAGGTGAGTGAACTGCGATCGTGGATGGAAGAAAAATATTTAAATGGTGAAAGAAATTCTTGGCTATTGGGTAAGTACTTTTAGTTTTAACGATAATTGCCCTTATTCAATTAAACCTTTTAACAGGTGATGTTGGATATCCTTTGGGGCCGTGGCTGTTGACACCTCATATAGCAATAGGAGAAGCACATACTCGTTGCCTGAATGTAATTGAAAGGACAAATGGGGTGTTTAAAGGAAGATGGAATTGTCTGATCGGTGCAGTAGAGCTTCACTACCTTCCAAAAAAGGAACTTTAAATAATCAACGCTTGCTGCGCCTTACGCAACATGTGTATTTATTTTGAAACGATTTTTCGATTGATTTTGCATTTATAGACGAAGATAATTAAAGTAACACAGTCAATAGAGATGAGGACTTCGTAACAACAGATTCAGAGCTCAGTCGGGAAGCAAAGCGAATAAGAAGAGAAGTAGGAAATACGCTTTAAATTTTAAAGTTTATAAAAATGTTTTTGGATGTAAATAAATAACTAAATTAATATACATATGTTTCAATTTATTCTAAAAAAAAAGATAACACATAAAATAAAGATGTACAAAAGAAAAAAAATTAAAAAAAAAAAAAACAATTCATTATAAAAAAAAGGAACTCTATGTTTGCTAATACTTCTTTTTTACTTTTGCCTCTTCAATTTCAATTAAACATCTTTTGAATTCAATCTTCGCTTCAAGTTCCTGCCTCCTCATTTTTTATATTTCAATGTCGTGCCTGGTTGGTTTCCTCATTAGCTTTGTCAATGGACCCGTTAATATTTTTCAAAGTTTATTTTATTGCTTCATGCTGTTGTTTCATTGATAAATGGCGTCTTCAATCTTATTGCAAAGCTCTCTTTGAATTTCATTTTTTTTTTTTGCAAAACGGCTTTTGTTGTGTTTGTTTTTCTGGATAAACGTACTGATTCATCCTGTTCAAAGTGTTTTTCTTGTTGCTTCTCTGGTTCTGATGAGTTGATAAGCATTTCAATTAGAACTTTCTCATCAAATGATTTTTCCTTTAGAGCATTACTAAATATTGTTAAAAATGAAGAATTTTCTTTTTCGTCGTTTTGATTTTCATCAAAGGAGGAGCATCTGGACAACCTTCAACTGATTCTCCGAATGCACAAATCCTTAAACTGTTTCCTCCGGCGAACTAAATTTATATTCCTTGTTGGGGCCCCCACTAGTTGCTTTTTTTTGTTCCACATTTTCAGATATTTTTTTTCACATATTTTTTTTATCAAGCCAAACCTGAAAATTGCATTTTTAAAAGGCAAGCATCATTACAACATTTTATTACTTACTTTTTTCTTTTCAGCAACAGATTTCGTTGGTGGACTCAAACAGTTAAGTTCTTTTTTAACAGTTTTCCAAAATTTGTTGACAACTTTCTTTGGTAGATTAGTTGTGAATCCATTGGCGATATCTTTTTTTTTTTTTTTTTTTTTTCATTAAATTAATTAAAACTTCCATTTGCTCCGCATTTGAATTAAATATTTTTTGTAATGAATAACTTATTGTACTACAGTTTCAGTTTTAAATTCCGATAGCCAAATGACAGGTGAATATACCGAAGGAAAATATAAAATTTCCCATAATTTCCCATAAAGTATTTTTTCCCGCGGAATTTTTCCCTAATTCGGAAAAAAGTTCCCGATACCATTTTATGGAATATGGGAAAAATTCCATGGCAAAAAGAATTCCCGATAACCGTCAATATTTCATACGATTCCAAACTAAAACAATAAAACGAAGACAATCAACGTTGCAATACGCAGTTATATATGATCACGCCACACAACGGACAGACGCCACAAAACATACGATGAATACAAGACAACGCACGAGTACCTAAAACAAAACTAACAACATACGATAGAATGCACACCACAAGATTGCAAAGAGATAAACTAGACAAGAATACGGAACGCGAGAAAAATCAAACGAGGAGAAAGTTCGAGCAACCCTTCTGGTACTTTTGAGAATTGAGTTTGTAAACCAATGGCGAGAGAGTTGATATTCAGTCGTCAATCTACAACCAGAGAGGTTAGCCACTGAGCTACAGAGTAAATAAAGTAAAGATTTTGACGTGAACGAATTTGTTTTAATTTGAAGTCAAATCCCACATACAAATGAGAAAAATTATATTTTCCGTTTTCAGCAATAGATTTCAATAATCATCTGTTCGCAGATGTTACTCGTACAAGGAGCGAATGAATAATAAGGAATACCTACAGATGGGCCCAACGAAAAGATGGATACAATTAAATACATCTGACAGCTAATGGCATTGTCTCATGTCAATTGTTTCTGTAGTGCATGTTCATCTCTTATCTACAAATGTCTGACCGGTCTCTTCCCACTAAGTCGCTTAGTTTGTTGGCACAGGAGAACTTAGTACTCGTATCTTACGAAGGAACAGGGAGAATTGGCGCCAAAATATAGGAAATTTTGACATAAGAGTTAACGGAACATTGATGTGCGCCAAATTAACTGACGCCAACGACCATACTACGTTGAAAGTATCGGTTCTCGTCTGATCACCGAAATCAAGCAACGTCGGGCGTGGTTAGTACTTAGATGGGTGACCGCTTGGGAACACCGCGTGTTGTTGGCAACCGCCCTCTTTTTGATTGTATAAAATCTATCTTTCGTTCCTTGTTACATACAAATTTGTGATAGGTACTCGTAGTTGTATTATATTTTAAATTGTTTCTTACTTACATAACACCTTGATCAAAAAATAAACACCATGTGGCGCTCCCATTGTTCCGATTTGAGTTCTGTTTTTTTTTTTTTGTAAAGTTGGTACATCTGCTGTTGACATTCTCTCTTAATCTTAGCGTCATAGCTTGACATTGTCAAAAGTTACGAAGTCAAGTGTATATCTATCTTTGTGTGTATTTACAATTTTAGAAATGGATTTAAATTTGCAACAACGAACTTGTATTAAATTTTGCGTCGAAAATGGATTTAGTGGTGCGCGAAAGTTGGAAATGTTGGAAAAGTGTTTCGGCAACGATTCTCTAAAGGAAACGGTCGTTTACCAGTGACACGAGCGGTTCAAAAGTAATCGTGAGTCAATCGAAGATGATAACCGCTTCGACATCGAAAACCGACGAAAACATTGATGAAGTAATAGAAATGTTGGTCCATAACCGCAAATTAACCATCAGAGAGATAGCGGAGGACTTAAACATTGCCTATGGATCCGTGCAAGACATTTTGGTTAATGATTTGGGTTTCCGTCGTGTAGCAGCAAAGTTGGTGCCAGAAGACCTCAGTTTCATGCAAAAAAGAATCTATTTTGACGTCGCAAAAGAGATGATTTGCGAGGCTGAATCCGATCCCACATTCATCAAAAGGATCATTACTGGAGACGAGACGTGGGTTTATGAGTACGACACGCAATCCCGACATCAGGCAAGTGAATGGAATTCACCAAATGAGCCGGGACACATCGTTTTCAGTCAAAAAAGAAGGCAATGCTTACGGTTTTCATGGTTTACCACGGTGTAGTACATCATGAATTTTTGCCAGAAGGCCAAACAGTAAACAAAAAGCATTATGTGGGCGTTATGAGACCTTTAAGTGTAGCAATTCACCGAAAGAGATTAGAATTGTGGGCAGAAAAGTCGTGGATATTGCAATATGATAACCCACCATCGCACAGTGCCATAATTATTAATAATTTTTTGACGAAAAATGTAACAAATAACATCCAACAGTCACCGAATTCACCTGATTTGGCTTCTTTCTGTTCAATCGAGTCAAAAAATCACTGCGGGAAAGGTGTTTCAGCAGCCGGGGGGAAGTTATGGGAAAATCGCAGGAAGCACTGATGGACATAAGGAAAATCGAATATAAAAAATGTTTCGAGGATTAGATCAAGCGGTGGCATAAGTGTGGTGCAGTCGATGTGGATTACTTTGAAGGGAACAATATAGATTTTGATGAATAAACTTATATTTCTAATTTTTCGAATAAATTCAAGGTGGTATACTCGTACTTCATGCCTTGAAATCGCTTTTGAAATTATAAGTCAATACGGAAACTTTGGATTTTTTTTTATATTGTTTTTGGGACTTCCAAAGCTTTCAATGGTGGGTCTTACGTTAGGTCTCCTAAGTTTCCACTGAACAGCAACTGAACAACAGCAGTTTAGAAAGAAATCGCACAGTCTACTACTACAGTCTAACGACAATGATGTCTCCTTTTATTAATACTTTCTTGCTGACAGGATAAGATTACTTTCTCACTTAAGATCGTTCGTTATTGCTGACCGTGCGTCGTCGGTTTAGCTCTCACTATCGTTTGTTTCGTGATCTAATTATTTTTGTGATGTGAGCTGTACATAACAATTTGCACATTTACACATTAAAAATATTCATCTTTTCTCATTACCACTTTGCACAAAAGAATCTGTATCAATATTTTCGCAAAAAAAAAAACTACCCTTTTCGTTGTGTTGCATTTCATTTGCATCAGATGGTAACTAGCTGTACTTACTATTGTTTTGTTTGTTGCTTTCCTGTTCGTCTTATCTATAATCTTCATCGCTGAAATTGTGTCGCACCGATGATCATCTGGTTTCCTATCGTTTTGGGATATACATATATCAAACGAGTAAGTGCGAGTACATACGAGATCCTAGTACATTGTTGGTGCATTCCGTCAAAGTGGGTAAAACCAATACATTGCGTTTAACCTAATGCAAAGGGATGGCGCTATCATTTTTAACATAACAATTTTAAACTTAGTTTATTTGATCTGTATCCATGAAACATGACTGCAAGCGCCTTGGTACTCGTACTTTGTTTTGTGGAAAAACATGACCACAAGTTACTGTCGAAAGACCATTATATCCACAAAACAGTCACTGTATGGTGTGCAATTTGGTTGTAGGGAAAGTGTAGCCGTCCTCGTCAATTCTCATCGCTATACCCAAATGTTAATCAAACTTTGCTGGCCTCAAATCGAAAATATTGTATATGCAAATGTGTAAGACGAGTAATTCGCGTTTTGGTTATGTAAACTGGCCACCCAGATCGTATGATTTGTCGACGTTGGATTTTTTTTGGTGGGGCTATGCAAAATATCGTGGCTATGTACACAATTCACAAAATCTTGACGCTTTAAAAACAAATATTAGTCAAGTTATGGCCAATGTATTGCCCGATATATGTATGTCAAGTCCTACAAGGACTCCCGAGGAGAACTTTTGAATGATCACTCAAAAACTATCTTCAGAATCGTCTAAGAAAGCAATTATAGATATGGTCAAACAATTAGAAAAGGTCGAAGGTCCCTCTGTTATTGGGTACTTTTCTAACATCAGTAAGTCCACAATTCGGACTATAAGAACTAATCAAGATTTAATCAAGACTTCTATTCCGGACTGGGAAGGATGGACACTTTGCTAATCTGTTGGATTGAGGACAATAACAGAAAAAGAATTGAAATCGACTCCGTTATAATTGGAAATAAAGCAAAAACATTTTTGATCATCTGCACTGAGAAAAAAGAATTGAACCTGGAGTAGAACAGAAGAATTTTGTAAGAAGCAAAGGATGGTTTGAGAAATTTAGTAGAAATATAAAATTAACAGGCGAACTGGATATTGCGGTTGTAGAAGCTGCCAACAGATTCAAAGAGGAGTTCAAAGCAATTGCTAGCAATAGAGGATATAAAAGCCCAACAAGGGCTTTTCTGGAAACGCATGCCTAGTCGAACTCCAAGGAAGTAAAAAGGGCATCAGGGTTCAAAGCAGCAAAAACTAAGTTCACTCTTTGTTTCGTTTATATGTCTGTGGTGATTTTAAGTGCAAGCCTCATTTTGATTTACTGACTTTTGATAGTGGCACAACCTTAGACACTCATCCAAGATCTCATTCACTCATCTGCAGTGATTTCTTCTTCGATAACCTTGGAGATTTATCCGAAACAAAGCCAATTAAACTCCTCCAAAGTGTGATCTTTGACTAATTTTGTTATTATCAGATCCGATTACCTCCATTTATTGAATGTGAAGGCATTAAGATCCTGTGATATCATAATCCAATCCAATAATCCAACCTAAATATTTTTATTTAATTTACAATTCAAGGTAAAAAGAATGTTCCACGGTGTTGAAAGGCACATCGCTCTTCACTCCTATCCACGTCTGCACGATATTTCGGTACAGTAAATCAATAAGGGTGATGTGCAAATCACTTGTCTTCTTGAATGTGTTAATCCGTTATTATAGGTACATATGTGAATTTTAAGTGTCATCGATCTAACCTTAACAGCGGCAAATGGTGCCGATATAAAGCATGATGCTCCCAATCTAGCTACAGTAGATTGTAATCTATTTGGGTTGCGTGTCTTCTCAAAATGGCACCAATAATTTCGCCTTCGTCCTCTAACTAATCACGTATTGGTAAAATTTCACATAACGCTTTAGATTAACAATTATGTGGCCATTAAATGATCTCTGAGTGATAGGATAATACATATTACAGTATCGGGGTAGTGAATGTTTTACATTACACAGCGCATAGACCATAGACGAATCACGGTGTGAGCAGAGATCGTTAAGGCGAAGTTAAAGGGATCATTCGAATCCATTAGAACTGCCACAACCACTGTAAGTATACAAATTTAATAGAACAATAATTATATCTTAATAATTTTTGGTTCCGCAGATTTCATCGTTACTACATATAGAGTAAATAAGCCATTGTTTATACATTTGAATAACATGTTGACCGATTTCTTGCCTCAAGCTAAGAAAGCAATCGCCGTTCCTCCTATTGTTAAACTAAGTGCGTGCTTGCGTTTCTTTGCCGAAGGTTTGTACCAGACGGGAATAGGAAAAGACCATGGGGTTGGGTTGGCTCAATCTTCATTTACGGAAGTAGTTTCTAATGTGTTGCATTTTTTCGAAAGCAAAATTTGCCTTGTTTGGATCAGAATGCCGATAAATGAAGAAGAAAAAAGGAAAACTACTTAGAATTTTTATGAATACGATAAAGTACCTGAAGTAATAGGCTGCATAGACGGCACTCATGTCAAGATAATTGCTCCACCAACAAACAAACACGTATTATATAATAGAAAAGGATATTACAGTTTAAACTTCTTACTTGTAAGTCGTTTTCCTGTTTTGTTTTTGTTTAACTTTAAACCACCTAGGTTTGCGACCATGAGATGAAATTACGATTTGTAGATGCTACTCACCCTGGAGCATATCATGATTCGTTTGTTTGGAAGGTGAGTGAACTGCGATCGTGGATGGAAGAAAAATATTTAAATGGTGAACGAAATTCTTGGCTATTGGGTAAGTACTTTTAGTTTTAACGATAATTGTCCTTATTCAATTAAACCTTTTAACAGGTGATGTTGGATATCCTTTGGGGCCGTGGCTGTTGACACCTCATATAGCAATAGGAGAAGCACATACTCGTTGCCTGAATGTAATTGAAAGGACAAATGGGGTGTTTAAGGGAAGATGGAATTGTCTGATCGGTGCAGTAGAGCTTCACTACCTTCCAAAAAAGGAACTTTAAATAATCAACGCTTGCTGCGCCTTACGCAACATGTGTATTTATTTTGAAAGCGATTTTTCGATTGATTTTGCATTTATAGACGAAGATAATTAAAGTAACACAGTCAATAGAGATGAGGACTTCGTAACAACAGATTCAGAGCTCAGTCGGGAAGCAAAGCGAATAAGAAGAGAAGTAGGAAATACGCTTTAAATTTTAAAGTTTATAAAAATGTTTTTGGATGTAAATAAATAACTAAATTAATATACATATGTTTCAATTTATTCTAAAAAAAAGATAACACATAAAATAAAGATGTACAAAAGAAAAAAAATTAAAAAAAAAAAACAATTCATTATAAAAAAAAGGAACTCTATGTTTGCTAATACTTCTTTTTTACTTTTGCCTCTTCAATTTCAATTAAACATCTTTTGAATTCAATCTTCGCTTCAAGTTCCTGCCTCCTCATTTTTTATATTTCAATGTCGTGCCTGGTTGGTTTCCTCATTAGCTTTGTCAATGGACCCGTTAATATTTTTCAAAGTTTATTTTATTGCTTCATGCTGTTGTTTCATTGATAAATGGCGTCTTCAATCTTATTGCAAAGCTCTCTTTGAATTTCATTTTTTTTTTTTGCAAAACGGCTTTTGTTGTGTTTGTTTTTCTGGATAAACGTACTGATTCATCCTGTTCAAAGTGTTTTTCTTGTTGCTTCTCTGGTTCTGATGAGTTGATAAGCATTTCAATTAGAACTTTCTCATCAAATGATTTTTCCTTTAGAGCATTACTAAATATTGTTAAAAATGAAGAATTTTCTTTTTCGTCGTTTTGATTTTCATCAAAGGAGGAGCATCTGGACAACCTTCAACTGATTCTCCGAATGCACAAATCCTTAAACTGTTTCCTCCGGCGAACTAAATTTATATTCCTTGTTGGGGCCCCCACTAGTTGCTTTTTTTTGTTCCACATTTTCAGATATTTTTTTTCACATATTTTTTTTATCAAGCCAAACCTGAAAATTGCATTTTTAAAAGGCAAGCATCATTACAACATTTTATTACTTACTTTTTTCTTTTCAGCAACAGATTTCGTTGGTGGACTCAAACAGTTAAGTTCTTTTTTAACAGTTTTCCAAAATTTGTTGACAACTTTCTTTGGTAGATTAGTTGTGAATCCATTGGCGATATCTTTGTTTTTTTTTTTTTTTTTTCATTAAATTAATTAAAACTTCCATTTGCTCCGCATTTGAATTAAATATTTTTTGTAATGAATAACTTATTGTACTACAGTTTCAGTTTTAAATTCCGATAGCCAAATGACAGGTGAATATACCGAAGGAAAATATAAAATTTCCCATAATTTCCCATAAAGTATTTTTTCCCGCGGAATTTTTCCCTAATTCGGAAAAAAGTTCCCGATACCATTTTATGGAATATGGGAAAAATTCCATGGCAAAAAGAATTCCCGATAACCGTCAATATTTCATACGATTCCAAACTAAAACAATAAAACGAAGACAATCAACGTTGCAATACGCAGTTATATATGATCACGCCACACAACGGACAGACGCCACAAAACATACGATGAATACAAGACAACGCACGAGTACCTAAAACAAAACTAACAACATACGATAGAATGCACACCACAAGATTGCAAAGAGATAAACTAGACAAGAATACGGAACGCGAGAAAAATCAAACGAGGAGAAAGTTCGAGCAACCCTTCTGGTACTTTTGAGAATTGAGTTTGTAAACCAATGGCGAGAGAGTTGATAATCAGTCGTCAATCTACAACCAGAGAGGTTAGCCACTGAGCTACAGAGTAAATAAAGTAATAAAAGATTATGACGTGAACGAATTTGTTTTAATTTGAAGTCAAATCCCACATACAAATGAGAAAAATTATATTTTCCGTTTTCAGCAATAGATTTCAATAATCATCTGTTCGCAGATGTTACTCGTACAAGGAGCGAATGAATAATAAGGAATACCTACAGATGGGCCCAACGAAAAGATGGATACAATTAAATACATCTGACAGCTAATGGCATTGTCTCATGTCAATTGTTTCTGTAGTGCATGTTCATCTCTTATCTACAAATGACTGACCGGTCTCTTCCCACTAAGTCGTTTAGTTTGTTGGCACGTACTATGCCATTCAGGAGAATTTAGTACTCGAATCTAACAAAAGAACAGGGAGAATTGGCGCCAAAATATAGGAAATTTTGACATAAGAGTTAACGGAACATTGATGTGCGCCAAATTAACTGACGCCAACGACCATACTACGTTGAAAGTATCGGTTCTCGTGGAGTCGTTCACAGACCTCCGCGGAGATTAGACGTATTTCGTGTTTCGGCTTTACAATTGTAAAAAACGAATAAGTGTGCAAAAAAAATAGTGAATTTTCAATATTTCGGTAACCGTGGTGGTAAGGAACTTCGCATCGGAGTGGTTGTTACCTAGAAACCAGGGGTCGTGGGTTCGATCCCTGAAAAAGTAGAGTGCTTTTATTTTAATAAAATCAAAAAAAAAAAGAAAAATAATAATAATAATAATAAACATAACACCACAAAAGTGTTTTTCGGAACATGAGTTGTAGTGGGCGGTCCGCTATTCCAATAGCGGGATCAGAAGGTGGCATGTCATCGGACGATCAAACCGAAAAACCAGCCACAAAGAAGACAACAACAACAACAGCAGTTACAACAAAAAGGAGGAGGAAGCTAAGGCCAACTCCAAACCTTGTAAAGCGCCCTTCCCTTTCTACTTCTACCGAAAAGCTGCCTGGTAAGGTAATGGAAGAGGCGCCAACAACTTCAAGAATGGCAGCAGCGGAACAGTATGAATACCCATACGTGTCGGATGGTGGGGAAGGCCGCTATATGGGAGGTGAAAATAGCTTCGCATCTCTGGTGGCTTCTGAGTCAGAGGACGAAGAAGAGGAAGTCCAAGCTCTTAACGACAGCATCAAAGAGTTACAACAAAAAGTGCTGTCAATTAAAGCCAAGCAAATGGCACGAAGAGAGAAAGAGCTTCATCATCAGCTCTCGATATCGAAGCAAACACCAAAAGCAAACGAGACTAAACAACAACAAAATATACAACAACCAAAAATACAAAAAATTGAACAAGCTCTAATGAACAAACAACAGCAGCAGAAGCAGAAACAACAACAGCAACAGCAGAAACAGCAACAAAAACAGCAGCAGCAAAAACAACAGCAAAAACAAAGGGTTCCACCTATAAATACTTTTAGGATGGAACTAAAGGACACAATTGAACTGTGTAAGTCGGCCATAGGCTCCAATTTTTTTATCAAAAGACTTAGTGTAGATAGGCATGCGATCCACTGCAATACAGTGGAGCGCTATAATAAAATTAAGACATTGTTAAAGGATTCGACGACGGAGTTCTTCTCCTTCACCCCGAAGGGGCAAAAGCTGCAAACAATGCTGCTGAAAGGATTAGAACCGTCTACTGATCCGGAGGAGCTCTTAAAGCTGCTCAAAGAGAAAGAGTGCGACGAACTCAAATTCGTAGGAGTCAAGCCATTCACTACAGCCAGAGCCAAAAGGGAGAAACGGAAACTACCGTTCTTTCTGGTTCAGCTAACTCCCGATAGCAAACTGGATGGTCTAAGGAGTATTAAAGTCCTAGACTACCAGATTGTACACTGGGAAAAAGTAAAACGGAGCGATAACATGTTGCAATGTGTTCGCTGTCAAAGGTTCGGGCACGCCGCGTCGAACTGCGAAATGCAGCCTCGATGCGTCAAGTGCGGTAAGAACCACAAATCAGAAGAATGCGCTCTGGGTAGGGATGGAGCGTCAGAAAAAAGCCAACTCTCTTGCGTTTTATGTAAGAATACGGGACACACCGCAAACTATCGGGGTTGTCCCAAATTCCAGTACATAAAAAGAGTAAATCTGGCTCGGCAGCAAAAGGTAGAAGTTAAGCGTCTACCAGTACAAATTCAAACACCAGCCGTTACTTCCCAAGTTACCTACGCCCAAATGGCAGCAGGTAGGGGGAACATGGCACAGCAAGCAAAGGTTGCTTCTCAGGCCCCAGCGCCTAAAGCACCGGAACCCGGAACTGACATGCTAGCTATCTTGCTCTCTATCCAGGGGCAGATGGCTCAGCTTCAACGTCAGATAACCGAACAAGCTACGCGCGTGGATCAAATCTACGCATTGCTGCCGGGACTAACGCACCGCCAGTCGTAATGGGTACGTACATGGCGGAGCAAACCCTAAAGATCCTTGCAGTGAATGTTAATTCACTGATAAGGATTGAGCGAAGAGCTGCACTATTCAAGTTGCTTAAAGACCAATCCCCTGATGTACTTTTAGTTAGCGAAACTAAGCTTACCAAAAGACACAAAATGAGGCACAGAATGTATAAAATAATACGAAGAAATCGACCCAACTCCATACAAGGAGGAGGCGTTGCAATCTTCGTAAGAAAAGGTATACGTTTTAAAAGAATATATAGTCGTGTAGTGCGTAGGTTTCAGGTGCTTGAAGCATGCATCGTGTATATCCCGCTCCGTAGTGGAAAACGGTTGTACATGGTGTCTGTTTATGGACCTAAGGCTACTCAATCCACCCTATTCATCTCAGAGCTCGAGACACTTTTTCGATTTCTGAGACTGGAATTGGAGGAAAACTATTTTATTATCGGCGGAGATTTCAACGCCAAACATAGTGATTGGGGAAATAATACACCAAATACTAGAGGGAACCTGCTATTCAATTGGTGGGGTCAGCACAGTATAATGTATCGACTCGGCCTTAAGGCGACGGATAGTCCGTCGTTTCCTAGACATGGGTCCTATTTGGATCTCCTGCTGTTCGACTTACGGATACATCTGACTTGCACTAACCAACAAACTGTGAACTGTCTTCGTTCTTTTGTGTACGACAGTGACCATTGCGGTCTTAGTACCGAAATAACCATTCCGAACGAAAATGCGGAATTGGAAGAGTTTGTTCAAAGGCATTCCTACAACTATAGTAAGGTGCGTTGGACACACTTCTCCAGAACAATGACTAGAGCACTTTACTCGAGTTCGCTCTACCCACCGTCCAATAGAAATCTGTCAAACGATGAGATTGACAGATATCTAAAACTAATGGACGAAACAATTAAACAAACAATGAACAAAACGGTACCTCGGTATCGTCACACTGACAACGAAGACTTATTCCGCAACGCAACTATTGACGCACTGCACCGACATAAAAGTAGACTGCTGTCAAGACTAAAAACCTTGTACAGACAGTTTACTGACAGACACAACCCGGAGATCATGACATTAAAGTCGTCGATCAAAAACCTCCAAACATTAATAAAAGAAAATTACAGAAAATCTGTAAGTTTGTATTGGAACAACAAAATTCGGGCTGTAAACACCAGCAACCCGAATATGTTCCCGCAAATAAATAAAATATTTCGGAGGAAAAATCAAAACGACCTTCCATGTCTTAAAATCGCCCGAACGACGAACAACGAACAACTACTTTTAGCAGCAGGCATCGATCCAAATGAGGCCGTTGATGACGACAACTTCTTTGTGATCGAAGATCCGCAGGAGAAGATAGAGGCTATAGGAGCAACTTTCCAGGAAGTGTACAAGGCGAATGACATCATTGGCCCGGACCACGACCTGGAAAGTCGAGTCCTCGTGCATAATTTCTACCTTCGAAATGAAATAGTGAACTGGCGATTCGAGAGCTCGGGTTTCACTCAGTTCAGTGACGAGAATATGGCAAATAATGTCATCGCCGACGATAGGGTATTACCCCCGTTCATTTCAAAGGAAGAGCTCCAAACGATCTTCAAATCACTTAGAAGTAAGAAATCAGTGGGAACCGATGAAATACCGAACATTGTGCTTAGACATCTCCCACTAGAAGCTGTGAACATTTATACCATCCTCTTTAACAATGCGATGAATAATGCCCATTATCCAGCGCATTGGAAAACTGCGGTGGTACATCCAATCCCTAAAAGGGATAAAGACACATCCAATCCAGCGAATCTCCGGTCGATCAGTCTTCTTCCAAATATCAGTAAGGTTTTCGAGAAGGTGATCAATAGAGCCCTGACTAAGTGGGTTGAGGACAAAAATATAGTTCCGGATAATCAATTCGGTTTCAAGGCGGGGCATGATGTTATTCATGCCGCGTCTAAACTGGTTTCTGATATCCAATGGAACAAAGGCAAGAACCAGTGTACTGGTGCCTGCCTGATTGACTTGGAAAAAGCCTTCGATACCGTATGGTTAGAGGGACTCTTCTTCAAGCTGAACAGGCTGGGCATTAGTAAACCACTGCTTTATATTCTTTACAACATGTTAACAGATAGACAGTTCATCGTGAAAAATGGCGATGTGACTTCTGCTAGAACATTTTACATTAAAAACGGTCTGCAACAAGGTGCGGTAAATTCGCCGATCCTGTTCAATATTTACACAAGTGATCTGATAGGTTCACTTCACCATGCCATAGCGTACGCAGACGACTTAATAGCGTACAGATCAGGTCCAAAGATTGAGGTCATTAATATACTCTTGCAACGTGACTTCGACAAAATTAAGCGATATTGCGATGACTGGAAGTTGAAAATCAACTTTCAGAAGTCAGAAACCATTTTGTTTAGGACGCCGTTGTCTGGGGCCTCTAGGGATACCAGAAAGAATTGGCGCAAGTTTTCGATCATTGGGCAGCACGGACTGCCAATTGCTTGTCGAAATGTAGTCAGATACCTTGGGATCTGGCTAGATCAATATCTATATTTTAACAAACATATAGATGTTGCTCTGGCCAGAGCCAGAGGTGCTTTTGCCCTTACAAAGAGACTGTTTTATAACAGCCAACTCGATGCGGGGGTGAAGTTGATCTGCTACATGGCCCTTATCAGGCCCATGCTTGTATTTGGATGTCCCGTGTGGTTCAACGTGAGAGCAAGTTTATTGGAAAAGATTCGGGTGTTTGAGAGGGCTTGTCTTAGGACTTGTCTTCGCTTATACAGAACACCAGAGTCTGAGTACATAAAATTCTATCCTAATGAGGTCTTGTACAATAGGGCGAACCTAATAAGAGTGGACAATTTTGTTATTAAGTTGATTCGAAGGCACATTGCAAGAGCAATGACCTCGTCGAATAACCTGATCTACGGGGCTTACTACCCCAATTATATGTATCACGAGAGAGTACGCTTTGACGGCTTTATTCCTCCAGAGGCGTTCCTCTACCTAGATAAAAAAGGTCTGATCCAGGATAGATTAGCGGTGCCGTTAATCTTCCACATCGCTCGAACAGCTGCGGACAGGCGACTTAACTACGACAGAGACGTCGTACACGGCAGTGCGGAACGTCTCCGGTTCAGTAGGTCGGTAGGGAGTCGCGACATTAAGGATGTTGCTCGGCAGCACCAACAATTTTGGTGGCTTGTTGAAGGAGGGGAATCTACGTCGTCGAATTCCTCTAGTACAGGATAGCTCCAATAAGGAGCAGAGTTGGTCAGCCTAATTTTTTAGCCGTGGCCGGCTTACATAGCTTTAGGTAGGTTTAAGATAGTAGTTAAGAACAAAAATTAAAAAAAACAAAAAAAAAAAAAAAATAAAAACAAAAAAAAAATACAAAAAAAATAAAAAAAAATAAAAAACAGAAGTGGGTAACCTTCTACAAAAAAAAGGAATAATACCTAGATTAAGATAATTTAAGTAGGCTAAGCTAATGTATATTTTAGGTAGTTTTAAGTTTTAGTTTTAAGTTTTATAATATAATATAAAAAAAAAAAATGTTAGTTTACTAAGTTTTTAAATTAAAAAAAAAATATTTTCTTAGTTTTTAATTAGTATTTTAATTACGTTTAATTCAAAAAACTAATATTGTACTGCACGTCGAAAGACAAAATATAATTGTTAGGTTTAACTTAGAGTGTCCGCATGGGGCCAGTAAGTTAGAATAAGATAATTTTTTTTTTTAAGTAATTTAAGCTAATTTTTAAGCGTTTTTTTGTCTAGCATGTAAGAATTAATGAATTAATAAAATAAAAATGCGTTTAAACTGAAAAAAAAAAAAACTGTATCGGTTCTCGTCTGATCACCGAAATCAAGCAACGTCGGGCGTGGTTAGTACTTAGATGGGTGACCGCTTGGGAACACCGCGTGTTGTTGGCAACCGCCCTCTTTTTGATTGTATAAAATCTATCTTTCGTTCCATGTTACATACAAATTTGTGATAGGTACTCGTAGTTGTATTATATTTTAAATTGTTTCTTACTTACATAACACCTTGATCAAAAAATAAACACCATGTGGCGCTCCCATTGTTCCGATTTGAGTTCTGTTTTTTTTTTTTTGTAAAGTTGGTACATCTGCTGTTGACATTCTCTCTTAATCTTAGCGTCATAGCTTGACATTGTCAAAAGTTACGAGGTCAAGTGTATATCTATCTTTGTGTGTATTTACAATTTTAGAAATGGATTTAAATTTGCAACAACGAACTTGTATTAAATTTTGCGTCAAAAACGGATTTAATGGTGCGCAAACGTTGGAAATGTTGGATAAGTGTTTCGGCAACGATTCTTTAAAGGAAACAATCGTTTACCAGTGACACGAGCAGTTCAAAAGTGGTCGTGAGTCAATTGAAGATGATGAACGCAGTGGCAGACCATCGACATTGATGAAGTAATAGAAATGTTGGTCAATAACCGCAAATTAACCATCAGAGAGATAGCGGAGGACTTAAACAGTGCCTATGGTTCCGTCCAAGACATTTTGGTTAATGATTTGGGTTTCCGTCGTGTAGCAGAAAAGTTGGTGCCAAAAGACCTCAATTTCATGCAAGAAAGAGACCGTGTTGACGTCGCAAAAGAGATGATTTGCGAGGCTGAATCCGATCCCACATTCATCAAAAGGATCATTACTGGAGACGAGACGTGGGTTTATGAGTACGACACGCAATCCAGACATCAGGCAAGTGAATAGTGTTCACCAAATGAAGCGAAAGCAAAAAAACACGTCATTTTGAGTCAAAAAAGAAGGCAATGCTTACGGTTTTCATGGTTTACCACGGTGTAGTGCATCATGAATGTTTGCCAGAAGGCCAAACAATAAACAAAGAGTATTATGTGGGCGTTATGAGACGTTTAAGTGTAGCAATTCGCCGAAAGAGATCAGAATTGTTGGCAGAAAACTTGTGGATTTTGTACCAAAATAACGCACCGTCGCACAGTGCCATTATTATTCGTAATTTTTTGCCGAAAAATGCAACAAATACCATAAACTCCCTGCGACTTCTTTCTGTTGAATCGAGTTAAAAAACCACTACGGGGAACTCGTTTCAGCCGCCAAGATTAAGTAATGGAAAAATCGCAGGAAGCACTGATGGACATACGGAAAACCGAATATAAAAAGTGTTTCGAGGATTGGATCAAGCGCTGGCATAAGTGTGTTGCAGTCGATGGGGTTACTTTGAACGGGACAATAAAGATTTAAATGAATAAACTTGTACCTTTAATTTTCTGAATAAATTCCGAAAAACTTTTTTTTTTTATCAAGGTGGTATATGGTCTAGAAATCTCCCCGATATCATTATAGTGAGCTCCTTGATAAGGTTTGTTAGACCATTTGAAGCCAGTGAAGCAGAATAATTTGAGATAGTAGTTCTATCATCCAGATTGTTAATATTATAATCTGCTACAATGATTAAATGATTTCTCTCTATTTAACACAACAGAAAAATCATTCATAAACATTACGATACTAAGCTTCTGTAGTCTATAGACACATAGAAATAAGTACATACACTTCTTTTTTAATTTCAATGGAAACCTTAAGAATATTAGCACTAAGACAGTCGCCACACAAAGCGTCAAGGATATTTTAATCGTCTTTAAGGAAACAACCGACACCATCTGCATGGTAATTTTCATTTGTATTCGCATAGGAATTGAAACCGGGAATGAAATAGTCGTTTGATTCAGAGCTATAGTTCCTGATTTCAGACACCAAAACAATATCTGGAATACACGCAAAAGAATCAATATGTGTGACAAGAGTATGAGCTATTTTGAAATACATGGAATGAGGGTAGAAGAGTTATAAATAAAATCTCGTTTAAAATGCATTTGAAAAATGATATAAAAACAAAAAAGACTAAATTAGTGTAAGATCACTATAATAACGTAAAGTGTAGTAATGATTGCTTTCGAATTGAAAGTGTCAATAGGTTTCAATATTTAGACATTACGAGTATATTGTACAATAAGCCGAATTGAAACGAACACACTCTGTATTTAGAACAATATCTTAATATAGGCTGATTCATCGTCAGGTTTGATTTTCAAAAGGCTTTTTTGACAGATCACGCGTGACTCCTATCAAACTGCTGTGTCATTTTTGTTCAATATCGTTCGGCAAGTCATCACAGAAAGACTCACACCACAACGGTGTCTGCAAATTGTTCAGCTGTGCTACGAAAATCAGCGTTCTGTGAGATATGTTTTTCGTGAGATTCGAGGAACTTGCGGTGCGCATAATCAATCTACTGAAACCACTGAAACCATATTTTACGTGAAGATCTCGGCTTTAAAATCTACAGAATTCAACTTCTGCATGAATTGAAGCCAGGTGACTTGAATTTGCGTCATATTTTCAGTGAATGGGCTCTGGGAAAACTCAATGAAAATCCGGTGTTTTATCGTGAAATTTTGTTCAGTAATGAAGCCCATTTCTGGCTCAATAGATACGTTAATAAACAAAATTGCCCTATTTGGGCTGATGAGCAACCCGAAGAGTACCAAGAGCTACCATTACATCCATTAAAAACAACGGTATGATGTGGTTTATGGAGTGGTGGAATCATTGGTCCATATTTCTCCAAAAATGAGGCAAATCAGAATGTTACACGGCCATGGTAACAGTTATCGCGCCATGTTAACGGACTATGTGCTTCCTGGAATTCAAGCACATGGTCTCCGTGAGCTCGGGTTTCAACAAGACGGCGCTACGTGAAACACAGCGCGTGAAACAATGAACTTGTTGAGATATCATTTTGGTGAGCACTTAATTTCACGTTTTGCCACGGTAAATTAGCCGCCTAGATCGTGCAATATCACACTTTTGGACTATTTTCTCTGGGGATATGTATATAGTCTCAGCTCTTCAGGAATAAGCCAGCTACGATTGACGCTTTGAATGCCAACATTAGTCGTGTTATCCGCGAGATACCAGTGCACGAACGAGTCGCCCAAAATTGAACTCTCCAAATGGACCACCGGTAATCGTAGTCGTGGCTAACATTTACATGATATCATTTTTATAGGGTAAATGCCATGAATTGTTCTTTTAACCAATAATAAAAAATTTAAGTTCGCTTCCAAGTTTATGTGTTTTATTTTACATTATAAATCAAAGCCAACTATGAATCACCCTTTATTTTATATTTTATATATACAATATAATCCTGAAATCACTGTGCTCAACCGATTATAAAGTAAGATCTCGCAGTAATGATACATGGACTATAAATGTCCTTAATCCAGACAACTACCGTTCGCTTTCTCAAAAACTAAATGCCGAGAAGGTTCAATGGCATACGTACGAAAATGAAACGGAAAGACCCATACTTCATGTAGCTGGAGGATTGCATCCCCCTTGCCTTAAAGAAAACATCGGAAATGACCTTAAAAATAAAGATTTTAGGATAATCGACGCAGTTAATATACTTGCGCAAAAGCAGCGCAATGTTGAAAGCGAGAGGACGACCCCAAGACGCGGTCTTCCCCTCTTTAGGCTAAATTTCGACAAAACGGAAAGCCTACCAAGAATTTATGCCATAAATTCAATTTTGGGACTTGTTGTCAAAATTGAACCTCCGCGGAAAAACTCTAGACTGATTCCCCAATGTACACGTTGCCAGGGTTTCAGCCATACTCAGGCCTACTGTCAGAAGGAACCTCGCTGTGTAAAATGCGCTGGCAAACATCTGACTCGAGAGTGCAATGCCGCGAAAGAGTCCCCAGCGATATGCATTAACTGCAAGGGAAAACATTCAGCTAATTATCGAGGCTGCGAAGTCGCGAAGGAGTTGCAAAAGCTACGAGATCCATCAAAAACGAAGCCTTTGAAAAACGCAGGGACAGCTAGAATGAGAAATAACAACAGCGGTCCCACTCCAAAGCCTTTAAAGAAGGTAATGGTGACAAACGCTAAAATCACCAATAAAAACAACGTTAAAAATGACAATGGAAAGTTTAAAGTGGGAAAACTTATGCGCAAATAGCGGTGCGAGTTAATATGACTAACTGTACATCACTGGATCCTGCCTCAAATGTGTTATCAGTAATTCTCGAGAGACTAGAAGAACAGACTAAAATAAGTAAGATAATAGTCGAACGGCTTCTTAAGTTCGAAGCCAATTTCTGCAACTAATTATGGCAAAGAAGCTCAATATACTTGTGTGGAATGCCAACGGGCTACAGAAAAGGCTTGATGAACTAAATATTTTCATGCAGGAAAAAGTAATTGGCATATGTTTAATTTCTGAAACTCACCTGGCGACAGAATCGCGCGTGGAACTAAAAGGTTACCGCGACTAACACGCTCATTATCCATCGGGAAACGCAAGAGCTGGGTCATTCCTATTCATAAAAGACTGCATTGAACATACTTTGGAAGCAATAATTGAATTTGACAAATTTCAAATGACAGTGGTGCACGCTAAAAATAAAAATTACTCTTTTAATATATATCTATTGCCAATCGCGCTGCAAAATAGAAAAACACGAATTTATTGACCTATTCACTCTCTTGGACCAATCTTGGTAGCGACTTTAATGTGAAGCACACCTTTTGGGGCTCAAGATGTATCTCTCAAAAAGGCAAAACTCCTTACAGGGCTGGTATGGAATGTGGTTGCTATTTTTACTCAACAGGCAAGCCGACATATTGGCCCTCGGATGTCGCCAAAACACCCGATCTAATAGACTTCTTTATCGGAAAAGGAGTAAACGCTAGTTACGTCAAAGTTGAAGAGGGCTTCGATTTTTCCTCCGATTATTCTCCAGTTATCCTCTCACTGGGCGAATCCTTGATTAAGAAACAAAAACCACCCTGATTAACTAACAGCAAAACTCACTGGGAAGATTTCCGAATAGACGTTGTAGACAATACTGAGTTGAAAGTAGCACTTAGAATGCCGTATCAACTAGAAAAAGAAGTTGAACGTTTTGTTGAAGTCATACAGCAAGCGGCCTGGAAGAACACTCCCCGCGAATCGAACAAACAAACAAATGATAAGGAAGAAACGAAGAGCCGAAAAAAGTGGCATGAAACACGGGCAGCACAAGATAAAACGTCCTTCAATAGGCTTTGCAACTTGTTGAAAAAATCGATCAAGGACTTCAATAATCAAGGTATTAATAACTACCTTGAAAGTAGAAACTACTCCATATGGAGAGCCGTTAAAAGTGTTCGAAAGCCCCAAATACACGTGGCGCCAATAAGAAGAAACCAGGATGACTGAGCGAAAGAAGATATGGAAAAAGCTAATGTTTTCGCCGACCATCTTGCAGAAACGTTTAAACCATTCGACGGGGAAGTGCTTCCAGAGAATGTTAATACGCTAGACGTGACGACAAACTTTCCAGTAGAAAAGGCTACACTTAGGGAACTTAGACAAGTTATAGACACGCTTAAGCCCAATAAAGCCCCGGGATATGACTTAATAACGGGAGAGATACTTATAGCGTTGCCAAAAAAAGGTTTGCTAAAGCTGCTCTATCTTATAAATGCCAGCATTAGATTAGAGCACGTACCGCACCAGTGGAAAGTAGCCGAAGTTATTATGGTTCCGAAACCCGGTAAACCGCTGACTGAAATCAAGTCATATAGACCAATATCACTTCTCTCGATTACATCGAAGGTCTTCGAGCGAATCCTTATTAATCGTCTTAAACCAATTACCGACACAAATCCCCTTTTGCCTGATCATCAATTTGGCTTTAGAAGCCAACACTCTACAGTTGACCAAGTACATCGAATATCCGATGCAATTGAACGAGCAATCGAGTGTAAGTTAGTCTGTCCAAGCGCATTCCTTGACGTTTCGCAAGCCTTTGATAAGGTATGGCATGAAGGCCTAAAATATAAACTCCGACAAGCCCTACCCCAAAAATTGTCTTGTATTTTAGGTTCATACCTGGAAGACCGACTCTTCCGTGTAAGACACGGAAACGAATATTCCACTTTTAAGACAATAAAGGCGGGGGTGCCGCAAGGAAGTGTACTTGGCCCTCTGCTATATTTGCTTTTTACCCGCGATATACCGCAAACGGACGACACTGTCCTAGCCACATTTGCTGATGACACTGCCATTTTGGCAACGGCTAAAACAGTCGAAGAAGCAACTGCGAAGTTGCAACGTGCCCTTACAAGGATTAACAATTGGACAAAAACTTGGCGAATCGCGCTTAATGAAAACAAGTCTGTCCACGTGAACTTCACTCTCAAGAAAATTGAGAATCCACCGGTGTTTATCAACGCAGTACGAATTCCTTACGCGAATGAGGCCAAATATCCTGGTATGACACTCGACGCTAAACTAAAATGGAGAGCACACGTCAAGAAAAAACGTGAAGAGCTTGAAATCAAATATAGAGATATTTACTGGCTTATTGGAAAGTATTCCAAGAGTAGCTTAGAGAACAAACTGCTGTTATACAAGCCTGTGCTAAAACCGATCTGGACATATGGTGTACAACTTTGGGGTTGTACTAAAAATAGTAACATTAATGTATTACAGAATTCCAAAACAAAGTTCTTCAAGGTATTGTTAATGCGCCTTGGTACATTAGAAACGATGATATCCACAGAGACTTAGGAGTCGAAAACGTTTAGAACGTAATTAAAATGTTTGCGCGAAGACATAATAATCGATTACAGAGTCATACGAATATTTCAAAGAGACAAATTTATCGCGCCGTCTGAAAAGGACTAAACCTCTCGATCTAGCGCGGTGATTAGCAGCGCGTAATTTTTGAAAAGTACACAGGAATTTTCAATGGAAAATCGCCTGCAGGATATCTTATAAAAACAATATAAAATGCGATAGAAGAACTGCTTGTTGAGTGTGAACTCAGTCGTGGTTTGCATAAAGGAGGTGTTTTTCAGTGAGTAAGAATCTCACACTACTATAGGCTCAGATTTCTCACCTTCCCACGGAAAAAAAATATACAATATATAAAATAAAAAAATATATAATGTTAATAAAATACCTAGAAATACCTAGCGATTGCTCATTAAGTATTCATTAATCATTAACAAATACATAAAATACACACAAATAACAAACAAATAATAATCTGAGAAATACTTAGGGATTAACTCGCAAGGTATTCATTAATATATAGTATTAGTAAGTAAAAGAAATCTTAGCTAATACTATATACAAACACCAATTGTCCTCTCTGTCCTCTAAATCCTTTTATTTCCCTTTTCCTTTTTTTTTTTCTAAATAATCGACAGACAACACCTCCACCACATAAAATCTCACTACTGAATGAAGTCTTCATTCGCATAGAAGACGCACGATGCGCTGGCATATCGTCCCAAACTCCGTTTTTCTTTTGAAGAAAAAGGTCAATGCCAATAAAAGTATTAGAACTTAACAAATGCAACTAAATGCGTAGTGATAATTAAAAACAAAAGGTGCAGCGGATACAAAGGGTACAAAAGGATAAAGATAAAGCGTGGTTATTAAGGGGCAGAGAAAGTAAACAACAACAGAATGTATGTTGTATGTTTTAAAATCATAAAAAAAGGTTACTTGGCGGCCTGCCAATCAAGTACCACAGTGTAGAGCCATTACAGTAAACAATAACAACAATGTTTTGTATTTATTATTCTTTTATTTTTATTGTACATAGTTTACCCATGTGACACATGTGGTCTAATCGAAATTTGTTTTGAGATATCGGTAAACTTCTTTGGTGCTAGCTTGTAATTGTTTAAATAAATTTATAATTTATACCTTAAGAGCAAGATTTATTAAATTAGTCAAGCTATCCTTGACTACGTTTCCTTTTTGTGCTTAAGCACGTTTGCATAAAAGCAAATTGGAATGCCTATGAAGGAATCCAATTATTCGACACCACCCATGAATTTGTTATAATCTGAAACAATATTTGGGCAAGAAATATCTTTCTTCCTAATTTTCTGTCAAATTTTTCAACTATTAGCTTAGGGTTCCTGCCACTGTAGTTTGACATCATGTTGATAATCTTACTATCACTCTAAGAAACAACAGATATATCAAAACTATCAATTGTTGCAACATATTCACAGAATTCTCCACGTGGTTTATTCATCATGACTTTGTCGTCGGGAAGTTCTAAGTTGGGAATTTTATTCCGGTGGATTGTTCCCAGTGAATAAATTCCGCTTTACCAGGTGTACCGGTATGAAGTGAGCGTTATTTTGTGAAAACAAAACACTAGCTACACATTTTTTCCATATTTCAGGCAATTTATGGATTCCACGCCAATAAAACTGTTCGTCTTTTGAAGCAAACCAAAAAGTCACCCAATTTTCGATTGTGCTGCTCAGCTAATGCGTGTCCCATCGATGAGCAACGATGAGCTCACGGAGCAAAATTACCTTGCCGTGTCTTCTGGCCCATTCTGGTCGTTTTTCGATCAATGCATGTTTCAAATTGATCATTTGTTTTCGATAGCGATCTATATTAACACCTTTCTGGTCCCACCAGACACACAGTATTGTCTTCTTACCGAATCGATCTGGTTTTGCAGTCGAAGTTGATGGTTGTTCCGGATTAACCTATGATTTTTTCTATTTAGGATTCTGAAAATAGATTCATTTTTATTCGCCAGTAACAATTCGATGTAAAAGAGATTTTTTATCGTTTCTTTGAAGCAAAATTTCAAAAGTCGTTTTTCGGTTTTCCATCTGTCTTTCATTCAATTCATGTGACACCCATTTTCCAGACTTTTGGATCTTTCCAAAATGTTGTTGTGCAACATTTAACATTTCTCCCATTTGTTTCTGACTCAAAGTGTCATCTATGTATTGTATTGTATATCCAATATTGTTTGCAATTCGGCTTATTCATATTTCTTTGGTGATCTTCCACGTTCTTCTTTTCTCACATAAAAATCGTTATTTCTGAACCGTTGAAACCATCTTTTTCATGTTGCTTCTGATGGAGCAAGATCACAATATGCCTCGACAAGCATTCGATGCGACACTGCATCACTTTTCTTCAAACGAAAACAAAAAATTAATGCATTCCGCAAGTCATCATTTTTTGGTACAAAATTCGACATTTTTAACACGAAGAAAAAACATGATATTGTTTGCTCAATGACTTCATGTATACTAAATATGTTTGACAGGTGTCATAGCAACCAAACAAAAAATATATATATAAATTTCCTAACTAAACAGTAAACAATTGAGCGTATTTAAAAAAAGAGGTCAAAATTAGGATCATTTGCTTGGTTTCATGTCATCATTGTTATTGAAATGTAACAGTGACTTAACTTTTTTAAACCTATTTAGCGACATGGCCTCCTGTTGTTATTTGACTTTTGCCATTCATCTTGCAAGGACCATATCAGAAAACAAGAATTATAAAATGTGGGCGTCATGGACTATAAAGGGTAACCGAATTGGAAAAGCGCCTGTTCAAACTGAAAAGGGCGTCAAAGCCGCTGGACAAGGTAATTACGGTTACCGTATAGAAAAAAAAAAACAATACTTTTCATTTGAGATGGCTTGGCGGAGGAAAATTTCAACTTGCTTTAGCATTTTATGGCGACAGAGACTTGTAACTTGTAGGTATGCACTATTTGCTTTCATTAAGTAGGGTTGCATTAAGAACAAATGTGGTTAATGACCAAAAGGAATATCTGACTATTCCATAGACCTGTCGATGTGTAATTCTTGTTTGGAATACTGTATTGACTATGAAAATAGTAATTTGAGACAAAAGGAGCGAATGTAGTTTTTATTGTAGAATCCAGGAACGATGCAGTAGAGAATCTTCATGAAACTAAACCGTAATATGAAACAGCGCCATCGCATTCCCTTCGCTAAGACAGACTTGAACGTTCGACAGAGCATACATTGGACAAAAAACGACGCAAAACTCTTGAATTCAGAGGATATTCCAGACACACTTCGAAATGCAAGATTCATTTATGCATCCCAAGGAATTGTTTTAATACCTAACACATTTATAAATACCTACATATCTCATCATTTTCTTCTTTTTTTTATTTTTTAATATAAAAGTATTCCGAATTCGAGTATATTTTTTTAAGTTTTTGGATACATACATCTCTGTTTTTAAGTTTTTCTAAATTGATATTTAAATGTGTTACATACTCGTATAATAAATCTCAAAATAACGAAATCAAAAACAATTCTTTATTTTATGTAATATATACTCGTATAGGCAAATTGATGCAATATGAAATCACTCTCAAACTCTCAAACTCTCAAAGAGACTTTCTAAGCAATTTTTTCCGGTTTTGGAAAACACCACTCGCTAGTAATAAAATGCATTAAATTGATTTTTAACTATACAAAATAATAAAATAAAAGTACCGAAAAGTTAATGTACCTACCAAGACAGCTTTTTAGAGCCATGCTAAACCATTCAAAGGAGGTTTTAAAGCATAAAAGAAACAAACAACATAGCTCCGGCAAGTAACAGATCTTTCATAGCTTTAACTCAAATAAACTAAGTTTAAAATTTTTTTGCCAAAAATGATCGGCGCCATCCCTTTGTTATAAAAGTAAACGTCAATTTACTTGTTTTGACGGTGTCATATTCAAACAGATGCAGATACAGGGTGCTGTATGAATGCACCCACAACCAACAACCAGTTGATCGTCAGTACGACGAATAGATAACACGAACAGGAAAGTAACAAACGAAGCAATAATAAATATAGGTAGTTACCATCTGATGCTAATGAAATGCAACACAACGAAAAGGGGTAGTTTGGCTCTTTTTTCGGTGCGAAAATATTGATACAGAATTTTTTCGTGCAAAGTGGTAATGAGAAAAGATGAGTATTTTTAATGTGTAAGTATGCAAATTGTTATGTACAGCTCACATCACAAAAATAATTGGATCACGAAACAAACGACAGTGAGAGCTACACCGTCCGGACGCACGGTCATCAATAACGAATCGACTTAAGTGAGAAAGTAATCTTATCCTGTCGGCAAGAAAGTATTAATAATATGAGACATCATTGTCGTTAATTTAACAAAAGTGGCAACAAAAGTAGACTGTGCGATTTCTTTTTAAACTGCTGTTGTTCAGTTCGGCCTGAAGACTATTTCATAATCTTCAGTGAGGAAACTTAGGAAACCTGACGTAAGATCCACGACTGAAAGCTTGGGAAGTCTAAAAAACAATATAAAAAAATTTCCAAAGTTTCCATATTGACTTATAATTTCAAAAGCGATTTCAAGGTATGAAATACGAGTATACCACCTTGAATTTATTCAAAAAATTAAAAATATAAGTTTATTCATCAAAATCTATATTGTTCCCTTCAAAGTAATCCCCATCGACTGCAACACACTTATGCCAGCGCTTGATCCAATCCTCGAAACATTTTTTATATTCGGTTTTCGGTATGTCCATCAGTCCTGCGATTTTTCCATAAGTTCCTCTCGGCTTCTGAAACACCATTCCCGTAGTAGTTTTTTGACTCAATTGGACAGAAAGAAGTCACAGGGAGCCAAAGCAAGTGAATTCGATGGCTGTTGCATTTTCCGTCAAAAACTTACGAATAATGATGGCACTGTGTGCAGGTGCGTTATCATGGTGCAAAATTCACGAGTTTTCCACAATTCTGGTCTCTTTCGGCGAATTGCTTCAAGCAAACGTCTCATAATGCCCAAATAATACTCTTTGTTTACTGTCTGGCCTTCTGGCAAAAATTCATGATGCATTACACCGTTGTAATCCATGAAAACCGTAAGCATTGCCTTCTTTTTTGACTGAAAACGACGTGTTTTTTTTTGTCCCGGCTCATTTTATGAATTCCATTCACTTGCCTGATGTCTGGATTGCGTGTCGTACTCATAAACCCACGTCTCGTCTCCAGTAATGATCCTTTTGATGAATGTGGGATCGGATTCAGCTTCGCAAATCATCTCTTTTGCGACGTCAAAATAGTCTCTTTTTTGCATGAAACTGAGGTCTTCTGGCACCAATTTTGCTGCTACAGGACGGAAACCCAAATCATTAACCAAAATGTCTTGCACGAATCCATAGGCAATGTTCAAGTCCCCCGCTATATCTCTGATGGTTAATTTGCGGTTATTGACCAACATTTCTTCTACTTCATCAATGTCGATGGTCTGCCACTGCGTTCATCATCTTCAATTGACTCACGACCACTTTTGAACTGCTCGTGTCACTGGTAAACGATTGTTTCCTTTAAAGAATCGTTGCCGAAACACTTATCCAACATTTCCAACGTTTGCGCACCATTAAATCCGTTTTTGACGCAAAATTTAATACAAGTTCGTTGTTGCAAATTTAAATCCATTTCTAAAATTGTAAATACACACAAAGATAGATATACACTTGACCTCGTAACTTTTGACAATGTCAAGCTATGACGCTAAGATTAAGAGAGAATGTCAACAGCAGATGTACCAACTTTACAAAAAAAAAAAAAACAGAACTCAAATCGGAACAATAGGAGCGCCACATGGTGTTTATTTTTTGATCAAGGTGTTATGTAAGTAAGAAACAATTTAAAATATAATACAACTACGAGTACCTATCACAAATTTGTATGTAACAAGGAACGAAAGATAGATTTTATACAATCAAAAAGAGGGCGGTTGCCAACAACACGCGGTGTTCCCAAGCGGTCACCCATCTAAGTACTAACCACGCCCGACGTTGCTTGATTTCGGTGATCAGACGAGAACCGATACAGTTTCAGTTTCAGTTTAAACGCATTTTTATTTTATTAATTCATTAATTCTTACATGCTAGACAAAAAAACGCTTAAAAATTAGCTTAAATTACTTAAAAAAAAAATTATCTTATTCTAACTTACTGGCCCCATGCGGACACTCTAAGTTAAACCTAACAATTATATTTTGTCTTTCGACGTGCAGTACAATATTAGTTTTTTGAATTAAACGTAATTAAAATACTAATTAAAAACTAAGAAAATATTTTTTTTTAATTTAAAAACTTAGTAAACTAACATTTTTTTTTTTATATTATATTATAAAACTTAAAACTAAAACTTAAAACTACCTAAAATATACATTAGCTTAGCCTACTTAAATTATCTTAATCTAGGTATTATTCCTTTTTTTGTAGAAGGTTACCCACTTCTGTTTTTTATTTTTTTTATTTTTTTGTATTTTTTTTTGTTTTTATTTTTTTTTTTTTGTTTTTTTTTTTAATTTTTGTTCTTAACTACTATCTTAAACCTACCTAAAGCTATGTAAGCCGGCCACGGCTAAAAAATTAGGCTGACCAACTCTGCTCCTTATTGGAGCTATCCTGTACTAGAGGAATTCGACGACGTAGATTCCCCTCCTTCAACAAGCCACCAAAATTGTTGGTGCTGCCGAGCAACATCCTTAATGTCGCGACTCCCTACCGACCTACTGAACCGGAGACGTTCCGCACTGCCGTGTACGACGTCTCTGTCGTAGTTAAGTCGCCTGTCCGCAGCTGTTCGAGCGATGTGGAAGATTAACGGCACCGCTAATCTATCCTGGATCAGACCTTTTTTATCTAGGTAGAGGAACGCCTCTGGAGGAATAAAGCCGTCAAAGCGTACTCTCTCGTGATACATATAATTGGGGTAGTAAGCCCCGTAGATCAGGTTATTCGACGAGGTCATTGCTCTTGCAATGTGCCTTCGAATCAACTTAATAACAAAATTGTCCACTCTTATTAGGTTCGCCCTATTGTACAAGACCTCATTAGGATAGAATTTTATGTACTCAGACTCTGGTGTTCTGTATAAGCGAAGACAAGTCCTAAGACAAGCCCTCTCAAACACCCGAATCTTTTCCAATAAACTTGCTCTCACGTTGAACCACACGGGACATCCAAATACAAGCATGGGCCTGATAAGGGCCATGTAGCAGATCAACTTCACCCCCGCATCGAGTTGGCTGTTATAAAACAGTCTCTTTGTAAGGGCAAAAGCACCTCTGGCTCTGGCCAGAGCAACATCTATATGTTTGTTAAAATATAGATATTGATCTAGCCAGATCCCAAGGTATCTGACTACATTTCGACAAGCAAGTGGCAGTCCGTGCTGCCCAATGATCGAAAACTTGCGCCAATTCTTTCTGGTATCCCTAGAGGCCCCAGACAACGGCGTCCTAAACAAAATGGTTTCTGACTTCTGAAAGTTGATTTTCAACTTCCAGTCATCGCAATATCGCTTAATTTTGTCGAAGTCACGTTGCAAGAGTATATTAATGACCTCAATCTTTGGACCTGATCTGTACGCTATTAAGTCGTCTGCGTACGCTATGGCATGGTGAAGTGAACCTATCAGATCACTTGTGTAAATATTGAACAGGATCGGCGAATTTACCGCACCTTGTTGCAGACCGTTTTTAATGTAAAATGTTCTAGCAGAAGTCACATCGCCATTTTTCACGATGAACTGTCTATCTGTTAACATGTTGTAAAGAATATAAAGCAGTGGTTTACTAATGCCCAGCCTGTTCAGCTTGAAGAAGAGTCCCTCTAACCATACGGTATCGAAGGCTTTTTCCAAGTCAATCAGGCAGGCACCAGTACACTGGCTCTTGCCTTTGTTCCATTGGATATCAGAAACCAGTTTAGACGCGGCATGAATAACATCATGCCCCGCCTTGAAACCGAATTGATTATCCGGAACTATATTTTTGTCCTCAACCCACTTAGTCAGGGCTCTATTGATCACCTTCTCGAAAACCTTACTGATATTTGGAAGAAGACTGATCGACCGGAGATTCGCTGGATTGGATGTGTCTTTATCCCTTTTAGGGATTGGATGTACCACCGCAGTTTTCCAATGCGCTGGATAATGGGCATTATTCATCGCATTGTTAAAGAGGATGGTATAAATGTTCACAGCTTCTAGTGGGAGATGTCTAAGCACAATGTTCGGTATTTCATCGGTTCCCACTGATTTCTTACTTCTAAGTGATTTGAAGATCGTTTGGAGCTCTTCCTTTGAAATGAACGGGGGTAATACCCTATCGTCGGCGATGACATTATTTGCCATATTCTCGTCACTGAACTGAGTGAAACCCGAGCTCTCGAATCGCCAGTTCACTATTTCATTTCGAAGGTAGAAATTATGCACGAGGACTCGACTTTCCAGGTCGTGGTCCGGGCCAATGATGTCATTCGCCTTGTACACTTCCTGGAAAGTTGCTCCTATAGCCTCTATCTTCTCCTGCGGATCTTCGATCACAAAGAAGTTGTCGTCATCAACGGCCTCATTTGGATCGATGCCTGCTGCTAAAAGTAGTTGTTCGTTGTTCGTCGTTCGGGCGATTTTAAGACATGGAAGGTCGTTTTGATTTTTCCTCCGAAATATTTTATTTATTTGCGGGAACATATTCGGGTTGCTGGTGTTTACAGCCCGAATTTTGTTGTTCCAATACAAACTTACAGATTTTCTGTAATTTTCTTTTATTAATGTTTGGAGGTTTTTGATCGACGACTTTAATGTCATGATCTCCGGGTTGTGTCTGTCAGTAAACTGTCTGTACAAGGTTTTTAGTCTTGACAGCAGTCTACTTTTATGTCGGTGCAGTGCGTCAATAGTTGCGTTGCGGAATAAGTCTTCGTTGTCAGTGTGACGATACCGAGGTACCGTTTTGTTCATTGTTTGTTTAATTGTTTCGTCCATTAGTTTTAGATATCTGTCAATCTCATCGTTTGACAGATTTCTATTGGACGGTGGGTAGAGCGAACTCGAGTAAAGTGCTCTAGTCATTGTTCTGGAGAAGTGTGTCCAACGCACCTTACTATAGTTGTAGGAATGCCTTTGAACAAACTCTTCCAATTCCGCATTTTCGTTCGGAATGGTTATTTCGGTACTAAGACCGCAATGGTCACTGTCGTACACAAAAGAACGAAGACAGTTCACAGTTTGTTGGTTAGTGCAAGTCAGATGTATCCGTAAGTCGAACAGCAGGAGATCCAAATAGGACCCATGTCTAGGAAACGACGGACTATCCGTCGCCTTAAGGCCGAGTCGATACATTATACTGTGCTGACCCCACCAATTGAATAGCAGGTTCCCTCTAGTATTTGGTGTATTATTTCCCCAATCACTATGTTTGGCGTTGAAATCTCCGCCGATAATAAAATAGTTTTCCTCCAATTCCAGTCTCAGAAATCGAAAAAGTGTCTCGAGCTCTGAGATGAATAGGGTGGATTGAGTAGCCTTAGGTCCATAAACAGACACCATGTACAACCGTTTTCCACTACGGAGCGGGATATACACGATGCATGCTTCAAGCACCTGAAACCTACGCACTACACGACTATATATTCTTTTAAAACGTATACCTTTTCTTACGAAGATCGCAACGCCTCCTCCTTGTATGGAGTTGGGTCGATTTCTTCGTATTATTTTATACATTCTGTGCCTCATTTTGTGTCTTTTGGTAAGCTTAGTTTCGCTAACTAAAAGTACATCAGGGGATTGGTCTTTAAGCAACTTGAATAGTGCAGCTCTTCGCTCAATCCTTATCAGTGAATTAACATTCACTGCAAGGATCTTTAGGGTTTGCTCCGCCATGTACGTACCCATTACGACTGGCGGTGCGTTAGTCCCGGCAGCAATGCGTAGATTTGATCCACGCGCGTAGCTTGTTCGGTTATCTGACGTTGAAGCTGAGCCATCTGCCCCTGGATAGAGAGCAAGATAGCTAGCATGTCAGTTCCGGGTTCCGGTGCTTTAGGCGCTGGGGCCTGAGAAGCAACCTTTGCTTGCTGTGCCATGTTCCCCCTACCTGCTGCCATTTGGGCGTAGGTAACTTGGGAAGTAACGGCTGGTGTTTGAATTTGTACTGGTAGACGCTTAACTTCTACCTTTTGCTGCCGAGCCAGATTTACTCTTTTTATGTACTGGAATTTGGGACAACCCCGATAGTTTGCGGTGTGTCCCGTATTCTTACATAAAACGCAAGAGAGTTGGCTTTTTTCTGACGCTCCATCCCTACCCAGAGCGCATTCTTCTGATTTGTGGTTCTTACCGCACTTGACGCATCGAGGCTGCATTTCGCAGTTCGACGCGGCGTGCCCGAACCTTTGACAGCGAACACATTGCAACATGTTATCGCTCCGTTTTACTTTTTCCCAGTGTACAATCTGGTAGTCTAGGACTTTAATACTCCTTAGACCATCCAGTTTGCTATCGGGAGTTAGCTGAACCAGAAAGAACGGTAGTTTCCGTTTCTCCCTTTTGGCTCTGGCTGTAGTGAATGGCTTGACTCCTACGAATTTGAGTTCGTCGCACTCTTTCTCTTTGAGCAGCTTTAAGAGCTCCTCCGGATCAGTAGACGGTTCTAATCCTTTCAGCAGCATTGTTTGCAGCTTTTGCCCCTTCGGGGTGAAGGAGAAGAACTCCGTCGTCGAATCCTTTAACAATGTCTTAATTTTATTATAGCGCTCCACTGTATTGCAGTGGATCGCATGCCTATCTACACTAAGTCTTTTGATAAAAAAATTGGAGCCTATGGCCGACTTACACAGTTCAATTGTGTCCTTTAGTTCCATCCTAAAAGTATTTATAGGTGGAACCCTTTGTTTTTGCTGTTGTTTTTGCTGCTGCTGTTTTTGTTGCTGTTTCTGCTGTTGCTGTTGTTGTTTCTGCTTCTGCTGCTGTTGTTTGTTCATTAGAGCTTGTTCAATTTTTTGTATTTTTGGTTGTTGTATATTTTGTTGTTGTTTAGTCTCGTTTGCTTTTGGTGTTTGCTTCGATATCGAGAGCTGATGATGATGCTCTTTCTCTCTTCGTGCCATTTGCTTGGCTTTAATTGACAGCACTTTTTGTTGTAACTCTTTGATGCTGTCGTTAAGAGCTTGGACTTCCTCTTCTTCGTCCTCTGACTCAGAAGCCACCAGAGATGCGAAGCTATTTTCACCTCCCATATAGCGGCCTTCCCCACCATCCGACACGTATGGGTATTCATACTGTTCCGCTGCTGCCATTCTTGAAGTTGTTGGCGCCTCTTCCATTACTTTACCAGGCAGCTTTTCGGTAGAAGTAGAAAGGGAAGGGCGCTTTACAAGGTTTGGAGTTGGCCTTAGCTTCCTCCTCCTTTTTGTTGTAACTGCTGTTGTTGTTGTTGTCTTCTTTGTGGCTGGTTTTTCGGTTTGATCGTCCGATGACATGCCACCTTCTGATCCCGCTATTGGAATAGCGGACCGCCCACTACCACTCATGTTCCGAAAAACACTTTTGTGGTGTTATGTTTATTATTATTATTATTATTTTTCTTTTTTTTTTTTGATTTTATTAAAATAAAAGCACTCTACTTTTTCAGGGATCGAACCCACGACCCCTGGTTTCTAGGTAACAACCACTCCGATGCGAAGTTCCTTACCACCACGGTTACCGAAATATTGAAAATTCACTATTTTTTTTGCACACTTATTCGTTTTTTACAATTGTAAAGCCGAAACACGAAATACGTCTAATCTCCGCGGAGGTCTGTGAACGACTGACGAGAACCGATACTTTCAACGTAGTATGGTCGTTGGCGTCAGTTAATTTGGCGCACATCAATGTTCCGTTAACTCTTATGTCAAAATTTCCTATATTTTGGCACCAATTCTCCTTGTTCCTTCGTGCCAACAAACTAAGTGACTTAGTGGGAAGAGGCCGGTCAGACATTTGTTGATAGGAGATGAACATACGCTGCAGAAGCATTTGACAGGAGACAATGGCACTAGCTGTCAGCTGTATTTAATTGTATCCATCCTTTTGCTGGGCCTTTCTGTTGGTATTCTCTGTTATTCATTCTCCCTGCACGAGTAAGTTCTGGGAAACAGACGATTAATGAAATCGTCGATGAGTACGAGAAACACTCTATAACAAGTTGGTTACAGTTTAAAAAAGCTACCGTTTGTTTCCACAAAAGAGGAAATACATTTTGAAAACACGGAAAAGTATACATACGATCAATATAAATCCAAGTTTATTTCTAAATAAAACTTAAAACTGGTATTTTATTGGACGTTCGTTATTCTCAATTACAGCATTGTGCCAATTTTTCATAGAAAATACTAGTTTTTTTGTAACATCAGGTTTTTTTTTGCTCCATTCTTTAGTCAAAGCAGCTTTAAGGTCATTTTTGTTTTTAATGACCCTTTTTCTTATATGTCGCTCCAACTCGTCCCATAAATGTTCAATAGGATTCAGGTCGGGTGACTGGGTGGGGAATGCAACTGTTTGGGCGCGTTATACAACAACCAAAGCTTAACAATTTCTGATGTATGCTTGGGGTGGTTGTCTTGTTGGGAATATCAGTTTCCCGACAGCCCCAATTTGCCAGCTTCCTTCCAAATTATCTTTAAGTATCTGAAGATATACAAACCGATCCATATTAACATCTATAAATTGCAGATAACCCACACCAGCCCCCGACATGCATCCCCAGACCATCACGGATCCACCACCGTGTTGGAGTGATGTTTTTTAGTGTAAGCTCTTCGGTTTTTTTTTTTTTGCGCCATACCTTTTACTTTCCATCACTTCCGAAAATTTTTAACTCACTTTCATCGCTAAACATGACATGTATTATTTATTTGACTTATTAGGGGTTTTTTCTAGGGACTCTACTGTGAAACCCATTGCGTCTTAACATTAATCGCACTTTTTCTGGATGAACTATTGTATTTATCACAGTTTCGACTGTACTAGCAATTTGCACGGAACTTGTCTTAGGATTTCCTTTTATAGTATTTGTAATTTGTCTCTTAATCCGTGGTGTTATTTTGAGAGGTCGGCCACTCCTTCTTTTACTTTCAAAGGAATTGTTATTTTGCACGTTTCGTATAACTGTTTGAACTGTAGATTTACTTTTAATAACAATTTCGGAAATTTCTCGTAACGTTTTTCCACTCTTTTTGAGCCTTATTATTTGCTTCCGCCCTTCAGCACTTATTTCTTTGCCCTTTTTCCCATTAATTGCTTGCTGCAACAATATGTTATATAGAAAAGCACTAATACAAATTATGAGTCAAATAAAAAAAAAAAAATATGACCAGAAAAAAAGTACAAGAAATACGCTTGCGAGAATGCATCGTATGTATACTTTTTTGTGATGCAAAAACGGAGAGCTTGTTCTTACAGAAAGAACATAGAAACTAACGGGACCATTTCTACTTCTTGTTACATTATCTTTCATGCTGATGTTATCTGCATAACAATTTTGTCATTTGCAAGTTGTAGTACTCGTATGTTTTAATCGCAATTCGATAGGCGTATGTATACTTATTTGTTGCACTGTATTTTTTCTCATTTACCGTAATGTAGGATTTGACCCCCAATTAAAACCAATTCGTTCACGTTCACTTTATCTACTCCGTAGTTCAGTGGCTAACCTCTCTGGATGCAGTCTGACGACTGATTATCCACTCTTTCACTAACTCAATTTTCAAAAGTACCAGAAGGGTTGCTCGCACCGGTTCCTCGTTTGTTTTTGCCTCATGTACCGTATTCTTGTCTAGTTTATCTTGTTGCAATTTTTTGGTGTGCATTCGATCGTATGTTGTTCGTTTTGTTTTAGGTAGCCATACGTTGTCTTGTGTTCATTGTACAATATGTTTGGTGGATTGTGTCCGTTGTGTGGCGTGCAAGATCGATTGTCTTCGTTTTATTGTTTTAGTTTGGCATGTTATATTTTTAGATAAATGAAGGGTGTTTGCATTCGTTGTGTTATTTTTTTGCGTATTGTCGGTAGGGTATCATATGTCTGTTTTGCTTAATCTCACTTTAATCCAAACACAGAATTTATCCACACCCGGACTCTATATTCGTCTATTGTCCATGCGCTGTCTAATATAAACATTCATTACCCCAATACTCTAATATGTATTATCCTATCAATCAGAGATCATTTCATGGCCACATAATTGTTAATCTACAACGTTATGTGATATTTTACCAATAAACTGATTAGTTAGAGGACGAAGACGAAGTTGTTGGTGCCATTTTGAGAAGACATCCTTAACTGATGCGGCACTTCACAACGTATTGCAGTAACGGACACGAAACCCAAATAGCAAGAGATTAGGAGGATCTTGATTAACATCGCGCTGTTGTGGTTAGATCGTTGGCACTTAAAATTCACATATGTACCTATAATAACCGATTAACACTTTCAAGAAGACAAATGAATTGCACAACATCCTTATTGATTTACTGTACCGAAATAGCCTGTGATGAGGGATATACCATAATTAAGGCAGGAACCTTTTTTTGCGAGAGAGATTCTAGAGTAGGAATAGATTATAGGAAGCGAAATTGGACTTTTAAGAGAACTAGACTAGAGATTAGATAGGCCAATAGTCTTTACGTGTTTTGATAAGCTGATGGAATCAGCAGACGGGGTTTTTTTTGGTGTGTCTGGTGAGATAGCGGCAAGGTCGTATTGGACGGCAGTTGTCGTTGGATTTTCAGAAGAGTTTTTTTTTTTTGTTTTGTATTCGAGACGTCATCCAGCAAGGTCGTGGCATTTGTTTTAGTGCTTTGGACAGTCGGTCGCCGCAAAAAAGTTTTTTTTTCTTAATTGACAACAATTCTACCCTAACATAACTAAACAAAAAAAGTCGAACAAAGTGACATATAGAAAAAAAAGTGATCTACCTCAATCCTCAATTACACCTGCCTATAAAGGTAATTCATCGGTGGGCAAGAGAGACATCCCAATTAAGCCTGGTGGGTGGGAAGTGCTGTGTTGTACGAGTAATTATTTCAGTCTTCGCACACAAAGGCTACATCGCCTGCAAGAGGTGTTCCGCGGGACAACACCAACTTCAGTATACATACATATACATATTCATATTCGTAGTTAAATTTATCTTTTTTTTTTTTAAATTGCGAAGAGTAAGGATAGGGTGTTATGGGTAAGTAAAATGTTTTGTTTCTGAATTTTAGTCTAAGCTTAGTGTTGTGCGCGAAAAGAAAAATTAAATAAAAATAATAAATTGTTATTAAATTGGATAAAAGGGTGTTTTTTTTAATAAACTAATAAATTTTTTTTACTGTGAAGTGAAGTTAGCGCTAGTGGTTTGGTGGACCGACAGTTCTTTGATGGAGGCTATTTTGACCAGACGTGACGCACAAGCGATGACGACAAGACGGGAAATGACGTGCCTCAGTTTCACTAATTTTTTTTTACAGCTGGCGGGCTAAGATTCAGAGTTTTGGCCAGAATGATAGCAATTGGTCGTTTTTAGGTGCGATAAGGGTGTGTTGGTATTAATAAAAGGAGACATCATTGTCGTTAGACTGTAGTAGTAGACTGTGCGATTTCTTTCTAAACTGCTGTTGTTCAGTTGCTGTTCAGTGGAAACTTAGGAGACCTAACGTAAGACCCACCATTGAAAGCTTTGGAAGTCCCAAAAACAATATAAAAAAAAATCCAAAGTTTCCGTATTGACTTATAATTTCAAAAGCGATTTCAAGGCATGAAGTACGAGTATACCACCTTGAATTTATTCGAAAAATTAGAAATATAAGTTTATTCATCAAAATCTATATTGTTCCCTTCAAAGTAATCCACATCGACTGCAACACACTTATGCCACCGCTTGATCTAATCCTCGAAACATTTTTTATATTCGATTTTCCTTATGTCCATCAGTGCTTCCTGCGATTTTCCCATAACTTCCCCCCGGCTGCTGAAACACCTTTCCCGCAGTGATTTTTTGACTCGATTGAACAGAAAGAAGCCAAATCAGGTGAATTCGGTGACTGTTGGATGTTATTTGTTACATTTTTCGTCAAAAAATTATTAATAATTATGGCACCGTGCGATGGTGGGTTATCTTATTGCAATATCCACGACTTTTCTGCCCACAATTCTAATCTCTTTCGGTGAATTGCTACACTTAAAGGTCTCATAACGCCCACATAATGCTTTTTGTTTACTGTTTGACCTTCTGGCAAAAATTCATGATGTACTACACCGTGGTAAACCATGAAAACCGTAAGCATTGCCTTCTTTTTTGACTGAAAACGATGTGTCCGGCTCATTTGGTGAATTCCATTCACTTGCCTGATGTCTGGATTGCGTGTCGTACTCATAGACCTTTGTCTCGTCTATAGTAATGATCCTTTTGATGAATGTGGGATCGGATTCAGCTTCGCAAATCATCTCTTTTGCGACGTCAAAATAGATTCTTTTTTGCATGAAACTGAGGTCTTCTGGCACCAACTTTGCTGCTACACGACGGAAACCCAAATCATTAACCAAAATGTCTTGCACGGATCCATAGGCAAAGTTTAAGTCCTCCGCTATCTCTCTGATGGTTAATTTGCGGTTATGGACCAACATGTCTATTACTTCATCAATGTTTTCGTCGGTTTTCGATGTCGATGCGGTTATCATCTTCGATTGACTCACGATCACTTTTGAACCGCTCGTGTCACTGGTAAACGACCGTTTCCTTTAGAGAATCGTTGCCGAAACACTTTTCCAACATTTTCAACTTTCGCGCACCACTAAATCCATTTTCGACGCAAAATTTAATACAAGTTCGTTGTTGCAAATTTAAATCCATTTCTTAAATTATACACACACAGAGATAGATGTTCTCTTGGCTACGTAACTTTTGCAAATGTCAAGCTATGACGCTCATCAACAACAGATGTACCAATTTAACAAAAAAAAAAAAAAAAAAACAGAACTCGGAACAATGGGAGCGCCACATGGTGTTTATTTTTTGATCAAGGTGGTATGTAAGTAAGAAACAATTTAAAATATAATACAACTACGAATACCTATCACAAATTTGTATGTAACAAGGAACGAAAGATAGATTTTATACAATCAAAAAGAGGGCGGTTGCCAACAACACGCGGTGTTCCCAAGCGGTCACCCATCTAAGTACTAACCACGCCCGACGTTGTTTGATTTCGGTGATCAGACGAGAACCGATACAGTTTTACAGTTACAGTTTAAAGGCATTTTTATTTACTTAATTCATTGATACTTACATGCTAGACAAAAAATGCTTAAAAATTAGCTTAAATAACTTAAAATTATCTTAATCTAACTTACTGGCCCCATGCGGGCACTCTATGTTAATCCTAACGCTTAAACTATGTCTTTCGACGTATCTTACAGTATATCTATTTATTACATATTTACAACTAAAACTAAGAAAATAAATTTAAGAAAAAACTTAGTTACTGGACTTTTTTGTTTAAATATAAAACTTAAAATTAAAACTTTCAAACTATCTAAAAATATATCTTAATTAACTTAACCTACTTACATCTAATACCTAATATATACACTACTAATATATATATATACATAATATATATATACATAATATATATATATATATGCACATATATATATATATATATATATATATATATTTTTTTTTTATTTTTTTATTTATTTATTTATTTTTTTATATTTTTTTTTTTTTTTTCTTAAATCTAACTTAATCCTACCTTAAAACTATGTAAGTCGGCCATGACTAAAAAATTAGGCTGACCCACTTTGCTTCACATAAAGAAGCTACGCAGTACTTGAGGAATTCGCCAACGAAGCTTCCCCTCCGTCGACCAGCCACCAAAATTGCTGGTGCTGCTGAGCAACATCCCCAATGTCGCGACTCCCTACCGACCTACTGAAACGGAGACGCTCCGCACTGCCACGTGCGACGTCTCTGTCGTAGTTGAGTCGCCTGTCCGCAGCTGTTCGAGCGACGTGGTAGATTAGCGGCACCGCCAATCTGTCCTGGATCAGACCTTTTATATCCAGGTAGAGGAAAGCTTCTGGAGGAACAAAACCGTCTAAGCGAACTCTCTCATGATACATATAATTAGGGTAAAAAGCCCCGGAGATCAGGTTGTTCGATGAGGTCATTGCTCTCGCAATGTGCCTTCGAGTCAACTTAATAACGAAATTGTCCACTCTTATTAGGTTCGCGCTATTGTACAAGACCTCATTAGGATAGAATTTTATGTACTCAGACTCTGGTGTTCTGTATAAGCGAAGACAAGTCCTAAGACAAGCCCTCTCAAACACCCGAATCTTTTCCAATAAACTTGCTCTAACGTTGAACCACACTGGACATCCAAATACAAGCATGGGCCTGATAAGGGCCATGTAGCAGATCACCTTCACCCTCGCATCGAGTTGGCTGTTATAGAACAGTCTCTTTGTAAGAGCAAAAGCACCTCTGGCTCTGGCCAGAGCAACATCTATATGTTTGTTAAAATATAGATATTGATCTAGCCAGATCCCAAGGTATCTGACTACATTTCGACAAGCAAGTGGCTGCCCGTGCTGTCCCACGATCGAAAACTTTCGCCAATTCTTTCTGGTATCCCTAGAGGCCCCAGACAAAGGCGTCCTAAACAGAATGGTTTCCGACTTCTGAAAGTTGATTTTCAACTTCCAGTCATCGCAATATCGCCTAATTTTGTCGAAGTCACGTTGCAAAAGTATATTAATGACCTCAATCTTTGGACCTGATCTGTACGCTATTAAGTCGTCTGCGTACGCTATGGCATGGTTAAGTGAACCCATCAGATCACTTGTGTAAATGTTGAATAGGATCGGCGAATTTACCGCACCCTGTTGCAGACCGTTTTTAATGTAAAATGTTCTAGTAGAAGTCACATCGCCATTTTTCACGATAAACTGTCTATCTGTTAACATGTTGTAAAGAATATACAGAAGTGGTTTACTAATGCCCAGCCTGTTCAGCTTGAAGAAGAGTCCCTCTAACCATACGGTATCGAAGGCTTTTTCCAAGTCAATCAGGCAGGCACCAGTGCACTGGTTCTTGCCTTTATTCCATTGGATATCAGAAACCAGTTTAGACGTGGCATGAATGACATCATGCCCCGCCTTGAAACCGAATTGATTACCCGGAACTATATTATTGTCCTCAACCCACTTAGTCAGGACTCTATTGATCACCTTTTCGAAAACCTTACTGATGTTTGGTAGAAGACTGATCGAGCGGAGATTCGCCGGATTGGAAGTATCTTTATCCCTTTTGGGGATGGGATGTACCACCGCAGTTTTCCAATGTGCTGGATAATGGGCATTATTCATTGCATTATTAAACAGGGTGGTATAAATGTTCACCGCTTCTAGTGGGAGATGTCGAAGTACAATGTTAGGTATTTCATCGATTCCCACTGATTTCTTACTTCTAAGCGATTCGAAGACCATTTGGAGCTCTTCCTTCGAAATGAACGGTGGAAGTACCCTTTCATTGGTGATGACATTATTTGCCATATTTTCGCTACTGAACTGGGTGAAACTCGAGCTCTCGAATCGCCAATTCACTATTTCATTTCGAAGGTAGAAGTTGTGCACAAGGACTCGATTCTCCAGATCGTGGTTCGGGCCAATGGTTTCATTCGCCTTGTACACTTCCTGGAAAGTCGCTCCTATAGTCTCTACCTTCTCCTGCGGATCCTCGATCACAAAGAAGTCGTCATCATCAACGGCCTCACCTGGATCTATGCCTGCTGCTAAAAGTATTTGTTCGTTGTTCGTCGTTCGGGCGATTTTAAGACATGGAAGGTCGTTTTGATTTTTTCTCCGAAATATTTTATTTATTTGCGGGAACATATTCGGGTTGCTGGTGTTTACAGCCCGAATTCTATTGTTCCAATACAAACTTATAGAATTTCTGTAATTTTCCTTTATTAATGTTTGGAGGTTTTTAATCGACGACTTCAGTATCATAATCTCCGGGTTATGTCTGTCCGTAAACTGTCTGTACAAGGTTTTTAGTCTTGACAGTAGTCTACTTTTATGTCGGTGCAGTGCGTCAATAGTTGCGTTGCGGAATAAGTCTTCGTTGTCAGTGTGTTGATACCGAGGTATCGTTTTGTCCATTGTTTGTTTGATTGTCTCGTTCATTAGTCTTAAATACCTATCAATCTCCTCGTTTGACAGATTTCTGTTGGACGGTGGGTTGAGCGAATTTGAGGAGAGTGCTCTTGTCAGTATTCTTGAGAAGTGTGTCCAACGCACCCTACTATAATTGTAGGAATGCCTTTGAACAAACTCTTCCAATTCCGCAGTTTCGTTGGGAACAGTTATTTCGGTGCTGATACCGCAATGGTCACTATCATACACGAAAGTGCGTAGACAGTTTGTAGTTTGTTGGTTAGTGCAAGTCAGTTGTATTCGTGAGTCAAACAACAGTAGATCCAAATAGGACCCGTGTCTGGGAAACGACGGACTATCCGTCGCCTTAAGGTCGAGTCGATACATTATACTGTGCTGACCCCACCAATTGAATAGTAGGTTCCCTCTAGTATTTGGTATATTATTTCCCCAATCACTATGTTTGGCGTTGAAGTCTCCGCCGATAATAAAATAATTGTCTTTTAATTCTAACCTCAGGAATCTAAAAAGTGTCTCGAGCTCTGAGATGAATAGGGTGGATTGAGTAGCCTTAGGCGCATAGACAGACACCATGTACAACCGCTTTCCACTACGGAGAGGGATATACACGATGCATGCTTCCAGCACCTGGAACCTGCGTACTACACGACTGTATACTCTTTTAAAACGTATTCCTTTTCTTACAAAGATTGCAACGCCTCCTCCTTGTATGGAGTTGGGTCGGTTTCTTCGTACTATTTTATATTTTCTGTGCCTCATTTTGTGTCTTTTGGTAAGCTTAGTTTCGCTAGCCAAAAGCACATCAGGGGTTTGGTCTTCGAGCAACTTAAATAGTGCGGCTCTTCGTTCGAACCTAATCAGTGAATTAACATTCACTGCAAGGACCTTCAGGGTCTGCTCCCTCATGTACGTACCCATTACGACGAAAGGTGCGTTAGGCCCGGCAGCAGCGCGTATATTTGATCAACCCGCGCGGTCTGTTCAGTTATATGACGTTGAAGCTGTGCCATCTGACTCTGGATAGAGAGCAAGATAGCTAGCATGTTAGAAGCTGGTTCCGGTGCTCTAGGCACTGGGGCCTGAGAAGCAACCTTCGTTTGCTGTACCGTATTTCCCCTACCTGCCGCCATTTGGGCGTAGGTAACCTGGGGAGTAACGGCTGGAGTTTGTAAGTGCAGGGGTGGACGTTTAACTTCCACTTTCTGCTGCCGAGCCAGATTTAATCTTTTGATATATTGGAATTTGGAACAACCCCGATAATTTGCGGTGTGTCCCGTGTTCCCACATAAAGCACAAGAGAGTTGGCTTTTTTCAGACGCTCCGTCCTTACCTAGAGCGCATTCCTCAGATTTGTGGTTCTTTCCACACTTCACGCATCGAGGCTGCATTTCGCAGTTCGACGCGGCGTGTCCGAACCTTTGGCAGCGAACACATTGTAAAATGTTTTCGCTCCTCTTTAATTTTTCCCAATGTACAACCTGGTAGTCTAGGACTTTGATGCTCCTTAGACCATCCAGTTTGCTGCTGGGACTTAGCTGAACCAGGAAGAACGGCAGTTTGCGCTTCTCCCTTTTGGCTCTAGCCGTGACAAATGGCTTGACCCCCACGAATTTGAGCTCTTCGCACTCCTTTTCTTTCAGCAGTGCAAGGAGCTCCTCCGGATCAGTCGACGGTTCCAAACCCCTCAGCAGCATTGTTTGCAGCTTTTCTCCCTTAGGGGTGTAGGAGAAGAATTCCGTCGTCGAATCCCTCAAAAGGTTTTTAATTTTGTGGTAGCGCTCCACTGTGTTACAGTGGATCGCATGCCTATCTAACGATAATCTTTTTATAAAAAAATTGTTGCCAATGGCCGACTTACACAGTTCGATGGTGTCCTTTAACTCCAATTTGAAAGTGTTGATTGGTGGCACTTTCTGCTTGGTAGATTTCTGCTCTTGCTGTTGTTGTTGTCTCTGCTGCTGTTGCTTTTGCTGATGATGTTGTTGTTGTTGTTGTTGCCGCTGTTGTTGCTGCTGTTGATTTTGCTGCTGCTGTTGTTGCTGCTTATTCTGCTGCGGTTTTTGTTTTTGTTCTTTATATTTTTGCTGCGTTTGTGCATTTGAAATTTTTTCTACGCTTGTTTTTTGCTGCTGCTGAGGCCTCTGGAGTTGTTTCTCCATCTCCCTCCTTGCTACTTGCTTTGCTTTTATAGCCAGCACTTTTTGTTCAAGCTTCTTGATGTCGTTGTTTAGAGCTTGAACCTCGTCCTCTTCGTCATCCGACTCAGATGGTGCTAGGGATGCGAAGCTGTTGTCGTCGTATACATGAGGGCTGTCGTTATTAGCCGACACTTGCCCCCTTGGCTTTATTGCTGCACTTGCCGATATTATCGCAGCACTCTCATTCAATCTTCCATGCAGCATTTCAAGGAAGCTGGTAAGAAAGTGCGCTTAATTAGATTCGGAGTCGGCTTCAGCTTTCTCCTCCTCTTAATAGCCATGTCTGATAGTTTTGTTGATGTTGTTGCCCTTAATAGTTGGAGTGGGCTAACGGCTTGATCATCAGACGACATCATGCCATCTGCAGATCCCGCTACCGGTATAGCGGACCGCTTACTTCCACTCATACAACTGGTTTGCTTAAATTTTTCTCACTGTTTTTTTTTTTTTTTTCGAACAAATTAATTAAAGAAAAAAAAAAATCGAACTGCGGAGGTCGGAGAATCGAACCCACAACCCGAGATTCAACGTCCGCGTCTTTAGCACTTCGGCTACCGAACACTTTTATAATCCTTATAAAAAAGTACACTTCTATATATTCTCTTCACGCTTGTTAAGCCGTAACACAAAAGAGGTCTTCTCACCACGAAGGTCTGTGAACGACTGACGAGAACCGATACTTTCAACGTAGTATGGTCGTTGGCGTCAGTTAATTTGGCGCACATCAATGTTCCGTTAACTCTTATGTCAAAATTTCCTATATTTTGGCGCCAATTCTCCCTGTTCCTTCGTAAGATACGAGTACTAAGTTCTCCTGTGCCAACAAACTAAGCGACTTAGTGGGAAGAGACCGGTCAGACATTTGTAGATAAGAGATGAACATGCACTACAGAAACAATTGACATGAGACAATGCCATTAGCTGTCAGATGTATTTAATTGTATCCATCTTTTCGTTGGGCCCATCTGTAGGTATTCCTTATTATTCATTCGCTCCTTGTACGAGTAAGTTCTGCGAACAGATGATTATTGAAATCTATTGCTGAAAACGGAAAATATAATTTTTCTCATTTGTATGTGGGATTTGACTTCAAATTAAAACAAATTCGTTCACGTCAAAATCTTTACTTTATTTACTCTGTAGCTCAGTGGCTAACCTCTCTGGTTGTAGATTGACGACTGATTATCAACTCTCTCGCCATTGGTTTACAAACTCAATTCTCAAAAGTACCAGAAGGGTTGCTGGAACTGGCTCCTCGTTTGATTTTCTCTCGCGTTCCGTATTCTTGTCTAGTTTATCTCGTTGCAATTTTTTGGTGTGCATTCGATCGTATGTTGTTCGTTTTGTTTTAGGTACTCGAACGTTGTCTTGTATTCATCGTATGATTGGTGGCAGCGTATTGCAAAGTTGATTGTCTTCGTTTTATTTTTTTAATTTGGCATCGTATGATACGTTATGTTTGTAGGTACAATAAATAACGGGTGTATGCGTTCGTTGTGTTATTTGTTGCGTATTGTCTGTAGGGTATCGTATGTCTGTTTTGCTTAATTTCACATAAATACAGACACAGAATTTGCCCACACCCGGTCTATGCGCTGTGTAATGTAAAACATTCATTACCCCAACACTCTAATATGTATTATCCTATCAATCAGAGATCATTTAATGGCCACATAATTGTTAATCTACAACATTACCAATTAGTAGAAGACATCCTTACCTGTTTCTGCACTTCACAACGTATTGCAGTAACCGACACGAGACCCAAATAGATTACAATCTACTGTAGCTAGATTGGGAGGATCTTGCCTTACATCGCACCATTTCCCTCTGTTAAGGTTACATCGTTGGCACTTAAAATTCACATATATACCTATAAGAACCGATTAACACATTCAAGAAGACAAATGATTCGTACATCATCCTTATGGATATATTGTACCGAAATATTGTGCAGACGTGGATATCAATGAAGGGCGATGTACATGGTTTGTTGCCTTTGAAAACAGTGGAACATTCTTTCTACCTTAAATTGTAAATTAAATAAAAATATTTAGGTTGGATTATTGGATTGGATTATTAGATTTGTGATATCACAGGATCTTAATGACTTCACATTCAATAAATGGAGGTAATAGGATCTGATAATAACAAAATTAGTCAAAGGTCACACTTTGGAGGAGTTTAATTGGCTTTGTTTCGGATAAATCTCCAAGGTTATCGAAGAAGAAATCACAGCAGATGAGTGGATGAGATCTTATATGAGTGTCTAGGGTTGTGCCACTATCAAAAGTCAGTAAATCAAGATCAGGCCGTTCCTTTTTATGTTTTTTTAAGCTCTGGGGGTTTCAGACTGATATTTCAGAAGTGGCTTGCACTTAAGATCACTACTGGCATTTCAACAAACCAAGAGAGTTAACCTGCCTTCTGCTGCTTTGAACCCGGATGCCCTTTTTACTTCCTCGGAGTTCGACAAGGCATGCGTTTCCAGTAAAGCCCTTGCTGGGCTTGTATAACCTCTGTTGTTAGCAATTGCTTTGAACTCCTCTTTGAATCCTCTGTCAGCTTCTACATCCGCACAAGCCACTTTCCCTGTTAATTTTATATTATGGAGGCGTCTGCTAAATTTCTCAAACCATCATTTACTTACTATAAAATTCGTCTGTTCTACTCCAGGTTCAATTCATTTTTCTCGGTGCAGATTTTTTTTTTTTTAATTGCTACCTAAGACGGTTCTGATGATCGTTTTGACGTGGACATCGTTCGAAGGATTAGGAAGGATTAGTTCCACCGGAAATCCATGCATAAAGTGGCTACCGGTTCGAACGAAATCGGTCGTTGACAGAAATTGCTGAAGTTATAAACATTAATAGGCCAGGAACTTCAGCTGAGGATGCTCTTTTAAAAATGAAAACGTTAACAACACAATAACTAAGAGAAAACATAAATTGTTTTTCTTAAAGCGAAGTGGTGGTGGAACATCGGATATTTATGTACCTAAATTGTGGAGCGCTATGATTATTTAAAATTCTGGGACAATAGGGAATATTGTATACCATGTGGTAATAAATATGAGGCAATGAGGCAATAAAATCTGCTAAAGGGATTATGGAAAATTTATTAAGAGGCGGTGTACTGCCTCTTTTTCGGCAGTCACAAGTCCGCAAAAAAAAAAAAAAAATTGAGAGCTGTTTTGGTTTTTTTGTGTAATTCTTATATTTTTGTGTGTGCTGAATGTCACATTGTTCAGCTGACTGTCAACCTGTGCGGACGTGTTTTGTCTTGTATACCGAATTTCGAATTCTGTTACTTTTCCGATTTCCTTTAAAGCAACGTGAACTGCCGAATCAGTAAATCTCACTATATTTCCCGTCTTTGTTCGTCGACCTAGATTCACCTGTGCCAGTTTTGTACCCCAAAGAAAAAAAAAAATAAAAAAAAAAAAAAATAAATAAACAAATAACCCTAACAAAAATTAACTGTGTCAATAAGTGTTCGTAGCCCAAAAAAAAAAAAAAAAAAAAAAAAAAAAAATGGAAAAGTGCTGTGCTAGTGTTTTGTGCTCAATTGTTGACCCCAACGCGGAATGGGTAGCCTGCAATGGTCTCTGTGGAAAATCATTCCATGCCATATGCATCGGTCTTACCCGGAGATCCATTACCTACCTCAAGGAGTATTGCAGTCTCTTCAATTTTTACTGCGACGAGTGCAAAGAGATCACCTTGGCTCATGTTATGCTGGCAATTAAATGCAATAACGAGTCTATCAATGCGATGCTAACCGAAAACAATCATATTAGCAGAACTATTCTCGACAGAATAGAGAAGATTGAAGACTCAGTGAACTGCATTGACAGTAATGTGGAAGCTTACAAGTCCACAGGAAGACTGATAGAAAAACAACTGACAGCGATCTACAATCTGTCCAAAAATCAATCTCATCACGACAACGAGAGCGAAGTGATCAAACATCACCTGGATGGATTAAAAGCTTTCCTCAAAACAAATTTTGCCAACCTCCTTAAATCCAACGTACTCACACACATAAACGACTCTATCAATCTTCTCCGTACTGATCTCGACTTGCTTTTTCAAACCTCCTCCAAAACAATACATCCCACCCCGCATCCATCAGACTCTACGCTAGATGACTTAACCCTAAAAATAATAGACGTCAACGAGGAACTCATAGCAACTCGGTTGACCGTTGCCGAAATCGGTAAAGAAGTGAGATTGGCTTCCCAAAAAATCGATGGAATCCCCGATCAAATTCAACTTCAAGTTAGTTCCCCGTACAATGTCTCAATTCATAATGAATTAGTAGACACGGAGTCACTTTCAAATACTCCTCCTGCCGCCCTAACAACGGAAACCGAAACCGCGCTGCCTATCCCGCCCGCACCCGCCCCACAAAAACCGCTCAAACAATTCGGAACTTCATGTACCCCCTCCGAATGGAAAAGCCGACTCGAAAAGTTGAAAGTGGGAAACCATACAGTATTCTACGTTGAAGGGGCTCCTCAACACGCTGATGTTAGTTGGGTGCGGAATTTCTTTCACCGAAATTATGCCATCACCATTAGCGAGTGCGAGATGATTTCCCCTGCTGACTCCAATAGTTCCTGCAGCTTCAAAATCAGCATCCCAACCAAATATTCATGGATATTCCCCACTTCCCCTGGTAAGGCCACTAAACCTGGGAAGATAAGTATCACTAAATGCTTTGAGAAACGAGAAAACCCACGTGTCGACGACAACCAAAATTCTAAAAATAAACGTAATGATAAGCTTAAAAAAAGACCGCTCACAAACCCCCTTCCAACTAAAAAGCACGCTAACAAAAAACGAAGCTCTAATCCCGATCCCAACTGGAGCTTCAAAACGAACTTGTTCCCCGATTTCAGTCCCCACTCCTCACTTATCCGACACAAAGCCCTTACACACCAATCCTCTAATCCGCTAATTTCCAATGTTCCACCCAAGCACCCGCGCCAACGCGTCTCTTTCAACTTAACCCCAACCACCCATATTATCCCATCTCAATCTTCTACGCCCCCGATCCCAGCAAACAACTCATTTCCTAACTTCGACCTACAAACTGGAGCTAAGTACCCTAATTTTATTAACTCCCATACACTAAACCCAACATCTCATCCGGCGCCCAATTCCATATCCAACCACGAATCTCCATCTCCCTCCCCCACTGCCCCTACTCTTGATCCTCTTTTTCCCCCTACAGTTAAACTAACCCAGCAAACCAATGGAACTACAGAAAGTCGCTATGCACTCTCTAGGCTTAGAGAGAGAAAGATATATGAAAACATTCGTCTCTTTCTCGCCTATCTACACGACAAATCGGACTCGGTCTGCTACGAAGGGAAGACCAAAACCAGCGTCATGGTATCCATCCAGCAGGAAGGCCTCCCTACCGACCCTATCAGTCTCAGGAACCTTTATGTCAGGTACCACGAGATTTTTAGATGTCCCCTCAGAAAGTAGCAGACGACCTTGCTGCATTCGGCCACTACGTTCACTCTAAACGAGTCTCACACCTACAGCGAAACCGAGCTGACCACGATAAATTTTTTCGTCCATAACGTGCCTTCCTCGTCAGCACTTAAACCATCCCGCCATACATCTCCACCACACAACATCCCTCTTACATTTTACTACCAGAATGTAAGAGGTCTTCGCTCTAAAACCAATGCTGTCCTACGTCAATCGCATTATCTTCTCTTTGATATTTACGCCTTGACTGAAACCAATTTGATTCCCGACATAAAGAACCAGGAATTGTTCCCCCCTACTTTTAATGTTTTTCGCGACGACGATCCTACCCGCCCACATGATGATTCCCCCTGTCGAGGCGTCTTACTGGCGGTCCACAACAGCCTTAACTCTTCTCCCATTAGCATCTCTTCATCCTCTAAAGTCGACTTTGTCGCTATAAAAATATCACTCCCCTTCAAGTCCCTTTACGTTTTATGTTGCTACATCCTGCCAGCTCAACCTACCGAATCTTACCAACTTGTTGTCGATGCGATCGACTATTTAATTGACCTGTCTGACTCTACTGACGATATCTTTGTTTTCGGCGACTTTAATCTTCCTCAGCTACAGTGGATTCCATCAGACGATCAATCGTTCTTCATCGCTTCAAATGCCAACTCAGCTAAGGAATGTCTCTTCTTAGATCGCTTAACAGACTCAAGTCTATGCCAAGTCAGTGATGTATCCAACTATATGGGCCGGCAATTGGACCTTATTTTCACAACAGATTCCATTAACTCCTCAGTCTCACTTTGTCCCCTATCTCTCTCTACAATCGATAACTACCACCCCCCTCTTCTTCTTTCATTTTTTCATAACTCTTCTTTCCAGTCCAATCCTCCCACAACTCTCTCATCCTACGACTTTCATAAAGCAAACTTCCACAAAATCAGTGACTATCTTAGCAGATCCCCCCTTAACTTTCACAACCTAAGCGTAAATGATGCCTTATCCATTTTTTATAAAGAAATATTTAATTCTTTCAGCCTTTACGTTCCGTTTTCTCGCCTTAAAACATCATCTACTAGTCCTCCCTGGTATAATCGCAAGCTTCGTTCCTTACGAAACAAGAGAAACAAGTTATGGGCTGTTTTCCTGCGTACCAGATCCTTGTCCGACTATTCCTACTATCTTGGTGCTTATCTTCATTTCACCGAACTTTACGATTCCCTTTACCAGCGTTACCTTAACAATGCGCAAGTCAACCTTATAAATGACCCTAAGTCCTTTTACCAATTTGTTAACTACAAAAGAAAGTCCGATGATTACCCTCCTTCCCTCTCTTTCAACAACAAGTCATCAACCGATCCACTCACCACTGCCAACCTATTTGCCAGCTTCTTTAAACAATCCTTCACCAACGACTCCTTTGTACCAGATCCCTCCTATTTTCGTTACCTACCGAACTTCTCCAACGGCCCACATCTCTCTCACATCTTGGATCCCTCTTATATCGAATATAAATTACACCAACTCAATGACGAATTTACACCAGGTCCAGATGGCCTCCCTGCCATATTTCTTAAAAAATGTTCTTCGTCTCTTTCCCTTGCCCTTTCTGATCTCTTTCGTCTATCCCTTTCACAAGGAGAATTTCCTCAGGTTTGGAAAACCTCCTTTATAACCCCGATCCACAAAAAGGGATCAAAGAACGAAATAACAAACTATCGTCCAATCGCTAAACTCTCCCATATTCCCAAACTCCTCGAAAGTATTTTGTATGAAGCTCTAAGTTTCCAATGCAAATCACTTATTTCCCCTAGACAACATGGCTTCCTAAAGGGTAGGTCAACCACCACAAATCTTGTTGAATTCGTATCCTTTGCCATCTCTGCCCTAGAGAACGGCAACGAAGTCGATGTAGTTGCAACCGATTTTAGCAAAGCCTTCGATAAAATCTCTCATCGATTAATACTCTTCAAATTGTCTGCCCTCGGCTTAGAACCCATACTGTTAAAATGGATATCTTCTTACCTCGAAAACCGTTTTTACAGTGTTCGTTTTAGGTCAGCCCACTCCACTCCATTTTTGGCCACCTCTGGAGTTCCTCAAGGTAGCCATCTCGGCCCCCTTCTCTTTATATTAACCATAAATGATCTCGATAGGATCATCAAATACTCCTCCGTCTCCCTTTACGCCGACAATACCAAATTTTTCAAAACCATTTCCTCTCCCCATGACTCCTTCCTTCTTCAACAAGACCTTGATAGTTTTTCGATCTGGTGCCTCAAAAATTGTTTGGAACTTAATATCACCAAATGCCAGTCCATCACCTTTTCACATAAGCGGCTCAAATCTCCTCCCCGATTCTACCGTCTCCACAACCAACCGATCTCCTCCGTTGAATCTCTTCGCGACCTCGGCATTTTGTGTGATAGGGAGCTCAATTTCCGTTTGCATATGGATGGGATAATCCTTAAAGCCAACTCTGCACTAGGTTTTGTAAAACGATGGTCCAAAGAATTCACCAACCCATACGTGACCAGGTCCCTCTATATTACCTTTGTTCGTCCCCTTCTAGAGTACGCTAGTCAAGTATGGTCCCCATATCATCGCGTTCATATCTCGAGAATCGAAAGCATCCAGCGCCGTTTTCTTCGATTTGCTCTTCGAGGTTTGCCCTGGGATGATTCTTTTACTCTGCCCCCCTATCAAAACCGTCACAACCTTATTAACCTAAACACCCTTGAGGAACGCTGAGACGCAGCCGACTTTCTCTTCATTCATCGACTTCTTTCAGGTCAGGTTGAATGCATGTCCCTTCACAATTCTATTTTCCTCAACACTAACCCTCGCAATCTACGTACCCCTCGTCTCTTCTATCTCCCAACCCACCACACCACCTATGGCGCGAACGAACCAATCTCCCGCATGTTACGAAAAATTAATTCAAACCCTAGCGTCTTTGACTTCCACCGCACCACTTCCTACCTCAAATCGGTTCTCCTTCACCACAACAACCAACCTTAGTTTTAAGTATTAGTTTAAGTTTAATTTTAAGTTATAGCTTGTATTAAGCCGAATAAATGGAGGCTTTCGCCCCCACCAAATTTAATTCTGACAATGTAGGTATCTAAGTATGTTAAACAAGTTATTATCTTAAGATAAAACGTAAAAGACTAAAAAATTTTTTTTAATTTATTATTGCGTAACAAAACTCATTTTTTTATCTAAAATACGTTCATTAGTAAGCAGTAAACACTCGTGGGAAGGTCTCTCTGAAGCGTCCAACAGTAGTCTGCCATCATTAAGATGCTCCATCGTCCCTGGTATCTTTTTTCTATCTCCTTAAGGAGATATCCTGGCTGAAGGAAAATTAAATGTATGCAATGGATATCCACATCATGGACTGGACTCATGCTCTTTAAATTCAAGAACAGTCATGGACTGCTGGTCATCTCTAATGGAGGTGTCGGAGCAGCTTAACATTCACCTTTGCTGGGTGCCGGGACATAGAAACATTTCAGGGAATCGTAAGGCCGACGAACTTGCCAAAATTGGATCCACTATACCTACCACACCTGAAAAAGAAAACAGAGGTATACCTATCGCTACGTGCAAGCAAGAAATAAAGCTGGATGCTAATAAAAGAACGAACAATAGATGGGCGGTTGGATCGACATGCTTATTGAGCAAACAAATCTGGCCAAAGCTAAATCTGAATAGCTCCAGGAGTTTACTTCTTTCAAATAAAAAACATCTTAGCCCCTTTATTATGAAAGTGGATTGGTTTTTCAACAGCCACTTAAACCTAACCTAACCTAACCTAACCTATTATTGATCGACAATCCATTCAGAATTGAACATTCGCAATTTTTTTTTTAAATAAAGGTAAATGTGTACATGATAAAATCGTCTGGTGTAATTACTTTCAGCATAATCACTAGCGTCGCCGCAGCCTTGGCTTGATTTGGAGCCGTCCGTGAATATACGACAACATTCCCTTCCCAGCTCGGCCTCTGGGCAAGAAAAGGCCTAAATGCGCGGGAACACATCAATGTATTTGTGTATTAATTGAATTTCTGGTGTAATTGCAAAAAATAGACGACGCGCAATTTTTTCTAAACTCTAATGGGAATTATTGTACCAAGCAAGCTAATTTTTATATTAAGCATTTAAACATTAGCCACATTATTTCCGAAGATAAGAACATTAGCTCTATCCTCTAGCTCTATCTGTCCAAAAAAAATATGGTTCAAGTTTATGGTATTGTGTGACGTCTTAAACCTTTTTGCACCACACAGTTCGCTTCCGGCCCAATAACTCAACGATCTTCCAAATTTTCACACTTTAGCAAATCCTGCCAGTCCTGTTTTTCACGCCAAATGCTCGCTGTCAGGAGACTAAGGGTAAAGGTGGCAGATCAGACCTTGAGTTCCATTAAAAGAAAATCCTCTGGCGAATATTTGGTCCTATTTGCGAACAGATTTAATGGGAGAAAAAACACAAACGCGAACTCTTTAAACTAATTGTTTCGGTACCTGCAAAAAATATTTAACAATCTAATAAGCAACCTGGCAGCGATGGAAGATGTAAACTAAGAAAATTTTTCTTTCTTTCTTTTTTAATTTTACATTTTATTCAACATCGACATTCTTTGCTGCCAAGATAGCACGATTCCTGAGCCAATTATGACACAAGTTATTATTGAGTATTTCCGAGAAGGCACTTTGAATTAGTTAATTTTTTGTCTGAACTACAGGGCAGATATCGTCTGGCAATTTCACCATTTTCAATAGCAAGTAATTGTTTTTGCATTAATTTCGCCATATAAAAGATTGTTTTAAGCATCCGTTAATATCATCGGCGAAAGTAGAGTGAGGAATGACTGGAAATATCTGTAGGATATCATCAGACAGTAGTAGGACAGTACCACCAAAAAGCTTATCATTGCCGTTCAAATCCTGCTTGGTTCTATGTAATGCTTCGAGTGAATGTTTGTAAGCCATAGTGCACTCATCCCAGATTTTGATGGAATTCCTTTGCATCACTGCAGCCATCCCGCTTTTTTTTTAATGTTACATATGCGTTTGGTATGTTATAAATGTGCAATGACAGATTGAATGCTGAATGGGCCGTTCGCCCAGCATCTAACAAAGTGGCAACAATGCCCGACAATGCAGTTCCAATGCAATTTTTTGTTGCGACCGTTTCTTTGCAAGGATCAACGATATTAAAAATATTTTACCGGTTCCACCTGGAAAAATGTGCAAAAGTGTTTGCATCGGATCTTCTCACCAATCCGTAACATTTTCAAAGTTGAAATGTGTACATTCGCTGTCCAGCTTTAAGGTGGACATCAGATGATTCACAAACGGTTTCCTTCGTAACGCATTTTAACTGTTGTGTATCAGCGAAAGAGGTAAGAACCATCGCCCATAACAGACAGAAACTATCCTATCTGGTAAGTTTGACCAATTAGACACAGTTTACAAAATATTACTAACACTTTTATATATATATAAAGAAGATGGACGTTGTACAGAGGGCTAAAATTCGTCGATTAATTTAATAAATTTCCTTATAATTGAATTGCTCTAAAAGTAACATATAGTAATATATTTCCTTACGGGCCAAAGGCGTCAGTATATGTATGTATCTTCAACCCCATGTGCACCAAATCCACCTCCTCTAATACTTTCACACTAATCAATCCATGATTCCATTATGTTAATATTTTCAAAATAATATTCCGCCAGATATCGATGATCTGTATTAAAATTCCAAAGATCTTCGATTCACATTGAATATCAGGAAACAAACGAAATGCAAGAATAAGACTAATTTAGCTGCACTCATTCAAAGAGTACCCATCTATGTACAACGTCAACGTAAACCCATTGTGCAGTTTCAACTGCGTATAAAGGAACATATACGAGTACAAAATAAGAAAAAAAATCAAAGCGATCGGATGAATGATATTGGCTTCAAAGCTTTTAGAGCACTTGGTTCAAGTGGGAGATGACATAATCGTGTTTGAACTTAACCAATTTCATTCCTTCAGCTTTTACGCGGGAATAAGCGCCCCAACTCTGCTCTTCTGGACAGTTTCCATTGTTTGGATTTTTATCAGTCGAACTCGAATGATGATTGTAGCCCAGATTGCTTTCGTTTTCTTGAAACTGATCTATGCCTGGGAATGTCATAAGTTCCTTTTTGGTTTGAATACAGAGGTTGGTCACTCATTTTTACTAAAATAACTTACGAACTGCTCAGTATAATGATCTCAGTAAAACTAACAGACCTATTCTGCTATAAGCCAGGGGGAATGTGTATGTCAAATACGAGTTGTCCGATTCTTCTGAACGTTCGAAATGAAACACTCATTTGTCGGTAACGCAGGTCGGTATTCCACTATACGCACGAATCGAATATCCTAATAACAAAAAGAAAGTTGCAACATTGCCCGAAACTGGACAAAAACAACCGCAAGATGTTCGTGACTTTTGGGAATAAGCTAAACAGCTTAGGTCCACCATCGAAAGAAATAAGTGAATGGAAAAATGTGATTATTTCGTAATGAAGTGATTTGTTTATGCATTTGACAGGTTTGGAGTGATTACAAATCGAATTTAAAAAAGAAACTTGCTCATAATAAACGCGAACAATGCTGTACAGGTGGAGGGTACCGAGTAAAACGAGAGGTAATGGAGCTGATTTGCTTAAAGGACTCCGTATGTGTCCACCCATAGAATCGGAATGTCAAAGTGTTTAGGCACCTTCAAAACTGACTGACGAAATCCAAGCTGAAGATAACGATAACTCAGGCTTGCTTGTAGAAATTATTTCACGCCCATCCAAGCGAAAATAAAATCATCCACAGCAGTAAGAACTTCTTCTGCTTAACTCGAAAATTAAGATTCAATGCGGCATATACAAGACGATAAAAACATCCCTTGAAGAAAGCAGGGAAAATAACAAATCGACGCAGAGTAGTCTTAGAAGACATTAGAGGAGGTAAACAAACAGAATAACAGAATGTTTAGAGAACAATCATGGCACAACCAAGCTATAGAAAATTATAGAAAATTGCATTGCAAACACTAAATATTAAGAAACAAGTCTTAGAGCTAGAGCTTTTGCACAAAAACAACAGTATTTAGTTTTTATAATTTAGTGTTAATTTTTTCTTAAAATACAAACTGAATTCCCGTTTTTGTTTATTTTTATGTAATAAATTAAATAAATTAAGTTACATAAAATGATAAAAGGTAAAATATAATTTCATTTCTTATACAACATTATTATCATCTTGTGAATATTCTGAAGTTTGTGGCTGGGAGTCGTCATGAACAGTAGAGTTATTGTTGGCTTCATACGGTTCTTTTCAATACACATCAAAATGTTTGCAAATGTTGTGTAAAGCACAGCATACATTGGCAATTTGTATAGCCTTGCTCGGTTCATATTGAAGAACTCCAGACGAATTCAAATGACAAAACCGGTTTTTTAACACTCCAATATTTCTTTCCACTATGATGTGCCCTAAAATATTATGTTTGTTAAGGTTTGCTTCACGGCAATTCGCTTCAGCAGCTCGATAAGGCGTTACTTACGTTTCGTCTGTCATTTCCATAATATCAACTACACTTTTTCGTTTTAACTTTCTAATTTTTCTTTGATTGGAATCTCTTGTTTCCGAGTCAAAATTGAAATAAAGTGCTGCACTTTCCACACGAGTATTTGTTTTTCTTTCCCCACAAATAACACAGTTGAAATGACATTTACATTTCCAAACGGGTGACGTTTAAATCTTCGAAATTGTGAAATAGAAAACGGTAGGGCAGTTCACCCGCCGTATAGCAAAATACCGATTCGAGTGAAAGTTAATCGAATAGGTGAAGGGAACGTCCGATCCGCACGTATATCAGGAAAGGTATGGAAATGTGTCTGGCTCCGAAAACATGTGACGTACTCCCTAAAAAGGTTCATTCATGCATCTCTGTAACCTGAAGGTCAACAATAGAAACCGGAATCATTTTATAATGGTGTACGATGACGATAGCGCCCGTACAATAACTCTGGTGGATCCCATAGCAAACGTAACTTTCTGACCGCTGAGTAGACACTCTTTAGAAGGCCGTAACTCAAAAACTATTTGAGATATCCGTTTGAAATTTTATTATGTTATTTTAAGGTTTAAGCTATCGAAATATTTTTAATTTTCTTTTCGAAATTTCGCAGTCGTAAATGGAGGCATCCATGATGCAGGAGTAGATGGCAGTGCCACGCTTGTGCAAAAATATCAAAAAAAAAAAAATAATAATAAAAATAAATAAATGGAATAAGAAGGAAGGATACCATATATAAGAAGAATGCTCCTTTACTTTACGGACGGACTTAAAAGACAGGAGGAGAGATAGATGAAAGGAAAAAGAAGAGGAGAAAAGAAAAAGGAAGATCACATATGGGTGCCATCACCATGTAAACCCTAAATATCGAATTTAATTTAACGATTTAAAACTAAACCTAAAGCTAACTTAACCCTTCGTATCCTTACATACCAGGATCACACAACAATGACGGATCGTTACGACCTAAAATAAGCCAGATGTTGTTGGATGAGGATGGCCAACACACCCTTATCGCACCTAAAAACGACCAATTGCTATCATTCTGGCCAAAACTCTGAATCTTAGCCCGCCAGCTGTAAAAAAAAATTAGTGAAACTGAGGCACGTCATTTCCCGTCTTGTCGTCATCGCTTGTGCGTCACGTCTGGTCAAAATAGCCTCCATCAAAGAACTGTCGGTCCACCAAACCACTAGCGCTAACTTCACTTCACAGTAAAAAAAATTTATTAGTTTATTAAAAAAAACACCCTTTTATCCAATTTAATAACAATTTATTATTTTTATTTAATTTTTCTTTTCGCGCACAACACTAAGCTTAGACTAAAATTCAGAAACAAAACATTTTACTTACCCATAACACCCTATCCTTACTCTTCGCAATTTAAAAAAAAAAAAGATAAATTTAACTACGAATATGAATATGTATATGTATGTATACTGAAGTTGGTGTTGTCCCGCGGAACACCTCTTGCAGGCGATGTAGCCTTTGTGTGCGAAGACTGAAATAATTACTCGTACAACACAGCACTTCCCACCCACCAGGCTTAATTGGGATGTCTCTCTTGCCCACCGATGAATTACCTTTATAGGCAGGTGTAATTGAGGATTGAGGTAGATCACTTTTTTTTCTATATGTCACTTTGTTCGACTTTTTTTGTTTAGTTATGTTAGGGTAGAATTGTTGTCAATTAAGAAAAAAAAACTTTTTTGCGGCGACCGACTGTCCAAAGCACTAAAACAAATGCCACGACCTTGCTGGATGACGTCTCGAATACAAAACAAAAACAAAAACTCTTCTGAAAATCCAACGACAACTGCCGTCCAATACGACCTTGCCGCTATCTCACCAGACACACCAAAAAAAACCCCGTCTGCTGATTCCATCAGCTTATCAAAACACGTAAAGACTATTGGCCTATCTAATCTCTAGTCTAGTTCTCTTAAAAGTCCAATTTCGCTTCCTATAATCTATTCCTACTCTAGAATCTCTCTCGCAAAAAAAGGTTCCTGCCTTAATTATGGTATATCCCTCATCACAGGCTATTTCGGTACAGTAAATCAATAAGGATGTTGTGCAATTCATTTGTCTTCTTGAAAGTGTTAATCGGTTATTATAGGTACATATGTGAATTTTAAGTGCCAACAATCTAACCTTAACAGCGGCAAATGGTGCCGATATAAAGCATGATGCTTCCAATCTAGCTACAGTAGATTGTAATCTATTTGGGTTAAAGTGCCGCAACAGTTAAGGATGTCTTCTCAAAATGGCACCAATAACTTCGTCTTCGTCCTCTAACTAATCAGTTTATTGGTAAAATATCACATAACGTTGTAGATTAACAATTATGTGGCCATGAAATGATCTCTGATTGATAGGATAATACATATTAGAGTATTGGGGTAATGAATGTTTATATTAGACAGCGCATGGACAATAGACGAATATAGAGTCCGGGTGTGGATAAATTCTGTGTTTGGATTAAAGTGAGATTAAGCAAAACAGACATATGATACCCTACCGACAATACGCAAAAAAATAACACAACGAATGCAAACACCCTTCATTTACCTAAAAATATAACATGCCAAACTAAAACAATAAAACGAAGACAATCGATCTTGCACGCCACACAACGGACACAATCCACCAAACATATTGTACAATGAACACAAGACAACGTATGGCTACCTAAAACAAAACGAACAACATACGATCGAATGCACACCAAAAAATTGCAACAAGATAAACTAGACAAGAATACGGTATATGAGGCAAAAACAAACGAGGAACCGGTGCGAGCAACCCTTCTGGTACTTTTGAAAATTGAGTTTGTGAAAGAGTGGATAATCAGTCGTCAGACTACATCCAGAGAGGTTAGCCACTGAACTACGGAGTAGATAAAGTGAACGTGAACGAATTGGTTTTAATTGGGGGTCAAATCCTACATTACGGTAAATGAGAAAAAATACAGTGCAACAAATAAGTATACATACGCCTATCGAATTGCGATTAAAACATACGAGTACTACAACTTGCAAATGACAAAATTGTTATGCAGATAACATCAGCATGAAAGATAATGTAACAAGAAGTAGAAATGGTCCCGTTAGTTTCTATGTTCTTTCTGTAAGAACAAGCTCTCCGTTTTTGCATCACAAAAAAGTATACATACGATGCATTCTCGCAAGCGTATTTCTTGTACTTTTTTTCTGGTCATATTTTTTTTTTTTTATTTGACTCATAATTTGTATTAGTGCTTTTCTATATAACATATTGTTGCAGCAAGCAATTAATGGGAAAAAGGGCAAAGAAATAAGTGCTGAAGGGCGGAAGCAAATAATAAGGCTCAAAAAGAGTGGAAAAACGTTACGAGAAATTTCCGAAATTATTATTAAAAGTAAATCTACAGTTCAAACAGTTATACGAAACGTGCAAAATAACAATTCCTTTGAAAGTAAAAGAAGGAGTGGCCGACCTCTCAAAATAACACCACGGATTAAGAGACAAATTACAAATACTATAAAAGGAAATCCTAAGACAAGTTCCGTGCAAATTGCTAGTACAGTCGAAACTGTGATAAATACAACAGTTCATCCAGAAAAAGTGCGATTAATATTAAGACGCAATGGGTTTCACAGTAGAGTCCCTAGAAAAAACCCCTAATAAGTCAAATAAATAATACATGTCATGTTTAGCGATGAAAGTGAGTTAAACATTTTCGGAAGTGATGGAAAGTAAAAGGTATGGCGCAAAAAAAAAAAAACCGAAGAGCTTACACTAAAAAACATCACTCCAACACGGTGGTGGATCCGTGATGGTCTGGGGATGCATGTCGGGGGCTGGTGTGGGTTATCTGCAATTTATAGATGTTAATATGGATCGGTTTGTATATCTTCAGATACTTAAAGATAATTTGGAAGGAAGCTGGCAAATTGGGGCTGTCGGGAAACTGATATTCCCAACAAGACAACCACCCCAAGCATACATCAGAAATTGTTAAGCTTTGGTTGTTGTATAACGCGCCCAAACAGTTGCATTCCCCACCCAGTCACCCGACCTGAATCCTATTGAACATTTATGGGACGAGTTGGAGCGACATATAAGAAAAAGGGTCATTAAAAACAAAAATGACCTTAAAGCTGCTTTGACTAAAGAATGGAGCAAAAAAAAACCTGATGTTACAAAAAAACTAGTATTTTCTATGAAAAATTGGCACAATGCTGTAATTGAGAATAACGAACGTCCAATAAAATACCAGTTTTAAGTTTTATTTAGAAATAAACTTGGATTTATATTGATCGTATGTATACTTTTCCGTGTTTTCAAAATGTATTTCCTCTTTTGTGGAAACAAACGGTAGCTTTTTTAAACTGTAACCAACTTGTTATAGAGTGTTTCTCGTACTCATCGACGATTTCATTAATCGTCTGTTTCCCAGAACTTACTCGTGCAGGGAGAATGAATAACAGAGAATACCAACAGAAAGGCCCAGCAAAAGGATGGATACAATTAAATACAGCTGACAGCTAGTGCCATTGTCTCCTGTCAAATGCTTCTGCAGCGTATGTTCATCTCCTATCAACAAATGTCTGACCGGCCTCTTCCCACTAAGTCACTTAGTTTGTTGGCACGAAGGAACAAGGAGAATTGGTGCCAAAATATAGGAAATTTTGACATAAGAGTTAACGGAACATTGATGTGCGCCAAATTAACTGACGCCAACGACCATACTACGTTGAAAGTATCGGTTCTCGTCTGATCACCGAAATCAAGCAACGTCGGGCGTGGTTAGTACTTAGATGGGTGACCGCTTGGGAACACCGCGTGTTGTTGGCAACCGCCCTCTTTTTGATTGTATAAAATCTATCTTTCGTTCCTTGTTACATACAAATTTGTGATAGGTACTCGTAGTTGTATTATATTTTAAATTGTTTCTTACTTACATAACACCTTGATCAAAAAATAAACACCATGTGGCGCTCCCATTGTTCCGATTTGAGTTCTGTTTTTTTTTTTTTGTAAAGTTGGTACATCTGCTGTTGACATTCTCTCTTAATCTTAGCGTCATAGCTTGACATTGTCAAAAGTTACGAAGTCAAGTGTATATCTATCTTTGTGTGTATTTACAATTTTAGAAATGGATTTAAATTTGCAACAACGAACTTGTATTAAATTTTGCGTCAAAAACGGATTTAATGGTGCGCAAACGTTGGAAATGTTGGATAAGTGTTTCGGCAACGATTCTTTAAAGGAAACAATCGTTTACCAGTGACACGAGCAGTTCAAAAGTGGTCGTGAGTCAATTGAAGATGATGAACGCAGTGGCAGACCATCGACATTGATGAAGTAATAGAAATGTTGGTCCATAACCGCAAATTAACCATCAGAGAGATAGCGGAGGACTTAAACATTGCCTATGGATCCGTGCAAGACATTTTGGTTAATGATTTGGGTTTCCGTCCTGTAGCAGCAAAATTGGTGCCAGAAGACCTCAGTTTCATGCAAAAAAGAGACTATTTTGACGTCGCAAAAGAGATGATTTGCGAAGCTGAATCCGATCCCACATTCATCAAAAGGATCATTACTGGAGACGAGACAAAGGTCTATGAGTACGACACGCAATCCAGACATCAGGCAAGTGAATGGAATTCATAAAATGAGCCGGGACAAAAAAAAAAACACGTCGTTTTCAGTCAAAAAAGAAGGCAATGCTTACGGTTTTCATGGATTACAACGGTGTAATGCATCATGAATTTTTGCCAGAAGGCCAGACAGTAAACAAAGAGTATTATTTGGGCATTATGAGACGTTTGCTTGAAGCAATTCGCCGAAAGAGACCAGAATTGTGGGAAAAAAAACTCGTGAATTTTGCACCATGATAACGCACCTGCACACAGTGCCATCATTATTCGTAAGTTTTTGATGGAAAATGCAACAGCCATCGAATTCACTTGCTTTGGCTCCCTGTGACTTCTTTCTGTCCAATTGAGTCAAAAAACTACTACGGGAATGGTGTTTCAGAAGCCGAGAGGAACTTATGGAAAAATCGCAGGAAGCACTGATGGACATACCGAAAACCGAATATAAAAAATGTTTCGAGGATTGGATCAAGCGCTGGCATAAATGTGTTGCAGTCGATGGGGATTACTTTGAAGGGAACAATATAGATTTTGATGAATAAACTTATATTTCTAATTTTTTGAATAAATTCAAGGTGGTATACTCGTATTTCATACCTTGAAATCGCTTTTGAAATTATAAGTCAATATGGAAACTTTGGAAATTTTTTTATATTGTTTTTTAGACTTCCCAAGCTTTCAGTCGTGGATCTTACGTCAGGTTTCCTAAGTTTCCTCACTGAAGATTATGAAATAGTCCTCAGGCCGAACTAAACAACAGCAGTTTAAAAAGAAATCGCACAGTCTACTTTTGTTGCCACTTTTGTTAAATTAACGACAATGATGTCTCCTATTATTAATACTTTCTTGCCGACAGGATAAGATTACTTTCTCACTTAAGTCGATTCGTTATTGATGACCGTGCGTCCGGACGGTGTAGCTCTCACTGTCGTTTGTTTCGTGATCCAATTATTTTTGTGATGTGAGCTGTACATAACAATTTGCATACTTACACATTAAAAATACTCATCTTTTCTCATTACCACTTTGCACGTAAAAATTCTGTATCAATATTTTCGCACCGAAAAAAGAGCCAAACTACCCCTTTTCGTTGTGTTGCATTTCATTAGCATCAGATGGTAACTACCTATATTTATTATTGCTTCGTTTGTTACTTTCCTGTTCGTGTTATCTATTCGTCGTACTGACGATCAACTGGTTGTTGGTTGTGGGTGCATTCATACAGCACCCTGTATCTGCATCTGTTTGAATATGACACCGTCAAAACAAGTAAATTGACGTTTACTTTTATAACAAAGGGATGGCGCCGATCATTTTTGGCAAAAAAATTTTAAACTTAGTTTATTTGAGTTAAAGCTATGAAAGATCTGTTACTTGCCGGAGCTTTGTTGTTTGTTTCTTTTATGCTTTAAAACCTCCTTTGAATGGTTTAGCATGGCTCTAAAAAGCTGTCTTGGTAGGTACATTAACTTTTCGGTACTTTTATTTTATTATTTTGTATAGTTAAAAATCAATTTAATGCATTTTATTACTAGCGAGTGGTGTTTTCCAAAACCGGAAAAAATTGCTTAGAAAGTCTCTTTGAGAGTTTGAGAGTTTGAGAGTGATTTCATATTGCATCAATTTGCCTATACGAGTATATATTACATAAAATAAAGAATTGTTTTTGATTTCGTTATTTTGAGATTTATTATACGAGTATGTAACACATTTAAATATCAATTTAGAAAAACTTAAAAACAGAGATGTATGTATCCAAAAACTTAAAAAAATATACTCGAATTCGGAATACTTTTATATTAAAAAATAAAAAAAAGAAGAAAATGATGAGATATGTAGGTATTTATAAATGTGTTAGGTATTAAAACAATTCCTTGGGATGCATAAATGAATCTTGCATTTCGAAGTGTGTCTGGAATATCCTCTGAATTCAAGAGTTTTGCGTCGTTTTTTGTCCAATGTATGCTCTGTCGAACGTTCAAGTCTGTCTTAGCGAAGGGAATGCGATGGCGCTGTTTCATATTACGGTTTAGTTTCATGAAGATTCTCTACTGCATCGTTCCTGGATTCTACAATAAAAACTACATTCGCTCCTTTTGTCTCAAATTACTATTTTCATAGTCAATACAGTATTCCAAACAAGAATTACACATCGACAGGTCTATGGAATAGTCAGATATTCCTTTTGGTCATTAACCACATTTGTTCTTAATGCAACCCTACTTAATGAAAGCAAATAGTGCATACCTACAAGTTACAAGTCTCTGTCGCCATAAAATGCTAAAGCAAGTTGAAATTTTCCTCCGCCAAGCCATCTCAAATGAAAAGTATTGTTTTTTTTTTTTTTTATACGGTAACCGTAATTACCTTGTCCAGCGGCTTTGACGCCCTTTTCAGTTTGAACAGGCGCTTTTCCAATTCGGTTACCCTTTATAGTCCATGACGCCCACATTTTATAATTCTTGTTTTCTGATATGGTCCTTGCAAGATGAATGGCAAAAGTCAAATAACAACAGGAGGCCATGTCGCTAAATAGGTTTAAAAAAGTTAAGTCACTGTTACATTTCAATAACAATGATGACATGAAACCAAGCAAATGATCCTAATTTTGACCTCTTTTTTTAAATACGCTCAATTGTTTACTGTTTAGTTAGGAAATTTATATATAAATTTTTTGTTTGGTTGCTATGACACCTGTCAAACATATTTAGTATACATGAAGTCATTGAGCAAACAATATCATGTTTTTTCTTCGTGTTAAAAATGTCGAATTTTGTACCAAAAAATGATGACTTGCGGAATGCATTAATTTTTTGTTTTCGTTTGAAGAAAAGTGATGCAGTGTCGCATCGAATGCTTGTCGAGGCATATTGTGATCTTGCTCCATCAGAAGCAACATGAAAAAGATGGTTTCAACGGTTCAGAAATAACGATTTTTATGTGAGAAAAGAAGAACGTGGAAGATCACCAAAGAAATATGAATAAGCCGAATTGCAAACAATATTGGATATACAATACAATATATAGATGACACTTTGAGTCAGAAACAAATGGGAGAAATGTTAAATGTTGCACAACAACATTTTGGAAAGATCCAAAAGTCTGGAAAATGGGTGTCACATGAATTGAATGAAAGACAGATGGAAAACCGAAAAACGACTTTTGAAATTTTGCTTCAAAGAAACGATAAAAAATCTCTTTTACATCGAATTGTTACTGGCGAATAAAAATGAATCTATTTTCAGAATCCTAAATAGAAAAAATCATAGGTTAATCCGGAACAACCATCAACTTCGACTGCAAAACCAGATCGATTCGGTAAGAAGACAATACTGTGTGTCTGGTGGGACCAGAAAGGTGTTAATATAGATCGCTATCGAAAACAAATGATCAATTTGAAACATGCATTGATCGAAAAACGACCAGAATGGGCCAGAAGACACGGCAAGGTAATTTTGCTCCGTGAGCTCATCGTTGCTCATCGATGGGACACGCATTAGCTGAGCAGCACAATCGAAAATTGGGTGACTTTTTGGTTTGCTTCAAAAGACGAACAGTTTTATTGGCGTGGAATCCATAAATTGCCTGAAATATGGAAAAAATGTGTAGCTAGTGTTTTGTTTTCACAAAATAACGCTCACTTCATACCGGTACACCTGGTAAAGCGGAATTTATTCACTGGGAACAATCCACCGGAATAAAATTCCCAACTTAGAACTTCCCGACGACAAAGTCATGATGAATAAACCACGTGGAGAATTCTGTGAATATGTTGCAACAATTGATAGTTTTGATATATCTGTTGTTTCTTAGAGTGATAGTAAGATTATCAACATGATGTCAAACTACAGTGGCAGGAACCCTAAGCTAATAGTTGAAAAATTTGACAGAAAATTAGGAAGAAAGATATTTCTTGCCCAAATATTGTTTCAGATTATAACAAATTCATGGGTGGTGTCGAATAATTGGATTCCTTCATAGGCATTCCAATTTGCTTTTATGCAAACGTGCTTAAGCACAAAAAGGAAACGTAGTCAAGGATAGCTTGACTAATTTAATAAATCTTGCTCTTAAGGTATAAATTATAAATTTATTTAAACAATTACAAGCTAGCAGCAAAGAAGTTTACCGATATCTCAAAACAAATTTCGATTAGACCACATGTGTCACATGGGTAAACTATGTACAATAAAAATAAAAGAATAATAAATACAAAACATTGTTGTTATTGTTTACTGTAATGGCTCTACACTGTGGTACTTGATTGGCAGGCCGCCAAGTAACCTTTTTTTATGATTTTAAAACATACAACATACATTCTGTTGTTGTTTACTTTCTCTGCCCCTTAATAACCACGCTTTATCTTTATCCTTTTGTACCCTTTGTATCCGCTGCACCTTTTGTTTTTAATTATCACTACGCATTTAGTTGCATTTGTTAAGTTCTAATACTTTTGTTGGCATTGACCTTTTTCTTCAAAAGAAAAACGGAGTTTGGGACGATATGCCAGCGCATCGTGCGTCTTCTATGCGAATGAAGACTTCATTCAGTAGTGAGATTTTATGTGGTGGAGGTGTTGTCTGTCGATTATTTAGAAAAAAAAAGGAAAAGGGAAATAAAAGGATTTAGAGGACAGAGAGGACAATTGGTGTTTGTATATAGTATTAGCTAAGATTTTTTTTACTTACTAATACTATATATTAATGAATACCTTGCGAGTTAACCCCTAAGTATTTCTCAGATTATTATTTGTTTGTTATTTGTGTGTATTTTATGTATTTGTTAATGATTAATGAATACTTAATGAGCAATCGCTAGGTATTTCTAGGTATTTTATTAACATTATATATTTTTTTATTTTATATATTGTATATTTTTTTTCCGTGGGAAGGTGAGAAATCTGAGCCTATAGTAGTGTGAGATTCTTACTCACTGAAAAACACCTCCTTTATGCAAACCACGACTGAGTTCACACTCAACAAGCAGTTCTTCTATCGCATTTTATTTTGTTTTTATAAGATATCCTGCAGGCGATTTTCCATTGAAAATTCCTGTGTACTTTTCAAAAATTACGCGCTGCTAATCACCGCGCTAGATCGAGAGGTTTAGTCCTTTTCAGACGGCGCGATAAATTTGTCTCTTTGAGAATCTGTTGAACAGAAATATTCGTATGACTCTGTAATCGATTATTATGTCTTCGCGCAAACATTTTAATTACGTTCTAAACGTTTTCGACTCCTAAGTCTCTGTGGATATCATCGTTTCTAATGTACCAAGGCGCATTAACAATACCTTGAAGAACTTTGTTTTGGAATTCTGTAATACATTAATGTTACTATTTTTAGTACAACCCCAAAGTTGTACACCATATGTCCAGATCGGTTTTAGCACAGGCTTGTATAACAGCAGTTTGTTCTCTAAGCTACTCTTGGCATACTTTCCAATAAGCCAGTAAATATCTCTATATTTGATTTCAAGCTCTACACGTTTTTTCTTGACGTGTGCTCTCCATTTTAGTTTAGCGTCGAGTGTAATACCGGGATATTAGGCCTCATTCGCGTAAGGAATTCGTACTGCGTTGATAAACACCGGTGGAATCTCAATTTTCTTGAGAGTGAAGTTCACGTGGACAGACTTGTTTTCATTAAGCGCGATTCGCCAAGTTTTTGTCCAATTGTTAATCCTTGTAAGGGCACGTTGCAACTTCGCAGTTGCTTCTTCGACTGTTTTAGCCGTTGCCAAAATGGCAGTGTCATCAGCAAATGTGGCTAGGACAGTGTCGTCCGTTTGCGGTATATCGCGGGTAAAAAGCAAATATAGCAGAGGGCCAAGTACACTTCCTTGCGGCACCCCCGCCTTTATTGTCTTAAAAGTGGAATATTCGTTTCCGTGTCTTACACGGAAGAGTCGGTCTTCCAGGTATGAACCTAAAATACAAGACAATTTTTGGGGTAGGGCTTGTCGGAGTTTATATTTTAGGCCTTCATGCCATACCTTATCAAAGGCTTGCGAAACGTCAAGGAATGCGCTTGGACAGACTAACTTACACTCGATTGCTCGTTCAATTGCATCGGATATTCGATGTACTTGGTCAACTGTAGAGTGTTGGCTTCTAAAGCCAAATTGATGATCAGGCAAAAGGGGATTTGTGTCGGTAATTGGTTTAAGACGATTAATAAGGATTCGCTCGAAGACCTTCGATGTAATCGAGAGAAGTGATATTGGTCTATATGACTTGATTTCAGTCAGCGGTTTACCGGGTTTCGGAACCATAATAACTTCGGCTACTTTCCACTGGTGCGGTACGTGCTCTAATCTAATGCTGGCATTTATAAGATAGAGCAGCTTTAGCAAACCTTTTTTTGGCAACGCTATAAGTATCTCTCCCGTTATTAAGTCATATCCCGGGGCTTTATTGGGCTTAAGCGTGTCTATAACTTGTCTAAGTTCCCTAAGTGTAGCCTTTTCTACTGGAAAGTTTGTCGTCACGTCTAGCGTATTAACATTCTCTGGAAGCACTTCCCCGTCGAATGGTTTAAACGTTTCTGCAAGATGGTCGGCGAAAACATTAGCTTTTTCCATATCTTCTTTCGCTCAGTCATCCTGGTTTCTTCTTATTGGCGCCACGTGTATTTGGGGCTTTCGAACACTTTTAACTTCTCTCCATATGGAGTAGTTTCTACTTTCAAGGTAGTTATTAATACCTTGATTATTGAAGTCCTTGATCGATTTTTTCAACAAGTTGCAAAGCCTATTGAAGGACGTTTTATCTTGTGCTGCCCGTGTTTCATGCCACTTTTTTCGGCTCTTCGTTTCTTCCTTATCATTTGTTTGTTTGTTCGATTCGCGGGGAGTGTTCTTCTTTTTCTAGTTGATACGGCATTCTAAGTGCTACTTTCAACTCAGTATTGTCTACAACGTCTATTCGGAAATCTTCCCAGTGAGTTTTGCTGTTAGTTAATCAGGGTGGTTTTTGTTTCTTAATCAAGGATTCGCCCAGTGAGCGGATAACTGGATCATAATCGGAGGAAAAATCGAAGCCCTCTTCAACTTTGACGTAACTAGCGTTTACTCCTTTTCCGATAAAGAAGTCTATTAGATCGGGTGTTTTGGCGACATCCGAGGGCCAATATGTCGGCTTGCCTGTTGAGTAAAAATAGCAACCACATTCCATACCAGCCCTGTAAGGAGTTTTGCCCTTTTGAGAGATACATCTTGAGCCCCAAAAGGTGTGCTTCACATTAAAGTCGCTACCAAGATTGGTCCAAGAGAGTGAATAGGTCAATAAATTCGTGTTTTTCTATTTTGCAGCGCGATTGGCAATAGATTGAGGATATATTAAAAGAGTAATTTTTATTTTTAGCGTGCACCACTGTCATTTGAAATTTGTCAAATTCAATTATTGCTTCCAAAGTATGTTCAATGCAGTCTTTTATGAATAGGAATGACCCAGCTCTTGCGTTTCCCGATGGATAATGAGCGTGTTAGTCGCGGTAACCTTTTAGTTCCACGCGCGATTCTGTCGCCAGGTGAGTTTCAGAAATTAAACATATGCCAATTACTTTTTCCTGCATGAAAATATTTAGTTCATCAAGCCTTTTCTGTAGCCCGTTGGCATTCCACACAAGTATATTGAGCTTCTTTGCCATAATTAGTTGCAGAAATTGGCTTCGAACTTAAGAAGCCGTTCGACTATTATCTTACTTATTTTAGTCTGTTCTTCTAGTCTCTCGAGAATTACTGATAACACATTTGAGGCAGGATACAGTGATGTACAGTTAGTCATATTAACTCGCGCCGCTATTTGCGCATAAGTTTTCCCACTTTCCACTTTCCATTGTCATTTTTGACGTTGTTGTTATTGGTGATTTTAGCGTTTGTCACCATTACCTTCTTTAAAGGCTTTGAAGTGGGACCGCTGTTGTTATTTCTCATTCTAGCTGTCCCTGCGTTTTTCAAAGGCTTCGTTTTTGATGGATCTCGTAGCTTTTGCAACTCCTTCGCGACTTCGCAGCCTCGATAATTAGCTGAATGTTTTCCCTTGCAGTTAATGCATATCGCTGGGGACTCATTCGCGGCATTGCACTCTCGAGTCAGATGTTTGCCAGCGCATTTTACACAGCGAGGTTCCTTCTGACAGTAGGCCTGAGTATGGCTGAAACCCTGGCAACGTGTACATTGGGGAATCAGTCTAGAGTTTTTCCGCGGAGGTTCAATTTTGACAACAAGTCCCAAAATTGAATTTATGGCATAAATTCTTGGTAGGCTTTCCGTTTTGTCGAAATTTAGCCTAAAGAGGGGAAGACCGCGTCTTGGGGTCGTCCTCTCGCTTTCAACATTGCGCTGCTTTTGCGCAAGTATATTAACTGCGTCGATTATCCTAAAATCTTTATTTTTAAGGTCATTTACGATGTTTTCTTTAAGGCAAGGGGGATGCAATCCTCCAGCTACATGAAGTATGGGTCTTTCCGTTTCATTTTCGTACGTATGCCATTGAACCTTCTCGGCATTTAGTTTTTGAGAAAGCGAACGGTAGTTGTCTGGATTAAGGACATTTATAGTCCATGTATCATTACTGCGAGATCTTACTTTATAATCGGTTGAGCACAGTGATTTCAGGATTATATTGTATATATAAAATATAAAATAAAGGGTGATTCATAGTTGGCTTTGATTTATAATGTAAAATAAAACACATAAACTTGGAAGCGAACTTAAACTTTTTATTATTGGTTAAAAGAACAATTCATGGCATTTACCCTATAAAAATGATATCATGTAAATGTTAGCCACGACTACGATTACCGGTGGTCCATTTGGAGAGTTCTGGTATCTCGCGGATAACACGACTAATGTTGGCATTCAAAGCGTCAATCGTAGCTGGCTTATTCCTGAAGAGCTGAGACTATATACATATCCCCAGAGAAAATAGTCCAAAAGTGTGATATTGCACGATCTAGGCGGCTAATTTACCGTGGCAAAACGTGAAATTAAGTGCTCACCAAAATGATATCTCAACAAGTTCATTGTTTCACGCTCTGTGTTCCTCGTAGCGCCGTCTTGTTGAAACCCGAGCTCACGGAGACCATGTGCTTGAATTCCAGGAAGCACATAGTCCGTTAACATGGCGCGATAACTGTTACCATGGCCGTGTAACATTCTGATTTGCCTCATTTTTGGAGAAATATGGACCAATGATTCCACCACTCCATAAACCACATCATACCGTTGTTTTTAATGGATGTAATGGTAGCTCTTGGTACTCTTCGGGTTGCTCATCAGCCCAAATAGGGCAATTTTGTTTATTAACGTATCTATTGAGCCAGAAATGGGCTTCATTACTGAACAAAATTTCACGATAAAACACCGGATTTTCATTGAGTTTTCCCAGAGCCCATTCACTGAAAATATGACGCAAATTCAAGTCACCTGGCTTCAATTCATGCAGAAGTTTAATTCTGTAGATTTTAAAGCCGAGATCTTCACGTAAAATATGGTTTCAGTGGTTTCAGTAGGTCGATTATGCGCACCGCAAGTTCCTCGAATCTCACGAAAAACATATCTCACAGAACGCTGATTTTCGTAGCACAGCTGAACAGTTTGCAGACGCTGTTGTGGTGTGAGTCTTTCTACACATGATGACTTGCCGAACGATTCTAAACAGAAATGATAAAGCAGTTTGATAGGAGTCACTCGTGATCTGTCGAAAAAAGCCTATTGAAAATCGAACTTACGATGAATCACCCCTTATATATATTTATATTATTTGTTATTAGTTCGTATGACGGAGTTGTCGGAAGATGCCATTCGGATGTGCGTGTAATTTTATTCTCTGTGCCAATGGGGTGAGAGGTCCACTCTGGTAGCGCGGATGGGGGAACGGGGATATACCTCTCCATTCGTTGTTTATAAAGAGGACAGCGCCTTCTAGATGCATATTTAGTTGGAAGGACTTGTTGGTTTGCGCTTATTTGTTGCTCACAAAGTGGGTAGCGCCTTCCATGGACACCATATTTAGATAAACTTGCATGCTAGCTGCCTGTTTATCTTTTTTTTTTCTTAGATACTCGGAGTATTCGGTGTTTGCTACTCTTGAACACAACTGGTCTCGTATCATTTCAAGATGAAAATTGGTACTTTAACACATTTGTATAACCACCAACCAACCTACGTATTAATTATTGTTACTTCTTTGGTCGAGTACCTCAATATCCTCTTACCTTAGAGAAGAGCTAAGAGTACTCATAAGTGTATCTTTATTTTTACTATTACAGAATCAAAGAAGAAAATAGGCGGAACTCTTACGACCAGGCCAGCCCTATCCATATTTGGTTTTCTTTTCATTTTAAATCTTATACATGTAACATGTAAGATTCCGGGTTGTAATGGCTATACTTTCGACAACTGTGAGAAGTGTGACACAAGTTGTATGCTTTAATAAATCAAGAAAATGCTTCAGTGTTTTCATTCAGGATAATATTACTAACAATTACTTTTAAGAAGTTCTTTTCGATTAATCTCAATTTTTCTTCCAAAAAAAAAGTGTAAATATGAATCAATTTTTTTTTATACAAATTTGAATTGAAAAACTTTAGAGAGATTTCGACCGAAATTTTGTTTTAACACGTTGGCTGCCAGTGTTGTGATCACCGCTGGTGATCAGCGGTGATTACAACAAAAATCTTTCCCCAGGTGCCAAGCAGGAATATAAGATGAATTAATGGCTTACACCAGTAATAGTGAGCATGTTAAGATATTTTTGATCAAGTTGTTTGATAGTGATCAACGGTGATGCATTTGCGTTTAAAACTAAAAATGTTTTATTTTTTTGCGCGTGTATCACCCGTCATTTAAAGAAGGCAGAAGTTATTTAGTACGAAGTTAGAATTCGGAGTGAACGTGCTTTTGTATTGTATGATCCCGATGAAAATCTTGAAATGCTGGAAGCGCCAGAAAGTCATAGTAGTGATAGTTTGGGCGATTTTAGTGCAGATGAGGCCGACCTTTACATCCCTGATTACGATAGTGATACAAATGAAAGCATTTCTGAAGAAAATTGGTAAGAAAATCGAGAAATCCGAACATCAGAAACTGGTATTACAACAGTAACAATTCAGAGAGAAATTCCGATTATTTGGGATTCTCCTGCAACTGGAAATTGCTCAAAGGAGTTCTCATAAATTTTTACATCACAGCACCTTATGCAACATTAACTCGATTTATCACCTAAATATTACAGAAAATTTTTGTCTAAAATCGGTGCAGAAATCGAAGGAGCAGTAGGATGATTCAGTGGAAAAATAATGATCGCAAGAAGATTATGGAGTTTTTGGCCATAGTCATGTGCATATATGGCATAAGAATAACAAGAACAATGCACTTGCTACTCCTACCACAAACACACATTAAGCGGGAAGGTTCAAAGCTCAGCCTACATCTGATGAGTCTACCACCTCAAGTGCGCACAGCAAGAGTCAATGCACTCTATAAATGATAAATAACTTATTTTATGTGTCCATAGACTACGGAAGCTTAGTATCGTAATGTTTATTAATGATTTTCCTGTTATGTTAAATAGAGAGAAATCATTTATTTCAATCATTCTAGGAGATTTTTATATTAACAATCTGGATGATAGAACTACTATCTCAAATTATTCTGCTTGACTGGCTTCAAATGGTCTAACAAACCTTATCAAGGAGCTCACTATAATGATATCGGGGAGATTTCTAGACCATATACCACCTTGATAAAAAAAAAAAGTTTTTCGGAATTTATTCAGAAAATTAAAGGTACAAGTTTATTCATTTAAATCTTTATTGTCCGGTTCAAAGTAACCTCCATCGACTGCAACACAATATGCCAGCGCTTGATCCAATCCTCGAAACACTTTTTATATTCGGTTTTCCGTATGTCCATCAGTGCTTCCTGCGATTTTTCCTCGATTCAACAGAAAGAAGTCGCAGGGAGTTTATGGTATTTGTTGCATTTTTCGTCAAAAAATTACGAATAATAATGGCACTGTGCGACGGTGCGTTATTATGGTACAAAGTCCACAAGTTTTCTGCCAACAATTCTGATCTCTTTCGGCGAATTGCTACACTTAAACGTCTCATAACGCCCACATAATACTCTTTGTTTATTGTTTGGCCTTCTGGCAAACATTCATGACGCACTACAACGTGGTAAACCATGAAAACCGTAAGCATTGCCTTCTTTTTTGACTCAAAACGACGTGTTTTTTTGGTTTCGCTTCATTTGGTGAACACTATTCACTTGCCTGATGTCTGGATTGCGTGTCGTACTCATAGACCTTTGTCTCGTCTATAGTAATGATCCTTTTGATGAATGTGGGATCGGATTCAGCTTCGCAAATCATCTCTTTTGCGACGTCAAAATAGATTCTTTTTTGCATGAAACTGAGGTCTTCTGGCACCAACTTTGCTGCTACACGACGGAAACCCAAATCATTAACCAAAATGTCTTGCACGGATCCATAGGCAAAGTTTAAGTCCTCCGCTATCTCTCTGATGGTTAATTTGCGGTTATGGACCAACATGTCTATTACTTCATCAATGTTTTCGTCGGTTTTCGATGTCGATGCGGTTATCATCTTCGATTGACTCACGATCACTTTTGAACCGCTCGTGTCACTGGTAAACGACCGTTTCCTTTAGAGAATCGTTGCCGAAACACTTTTCCAACATTTTCAACTTTCGCGCACCACTAAATCCATTTTCGACGCAAAATTTAATACAAGTTCGTTGTTGCAAATTTAAATCCATTTCTTAAATTATACACACACAGAGATAGATGTTCTCTTGGCTACGTAACTTTTGCAAATGTCAAGCTATGACGCTCATCAACAACAGATGTACCAATTTAACAAAAAAAAAAAAAAAAAAACAGAACTCGGAACAATGGGAGCGCCACATGGTGTTTATTTTTTGATCAAGGTGGTATGTAAGTAAGAAACAATTTAAAATATAATACAACTACGAATACCTATCACAAATTTGTATGTAACAAGGAACGAAAGATAGATTTTATACAATCAAAAAGAGGGCGGTTGCCAACAACACGCGGTGTTCCCAAGCGGTCACCCATCTAAGTACTAACCACGCCCGACGTTGTTTGATTTCGGTGATCAGACGAGAACCGATACAGTTTACAGTTAGTTACAGTTTAAAGGCATTTTTATTTACTTTATTCATTGATACTTACATGCTAGACAAAAAATGCTTAAAAATTAGCTTAAATAACTTAAAATTATCTTAATCTAACTTACTGGCCCCATGCGGGCACTCTATGTTAATCCTAACGCTTAAACTATGTCTTTCGACGTATCTTACAGTATATCTATTTATTACATACTTACAACTAAAACTAAGAAAATAAATTTAAGAAAAAACTTAGTTGCTGGACTTTTTTGTTTAAATATAAAACTTAAAATTAAACTTACAAACTATCTAAAAATATATCTTAATATACTTAACCTACTTACATCTAATACCTAATATATACACACATAATATATATATATATATATATACATAATATATATATACATAATATATACATATATGCACATATATATATATATATTATATTTTTTTTTTTATATATTTTTTATTTTTTTTTTTCTTAAATCTAACTTAATCCTACCTTAAAACTGTGTAAGTCGGCCATGACTGACCCACTTTGCTTCACATAAAGAAGCTACGCATTACTTGAGGAATTCGCCAACGAAGCTTCCTCTCCGTCAACCAGCCACCAAAATTGCTGGTGCTGCTGAGCAACATCCCTAATGTCGCGACTCCCTACCGACCTACTGAAACGGAGACGCTCCGCACTGCCACGTGCGACGTCTCTGTCGTAGTTGAGTCGCCTGTCCGCAGCTGTTCGAGCGACGTGGTAGATTAGCGGCACCGCCAATCTGTCCTGGATCAGACCTTTCATATCGAGGTAGAGGAAAGCTTCTGGAGGAACAAAACCGTCTAAGCGAACTCTCTCATGATACATATAATTAGGGTAAAAAGCCCCGGAGATCAGGTTGTTCGATGAGGTCATTGCTCTCGCAATGTGCCTTCGAGTCAACTTAATAACGAAATTGTCCACTCTTATTAGGTTCGCCCTATTGTACAAGACCTCATTAGGATAGAATTTTATGTACTCAGACTCTGGTGTTCTGTATAAGCGAAGACAAGTCCTAAGACAAGCCCTCTCAAACACCCGAATCTTTTCCAATAAACTTGCTCTCACGTTGAACCACACTGGACATCCAAATACAAGCATGGGCCTGATAAGGGCCATGTAGCAGATCACCTTCACCCTCGCATCGAGTTGGCTGTTATAGAACAGTCTCTTTGTAAGAGCAAAAGCACCTCTGGCTCTGGCCAGAGCAACATCTATATGTTTGTTAAAATATAGATATTGATCTAGCCAGATCCCAAGGTATCTGACTACATTTCGACAAGCAAGTGGCTGCCCGTGCTGTCCCACGATCGAAAACTTTCGCCAATTCTTTCTGGTATCCCTAGAGGCCCCAGACAAAGGCGTCCTAAACAGAATGGTTTCCGACTTCTGAAAGTTGATTTTCAACTTCCAGTCGTCGCAATATCGCCTAATTTTGTCGAAGTCACGTTGCAAAAGTATATTAATGACCTCAATCTTTGGACCTGATCTGTACGCTATTAAGTCGTCTGCGTACGCTATGGCATGGTTAAGTGAACCCATCAGATCACTTGTGTAAATGTTGAATAGGATCGGCGAATTTACCGCACCCTGTTGCAGACCGTTTTTAATGTAAAATGTTCTAGTAGAAGTCACATCGCCATTTTTCACGATAAACTGTCTATCTGTTAACATGTTGTAAAGAATATACAGAAGTGGTTTACTAATGCCCAGCCTGTTCAGCTTGAAGAAGAGTCCCTCTAACCATACGGTATCGAAAGCTTTTTCCAAGTCAATCAGGCAGGCACCAGTGCACTGGTTCTTGCCTTTATTCCATTGGATATCAGAAACCAGTTTAGACGCGGCATGAATGACATCATGCCCCGCCTTGAAACCGAATTGATTATCCGGAACTATATTATTGTCCTCAACCCACTTAGTCAGGACTCTATTGATCACCTTTTCGAAAACCTTACTGATGTAACTTCCGGATTGGAAGTATCTTTATCCCTTTTGGGGATGGGATGTACCACCGCAGTTTTCCAATGTGCTGGATAATGGGCATTATTCATTGCATTATTAAACAGGGTGGTATAAATGTTCACCGCTTCTAGTGGGAGATGTCGAAGTACAATGTTAGGTATTTCATCGATTCCCACTGATTTCTTACTTCTAAGCGATTCGAAGACCATTTGGAGCTCTTCCTTCGAAATGAACGGTGGAAGTACCCTTTCATTGGTGATGACATTATTTGCCATATTTTCGCTACTGAACTGGGTGAAACCCGAGCTCTCGAATCGCCAATTCACTATTTCATTTCGAAGGTAGAAGTTGTGCACAAGGACTCGATTCTCCAGATCGTGGTTCGGGCCAATGGTTTCATTCGCCTTGTACACTTCCTGGAAAGTCGCTCCTATAGTCTCTACCTTATCCTGCGGATCCTCGATCACAAAGAAGTCGTCATCGTCAACGGCCTCACCTGGATCTATGCCTGCTGCTAAAAGTATTTGTTCGTTGTTCGTCGTTCGGGCGATTTTAAGACATGGAAGGTCGTTTTGATTTTTTCTCCGAAATATTTTATTTATTTGCGGGAACATATTCGGGTTGCTGGTGTTTACAGCCCGAATTCTATTGTTCCAATACAAACTTATAGAATTTCTGTAATTTTCCTTTATTAATGTTTGGAGGTTTTTAATCGACGACTTCAGTATCATAATCTCCGGGTTATGTCTGTCCGTAAACTGTCTGTACAAGGTTTTTAGTCTTGACAGTAGTCTACTTTTATGTCGGTGCAGTGCGTCAATAGTTGCGTTGCGGAATAAGTCTTCGGTGTCAGTGTGTTGATACCGAGGTATCGTTTTGTCCATTGTTTGTTTGATTGTCTCGTCCATTAGTCTTAAATACCTATCAATCTCCTCGTTTGACAGATTTCTGTTGGACGGTGGGTTAAGCGAATTTGAGGAGAGTGCTCTTGTCAGTATTCTTGAGAAGTGTGTCCAACGCACCCTACTATAATTGTAGGAATGCCTTTGAACAAACTCTTCCAATTCCGCAGTTTCGTTGGGAACAGTTATTTCGGTGCTGATACCGCAATGGTCACTATCATACACGAAAGTGCGTAGACAGTTTGTAGTTTGTTGGTTAGTGCAAGTCAGTTGTATTCGTGAGTCAAACAACAGGAGATCCAAATAGGACCCGTGTCTGGGAAACGACGGACTATCCGTCGCCTTAAGGTCGAGTCGATACATTATACTGTGCTGACCCCACCAATTGAATAGTAGGTTCCCTCTAGTATTTGGTATATTATTTCCCCAATCACTATGTTTGGCGTTGAAGTCTCCGCCGATAATAAAATAATTGTCTTTCAATTCTAACCTCAGAAATCTAAAAAGTGTCTCGAGCTCTGAGATGAATAGGGTGGATTGAGTAGCCTTAGGCGCATAGACAGACACCATGTACAACCGCTTTCCACTACGGAGAGGGATATACACGATGCATGCTTCCAGCACCTGGAACCTGCGTACTACACGACTGTATACTCTTTTAAAACGTATTCCTTTTCTTACAAAGATTGCAACGCCTCCTCCTTGTATGGAGTTGGGTCGGTTTCTTCGTACTATTTTATATTTTCTGTGCCTCATTTTGTGTCTTTTGGTAAGCTTAGTTTCGCTAGCCAAAAGCACATCAGGGGTTTGGTCTTCGAGCAACTTAAATAGTGCGGCTCTTCGTTCGAACCTAATCAGTGAATTAACATTCACTGCAAGGACCTTCAGGGTCTGCTCCCCCATGTACGTACCCATTACGACGAAAGGTGCGTTAGGCCCGGCAGCAGCGCGTATATTTGATCAACCCGCGCGGTCTGTTCAGTTATATGACGTTGAAGCTGTGCCATCTGACCCTGGATAGAGAGCAAGATAGCTAGCATGTCAGAAGCTGGTTCCGGTGCTCTAGGCACTGGGGCCTGAGAAGCAACCTTCGTTTGCTGTACCGTATTTCCCCTACCTGCCGCCATTTGGGCGTAGGTAACCTGGGGAGTAACGGCTGGAGTTTGTAAGTGCAGGGGTGGACGTTTAACTTCCACTTTCTGTGGCTGTAAAATTGTAAAATGTAAAATGTTTTCGCTCCTCTTTAATTTTTCCCAATGTACAACCTGGTAGTCTAGGACTTTGATGCTCCTTAGACCATCCAGTTTGCTGCTGGGACTTAGCTGAACCAGGAAGAACGGCAGTTTGCGCTTCTCCCTTTTGGCTCTAGCCGTGACAAATGGCTTGACCCCCACGAATTTGAGCTCTTCGCACTCCTTCTCTTTCAGCAGTGCAAGGAGCTCCTCCGGATCAGTCGACGGTTCCAAACCCCTCAGCAGCATTGTTTGCAGCTTTTCTCCCTTAGGGGTGTAGGAGAAGAATTCCGTCGTCGAATCCCTCAAAAGGTTTTTAATTTTGTGGTAGCGCTCCACTGTGTTACAGTGGATCGCATGCCTATCTAACGATAATCTTTTTATAAAAAAATTGTTGCCAATGGCCGACTTACACAGTTCGATGGTGTCCTTTAACTCCAATTTGAAAGTGTTGATTGGTGGCACTTTCTGCTTGGTAGATTTCTGCTCTTGCTGTTGTTGTTGTCTCTGCTGCTGTTGCTTTTGCTGATGATGTTGTTGTTGTTGTTGTTGCCGCTGTTGTTGCTGCTGTTGATTTTGCTGCTGCTGTTGTTGCTGCTTATTCTGCTGCGGTTTTTGTTTTTGTTCTTTATATTTTTGCTGCGTTTGTGCATTTGAAATTTTTTCTACGTTTGTTTTTTGTTGCTGCTGAGGCCTCTGGAGTTGTTTCTCCATCTCCCTCCTTGCTACTTGCTTTGCTTTTATAGCCAGCACTTTTTGTTCAAGCTTCTTGATGTCGTTGTTTAGAGCTTGAACCTCGTCCTCTTCGTCATCAGACTCCGATGGTGCTAGGGATGCGAAGCTGTTGTCGTCGTATACATGAGGGCTGTCGTTATTTGCCGACACTTGCCCCCTTGGCTTTATTGCTGCGCTTGCCGATATTATCGCAGCATTCTCATTTAACCTTCCATGCAGCATTTCAAGAGAAGCTGGTAAGAAGGTTCGCTTAATTAGATTCGGAGTCGGCTTCAGCTTTCTCCTCCTCTTAATGGCGATGTCTAATGGTTTTATTGTTGTTGATGACCTTGATAGTTCTAGTGGCCTAACGGATTGATCATCAGACGACATCATGCCATCTGCAGATCCCGCTACCGGTATAGCGGACCGCTTACTTCTACTCATAGAACTGGTTTGCTTAAATTTTTCTCACTGTTTTTTTTTTTTTTTTTGCAACAAATTAAATAAAGAAAAAAAAAGAAGATCAAATTGCGCAGGTTGGAGGAATCGAACCCACAACCCCGAGATTTACTGTCCACGTATTTACCACTTTGGCTACCGAACACTTTTATAATGCTTATAAAAAAGTACACTTCTATATATTCTCTTCACACTTGTTAAGCCGTAACACAAAAGAGGTCTTCTCACCACGAAGGTCTGTGAACGACTCACGAGAACCGATACTTTCAACGTAGTATGGTCGTTGGCGTCAGTTAATTTGGCGCACATCAATGTTCCGTTAACTCTTATGTCAAAATTTCCTATATTTTGGCGCCAATTTTACCTGTTCCTTCGTAAGATACGAGTACTAAGTTCTCCTGTGCCAACAAACTAAGCGACTTAGTGGGAAGAGACCGGTCAGACATTTGTAGATAAGAGATGAACATGCCCTACAGAAACAATTGACATGAGACAATGCCATTAGCTGTCAGATGTATTTAATTGTATCCATCTTTTCGTTGGGCCCATCTGTAGGTATTCCTTATTATTCATTCGATCCTTGTACGAGTAAGTTCTGCGAACAGATGATTATTGAAATCTATTGCTGAAAACGGAAAATATAATTTTTCTCATTTGTATGTGGGATTTGACTTCAAATTAAAACAAATTCGTTCACGTCAAAATCTTTACTTTATTTACTCTGTAGCTCAGTGGCTAACCTCTCTGGTTGTAGATTGACGACTGATTATCAACTCTCTCGCCATTGGTTTACAAACTCAATTCTCAAAAGTACCAGAAGGGTTGCTCGAACTGGCTCCTCGTTTGATTTTTCTCGCGTTCCGTATTCTTGTCTAGTTTATCTCTTTGCAATCTTGTGGTGTGCATTCTATCGTATGTTGTTCGTTTTGTTTTAGGTACTCGAACGTTGTCTTGTATTCATCGTATGCTTGGTGGCAGCGTATTGCAAAGTTGATTGTCTTCGTTTTATTTTTTTAATTTGGCATCGTATGATATGTTATGTTTGTAGGTACAATAAATAACGGGTGTGTGCGTTCGTTTTGTTACTTGTTGGGTATAGTATGTAGACCATAGTATGTCTGTTTTGCCTAATCCCTCTTTAATACAAACACAGAATTTGCCCACAGCCGGACTCTATATTCGTCTATGGTCGATGCGCTGTCTAATGTAAACATTCATTACCCCAACACTCTAATATGTATTATCCTATCAATCAGAGATCATTTCATGGCCACATAATTGTTAATCTACAACGTTATGTGATATTTTACCAATAAACTGATTAGTTAGAGGACGAAGACGAAGTTATTGGTGCCATTTTGATAAGACATCCTTAACTGATGCGGCACTTCACAACGTATTGCAGTAACGGACACGAAACCCAAATAGCAAGAGATTAGGAGGATCTTGATTAACATCGCGCTGTTGTGGTTAGATCGTTGGCACTTAAAATTCACATATGTACCTATAATAACCGATTAACACTTTCAAGAAGACAAATGAATTGCACAACATCCTTATTGATTTACTGTACCGAAATAGCCTGTGATGAGGGATATACCATAATTAAGGCAGGAACCTTTTTTTGCGAGAGAGATTCTAGAGTAGGAATAGATTATAGGAAGCGAAATTGGACTTTTAAGAGAACTAGACTAGAGATTAGATAGGCCAATAGTCTTTACGTGTTTTGATAAGCTGATGGAATCAGCAGACGGGGTTTTTTTTGGTGTGTCTGGTGAGATAGCGGCAAGGTCGTATTGGACGGCAGTTGTCGTTGGATTTTCAGAAGAGTTTTTGTTTTTGTTTTGTATTCGAGACGTCATCCAGCAAGGTCGTGGCATTTGTTTTAGTGCTTTGGACAGTCGGTCGCCGCAAAAAAGTTTTTTTTTCTTAATTGACAACAATTCTACCCTAACATAACTAAACAAAAAAAGTCGAACAAAGTGACATATAGAAAAAAAAGTGATCTACCTCAATCCTCAATTACACCTGCCTATAAAGGTAATTCATCGGTGGGCAAGAGAGACATCCCAATTAAGCCTGGTGGGTGGGAAGTGCTGTGTTGTACGAGTAATTATTTCAGTCTTCGCACACAAAGGCTACATCGCCTGCAAGAGGTGTTCCGCGGGACAACACCAACTTCAGTATACATACATATACATATTCATATTCGTAGTTAAATTTATCTTTTTTTTTTTTAAATTGCGAAGAGTAAGGATAGGGTGTTATGGGTAAGTAAAATGTTTTGTTTCTGAATTTTAGTCTAAGCTTAGTGTTGTGCGCGAAAAGAAAAATTAAATAAAAATAATAAATTGTTATTAAATTGGATAAAAGGGTGTTTTTTTTAATAAACTAATAAATTTTTTTTACTATGAAGTGAAGTTAGCGCTAGTGGTTTGGTGGACCGACAGTTCTTTGATGGAGGCTATTTTGACCAGACGTGACGCACAAGCGATGACGACAAGACGGGAAATGACGTGCCTCAGTTTCACTAATTTTTTTTTACAGCTGGCGGGCTAAGATTTAGAGTTTTGGCCAGAATGATAGCAATTGGTCGTTTTTAGGTGCGATAAGGGTGTGTTGGCCATCCTCATCCAACAACATCTGGCTTATTTTAGGTCGTAACGATCCTTCATTTTTGTGTGATCCTGGTATGTAAGGATACGAAGGGTTAAGTTAGCTTTAGGTTTAGTTTTAAATCGTTAAATTAAATTCGATATTTAGGGTTTACATGGTGATGGCACCCATATGTGATCTTCCTTTTTCTTTTCTCCTCTTCTTTTTCCTTTCATCTATCTCTCCTCCTGTCTTTTAAGTCCGTCCGTAAAGTAAAGGAGCATTCTTCTTATATATGGTATCCTTCCTTCTTATTCCATTTATTTATTTTTATTATTTTTTTTTTTTTTTGATATTTTTGCACAAGCGTGGCACTGCCATCTACTCCTGCATCATGGATGCCTCCATTTACGACTGTGAAATTTCGAAAAGAAAATTAAAAATATTTCGATAGTTTAAACCTTAAAATAACATAATAAAATTTCAAACGGATATCTCAAATAGTTTTTGAGATATTTACGGCCTTCTAAAGAGTGTCTACTCAGCGGTCAGAAAGTTACGTTTGCTATGGGATCCACCAGAGTTATTGTACGGGCGCTATCGTCATCGTACACCATTATAAAATGATTCCGGTTTCTATTGTTGACCTTCAGGTTACAGAGATGCATGAATGAAGCTTTTTAGGGAGTACGTCACATGTTTTCGGAGCCAGACACATTTCCATACCTTTCCTGATATACGTGCGGATCGGACGTTCCCTTCACCTATTCGATTAACTTTCACTCGAATCGGTATTTTGCTATACGGCGGGTGAACTGCCCTACCGTTTTCTATTTCACAATTTCGAAGATTTAAACGTCACCCGTTTGGAAATATAAATGTCATTTCAACTGTGTTATTTGTGGGGAAAGAAAAACAAATACTCGTGTGGAAAGTGCAGCACTTTATTTCAATTTTGACTCGGAAACAAGAGATTCCAATCAAAGAAAAATTAGAAAGTTAAAACGAAAAAGTGTAGTTGATATTATGGAAATGACAGACGAAACGTAAGTAACGCCTTATCGAGCTGCTGAAGCGAATTGCCGTGAAGCAAACCTTAACAAACATAATATTTTAGGGCACATCATAGTGGAAAGAAATATTGGAGTGTTAAAAAACCGGTTTTGTCATTTGAATTCGTCTGGAGTTCTTCAATATGAACCGAGCAAGGCTATACAAATTGCCAATGTATGCTGTGCTTTACACAACATTTGCAAACATTTTGATGTGTATTGAAAAGAACCGTATGAAGCCAACAATAACTCTACTGTTCATGACGACTCCCAGCCACAAACTTCAGAATATTCACAAGATGATAATAATGTTGTATAAGAAATGAAATTATATTTTACCTTTTATCATTTTATGCAACTTAATTTATTTAATTTATTACATAAAAATAAACAAAAACGGGAATTCAGTTTGTATTTTAAGAAAAAATTAACACTAAATTATAAAAACTAAATACTGTTGTTTTTGTGCAAAAGCTCTAGCTCTAAGACTTGTTTCTTAATATTTAGTGTTTGCAATGCAATTTTCTATAATTTTCTATAGCTTGGTTGTGCCATGATTGTTCTCTAAACATTCTGTTATTCTGTTTGTTTACCTCCTCTAATGTCTTCTAAGACTACTCTGCGTCGATTTGTTATTTTCCCTGCTTTCTTCAAGGGATGTTTTTATCGTCTTGTATATGCCGCATTGAATCTTAATTTTCGAGTTAAGCAGAAGAAGTTCTTACTGCTGTGGATGATTTTATTTTCGCTTGGATGGGCGTGAAATAATTTCTACAAGCAAGCCTGAGTTATCGTTATCTTCAGCTTGGATTTCGTCAGTCAGTTTTGAAGGTGCCTAAACACTTTGACATTCCGATTCTATGGGTGGACACATACGGAGTCCTTTAAGCAAATCAGCTCCATTACCTCTCGTTTTACTCGGTACCCTCCACCTGTACAGCATTGTTCGCGTTTATTATGAGCAAGTTTCTTTTTTAAATTCGATTTGTAATCACTCCAAACCTGTCAAATGCATAAACAAATCACTTCATTACGAAATAATCACATTTTTCTATTCACTTATTTCTTTCGATGGTGGACCTAAGCTGTTTAGCTTATTCCCAAAAGTCACGAACATCTTGCGGTTGTTTTTGTCCAGTTTCGGGCAATGTTGCAACTTTCTTTTTGTTATTAGGATATTCGATTCGTGCGTATAGTGGAATACCGACCTGCGTTACCGACAAATGAGTGTTTCATTTCGAACGTTCAGAAGAATCGGACAACTCGTATTTGACATACACATTCTCCCCGGCTTATAGCAGAATAGGTCTGTTAGTTTTACTGAGATCATTATACTGAGCAGTTCGTATTTTAGTTATTTTAGTAAAAATTTAGTAAAAATGAGTGACCAACCTCTGTATTCAAACCAAAAAGGAACTTATGACATTCCCAGGCATAGATCAGTTTCAAGAAAACGAAAGCAATCTGGGCTACAATCATCATTCGAGTTCGACTGATAAAAATCCAAACAATGGAAACTGTCCAGAAGAGCAGAGTTGGGGCGCTCATTCCCGCGTAAAAGCTGAAGGAATGAAATTGGTTAAGTTCAAACACGATTATGTCATCTCCCACTTGAACCAAGTGCTCTAAAAGCTTTGAAGCCAATATCATTCATCCGATCGCTTTGATTTTTTTTCTTATTTTGTACTCGTATATGTTCCTTTATATGCAGTTGAAACTGCACAATGGGTTTACGTTGACGTTGTACATAGATGGGTACTCTTTGAATGAGTGCAGCTAAATTAGTCTTATTCTTGCATTTCGTTTGTTTCCTGATATTCAATGTGAATGGAAGATCTTTGGAATTTTAATACAGATCATCGATATCTGGCGGAATATTATTTTGAAAATATTAACATAATGGAATCATGGATTGATTAGTGTGAAAGTATTAGAGGAGGTGGATTTGGTGCACATGGGGTTGAAGTTACATACATATACTGACGCCTTGGGCCCGTAAGGAAATATATTACTATATGTTACATTTAGAGCAATTCAATTATAAGGAAATTTATTAAATTAATCGACGAATTTTAGCCCTCTGTACAACGTCCATCTTCTTTATATATATATAAAAGTGTTAGTAATATTTTGTAAACTGTGTCTAATTGGTCAAACTTACCAGATAGGATAGTTTCTGTCTGTTATGGGCGATGGTTCTTACCTCTTTCGCTGATACACAACAGTTAAAATGCGTTACGAAGGAAACCGTTTGTGAATCATCTGATGTCCACCTTAAAGCTGGACAGCGAATGTACACATTTCAACTTTGAAAATGTTACGGATTGGTGAGAAGATCCGATGCAAACACTTTTGCACATTTTTCCAGGTGGAACCGGTAAAATATTTTTAATATCGTTGATCCTTGCAAAGAAACGGTCGCAACAAAAAATTGCATTGGAACTGCATTGTCGGGCATTGTTGCCACTTTGTTAGATGCTGGGCGAACGGCCCATTCAGCATTCAATCTGTCATTGCACATTTATAACATACCAAACGCATATGTAACATTAAAAAAAAAGCGGGATGGCTGCAGTGATGCAAAGGAATTCCATCAAAATCTGGGATGAGTGCACTATGGCTTACAAACATTCACTCGAAGCATTACATAGAACCAAGCAGGATTTGAACGGCAATGATAAGCTTTTTGGTGGTACTGTCCTACTACTGTCTGATGATATCCTACAGATATTTCCAGTCATTCCTCACTCTACTTTCGCCGATGATATTAACGGATGCTTAAAACAAACTTTTATATGGCGAAATTAATGCAAAAACAATTACTTGCTATTGAAAATGGTGAAATTGCCAGACGATATCTGCCCTGTAGTTCAGACAAAAAATTAACTAATTCAGAGTGCCTTCTCGGAAATACTCAATAATAACTTGTGTCATAATTGGCTCAGGAATCGTGCTATCTTGGCAGCAAAGAATATCGATGTTGAATAAAATGTAAAATTAAAAAAGAAAGAAAGAAAAATTTTCTTAGTTTACATCTTCCATCGCTGCCAGGTTGCTTATTAGATTGTTAAATATTTTTTGCAGGTACCGAAACAATTAGTTTAAAGAGTTCGCGTTTGTGTTTTTTCTCCCATTTAATCTGTTCGCAAATAGGACCAAATATTCGCCAGAGGATTTTCTTTTAATGGAACTCAAGGTCTGATCTGCCACCTTTACCCTTAGTCTCCTGACAGCGAGCATTTGGCGTGAAAAACAGGACTGGCAGGATTTGCTAAAGTGTGAAAATTTGGAAGATCGTTGAGTTATTGGGCCGGAAGCGAACTGTGTGGTGCAAAAAGGTTTAAGACGTCACACAATACCATACACTTGAACCATATTTTTTTTGGACAGATAGAGCTAGAGGATAGAGCTAATGTTCTTATCTTCGGAAATAATGTGGCTAATGTTTAAATGCTTAATATAAAAATTAGCTTGCTTGGTACAATAATTCCCATTAGAGTTTAGAAAAAATTGCGCGTCGTCTATTTTTTGCAATTACACCAGAAATTCAATTAATACACAAATACATTGATGTGTTCCCGCGCATTTAGGCCTTTTCTTGCCCAGAGGCCGAGCTGGGAAGGGAATGTTGTCGTATATTCACGGACGGCTCCAAATCAAGCCAAGGCTGCGGCGACGCTAGTGATTATGCTGAAAGTAATTACACCAGACGATTTTATCATGTACACATTTACCTTTATTTAAAAAAAAAATTGCGAATGTTCAATTCTGAATGGATTGTCGATCAATAATAGGTTAGGTTAGGTTAGGTTAGGTTTAAGTGGCTGTTGAAAAACCAATCCACTTTCATAATAAAGGCGCTAAGATGTTTTTTATTTGAAAGAAGTAAACTCCTGGAGCTATTCAGATTTAGCTTTGGCCAGATTTGTTTGCTCAATAAGCATGTCGATCCAACCGCCCATATATTGTTCGTTCTTCTATTAGCATAAAGCTTTATTTCTTGCTTGCACGTAGCGATAGGTATACCTATGTTTTCTTTTTCAGGTGTGGTAGGTATAGTGGATCCAATTTTGGCAAGTTCGTCGGCCTTACGATTCCCTGAAATGTTTCTATGTCCCGGCACCCAGCAAAGGTGAATGTTAAGCTGCTCCGCCACCTCCATTAGAGATGACCAGCAGTCCATGACTGTTCTTGAATTTAAAGCGCATGAGTCCAGTCCATGATGTGGATATCCATTGCATACATTTAATTTTCCTTCAGCCAGGATATCTCCTTAAGGAGATAGAAAAAAGATACCAGGGACGATGGAGCATCTTAATGATGGCAGACTACTGTTGGACGCTTCAGAGAGACCTTCCCACGAGTGTTTACTGCTTACTAATGAACGTATTTTAGATAAAACAATGAGTTTTGTTACGCAATAATAAATTAAAAAAAATTTTTTAGTCTTTTACGTTTTATCTTAAGATAATAACTTGTTTAACGTACTTAGATACCTACATTGTCAGAAAATGTGACATTCAGCACACAAAAATATAAGAATTACACAAAAAAACCAAAACAGCTCTCAATTTTTTTTTTTTTTTTGCGGACTTGTGACTGCCGAAAAAGAGGCAGTACACCGCCTCTTAATAAATTTTCCATAATCCCTTTAGCAGATTTTATTGCCTCATTGCCTCATATTTATTACCACATGGTATACAATATTCCCTATTGTCCCAGAATTTTAAATAATCATAGCGCTCCACAATTTAGGTACATAAATATCCGATGTTCTACCACCACTTCGCTTTAAGAAAAACAATTTATGTTTTCTCTTAGTTATTGTGTTGTTAACGTTTTCATTTTTAAAAGAGCATCCTCAGCTGAAGTTCCTGGCCTATTAATGTTTATAACTTCAGCAATTTCTGTCAACGACCGATTTCGTTCGAACCGGTAGCCACTTTAGGCATGGATTTCCGGTGGAACTAATCCTTCCTAATCCTTCGAACGATGTCCACGTCAAAACGATCATCAGAACCGTCTTAGGTAGCAATTAAAAAAAAAAAATCTGCACCGAGAAAAATGAATTGAACCTGGAGTAGAACAGACGAATTTTATAGTAAGTAAATGATGGTTTGAGAAATTTAGCAGACGCCTCCATAATATAAAATTAACAGGGAAAGTGGCTTGTGCGGATGTAGAAGCTGACAGAGGATTCAAAGAGGAGTTCAAAGCAATTGCTAACAACAGAGGTTATACAAGCCCAGCAAGGGCTTTACTGGAAACGCATGCCTTGTCGAACTCCGAGGAAGTAAAAAGGGCATCCGGGTTCAAAGCAGCAGAAGGCAGGTTAAATCTCTTGGTTTGTTGAAATGCCAGTAGTGATCTTAAATGCAAGCCACTTCCGAAATATCAGTCTGAAACCCCCAGAGCTTAAAAAAACATAAAAAGGAACGGCCTGATCTTGATTTACTGACTTTTGATAGTGGCACAACTCTAGACACTCATATAAGATCTCATTCACTCATCTGCTGTGATTTCTTCTTCGATAACCTTGGAGATTTATCCGAAACAAAGCCAATTAAACTCCTCCAAAGTGTGACCTTTGACTAATTTTGTTATTATCAGATCCTATTACCTCCATTTATTGAATGTGAAGTCATTAAGATCCTGTGATATCACAAATCTAATAATCCAATCCAATAATCCAACCTAAATATTTTTATTTAATTTACAATTTAAGGTAGAAAGAATGTTCCACTGTTTTGAAAGGCAACAAACCATGTACATCGCCCTTCATTGATATCCATGTCTGCACAATATTTCGGTACAATATATCCATAAGGATGATGTACGAATCATTTGTCTTCTTGAATTTGTTAATCGGTCCTTATAGGTATATATGTGAATTTTAAGTGCCAACGATGTAACCTTAACAGAGGGAAATGGTGCGATGTAAGGCAAGATCCTCCCAATCTAGCTACAGTAGATTGTAATCTATTTGGGTCTCGTGTCGGTTACTGCAATACGTTGTGAAGTGCAGAAACAGGTAAGGATGTCTTCTACTAATTGGTAATGTTGTAGATTAACAATTATGTGGCCATTAAATGATCTCTGATTGATAGGATAATACATATTAGAGTGTTGGGGTAATGAATGTTTTACATTACACAGCGCATAGACCGGGTGTGGGCAAATTCTGTGTCTGTATTTATGTGAAATTAAGCAAAACAGACATACGATACCCTACAGACAATACGCAACAAATAACACAACGAACGCATACACCCGTTATTTATTGTACCTACAAACATAACGTATCATACGATGCCAAATTAAAAAAATAAAACGAAGACAATCAACTTTGCAATACGCTGCCACCAATCATACGATGAATACAAGACAACGTTCGAGTACCTAAAACAAAACGAACAACATACGATCGAATGCACACCAAAAAATTGCAACGAGATAAACTAGACAAGAATATGGAACGCGAGAGAAAATCAAACGAGGAGCCAGTTCCAGCAACCCTTCTGGTACTTTTGAGAATTGAGTTTGTAAACCAATGGCGAGAGAGTTGATAATCAGTCGTCAATCTACAACCAGAGAGGTTAGCCACTGAGCTACAGAGTAAATAAAGTAATAAAAGATTATGACGTGAACGAATTTGTTTTAATTTGAAGTCAAATCCCACATACAAATGAGAAAAATTATATTTTCCGTTTTCAGCAATAGATTTCAATAATCATCTGTTCGCAGATGTTACTCGTACAAGGAGCGAATGAATAATAAGGAATACCTACAGATGGGCCCAACGAAAAGATGGATACAATTAAATACATCTGACAGCTAATGGCATTGTCTCATGTCAATTGTTTCTGTAGTGCATGTTCATCTCTTATCTACAAATGTCTGACCGGTCTCTTCCCACTAAGTCGCTTAGTTTGTTGGCACAGGAGAACTTAGTACTCGTATCTTACGAAGGAACAGGGAGAATTGGCGCCAAAATATAGGAAATTTTGACATAAGAGTTAACGGAACATTGATGTGCGCCAAATTAACTGACGCCAACGACCATACTACGTTGAAAGTATCGGTTCTCGTCTGATCACCGAAATCAAACAACGTCGGGCGTGGTTAGTACTTAGATGGGTGACCGCTTGGGAACACCGCGTGTTGTTGGCAACCGCCCTCTTTTTGATTGTATAAAATCTATCTTTCGTTCCTTGTTACATACAAATTTGTGATAGGTATTCGTAGTTGTATTATATTTTAAATTGTTTCTTACTTACATACCACCTTGATCAAAAAATAAACACCATGTGGCGCTCCCATTGTTCCGAGTTCTGTTTTTTTTTTTTTTTTTTGTTAAATTGGTACATCTGTTGTTGATGAGCGTCATAGCTTGACATTTGCAAAAGTTACGTAGCCAAGAGAACATCTATCTCTGTGTGTGTATAATTTAAGAAATGGATTTAAATTTGCAACAACGAACTTGTATTAAATTTTGCGTCGAAAATGGATTTAGTGGTGCGCGAAAGTTGAAAATGTTGGAAAAGTGTTTCGGCAACGATTCTCTAAAGGAAACGGTCGTTTACCAGTGACACGAGCGGTTCAAAAGTGATCGTGAGTCAATCGAAGATGATAACCGCATCGACATCGAAAACCGACGAAAACATTGATGAAGTAATAGACATGTTGGTCCATAACCGCAAATTAACCATCAGAGAGATAGCGGAGGACTTAAACTTTGCCTATGGATCCGTGCAAGACATTTTGGTTAATGATTTGGGTTTCCGTCGTGTAGCAGCAAAGTTGGTGCCAGAAGACCTCAGTTTCATGCAAAAAAGAATCTATTTTGACGTCGCAAAAGAGATGATTTGCGAAGCTGAATCCGATCCCACATTCATCAAAAGGATCATTACTATAGACGAGACAAAGGTCTATGAGTACGACACGCAATCCAGACATCAGGCAAGTGAATGGAATTCACCAAATGAGCCGGACACATCGTTTTCAGTCAAAAAAGAAGGCAATGCTTACGGTTTTCATGGTTTACCACGGTGTAGTACATCATGAATTTTTGCCAGAAGGTCAAACAGTAAACAAAAAGCATTATGTGGGCGTTATGAGACCTTTAAGTGTAGCAATTCACCGAAAGAGATTAGAATTGTGGGCAGAAAAGTCGTGGATATTGCAATAAGATAACCCACCATCGCACGGTGCCATAATTATTAATAATTTTTTGACGAAAAATGTAACAAATAACATCCAACAGTCACCGAATTCACCTGATTTGGCTTCTTTCTGTTCAATCGAGTCAAAAAATCACTGCGGGAAAGGTGTTTCAGCAGCCGGGGGGAAGTTATGGGAAAATCGCAGGAAGCACTGATGGACATAAGGAAAATCGAATATAAAAAATGTTTCGAGGATTAGATCAAGCGGTGGCATAAGTGTGTTGCAGTCGATGTGGATTACTTTGAAGGGAACAATATAGATTTTGATGAATAAACTTATATTTCTAATTTTTCGAATAAATTCAAGGTGGTATACTCGTACTTCATGCCTTGAAATCGCTTTTGAAATTATAAGTCAATACGGAAACTTTGGATTTTTTTTTATATTGTTTTTGGGACTTCCAAAGCTTTCAATGGTGGGTCTTACGTTAGGTCTCCTAAGTTTCCACTGAACAGCAACTGAACAACAGCAGTTTAGAAAGAAATCGCACAGTCTACTACTACAGTCTAACGACAATGATGTCTCCTTTTATTAATACTTTCTTGCTGACAGGATAAGATTACTTTCTCACTTAAGATCGTTCGTTATTGCTGACCGTGCGTCGTCGGTTTAGCTCTCACTATCGTTTGTTTCGTGATCTAATTATTTTTGTGATGTGAGCTGTACATAACAATTTGCACATTTACACATTAAAAATATTCATCTTTTCTCATTACCACTTTGCACAAAAGAATCTGTATCAATATTTTCGCAAAAAAAAAAACTACCCTTTTCGTTGTGTTGCATTTCATTTGCATCAGATGGTAACTAGCTGTACTTACTATTGTTTTGTTTGTTGCTTTCCTGTTCGTCTTATCTATAATCTTCATCGCTGAAATTGTGTCGCACCGATGATCATCTGGTTTCCTATCGTTTTGGGATATACATATATCAAACGAGTAAGTGCGAGTACATACGAGATCCTAGTACATTGTTGGTGCATTCCGTCAAAGTGGGTAAAACCAATACATTGCGTTTAACCTAATGCAAAGGGATGGCGCTATCATTTTTAACATAACAATTTTAAACTTAGTTTATTTGATCTGTATCCATGAAACATGACTGCAAGCGCCTTGGTACTCGTACTTTGTTTTGTGGAAAAACATGACCACAAGTTACTGTCGAAAGACCATTATATCCACAAAACAGTCACTGTATGGTGTGCAATTTGGTTGTAGGGAAAGTGTAGCCGTCCTCGTCAATTCTCATCGCTATACCCAAATGTTAATCAAACTTTGCTGGCTTCAAATCGAAAATATTGTATATGCAAATGTGTAAGACGAGTAATTCGCGTTTTGGTTATGTAAACTGGCCACCCAGATCGTATGATTTGTCGACGTTGGATTTTTTTTGGTGGGGCTATGCAAAATATCGTGGCTATGTACACAATTCACAAAATCTTGACGCTTTAAAAACAAATATTAGTCAAGTTATGGCCAATGTATTGCCCGATATATGTATGTCAAGTCCTACAAGGACTCCCGAGGAGAACTTTTGAATGATCACTCAAAAACTATCTTCAGAATCGTCTAAGAAAGCAATTATAGATATGGTCAAACAATTAGAAAAGGTCGAAGGTCCCTCTGTTATTGGGTACTTTTCTAACATCAGTAAGTCCACAATTCGGACTATAAGAACTAATCAAGATTTAATCAAGACTTCTATTAAAAATAAAGGAAAGTAGGTATTCCGGACTGGGAAGGATGGACACTTTGCTAATCTGTTGGATTGAGGACAATAACAGAAAAAGAATTGAAATCGACTCCGTTATAATTGGAAATAAAGCAAAAACATTTTTGATCATCTGCACTGAGAAAAAAGAATTGAACCTGAAGTAGAACAGAAGAATTTTGTAACAAGCAAAGGATGGTTTGAGAAATTTAGTAGAAATATAAAATTAACAGGCGAACTGGATATTGCGGTTGTAGAAGCTGCCAACAGATTCAAAGAGGAGTTCAAAGCAATTGCTAGCAATAGAGGATATAAAAGCCCAACAAGGGCTTTTCTGGAAACGCATGCCTAGTCGAACTCCAAGGAAGTAAAAAGGGCATCAGGGTTCAAAGTAGCAAAAACTAAGTTCACTCTTTATTTCGTTTATATGTCTGTGGTGATTTTAAGTGCAAGCCTCATTTTGATTTACTGACTTTTGATAGTGGCACAACCTTAGACACTCATCCAAGATCTCATTCACTCATCTGCAGTGATTTCTTCTTCGATAACCTTGGAGATTTATCCGAAACAAAGCCAATTAAACTCCTCCAAAGTGTGATCTTTGACTAATTTTGTTATTATCAGATCCGATTACCTCCATTTATTGAATGTGAAGGCATTAAGATCCTGTGATATCATAACCCAATCCAATAATCCAACCTAAATATTTTTATTTAATTTACAATTCAAGGTAAAAAGAATGTTCCACGGTGTTGATAGGCACATCGCTCTTCACTCCTATCCACGTCTGCACGATATTTCGGTACAGTAAATCAATAAGGGTGATGTGCAAATCACTTGTCTTCTTGAATGTGTTAATCCGTTATTATAGGTACATATGTGAATTTTAAGTGTCATCGATCTAACCTTAACAGCGGCAAATGGTGCCGATATAAAGCATGATGCTCCCAATCTAGCTACAGTAGATTGTAATCTATTTGGGTTGCGTGTCTTCTCAAAATGGCACCAATAATTTCGCCTTCGTCCTCTAACTAATCACGTATTGGTAAAATTTTACATAACGCTTTAGATTAACAATTATGTGGCCATTAAATGATCTCTGAGTGATAGGATAATACATATTACAGTATCGGGGTAGTGAATGTTTTACATTACACAGCGCATAGACCATAGACGAATCACGGTGTGAGCAGAGATCGTTAAGGCGAAGTTAAAGGGATCATTCGAATCCATTAGAACTGCCACAACCACTGTAAGTATACAAATTTAATAGAACAATAATTATATCTTAATAATTTTTGGTTCCGCAGATTTCATCGTTACTACATATAGAGTAAATAAGCCATTGTTTATACATTTGAATAACATGTTGACCGATTTCTTGCCTCAAGCTAAGAAAGCAATCGCCGTTCCTCCTATTGTTAAACTAAGTGCGTGCTTGCGTTTCTTTGCCGAAGGTTTGTACCAGACGGGAATAGGAAAAGACCATGGGGTTGGGTTGGCTCAATCTTCATTTACGGAAGTAGTTTCTAATGTGTTGCATTTTTTCGAAAGCAAAATTTGCCTTGTTTGGATCAGAATGCCGATAAATGAAGAAGAAAAAAGGAAAACTACTTAGAATTTTTATGAATACGATAAAGTACCTGAAGTAATAGGCTGCATAGACGGCACTCATGTCAAGATAATTGCTCCACCAACAAACAAACACGTATTATATAATAGAAAAGGATATTACAGTTTAAACTTCTTACTTGTAAGTCGTTTTCCTGTTTTGTTTTTGTTTAACTTTAAACCACCTAGGTTTGCGACCATGAGATGAAATTACGATTTGTAGATGCTACTCACCCTGGAGCATATCATGATTCGTTTGTTTGGAAGGTGAGTGAACTGCGATCGTGGATGGAAGAAAAATATTTAAATGGTGAAAGAAATTCTTGGCTATTGGGTAAGTACTTTTAGTTTTAACGATAATTGTCCTTATTCAATTAAACCTTTTAACAGGTGATGTTGGATATCCTTTGGGGCCGTGGCTGTTGACACCTCATATAGCAATAGGAGAAGCACATACTCGTTGCCTGAATGTAATTGAAAGGACAAATGGGGTGTTTAAGGGAAGATGGAATTGTCTGATCGGTGCAGTAGAACTTCACTACCTTCCAAAAAAGGCAATTTAAATAATCAACGCTTGCTGCGCCTTACGCAACATGTGTATTTATTTTGAAAGCGATTTTTCGATTGATTTTGCATTTATAGATGAAGATAATTAAAGTAACACAGTCAATAGAGATGAGGACTTCGTAACAACAGATTCAGAGCTCAGTCGGGAAGCAAAGCGAATAAGAAGAGAAGTAGGAAATACGCTTTAAATTTTAAAGTTTATAAAAATGTTTTTGGATGTAAATAAATAACTAAATTAATATACATATGTTTCAATTTATTCTAAAAAAAAAGATAACACATAAAATAAAGATGTACAAAAGAAAAAAAATTAAAAAAAAAAAAAAAACAATTCATTATAAAAAAAAGGAACTCTATGTTTGCTAATACTTCTTTTTTACTTTTGCCTCTTCAATTTCAATTAAACATCTTTTGAATTCAATCTTCGCTTCAAGTTCCTGCCTCCTCATTTTTTATATTTCAATGTCGTGCCTGGTTGGTTTCCTCATTAGCTTTGTCAATGGACCCGTTAATATTTTTCAAAGTTTATTTTATTGCTTCATGCTGTTGTTTCATTGATAAATGGCGTCTTCAATCTTATTGCAAAGCTCTCTTTGAATTTCATTTTTTTTTTTTTGCAAAACGGCTTTTGTTGTGTTTGTTTTTCTGGATAAACGTACTGATTCTTCCTGTTCAAAGTGTTTTTCTTGTTGCTTCTCTGGTTCTGATGAGTTGATAAGCATTTCAATTAGAACTTTCTCATCAAATGATTTTTCCTTTAGAGCATTACTAAATATTGTTAAAAATGAAGAATTTTCTTTTTCGTCGTTTTGATTTTCATCAAAGGAGGAGCATCTGGACAACCTTCAACTGATTCTCCGAATGCACAAATCCTTAAACTGTTTCCTCCGGCGAACTAAATTTATATTCCTTGTTGGGGCCCCCACTAGTTGCTTTTTTTTGTTCCACATTTTCAGATATTTTTTTTCACATATTTTTTTTATCAAGCCAAACCTGAAAATTGCATTTTTAAAAGGCAAGCATCATTACAACATTTTATTACTTACTTTTTTCTTTTCAGCAACAGATTTCGTTGGTGGACTCAAACAGTTAAGTTCTTTTTTAACAGTTTTCCAAAATTTGTTGACAACTTTCTTTGGTAGATTAGTTGTGAATCCATTGGCGATATCTTTGTTTTTTTTTTTTTTTTTTTTCATTAAATTAATTAAAACTTCCATTTGCTCCGCATTTGAATTAAATATTTTTTGTAATGAATAACTTATTGTACTACAGTTTCTGTTTTAAATTCCGATAGGCAAATGACAGGTGAATATACCGAAGGAAAATATAAAATTTCCCATAATTTCCCATAAAGTATTTTTTCCCGCGGAATTTTTCCCTAATTCGGAAAAAAGTTCCCGATACCATTTTATGGAATATGGGAAAAATTCCATGGCAAAAAGAATTCCCGATAACTGTCAACATTTCATACGATTCCAAACTAAAACAATAAAACGAAGACAATCAACGTTGCAATACGCAGTTATATATGATCACGCCACACAACGGACAGACGCCACAAAACATACGATGAATACAAGACAACGTACGAGTACCTAAAACAAAACTAACAACATACGATAGAATGCACACCACAAGATTGCAAAGAGATAAACTAGACAAGAATACGGAACGCGAGAGAAAATCAAACGAGGAGAAAGTTCGAGCAACCCTTCTGGTACTTTTGAGAATTGAGTTTGTAAACCAATGGCGAGAGAGTTGATAATCAGTCGTCAATCTACATCCAGAGAGGTTAGCCACTGAGCTACAGAGTAAATAAAGGGAAGATTATGACGTGAACGAATTTGTTTTAATTTGAAGTCAAATCCTACATACAAATGAGAAAAATTATATTTTCCGTTTTCAGCAATAGATTTCAATAATCATCTGTTCGCAGATGTTACTCGTACAAGGAGCGAATGAATAATAAGGAATACCTACAGATGGGTCCAACGAAAAGATGGATACAATTAAATACACCTGACAGCTAGTGGCATTGTCTCCTGTCGAATGCTTCCGCAGTGCATGTTCATCCTTTATCTACAAATGTTTGACCGGTCTCTTCCCACTAAGTCGCTTAGTTTGTTGGCACGAAGGAACAGGGAGAATTGGCGCCAAAATATAGGAAATTTTGACATAAGAGTTAACGGAACATTGATGTGCGCCAAATTAACTGACGCCAACGACCATACTACGTTGAAAGTATCGGTTCTCGTCAGTCGTTCACAGACCTTCGTGGTGAGAAGACCTCTTTTGTGTTACGGCTTAACAAGTGTGAAGAGAATATATAGAAGTGTACTTTTTTATAAGCATTATAAAAGTGTTCGGTAGCCACAGTGCTAAAGACGCGGACGTTGAATCTCAGGTTGTAGGTTCGATTCTCCGACCTGCGCAATTCGATCTTTTTTTTTTCTTTATTTAATTTGTTCGAAAAAAAAAACAAAAAGAAAAAACAGTGAGAAAAATTTAAGCAAACCAGTTGTATGAGTGGAAGTAAGCGGTCCGCTATACCGGTAGCGGGATCTGCAGATGGCATGATGTCGTCTGATGATCAAGCCGTTAGGCCACTCCAACTATTAAGGGCAACAACATCAACAAAACTATCAGACATGGCCATTAAGAGGAGGAGAAAGCTGAAGCCGACTCCGAATCTAATTAAGCGCACCTTCTTACCAGCTTCTCTTGAAATGCTGCATGGAAGGTTAAATGAGAATGCTGCGATAATATCGGCAAGCGCAGCAATAAAGCCAAGGGGGCAAGTGTCGGCTAATAACGACAGCCCTCATGTATACGACGACAACAGCTTCGCATCCTTAGCACCATCGGAGTCTGATGACGAAGAGGACGAGGTTCAAGCTCTAAACAACGACATCAAGAAGCTTGAACAAAAAGTGCTGGCTATAAAAGCAAAGCAAGTAGCAAGGAGGGAGATGGAGAAACAACTCCAGAGGCCTCAGCAGCAACAAAAAACAAACGTGGAAAAAAATTCAAATGCACAAACGCAGCAAAAATATAAAGAACAAAAACAAAAACCGCAGCAGAATAAGCAGCAACAACAGCAGCAGCAAAATCAACAGCAGCAACAACAGCGGCAACAACAACAACAACAACATCATCAGCAAAAGCAACAGCAGCAGAGACAACAACAACAGCAAGAGCAAAAATCTACCAAGCAGAAAGTGCCACCAATCAACACTTTCAAATTGGAGTTAAAGGACACCATCGAACTGTGTAAGTCGGCCATTGGCAACAATTTTTTTATAAAAAGATTATCGTTAGATAGGCATGCGATCCACTGTAACACAGTGGAGCGCTACCACAAAATTAAAAACCTTTTGAGGGATTCGACGACGGAATTCTTCTCCTACACCCCTAAGGGAGAAAAGCTGCAAACAATGCTGCTGAGGGGTTTGGAACCGTCGACTGATCCGGAGGAGCTCCTTGCACTGCTGAAAGAGAAGGAGTGCGAAGAGCTCAAATTCGTGGGGGTCAAGCCATTTGTCACGGCTAGAGCCAAAAGGGAGAAGCGCAAACTGCCGTTCTTCCTGGTTCAGCTAAGTCCCAGCAGCAAACTGGATGGTCTAAGGAGCATCAAAGTCCTAGACTACCAGGTTGTACATTGGGAAAAATTAAAGAGGAGCGAAAACATTTTACAATGTGTTCGCTGCCAAAGGTTCGGACACGCCGCGTCGAACTGCGAAATGCAGCCTCGATGCGTGAAGTGTGGAAAGAACCACAAATCTGAGGAATGCGCTCTAGGTAAGGACGGAGCGTCTGAAAAAAGCCAACTCTCTTGTGCTTTATGTGGGAACACGGGACACACCGCAAATTATCGGGGTTGTTCCAAATTCCAATATATCAAAAGATTAAATCTGGCTCGGCAGCAGAAAGTGGAAGTTAAACGTCCACCCCTGCACTTACAAACTCCAGCCGTTACTCCCCAGGTTACCTACGCCCAAATGGCGGCAGGTAGGGGAAATACGGTACAGCAAACGAAGGTTGCTTCTCAGGCCCCAGTGCCTAGAGCACCGGAACCAGCTTCTGACATGCTAGCTATCTTGCTCTCTATCCAGAGTCAGATGGCACAGCTTCAACGTCATATAACTGAACAGACCGCGCGGGTTGATCAAATATACGCGCTGCTGCCGGGCCTAACGCACCTTTCGTCGTAATGGGTACGTACATGGGGGAGCAGACCCTGAAGGTCCTTGCAGTGAATGTTAATTCACTGATTAGGTTCGAACGAAGAGCCGCACTATTTAAGTTGCTCGAAGACCAAACCCCTGATGTGCTTTTGGCTAGCGAAACTAAGCTTACCAAAAGACACAAAATGAGGCACAGAAAATATAAAATAGTACGAAGAAACCGACCCAACTCCATACAAGGAGGAGGCGTTGCAATCTTTGTAAGAAAAGGAATACGTTTTAAAAGAGTATACAGTCGTGTAGTACGCAGGTTCCAGGTGCTGGAAGCATGCATCGTGTATATCCCTCTCCGTAGTGGAAAGCGGTTGTACATGGTGTCTGTCTATGCGCCTAAGGCTACTCAATCCACCCTATTCATCTCAGAGCTCGAGACACTTTTTAGATTCCTGAGGTTAGAATTAAAAGACAATTATTTTATTATCGGCGGAGACTTCAACGCCAAACATAGTGATTGGGGAAATAATATACCAAATACTAGAGGGAACCTACTATTCAATTGGTGGGGTCAGCACAGTATAATGTATCGACTCGACCTTAAGGCGACGGATAGTCCGTCGTTTCCCAGACACGGGTCCTATTTGGATCTCCTGTTGTTTGACTCACGAATACAACTGACTTGCACTAACCAACAAACTACAAACTGTCTACGCACTTTCGTGTATGATAGTGACCATTGCGGTATCAGCACCGAAATAACTGTTCCCAACGAAACTGCGGAATTGGAAGAGTTTGTTCAAAGGCATTCCTACAATTATAGTAGGGTGCGTTGGACACACTTCTCAAGAATACTGACAAGAGCACTCTCCTCAAATTCGCTCAACCCACCGTCCAACAGAAATCTGTCAAACGAGGAGATTGATAGGTATTTAAGACTAATGAACGAGACAATCAAACAAACAATGGACAAAACGATACCTCGGTATCAACACACTGACAACGAAGACTTATTCCGCAACGCAACTATTGACGCACTGCACCGACATAAAAGTAGACTACTGTCAAGACTAAAAACCTTGTACAGACAGTTTACGGACAGACATAACCCGGAGATTATGATACTGAAGTCGTCGATTAAAAACCTCCAAACATTAATAAAGGAAAATTACAGAAATTCTATAAGTTTGTATTGGAACAATAGAATTCGGGCTGTAAACACCAGCAACCCGAATATGTTCCCGCAAATAAATAAAATATTTCGGAGAAAAAATCAAAACGACCTTCCATGTCTTAAAATCGCCCGAACGACGAACAACGAACAAATACTTTTAGCAGCAGGCATAGATCCAGGTGAGGCCGTTGATGATGACGACTTCTTTGTGATCGAGGATCCGCAGGAGAAGGTAGAGACTATAGGAGCGACTTTCCAGGAAGTGTACAAGGCGAATGAAACCATTGGCCCGAACCACGATCTGGAGAATCGAGTCCTTGTGCACAACTTCTACCTTCGAAATGAAATAGTGAATTGGCGATTCGAGAGCTCGGGTTTCACCCAGTTCAGTAGCGAAAATATGGCAAATAATGTCATCACCAATGAAAGGGTACTTCCACCGTTCATTTCAAAGGAAGAGCTCCAAATGGTCTTCGAATCGCTTAGAAGTAAGAAATCAGTGGGAATCGATGAAATACCTAACATTGTACTTCGACATCTCCCACTAGAAGCGGTGAACATTTATACCACCCTGTTTAATAATGCAATGAATAATGCCCATTATCCAGCACATTGGAAAACTGCGGTGGTACATCCCATCCCCAAAAGGGATAAAGATACTTCCAATCCGGCGAATCTCCGCTCGATCAGTCTTCTACCAAACATCAGTAAGGTTTTCGAAAAGGTGATCAATAGAGTCCTGACTAAGTGGGTTGAGGACAATAATATAGTTCCGGATAATCAATTCGGTTTCAAGGCGGGACATGATGTCATTCATGCCGCGTCTAAACTGGTTTCTGATATCCAATGGAATAAAGGCAAGAACCAGTGCACTGGTGCCTGCCTGATTGACTTGGAAAAAGCCTTCGATACCGTATGGTTAGAGGGACTCTTCTTCAAGCTGAACAGGCTGGGCATTAGTAAACCACTTCTGTATATTCTTTACAACATGTTAACAGATAGACAGTTTATCGTGAAAAATGGCGATATGACTTCTACTAGAACATTTTACATTAAAAACGGTCTGCAACAGGGTGCGGTAAATTCGCCGATCCTATTCAACATTTACACAAGTGATCTGATGGGTTCACTTAACCATGCCATAGCGTACGCAGACGACTTAATAGCGTACAGATCAGGTCCAAAGATTGAGGTCATTAATATACTTTTGCAACGTGACTTCGACAAAATTAGGCGATATTGCGATGACTGGAAGTTGAAAATCAACTTTCAGAAGTCGGAAACCATTCTGTTTAGGACGCCTTTGTCTGGGGCCTCTAGGGATACCAGAAAGAATTGGCGAAAGTTTTCGATCGTGGGACAGCACGGGCAGCCACTTGCTTGTCGAAATGTAGTCAGATACCTTGGGATCTGGCTAGATCAATATCTATATTTTAACAAACATATAGATGTTGCTCTGGCCAGAGCCAGTGGTGCTTTTGCTCTTACAAAGAGACTGTTCTATAACAGCCAACTCGATGCGAGGGTGAAGGTGATCTGCTACATGGCCCTTATCAGGCCCATGCTTGTATTTGGATGTCCAGTGTGGTTCAACGTGAGAGCAAGTTTATTGGAAAAGATTCGGGTGTTTGAGAGGGCTTGTCTTAGGACTTGTCTTCGCTTATACAGAACACCAGAGTCTGAGTACATAAAATTCTATCCTAATGAGGTCTTGTACAATAGGGCGAACCTAATAAGAGTGGACAATTTCGTTATTAAGTTGACTCGAAGGCACATTGCGAGAGCAATGACCTCATCGAACAACCTGATCTCCGGGGCTTTTTACCCTAATTATATGTATCATGAGAGAGTTCGCTTAGACGGTTTTGTTCCTCCAGAAGCTTTCCTCTACCTGGATATGAAAGGTCTGATCCAGGACAGATTGGCGGTGCCGCTAATCTACCACGTCGCTCGAACAGCTGCGGACAGGCGACTCAACTACGACAGAGACGTCGCACGTGGCAGTGCGGAGCGTCTCCGTTTCAGTAGGTCGGTAGGGAGTCGCGACATTGGGGATGTTGCTCAACAGCACCATCAATTTTGGTGGCTGGTTGATGGAGAGGAAGCTTCGTTGGCGAATTCCTCAAGTACTGCGTAGCTTCTTTATGTGAAGCAAAGTGGGTCAGCCTAATTTTTTAGTCATGGCCGACTTACATAGTTTTAAGGTAGGACTAAGTTAGATTTAAGAAAAAAAAAAAATAAAAAAAAAAAAAAAAAAATAAATAAATAAATAAATAAATAAAAAAAAAATAAAAAATATATGTATATATATGTGCATATATATATATATTATGTATATATATATTATGTATATATATATATTAGTAGTGTATATATTAGGTATTAGATGTAAGTAGGTTAAGTTAATTAAGATATATTTTTAGATAGTTTGTAAGTTTTAATTTTAAGTTTTATATTTAAACAAAAAAGTCCAGTAACTAAGTTTTTTCTTAAATTTATTTTCTTAGTTTTAGTTGTAAATATGTAATAAATAGATATACTGTAAGATACGTCGAAAGACATAGTTTAAGCGTTAGGATTAACATAGAGTGCCCGCATGGGGCCAGTAAGTTAGATATTTTTAAGTTATTTAAGCTAATTTTTAAGCATTTTTTGTCTAGCATGTAAGTATTAATGAATTAAGTAAATAAAAATGCCTTTAAACTGTAAAAAACTGTATCGGTTCTCGTCTGATCACCGAAATCAAACAACGTCGGGCGTGGTTAGTACTTAGATGGGTGACCGCTTGGGAACACCGCGTGTTGTTGGCATCCGCCCTCTTTTTGATTGTATAAAATCTATCTTCCGTTCTTTGTTACATACAAATATCTGATAGGTACTCGTATTTACTCGTATTTTTAATTTCTCTTTTTTTTTGTTTCTTACTTACATACCACCTTGATCAAAAAATAACCACCGTGTGTTGCTCTCATTGTTACGATTTGAGTTCTGTTTTTCTTTTGTTAAGTTGGTACAACTGTTGTTGACATTGTCTCTAACTCGTAGCGTCATAGCTTAACATTTGTTGTGTTGGCGATTTTTTTTACAATTTTAGAAATGGATTTAAATTTGCAACAACGAACTTGTATTAAATTTTGCGTCAAAAACGGATTTAATGGTGCGCGAACGTTGGAAATGTTGGAAAAGTGTTTCGGCAACGATTCCCTAAAGAAAACAATCGTTTACCAGCAGTTCAAAAGTGGTCGTGAGTCAATTGAAGATGATGAACGCAGTGGCAGACCATCGACATTGATGAAGTAAAAGAAATGTTGGTCAATAACCACAAATTAACCATCAGAAAGATAGCGGAGGACTTAAACATTGCCTATTGATCCGTCCAAGACATTTTGGTTAATGATTTGGGTTTCCGTCCTGTAGCAGCAAAATTGGTGCCAGAAGGACAAAAAAAAACACGTCGTTTTCAGTCAAAAAAGAAGGCAATGCTTACGGTTTTCATGGATTACAACGGTGTAATGCATCATGAATTTTTGCCAGAAGGCCAGACAGTAAACAAAGAGTATTATTTGGGCATTATGAGACGTTTGCTTGAAGCAATTCGCCGAAAGAGACCAGAATTGTGGGAAAAAAAACTCGTGAATTTTGCACCATGATAACGCACCTGCACACAGTGCCATCATTATTCGTAAGTTTTTGACGGAAAATGCAACAGCCATCGAATTCACTTGCTTTGGCTCCCTGTGACTTCTTTCTGTCCAATTGAGTCAAAAAACTACTACGGGAAAGGTGTTTCAGAAGCCGAGAGGAACTTATGGAAAAATCGCAGGAAGCACTGATGGACATACCGAAAACCGAATATAAAAAATGTTTCGAGGATTGGATCAAGCGCTGGCATAAGTGTGTTGCAGTCGATGGGGATTACTTTGAAGGGAACAATATAGATTTTGATGAATAAACTTATATTTTTAATTTTTTGAATAAATTCAAGGTGGTATACTCGTATTTCATACCTTGAAATCGCTTTTGAAATTATAAGTCAATATGGAAACTTTGGAAATTTTTTTATATTGTTTTTTAGACTTCCCAAGCTTTCAGTCGTGGATCTTACGTCAGGTTTCCTAAGTTTCCTCACTGAAGATTATGAAATAGTCTTCAGGCCGAACTGAACAACAGCAGTTTAAAAAGAAATCGCACAGTCTACTTTTGTTGCCACTTTTGTTAAATTAACGACAATGATGTCTCATATTATTAATACTTTCTTGCCGACAGGATAAGATTACTTTCTCACTTAAGTCGATTCGTTATTGATGACCGTGCGTCCGGACGGTGTAGCTCTCACTGTCGTTTGTTTCGTGATCCAATTATTTTTGTGATGTGAGCTGTACATAACAATTTGCATACTTACACATTAAAAATACTCATCTTTTCTCATTACCACTTTGCACGAAAAAATTCTGTATCAATATTTTCGCACCGAAAAAAGAGCCAAACTACCCCTTTTCGTTGTGTTGCATTTCATTAGCATCAGATGGTAACTACCTATATTTATTATTGCTTCGTTTGTTACTTTCCTGTTCGTGTTATCTATTCGTCGTACTGACGATCAACTGGTTGTTGGTTGTGGGTGCATTCATACAGCACCCTGTATCTGCATCTGTTTGAATATGACACCGTCAAAACAAGTAAATTGACGTTTACTTTTATGGCAAAGGGATGGCGACGATCATTTTTGGCAAAAAAATTTTAAACTTAGTTTATTTGAGTTAAAGCTATGAAAGATCTGTTACTTGCCGGAGCTTTGTTGTTTGTTTCTTTTATGCTTTAAAACCTCCTTTGAATGGTTTAGCATGGCTCTAAAAAGCTGTCTTGGTAGGTACATTAACTTTTCGGTACTTTTATTTTATTATTTTGTATAGTTAAAAATCAATTTAATGCATTTTATTACTAGCGAGTGGTGTTTTCCAAAACCGGAAAAAATTGCTTAGAAAGTCTCTTTGAGAGTTTGAGAGTTTGAGAGTGATTTCACATTGCATCAATTTGCCTATACGAGTATATATTACATAAAATAAAGAATTGTTTTTGATTTCGTTATTTTGAGATTTATTATACGAGTATGTAACACATTTAAATATCAATTTAGAAAAACTTAAAAACAGAGATGTATGTATCCAAAAACTTAAAAAAATATACTCGAATTCGGAATACTTTTATATTAAAAAATAAAAAAAAGAAGAAAATGATGAGATATGTAGGTATTTATAAATGTGTTAGGTATTAAAACAATTCCTTGGGATGCATAAATGAATCTTGCATTTCGAAGTGTGTCTGGAATATCCTCTGAATTCAAGAGTTTTGCGTCGTTTTTTGTCCAATGTATGCTCTGTCGAACGTTCAAGTCTGTCTTAACGAAGGGAATGCGATGGCGCTGTTTCATATTACGGTTTAGTTTCATGAAGATTCTCTACTGCATCGTTCCTGGATTCTACAATAAAAACTACATTCGCTCCTTTTGTCTCAAATTACTATTTTCATAGTCAATACAGTATTCCAAACAAGAATTACACATCGACAGGTCTATGGAATAGTCAGATATTCCTTTTGGTCATTAACCACATTTGTTCTTAATGCAACCCTACTTAATGAAAGCAAATAGTGCATACCTACAAGTTACAAGTCTCTGTCGCCATAAAATGCTAAAGCAAGTTGAAATTTTCCTCCGCCAAGCCATCTCAAATGAAAAGTATTGTTTTTTTTTTTCTATACGGTAACCGTAATTACCTTGTCCAGCGGCTTTGACGCCCTTTTCAGTTTGAACAGGCGCTTTTCCAATTCGGTTACCCTTTATAGTCCATGACGCCCACATTTTATAATTCTTGTTTTCTGATATGGTCCTTGCAAGATGAATGGCAAAAGTCAAATAACAACAGGAGGCCATGTCGCTAAATAGGTTTAAAAAAGTTAAGTCACTGTTACATTTCAATAACAATGATGACATGAAACCAAGCAAATGATCCTAATTTTGACCTCTTTTTTTAAATACGCTCAATTGTTTACTGTTTAATTAGAAAATTTATATATATATTTTTTGTTTGGTTGCTATGACACCTGTCAAACATATTTAGTATACATGAAGTCATTGAGCAAACAATATCATGTTTTTTCTTCGTGTTAAAAATGTCGAATTTTGTACCAAAAAATGATGACTTGCGGAATGCATTAATTGTGATCTTGCTCCATCAGAAGCAACATGAAAAAGATGGTTTCAACGGTTCAGAAATAACGATTTTTATGTGAGAAAAGAAGAACGTGGAAGATCACCAAAGAAATATGAATAAGCCGAATTGCAAACAATATTGGATATACAATACAATACATAGATGACACTTTGAGTCAGAAACAAATGGGAGAAATGTTAAATGTTGCACAACAACATTTTGGAAAGATCCAAAAGTCTGGAAAATGGGTGTCACATGAATTGAATGAAAAACAGATGGAAAACCGAAAAACGACTTTTGAAATTTTGCTTCAAAGAAACGATAAAAAATCTCTTTTACATCGAATTGTTACTGGCGAATAAAAATGAATCTATTTTCAGAATCCTAAATAGAAAAAATCATAGGTTAATCAGGAACAACCATCAACTTCGACTGCAAAACCAGATCGATTCGGTAAGAAGACAATACTGTGTGTCTGGTGGGACCAGAAAGGTGTTAATATAGATCGCTATCGAAAACAAATGATCAATTTGAAACATGCATTGATCGAAAAACGACCAGAATGGGCCAGAAGACACGGCAAGGTAATTTTGCTCCGTGAGCTCATCGTTGCTCATCGATGGGACACGCATTAGCTGAGCAGCACAATCGAAAATTGGGTGACTTTTTGGTTTGCTTCAAAAGACGAACAGTTTTATTGGCGTGGAATCCATAAATTGCCTGAAATATGGAAAAAATGTGTAGCTAGTGTTTTGTTTTCACAAAATAACGCTCACTTCATACCGGTACACCTGGTAAAGCGGAATTTATTCACTGGGAACAATCCACCGGAATAAAATTCCCAACTTAGAACTTCCCGACGACAAAGTCATGATGAATAAACCACGTGGAGAATTCTGTGAATATGTTGCAACAATTGATAGTTTTGATATATCTGTTGTTTCTTAGAGTGATAGTAAGATTATCAACATGATGTCAAACTACAGTGGCAGGAACCCTAAGCTAATAGTTGAAAAATTTGACAGAAAATTAGGAAGAAAGATATTTCTTGCCCAAATATTGTTTCAGATTATAACAAATTCATGGGTGGTGTCGAATAATTGGATTCCTTCATAGGCATTCCAATTTGCTTTTATGCAAACGTGCTTAAGCACAAAAAGGAAACGTAGTCAAGGATAGCTTGACTAATTTAATAAATCTTGCTCTTAAGGTATAAATTATAAATTTATTTAAACAATTACAAGCTAGCACCAAAGAAGTTTACCGATATCTCAAAACAAATTTCGATTAGACCACATGTGTCACATGGGTAAACTATGTACAATAAAAATAAAAGAATAATAAATACAAAACATTGTTGTTATTGTTTACTGTAATGGCTCTACACTGTGGTACTTGATTGGCAGGCCGCCAAGTAACCTTTTTTTATGATTTTAAAACATACAACATACATTCTGTTGTTGTTTACTTTCTCTGCCCCTTAATAACCACGCTTTATCTTTATCCTTTTGTACCCTTTGTATCCGCTGCACCTTTTGTTTTTAATTATCACTACGCATTTAGTTGCATTTGTTAAGTTCTAATACTTTTGTTGGCATTGACCTTTTTCTTCAAAAGAAAAACGGAGTTTGGGACGATATGCCAGCGCATCGTGCGTCTTCTATGCGAATGAAGACTTCATTCAGTAGTGAGATTTTATGTGGTGGAGGTGTTGTCTGTCGATTATTTAGAAAAAAAAAGGAAAAGGGAAATAAAAGGATTTAGAGGACAGAGAGGACAATTGGTGTTTGTATATAGTATTAGCTAAGATTTCTTTTACTTACTAATACTATATATTAATGAATACCTTGCGAGTTAACCCCTAAGTATTTCTCAGATTATTATTTGTTTGTTATTTGTGTGTATTTTATGTATTTGTTAATGATTAATGAATACTTAATGAGCAATCGCTAGGTATTTCTAGGTATTTTATTAACATTATATATTTTTTTATTTTATATATTGTATATTTTTTTTCCGTGGGAAGGTGAGAAATCTGAGCCTATAGTAGTGTGAGATTCTTACTCACTGAAAAACACCTCCTTTATGCAAACCACGACTGAGTTCACACTCAACAAGCAGTTCTTCTATCGCATTTTATATTGTTTTTATAAGATATCCTGCAGGCGATTTTCCATTGAAAATTCCTGTGTACTTTTCAAAAATTACGCGCTGCTAATCACCGCGCTAGATCGAGAGGTTTAGTCCTTTTCAGACGGCGCGATAAATTTGTCTCTTTGAGAATCTGTTGAACAGAAATATTCGTATGACTCTGTAATCGATTATTATGTCTTCGCGCAAACATTTTAATTACGTTCTAAACGTTTTCGACTCCTAAGTCTCTGTGGATATCATCGTTTCTAATGTACCAAGGCGCATTAACAATACCTTGAAGAACTTTGTTTTGGAATTCTGTAATACATTAATGTTACTATTTTTAGTACAACCCCAAAGTTGTACACCATATGTCCAGATCGGTTTTAGCACAGGCTTGTATAACAGCAGTTTGTTCTCTAAGCTACTCTTGGAATACTTTCCAATAAGCCAGTAAATATCTCTATATTTGATTTCAAGCTCTACACGTTTTTTCTTGACGTGTGCTCTCCATTTTAGTTTAGCGTCGAGTGTAATACCGGGATATTTGGCCTCATTCGCGTAAGGAATTCGTACTGCGTTGATAAACACCGGTGGAATCTCAATTTTCTTGAGAGTGAAGTTCACGTGGACAGACTTGTTTTCATTAAGCGCGATTCGCCAAGTTTTTGTCCAATTGTTAATCCTTGTAAGGGCACGTTGCAACTTCGCAGTTGCTTCTTCGACTGTTTTAGCCGTTGCCAAAATGGCAGTGTCATCAGCAAATGTGGCTAGGACAGTGTCGTCCGTTTGCGGTATATCGCGGGTAAAAAGCAAATATAGCAGAGGGCCAAGTACACTTCCTTGCGGCACCCCCGCCTTTATTGTCTTAAAAGTGGAATATTCGTTTCCGTGTCTTACACGGAAGAGTCGGTCTTCCAGGTATGAACCTAAAATACAAGACAATTTTTGGGGTAGGGCTTGTCGGAGTTTATATTTTAGGCCTTCATGCCATACCTTATCAAAGGCTTGCGAAACGTCAAGGAATGCGCTTGGACAGACTAACTTACACTCGATTGCTCGTTCAATTGCATCGGATATTCGATGTACTTGGTCAACTGTAGAGTGTTGGCTTCTAAAGCCAAATTGATGATCAGGCAAAAGGGGATTTGTGTCGGTAATTGGTTTAAGACGATTAATAAGGATTCGCTCGAAGACCTTCGATGTAATCGAGAGAAGTGATATTGGTCTATATGACTTGATTTCAGTCAGCGGTTTACCGGGTTTCGGAACCATAATAACTTCGGCTACTTTCCACTGGTGCGGTACGTGCTCTAATCTAATGCTGGCATTTATAAGATAGAGCAGCTTTAGCAAACCTTTTTTTGGCAACGCTATAAGTATCTCTCCCCGGGGCTTTATTGGGCTTAAGCGTGTCTATAACTTGTCTAAGTTCCCTAAGTGTAGCCTTTTCTACTGGAAAGTTTGTCGTCAAGTCTAGCGTATTAACATTCTCTGGAAGCACTTCCCCGTCGAATGGTTTAAACGTTTCTGCAAGATGGTCGGCGAAAACATTAGCTTTTTCCATATCTTCTTTCGCTCAGTCATCCTGGTTTCTTCTTATTGGCGCCACGTGTATTTGGGGCTTTCGAACACTTTTAACTTCTCTCCATATGGAGTAGTTTCTACTTTCAAGGTAGTTATTAATACCTTGATTATTGAAGTCCTTGATCGATTTTTTCAACAAGTTGCAAAGCCTATTGAAGGACGTTTTATCTTGTGCTGCCCGTGTTTCATGCCACTTTTTTCGGCTCTTCGTTTCTTCCTTATCATTTGTTTGTTTGTTCGATTCGCGGGGAGTGTTCTTCTTTTTCTAGTTGATACGGCGTTCTAAGTGCTACTTTCAACTCAGTATTGTCTACAACGTCTATTCGGAAATCTTCCCAGTGAGTTTTGCTGTTAGTTAATCAGGGTGGTCTTTGTTTCTTAACCAAGGATTCGCCCAGTGAGAGGATAACTAAAGAATAATCGGAGGAAAAATCGAAGCCCTCTTCAACTTTGACGTAACTAGCGTTTACTCCTTTTCCGATAAAGAAGTCTATTAGATCGGGTGTTTTGGCGACATCCGAGGGCCAATATGTCGGCTTGCCTGTTGAGTAAAATTAGCAACCACATTCCATACCAGCCCTGTAAGGAGTTTTGCCCTTTTGAGAGATACATCTTGAGCCCCAAAAGGTGTGCTTCACATTAAAGTCGCTACCAAGATTGGTCCAAGAGAGTGAATAGGTCAATAAATTCGTGTTTTTCTATTTTGCAGCGCGATTGGCAATAGATTGAGGATATATTAAAAGAGTAATTTTTATTTTTAGCGTGCACCACTGTCATTTGAAATTTGTCAAATTCAATTATTGCTTCCAAAGTATGTTCAATGCAGTCTTTTATGAATAGGAATGACCCAGCTCTTGCGTTTCCCGATGGATAATGAGCGTGTTAGTCGCGGTAACCTTTTAGTTCCACGCGCGATTCTGTCGCCAGGTGAGTTTCAGAAATTAAACATATGCCAATTACTTTTTCCTGCATGAAAATATTTAGTTCATCAAGCCTTTTCTGTAGCCCGTTGGCATTCCACACAAGTATATTGAGCTTCTTTGCAATAATTAGTTGCAGAAATTGGCTTCGAACTTAAGAAGCCGTTCGACTATTATCTTACTTATTTTAGTCTGTTCTTCTAGTCTCTCGAGAATTACTGATAACACATTTGAGGCAGGATACAGTGATGTACAGTTAGTCATATTAACTCGCGCCGCTATTTGCGCATAAGTTTTCCCACTTTCCACTTTCCATTGTCATTTTTGACGTTGTTGTTATTGGTGATTTTAGCGTTTGTCACCATTACCTTCTTTAAAGGCTTTGAAGTGGGACCGCTGTTGTTATTTCTCATTCTAGCTGTACCTGCGTTTTTCAAAGGCTTCGTTTTTGATGGATCTCGTAGCTTTTGCAACTCCTTCGCGACTTCGCAGCCTCGATAATTAGCTGAATGTTTTCCCTTGCAGTTAATGCATATCGCTGGGGACTCTTTCGCGGCATTGCACTCTCGAGTCAGATGTTTGCCAGCGCATTTTACACAGCGAGGTTCCTTCTGACAGTAGGCCTGAGTATGGCTGAAACCCTGGCAACGTGTACATTGGGGAATCAGTCTAGAGTTTTTCCGCGGAGGTTCAATTTTGACAACAAGTCCCAAAATTGAATTTATGGCATAAATTCTTGGTAGGCTTTCCGTTTTGTCGAAATTTAGCCTAAAGAGGGGAAGACCGCGTCTTGGGGTCGTCCTCTCGCTTTCAACATTGCGCTGCTTTTGCGCAAGTATATTAACTGCGTCGATTATCCTAAAATCTTTATTTTTAAGGTCATTTACGATGTTTTCTTTAAGGCAAGGGGGATGCAATCCTCCAGCTACATGAAGTATGGGTCTTTCCGTTTCATTTTCGTACGTATGCCATTGAACCTTCTCGGCATTTAGTTTTTGAGAAAGCGAACGGTAGTTGTCTGGATTAAGGACATTTATAGTCCATGTATCATTACTGCGAGATCTTACTTTATAATCGGTTGAGCACAGTGATTTCAGGATTATATTGTATATATAAAATATAAAATAAAGGGTGATTCATAGTTGGCTTTGATTTATAATGTAAAATAAAACACATAAACTTGGAAGCGAACTTAAATTTTTTTTTATTGGTTAAAAGAACAATTCATGGCATTTACCGTATAAAAATGATATCATGTAAATGTTAGCCACGACTACGATTACCGGTGGTCCATTTGGAGAGTTCAATTTTGGGCGACTCGTTCGTGCATAGCGACTGGTATCTCGCGGATAACACGACTAATGTTGGCATTCAAAGCGTCAATCGTAGCTGGCTTATTCCTGAAGAGCTGAGACTATATACATATCCCCAGAGAAAATAGTCCAAAAGTGTGATATTGCACGATCTAGGCGGCTAATTTACCGTGGCAAAACGTGAAATTAAGTGCTCACCAAAATGATATCTCAACAAGTTCATTGTTTCACGCGCTGTGTTTCACGTAGCGCCGTCTTGTTGAAACCCGAGCTCACGGAGACCATGTGCTTGAATTCCAGGAAGCACATAGTCCGTTAACATGGCGCGATAACTGTTACCATGGCCGTGTAACATTCTGATTTGCCTCATTTTTGGAGAAATATGGACCAATGATTCCACCACTCCATAAACCACATCATACCGTTGTTTTTAATGGATGTAATGGTAGCTCTTGGTACTCTTCGGGTTGCTCATCAGCCCAAATAGGGCAATTTTGTTTATTAACGTATCTATTGAGCCAGAAATGGGCTTCATTACTGAACAAAATTTCACGATAAAACACCGGATTTTCATTGAGTTTTCCCAGAGCCCATTCACTGAAAATATGACGCAAATTCAAGTCACCTGGCTTCAATTCATGCAGAAGTTGAATTCTGTAGATTTTAAAGCCGAGATCTTCACGTAAAATATGGTTTCAGTGGTTTCAGTAGGTCGATTATGCGCACCGCAAGTTCCTCGAATCTCACGAAAAACATATCTCACAGAACGCTGATTTTCGTAGCACAGCTGAACAGTTTGCAGACGCTGTTGTGGTGTGAGTCTTTCTACACATGATGACTTGCCGAACGATTCTAAACAGAAATGATAAAGCAGTTTGATAGGAGTCACTCGTGATCTGTCGAAAAAAGCCTATTGAAAATCGAACTTACGATGAATCACCCCTTATATATATTTATATTATTTGTTATTAGTTCGTATGACGGAGTTGTCGGAAGATGCCATTCGGATGTGCGTGTAATTTTATTCTCTGAGCCAATGGGGTGAGAGGTCCACTCTGGTAGCGCGGATGGGGGAACGGGGATATACCTCTCCATTCGTTGTTTATAAAGAGGACAGCGCCTTCTAGATGCATATTTAGTTGGAAGGACTTGTTGGTTTGCGCTTATTTGTTGCTCACAAAGTGGGTAGCGCCTTCCATGGACACCATATTTAGATAAACTTGCATGCTAGCTGCCTGTTTATCTTTTTTTTTTCTTAGATACTCGGAGTATTCGGTGTTTGCTGCTCTTGAACACAACTGGCCTCGTATCATTTCAAGATGAAAATTGGTACTTTAACACATTTGTATAACCACCAACCAACCTACGTATTAATTATTGTTACTTCTTTGGTCTAGTACCTCAATATCCTCTTACCTTAGAGAAGACCTAAGAGTACTCATAAGTGTATCTTTATTTTTACTATTACAGAATCAAAGAAGAAAATAGGCGGAACTCTTACGACCAGGCCAGCCCTATCCATATTTGGTTTTCTTTTTATTTTAAATCTTATACATGTAACATGTAAGATTCCGGGTTGTAATGGCTATACTTTCGACAACTGTGAGAAGTGTGACACAAGTTGTATGCTTTAATAAATCAAGAAAATGCTTCAGTGTTTTCATTCAGGATAATATTACTAACAATTACTTTTAAGAAGTTCTTTTCGATTAATCTCTATTTTTCTTCCATAAAAAAAGGTTAAATATGAATCAATTTTTTTTATACAAATTTGAATTGAAAAACTTTAGAGAGATTTCGACCGAAATTTTGTTTTAACACGTTGGCTGCCAGTGTTGTGATCACCGCTGGTGATCAGCGGTGATTACAACAAAAATCTTTCCCCAGGTGCCAAGCAGGAATATAAGATGAATTAATGGCTTACACCAGTAATAGTGAGCATGTTAAGATATTTTTGATCAAGTTGTTTGATAGTGATCAACGGTGATGCATTTGCGTTTAAAACTAAAAATGTTTTATTTTTTTGCGCGTGTATCACCCGTCATTTAAAGAAGGCAGAAGTTATTTAGTACGAAGTTAGAATTCGGAGTGAACGTGCTTTTGTATTGTATGATCCCGATGAAAATCTTGAAATGCTGGAAGCGCCAGAAAGTCATAGTAGTGATAGTTTGGGCGATTTTAGTGCAGATGAGGCCGACCTTTACATCCCTGATTACGATAGTGATACAAATGAAAGCATTTCTGAAGAAAATTGGTAAGAAAATCGAGAAATCCGAACATCAGAAACTGGTATTACAACAGTAACAATTCAGAGAGAAATTCCGATTATTTGGGATTCTCCTGCAACTGGAAATTGCTCAAAGGAGTTCTCATAAATTTTTACATCACAGCACCTTATGCAACATTAACTCGATTTATCACCTAAATATTACAGAAAATTTTTGTCTAAAATCGGTGCAGAAATCGAAGGAGCAGTAGGATGATTCAGTGGAAAAATAATGATCGCAAGAAGATTATGGAGTTTTTGGCCATAGTCATGTGCATATATGGCATAAGAATAACAAGAACAATGCACTTGCTACTCCTACCACAAACACACATTAAGCGGGAAGGTTCAAAGCTCAGCCTACATCTGATGAGTCTACCACCTCAAGTGCGCACAGCAAGAGTCAATGCACTCTATAAATGATAAATAACTTATTTTATGTGTCCATAGACTACGGAAGCTTAGTATCGTAATGTTTATTAATGATTTTCCTGTTATGTTAAATAGAGAGAAATCATTTATTTTAATCATTCTAGGAGATTTTTATATTAACAATCTGGATGATAGAACTACTATCTCAAATTATTCTGCTTGACTGGCTTCAAATGGTCTAACAAACCTTATCAAGGAGCTCACTATAATGATATCGGGGAGATTTCTAGACCATATACCACCTTGATAAAAAAAAAAAGTTTTTCGGAATTTATTCAGAAAATTAAAGGTACAAGTTTATTCATTTAAATCTTTATTGTCCGGTTCAAAGTAACCTCCATCGACTGCAACACAATATGCCAGCGCTTGATCCAATCCTCGAAACACTTTTTATATTCGGTTTTCCGTATGTCCATCAGTGCTTCCTGCGATTTTTCCTCGATTCAACAGAAAGAAGTCGCAGGGAGTTTATGGTATTTGTTGCATTTTTCGTCAAAAAATTACGAATAATAATGGCACTGTGCGACGGTGCGTTATTATGGTACAAAGTCCACAAGTTTTCTGCCAACAATTCTGATCTCTTTCGGCGAATTGCTACACTTAAACGTCTCATAACGCCCACATAATACTCTTTGTTTATTGTTTGGCCTTCTGGCAAATATTCATGACGCACTACAACGTGGTAAACCATGAAAACCGTAAGCATTGCCTTCTTTTTTGACTCAAAACGACGTGTTTTTTTGGTTTCGCTTCATTTGGTGAACACTATTCACTTGCCTGATGTCTGGATTGCGTGTCCTACTCATAAACCCACGTCTCGTCTCCAGTAATGATCCTTTTGATGAATGTGGGATCGGATTCAGCCTCGCAAATCATCTCTTTTGCGACGTCAACACGGTCTCTTTTTTGCATGAAATTGAGGTCTTTTCGCACCAACTTTTCTGCTACACGACGGAAACCCAAATCATTAACCAAAATGTCTTGGACGGATCAATAGGCAATGTTTAAGTCCTCCGCTATCTTTCTGATGGTTAATTTGTGGTTATTGACCAACATTTATTTTACTTCATCAATGTCGATGGTCTGCCACTGCGTTCATCATCTTCAATTGACTCACGACCACTTTTGAACTGCTCGTGTCACTGGTAAACGATTGTTTCCTTTAAAGAATCGTTGCCGAAACACTTTTCCAACATTTCCAACGTTCGCGCACCATTAAATCCGTTTTTGACGCAAAATTTAATACAAGTTCGTTGTTGCAAATTTAAATCCATTTCTAAAATTGTAAATACACACAAAGATTAATATACACTTGACCTCGTAACTTTTGACAATGTCAAGCTATGACGCTAAGATTAAGAGAGAATGTCAACAGCAGATGTACCAACTTTACAAAAAAAAAAAAAACAGAACTCAAATCGGAACAATAGGAGCGCCACATGGTGTTTATTTTTTGATCAAGGTGTTATGTAAGTAAGAAACAATTTAAAATATAATACAACTACGAGTACCTATCACAAATTTGTATGTAACAAGGAACGAAAGATAGATTTTATATAAACAAAAAGAGGGCGGTTGCCAACAACACGCGGTGTTCCCAAGCGGTCACCCATCTAAGTACTAACCACGCCCGACGTTGCTTGATTTCGGTGATCAGACGAGAACCGATACAGTTAGTTTTTTTTACAGTTTAAAGGCATTTTTATTTACTTAATTCATTGATACTTACATGCTAGACAAAAAAATGCTTAAAAATTAGCTTAAATAACTTAAAAATATCTAACTTACTGGCCCCATGCGGGCACTCTATGTTAATCCTAACGCTTAAACTATGTCTTTCGACGTATCTTACAGTATAACTATTTATTACATATTTACAACTAAAACTAAGAAAATAAATTTAAGAAAAAACTTAGTGAATGGACTTTTTTGTTTAAATATAAAACTTAAAATTAAAACTTACAAACTATCTAAAAATATATCTTAATTAACTTAACCTACTTACATCTAATACCCAATATATACACTACTAATATATATATATACATAATATATATATACATAATATATATATATATGCACATATATATATATATATATATTTTTTTTATTTTTTTTTATTTATTTATTTTTTTTTTTATATTTTTTTTTTTTTTTCTTCTTAAATCTAACTTAATCCTACCTTAAAACTATGTAAGTCGGCCATGACTAAAAAATTAGGCTGACCCACTTTGCTTCACATAAAGAAGCTACGCAGTACTTGAGGAATTCGCCAACGAAGCTTCCTCTCCGTCAACCAGCCACCAAAATTGATGGTGCTGTTGAGCAACATCCCCAATGTCGCGACTCCCTACCGACCTACTGAAACGGAGACGCTCCGCACTGCCACGTGCGACGTCTCTGTCGTAGTTGAGTCGCCTGTCCGCAGCTGTTCGAGCGACGTGGTAGATTAGCGGCACCGCCAATCTGTCCTGGATCAGACCTTTCATATCCAGGTAGAGGAAAGCTTCTGGAGGAACAAAACCGTCTAAGCGAACTCTCTCATGATACATATAATTAGGGTAAAAAGCCCCGGAGATCAGGTTGTTCGATGAGGTCATTGCTCTCGCAATGTGCCTTCGAGTCAACTTAATAACGAAATTGTCCACTCTTATTAGGTTCGCCCTATTGTACAAGACCTCATTAGGATAGAATTTTATGTACTCAGACTCTGGTGTTCTGTATAAGCGAAGACAAGTCCTAAGACAAGCCCTCTCAAACACCCGAATCTTTTCCAATAAACTTGCTCTCACGTTGAACCACACTGGACATCCAAATACAAGCATGGGCCTGATAAGGGCCATGTAGCAGATCACCTTCACCCTCGCATCGAGTTGGCTGTTATAGAACAGTCTCTTTGTAAGAGCAAAAGCACCTCTGGCTCTGGCCAGAGCAACATCTATATGTTTGTTAAAATATAGATATTGATCTAGCCAGATCCCAAGGTATCTGACTACATTTCGACAAGCAAGTGGCTGCCCGTGCTGTCCCACGATCGAAAACTTTCGCCAATTCTTTCTGGTATCCCTAGAGGCCCCAGACAAAGGCGTCCTAAACAGAATGGTTTCCGACTTCTGAAAGTTGATTTTCAACTTCCAGTCATCGCAATATCGCCTAATTTTGTCGAAGTCACGTTGCAAAAGTATATTAATGACCTCAATCTTTGGACCTGATCTGTACGCTATTAAGTCGTCTGCGTACGCTATGGCATGGTTAAGTGAACCCATCAGATCACTTGTGTAAATGTTGAATAGGATCGGCGAATTTACCGCACCCTGTTGCAGACCGTTTTTAATGTAAAATGTTCTAGTAGAAGTCACATCGCCATTTTTCACGATAAACTGTCTATCTGTTAACATGTTGTAAAGAATATACAGAAGTGGTTTACTAATGCCCAGCCTGTTCAGCTTGAAGAAGAGTCCCTCTAACCATACGGTATCGAAGGCTTTTTCCAAGTCAATCAGGCAGGCACCAGTGCACTGGTTCTTGCCTTTATTCCATTGGATATCAGAAACCAGTTTAGACGTGGCATGAATGACATCATGCCCCGCCTTGAAACCGAATTGATTATCCGGAACTATATTATTGTCCTCAACCCACTTAGTCAGGACTCTATTGATCACCTTTTCGAAAACCTTACTGATGTTTGGTAGAAGACTGATCGAGCGGAGATTCGCCGGATTGGAAGTATCTTTATCCCTTTTGGGGATGGGATGTACCACCGCAGTTTTCCAATGTGCTGGATAATGGGCATTATTCATTGCATTATTAAACAGGGTGGTATAAATGTTCACCGCTTCTAGTGGGAGATGTCGAAGTACAATGTTAGGTATTTCATCGATTCCCACTGATTTCTTACTTCTAAGCGATTCGAAGACCATTTGGAGCTCTTCCTTCGAAATGAACGGTGGAAGTACCCTTTCATTGGTGATGACATTATTTGCCATATTTTCGCTACTGAACTGGGTGAAACCCGAGCTCTCGAATCGCCAATTCACTATTTCATTTCGAAGGTAGAAGTTGTGCACAAGGACTCGATTCTCCAGATCGTGGTTCGGGCCAATGGTTTCATTCGCCTTGTACACTTCCTGGAAAGTCGCTCCTATAGTCTCTACCTTCTCCTGCGGATCCTCGATCACAAAGAAGTCGTCATCATCAACGGCCTCACCTGGATCTATGCCTGCTGCTAAAAGTATTTGTTCGTTGTTCGTCGTTCGGGCGATTTTAAGACATGGAAGGTCGTTTTGATTTTTTCTCCGAAATATTTTATTTATTTGCGGGAACATATTCGGGTTGCTGGTGTTTACAGCCCGAATTCTATTGTTCCAATACAAACTTATAGAATTTCTGTAATTTTCCTTTATTAATGTTTGGAGGTTTTTAATCGACGACTTCAGTATCATAATCTCCGGGTTATGTCTGTCCGTAAACTGTCTGTACAAGGTTTTTAGTCTTGACAGTAGTCTACTTTTATGTCGGTGCAGTGCGTCAATAGTTGCGTTGCGGAATAAGTCTTCGTTGTCAGTGTGTTGATACCGAGGTATCGTTTTGTCCATTGTTTGTTTGATTGTCTCGTTCATTAGTCTTAAATACCTATCAATCTCCTCGTTTGACAGATTTCTGTTGGACGGTGGGTTGAGCGAATTTGAGGAGAGTGCTCTTGTCAGTATTCTTGAGAAGTGTGTCCAACGCACCCTACTATAATTGTAGGAATGCCTTTGAACAAACTCTTCCAATTCCGCAGTTTCGTTGGGAACAGTTATTTCGGTGCTGATACCGCAATGGTCACTATCATACACGAAAGTGCGTAGACAGTTTGTAGTTTGTTGGTTAGTGCAAGTCAGTTGTATTCGTGAGTCAAACAACAGGAGATCCAAATAGGACCCGTGTCTGGGAAACGACGGACTATCCGTCGCCTTAAGGTCGAGTCGATACATTATACTGTGCTGACCCCACCAATTGAATAGTAGGTTCCCTCTAGTATTTGGTATATTATTTCCCCAATCACTATGTTTGGCGTTGAAGTCTCCGCCGATAATAAAATAATTGTCTTTTAATTCTAACCTCAGGAATCTAAAAAGTGTCTCGAGCTCTGAGATGAATAGGGTGGATTGAGTAGCCTTAGGCGCATAGACAGACACCATGTACAACCGCTTTCCACTACGGAGAGGGATATACACGATGCATGCTTCCAGCACCTGGAACCTGCGTACTACACGACTGTATACTCTTTTAAAACGTATTCCTTTTCTTACAAAGATTGCAACGCCTCCTCCTTGTATGGAGTTGGGTCGGTTTCTTCGTACTATTTTATATTTTCTGTGCCTCATTTTGTGTCTTTTGGTAAGCTTAGTTTCGCTAGCCAAAAGCACATCAGGGGTTTGGTCTTCGAGCAACTTAAATAGTGCGGCTCTTCGTTCGAACCTAATCAGTGAATTAACATTCACTGCAAGGACCTTCAGGGTCTGCTCCCCCATGTACGTACCCATTACGACGAAAGGTGCGTTAGGCCCGGCAGCAGCGCGTATATTTGATCAACCCGCGCGGTCTGTTCAGTTATATGACGTTGAAGCTGTGCCATCTGACTCTGGATAGAGAGCAAGATAGCTAGCATGTCAGAAGCTGGTTCCGGTGCTCTAGGCACTGGGGCCTGAGAAGCAACCTTCGTTTGCTGTACCGTATTTCCCCTACCTGCCGCCATTTGGGCGTAGGTAACCTGGGGAGTAACGGCTGGAGTTTGTAAGTGCAGGGGTGGACGTTTAACTTCCACTTTCTGCTGCCGAGCCAGATTTAATCTTTTGATATATTGGAATTTGGAACAACCCCGATAATTTGCGGTGTGTCCCGTGTTCCCACATAAAGCACAAGATAGTTGGCTTTTTTCAGACGCTCCGTCCTTACCTAGAGCGCATTCCTCAGATTTGTGGTTCTTTCCACACTTCACGCATCGAGGCTGCATTTCGCAGTTCGACGCGGCGTGTCCGAACCTTTGGCAGCGAACACATTGTAAAATGTTTTCGCTCCTCTTTAATTTTTCCCAATGTACAACCTGGTAGTCTAGGACTTTGATGCTCCTTAGACCATCCAGTTTGCTGCTGGGACTTAGCTGAACCAGGAAGAACGGCAGTTTGCGCTTCTCCCTTTTGGCTCTAGCCGTGACAAATGGCTTGACCCCCACGAATTTGAGCTCTTCGCACTCCTTCTCTTTCAGCAGTGCAAGGAGCTCCTCCGGATCAGTCGACGGTTCCAAACCCCTCAGCAGCATTGTTTGCAGCTTTTCTCCCTTAGGGGTGTAGGAGAAGAATTCCGTCGTCGAATCCCTCAAAAGGTTTTTAATTTTGTGGTAGCGCTCCACTGTGTTACAGTGGATCGCATGCCTATCTAACGATAATCTTTTTATAAAAAAATTGTTGCCAATGGCCGACTTACACAGTTCGATGGTGTCCTTTAACTCCAATTTGAAAGTGTTGATTGGTGGCACTTTCTGCTTGGTAGATTTCTGCTCTTGCTGTTGTTGTTGTCTCTGCTGCTGTTGCTTTTGCTGATGATGTTGTTGTTGTTGTTGTTGCCGCTGTTGTTGCTGCTGTTGATTTTGCTGCTGCTGTTGTTGCTGCTTATTCTGCTGCGGTTTTTGTTTTTGTTCTTTATATTTTTGCTGCGTTTGTGCATTTAAAATTTTTTCTACGCTTGTTTTTTGCTGCTGCTGAGGCCTCTGGAGTTGTTTCTCCATCTCCCTCCTTGCTACTTGCTTTGCTTTTATAGCCAGCACTTTTTGTTCAAGCTTCTTGATGTCGTTGTTTAGAGCTTGAACCTCGTCCTCTTCGTCATCCGACTCAGATGGTGCTAGGGATGCGAAGCTGTTGTCGTCGTATACATGAGGGCTGTCGTTATTAGCCGACACTTGCCCCCTTGGCTTTATTGCTGCACTTGCCGATATTATCGCAGCACTCTCATTCAATCTTCCATGCAGCATTTCAAGGGAAGCTGGTAAGAAAGTGCGCTTAATTAGATTCGGAGTCGGCTTCAGCTTTCTCCTCCTCTTAATAGCCATGTCTGATAGTTTTGTTGATGTTGTTGCCCTTAATAGTTGGAGTGGCCTAACGGCTTGATCATCAGACGACATCATGCCATCTGCAGATCCCGCTACCGGTATAGCGGACCGCTTACTTCCACTCATACAACTGGTTTGCTTAAATTTTTCTCACTTTTTTTTTTTTTTTTTTTTTCGAACAAATTAATTAAAGAAAAAAAAAATCGAACTGCGGAGGTCGGAGAATCGAACCCACAACCCGAGATTCAACGTCCGCGTCTTTAGCACTTCGGCTACCGAACACTTTTATAATCCTTATAAAAAAGTACACTTCTATATATTCTCTTCACGCTTGTTAAGCCGTAACACAAAAGAGGTCTTCTCACCACGAAGGTCTGTGAACGACTCACGAGAACCGATACTTTCAACGTAGTATGGTCGTTGGCGTCAGTTAATTTGGCGCACATCAATGTTCCGTTAACTCTTATGTCAAAATTTCCTATATTTTGGCACCAATTCTCCTTGTTCCTTCGTGCCAACAAACTAAGTGACTTAGTGGGAAGAGGCCGGTCAGACATTTGTTGATAGGAGATGAACATACGCTGCAGAAGCATTTGACAGGAGACAATGGCACTAGCTGTCAGCTGTATTTAATTGTATCCATCCTTTTGCTGGGCCTTTCTGTTGGTATTCTCTGTTATTCATTCTCCTTGCACGAGTAAGTTCTGGGAAACAGACGATTAATGAAATCGTCGATGAGTACGAGAAACACTCTATAACAAGTTGGTTACAGTTTAAAAAAGCTACCGTTTGTTTCCACAAAAGAGGAAATACACGGAAAAGTATACATACGATCAATATAAATCCAAGCTTATTTCTAAATAAAACTTAAAACTGGTATTTTATTGGACGTTCGTTATTCTCAATTACAGCATTGTGCCAATTTTTCATAGAAAATACTAGTTTTTTTGTAACATCAGGTTTTTTTTTGCTCCATTCTTTAGTCAAAGCAGCTTTAAGGTCATTTTTGTTTCTTATATGTCGCTCCAACTCGTCCCATAAATGTTCAATAGGATTCAGGTCGGGTGACTGGGTGGGGAATGCAACTGTTTGGGCGCGTTATACAACAACCAAAGCTTAACAATTTCTGATGTATGCTTGGGGTGGTTGTCTTGTTGGGAATATCAGTTTCCCGACAGCCCCAATTTGCCAGCTTCCTTCCAAATTATCTTTAAGTATCTGAAGATATACAAACCGATCCATATTAACATCTATAAATTGCAGATAACCCACACCAGCCCCCGACATGCATCCCCAGACCATCACGGATCCACCACCGTGTTGGAGTGATGTTTTTTAGTGTAAGCTCTTCGGTTTTTTTTTTTTTGCGCCATACCTTTTACTTTCCATCACTTCCGAAAATGTTTAACTCACTTTCATCGCTAAACATGACATGTATTATTTATTTGACTTATTAGGGGTTTTTTCTAGGGACTCTACTGTGAAACCCATTGCGTCTTAACATTAATCGCACTTTTTCTGGATGAACTATTGTATTTATCACAGTTTCGACTGTACTAGCAATTTGCACGGAACTTGTCTTAGGATTTCCTTTTATAGTATTTGTAATTTGTCTCTTAATCCGTGGTGTTATTTTGAGAGGTCGGCCACTCCTTCTTTTACTTTCAAAGGAATTGTTATTTTGCACGTTTCGTATAACTGTTTGAACTGTAGATTTACTTTTAATAACAATTTCGGAAATTTCTCGTAACGTTTTTCCACTCTTTTTGAGCCTTATTATTTGCTTCCGCCCTTCAGCACTTATTTCTTTGCCCTTTTTCCCATTAATTGCTTGCTGCAACAATATGTTATATAGAAAAGCACTAATACAAATTATGAGTCAAATAAAAAAAAAAAAATATGACCAGAAAAAAAGTACAAGAAATACGCTTGCGAGAATGCATCGTATGTATACTTTTTTGTGATGCAAAAACGGAGAGCTTGTTCTTACAGAAAGAACATAGAAACTAACGGGACCATTTCTACTTCTTGTTACATTATCTTTCATGCTGATGTTATCTGCATAACAATTTTGTCATTTGCAAGTTGTAGTACTCGTATGTTTTAATCGCAATTCGATAGGCGTATGTATACTTATTTGTTGCACTGTATTTTTTCTCATTTACCGTAATGTAGGATTTGACCCCCAATTAAAACCAATTCGTTCACGTTCACTTTATCTACTCCGTAGTTCAGTGGCTAACCTCTCTGGATGCAGTCTGACGACTGATTATCCACTCTTTCACAAACTCAATTTTCAAAAGTACCAGAAGGGTTGCTCGCACCGGTTCCTCGTTTGTTTTTGCCTCATGTACCGTATTCTTGTCTAGTTTATCTTGTTGCAATTTTTTGGTGTGCATTCGATCGTATGTTGTTCGTTTTGTTTTAGGTAGCCATACGTTGTCTTGTGTTCATTGTACAATATGTTTGGTGGATTGTGTCCGTTGTGTGGCGTGCAAGATCGATTGTCTTCGTTTTATTGTTTTAGTTTGGCATGTTATATTTTTAGGTAAATGAAGGGTGTTTGCATTCGTTGTGTTATTTTTTTGCGTATTGTCGGTAGGGTATCATATGTCTGTTTTGCTTAATCTCACTTTAATCCAAACACAGAATTTATCCACACCCGGACTCTATATTCGTCTATTGTCCATGCGCTGTCTAATATAAACATTCATTACCCCAATACTCTAATATGTATTATCCTATCAATCAGAGATCATTTCATGGCCACATAATTGTTAATCTACAACGTTATGTGATATTTTACCAATAAACTGATTAGTTAGAGGACGAAGACGAAGTTGTTGGTGCCATTTTGAGAAGACATCCTTAACTGATGCGGCACTTCACAACGTATTGCAGTAACGGACACGAAACCCAAATAGCAAGAGATTAGGAGGATCTTGATTAACATCGCGCTGTTGTGGTTAGATCGTTGGCACTTAAAATTCACATATGTACCTATAATAACCGATTAACACTTTCAAGAAGACAAATGAATTGCACAACATCCTTATTGATTTACTGTACCGAAATAGCCTGTGATGAGGGATATACCATAATTAAGGCAGGAACCTTTTTTTGCGAGAGAGATTCTAGAGTAGGAATAGATTATAGGAAGCGAAATTGGACTTTTAAGAGAACTAGACTAGAGATTAGATAGGCCAATAGTCTACGTGTTTTGATAAGCTGATGGAATCAGCAGACGGGGTTTTTTTTGGTGTGTCTGGTGAGATAGCGGCAAGGTCGTATTGGACGGCAGTTGTCGTTGGATTTTCAGAAGAGTTTTTGTTTTTGTTTTGTATTCGAGACGTCATCCAGCAAGGTCGTGGCATTTGTTTTAGTGCTTTGGACAGTCGGTCGCCGCAAAAAAGTTTTTTTTTCTTAATTGACAACAATTCTACCCTAACATAACTAAACAAAAAAAGTCGAACAAAGTGACATATAGAAAAAAAAGTGATCTACCTCAATCCTCAATTACACCTGCCTATAAAGGTAATTCATCGGTGGGCAAGAGAGACATCCCAATTAAGCCTGGTGGGTGGGAAGTGCTGTGTTGTACGAGTAATTATTTCAGTCTTCGCACACAAAGGCTACATCGCCTGCAAGAGGTGTTCCGCGGGACAACACCAACATATATGTATATACATATACATATACATACATATACATACATATACATAGTTCAATTTATCTTTTTTTTTTTTTAATTGCGAAGAGTAGGGATAGGGTGTTATGGGTAAGTAAAATGTTTTGTTTTTATATTTTAGTCTAAGCTTAGTGTTGTGCGCGAAAAGAAAAATTAAATAAAAATAATAAATTGTTATTAAATTGGATAAAAGGGTGTTTTTTTTAATAAACTAATAAATTTTTTTTACTATGAAGTGAAGTTAGCGCTAGTGGTTTGGTGGACCGACAGTTCTTTGATGGAGGCTATTTTGACCAGACGTGACGCACAAGCGATGACGACAAGACGGGAAATGACGTGCCTGAGTTTCACTAATTTTTTTTTTTACAGCTGGCGGGCTAAGATTCAGAGTTTTGGCCAGAATGATAGCAATTGGTCGTTTTTAGGTGCGATAAGGGTGTGTTGGCCATCCTCATCCAACAACATCTGGCTTATTTTAGGTCGTAACGATCCGTCATTGTTGTGTGATCCTGGTATGTAAGGATACGAAGGGTTAAGTTAGCTTTAGGTTTAGTTTTAAATCGTTAAATTAAATTCGATATTTAGGGTTTACATGGTGATGGCACCCATATGTGATCTTCCTTTTTCTTTTCTCCTCTTCTTTTTCCTTTCATCTATCTCTCCTCCTGTCTTTTAAGTCCGTCCGTAAAGTAAAGGAGCATTCTTCTTATATATGGTATCCTTCCTTCTTATTCCATTTATTTATTTTTATTATTTTTTTTTTTTTTTGATATTTTTGCACAAGCGTGGCACTGCCATCTACTCCTGCATCATGGATGCCTCCATTTACGACTGTGAAATTTCGAAAAGAAAATTAAAAATATTTCGATAGTTTAAACCTTAAAATAACATAATAAAATTTCAAACGGATATCTCAAATAGTTTTTGAGATATTTACGGCCTTCTAAAGAGTGTCTACTCAGCGGTCAGAAAGTTACGTTTGCTATGGGATCCACCAGAGTTATTGTACGGGCGCTATCGTCATCGTACACCATTATAAAATGATTCCGGTTTCTATTGTTGACCTTCAGGTTACAGAGATGCATGAATGAAGCTTTTTAGGGAGTACGTCACATGTTTTCGGAGCCAGACACATTTCCATACCTTTCCTGATATACGTGCGGATCGGACGTTCCCTTCACCTATTCGATTAACTTTCACTCGAATCGGTATTTTGCTATACGGCGGGTGAACTGCCCTACCGTTTTCTATTTCACAATTTCGAAGATTTAAACGTCACCCGTTTGGAAATATAAATGTCATTTCAACTGTGTTATTTGTGGGGAAAGAAAAACAAATACTCGTGTGGAAAGTGCAGCACTTTATTTCAATTTTGACTCGGAAACAAGAGATTCCAATCAAAGAAAAATTAGAAAGTTAAAACGAAAAAGTGTAGTTGATATTATGGAAATGACAGACGAAACGTAAGTAACGCCTTATCGAGCTGCTGAAGCGAATTGCCGTGAAGCAAACCTTAACAAACATAATATTTTAGGGCACATCATAGTGGAAAGAAATATTGGAGTGTTAAAAAACCGGTTTTGTCATTTGAATTCGTCTGGAGTTCTTCAATATGAACCGAGCAAGGCTATACAAATTGCCAATGTATGCTGTGCTTTACACAACATTTGCAAACATTTTGATGTGTATTGAAAAGAACCGTATGAAGCCAACAATAACTCTACTGTTCATGACGACTCCCAGCCACAAACTTCAGAATATTCACAAGATGATAATAATGTTGTATAAGAAATGAAATTATATTTTACCTTTTATCATTTTATGTAACTTAATTTATTTAATTTATTACATAAAAATAAACAAAAACGGGAATTCAGTTTGTATTTTAAGAAAAAATTAACACTAAATTATAAAAACTAAATACTGTTGTTTTTGTGCAAAAGCTCTAGCTCTAAGACTTGTTTCTTAACATTTAGTGTTTGCAATGCAATTTTCTATAATTTTCTATAGCTTGGTTGTGCCATGATTGTTCTCTAAACATTCTGTTATTCTGTTTGTTTACCTGCTCTAATGCCTTCTAAGACTACTCTGCGTCGATTTGTTATTTTCCCTGCTTTCTTCAAGGGATGTTTTTATCGTCTTGTATATGTCGCGTTGAATCTTAATTTTCGAGTTAAGCAGAAGAAGTTCTTACTGCTGTGGATGATTTTATTTTCGCTTGGATGGGCGTGAAATAATTTCTACAAGCAAGCCTGAGTTATCGTTATCTTCAGCTTGGATTTCGTCAGTCAGTTTTGAAGGTGCCTAAACACTTTGACATTCCGATTCTATGGGTGGACACATACGGAGTCCTTTAAGCAAATCAGCTCCATTACCTCTCGTTTTACTCGGTACCCTCCACCTGTACAGCATTGTTCGCGTTTATTATGAGCAAGTTTCTTTTTTAAATTCGATTTGTAATCACTCCAAACCTGTCAAATGCATAAACAAATCACTTCATTACGAAATAATCACATTTTTCCATTCACTTATTTCTTTCGATGGTGGACCTAAGCTGTTTAGCTTATTCCCAAAAGTCACGAACATCTTGCGGTTGTTTTTGTCCAGTTTCGGGCTATGTTGCAACTTTCTTTTTGTTATTAGGATATTCGATTCGTGCGTATAGTGGAATACCGACCTGCGTTACCGACAAATGAGTGTTTCATTTCGAACGTTCAGAAGAATCGGACAACTCGTATTTGACATACACATTCCCCCCGGCTTATAGCAGAATAGGTCTGTTAGTTTTACTGAGATCATTATACTGAGCAGTTCGTATTTTAGTTATTTTAGTAAAAATTTAGTAAAAATGAGTGACCAACCTCTGTATTCAAACCAAAAAGGAACTTATGACATTCCCAGGCATAGATCAGTTTCAAGAAAACGAAAGCAATCTGGGCTACAATCATCATTCGAGTTCGACTGATAAAAATCCAAACAATGGAAACTGTCCAGAAGAGCAGAGTTGGGGCGCTTATTCCCGCGTAAAAGCTGAAGAATTGAAATTGGTTAAGTTCAAACACGATTATGACATCTCCCACTTGAACCAAGTGCTCTAAAAGCTTTGAAGCCAATATCATTCATCCGATCGCTTTGATTTTTTTTCTTATTTTGTACTCGTATATGTTCCTTTATACGCAGTTGAAACTGCACAATGGGTTTACGTTGACGTTGTACATAGATGGGTACTCTTTGAATGAGTGCAGCTAAATTAGTCTTATTCTTGCATTTCGTTTGTTTCCTGATATTCAATGTGAATGGAAGATCTTTGGAATTTTAATACAGATCATCGATATCTGGCGGAATATTATTTTGAAAATATTAACATAATGGAATCATGGATTGATTAGTGTGAAAGTATTAGAGGAGGTGGATTTGGTGCACATGGGGTTGAAGATACATACATATACTGACGCCTTTGGCCCGTAAGGAAATATATTACTATATGTTACTTTTAGAGCAATTCAATTATAAGGAAATTTATTAAATTAATCGACGAATTTTAGCCCTCCGTACAACGTCCATCTTCTTTATATATATATAAAAGTCTTAGTAATATTTTGTACACTGTGTCTAATTGGTCAAACTTACCAGATAGGATAGTTTCTGTCTGTTATGGGCGATGGTTCTTACCTCTTTCGCTGATACACAACAGTTAAAATGCGTTACGAAGGAAACCGTTTGTGAATCATCTGATGTCCACCTTAAAGCTGGACAGCGAATGTACACATTTCAACTTTGAAAATGTTACGGATTGGTGAGAAGATCCGATGCAAACACTTTTGCACATTTTTCCAGGTGGAACCGGTAAAATATTTTTAATATCGTTGATCCTTGCAAAGAAACGGTCGCAACAAAAAATTGCATTGGAACTGCATTGTCGGGCATTATTGCCACTTTGTTAGATGCTGGGCGAACGGCCCATTCAGCATTCAATCTGTCATTGTACATTTATAACATACCAAACGCATATGTAACATTAAAAGAAAAGCGGGATGGCTGCAGTGATGCAAAGGAATTCCATCAAAATCTGGGATGAGTGCACTATGGCTTACAAACAATTACTCGAAGCATTACATAGAACCAAGCAGGATTTGAACGGCAATGATAAGCTTTTTGGTGGTACTGTCCTACTACTGTCTGATGATATCCTACAGATATTTCCAGTCATTCCTCACTCTACTTTCGCCGATGATATTAACGGATGCTTAAAACAATCTTTTATATGGCGAAATTAATGCAAAAACAATTACTTGCTATTGAAAATGGTGAAATTGCCAGACAATATCTGCCCTGTAGTTCAGACAAAAAATTAACTAATTCAGAGTGCCTTCTCGGAAATACTCAATAATAACTTGTGTCATAATTGGCTCAGGAATCGTGCTATCTTGGCAGCAAAGAATGTCGATGTTGAATAAAATGTAAAATTAAAAAAGAAAGAAAGAAAAATTTTCTTAGTTTACATCTTCCATCGCTGCCAGGTTGCTTATTAGATTGTTAAATATTTTTTGCAGGTACCGAAACAATTAGTTTAAAGAGTTCGCGTTTGTGTTTTTTCTCCCATTTAATCTGTTCGCAAATAGGACCAAATATTCGCCAGAGGATTTTCTTTTAATGGAACTCAAGGTCTGATCTGCCACCTTTACCCTTAGTCTCCTGACAGCGAGCATTTGGCGTGAAAAACAGGACTGGCAGGATTTGCTAAAGTGTGAAAATTTGGAAGATCGTTGAGTTATTGGGCCGGAAGCGAACTGTGTGGTGCAAAAAGGTTTAAGACGTCACACAATACCATAAACTTGAACCATATTTTTTTTGGACAGATAGAGCTAGAGGATAGAGCTAATGTTCTTATCTTCGGAAATAATGTGGCTAATGTTTAAATGCTTAATATAAAAATTAGCTTGCTTGGTACAATAATTCCCATTAGAGTTTAGAAAAAATTGCGCGTCGTCTATTTTTTGCAATTACACCAGAAATTCAATTAATACACAAATACATTGATGTGTTCCCGCGCATTTAGGCCTTTTCTTGCCCAGAGGCCGAGCTGGGAAGGGAATGTTGTCGCATATTCACGGACGGCTCCAAATCAAGCCAAGGCTGCGGCGACGCTAGTGATTATGCTGAAAGTAATTACACCAGACGATTTTATCATGTACACATTTACCTTTATTTAAAAAAAAAAAATTGCGAATGTTCAATTCTGAATGGATTGTCGATCAATAATAGGTTAGGTTAGGTTAGGTTAGGTTTAAGTGGCTGTTAAAAAACCAATCCACTTTCTTAATAAAGGCGCTAAGATGTTTTTTATTTGAAAGAAGTAAACTCCTGGAGCTATTCAGATTTAGCTTTGGCCAGATTTGTTTGCTCAATAAGCATGTCGATCCAACCGCCCATCTATTGTTCGTTCTTTTATTAGCATCCAGCTTTATTTCTTGCTTGCACGTAGCGATAGGTATACCTCTGTTTTCTTTTTCAGGTGTGGTAGGTATAGTGGATCCAATTTTGGCAAGTTCGTCGGCCTTACGATTCCCTGAAATGTTTCTATGTCCCGGCACCCAGCAAAGGTGAATGTTAAGCTGCTCCGCCACCTCCATTAGAGATGACCAGCAGTCCATGACTGTTCTTGAATTTAAAGCGCATGAGTCCAGTCCATGATGTGGATATCCATTGCATACATTTAATTTTCCTTCAGCCAGGATATCTCCTTAAGGAGATAGAAAAAAGATACCAGGGACGATGGAGCATCTTAATGATGGCAGACTACTGTTGGACGCTTCAGAGAGACCTTCCCACGAGTGTTTACTGCTTACTAATGAACGTATTTTAGATAAAAAAATGAGATTTGTTACGCAATAATAAATTAAAAAAAATTTTTTAGTCTTTTACGTTTTATCTTAAGATAATAACTTGTTTAACGTACTTAGATACCTACATTGTCAGAAAATGTGACATTCAGCACACACAAAAATATAAGAATTACACAAAAAAACCAAAACAGCTCTCAATTTTTTTTTTTTTTTTTGCGGACTTGTGACTGCCGAAAAAGAGGCAGTACACCGCCTCTTAATAAATTTTCCATAATCCCTTTAGCAGATTTTATTGCCTCATTGCCTCATATTTATTACCACATGGTATACAATATTCCCTATTGTCCCAGAATTTTAAATAATCATAGCGCTCCACAATTTAGGTACATAAATATCCGATGTTCCACCACCACTTCGCTTTAAGAAAAACAATTTATGTTTTCTCTTAGTTATTGTGTTGTTAACGTTTTCATTTTTAAAAGAGCATCCTCAGCTGAAGTTCCTGGCCTATTAATGTTTATAACTTCAGCAATTTCTGTCAACGACCGATTTCGTTCGAACCGGTAGCCACTTTAGGCATGGATTTCCGGTGGAACTAATCCTTCCTAATCCTTCGAACGATGTCCACGTCAAAACGATCATCAGAACCGTCTTAGGTAGCAATTAAAAAAAAAAAAATCTGCACCGAGAAAAATGAATTGAACCTGGAGTAGAACAGACGAATTTTATAGTAAGTAAATGACGGTTTGAGAAATTTAGCAGACGCCTCCATAATATAAAATTAACAGGGAAAGTGGCTTGTGCGGATGTAGAAGCTGACAGAGGATTCAAAGAGGAGTTCAAAGCAATTGCTAACAACAGAGGTTATACAAGCCCAGCAAGGGCTTTACTGGAAACGCATGCCTTGTCGAACTCCGAGGAAGTAAAAAGGGCATCCGGGTTCAAAGCAGCAGAAGGCAGGTTAACTCTCTTGGTTTGTTGAAATGCCAGTAGTGATCTTAAGTGCAAGCCACTTCTGAAATATCAGTCTGAAACCCCCAGAGCTTAAAAAAACCTAAAAAGGAACGGCCTGATCTTGATTTACTGACTTTTGATAGTGGCACAACCCTAGACACTCATATAAGATCTCATCCACTCATCTGCTGTGATTTCTTCTTCGATAACCTTGGAGATTTATCCGAAACAAAGCCAATTAAACTCCTCCAAAGTGTGACCTTTGACTAATTTTGTTATTATCAGATCCTATTACCTCCATTTATTGAATGTGAAGTCATTAAGATCCTGTGATATCACAAATCTAATAATCCAATCCAATAATCCAACCTAAATATTTTTATTTAATTTACAATTTAAGGTAGAAAGAATGTTCCACTGTTTTGAAAGGCAACAAACCATGTACATCGCCCTTCATTGATATCCACGTCTGCACAATATTTCGGTACAATATATCCATAAGGATGATGTACGAATCATTTGTCTTCTTGAATGTGTTAATCGGTTCTTATAGGTATATATGTGAATTTTAAGTGCCAACGATGTAACCTTAACAGAGGGAAATGGTGCGATGTAAGGCAAGATCCTCCCAATCTAGCTACAGTAGATTGTAATCTATTTGGGTCTCGTGTCGGTTACTGCAATACGTTGTGAAGTGCAGAAACAGGTAAGGATGTCTTCTACTAATTGGTAATGTTGTAGATTAACAATTATGTGGCCATTAAATGATCTCTGATTGATAGGATAATACATATTAGAGTGTTGGGGTAATGAATGTTTTACATTACACAGCGCATAGACCGGGTGTGGGCAAATTCTGTGTCTGTATTTATGTGAAATTAAGCAAAACAGACATACGATACCCTACAGACAATACGCAACAAATAACACAACGAACGCATACACCCGTTATTTATTGTACCTACAAACATAACGTATCATACGATGCCAAATTAAAAAAATAAAACGAAGACAATCAACTTTGCAATACGCTGCCACCAATCATACGATGAATACAAGACAACGTTCGAGTACCTAAAACAAAACGAACAACATACGATCGAATGCACACCAAAAAATTGCAACGAGATAAACTAGACAAGAATACGGAACGCGAGAGAAAATCAAACGAGGAGCCAGTTCCAGCAACCCTTCTGGTACTTTTGAGAATTGAGTTTGTAAACCAATGGCGAGAGAGTTGATAATCAGTCGTCAATCTACAACCAGAGAGGTTAGCCACTGAGCTACAGAGTAAATAAAGTAATAAAAGATTATGACGTGAACGAATTTGTTTTAATTTGAAGTCAAATCCCACATACAAATGAGAAAAATTATATTTTCCGTTTTCAGCAATAGATTTCAATAATCATCTGTTCGCAGATGTTACTCGTACAAGGAGCGAATGAATAATAAGGAATACCTACAGATGGGCCCAACGAAAAGATGGATACAATTAAATACATCTGACAGCTAATGGCATTGTCTCATGTCAATTGTTTCTGTAGTGCATGTTCATCTCTTATCTACAAATGACTGACCGGTCTCTTCCCACTAAGTCGTTTAGTTTGTTGGCACGTACTATGCCATTCAGGAGAATTTAGTACTCGAATCTTACAAAACAACAGGGAGAATTGGCGCCAAAATATAGGAAATTTTGACATAAGAGTTAACGGAACATTGATGTGCGCCAAATTAACTGACGCCAACGACCATACTACGTTGAAAGTATCGGTTCTCGTCAGTCGTTCACAGACCTTCGTGGTGAGAAGACCTCTTTCGTGTTACGGCTTGACAAGTGTTAAGTAAATATATAGAAGTGTGGATTTTAATAAGAACTATAAAAGTGTTCGGTAGCCAAAGTGGTAAATACGTGGACAGTAAATCTCGGGGTTGTGGGTTCGATTCCTCCAACCTGCGCAATTTGATCTTCTTTTTTTTTCTTTATTTAATTTGTTGCAAAAAAAAAAAAAAAAAAAACAGTGAGAAAAATTTAAGCAAACCAGTTCTATGAGTGGAAGTAAGCGGTCCGCTATACCGGTAGCGGGATCTGCAGATGGCATGATGTCGTCTGATGATCAATCCGTTAGGCCACTAGAACTATCAAGGTCATCAACAACAATAAAACCATTAGACATCGCCATTAAGAGGAGGAGAAAGCTGAAGCCGACTCCGAATCTAATTAAGCGAACCTTCTTACCAGCTTCTCTTGAAATGCTGCATGGAAGGTTAAATGAGAATGCTGCGATAATATCGGCAAGCGCAGCAATAAAGCCAAGGGGGCAAGTGTCGGCAAATAACGACAGCCCTCATGTATACGACGACAACAGCTTCGCATCCCTAGCACCATCGGAGTCTGATGACGAAGAGGACGAGGTTCAAGCTCTAAACAACGACATCAAGAAGCTTGAACAAAAAGTGCTGGCTATAAAAGCAAAGCAAGTAGCAAGGAGGGAGATGGAGAAACAACTCCAGAGGCCTCAGCAGCAACAAAAAACAAACGTAGAAAAAATTTCAAATGCACAAACGCAGCAAAAATATAAAGAACAAAAACAAAAACCGCAGCAGAATAAGCAGCAACAACAGCAGCAGCAAAATCAACAGCAGCAACAACAGCGGCAACAACAACAACAACAACATCATCAGCAAAAGCAACAGCAGCAGAGACAACAACAACAGCAAGAGCAAAAATCTACCAAGCAGAAAGTGCCACCAATCAACACTTTCAAATTGGAGTTAAAGGACACCATCGAACTGTGTAAGTCGGCCATTGGCAACAATTTTTTTATAAAAAGATTATCGTTAGATAGGCATGCGATCCACTGTAACACAGTGGAGCGCTACCACAAAATTAAAAACCTTTTGAGGGATTCGACGACGGAATTCTTCTCCTACACCCCTAAGGGAGAAAAGCTGCAAACAATGCTGCTGAGGGGTTTGGAACCGTCGACTGATCCGGAGGAGCTCCTTGCACTGCTGAAAGAGAAGGAGTGCGAAGAGCTCAAATTCGTGGGGGTCAAGCCATTTGTCACGGCTAGAGCCAAAAGGGAGAAGCGCAAACTGCCGTTCTTCCTGGTTCAGCTAAGTCCCAGCAGCAAACTGGATGGTCTAAGGAGCATCAAAGTCCTAGACTACCAGGTTGTACATTGGGAAAAATTAAAGAGGAGCGAAAACATTTTACAATGTGTTCGCTGCCAAAGGTTCGGACACGCCGCGTCGAACTGCGAAATGCAGCCTCGATGCGTAAAGTGTGGAAAGAACCACAAATCTGAGGAATGCGCTCTAGGTAAGGACGGAGCGTCTGAAAAAAGCCAACTCTCTTGTGCTTTATGTGGGAACACGGGACACACCGCAAATTATCGGGGTTGTTCCAAATTCCAATATATTAAAAGATTAAATCTGGCTCGGCAGCAGAAAGTGGAAGTTAAACGTCCACCCCTGCACTTACAAACTCCAGCCGTTACTCCCCAGGTTACCTACGCCCAAATGGCGGCAGGTAGGGGAAATACGGTACAGCAAACGAAGGTTGCTTCTCAGGCCCCAGTGCCTAGAGCACCGGAACCAGCTTCTGACATGCTAGCTATCTTGCTCTCTATCCAGGGTCAGATGGCACAGCTTCAACGTCATATAACTGAACAGACCGCGCGGGTTGATCAAATATACGCGCTGCTGCCGGGCCTAACGCACCTTTCGTCGTAATGGGTACGTACATGGGGGAGCAGACCCTGAAGGTCCTTGCAGTGAATGTTAATTCACTGATTAGGTTCGAACGAAGAGCCGCACTATTTAAGTTGCTCGAAGACCAAACCCCTGATGTGCTTTTGGCTAGCGAAACTAAGCTTACCAAAAGACACAAAATGAGGCACAGAAAATATAAAATAGTACGAAGAAACCGACCCAACTCCATACAAGGAGGAGGCGTTGCAATCTTTGTAAGAAAAGGAATACGTTTTAAAAGAGTATACAGTCGTGTAGTACGCAGGTTCCAGGTGCTGGAAGCATGCATCGTGTATATCCCTCTCCGTAGTGGAAAGCGGTTGTACATGGTGTCTGTCTATGCGCCTAAGGCTACTCAATCCACCCTATTCATCTCAGAGCTCGAGACACTTTTTAGATTTCTGAGGTTAGAATTGAAAGACAATTATTTTATTATCGGCGGAGACTTCAACGCCAAACATAGTGATTGGGGAAATAATATACCAAATACTAGAGGGAACCTACTATTCAATTGGTGGGGTCAGCACAGTATAATGTATCGACTCGACCTTAAGGCGACGGATAGTCCGTCGTTTCCCAGACACGGGTCCTATTTGGATCTCCTGTTGTTTGACTCACGAATACAACTGACTTGCACTAACCAACAAACTACAAACTGTCTACGCACTTTCGTGTATGATAGTGACCATTGCGGTATCAGCACCGAAATAACTGTTCCCAACGAAACTGCGGAATTGGAAGAGTTTGTTCAAAGGCATTCCTACAATTATAGTAGGGTGCGTTGGACACACTTCTCAAGAATACTGACAAGAGCACTCTCCTCAAATTCGCTTAACCCACCGTCCAACAGAAATCTGTCAAACGAGGAGATTGATAGGTATTTAAGACTAATGGACGAGACAATCAAACAAACAATGGACAAAACGATACCTCGGTATCAACACACTGACACCGAAGACTTATTCCGCAACGCAACTATTGACGCACTGCACCGACATAAAAGTAGACTACTGTCAAGACTAAAAACCTTGTACAGACAGTTTACGGACAGACATAACCCGGAGATTATGATACTGAAGTCGTCGATTAAAAACCTCCAAACATTAATAAAGGAAAATTACAGAAATTCTATAAGTTTGTATTGGAACAATAGAATTCGGGCTGTAAACACCAGCAACCCGAATATGTTCCCGCAAATAAATAAAATATTTCGGAGAAAAAATCAAAACGACCTTCCATGTCTTAAAATCGCCCGAACGACGAACAACGAACAAATACTTTTAGCAGCAGGCATAGATCCAGGTGAGGCCGTTGACGATGACGACTTCTTTGTGATCGAGGATCCGCAGGATAAGGTAGAGACTATAGGAGCGACTTTCCAGGAAGTGTACAAGGCGAATGAAACCATTGGCCCGAACCACGATCTGGAGAATCGAGTCCTTGTGCACAACTTCTACCTTCGAAATGAAATAGTGAATTGGCGATTCGAGAGCTCGGGTTTCACCCAGTTCAGTAGCGAAAATATGGCAAATAATGTCATCACCAATGAAAGGGTACTTCCACCGTTCATTTCGAAGGAAGAGCTCCAAATGGTCTTCGAATCGCTTAGAAGTAAGAAATCAGTGGGAATCGATGAAATACCTAACATTGTACTTCGACATCTCCCACTAGAAGCGGTGAACATTTATACCACCCTGTTTAATAATGCAATGAATAATGCCCATTATCCAGCACATTGGAAAACTGCGGTGGTACATCCCATCCCCAAAAGGGATAAAGATACTTCCAATCCGGCGAATCTCCGCTCGATCAGTCTTCTACCAAACATCAGTAAGGTTTTCGAAAAGGTGATCAATAGAGTCCTGACTAAGTGGGTTGAGGACAATAATATAGTTTCGGATAATCAATTCGGTTTCAAGGCGGGGCATGATGTCATTCATGCCGCGTCTAAACTGGTTTCTGATATCCAATGGAATAAAGGCAAGAACCAGTGCACTGGTGCCTGCCTGATTGACTTGGAAAAAGCTTTCGATACCGTATGGTTAGAGGGACTCTTCTTCAAGCTGAACAGGCTGGGCATTAGTAAACCACTTCTGTATATTCTTTACAACATGTTAACAGATAGACAGTTTATCGTGAAAAATGGCGATGTGACTTCTACTAGAACATTTTACATTAAAAACGGTCTGCAACAGGGTGCGGTAAATTCGCCGATCCTATTCAACATTTACACAAGTGATCTGATGGGTTCACTTAACCATGCCATAGCGTACGCAGACGACTTAATAGCGTACAGATCAGGTCCAAAGATTGAGGTCATTAATATACTTTTGCAACGTGACTTCGACAAAATTAGGCGATATTGCGACGACTGGAAGTTGAAAATCAACTTTCAGAAGTCGGAAACCATTCTGTTTAGGACGCCTTTGTCTGGGGCCTCTAGGGATACCAGAAAGAATTGGCGAAAGTTTTCTATCGTGGGACAGCACGGGCAGCCACTTGCTTGTCGAAATGTAGTCAGATACCTTGGGATCTGGCTAGATCAATATCTATATTTTAACAAACATATAGATGTTGCTCTGGCCAGAGCCAGAGGTGCTTTTGCTCTTACAAAGAGACTGTTCTATAACAGCCAACTCGATGCGAGGGTGAAGGTGATCTGCTACATGGCCCTTATCAGGCCCATGCTTGTATTTGGATGTCCAGTGTGGTTCAACGTGAGAGCAAGTTTATTGGAAAAGATTCGGGTGTTTGAGAGGGCTTGTCTTAGGACTTGTCTTCGCTTATACAGAACACCAGAGTCTGAGTACATAAAATTCTATCCTAATGAGGTCTTGTACAATAGGGCGAACCTAATAAGAGTGGACAATTTCGTTATTAAGTTGACTCGAAGGCACATTGCGAGAGCAATGACCTCATCGAACAACCTGATCTCCGGGGCTTTTTACCCTAATTATATGTATCATGAGAGAGTTCGCTTAGACGGTTTTGTTCCTCCAGAAGCTTTCCTCTACCTCGATATGAAAGGTCTGATCCAGGACAGATTGGCGGTGCCGCTAATCTACCACGTCGCTCGAACAGCTGCGGACAGGCGACTCAACTACGACAGAGACGTCGCACGTGGCAGTGCGGAGCGTCTCCGTTTCAGTAGGTCGGTAGGGAGTCGCGACATTAGGGATGTTGCTCAGCAGCACCAGCAATTTTGGTGGCTGGTTGACGGAGAGGAAGCTTCGTTGGCGAATTCCTCAAGTAATGCGTAGCTTCTTTATGTGAAGCAAAGTGGGTCAGTCATGGCCGACTTACACAGTTTTAAGGTAGGATTAAGTTAGATTTAAGAAAAAAAAAAAAAAAAAAAAAATATATAAAAAAAAATATAATATATATATATATATGTGCATATATGTATATATTATGTATATATATATTATGTATATATATATATATATATATTATGTGTGTATATATTAGGTATTAGATGTAAGTAGGTTAAGTATATTAAGATATATTTTTAGATAGTTTGTAAGTTTAATTTTAAGTTTTATATTTAAACAAAAAAGTCCAGCAACTAAGTTTTTTCTTAAATTTATTTTCTTAGTTTTAGTTGTAAATATGTAATAAATAGATATACTGTAAGATACGTCGAAAGACATAGTTTAAGCGTTAGGATTAACATAGAGTGCCCGCATGGGGCCAGTAAGTTAGATTAAGATAATTTTAAGTTATTTAAGCTAATTTTTAAGCATTTTTTGTCTAGCATGTAAGTATCAATGAATTAAGTAAATAAAAATGCCTTTAAACTGTAAAAACTGTAACTGTATCGGTTCTCGTCTGATCACCGAAATCAAACAACGTCGGGCGTGGTTAGTACTTAGATGGGTGACCGCTTGGGAACACCGCGTGTTGTTGGCAACCGCCCTCTTTTTGATTGTATAAAATCTATCTTTCGTTCCTTGTTACATACAAATTTGTGATAGGTATTCGTAGTTGTATTATATTTTAAATTGTTTCTTACTTACATACCACCTTGATCAAAAAATAAACACCATGTGGCGCTCCCATTGTTCCGAGTTCTGTTTTTTTTTTTTTTTTTTTGTTAAATTGGTACATCTGTTGTTGATGAGCGTCATAGCTTGACATTTGCAAAAGTTACGTAGCCAAGAGAACATCTATCTCTGTGTGTGTATAATTTAAGAATTGGATTTAAATTTGCAACAACGAACTTGTATTAAATTTTGCGTCGAAAATGGATTTAGTGGTGCGCGAAAGTTGGAAATGTTGGAAAAGTGTTTCGGCAACGATTCTCTAAAGGAAACGGTCGTTTACCAGTGACACGAGCGGTTCAAAAGTGATCGTGAGTCAATCGAAGATGATAACCGCATCGACATCGAAAACCGACGAAAACATTGATGAAGTAATAGACATGTTGGTCCATAACCGCAAATTAACCATCAGAGAGATAGCGGAGGACTTAAACTTTGCCTATGGATCCGTGCAAGACATTTTGGTTAATGATTTGGGTTTCCGTCGTGTAGCAGCAAAGTTGGTGCCAGAAGACCTCAGTTTCATGCAAAAAAGAATCTATTTTGACGTCGCAAAAGAGATGATTTGCGAAGCTGAATCCGATCCCACATTCATCAAAAGGATCATTACTATAGACGAGACAAAGGTCTATGAGTACGACACGCAATCCAGACATCAGGCAAGTGAATGGAATTCACCAAATGAGCCGGACACATCGTTTTCAGTCAAAAAAGAAGGCAATGCTTACGGTTTTCATGGTTTACCACGGTGTAGTACATCATGAATTTTTGCCAGAAGGTCAAACAGTAAACAAAAAGCATTATGTGGGCGTTATGAGACCTTTAAGTGTAGCAATTCACCGAAAGAGATTAGAATTGTGGGCAGAAAAGTCGTGGATATTGCAATAAGATAACCCACCATCGCACGGTGCCATAATTATTAATAATTTTTTGACGAAAAATGTAACAAATAACATCCAACAGTCACCGAATTCACCTGATTTGGCTTCTTTCTGTTCAATCGAGTCAAAAAATCACTGCGGGAAAGGTGTTTCAGCAGCCGGGGGGAAGTTATGGGAAAATCGCAGGAAGCACTGATGGACATAAGGAAAATCGAATATAAAAAATGTTTCGAGGATTAGATCAAGCGGTGGCATAAGTGTGTTGCAGTCGATGTGGATTACTTTGAAGGGAACAATATAGATTTTGATGAATAAACTTATATTTCTAATTTTTCGAATAAATTCAAGGTGGTATACTCGTACTTCATGCCTTGAAATCGCTTTTGAAATTATAAGTCAATACGGAAACTTTGGATTTTTTTTTATATTGTTTTTGGGACTTCCAAAGCTTTCAATGGTGGGTCTTACGTTAGGTCTCCTAAGTTTCCACTGAACAGCAACTGAACAACAGCAGTTTAGAAAGAAATCGCACAGTCTACTACTACAGTCTAACGACAATGATGTCTCCTTTTATTAATACCAACACACCCTTATCGCACCTAAAAACGACCAATTGCTATCATTCTGGCCAAAACTCTGAATCTTAGCCCGCCAGCTGTAAAAAAAAATTAGTGAAACTGAGGCACGTCATTTCCCGTCTTGTCGTCATCGCTTGTGCGTCACGTCTGGTCAAAATAGCCTCCATCAAAGAACTGTCGGTCCACCAAACCACTAGCGCTAACTTCACTTCACAGTAAAAAAAATTTATTAGTTTATTAAAAAAAACACCCTTTTATCCAATTTAATAACAATTTATTATTTTTATTTAATTTTTCTTTTCGCGCACAACACTAAGCTTAGACTAAAATTCAGAAACAAAACATTTTACTTACCCATAACACCCTATCCTTACTCTTCGCAATTTAAAAAAAAAAAAGATAAATTTAACTACGAATATGAATATGTATATGTATGTATACTGAAGTTGCTGTTGTCCCGCGGAACACCTCTTGCAGGCGATGTAGCCTTTGTGTGCGAAGACTGAAATAATTACTCGTACAACACAGCACTTCCCACCCACCAGGCTTAATTGGGATGTCTCTCTTGCCCACCGATGAATTACCTTTATAGGCAGGTGTAATTGAGGATTGATTTAGATCACTTTTTTTTCTATATGTCACTTTGTTCGACTTTTTTTGTTTAGTTATGTTAGGGTAGAATTGTTGTCAATTAAGAAAAAAAAACTTTTTTGCGGCGACCGACTGTCCAAAGCACTAAAACAAATGCCACGACCTTGCTGGATGACGTCTCGAATACAAAACAAAAAAAAAAAACTCTTCTGAAAATCCAACGACAACTGCCGTCCAATACGACCTTGCCGCTATCTCACCAGACACACAAAAAAAAACCCGTCTGCTGATTCCATCAGCTTATCAAAACACGTAAAGACTATTGGCCTATCTAATCTCTAGTCTAGTTCTCTTAAAAGTCCAATTTCGCTTCCTATAATCTATTCCTACTCTAGAATCTCTCTCGCAAAAAAAGGTTCCTGCCTTAATTATGGTATATCCCTCATCACAGGCTATTTCGGTACAGTAAATCAATAAGGATGTTGTGCAATTCATTTGTCTTCTTGAAAGTGTTAATCGGTTATTATAGGTACATATGTGAATTTTAAGTGCCAACGATCTAACCACAACAGCGCGATGTTAATCAAGATCCTCCTAATCTCTTGCTATTTGGGTTTCGTGTCCGTTACTGCAATACGTTGTGAAGTGCCGCATCAGTTAAGGATGTCTTCTCAAAATGGCACCAACAACTTCGTCTTCGTCCTCTAACTAATCAGTTTATTGGTAAAATATCACATAACGTTGTAGATTAACAATTATGTGGCCATGAAATGATCTCTGATTGATAGGATAATACATATTAGAGTATTGGGGTAATGAATGTTTATATTAGACAGCGCATGGACAATAGACGAATATAGAGTCCGGGTGTGGATAAATTCTGTGTTTGGATTAAAGTGAGATTAAGCAAAACAGACATATGATACCCTACCGACAATACGCAAAAAAATAACACAACGAATGCAAACACCCTTCATTTACCTAAAAATATAACATGCCAAACTAAAACAATAAAACGAAGACAATCGATCTTGCACGCCACACAACGGACACAATCCACCAAACATATTGTACAATGAACACAAGACAACGTATGGCTACCTAAAACAAAACGAACAACATACGATCGAATGCACACCAAAAAATTGCAACAAGATAAACTAGACAAGAATACGGTACATGAGGCAAAAACAAACGAGGAACCGGTGCGAGCAACCCTTCTGGTACTTTTGAAAATTGAGTTTGTGAAAGAGTGGATAATCAGTCGTCAGACTGCATCCAGAGAGGTTAGCCACTGAACTACGGAGTAGATAAAGTGAACGTGAACGAATTGGTTTTAATTGGGGGTCAAATCCTACATTACGGTAAATGAGAAAAAATACAGTGCAACAAATAAGTATACATACGCCTATCGAATTGCGATTAAAACATACGAGTACTACAACTTGCAAATGACAAAATTGTTATGCAGATAACATCAGCATGAAAGATAATGTAACAAGAAGTAGAAATGGTCCCGTTAGTTTCTATGTTCTTTCTGTAAGAACAAGCTCTCCGTTTTTGCATCACAAAAAAGTATACATACGATGCATTCTCGCAAGCGTATTTCTTGTACTTTTTTTCTGGTCATATTTTTTTTTTTTTATTTGACTCATAATTTGTATTAGTGCTTTTCTATATAACATATTGTTGCAGCAAGCAATTAATGGGAAAAAGGGCAAAGAAATAAGTGCTGAAGGGCGGAAGCAAATAATAAGGCTCAAAAAGAGTGGAAAAACGTTACGAGAAATTTCCGAAATTGTTATTAAAAGTAAATCTACAGTTCAAACAGTTATACGAAACGTGCAAAATAACAATTCCTTTGAAAGTAAAAGAAGGAGTGGCCGACCTCTCAAAATAACACCACGGATTAAGAGACAAATTACAAATACTATAAAAGGAAATCCTAAGACAAGTTCCGTGCAAATTGCTAGTACAGTCGAAACTGTGATAAATACAATAGTTCATCCAGAAAAAGTGCGATTAATGTTAAGACGCAATGGGTTTCACAGTAGAGTCCCTAGAAAAAACCCCTAATAAGTCAAATAAATAATACATGTCATGTTTAGCGATGAAAGTGAGTTAAACATTTTCGGAAGTGATGGAAAGTAAAAGGTATGGCGCAAAAAAAAAAAACCGAAGAGCTTACACTAAAAAACATCACTCCAACACGGTGGTGGATCCGTGATGGTCTGGGGATGCATGTCGGGGGCTGGTGTGGGTTATCTGCAATTTATAGATGTTAATATGGATCGGTTTGTATATCTTCAGATACTTAAAGATAATTTGGAAGGAAGCTGGCAAATTGGGGCTGTCGGGAAACTGATATTCCCAACAAGACAACCACCCCAAGCATACATCAGAAATTGTTAAGCTTTGGTTGTTGTATAACGCGCCCAAACAGTTGCATTCCCCACCCAGTCACCCGACCTGAATCCTATTGAACATTTATGGGACGAGTTGGAGCGACATATAAGAAACAAAAATGACCTTAAAGCTGCTTTGACTAAAGAATGGAGCAAAAAAAAACCTGATGTTACAAAAAAACTAGTATTTTCTATGAAAAATTGGCACAATGCTGTAATTGAGAATAACGAACGTCCAATAAAATACCAGTTTTAAGTTTTATTTAGAAATAAACTTGGATTTATATTGATCGTATGTATACTTTTCCGTGTATTTCCTCTTTTGTGGAAACAAACGGTAGCTTTTTTAAACTGTAACCAACTTGTTATAGAGTGTTTCTCGTACTCATCGACGATTTCATTAATCGTCTGTTTCCCAGAACTTACTCGTGCAAGGAGAATGAATAACAGAGAATACCAACAGAAAGGCCCAGCAAAAGGATGGATACAATTAAATACAGCTGACAGCTAGTGCCATTGTCTCCTGTCAAATGCTTCTGCAGCGTATGTTCATCTCCTATCAACAAATGTCTGACCGGCCTCTTCCCACTAAGTCACTTAGTTTGTTGGCACGAAGGAACAAGGAGAATTGGTGCCAAAAAATAGGAAATTTTGACATAAGAGTTAACGGAACATTGATGTGCGCCAAATTAACTGACGCCAACGACCATACTACGTTGAAAGTATCGGTTCTCGTGAGTCGTTCACAGACCTTCGTGGCGAGAAGACCTCTTTTGTGTTACGGCTTAACAAGCGTGAAGAGAATATATAGAAGTGTACTTTTTTATAAGGATTATAAAAGTGTTCGGTAGCCGAAGTGCTAAAGACGCGGACGTTGAATCTCGGGTTGTGGGTTCGATTCTCCGACCTCCGCAGTTCGATTTTTTTTTTCTTTAATTAATTTGTTCGAAAAAAAAAAAAAAAACAGTGAGAAAAATTTAAGCAAACCAGTTGTATGAGTGGAAGTAAGCGGTCCGCTATACCGGTAGCGGGATCTGCAGATGGCATGATGTCGTCTGATGATCAAGCCGTTAGGCCACTCCAACTATTAAGGGCAACAACATCAACAAAACTATCAGACATGGCTATTAAGAGGAGGAGAAAGCTGAAGCCGACTCCGAATCTAATTAAGCGCACTTTCTTACCAGCTTCCCTTGAAATGCTGCATGGAAGATTGAATGAGAGTGCTGCGATAATATCGGCAAGTGCAGCAATAAAGCCAAGGGGGCAAGTGTCGGCTAATAACGACAGCCCTCATGTATACGACGACAACAGCTTCGCATCCCTAGCACCATCTGAGTCGGATGACGAAGAGGACGAGGTTCAAGCTCTAAACAACGACATCAAGAAGCTTGAACAAAAAGTGCTGGCTATAAAAGCAAAGCAAGTAGCAAGGAGGGAGATGGAGAAACAACTCCAGAGGCCTCAGCAGCAGCAAAAAACAAGCGTAAAAAAAATTTCAAATGCACAAACGCAGCAAAAATATAAAGAACAAAAACAAAAACCGCAGCAAAATAAGCAGCAACAACAGCAGCAGCAAAATCAACAGCAGCAACAAAAGCGGCAACAACAACAACATCATCAGCAAAAGCAACAGCAGCAGAGACAACAACAACAGCAAGAGCAGAAATCTACCAAGCAGAAAGTGCCACCAATCAACACTTTCAAATTGGAATTAAAGGACACCATCGAACTGTGTAAGTCGGCCATTGGCAACAATTTTTTTATAAAAAGATTATCGTTAGATAGGCATGCGATCCACTGTAACACAGTGGAGCGCTACCACAAAATTAAAAACCTTTTGAGGGATTCGACGACGGAATTCTTCTCCTACACCCCTAAGGGAGAAAAGCTGCAAACAATGCTGCTGAGGGGTTTGGAACCGTCGACTGATCCGGAGGAGCTCCTTGCACTGCTGAAAGAGAAGGAGTGCGAAGAGCTCAAATTCGTGGGGGTCAAGCCATTTGTCACGGCTAGAGCCAAAAGGGAGAAGCGCAAACTGCCGTTCTTCCTGGTTCAGCTAAGTCCCAGCAGCAAACTGGATGGTCTAAGGAGCATCAAAGTCCTAGACTACCAGGTTGTACATTGGGAAAAATTAAAGAGGAGCGAAAACATTTTACAATGTGTTCGCTGCCAAAGGTTCGGACACGCCGCGTCGAACTGCGAAATGCAGCCTCGATGCGTGAAGTGTGGAAAGAACCACAAATCTGAGGAATGCGCTCTAGGTAAGGACGGAGCGTCTGAAAAAAGCCAACTCTCTTGTGCTTTATGTGGGAACACGGGACACACCGCAAATTATCGGGGTTGTTCCAAATTCCAATATATCAAAAGATTAAATCTGGCTCGGCAGCAGAAAGTGGAAGTTAAACGTCCACCCCTGCACTTACAAACTCCAGCCGTTACTCCCCAGGTTACCTACGCCCAAATGGCGGCAGGTAGGGGAAATACGGTACAGCAAACGAAGGTTGCTTCTCAGGCCCCAGTGCCTAGAGCACCGGAACCAGCTTCTGACATGCTAGCTATCTTGCTCTCTATCCAGAGTCAGATGGCACAGCTTCAACGTCATATAACTGAACAGACCGCGCGGGTTGATCAAATATACGCGCTGCTGCCGGGCCTAACGCACCTTTCGTCGTAATGGGTACGTACATGGGGGAGCAGACCCTGAAGGTCCTTGCAGTGAATGTTAATTCACTGATTAGGTTCGAACGAAGAGCCGCACTATTTAAGTTGCTCGAAGACCAAACCCCTGATGTGCTTTTGGCTAGCGAAACTAAGCTTACCAAAAGACATAAAATGAGGCACAGAAAATATAAAATAGTACGAAGAAACCGACCCAACTCCATACAAGGAGGAGGCGTTGCAATCTTTGTAAGAAAAGGAATACGTTTTAAAAGAGTATACAGTCGTGTAGTACGCAGGTTCCAGGTGCTGGAAGCATGCATCGTGTATATCCCTCTCCGTAGTGGAAAGCGGTTGTACATGGTGTCTGTCTATGCGCCTAAGGCTACTCAATCCACCCTATTCATCTCAGAGCTCGAGACACTTTTTAGATTCCTGAGGTTAGAATTAAAAGACAATTATTTTATTATCGGCGGAGACTTCAACGCCAAACATAGTGATTGGGGAAATAATATACCAAATACTAGAGGGAACCTACTATTCAATTGGTGGGGTCAGCACAGTATAATGTATCGACTCGACCTTAAGGCGACGGATAGTCCGTCGTTTCCCAGACACGGGTCCTATTTGGATCTCCTGTTGTTTGACTCACGAATACAACTGACTTGCACTAACCAACAAACTACAAACTGTCTACGCACTTTCGTGTATGATAGTGACCATTGCGGTATCAGCACCGAAATAACTGTTCCCAACGAAACTGCGGAATTGGAAGAGTTTGTTCAAAGGCATTCCTACAATTATAGTAGGGTGCGTTGGACACACTTCTCAAGAATACTGACAAGAGCACTCTCCTCAAATTCGCTCAACCCACCGTCCAACAGAAATCTGTCAAACGAGGAGATTGATAGGTATTTAAGACTAATGAACGAGACAATCAAACAAACAATGGACAAAACGATACCTCGGTATCAACACACTGACAACGAAGACTTATTCCGCAACGCAACTATTGACGCACTGCACCGACATAAAAGTAGACTACTGTCAAGACTAAAAACCTTGTACAGACAGTTTACGGACAGACATAACCCGGAGATTATGATACTGAAGTCGTCGATTAAAAACCTCCAAACATTAATAAAGGAAAATTACAGAAATTCTATAAGTTTGTATTGGAACAATAGAATTCGGGCTGTAAACACCAGCAACCCGAATATGTTCCCGCAAATAAATAAAATATTTCGGAGAAAAAATCAAAACGACCTTCCATGTCTTAAAATCGCCCGAACGACGAACAACGAACAAATACTTTTAGCAGCAGGCATAGATCCAGGTGAGGCCGTTGATGATGACGACTTCTTTGTGATCGAGGATCCGCAGGAGAAGGTAGAGACTATAGGAGCGACTTTCCAGGAAGTGTACAAGGCGAATGAAACCATTGGCCCGAACCACGATCTGGAGAATCGAGTCCTTGTGCACAACTTCTACCTTCGAAATGAAATAGTGAATTGGCGATTCGAGAGCTCGGGTTTCACCCAGTTCAGTAGCGAAAATATGGCAAATAATGTCATCACCAATGAAAGGGTACTTTCACCGTTCATTTCGAAGGAAGAGCTCCAAATGGTCTTCGAATCGCTTAGAAGTAAGAAATCAGTGGGAATCGATGAAATACCTAACATTGTACTTCGACATCTCCCACTAGAAGCGGTGAACATTTATACCACCCTGTTTAATAATGCAATGAATAATGCCCATTATCCAGCACATTGGAAAACTGCGGTGGTACATCCCATCCCCAAAAGGGATAAAGATACTTCCAATCCGGCGAATCTCCGCTCGATCAGTCTTCTACCAAACATCAGTAAGGTTTTCGAAAAGGTGATCAATAGAGTCCTGACTAAGTGGGTTGAGGACAATAATATAGTTCCGGATAATCAATTCGGTTTCAAGGCGGGGCATGATGTCATTCATGCCACGTCTAAACTGGTTTCTGATATCCAATGGAATAAAGGCAAGAACCAGTGCACTGGTGCCTGCCTGATTGACTTGGAAAAAGCCTTCGATACCGTATGGTTAGAGGGACTCTTCTTCAAGCTGAACAGGCTGGGCATTAGTAAACCACTTCTGTATATTCTTTACAACATGTTAACAGATAGACAGTTTATCGTGAAAAATGGCGATGTGACTTCTACTAGAACATTTTACATTAAAAACGGTCTGCAACAGGGTGCGGTAAATTCGCCGATCCTATTCAACATTTACACAAGTGATCTGATGGGTTCACTTAACCATGCCATAGCGTACGCAGACGACTTAATAGCGTACAGATCAGGTCCAAAGATTGAGGTCATTAATATACTTTTGCAACGTGACTTCGACAAAATTAGGCGATATTGCGATGACTGGAAGTTGAAAATCAACTTTCAGAAGTCGGAAACCATTCTGTTTAGGACGCCTTTGTCTGGGGCCTCTAGGGATACCAGAAAGAATTGGCGAAAGTTTTCGATCGTGGGACAGCACGGGCAGCCACTTGCTTGTCGAAATGTAGTCAGATACCTTGGAATCTGGCTAGATCAATATCTATATTTTAACAAACATATAGATGTTGCTCTGGCCAGAGCCAGAGGTGCTTTTGCTCTTACAAAGAGACTGTTCTATAACAGCCAACTCGATGCGAGGGTGAAGGTGATCTGCTACATGGCCCTTATCAGGCCCATGCTTGTATTTGGATGTCCAGTGTGGTTCAACGTGAGAGCAAGTTTATTGGAAAAGATTCGGGTGTTTGAGAGGGCTTGTCTTAGGACTTGTCTTCGCTTATACAGAACACCAGAGTCTGAGTACATAAAATTCTATCCTAATAAGGTCTTGTACAATAGGGCGAACCTAATAAGAGTGGACAATTTCGTTATTAAGTTGACTCGAAGGCACATTGCGAGAGCAATGACCTCATCGAACAACCTGATCTCCGGGGCTTTTTACCCTAATTATATGTATCATGAGAGAGTTCGCTTAGACGGTTTTGTTCCTCCAGAAGCTTTCCTCTACCTGGATATGAAAGGTCTGATCCAGGACAGATTGGCGGTGCCGCTAATCTACCACGTCGCTCGAACAGCTGCGGACAGGCGACTCAACTACGACAGAGACGTCGCACGTGGCAGTGCGGAGCGTCTCCGTTTCAGTAGGTCGGTAGGGAGTCGCGACATTGGGGATGTTGCTCAACAGCACCATCAATTTTGGTGGCTGGTTGACGGAGAGGAAGCTTCGTTGGCGAATTCCTCAAGTACTGCGTAGCTTCTTTATGTGAAGCAAAGTGGGTCAGCCTAATTTTTTAGTCATGGCCGACTTACATAGTTTTAAGGTAGGATTAAGTTAGATTTAAGAAAAAAAAAAAATAAAATAAAAAAAAAATAAATAAATAAAAAATTCAAAAAAAAAAATATATATATATATATATGTGCATATATATATATATTATGTATATATATATTATGTATATATATATATTAGTAGTGTATATATTAGGTATTAGATGTAAGTAGGTTAAGTTAATTAAGATATATTTTTAGATAGTTTGTAAGTTTTAATTTTAAGTTTTATATTTAAACAAAAAAGTCCATTCACTAAGTTTTTTCTTAAATTTATTTTCTTAGTTTTAGTTGTAAATATGTAATAAATAGATATACTGTAAAATACGTCGAAAGACGTAGTTTAAGCGTTAGGATTAACATAGAGTGCCCGCATGGGGCCAGTAAGTTAGATATTTTTAAGTTATTTAAGCTAATTTTTAAGCATTTTTTGTCTAGCATGTAAGTATTAATGAATTAAGTAAATAAAAATGCCTTTAAACTGTAAAAAAAAAACTAAACTGTATCGGTTCTCGTCTGATCACCGAAATCAAGCAACGTCGGGCGTGGTTAGTACTTAGATGGGTGACCGCTTGGGAACACCGCGTGTTGTTGGCAACCGCCCTCTTTTTGATTGTATAAAATCTATCTTTCGTTCCTTGTTACATACAAATTTGTGATAGGTACTCGTAGTTGTATTATATTTTAAATTGTTTCTTACTTACATAACACCTTGATCAAAAAATAAACACCATGTGGCGCTCCTATTGTTCCGATTTGAGTTCTGTTTTTTTTTTTTTGTAAAGTTGGTACATCTGCTGTTGACATTCTCTCTTAATCTTAGCGTCATAGCTTGACATTGTCAAAAGTTACGAGGTCAAGTGTATATTAATCTTTGTGTGTATTTACAATTTTAGAAATGGATTTAAATTTGCAACAACGAACTTGTATTAAATTTTGCGTCAAAAACGGATTTAATGGTGCGCAAACGTTGGAAATGTTGGATAAGTGTTTCGGCAACGATTCTTTAAAGGAAACAATCGTTTACCAGTGACACGAGCAGTTCAAAAGTGGTCGTGAGTCAATTGAAGATGATGAACGCAGTGGCAGACCATCGACATTGATGAAGTAGAAGAAATGTTGGTCAATAACCGCAAATTAACCATCAGAGATATAGCGGGGGACTTGAACATTGCCTATGGATTCGTGCAAGACATTTTGGTTAATGATTTGGGTTTCCGTCCTGTAGCAGCAAAATTGGTGCCAGAAGACCTCAGTTTCATGCAAAAAAGAGACTATTTTGACGTCGCAAAAGAGATGATTTGCGAAGCTGAATCCGATCCCACATTCATCAAAAGGATCATTACTGGAGACGAGACGTGGGTTTATGAGTACGACACGCAATCCAGACATCAGGCAAGTGAATGGAATTCATAAAATGAGCCGGGACAAAAAAAAACACGTCGTTTTCAGTCAAAAAAGAAGGCAATGCTTACGGTTTTCATGGATTACAACGGTGTAATGCATCATGAATTTTTGCCAGAAGGCCAGACAGTAAACAAAGAGTATTATTTGGGCATTATGAGACGTTTGCTTGAAGCAATTCGCCGAAAGAGACCAGAATTGTGGGAAAAAAAACTCGTGAATCTTGCACCATGATAACGCACCTGCACACAGTGCCATCATTATTCGTAAGTTTTTGACGGAAAATGCAACAGCCATCGAATTCACTTGCTTTGGCTCCCTGTGACTTCTTTCTGTCCAATTGAGTCAAAAAACTACTACGGGAAAGGTGTTTCAGAAGCCGAGAGGAACTTATGGAAAAATCGCAGGAAGCACTGATGGACATACCGAAAACCGAATATAAAAAATGTTTCGAGGATTGGATCAAGCGCTGGCATAAGTGTGTTGCAGTCGATGGGGATTACTTTGAAGGGAACAATATAGATTTTGATGAATAAACTTATATTTTTAATTTTTTGAATAAATTCAAGGTGGTATACTCGTATTTCATACCTTGAAATCGCTTTTGAAATTATAAGTCAATATGGAAACTTTGGAAATTTTTTTATATTGTTTTTTAGACATCCCAAGCTTTCAGTCGTGGATCTTACGTCAGGTTTCCTAAGTTTCCTCACTGAAGATTATGAAATAGTCTTCAGGCCGAACTGAACAACAGCAGTTTAAAAAGAAATCGCACAGTCTACTTTTGTTGCCACTTTTGTTAAATTAACGACAATGATGTCTCCTATTATTAATACTTTCTTGCCGACAGGATAAGATTACTTTCTCACTTAAGTCGATTCGTTATTGATGACCGTGCGTCCGGACGGTGTAGCTCTCACTGTCGTTTGTTTCGTGATCCAATTATTTTTGTGATGTGAGCTGTACATAACAATTTGCATACTTACACATTAAAAATACTCATCTTTTCTCATTACCACTTTGCACGAAAAAATTCTGTATCAATATTTTCGCACCGAAAAAAGAGCCAAACTACCCCTTTTCGTTGTGTTGCATTTCATTAGCATCAGATGGTAACTACCTATATTTATTATTGCTTCGTTTGTTACTTTCCTGTTCGTGTTATCTATTCGTCGTACTGACGATCAACTGGTTGTTGGTTGTGGGTGCATTCATACAGCACCCTGTATCTGCATCTGTTTGAATATGACACCGTCAAAACAAGTAAATTGACGTTTACTTTTATGGCAAAGGGATGGCGACGATCATTTTTGGCAAAAAAATTTTAAACTTAGTTTATTTGAGTTAAAGCTATGAAAGATCTGTTACTTGCCGGAGCTTTGTTGTTTGTTTCTTTTATGCTTTAAAACCTCCTTTGAATGGTTTAGCATGGCTCTAAAAAGCTGTCTTGGTAGGTACATTAACTTTTCGGTACTTTTATTTTATTATTTTGTATAGTTAAAAATCAATTTAATGCATTTTATTACTAGCGAGTGGTGTTTTCCAAAACCGGAAAAAATTGCTTAGAAAGTCTCTTTGAGAGTTTGAGAGTTTGAGAGTGATTTCATATTGCATCAATTTGCCTATACGAGTATATATTACATAAAATAAAGAATTGTTTTTGATTTCGTTATTTTGAGATTTATTATACGAGTATGTAACACATTTAAATATCAATTTAGAAAAACTTAAAAACAGAGATGTATGTATCCAAAAACTTAAAAAAATATACTCGAATTCGGAATACTTTTATATTAAAAAATAAAAAAAAGAAGAAAATGATGAGATATGTAGGTATTTATAAATGTGTTAGGTATTAAAACAATTCCTTGGGATGCATAAATGAATCTTGCATTTCGAAGTGTGTCTGGAATATCCTCTGAATTCAAGAGTTTTGCGTCGTTTTTTGTCCAATGTATGCTCTGTCGAACGTTCAAGTCTGTCTTAGCGAAGGGAATGCGATGGCGCTGTTTCATATTACGGTTTAGTTTCATGAAGATTCTCTACTGCATCGTTCCTGGATTCTACAATAAAAACTACATTCGCTCCTTTTGTCCCAAATTACTATTTTCATAGTCAATACAGTATTCCAAACAAGAATTACACATCGACAGGTCTATGGAATAGTCAGATATTCCTTTTGGTCATTAACCACATTTGTTCTTAATGCAACCCTACTTAATGAAAGCAAATAGTGCATACCTACAAGTTACAAGTCTCTGTCGCCATAAAATGCTAAAGCAAGTTGAAATTTTCCTCCGCCAAGCCATCTCAAATGAAAAGTATTGTTTTTTTTTTTTTTTATACGGTAACCGTAATTACCTTGTCCAGCGGCTTTGACGCCCTTTTCAGTTTGAACAGGCGCTTTTCCAATTCGGTTACCCTTTATAGTCCATGACGCCCACATTTTATAATTCTTGTTTTCTGATATGGTCCTTGCAAGATGAATGGCAAAAGTCAAATAACAACAGGAGGCCATGTCGCTAAATAGGTTTAAAAAAGTTAAGCCACTGTTACATTTCAATAACAATGATGACATGAAACCAAGCAAATGATCCTAATTTTGACCTCTTTTTTTAAATACGCTCAATTGTTTACTGTTTAGTTAGGAAATTTATATATATATTTTTTGTTTGGTTGCTATGACACCTGTCAAACATATTTAGTATACATGAAGTCATTGAGCAAACAATATCATGTTTTTTCTTCGTGTTAAAAATGTCGAATTTTGTACCAAAAAATGATGACTTGCGGAATGCATTAATTTTTTGTTTTCGTTTGAAGAAAAGTGATGCAGTGTCGCATCGAATGCTTGTCGAGGCATATTGTGATCTTGCTCCATCAGAAGCAACATGAAAAAGATGGTTTCAACGGTTCAGAAATAACGATTTTTATGTGAGAAAAGAAGAACGTGGAAGATCACCAAAGAAATATGAATAAGCCGAATTGCAAACAATATTGGATATACAATACAATACATAGATGACACTTTGAGTCAGAAACAAATGGGAGAAATGTTAAATGTTGCACAACAACATTTTGGAAAGATCCAAAAGTCTGGAAAATGGGTGTCACATGAATTGAATGAAAGACAGATGGAAAACCGAAAAACGACTTTTGAAATTTTGCTTCAAAGAAACGATAAAAAATCTCTTTTACATCGAATTGTTACTGGCGAATAAAAATGAATCTATTTTCAGAATCCTAAATAGAAAAAATCATAGGTTAATCCGGAACAACCATCAACTTCGACTGCAAAACCAGATCGATTCGGTAAGAAGACAATACTGTGTGTCTGGTGGGACCAGAAAGGTGTTAATATAGATCGCTATCGAAAACAAATGATCAATTTGAAACATGCATTGATCGAAAAACGACCAGAATGGGCCAGAAGACACGGCAAGGTAATTTTGCTCCGTGAGCTCATCGTTGCTCATCGATGGGACACGCATTAGCTGAGCAGCACAATCGAAAATTGGGTGACTTTTTGGTTTGCTTCAAAAGACGAACAGTTTTATTGGCGTGGAATCCATAAATTGCCTGAAATATGGAAAAAATGTGTAGCTAGTGTTTTGTTTTCACAAAATAACGCTCACTTCATACCGGTACACCTGGTAAAGCGGAATTTATTCACTGGGAACAATCCACCGGAATAAAATTCCCAACTTAGAACTTCCCGACGACAAAGTCATGATGAATAAACCACGTGGAGAATTCTGTGAATATGTTGCAACAATTGATAGTTTTGATATATCTGTTGTTTCTTAGAGTGATAGTAAGATTATCAACATGATGTCAAACTACAGTGGCAGGAACCCTAAGCTAATAGTTGAAAAATTTGACAGAAAATTAGGAAGAAAGATATTTCTTGCCCAAATATTGTTTCAGATTATAACAAATTCATGGGTGGTGTCGAATAATTGGATTCCTTCATAGGCATTCCAATTTGCTTTTATGCAAACGTGCTTAAGCACAAAAAGGAAACGTAGTCAAGGATAGCTTGACTAATTTAATAAATCTTGCTCTTAAGGTATAAATTATAAATTTATTTAAACAATTACAAGCTAGCACCAAAGAAGTTTACCGATATCTCAAAACAAATTTCGATTAGACCACATGTGTCACATGGGTAAACTATGTACAATAAAAATAAAAGAATAATAAATACAAAACATTGTTGTTATTGTTTACTGTAATGGCTCTACACTGTGGTACTTGATTGGCAGGCCGCCAAGTAACCTTTTTTTATGATTTTAAAACATACAACATACATTCTGTTGTTGTTTACTTTCTCTGCCCCTTAATAACCACGCTTTATCTTTATCCTTTTGTACCCTTTGTATCCGCTGCACCTTTTGTTTTTAATTATCACTACGCATTTAGTTGCATTTGTTAAGTTCTAATACTTTTATTGGCATTGACCTTTTTCTTCAAAAGAAAAACGGAGTTTGGGACGATATGCCAGCGCATCGTGCGTCTTCTATGCGAATGAAGACTTCATTCAGTAGTGAGATTTTATGTGGTGGAGGTGTTGTCTGTCGATTATTTAGAAAAAAAAAAGGAAAAGGGAAATAAAAGGATTTAGAGGACAGAGAGGACAATTGGTGTTTGTATATAGTATTAGCTAAGATTTCTTTTACTTACTAATACTATATATTAATGAATACCTTGCGAGTTAACCCCTAAGTATTTCTCAGATTATTATTTGTTTGTTATTTGTGTGTATTTTATGTATTTGTTAATGATTAATGAATACTTAATGAGCAATCGCTAGGTATTTCTAGGTATTTTATTAACATTATATATTTTTTTATTTTATATATTGTATATTTTTTTTCCGTGGGAAGGTGAGAAATCTGAGCCTATAGTAGTGTGAGATTCTTACTCACTGAAAAACACCTCCTTTATGCAAACCACGACTGAGTTCACACTCAACAAGCAGTTCTTCTATCGCATTTTATAAGATATCCTGCAGGCGATTTTCCATTGAAAATTCCTGTGTACTTTTCAAAAATTACGCGCTGCTAATCACCGCGCTAGATCGAGAGGTTTAGTCCTTTTCAGACGGCGCGATAAATTTGTCTCTTTGAGAATCTGTTGAACAGAAATATTCGTATGACTCTGTAATCGATTATTATGTCTTCGCGCAAACATTTTAATTACGTTCTAAACGTTTTCGACTCCTAAGTCTCTGTGGATATCATCGTTTCTAATGTACCAAGGCGCATTAACAATACCTTGAAGAACTTTGTTTTGGAATTCTGTAATACATTAATGTTACTATTTTTAGTACAACCCCAAAGTTGTACACCATATGTCCAGATCGGTTTTAGCACAGGCTTGTATAACAGCAGTTTGTTCTCTAAGCTACTCTTGGAATACTTTCCAATAAGCCAGTAAATATCTCTATATTTGATTTCAAGCTCTACACGTTTTTTCTTGACGTGTGCTCTCCATTTTAGTTTAGCGTCGAGTGTAATACCGGGATATTTGGCCTCATTCGCGTAAGGAATTCGTACTGCGTTGATAAACACCGGTGGAATCTCAATTTTCTTGAGAGTGAAGTTCACGTGGACAGACTTGTTTTCATTAAGCGCGATTCGCCAAGTTTTTGTCCAATTGTTAATCCTTGTAAGGGCACGTTGCAACTTCGCAGTTGCTTCTTCGACTGTTTTAGCCGTTGCCAAAATGGCAGTGTCATCAGCAAATGTGGCTAGGACAGTGTCGTCCGTTTGCGGTATATCGCGGGTAAAAAGCAAATATAGCAGAGGGCCAAGTACACTTCCTTGCGGCACCCCCGCCTTTATTGTCTTAAAAGTGGAATATTCGTTTCCGTGTCTTACACGGAAGAGTCGGTCTTCCAGGTATGAACCTAAAATACAAGACAATTTTTGGGGTAGGGCTTGTCGGAGTTTATATTTTAGGCCTTCATGCCATACCTTATCAAAGGCTTGCGAAACGTCAAGGAATGCGCTTGGACAGACTAACTTACACTCGATTGCTCGTTCAATTGCATCGGATATTCGATGTACTTGGTCAACTGTAGAGTGTTGGCTTCTAAAGCCAAATTGATGATCAGGCAAAAGGGGATTTGTGTCGGTAATTGGTTTAAGACGATTAATAAGGATTCGCTCGAAGACCTTCGATGTAATCGAGAGAAGTGATATTGGTCTATATGACTTGATTTCAGTCAGCGGTTTACCGGGTTTCGGAACCATAATAACTTCGGCTACTTTCCACTGGTGCGGTACGTGCTCTAATCTAATGCTGGCATTTATAAGATAGAGCAGCTTTAGCAAACCTTTTTTTGGCAACGCTATAAGTATCTCTCCCCGGGGCTTTATTGGGCTTAAGCGTGTCTATAACTTGTCTAAGTTCCCTAAGTGTAGCCTTTTCTACTGGAAAGTTTGTCGTCAAGTCTAGCGTATTAACATTCTCTGGAAGCACTTCCCCGTCGAATGGTTTAAACGTTTCTGCAAGATGGTCGGCGAAAACATTAGCTTTTTCCATATCTTCTTTCGCTCAGTCATCCTGGTTTCTTCTTATTGGCGCCACGTGTATTTGGGGCTTTCGAACACTTTTAACTTCTCTCCATATGGAGTAGTTTCTACTTTCAAGGTAGTTATTAATACCTTGATTATTGAAGTCCTTGATCGATTTTTTCAACAAGTTGCAAAGCCTATTGAAGGACGTTTTATCTTGTGCTGCCCGTGTTTCATGCCACTTTTTTCGGCTCTTCGTTTCTTCCTTATCATTTGTTTGTTTGTTCGATTCGCGGGGAGTGTTCTTCCAGGCCGCTTGCTGTATGACTTCAACAAAACGTTCAACTTCTTTTTCTAGTTGATACGGCATTCTAAGTGCTACTTTCAACTCAGTATTGTCTACAACGTCTATTCGGAAATCTTCCCAGTGAGTTTTGCTGTTAGTTAATCAGGGTGGTTTTTGTTTCTTAATCAAGGATTCGCCCAGTGAGCAGATAACTGGATCATAATCGGAGGAAAAATCGAAGCCCTCTTCAACTTTGACGTAACAAGCGTTTACTCCTTTTCCGATAAAGAAGTCTATTAGATCGGGTGTTTTGGCGACATCCGAGGGCCAATATGTCGGCTTGCCTGTTGAGTAAAAATAGCAACCACATTCCATACCAGCCCTGTAAGGAGTTTTGCCTTTTTGAGAGATACATCTTGAGCCCCAAAAGGTGTGCTTCACATTAAAGTCGCTACCAAGATTGGTCCAAGAGAGTGAATAGGTCAATAAATTCGTGTTTTTCTATTTTGCAGCGCGATTGGCAATAGATTGAGGATATATTAAAAGAGTAATTTTTATTTTTAGCGTGCACCACTGTCATTTGAAATTTGTCAAATTCAATTATTGCTTCCAAAGTATGTTCAATGCAGTCTTTTATGAATAGGAATGACCCAGCTCTTGCGTTTCCCGATGGATAATGAGCGTGTTAGTCGCGGTAACCTTTTAGTTCCACGCGCGATTCTGTCGCCAGGTGAGTTTCAGAAATTAAACATATGCCAATTACTTTTTCCTGCATGAAAATATTTAGTTCATCAAGCCTTTTCTGTAGCCCGTTGGCATTCCACACAAGTATATTGAGCTTCTTTGCCATAATTAGTTGCAGAAATTGGCTTCGAACTTAAGAAGCCGTTCGACTATTATCTTACTTATTTTAGTCTGTTCTTCTAGTCTCTCGAGAATTACTGATAACACATTTGAGGCAGGATCCAGTGATGTACATATAGTCATATTAACTCGCACCGCTATTTGCGCATAAGTTTTCCCACTTTCCACTTTCCATTGTCATTTTTGACGTTGTTGTTATTGGTGATTTTAGCGTTTGTCACCATTACCTTCTTTAAAGGCTTTGAAGTGGGACCGCTGTTGTTATTTCTCATTCTAGCTGTACCTGCGTTTTTCAAAGGCTTCGTTTTTGATGGATCTCGTAGCTTTTGCAACTCCTTCGCGACTTCGCAGCCTCGATAATTAGCTGAATGTTTTCCCTTGCAGTTAATGCATATCGCTGGGGACTCTTTCGCGGCATTGCACTCTCGAGTCAGATGTTTGCCAGCGCATTTTACACAGCGAGGTTCCTTCTGACAGTAGGCCTGAGTATGGCTGAAACCCTGGCAACGTGTACATTGGGGAATCAGTCTAGAGTTTTTCCGCGGAGGTTCAATTTTGACAACAAGTCCCAAAATTGAATTTATGGCATAAATTCTTGGTAGGCTTTCCGTTTTGTCGAAATTTAGCCTAAAGAGGGGAAGACCGCGTCTTGGGGTCGTCCTCTCGCTTTCAACATTGCGCTGCTTTTGCGCAAGTATATTAACTGCGTCGATTATCCTAAAATCTTTATTTTTAAGGTCATTTACGATGTTTTCTTTAAGGCAAGGGGGATGCAATCCTCCAGCTACATGAAGTATGGGTCTTTCCGTTTCATTTTCGTACGTATGCCATTGAACCTTCTCGGCATTTAGTTTTTGAGAAAGCGAACGGTAGTTGTCTGGATTAAGGACATTTATAGTCCATGTATCATTACTGCGAGATCTTACTTTATAATTGGTTGAGCACAGTGATTTCAGGATTATATTGTATATGTAAAATATAAAATAAAGGGTGATACATCGTTGGCTTTGATGTATAATGTAAGATAAAACACATAAACTTGAAAGCGAACTTAAATTTTTAATATTGGTTAAAAGAACAATTCATGGCATTTACCCTATAAAAATGATATCATGTAAATGTTAGCCACGACTACGATTACCGGTGGTCCATTTGGAAATTCAATTTTGGGCGACTCGTTCGTGCATAGCGACTTGTATCTCGCGGATAACACGAGTAATGTTGGCTGTAAGCTGGCTTATTCCTGAAGACCTGAGACTATATACATATCCCCAGAGAAAATAGTCCAAAAGTGTGATATTGCACGATCTAGGCGACTAATTTACCGTGGCAAAACGTGAAATTAAGTGCTCTATCACTAAAATGATATCTCAACAAGTTCATTGTTTCACGCTCTGTGTTTCTCGTAGCGCCGTCTTGTTGAAACCCGAGCTCACGGAGACCATGTGCTTGAATTCCAGGAAGCACATAGTCCGTTAACATGGCGCGATAACTGTTACCATGGCCGTGTAACATTCTGATTTGCCTCATTTTTGGAGAAATATGGACCAATGATTCCACCACTCCATAAACCACATCATACCGTTGTTTTTAATGGATGTAATGGTAGCTCTTGGTACTCTTCGGGTTGCTCATCAGCCCAAATAGGGCAATTTTGTTTATTAACGTATCTATTGAGCCAGAAATGGGCTTCATTACTGAACAAAATTTCACGATAAAACACCGGATTTTCATTGAGTTTTCCCAGAGCCCATTCACTGAAAATATGACGCAAATTCAAGTCACCTGGCTTCAATTCATGCAGAAGTTGAATTCTGTAGATTTTAAAGCCGAGATCTTCACGTAAAATATGGTTTCAGTGGTTTCAGTAGGTCGATTATGCGCACCGCAAGTTCCTCGAATCTCACGAAAAACATATCTCACAGAACGCTGATTTTCGTAGCACAGCTGAACAGTTTGCAGACGCTGTTGTGGTGTGAGTCTTTCTACACATGATGACTTGCCGAACGATTCTAAACAGAAATGATAAAGCAGTTTGATAGGAGTCACTCGTGATCTGTCGAAAAAAGCCTATTGAAAATCGAACTTACGATGAATCACCCCTTATATATATTTATATTATTTGTTATTAGTTCGTATGACGGAGTTGTCGGAAGATGCCATTCGGATGTGCGTGTAATTTTATTCTCTGTGCCAATGGGGTGAGAGGTCCACTCTGGTAGCGCGGATGGGGGAACGGGGATATACCTCTCCATTCGTTGTTTATAAAGAGGACAGCGCCTTCTAGATGCATATTTAGTTGGAAGGACTTGTTGGTTTGCGCTTATTTGTTGCTCACAAAGTGGGTAGCGCCTTCCATGGACACCATATTTAGATAAACTTGCATGCTAGCTGCCTGTTTATCTTTTTTTTTTCTTAGATACTCGGAGTATTCGGTGTTTGCTGCTCTTGAACACAACTGGCCTCGTATCATTTCAAGATGAAAATTGGTACTTTAACACATTTGTATAACCACCAACCAACCTACGTATTAATTATTGTTACTTCTTTGGTCTAGTACCTCAATATCCTCTTACCTTAGAGAAGACCTAAGAGTACTCATAAGTGTATCTTTATTTTTACTATTACAGAATCAAAGAAGAAAATAGGCGGAACTCTTACGACCAGGCCAGCCCTATCCATATTTGGTTTTCTTTTTATTTTAAATCTTATACATGTAACATGTAAGATTCCGGGTTGTAATGGCTATACTTTCGACAACTGTGAGAAGTGTGACACAAGTTGTATGCTTTAATAAATCAAGAAAATGCTTCAGTGTTTTCATTCAGGATAATATTACTAACAATTACTTTTAAGAAGTTCTTTTCGATTAATCTCTATTTTTCTTCCATAAAAAAAGGTTAAATATGAATCAATTTTTTTTATACAAATTTGAATTGAAAAACTTTAGAGAGATTTCGACCGAAATTTTGTTTTAACACGTTGGCTGCCAGTGTTGTGATCACCGCTGGTGATCAGCGGTGATTACAACAAAAATCTTTCCCCAGGTGCCAAGCAGGAATATAAGATGAATTAATGGCTTACACCAGTAATAGTGAGCATGTTAAGATATTTTTGATCAAGTTGTTTGATAGTGATCAACGGTGATGCATTTGCGTTTAAAACTAAAAATGTTTTATTTTTTTGCGCGTGTATCACCCGTCATTTAAAGAAGGCAGAAGTTATTTAGTACGAAGTTAGAATTCGGAGTGAACGTGCTTTTGTATTGTATGATCCCGATGAAAATCTTGAAATGCTGGAAGCGCCAGAAAGTCATAGTAGTGATAGTTTGGGCGATTTTAGTGCAGATGAGGCCGACCTTTACATCCCTGATTACGATAGTGATACAAATGAAAGCATTTCTGAAGAAAATTGGTAAGAAAATCGAGAAATCCGAACATCAGAAACTGGTATTACAACAGTAACAATTCAGAGAGAAATTCCGATTATTTGGGATTCTCCTGCAACTGGAAATTGCTCAAAGGAGTTCTCATAAATTTTTACATCACAGCACCTTATGCAACATTAACTCGATTTATCACCTAAATATTACAGAAAATTTTTGTCTAAAATCGTTGCAGAAATCGAAGGAGCAGTAGGATGATTCAGTGGAAAAATAATGATCGCAAGAAGATTATGGAGTTTTTGGCCATAGTCATGTGCATATATGGCATAAGAATAACAAGAACAATGCACTTGCTACTCCTACCACAAACACACATTAAGCGGGAAGGTTCAAAGCTCAGCCTACATCTGATGAGTCTACCACCTCAAGTGCGCACAGCAAGAGTCAATGCACTCTATAAATGATAAATAACTTATTTTATGTGTCCATAGACTACGGAAGCTTAGTATCGTAATGTTTATTAATGATTTTCCTGTTATGTTAAATAGAGAGAAATCATTTATTTCAATCATTCTAGGAGATTTTTATATTAACAATCTGGATGATAGAACTACTATCTCAAATTATTCTGCTTGACTGGCTTCAAATGGTCTAACAAACCTTATCAAGGAGCTCACTATAATGATATCGGGGAGATTTCTAGACCATATACCACCTTGATAAAAAAAAAAGTTTTTCGGAATTTATTCAGAAAATTAAAGGTACAAGTTTATTCATTTAAATCTTTATTGTCCGGTTCAAAGTAACCTCCATCGACTGCAACACAATATGCCAGCGCTTGATCCAATCCTCGAAACACTTTTTATATTCGGTTTTCCGTATGTCCATCAGTGCTTCCTGCGATTTTTCCTCGATTCAACAGAAAGAAGTCGCAGGGAGTTTATGGTATTTGTTGCATTTTTCGTCAAAAAATTACGAATAATAATGGCACTGTGCGACGGTGCGTTATTATGGTACAAAGTCCACAAGTTTTCTGCCAACAATTCTGATCTCTTTCGGCGAATTGCTACACTTAAACGTCTCATAACGCCCACATAATACTCTTTGTTTATTGTTTGGCCTTCTGGCAAACATTCATGACGCACTACAACGTGGTAAACCATGAAAACCGTAAGCATTGCCTTCTTTTTTGACTCAAAACGACGTGCTTTTTTGGTTTCGCTTCATTTGGTGAACACTATTCACTTGCCTGATGTCTGGATTGCGTGTCCTACTCATAAACCCACGTCTCGTCTCCAGTAATGATCCTTTTGATGAATGTGGGATCGGATTCAGCCTCGCAAATCATCTCTTTTGCGACGTCAACACGGTCTCTTTTTTGCATGAAATTGAGGTCTTTTCGCACCAACTTTTCTGCTACACGACGGAAACCCAAATCATTAACCAAAATGTCTTGGACGGATCAATAGGCAATGTTTAAGTCCTCCGCTATCTTTCTGATGGTTAATTTGTGGTTATTGACCAACATTTCTTTTACTTCATCAATGTCGATGGTCTGCCACTGCGTTCATCATCTTCAATTGACTCACGACCACTTTTGAACTGCTGGTAAACGATTGTTTTCTTTAGGGAATCGTTGCCGAAACACTTTTCCAACATTTCCAACGTTCGCGCACCATTAAATCCGTTTTTGACGCAAAATTTAATACAAGTTCGTTGTTGCAAATTTAAATCCATTTCTAAAATTGTAAAAAAATCGCCAACACAACAAATGTTAAGCTATGACGCTACGAGTTAGAGACAATGTCAACAACAGTTGTACCAACTTAACAAAAGAAAAACAGAACTCAAATCGTAACAATGAGAGCAACACACGGTGGTTATTTTTTGATCAAGGTGGTATGTAAGTAAGAAACAAAAAAAAAGAGAAATTAAAAATACGAGTAAATACGAGTACCTATCAGATATTTGTATGTAACAAAGAACGGAAGATAGATTTTATACAATCAAAAAGAGGGCGGATGCCAACAACACGCGGTGTTCCCAAGCGGTCACCCATCTAAGTACTAACCACGCCCGACGTTGTTTGATTTCGGTGATCAGACGAGAACCGATACAGTTTTTTACAGTTTAAAGGCATTTTTATTTACTTAATTCATTGATACTTACATGCTAGACAAAAAATGCTTAAAAATTAGCTTAAATAACTTAAAATTATCTTAATCTAACTTACTGGCCCCATGCGGGCACTCTATGTTAATCCTAACGCTTAAACTATGTCTTTCGACGTATCCTACAGTATATCTATTTATTACATATTTACAACTAAAACTAAGAAAATAAATTTAAGAAAAAACTTAGTGAATGGACTTTTTTGTTTAAATATAAAACTTAAAATTAAAACTTACAAACTATCTAAAAATATATCTTAATTAACTTAACCTACTTACATCTAATACCCAATATATACACTACTAATATATATATATACATAATATATATATACATAATATATATATATATGCACATATATATATATATATATATTTTTTTTATTTTTTTTTATTTATTTATTTTTTTTTTTATATTTTTTTTTTTTTTTCTTCTTAAATCTAACTTAATCCTACCTTAAAACTATGTAAGTCGGCCATGACTAAAAAATTAGGCTGACCCACTTTGCTTCACATAAAGAAGCTACGCAGTACTTGAGGAATTCGCCAACGAAGCTTCCTCTCCGTCAACCAGCCACCAAAATTGATGGTGCTGTTGAGCAACATCCCCAATGTCGCGACTCCCTACCGACCTACTGAAACGGAGACGCTCCGCACTGCCACGTGCGACGTCTCTGTCGTAGTTGAGTCGCCTGTCCGCAGCTGTTCGAGCGACGTGGTAGATTAGCGGCACCGCCAATCTGTCCTGGATCAGACCTTTCATATCCAGGTAGAGGAAAGCTTCTGGAGGAACAAAACCGTCTAAGCGAACTCTCTCATGATACATATAATTAGGGTAAAAAGCCCCGGAGATCAGGTTGTTCGATGAGGTCATTGCTCTCGCAATGTGCCTTCGAGTCAACTTAATAACGAAATTGTCCACTCTTATTAGGTTCGCCCTATTGTACAAGACCTCATTAGGATAGAATTTTATGTACTCAGACTCTGGTGTTCTGTATAAGCGAAGACAAGTCCTAAGACAAGCCCTCTCAAACACCCGAATCTTTTCCAATAAACTTGCTCTCACGTTGAACCACACTGGACATCCAAATACAAGCATGGGCCTGATAAGGGCCATGTAGCAGATCACCTTCACCCTCGCATCGAGTTGGCTGTTATAGAACAGTCTCTTTGTAAGAGCAAAAGCACCTCTGGCTCTGGCCAGAGCAACATCTATATGTTTGTTAAAATATAGATATTGATCTAGCCAGATCCCAAGGTATCTGACTACATTTCGACAAGCAAGTGGCTGCCCGTGCTGTCCCACGATCGAAAACTTTCGCCAATTCTTTCTGGTATCCCTAGAGGCCCCAGACAAAGGCGTCCTAAACAGAATGGTTTCCGACTTCTGAAAGTTGATTTTCAACTTCCAGTCATCGCAATATCGCCTAATTTTGTCGAAGTCACGTTGCAAAAGTATATTAATGACCTCAATCTTTGGACCTGATCTGTACGCTATTAAGTCGTCTGCGTACGCTATGGCATGGTTAAGTGAACCCATCAGATCACTTGTGTAAATGTTGAATAGGATCGGCGAATTTACCGCACCCTGTTGCAGACCGTTTTTAATGTAAAATGTTCTAGTAGAAGTCACATCGCCATTTTTCACGATAAACTGTCTATCTGTTAACATGTTGTAAAGAATATACAGAAGTGGTTTACTAATGCCCAGCCTGTTCAGCTTGAAGAAGAGTCCCTCTAACCATACGGTATCGAAGGCTTTTTCCAAGTCAATCAGGCAGGCACCAGTGCACTGGTTCTTGCCTTTATTCCATTGGATATCAGAAACCAGTTTAGACGTGGCATGAATGACATCATGCCCCGCCTTGAAACCGAATTGATTATCCGGAACTATATTATTGTCCTCAACCCACTTAGTCAGGACTCTATTGATCACCTTTTCGAAAACCTTACTGATGTTTGGTAGAAGACTGATCGAGCGGAGATTCGCCGGATTGGAAGTATCTTTATCCCTTTTGGGGATGGGATGTACCACCGCAGTTTTCCAATGTGCTGGATAATGGGCATTATTCATTGCATTATTAAACAGGGTGGTATAAATGTTCACCGCTTCTAGTGGGAGATGTCGAAGTACAATGTTAGGTATTTCATCGATTCCCACTGATTTCTTACTTCTAAGCGATTCGAAGACCATTTGGAGCTCTTCCTTCGAAATGAACGGTGAAAGTACCCTTTCATTGGTGATGACATTATTTGCCATATTTTCGCTACTGAACTGGGTGAAACCCGAGCTCTCGAATCGCCAATTCACTATTTCATTTCGAAGGTAGAAGTTGTGCACAAGGACTCGATTCTCCAGATCGTGGTTCGGGCCAATGGTTTCATTCGCCTTGTACACTTCCTGGAAAGTCGCTCCTATAGTCTCTACCTTCTCCTGCGGATCCTCGATCACAAAGAAGTCGTCATCATCAACGGCCTCACCTGGATCTATGCCTGCTGCTAAAAGTATTTGTTCGTTGTTCGTCGTTCGGGCGATTTTAAGACATGGAAGGTCGTTTTGATTTTTTCTCCGAAATATTTTATTTATTTGCGGGAACATATTCGGGTTGCTGGTGTTTACAGCCCGAATTCTATTGTTCCAATACAAACTTATAGAATTTCTGTAATTTTCCTTTATTAATGTTTGGAGGTTTTTAATCGACGACTTCAGTATCATAATCTCCGGGTTATGTCTGTCCGTAAACTGTCTGTACAAGGTTTTTAGTCTTGACAGTAGTCTACTTTTATGTCGGTGCAGTGCGTCAATAGTTGCGTTGCGGAATAAGTCTTCGTTGTCAGTGTGTTGATACCGAGGTATCGTTTTGTCCATTGTTTGTTTGATTGTCTCGTTCATTAGTCTTAAATACCTATCAATCTCCTCGTTTGACAGATTTCTGTTGGACGGTGGGTTGAGCGAATTTGAGGAGAGTGCTCTTGTCAGTATTCTTGAGAAGTGTGTCCAACGCACCCTACTATAATTGTAGGAATGCCTTTGAACAAACTCTTCCAATTCCGCAGTTTCGTTGGGAACAGTTATTTCGGTGCTGATACCGCAATGGTCACTATCATACACGAAAGTGCGTAGACAGTTTGTAGTTTGTTGGTTAGTGCAAGTCAGTTGTATTCGTGAGTCAAACAACAGTAGATCCAAATAGGACCCGTGTCTGGGAAACGACGGACTATCCGTCGCCTTAAGGTCGAGTCGATACATTATACTGTGCTGACCCCACCAATTGAATAGTAGGTTCCCTCTAGTATTTGGTATATTATTTCCCCAATCACTATGTTTGGCGTTGAAGTCTCCGCCGATAATAAAATAATTGTCTTTTAATTCTAACCTCAGGAATCTAAAAAGTGTCTCGAGCTCTGAGATGAATAGGGTGGATTGAGTAGCCTTAGGCGCATAGACAGACACCATGTACAACCGCTTTCCACTACGGAGAGGGATATACACGATGCATGCTTCCAGCACCTGGAACCTGCGTACTACACGACTGTATACTCTTTTAAAACGTATTCCTTTTCTTACAAAGATTGCAACGCCTCCTCCTTGTATGGAGTTGGGTCGGTTTCTTCGTACTATTTTATATTTTCTGTGCCTCATTTTGTGTCTTTTGGTAAGCTTAGTTTCGCTAGCCAAAAGCACATCAGGGGTTTGGTCTTCGAGCAACTTAAATAGTGCGGCTCTTCGTTCGAACCTAATCAGTGAATTAACATTCACTGCAAGGACCTTCAGGGTCTGCTCCCTCATGTACGTACCCATTACGACGAAAGGTGCGTTAGGCCCGGCAGCAGCGCGTATATTTGATCAACCCGCGCGGTCTGTTCAGTTATATGACGTTGAAGCTGTGCCATCTGACTCTGGATAGAGAGCAAGATAGCTAGCATGTTAGAAGCTGGTTCCGGTGCTCTAGGCACTGGGGCCTGAGAAGCAACCTTCGTTTGCTGTACCGTATTTCCCCTACCTGCCGCCATTTGGGCGTAGGTAACCTGGGGAGTAACGGCTGGAGTTTGTAAGTGCAGGGGTGGACGTTTAACTTCCACTTTCTGCTGCCGAGCCAGATTTAATCTTTTGATATATTGGAATTTGGAACAACCCCGATAATTTGCGGTGTGTCCCGTGTTCCCACATAAAGCACAAGAGAGTTGGCTTTTTTCAGACGCTCCGTCCTTACCTAGAGCGCATTCCTCAGATTTGTGGTTCTTTCCACACTTCACGCATCGAGGCTGCATTTCGCAGTTCGACGCGGCGTGTCCGAACCTTTGGCAGCGAACACATTGTAAAATGTTTTCGCTCCTCTTTAATTTTTCCCAATGTACAACCTGGTAGTCTAGGACTTTGATGCTCCTTAGACCATCCAGTTTGCTGCTGGGACTTAGCTGAACCAGGAAGAACGGCAGTTTGCGCTTCTCCCTTTTGGCTCTAGCCGTGACAAATGGCTTGACCCCCACGAATTTGAGCTCTTCGCACTCCTTCTCTTTCAGCAGTGCAAGGAGCTCCTCCGGATCAGTCGACGGTTCCAAACCCCTCAGCAGCATTGTTTGCAGCTTTTCTCCCTTAGGGGTGTAGGAGAAGAATTCCGTCGTCGAATCCCTCAAAAGGTTTTTAATTTTGTGGTAGCGCTCCACTGTGTTACAGTGGATCGCATGCCTATCTAACGATAATCTTTTTATAAAAAAATTGTTGCCAATGGCCGACTTACACAGTTCGATGGTGTCCTTTAATTCCAATTTGAAAGTGTTGATTGGTGGCACTTTCTGCTTGGTAGATTTCTGCTCTTGCTGTTGTTGTTGTCTCTGCTGCTGTTGCTTTTGCTGATGATGTTGTTGTTGTTGCCGCTTTTGTTGCTGCTGTTGATTTTGCTGCTGCTGTTGTTGCTGCTTATTTTGCTGCGGTTTTTGTTTTTGTTCTTTATATTTTTGCTGCGTTTGTGCATTTGAAATTTTTTTTACGCTTGTTTTTTGCTGCTGCTGAGGCCTCTGGAGTTGTTTCTCCATCTCCCTCCTTGCTACTTGCTTTGCTTTTATAGCCAGCACTTTTTGTTCAAGCTTCTTGATGTCGTTGTTTAGAGCTTGAACCTCGTCCTCTTCGTCATCCGACTCAGATGGTGCTAGGGATGCGAAGCTGTTGTCGTCGTATACATGAGGGCTGTCGTTATTAGCCGACACTTGCCCCCTTGGCTTTATTGCTGCACTTGCCGATATTATCGCAGCACTCTCATTCAATCTTCCATGCAGCATTTCAAGGGAAGCTGGTAAGAAAGTGCGCTTAATTAGATTCGGAGTCGGCTTCAGCTTTCTCCTCCTCTTAATAGCCATGTCTGATAGTTTTGTTGATGTTGTTGCCCTTAATAGTTGGAGTGGCCTAACGGCTTGATCATCAGACGACATCATGCCATCTGCAGATCCCGCTACCGGTATAGCGGACCGCTTACTTCCACTCATACAACTGGTTTGCTTAAATTTTTCTCACTGTTTTTTTTTTTTTTTTTTCGAACAAATTAATTAAAGAAAAAAAAAATCGAACTGCGGAGGTCGGAGAATCGAACCCACAACCCGAGATTCAACGTCCGCGTCTTTAGCACTTCGGCTACCGAACACTTTTATAATCCTTATAAAAAAGTACACTTCTATATATTCTCTTCACGCTTGTTAAGCCGTAACACAAAAGAGGTCTTCTCACCACGAAGGTCTGTGAACGACTCACGAGAACCGATACTTTCAACGTAGTATGGTCGTTGGCGTCAGTTAATTTGGCGCACATCAATGTTCCGTTAACTCTTATGTCAAAATTTCCTATATTTTGGCGCCAATTCTCCCTGTTCCTTCGTAAGATACGAGTACTAAGTTCTCCTGTGCCAACAAACTAAGCGACTTAGTGGGAAGAGACCGGTCAGACATTTGTAGATAAGAGATGAACATGCACTACAGAAACAATTGACATGAGACAATGCCATTAGCTGTCAGATGTATTTAATTGTATCCATCTTTTCGTTGGGCCCATCTGTAGGTATTCCTTATTATTCATTCGCTCCTGTTCTGCGAACAGATGATTATTGAAATCTATTGCTGAAAACGGAAAATATAATTTTTCTCATTTGTATGTGGGATTTGACTTCAAATTAAAACAAATTCGTTCACGTCAAAATCTTTACTTTATTTACTCTGTATCTCAGTGGCTAACCTCTCTGGTTGTAGATTGACGACTGAATATCAACTCTCTCGCCATTGGTTTACAAACTCAATTCTCAAAAGTACCAGAAGGGTTGCTCGAACTTTCTCCTCGTTTGATTTTTCTCGCGTTCCGTATTCTTGTCTAGTTTATCTCTTTGCAATCTTGTGGTGTGCATTCTATCGTATGTTGTTAGTTTTGTTTTAGGTACTCGTGCGTTGTCTTGTATTCATCGTATGTTTTGTGGCGTCTGTCCGTTGTGTGGCGTGATCATATATAACTGCGTATTGCAACGTTGATTGTCTTCGTTTTATTGTTTTAGTTTGGAATCGTATGAAATATTGACGGTTATCGGGAATTCTTTTTGCCATGGAATTTTTCCCATATTCCATAAAATGGTATCGGGAACTTTTTTCCGAATTAGGGAAAAATTCCGCGGGAAAAAATACTTTATGGGAAATTATGGGAAATTTTATATTTTCCTTCGGTATATTCACCTGTCATTTGCCTATCGGAATTTAAAACAGAAACTGTAGTACAAAAAGTTATTCATTACAAAAAATATTTAATTCAAATGCGGAGCAAATGGAAGTTTTAATTAATTTAATGAAAAAAAAAAAAAAAAAAACAAAGATATCGCCAATGGATTCACAACTAATCTACCAAAGAAAGTTGTCAACAAATTTTGGAAAACTGTTAAAAAAGAACTTAACTGTTTGAGTCCACCAACGAAATCTGTTGCTGAAAAGAAAAAAGTAAGTAATAAAATGTTGTAATGATGCTTGCCTTTTAAAAATGCAATTTTCAGGTTTGGCTTGATAAAAAAAATATGTGAAAAAAAATATCTGAAAATGTGGAACAAAAAAAAGCAACTAGTGGGGGCCCCAACAAGGAATATAAATTTAGTTCGCCGGAGGAAACAGTTTAAGGATTTGTGCATTCGGAGAATCAGTTGAAGGTTGTCCAGATGCTCCTCCTTTGATGAAAATCAAAACGACGAAAAAGAAAATTCTTCATTTTTAACAATATTTAGTAATGCTCTAAAGGAAAAATCATTTGATGAGAAAGTTCTAATTGAAATGCTTATCAACTCATCAGAACCAGAGAAGCAACAAGAAAAACACTTTGAACAGGAAGAATCAGTACGTTTATCCAGAAAAACAAACACAACAAAAGCCGTTTTGCAAAAAAAAAAAAAATGAAATTCAAAGAGAGCTTTGCAATAAGATTGAAGACGCCATTTATCAATGAAACAACAGCATGAAGCAATAAAATAAACTTTGAAAAATATTAACGGGTCCATTGACAAAGCTAATGAGGAAACCAACCAGGCACGACATTGAAATATAAAAAATGAGGAGGCAGGAACTTGAAGCGAAGATTGAATTCAAAAGATGTTTAATTGAAATTGAAGAGGCAAAAGTAAAAAAGAAGTATTAGCAAACATAGAGTTCCTTTTCTTTATAATGAATTGTTTTTTTTTTTTTTAATTTTTTTTCTTTTGTACATCTTTATTTTATGTGTTATCTTTTTTTTTAGAATAAATTGAAACATATGTATATTAATTTAGTTATTTATTTACATCCAAAAACATTTTTATAAACTTTAAAATTTAAAGCGTATTTCCTACTTCTCTTCTTATATGCTTTGCTTCCCGACTGAGCTCTGAATCTGTTGTTACGAAGTCCTCATCTCTATTGACTGTGTTACTTTAATTATCTTCGTCTATAAATGCAAAATCAATCGAAAAATCGCTTTCAAAATAAATACACATGTTGCGTAAGGCGCAGCAAGCGTTGATTATTTAAAGTTCCTTTTTTGGAAGGTAGTGAAGCTCTACTGCACCGATCAGACAATTCCATCTTCCCTTAAACACCCCATTTGTCCTTTCAATTACATTCAGGCAACGAGTATGTGCTTCTCCTATTGCTATATGAGGTGTCAACAGCCACGGCCCCAAAGGATATCCAACATCACCTGTTAAAAGGTTTAATTGAATAAGGACAATTATCGTTAAAACTAAAAGTACTTACCCAATAGCCAAGAATTTCTTTCACCATTTAAATATTTTTCTTCCATCCACGATCGCAGTTCACTCACCTTCCAAACAAACAAATCATGATATGCTCCAGGGTGAGTAGCATCTACAAATCGTAATTTCATCTCATGGTCGCAAACCTAGGTGGTTTAAAGTTAAACAAAAACAAAACAGGAAAACGACTTACAAGTAAGAAGTTTAAACTGTAATATCCTTTTCTATTATATAATACGTGTTTGTTTGTTGGTGGAGCAATTATCTTGACATGAGTGCCGTCTATGCAGCCTATTACTTCAGGTACTTTATCGTATTCATAAAAATTCTAAGTAGTTTTCCTTTTTTCTTCTTCATTTATCGGCATTCTGATCCAAACAAGGCAAATTTTGCTTTCGAAAAAATGCAACACATTAGAAACTACTTCCGTAAATGAAGATTGAGCCAACCCAACCCCATGGTCTTTTCCTATTCCCGTCTGGTACAAACCTTCGGCAAAGAAACGCAAGCACGCACTTAGTTTAACAATAGGAGGAACGGCGATTGCTTTCTTAGCTTGAGGCAAGAAATCGGTCAACATGTTATTCAAATGTATAAACAATGGCTTATTTACTCTATATGTAGTAACGATGAAATCTGCGGAACCAAAAATTATTAAGATATAATTATTGTTCTATTAAATTTGTATACTTACAGTGGTTGTGGCAGTTCTAATGGATTCGAATGATCCCTTTAACTCCGCCTTAACGATCTCTGCTCACACCGTGATTCGTCTATGGTCTATGCGCTGTGTAATGTAAAACATTCACTACCCCGATACTGTAATATGTATTATCCTATCACTCAGAGATCATTTAATGGCCACATAATTGTTAATCTAAAGCGTTATGTAAAATTTTACCAATACGTGATTAGTTAGAGGACGAAGGCGAAATTATTGGTGCCATTTTTAGAAGACAGGAAACCCAAATAGATTACAATCTACTGTAGCTAGATTGGGAGCATCATGCTTTATATCGGCACCATTTGCCGCTGTTAAGGTTAGATCGATGACACTTAAAATTCACATATGTACCTATAATAACGGATTAACACATTCAAGAAGACAAGTGATTTGCACATCACCCTTATTGATTTACTGTACCGAAATATCGTGCAGACGTGGATAGGAGTGAAGAGCGATGTGCCTATCAACACCGTGGAACATTCTTTTTACCTTGAATTGTAAATTAAATAAAAATATTTAGGTTGGATTATTGGATTGGATTATGATATCACAGGATCTTAATGCCTTCACATTCAATAAATGGAGGTAATCGGATCTGATAATAACAAAATTAGTCAAAGATCACACTTTGGAGGAGTTTAATTGGCTTTGTTTCGGATAAATCTCCAAGGTTATCGAAGAAGAAATCACTGCAGATGAGTGAATGAGATCTTGGATGAGTGTCTAAGGTTGTGCCACTATCAAAAGTCAGTAAATCAAAATGAGGCTTGCACTTAAAATCACCACAGACATATAAACGAAATAAAGAGTGAACTTAGTTTTTGCTACTTTGAACCCTGATGCCCTTTTTACTTCCTTGGAGTTCGACTAGGCATGCGTTTCCAGAAAAGCCCTTGTTGGGCTTTTATATCCTCTATTGCTAGCAATTGCTTTGAACTCCTCTTTGAATCTGTTGGCAGCTTCTACAACCGCAATATCCAGTTCGCCTGTTAATTTTATATTTCTACTAAATTTCTCAAACCATCCTTTGCTTGTTACAAAATTCTTCTGTTCTACTCCATGTTCAATTCTTTTTTCTCAGTGCAGATGATCAAAAATGTTTTTGCTTTATTTCCAATTATAACGGAGTCGATTTCAATTCTTTTTCTGTTATTGTCCTCAATCCAACAGATAAGCAAAGTGTCCATCCTTCCCAGTCCGGAATACCTACTTTCCTTTATTTTTAATAGAAGTCTTGATTAAATCTTGATTAGTTCTTATAGTCCGAATTGTGGACTTACTGATGTTAGAAAAGTACCCAATAACAGAGGGACCTTCGACCTTTTCTAATTGTTTGACCATATCTATAATTGCTTTCTTAGACGATTCTGAAGATAGTTTTTGAGTGATCATTCAAAAGTTCTCCTCGGGAGTCCTTGTAGGACTTGACATACATATATCGGGCAATACATCGGCCATAACTTGACTAATATTTGTTTTTAAAGCGTCAAGATTTTGTGAATTGTGTACATAGCCACGATATTTTGCATAGCCCCACCAAAAGAAATCCAACGACGACAAATCATACGATCTGGGTGGCTAGTTTACATAACCAAAACGCGAATTACTTGTCTTACACATTTGCATATACAATATTTTCGATTTGAGGCCAGCAAAGTTTGATTAACATTTGGGTATAGCGATGAGAATTGACGAGGACGGCTACACTTTCCCTACAACCAAATTGCACACCATACAGTGACTGTTTTGTGGATATAATGGTCTTTCGACAGTAACTTGTGGTCATGTTTTTCCACAAAACAAAGTACGAGTACCAAGGCGCTTGCAGTCATGTTTCATGGATACAGATCAAATAAACTAAGTTTAAAATTGTTATGTTAAAAATGATAGCGCCATCCCTTTGCATTAGGTTAAACGCAATGTATTGGTTTTACCCACTTTGACGGAATGCACCAACAATGTACTAGGATCTCGTATGTACTCGCACTTACTCGTTTGATATATGTATATCCCAAAACGATAGGAAACTAGATGATCATCGGTGCGACACAATTTCAGCGATGAAGATTATAGATAAGACGAACAGGAAAGCAACAAACAAAACAATAGTAAGTACAGCTAGTTACCATCTGATGCAAATGAAATGCAACACAACGAAAAGGGTAGTTTTTTTTTTTGCGAAAATATTGATACAGATTCTTTTGTGCAAAGTGGTAATGAGAAAAGATGAATATTTTTAATGTGTAAATGTGCAAATTGTTATGTACAGCTCACATCACAAAAATAATTAGATCACGAAACAAACGATAGTGAGAGCTAAACCGACGACGCACGGTCAGCAATAACGAACGATCTTAAGTGAGAAAGTAATCTTATCCTGTCAGCAAGAAAGTATTAATAAAAGGAGACATCATTGTCGTTAGACTGTAGTAGTAGACTGTGCGATTTCTTTCTAAACTGCTGTTGTTCAGTTGCTGTTCAGTGGAAACTTAGGAGACCTAACGTAAGACCCACCATTGAAAGCTTTGGAAGTCCCAAAAACAATATAAAAAAAAATCCAAAGTTTCCGTATTGACTTATAATTTCAAAAGCGATTTCAAGGCATGAAGTACGAGTATACCACCTTGAATTTATTCGAAAAATTAGAAATATAAGTTTATTCATCAAAATCTATATTGTTCCCTTCAAAGTAATCCACATCGACTGCAACACACTTATGCCACCGCTTGATCTAATCCTCGAAACATTTTTTATATTCGATTTTCCTTATGTCCATCAGTGCTTCCTGCGATTTTCCCATAACTTCCCCCCGGCTGCTGAAACACCTTTCCCGCAGTGATTTTTTGACTCGATTGAACAGAAAGAAGCCAAATCAGGTGAATTCGGTGACTGTTGGATGTTATTTGTTACATTTTTCGTCAAAAAATTATTAATAATTATGGCACCGTGCGATGGTGGGTTATCTTATTGCAATATCCACGACTTTTCTGCCCACAATTCTAATCTCTTTCGGTGAATTGCTACACTTAAAGGTCTCATAACGCCCACATAATGCTTTTTGTTTACTGTTTGGCCTTCTGGCAAAAATTCATGATGTACTACACCGTGGTAAACCATGAAAACCGTAAGCATTGCCTTCTTTTTTGACTGAAAACGATGTGTCCCGGCTCATTTGGTGAATTCCATTCACTTGCCTGATGTCTGGATTGCGTGTCGTACTCATAAACCCACGTCTCGTCTCCAGTAATGATCCTTTTGATGAATGTGGGATCGGATTCAGCCTCGCAAATCATCTCTTTTGCGACGTCAAAATAGATTCTTTTTTGCATGAAACTGAGGTCTTCTGGCACCAACTTTGCTGCTACATGACGGAAACCCAAATCATTAACCAAAATGTCTTGCACGGATCCATAGGCAATGTTTAAGTCCTCCGCTATCTCTCTGATGGTTAATTTGCGGTTATGGACCAACATTTCTATTACTTCATCAATGTTTTCGTCGGTTTTCGATGTCGATGCGGTTATCATCTTCGATTGACTCACGATCACTTTTGAACCGCTCGTGTCACTGGTAAACGACCGTTTCCTTTAGAGAATCGTTGCCGAAACACTTTTCCAACATTTCCAACTTTCGCGCACCACTAAATCCATTTTCGACGCAAAATTTAATACAAGTTCGTTGTTGCAAATTTAAATCCATTTCTTAAATTATACACACACAGAGATAGATGTTCTCTTGGCTACGTAACTTTTGCAAATGTCAAGCTATGACGCTCATCAACAACAGATGTACCAATTTAACAAAAAAAAAAAAAAAAAAAACAGAACTCGGAACAATGGGAGCGCCACATGGTGTTTATTTTTTGATCAAGGTGGTATGTAAGTAAGAAACAATTTAAAATATAATACAACTACGAATACCTATCACAAATTTGTATGTAACAAGGAACGAAAGATAGATTTTATACAATCAAAAAGAGGGCGGTTGCCAACAACACGCGGTGTTCCCAAGCGGTCACCCATCTAAGTACTAACCACGCCCGACGTTGTTTGATTTCGGTGATCAGACGAGAACCGATACAGTTTACAGTTACAGTTTAAAGGCATTTTTATTTACTTAATTCATTGATACTTACATGCTAGACAAAAAAATGCTTAAAAATTAGCTTAAATAACTTAAAAATATCTAACTTACTGGCCCCATGCGGGCACTCTATGTTAATCCTAACGCTTAAACTATGTCTTTCGACGTATCTTACAGTATAACTATTTATTACATATTTACAACTAAAACTAAGAAAATAAATTTAAGAAAAAACTTAGTGAATGGACTTTTTTGTTTAAATATAAAACTTAAAATTAAAACTTACAAACTATCTAAAAATATATCTTAATTAACTTAACCTACTTACATCTAATACCCAATATATACACTACTAATATATATATATACATAATATATATATACATAATATATATATATATGCACATATATATATATATATATATTTTTTTTATTTTTTTTTATTTATTTATTTTTTTTTTTATATTTTTTTTTTTTTTTCTTCTTAAATCTAACTTAATCCTACCTTAAAACTATGTAAGTCGGCCATGACTAAAAAATTAGGCTGACCCACTTTGCTTCACATAAAGAAGCTACGCAGTACTTGAGGAATTCGCCAACGAAGCTTCCTCTCCGTCAACCAGCCACCAAAATTGATGGTGCTGTTGAGCAACATCCCCAATGTCGCGACTCCCTACCGACCTACTGAAACGGAGACGCTCCGCACTGCCACGTGCGACGTCTCTGTCGTAGTTGAGTCGCCTGTCCGCAGCTGTTCGAGCGACGTGGTAGATTAGCGGCACCGCCAATCTGTCCTGGATCAGACCTTTCATATCCAGGTAGAGGAAAGCTTCTGGAGGAACAAAACCGTCTAAGCGAACTCTCTCATGATACATATAATTAGGGTAAAAAGCCCCGGAGATCAGGTTGTTCGATGAGGTCATTGCTCTCGCAATGTGCCTTCGAGTCAACTTAATAACGAAATTGTCCACTCTTATTAGGTTCGCCCTATTGTACAAGACCTCATTAGGATAGAATTTTATGTACTCAGACTCTGGTGTTCTGTATAAGCGAAGACAAGTCCTAAGACAAGCCCTCTCAAACACCCGAATCTTTTCCAATAAACTTGCTCTCACGTTGAACCACACTGGACATCCAAATACAAGCATGGGCCTGATAAGGGCCATGTAGCAGATCACCTTCACCCTCGCATCGAGTTGGCTGTTATAGAACAGTCTCTTTGTAAGAGCAAAAGCACCTCTGGCTCTGGCCAGAGCAACATCTATATGTTTGTTAAAATATAGATATTGATCTAGCCAGATCCCAAGGTATCTGACTACATTTCGACAAGCAAGTGGCTGCCCGTGCTGTCCCACGATCGAAAACTTTCGCCAATTCTTTCTGGTATCCCTAGAGGCCCCAGACAAAGGCGTCCTAAACAGAATGGTTTCCGACTTCTGAAAGTTGATTTTCAACTTCCAGTCATCGCAATATCGCCTAATTTTGTCGAAGTCACGTTGCAAAAGTATATTAATGACCTCAATCTTTGGACCTGATCTGTACGCTATTAAGTCGTCTGCGTACGCTATGGCATGGTTAAGTGAACCCATCAGATCACTTGTGTAAATGTTGAATAGGATCGGCGAATTTACCGCACCCTGTTGCAGACCGTTTTTAATGTAAAATGTTCTAGTAGAAGTCACATCGCCATTTTTCACGATAAACTGTCTATCTGTTAACATGTTGTAAAGAATATACAGAAGTGGTTTACTAATGCCCAGCCTGTTCAGCTTGAAGAAGAGTCCCTCTAACCATACGGTATCGAAGGCTTTTTCCAAGTCAATCAGGCAGGCACCAGTGCACTGGTTCTTGCCTTTATTCCATTGGATATCAGAAACCAGTTTAGACGTGGCATGAATGACATCATGCCCCGCCTTGAAACCGAATTGATTATCCGGAACTATATTATTGTCCTCAACCCACTTAGTCAGGACTCTATTGATCACCTTTTCGAAAACCTTACTGATGTTTGGTAGAAGACTGATCGAGCGGAGATTCGCCGGATTGGAAGTATCTTTATCCCTTTTGGGGATGGGATGTACCACCGCAGTTTTCCAATGTGCTGGATAATGGGCATTATTCATTGCATTATTAAACAGGGTGGTATAAATGTTCACCGCTTCTAGTGGGAGATGTCGAAGTACAATGTTAGGTATTTCATCGATTCCCACTGATTTCTTACTTCTAAGCGATTCGAAGACCATTTGGAGCTCTTCCTTCGAAATGAACGGTGAAAGTACCCTTTCATTGGTGATGACATTATTTGCCATATTTTCGCTACTGAACTGGGTGAAACCCGAGCTCTCGAATCGCCAATTCACTATTTCATTTCGAAGGTAGAAGTTGTGCACAAGGACTCGATTCTCCAGATCGTGGTTCGGGCCAATGGTTTCATTCGCCTTGTACACTTCCTGGAAAGTCGCTCCTATAGTCTCTACCTTCTCCTGCGGATCCTCGATCACAAAGAAGTCGTCATCATCAACGGCCTCACCTGGATCTATGCCTGCTGCTAAAAGTATTTGTTCGTTGTTCGTCGTTCGGGCGATTTTAAGACATGGAAGGTCGTTTTGATTTTTTCTCCGAAATATTTTATTTATTTGCGGGAACATATTCGGGTTGCTGGTGTTTACAGCCCGAATTCTATTGTTCCAATACAAACTTATAGAATTTCTGTAATTTTCCTTTATTAATGTTTGGAGGTTTTTAATCGACGACTTCAGTATCATAATCTCCGGGTTATGTCTGTCCGTAAACTGTCTGTACAAGGTTTTTAGTCTTGACAGTAGTCTACTTTTATGTCGGTGCAGTGCGTCAATAGTTGCGTTGCGGAATAAGTCTTCGTTGTCAGTGTGTTGATACCGAGGTATCGTTTTGTCCATTGTTTGTTTGATTGTCTCGTTCATTAGTCTTAAATACCTATCAATCTCCTCGTTTGACAGATTTCTGTTGGACGGTGGGTTGAGCGAATTTGAGGAGAGTGCTCTTGTCAGTATTCTTGAGAAGTGTGTCCAACGCACCCTACTATAATTGTAGGAATGCCTTTGAACAAACTCTTCCAATTCCGCAGTTTCGTTGGGAACAGTTATTTCGGTGCTGATACCGCAATGGTCACTATCATACACGAAAGTGCGTAGACAGTTTGTAGTTTGTTGGTTAGTGCAAGTCAGTTGTATTCGTGAGTCAAACAACAGTAGATCCAAATAGGACCCGTGTCTGGGAAACGACGGACTATCCGTCGCCTTAAGGTCGAGTCGATACATTATACTGTGCTGACCCCACCAATTGAATAGTAGGTTCCCTCTAGTATTTGGTATATTATTTCCCCAATCACTATGTTTGGCGTTGAAGTCTCCGCCGATAATAAAATAATTGTCTTTTAATTCTAACCTCAGGAATCTAAAAAGTGTCTCGAGCTCTGAGATGAATAGGGTGGATTGAGTAGCCTTAGGCGCATAGACAGACACCATGTACAACCGCTTTCCACTACGGAGAGGGATATACACGATGCATGCTTCCAGCACCTGGAACCTGCGTACTACACGACTGTATACTCTTTTAAAACGTATTCCTTTTCTTACAAAGATTGCAACGCCTCCTCCTTGTATGGAGTTGGGTCGGTTTCTTCGTACTATTTTATATTTTCTGTGCCTCATTTTGTGTCTTTTGGTAAGCTTAGTTTCGCTAGCCAAAAGCACATCAGGGGTTTGGTCTTCGAGCAACTTAAATAGTGCGGCTCTTCGTTCGAACCTAATCAGTGAATTAACATTCACTGCAAGGACCTTCAGGGTCTGCTCCCTCATGTACGTACCCATTACGACGAAAGGTGCGTTAGGCCCGGCAGCAGCGCGTATATTTGATCAACCCGCGCGGTCTGTTCAGTTATATGACGTTGAAGCTGTGCCATCTGACTCTGGATAGAGAGCAAGATAGCTAGCATGTTAGAAGCTGGTTCCGGTGCTCTAGGCACTGGGGCCTGAGAAGCAACCTTCGTTTGCTGTACCGTATTTCCCCTACCTGCCGCCATTTGGGCGTAGGTAACCTGGGGAGTAACGGCTGGAGTTTGTAAGTGCAGGGGTGGACGTTTAACTTCCACTTTCTGCTGCCGAGCCAGATTTACTCTTTTTATGTACTGGAATTTGGGACAACCCCGATAGTTTGCGGTGTGTCCCGTATTCTTACATAAAACGCAAGAGAGTTGGCTTTTTTCTGACGCTCCATCCCTACCCAGAGCGCATTCTTCTGATTTGTGGTTCTTACCGCACTTGACGCATCGAGGCTGCATTTCGCAGTTCGACGCGGCGTGCCCGAACCTTTGACAGCGAACACATTGCAACATGTTATCGCTCCGTTTTACTTTTTCCCAGTGTACAATCTGGTAGTCTAGGACTTTAATACTCCTTAGACCATCCAGTTTGCTATCGGGAGTTAGCTGAACCAGAAAGAACGGTAGTTTCCGTTTCTCCCTTTTGGCTCTAGCTGTAGTGAATGGCTTGACTCCTACGAATTTGAGTTCGTCGCACTCTTTCTCTTTGAGCAGCTTTAAGAGCTCCTCCGGATCAGTAGACGGTTCTAATCCTTTCAGCAGCATTGTTTGCAGCTTTTGCCCCTTCGGGGTGAAGGAGAAGAACTCCGTCGTCGAATCCTTTAACAATGTCTTAATTTTATTATAGCGCTCCACTGTATTGCAGTGGATCGCATGCCTATCTACATTAAGTCTTTTGATAAAAAAATTGGAGCCTATGGCCGACTTACACAGTTCAATTGTGTCCTTTAGTTCCATCCTAAAAGTATTTATAGGTGGAACCCTTTGTTTTTGCTGTTGTTTTTGCTGCTGCTGTTTTTGTTGCTGTTTCTGCTGTTGCTGTTGTTGTTTCTGCTTCTGCTGCTGTTGTTTGTTCGTTAGAGCTTGTTCAATTTTTTGTATTTTTGGTTGTTGTATATTTTGTTGTTGTTTAGTCTCGTTTGCTTTTGGTGTTTGCTTCGATATCGAGAGCTGATGATGATGCTCTTTCTCTCTTCGTGCCATTTGCTTGGCTTTAATTGACAGCACTTTTTGTTGTAACTCTTTGATGCTGTCGTTAAGAGCTTGGACTTCCTCTTCTTCGTCCTCTGACTCAGAAGCCACCAGAGATGCGAAGCTATTTTCACCTCCCATATAGCGGCCTTCCCCACCATCCGACACGTATGGGTATTCATACTGTTCCTCTGCTGCCATTCTTGAAGTTGTTGGCGCCTCTTCCATTACTTTACCAGGCAGCTTTTCGGTAGAAGTAGAAAGGGAAGGGCGCTTTACAAGGTTTGGAGTTGGCCTTAGCTTCCTCCTCCTTTTTGTTGTAACTGCTGTTGTTGTTGTTGTCTTCTTTGTGGCTGGTTTTTCGGTTTGATCGTCCGATGACATGCCACCTTCTGATCCCGCTATTGGAATAGCGGACCGCCCACTACCACTCATGTTCCGAAAAACACTTTTGTGGTGTTATGTTTATTATTATTATTATTATTTTTCTTTTTTTTTTTTGATTTTATTAAAATAAAAGCACTCTACTTCTTCAGGGATCGAACCCACGACCCCTGGTTTCTAGGTAACAACCGCTCCGATGCGAAGTTCCTTACCACCACGGTTACCGAAATATTGAAAATTCACTATTTTTTTGCACACTTATTCGTTTTTTACAATTGTAAAGCCGAAACACGAAATACGTCTAATCTCCGCGGAGGTCTGTGAACGACTGACGAGAACCGATACTTTCAACGTAGTATGGTCGTTGGCGTCAGTTAATTTGGCGCACATCAATGTTCCGTTAACTCTTATGTCAAATTCTTCCTGTTCCTTCGTGCCAACAAACTAAGCGACTTAGTGGGAAGAGACCGGTCAAACATTTGTAGATAAAGGATGAACATGCACTGCGGAAGCATTCGACAGGAGACAATGCCACTAGCTGTCAGGTGTATTTAATTGTATCCATCTTTTCGTTGGGTCCATCTGTAGGTATTCCTTATTATTCATTCGCTCTATTGCTGAAAACGGAAAATATAATTTTTCTCATTTGTATGTGAGATTTGACTTCAAATTAAAACAAATTCGTTCACGTCATAATCTTCCCTTTATTTACTCTGTAGCTCAGTGGCTAACCTCTCTGGATGTAGATTGACGACTGATTATCAACTCTCTCGCCATTGGTTTACAAACTCAATTCTCAAAAGTACCAGAAGGGTTGCTCGAACTTTCTCCTCGTTTGATTTTCTCTCGCGTTCCGTATTCTTGTCTAGTTTATCTCTTTGCAATCTTGTGGTGTGCATTCTATCGTATGTTGTTAGTTTTGTTTTAGGTACTCGTACGTTGTCTTGTATTCATCGTATGTTTTGTGGCGTCTGTCCGTTGTGTGGCGTGATCATATATAACTGCGTATTGCAACGTTGATTGTCTTCGTTTTATTGTTTTAGTTTGGAATCGTATGAAATGTTGACAGTTATCGGGAATTCTTTTTGCCATGGAATTTTTCCCATATTCCATAAAATGGTATCGGGAACTTTTTTCCGAATTAGGGAAAAATTCCGCGGGAAAAAATACTTTATGGGAAATTATGGGAAATTTTATATTTTCCTTCGGTATATTCACCTGTCATTTGCCTATCGGAATTTAAAACAGAAACTGTAGTACAATAAGTTATTCATTACAAAAAATATTTAATTCAAATGCGGAGCAAATGGAAGTTTTAATTAATTTAATGAAAAAAAAAAAAAAAAAACAAAGATATCGCCAATGGATTCACAACTAATCTACCAAAGAAAGTTGTCAACAAATTTTGGAAAACTGTTAAAAAAGAACTTAACTGTTTGAGTCCACCAACGAAATCTGTTGCTGAAAAGAAAAAAGTAAGTAATAAAATGTTGTAATGATGCTTGCCTTTTAAAAATGCAATTTTCAGGTTTGGCTTGATAAAAAAAATATGTGAAAAAAAATATCTGAAAATGTGGAACAAAAAAAAGCAACTAGTGGGGGCCCCAACAAGGAATATAAATTTAGTTCGCCGGAGGAAACAGTTTAAGGATTTGTGCATTCGGAGAATCAGTTGAAGGTTGTCCAGATGCTCCTCCTTTGATGAAAATCAAAACGACGAAAAAGAAAATTCTTCATTTTTAACAATATTTAGTAATGCTCTAAAGGAAAAATCATTTGATGAGAAAGTTCTAATTGAAATGCTTATCAACTCATCAGAACCAGAGAAGCAACAAGAAAAACACTTTGAACAGGAAGAATCAGTACGTTTATCCAGAAAAACAAACACAACAAAAGCCGTTTTGCAAAAAAAAAAAATGAAATTCAAAGAGAGCTTTGCAATAAGATTGAAGACCCCATTTATCAATGAAACAACAGCATGAAGCAATAAAATAAACTTTGAAAAATATTAACGGGTCCATTGACAAAGCTAATGAGGAAACCAACCAGGCACGACATTGAAATATAAAAAATGAGGAGGCAGGAACTTGAAGCGAAGATTGAATTCAAAAGATGTTTAATTGAAATTGAAGAGGCAAAAGTAAAAAAAAAGAGTTCCTTTTTTTTATAATGAATTGTTTTTTTTTTTTAATTTTTTTTCTTTTGTACATCTTTATTTTATGTGTTATCTTTTTTTTAGAATAAATTGAAACATATGTATATTAATTTAGTTATTTATTTACATCCAAAAACATTTTTATAAACTTTAAAATTTAAAGCGTATTTCCTACTTCTCTTCTTATTCGCTTTGCTTCCCGACTGAGCTCTGAATCTGTTGTTACGAAGTCCTCATCTCTATTGACTGTGTTACTTTAATTATCTTCGTCTATAAATGCAAAATCAATCGAAAAATCGCTTTCAAAATAAATACACATGTTGCGTAAGGCGCAGCAAGCGTTGATTATTTAAAGTTCCTTTTTTGGAAGGTAGTGAAGCTCTACTGCACCGATCAGACAATTCCATCTTCCCTTAAACACCCCATTTGTCCTTTCAATTACATTCAGGCAACGAGTATGTGCTTCTCCTATTGCTATATGAGGTGTCAACAGCCACGGCCCCAAAGGATATCCAACATCACCTGTTAAAAGGTTTAATTGAATAAGGACAATTATCGTTAAAACTAAAAGTACTTACCCAATAGCCAAGAATTTCGTTCACCATTTAAATATTTTTCTTCCATCCACGATCGCAGTTCACTCACCTTCCAAACAAACGAATCATGATATGCTCCAGGGTGAGTAGCATCTACAAATCGTAATTTCATCTCATGGTCGCAAACCTAGGTGGTTTAAAGTTAAACAAAAACAAAACAGGAAAACGACTTACAAGTAAGAAGTTTAAACTGTAATATCCTTTTCTATTATATAATACGTGTTTGTTTGTTGGTGGAGCAATTATCTAAACATGAGTGCCGTCTATGCAGCCTATTACTTCAGGTACTTTATCGTATTCATAAAAATTCTAAGTAGTTTTCCTTTTTTCTTCTTCATTTATCGGCATTCTGATCCAAACAAGGCAAATTTTGCTTTCGAAAAAATGCAACACATTAGAAACTACTTCCGTAAATGAAGATTGAGCCAACCCAACCCCATGGTCTTTTCCTATTCCCGTCTGGTACAAACCTTCGGCAAAGAAACGCAAGCACGCACTTAGTTTAACAATAGGAGGAACGGCGATTGCTTTCTTAGCTTGAGGCAAGAAATCGGTCAACATGTTATTCAAATGTATAAACAATGGCTTATTTACTCTATATGTAGTAACGATGAAATCTGCGGAACCAAAAATTATTAAGATATAATTATTGTTCTATTAAATTTGTATACTTACAGTGGTTGTGGCAGTTCTAATGGATTCGAATGATCCCTTTAACTCCGCCTTAACGATCTCTGCTCACACCGTGATTCGTCTATGGTCTATGCGCTGTGTAATGTAAAACATTCACTACCCCGATACTGTAATATGTATTATCCTATCACTCAGAGATCATTTAATGGCCACATAATTGTTAATCTAAAGCGTTATGTAAAATTTTACCAATACGTGATTAGTTAGAGGACGAAGGCGAAATTATTGGTGCCATTTTTAGAAGACAGGAAACCCAAATAGATTACAATCTACTGTAGCTAGATTGGGAGCATCATGCTTTATATCGGCACCATTTGCCGCTGTTAAGGTTAGATCGATGACACTTAAAATTCACATATGTACCTATAATAACGGATTAACACATTCAAGAAGACAAGTGATTTGCACATCACCCTTATTGATTTACTGTACCGAAATATCGTGCAGACGTGGATAGGAGTGAAGAGCGATGTGCCTATCAACACCGTGGAACATTCTTTTTACCTTGAATTGTAAATTAAATAAAAATATTTAGGTTGGATTATTGGATTGGATTATGATATCACAGGATCTTAATGCCTTCACATTCAATAAATGGAGGTAATCGGATCTGATAATAACAAAATTAGTCAAAGATCACACTTTGGAGGAGTTTAATTGGCTTTGTTTCGGATAAATCTCCAAGGTTATCGAAGAAGAAATCACTGCAGATGAGTGAATGAGATCTTGGATGAGTGTCTAAGGTTGTGCCACTATCAAAAGTCAGTAAATCAAAATGAGGCTTGCACTTAAAATCACCACAGACATATAAACGAAATAAAGAGTGAACTTAGTTTTTGCTACTTTGAACCCTGATGCCCTTTTTACTTCCTTGGAGTTCGACTAGGCATGCGTTTCCAGAAAAGCCCTTGTTGGGCTTTTATATCCTCTATTGCTAGCAATTGCTTTGAACTCCTCTTTGAATCTGTTGGCAGCTTCTACAACCGCAATATCCAGTTCGCCTGTTAATTTTATATTTCTACTAAATTTCTCAAACCATCCTTTGCTTGTTACAAAATTCTTCTGTTCTACTCCAGGTTCAATTCTTTTTTCTCAGTGCAGATGATCAAAAATGTTTTTGCTTTATTTCCAATTATAACGGAGTCGATTTCAATTCTTTTTCTGTTATTGTCCTCAATCCAACAGATAAGCAAAGTGTCCATCCTTCCCAGTCCGGAATACCTACTTTCCTTTATTTTTAATAGAAGTCTTGATTAAATCTTGATTAGTTCTTATAGTCCGAATTGTGGACTTACTGATGTTAGAAAAGTACCCAATAACAGAGGGACCTTCGACCTTTTCTAATTGTTTGACCATATCTATAATTGCTTTCTTAGACGATTCTGAAGATAGTTTTTGAGTGATCATTCAAAAGTTCTCCTCGGGAGTCCTTGTAGGACTTGACATACATATATCGGGCAATACATCGGCCATAACTTGACTAATATTTGTTTTTAAAGCGTCAAGATTTTGTGAATTGTGTACATAGCCACGATATTTTGCATAGCCCCACCAAAAGAAATCCAACGACGACAAATCATACGATCTGGGTGGCTAGTTTACATAACCAAAACGCGAATTACTTGTCTTACACATTTGCATATACAATATTTTCGATTTGAGGCCAGCAAAGTTTGATTAACATTTGGGTATAGCGATGAGAATTGACGAGGACGGCTACACTTTCCCTACAACCAAATTGCACACCATACAGTGACTGTTTTGTGGATATAATGGTCTTTCGACAGTAACTTGTGGTCATGTTTTTCCACAAAACAAAGTACGAGTACCAAGGCGCTTGCAGTCATGTTTCATGGATACAGATCAAATAAACTAAGTTTAAAATTGTTATGTTAAAAATGATAGCGCCATCCCTTTGCATTAGGTTAAACGCAATGTATTGGTTTTACCCACTTTGACGGAATGCACCAACAATGTACTAGGATCTCGTATGTACTCGCACTTACTCGTTTGATATATGTATATCCCAAAACGATAGGAAACCAGATGATCATCGGTGCGACACAATTTCAGCGATGAAGATTATAGATAAGACGAACAGGAAAGCAACAAACAAAACAATAGTAAGTACAGCTAGTTACCATCTGATGCAAATGAAATGCAACACAACGAAAAGGGTAGTTTTTTTTTTTGCGAAAATATTGATACAGATTCTTTTGTGCAAAGTGGTAATGAGAAAAGATGAATATTTTTAATGTGTAAATGTGCAAATTGTTATGTACAGCTCACATCACAAAAATAATTAGATCACGAAACAAACGATAGTGAGAGCTAAACCGACGACGCACGGTCAGCAATAACGAACGATCTTAAGTGAGAAAGTAATCTTATCCTGTCAGCAAGAAAGTATTAATAAAAGGAGACATCATTGTCGTTAGACTGTAGTAGTAGACTGTGCGATTTCTTTCTAAACTGCTGTTGTTCAGTTGCTGTTCAGTGGAAACTTAGGAGACCTAACGTAAGACCCACCATTGAAAGCTTTGGAAGTCCCAAAAACAATATAAAAAAAAATCCAAAGTTTCCGTATTGACTTATAATTTCAAAAGCGATTTCAAGGCATGAAGTACGAGTATACCACCTTGAATTTATTCGAAAAATTAGAAATATAAGTTTATTCATCAAAATCTATATTGTTCCCTTCAAAGTAATCCTCATCGACTGCAACACACTTATGCCACCGCTTGATCTAATCCTCGAAACATTTTTTATATTCGATTTTCCTTATGTCCATCAGTGCTTCCTGCGATTTTCCCATAACTTCTCCCCGGCTGCTGAAACACCTTTCCCGCAGTGATTTTTTGACTCGATTGAACAGAAAGAAGCCAAATCAGGTGAATTCGGTGACTGTTGGATGTTATTTGTTACATTTTTCGTCAAAAAATTATTAATAATTATGGCACCGTGCGATGGTGGGTTGTTTACTGTTTGGCCTTCTGGCAAAAATTCATGATGTACTACACCGTGGTAAACCATGAAAACCATAAGCATTGCCTTCTTTTTTGACTGAAAACGATGTGTCCCGGCTCATTTGGTGAATTCCATTCACTTGCCTGATGTCTGGATTGCGTGTCGTACTCATAAACCCACGTCTCGTTTCCAGTAATGATCCTTTTGATGAATGTGGGATCGGATTCAGCCTCGCAAATCATCTCTTTTGCGACGTCAAAATAGATTCTTTTTTGCATGAAACTGAGGTCTTCTGGCACCAACTTTGCTGCTACACGACGGAAACCCAAATCATTAACCAAAATGTCTTGCACGGATCCATAGGCAAAGTTTAAGTCCTCCGCTATCTCTCTGATGGTTAATTTGCGGTTATGGACCAACATTTCTATTACTTCATCAATGTTTTCGTCGGTTTTCGATGTCGAAGCGGTTATCATCTTCGATTGACTCACGATTACTTTTGAACCGCTCGTGTCACTGGTAAACGACCGTTTCCTTTAGAGAATCGTTGCCGAAACACTTTTCCAACATTTCCAACTTTCGCGCACCACTAAATCCATTTTCGACGCAAAATTTAATACAAGTTCGTTGTTGCAAATTTAAATCCATTTCTTAAATTATACACACACAGAGATAGATGTTCTCTTGGCTACGTAACTTTTGCAAATGTCAAGCTATGACGCTCATCAACAACAGATGTACCAATTTAACAAAAAAAAAAAAAAAAAAACAGAACTCGGAACAATGGGAGCGCCACATGGTGTTTATTTTTTGATCAAGGTGTTATGTAAGTAAGAAACAATTTAAAATATAATACAACTACGAGTACCTATCACAAATTTGTATGTTACAAGGAACGAACGATAGATTTTATACAATCAAAAAGAGGGCGGTTGCCAACAACACGCGGTGTTCCCAAGCGGTCACCCATCTAAGTACTAACCACGCCCGACGTTGTTTGATTTCGGTGATCAGACGAGAACCGATACAGTTTAAAGTTTTACAGTTTAAAGGCATTTTTATTTACTTAATTCATTGATACTTACATGCTAGACAAAAAAATGCTTAAAAATTAGCTTAAATAACTTAAAAATATCTAACTTACTGGCCCCATGCGGGCACTCTATGTTAATCCTAACGCTTAAACTATGTCTTTCGACGTATCTTACAGTATAACTATTTATTACATATTTACAACTAAAACTAAGAAAATAAATTTAAGAAAAAACTTAGTGAATGGACTTTTTTGTTTAAATATAAAACTTAAAATTAAAACTTACAAACTATCTAAAAATATATCTTAATTAACTTAACCTACTTACATCTAATACCCAATATATACACTACTAATATATATATATACATAATATATATATACATAATATATATATATATGCACATATATATATATATATATTTTTTTTTTATTTTTTTTTATTTATTTATTTTTTTTTTTTTTTTATATTTTTTTTTTTTTTTTTTTTTTTCTTCTTAAATCTAACTTAATCCTACCTTAAAACTATGTAAGTCGGCCATGACTAAAAAATTAGGCTGACCCACTTTGCTTCACATAAGAAGCTACGCAGTACTTGAGGAATTCGCCAACGAAGCTTCCTCTCCGTCAACCAGCCACCAAAATTGATGGTGCTGTTGAGCAACATCCCCAATGTCGCGACTCCCTACCGACCTACTGAAACGGAGACGCTCCGCACTGCCACGTGCGACGTCTCTGTCGTAGTTGAGTCGCCTGTCCGCAGCTGTTCGAGCGACGTGGTAGATTAGCGGCACCGCCAATCTGTCCTGGATCAGACCTTTCATATCCAGGTAGAGGAAAGCTTCTGGAGGAACAAAACCGTCTAAGCGAACTCTCTCATGATACATATAATTAGGGTAAAAAGCCCCGGAGATCAGGTTGTTCGATGAGGTCATTGCTCTCGCAATGTGCCTTCGAGTCAACTTAATAACGAAATTGTCCACTCTTATTAGGTTCGCCCTATTGTACAAGACCTCATTAGGATAGAATTTTATGTACTCAGACTCTGGTGTTCTGTATAAGCGAAGACAAGTCCTAAGACAAGCCCTCTCAAACACCCGAATCTTTTCCAATAAACTTGCTCTCACGTTGAACCACACTGGACATCCAAATACAAGCATGGGCCTGATAAGGGCCATGTAGCAGATCACCTTCACCCTCGCATCGAGTTGGCTGTTATAGAACAGTCTCTTTGTAAGAGCAAAAGCACCTCTGGCTCTGGCCAGAGCAACATCTATATGTTTGTTAAAATATAGATATTGATCTAGCCAGATCCCAAGGTATCTGACTACATTTCGACAAGCAAGTGGCTGCCCGTGCTGTCCCACGATCGAAAACTTTCGCCAATTCTTTCTGGTATCCCTAGAGGCCCCAGACAAAGGCGTCCTAAACAGAATGGTTTCCGACTTCTGAAAGTTGATTTTCAACTTCCAGTCATCGCAATATCGCCTAATTTTGTCGAAGTCACGTTGCAAAAGTATATTAATGACCTCAATCTTTGGACCTGATCTGTACGCTATTAAGTCGTCTGCGTACGCTATGGCATGGTTAAGTGAACCCATCAGATCACTTGTGTAAATGTTGAATAGGATCGGCGAATTTACCGCACCCTGTTGCAGACCGTTTTTAATGTAAAATGTTCTAGTAGAAGTCACATCGCCATTTTTCACGATAAACTGTCTATCTGTTAACATGTTGTAAAGAATATACAGAAGTGGTTTACTAATGCCCAGCCTGTTCAGCTTGAAGAAGAGTCCCTCTAACCATACGGTATCGAAGGCTTTTTCCAAGTCAATCAGGCAGGCACCAGTGCACTGGTTCTTGCCTTTATTCCATTGGATATCAGAAACCAGTTTAGACGTGGCATGAATGACATCATGCCCCGCCTTGAAACCGAATTGATTATCCGGAACTATATTATTGTCCTCAACCCACTTAGTCAGGACTCTATTGATCACCTTTTCGAAAACCTTACTGATGTTTGGTAGAAGACTGATCGAGCGGAGATTCGCCGGATTGGAAGTATCTTTATCCCTTTTGGGGATGGGATGTACCACCGCAGTTTTCCAATGTGCTGGATAATGGGCATTATTCATTGCATTATTAAACAGGGTGGTATAAATGTTCACCGCTTCTAGTGGGAGATGTCGAAGTACAATGTTAGGTATTTCATCGATTCCCACTGATTTCTTACTTCTAAGCGATTCGAAGACCATTTGGAGCTCTTCCTTCGAAATGAACGGTGGAAGTACCCTTTCATTGGTGATGACATTATTTGCCATATTTTCGCTACTGAACTGGGTGAAACCCGAGCTCTCGAATCGCCAATTCACTATTTCATTTCGAAGGTAGAAGTTGTGCACAAGGACTCGATTCTCCAGATCGTGGTTCGGGCCAATGGTTTCATTCGCCTTGTACACTTCCTGGAAAGTCGCTCCTATAGTCTCTACCTTCTCCTGCGGATCCTCGATCACAAAGAAGTCGTCATCATCAACGGCCTCACCTGGATCTATGCCTGCTGCTAAAAGTATTTGTTCGTTGTTCGTCGTTCGGGCGATTTTAAGACATGGAAGGTCGTTTTGATTTTTTCTCCGAAATATTTTATTTATTTGCGGGAACATATTCGGGTTGCTGGTGTTTACAGCCCGAATTCTATTGTTCCAATACAAACTTATAGAATTTCTGTAATTTTCCTTTATTAATGTTTGGAGGTTTTTAATCGACGATTTCAGTATCATAATCTCCGGGTTATGTCTGTCCGTAAACTGTCTGTACAAGGTTTTTAGTCTTGACAGTAGTCTACTTTTATGTCGGTGCAGTGCGTCAATAGTTGCGTTGCGGAATAAGTCTTCGTTGTCAGTGTGTTGATACCGAGGTATCGTTTTGTCCATTGTTTGTTTGATTGTCTCGTTCATTAGTCTTAAATACCTATCAATCTCCTCGTTTGACAGATTTCTGTTGGACGGTGGGTTGAGCGAATTTGAGGAGAGTGCTCTTGTCAGTATTCTTGAGAAGTGTGTCCAACGCACCCTACTATAATTGTAGGAATGCCTTTGAACAAACTCTTCCAATTCCGCAGTTTCGTTGGGAACAGTTATTTCGGTGCTGATACCGCAATGGTCACTATCATACACGAAAGTGCGTAGACAGTTTGTAGTTTGTTGGTTAGTGCAAGTCAGTTGTATTCGTGAGTCAAACAACAGGAGATCCAAATAGGACCCGTGTCTGGGAAACGACGGACTATCCGTCGCCTTAAGGTCGAGTCGATACATTATACTGTGCTGACCCCACCAATTGAATAGTAGGTTCCCTCTAGTATTTGGTATATTATTTCCCCAATCACTATGTTTGGCGTTGAAGTCTCCGCCGATAATAAAATAATTGTCTTTTAATTCTAACCTCAGGAATCTAAAAAGTGTCTCGAGCTCTGAGATGAATAGGGTGGATTGAGTAGCCTTAGGCGCATAGACAGACACCATGTACAACCGCTTTCCACTACGGAGAGGGATATACACGATGCATGCTTCCAGCACCTGGAACCTGCGTACTACACGACTGTATACTCTTTTAAAACGTATTCCTTTTCTTACAAAGATTGCAACGCCTCCTCCTTGTATGGAGTTGGGTCGGTTTCTTCGTACTATTTTATATTTTCTGTGCCTCATTTTGTGTCTTTTGGTAAGCTTAGTTTCGCTAGCCAAAAGCACATCAGGGGTTTGGTCTTCGAGCAACTTAAATAGTGCGGCTCTTCGTTCGAACCTAATCAGTGAATTAACATTCACTGCAAGGACCTTCAGGGTCTGCTCCCCCATGTACGTACCCATTACGACGAAAGGTGCGTTAGGCCCGGCAGCAGCGCGTATATTTGATCAACCCGCGCGGTCTGTTCAGTTATATGACGTTGAAGCTGTGCCATCTGACTCTGGATAGAGAGCAAGATAGCTAGCATGTCAGAAGCTGGTTCCGGTGCTCTAGGCACTGGGGCCTGAGAAGCAACCTTCGTTTGCTGTACCGTATTTCCCCTACCTGCCGCCATTTGGGCGTAGGTAACCTGGGGAGTAACGGCTGGAGTTTGTAAGTGCAGGGGTGGACGTTTAACTTCCACTTTCTGCTGCCGAGCCAGATTTAATCTTTTGATATATTGGAATTTGGAACAACCCCGATAATTTGCGGTGTGTCCCGTGTTCCCACATAAAGCACAAGATAGTTGGCTTTTTTCAGACGCTCCGTCCTTACCTAGAGCGCATTCCTCAGATTTGTGGTTCTTTCCACACTTCACGCATCGAGGCTGCATTTCGCAGTTCGACGCGGCGTGTCCGAACCTTTGGCAGCGAACACATTGTAAAATGTTTTCGCTCCTCTTTAATTTTTCCCAATGTACAACCTGGTAGTCTAGGACTTTGATGCTCCTTAGACCATCCAGTTTGCTGCTGGGACTTAGCTGAACCAGGAAGAACGGCAGTTTGCGCTTCTCCCTTTTGGCTCTAGCCGTGACAAATGGCTTGACCCCCACGAATTTGAGCTCTTCGCACTCCTTTTCTTTCAGCAGTGCAAGGAGCTCCTCCGGATCAGTCGACGGTTCCAAACCCCTCAGCAGCATTGTTTGCAGCTTTTCTCCCTTAGGGGTGTAGGAGAAGAATTCCGTCGTCGAATCCCTCAAAAGGTTTTTAATTTTGTGGTAGCGCTCCACTGTGTTACAGTGGATCGCATGCCTATCTAACGATAATCTTTTTATAAAAAAATTGTTGCCAATGGCCGACTTACACAGTTCGATGGTGTCCTTTAACTCCAATTTGAAAGTGTTGATTGGTGGCACTTTCTGCTTGGTAGATTTCTGCTCTTGCTGTTGTTGTTGTCTCTGCTGCTGTTGCTTTTGCTGATGATGTTGTTGTTGTTGTTGTTGCCGCTGTTGTTGCTGCTGTTGATTTTGCTGCTGCTGTTGTTGCTGCTTATTCTGCTGCGGTTTTTGTTTTTGTTCTTTATATTTTTGCTGCGTTTGTGCATTTAAAATTTTTTCTACGCTTGTTTTTTGCTGCTGCTGAGGCCTCTGGAGTTGTTTCTCCATCTCCCTCCTTGCTACTTGCTTTGCTTTTATAGCCAGCACTTTTTGTTCAAGCTTCTTGATGTCGTTGTTTAGAGCTTGAACCTCGTCCTCTTCGTCATCCGACTCAGATGGTGCTAGGGATGCGAAGCTGTTGTCGTCGTATACATGAGGGCTGTCGTTATTAGCCGACACTTGCCCCCTTGGCTTTATTGCTGCACTTGCCGATATTATCGCAGCACTCTCATTCAATCTTCCATGCAGCATTTCAAGGGAAGCTGGTAAGAAAGTGCGCTTAATTAGATTCGGAGTCGGCTTCAGCTTTCTCCTCCTCTTAATAGCCATGTCTGATAGTTTTGTTGATGTTGTTGCCCTTAATAGTTGGAGTGGCCTAACGGCTTGATCATCAGACGACATCATGCCATCTGCAGATCCCGCTACCGGTATAGCGGACCGCTTACTTCCACTCATACAACTGGTTTGCTTAAATTTTTCTCACTGTTTTTTTTTTTTTTTTTTCGAACAAATTAATTAAAGAAAAAAAAATCGAACTGCGGAGGTCGGAGAATCGAACCCACAACCCGAGATTCAACGTCCGCGTCTTTAGCACTTCGGCTACCGAACACTTTTATAATCCTTATAAAAAAGTACACTTCTATATATTCTCTTCACGCTTGTTAAGCCGTAACACAAAAGAGGTCTACTCACCACGAAGGTCTGTGAACGACTGACGAGAACCGATACTTTCAACGTAGTATGGTCGTTGGCGTCAGTTAATTTGGCGCACATCAATGTTCCGTTAACTCATATGTCAAAATTTCCTATATTTTGGCGCCAATTCTTCCTGTTCCTTCGTGCCAACAAACTAAGCGACTTAGTGGGAAGAGACCGGTCAAACATTTGTAGATAAAGGATGAACATGCAGTGCGGAAGCATTCGACAGGAGACAATGCCACTAGCTGTCAGGTGTATTTAATTGTATCCATCTTTTCGTTGGGCCCATCTGTAGGTATTCCTTATTATTCATTCGCTCCTTGTACGAGTAACATCTGCGAACAGATGATTATTGAAATCTATTGCTGAAAACGGAAAATATAATTTTTCTCATTTGTATGTGGGATTTGACTTCAAATTAAAACAAATTCGTTCACGTCAAAATCTTTACTTTATTTACTCTGTAGCTCAGTGGCTAACCTCTCTGGTTGTAGATTGACGACTGATTATCAACTCTCTCGCCATTGGTTTACAAACTCAATTCTCAAAAGTACCAGAAGGTTTGCTCGAACTTTCTCCTCGTTTGATTTTCTCTCGCGTTCCGTATTCTCGTCTAGTTTATCTCTTTGCAATCTTGTGGTGTGCATTCTATCGTATGTTGTTAGTTTTGTTTTAGGTACTCGAACGTTGTCTTGTATTCATCGTATGCTTGGTGGCAGCGTATTGCAAAGTTGATTGTCTTCGTTTTATTTTTTTAATTTGGCATCGTATGATATGTTATGTTTGTAGGTACAATAAATAACGGGTGTATGCGTTCGTTGTGTTATTTGTTGCGTATTGTCTGTAGGGTATCGTATGTCTGTTTTGATTAATTTCACATTAATACAGACACAGAATTTGCCCACACCCGGTCTATGCGCTGTGTAATGTAAAACATTCATTACCCCAACACTCTAATATGTATTATCCTATCAATCAGAGATCATTTCATGGCCACATAATTGTTAATCTACAACGTTATGTGATATTTTACCAATAAACTGATTAGTTAGAGGACGAAGACGAAGTTATTGGTGCCATTTTGATAAGACATCCTTAACTGATGCGGCACTTCACAACGTATTGCAGTAACGGACACGAAACCCAAATAGCAAGAGATTAGGAGGATCTTGATTAACATCGCGCTGTTGTGGTTAGATCGTTGGCACTTAAAATTCACATATGTACCTATAATAACCGATTAACACTTTCAAGAAGACAAATGAATTGCACAACATCCTTATTGATTTACTGTACCGAAATAGCCTGTGATGAGGGATATACCATAATTAAGGCAGGAACCTTTTTTTGCGAGAGAGATTCTAGAGTAGGAATAGATTATAGGAAGCGAAATTGGACTTTTAAGAGAACTAGACTAGAGATTAGATAGGCCAATAGTCTTTACGTGTTTTGATAAGCTGATGGAATCAGCAGACGGGGTTTTTTTTGGTGTGTCTGGTGAGATAGCGGCAAGGTCGTATTGGACGGCAGTTGTCGTTGGATTTTCAGAAGAGTTTTTGTTTTTGTTTTGTATTCGAGACGTCATCCAGCAAGGTCGTGGCATTTGTTTTAGTGCTTTGGACAGTCGGTCGCCGCAAAAAAGTTTTTTTTTCTTAATTGACAACAATTCTACCCTAACATAACTAAACAAAAAAAGTCGAACAAAGTGACATATAGAAAAAAAAGTGATCTACCTCAATCCTCAATTACACCTGCCTATAAAGGTAATTCATCGGTGGGCAAGAGAGACATCCCAATTAAGCCTGGTGGGTGGGAAGTGCTGTGTTGTACGAGTAATTATTTCAGTCTTCGCACACAAAGGCTACATCGCCTGCAAGAGGTGTTCCGCGGGACAACACCAACTTCAGTATACATACATATACATATTCATATTCGTAGTTAAATTTATCTTTTTTTTTTTTAAATTGCGAAGAGTAAGGATAGGGTGATATGGGTAAGTAAAATGTTTTGTTTCTGAATTTTAGTCTAAGCTTAGTGTTGTGCGCGAAAAGAAAAATTAAATAAAAATAATAAATTGTTATTAAATTGGATAAAAGGGTGTTTTTTTTAATAAACTAATAAATTTTTTTTACTATGAAGTGAAGTTAGCGCTAGTGGTTTGGTGGACCGACAGTTCTTTGATGGAGGCTATTTTGACCAGACGTGACGCACAAGCGATGACGACAAGACGGGAAATGACGTGCCTGAGTTTCACTAATTTTTTTTTTTACAGCTGGCGGGCTAAGATTCAGAGTTTTGGCCAGAATGATAGCAATTGGTCGTTTTTAGGTGCGATAAGGGTGTGTTGGCCATCCTCATCCAACAACATCTGGCTTATTTTAGGTCGTAACGATCCGTCATTGTTGTGTGATCCTAGTATGTAAGGATACGAAGGGTTAAGTTAGCTTTAGGTTTAGTTTTAAATCGTTAAATTAAATTCGATATTTAGGGTTTACATGGTGATGGCACCCATATGTGATCTTCCTTTTTCTTTTCTCCTCTTCTTTTTCCTTTCATCTATCTCTCCTCCTGTCTTTTAAGTCCGTCCGTAAAGTAAAGGAGCATTCTTCTTATATATGGTATCCTTCCTTCTTATTCCATTTATTTATTTTTATTATTTTTTTTTTTTTTTTGATATTTTTGCACAAGCGTGGCACTGCCATCTACTCCTGCATCATGGATGCCTCCATTTACGACTGCGAAATTTCGAAAAGAAAATTAAAAATATTTCGATAGCTTAAACCTTAAAATAACATAATAAAATTTCAAACGGATATCTCAAATAGTTTTTGAGTTACGGCCTTCTAAAGAGTGTCTACTCAGCGGTCAGAAAGTTACGTTTGCTATGGGATCCACCAGAGTTATTGTACGGGCGCTATCGTCATCGTACACCATTATAAAATGATTCCGGTTTCTATTGTTGACCTTCAGGTTACAGAGATGCATGAATGAAGCTTTTTAGGGAGTACGTCACATGTTTTCGGAGCCAGACACATTTCCATACCTTTCCTGATATACGTGCGGATCGGACGTTCCCTTCACCTATTCGATTAACTTTCACTCGAATCGGTATTTTGCTATACGGCGGGTGAACTGCCCTACCGTTTTCTATTTCACAATTTCGAAGATTTAAACGTCACCCGTTTGGAAATGTAAATGTCATTTCAACTGTGTTATTTGTGGGGAAAGAAAAACAAATACTCGTGTGGAAAGTGCAGCACTTTATTTCAATTTTGACTCGGAAACAAGAGATTCCAGTCAAAGAAAAATTAGAAAGTTAAAACGAAAAAGTGTAGTTGATATTATGGAAATGACAGACGAAACGTAAGTAACGCCTTATCGAGCTGCTGAAGCGAATTGCCGTGAAGCAAACCTTAACAAACATAATATTTTAGGGCACATCATAGTGGAAAGAAATATTGGAGTGTTAAAAAACCGGTTTTGTCATTTGAATTCGTCTGGAGTTCTTCAATATGAACCGAGCAAGGCTATACAAATTGCCAATGTATGCTGTGCTTTACACAACATTTGCAAACATTTTGATGTGTATTGAAAAGAACCGTATGAAGCCAACAATAACTCTACTGTTCATGACGACTCCCAGCCACAAACTTCAGAATATTCACAAGATGATAATAATGTTGTATAAGAAATGAAATTATATTTTACCTTTTATCATTTTATGCAACTTAATTTATTTAATTTATTACATAAAAATAAACAAAAACGGGAATTCAGTTTGTATTTTAAGAAAAAATTAACACTAAATTATAAAAACTAAATACTGTTGTTTTTGTGCAAAAGCTCTAGCTCTAAGACTTGTTTCTTAATATTTAGTGTTTGCAATGCAATTTTCTATAATTTTCTATAGCTTGGTTGTGCCATGATTGTTCTCTAAACATTCTGTTATTCTGTTTGTTTACCTCCTCTAATGTCTTCTAAGACTACTCTGCGTCGATTTGTTATTTTCCCTGCTTTCTTCAAGGGATGTTTTTATCGTCTTGTATATGCCGCATTGAATCTTAATTTTCGAGTTAAGCAGAAGAAGTTCTTACTGCTGTGGATGATTTTATTTTCGCTTGGATGGGCGTGAAATAATTTCTACAAGCAAGCCTGAGTTATCGTTATCTTCAGCTTGGATTTCGTCAGTCAGTTTTGAAGGTGCCTAAACACTTTGACATTCCGATTCTATGGGTGGACACATACGGAGTCCTTTAAGCAAATCAGCTCCATTACCTCTCGTTTTACTCGGTACCCTCCACCTGTACAGCATTGTTCGCGTTTATTATGAGCAAGTTTCTTTTTTAAATTCGATTTGTAATCACTCCAAACCTGTCAAATGCATAAACAAATCACTTCATTACGAAATAATCACATTTTTCCATTCACTTATTTCTTTCGATGGTGGACCTAAGCTGTTTAGCTTATTCCCAAAAGTCACGAACATCTTGCGGTTGTTTTTGTCCAGTTTCGGGCAATGTTGCAACTTTCTTTTTGTTATTAGGATATTCGATTCGTGCGTATAGTGGAATACCGACCTGCGTTACCGACAAATGAGTGTTTCATTTCGAACGTTCAGAAGAATCGGACAACTCGTATTTGACATACACATTCTCCCCGGCTTATAGCAGAATAGGTCTGTTAGTTTTACTGAGATCATTATACTGAGCAGTTCGTATTTTAGTTATTTTAGTAAAAATTTAGTAAAAATGAGTGACCAACCTCTGTATTCAAACCAAAAAGGAACTTATGACATTCCCAGGCATAGATCAGTTTCAAGAAAACGAAAGCAATCTGGGCTACAATCATCATTCGAGTTCGACTGATAAAAATCCAAACAATGGAAACTGTCCAGAAGAGCAGAGTTGGGGCGCTCATTCCCGCGTAAAAGCTGAAGGAATGAAATTGGTTAAGTTCAAACACGATTATGTCATCTCCCACTTGAACCAAGTGCTCTAAAAGCTTTGAAGCCAATATCATTCATCCGATCGCTTTGATTTTTTTTCTTATTTTGTACTCGTATATGTTCCTTTATATGCAGTTGAAACTGCACAATGGGTTTACGTTGACGTTGTACATAGATGGGTACTCTTTGAATGAGTGCAGCTAAATTAGTCTTATTCTTGCATTTCGTTTGTTTCCTGATATTCAATGTGAATGGAAGATCTTTGGAATTTTAATACAGATCATCGATATCTGGCGGAATATTATTTTGAAAATATTAACATAATGGAATCATGGATTGATTAGTGTGAAAGTATTAGAGGAGGTGGATTTGGTGCACATGGGGTTGAAGTTACATACATATACTGACGCCTTGGGCCCGTAAGGAAATATATTACTATATGTTACATTTAGAGCAATTCAATTATAAGGAAATTTATTAAATTAATCGACGAATTTTAGCCCTCCGTACAACGTCCATCTTCTTTATATATATATAAAAGTCTTAGTAATATTTTGTACACTGTGTCTAATTGGTCAAACTTACCAGATAGGATAGTTTCTGTCTGTTATGGGCGATGGTTCGTACCTCTTTCGCTGATACACAACAGTTAAAATGCGTAATAACTCTAAATCGCCGTATTTTAAGCTTCCCTATTTACGAAAGGAAACCGTTTGTGAATCATCTGATGTCCACCTTAATGGACAGCGAATGTACACATTTCAACTTTGAAAATGTTACGGATTGGTGAGAAGATCCGATGCAAACACTTTTGCACTTTTTTTCAGGTGGAACCGGTAAAATATTTTTAATATCGTTGATCCTTGCAAAGAAACGGTCGCAACAAAAAATTGCATTGGAACTGCATTGTCGGGCATTGTTGCCACTTTGTTAGATGCTGGGCGAACGGCCCATTCAGCATTCAATCTGTCATTGCACATTTATAACATACCAAACGCATATGTAACATTAAAAAAAAAGCGGGATGGCTGCAGTGATGCAAAGGAATTCCATCAAAATCTGGGATGAGTGCACTATGGCTTACAAACATTCACTCGAAGCATTACATAGAACCAAGCAGGATTTGAACGGCAATGATAAGCTTTTTGGTGGTACTGTCCTACTACTGTCTGATGATATCCTACAGATATTTCCAGTCATTCCTCACTCTACTTTCGCCGATGATATTAACGGATGCTTAAAACAAACTTTTATATGGCGAAATTAATGCAAAAACAATTACTTGCTATTGAAAATGGTGAAATTGCCAGACGATATCTGCCCTGTAGTTCAGATAAAAAATTAACTAATTCAGAGTGCCTTCTCGGAAATACTCAATAATAACTTGTGTCATAATTGGCTCAGGAATCGTGCTATCTTGGCAGCAAAGAATGTCGATGTTGAATAAAATGTAAAATTAAAAAAGAAAGAAAGAAAAATTTTCTTAGTTTACATCTTCCATCGCTGCCAGGTTGCTTATTAGATTGTTAAATATTTTTTGCAGGTACCGAAACAATTAGTTTAAAGAGTTCGCGTTTGTGTTTTTTCTCCCATTTAATCTGTTCGCAAATAGGACCAAATATTCGCCAGAGGATTTTCTTTTAATGGAACTCAAGGTCTGATCTGCCACCTTTACCCTTAGTCTCCTGACAGCGAGCATTTGGCGTGAAAAACAGGACTGGCAGGATTTGCTAAAGTGTGAAAATTTGGAAGATCGTTGAGTTATTGGGCCGGAAGCGAACTGTGTGGTGCAAAAAGGTTTAAGACGTCACACAATACCATAAACTTGAACCATATTTTTTTTGGACAGATAGAGCTAGAGGATAGAGCTAATGTTCTTATCTTCGGAAATAATGTGGCTAATGTTTAAATGCTTAATATAAAAATTAGCTTGCTTGGTACAATAATTCCCATTAGAGTTTAGAAAAAATTGCGCGTCGTCTATTTTTTGCAATTACACCAGAAATTCAATTAATACACAAATACATTGATGTGTTCCCGCGCATTTAGGCCTTTTCTTGCCCAGAGGCCGAGCTGGGAAGGGAATGTTGTCGCATATTCACGGACGGCTCCAAATCAAGCCAAGGCTGCGGCGACGCTAGTGATTATGCTGAAAGTAATTACACCAGACGATTTTATTATGTACACATTTACCTTTATTTAAAAAAAAAATTGCGAATGTTCAATTCTGAATGGATTGTCGATCAATAATAGGTTAGGTTAGGTTAGGTTAGGTTTAAGTGGCTGTTAAAAAACCAATCCACTTTCTTAATAAAGGCGCTAAGATGTTTTTTATTTGAAAGAAGTAAACTCCTGGAGCTATTCAGATTTAGCTTTGGCCAGATTTGTTTGCTCAATAAGCATGTCGATCCAACCGCCCATCTATTGTTCGTTCTTTTATTAGCATCCAGCTTTATTTCTTGCTTGCACGTAGCGATAGGTATACCTCTGTTTTCTTTTTCAGGTGTGGTAGGTATAGTGGATCCAATTTTGGCAAGTTCGTCGGCCTTACGATTCCCTGAAATGTTTCTATGTCCCGGCACCCAGCAAAGGTGAATGTTAAGCTGCTCCGCCACCTCCATTAGAGATGACCAGCAGTCCATGACTGTTCTTGAATTTAAAGATCATGAGTCCAGTCCATGATGTGGATATCCATTGCATACATTTAATTTTCCTTCAGCCAGGATATCTCCTTAAGGAGATAGAAAAAAGATACCAGGGACGATGGAGCATCTTAATGATGGCAGACTACTGTTGGACGCTTCAGAGAGACCTTCCCACGAGTGTTTACTGCTTACTAATGAACGTATTTTAGATAAAAAAATGAGTTTTGTTACGCAATAATAAATTAAAAAAAATTTTTTAGTCTTTTACGTTTTATCTTAAGATAATAACTTGTTTAACATACTTAGATACCTACATTGTCAGAAAATGTGACATTCAGCACACACAAAAATATAAGAATTACACAAAAAAACCAAAACAGCTCTCAATTTTTTTTTTTTTTGCGGACTTGTGACTGCCGAAAAAGAGGCAGTACACCGCCTCTTAATAAATTTTCCATAATCCCTTTAGCAGATTTTATTGCCTCATTGCCTCATATTTATTACCACATGGTATACAATATTCCCTATTGTCCCTGAATTTTAAATAATCATAGCGCACCACAATTTAGGTACATAAATATCCGATGTTCCACCACCACTTCGCTTTAAGAAAAACAATTTATGTTTTCTCTTAGTTATTGTGTTGTTAACGTTTTCATTTTTAAAAGAGCATCCTCAGCTGAAGTTCCTGGCCTATTAATGTTTATAACTTCAGCAATTTCTGTCAACGACCGATTTCGTTCGAACCGGTAGCCACTTTAGGCATGGATTTCCGGTGGAACTAATCCTTCCTAATCCTTCGAACGATGTCCACGTCAAAACGATCATCAGAACCGTCTTAGGTAGCAATTAAAAAAAAAAAAATCTGCACCGAGAAAAATGAATTGAACCTGGAGTAGAACAGACGAATTTTATAGTAAGTAAATGACGGTTTGAGAAATTTAGCAGACGCCTCCATAATATAAAATTAACAGGGAAAGTGGCTTGTGCGGATGTAGAAGCTGACAGAGGATTCAAAGAGGAGTTCAAAGCAATTGCTAACAACAGAGGTTATACAAGCCCAGCAAGGGCTTTACTGGAAACGCATGCCTTGTCGAACTCCGAGGAAGTAAAAAGGGCATCCGGGTTCAAAGCAGCAGAAGGCAGGTTAACTCTCTTGGTTTGTTGAAATGCCAGTAGTGATCTTAAGTGCAAGCCACTTCTGAAATATCAGTCTGAAACCCCCAGAGCTTAAAAAAACATAAAAAGGAACGGCCTGATCTTGATTTACTGACTTTTGATAGTGGCACAACCCTAGACACTCATATAAGATCTCATCCACTCATCTGCTGTGATTTCTTCTTCGATAACCTTGGAGATTTATCCGAAACAAAGCCAATTAAACTCCTCCAAAGTGTGACCTTTGACTAATTTTGTTATTATCAGATCCTATTACCTCCATTTATTGAATGTGAAGTCATTAAGATCCTGTGATATCACAAATCTAATAATCCAATCCAATAATCCAACCTAAATATTTTTATTTAATTTACAATTTAAGGTAGAAAGAATGTTCCACTGTTTTGAAAGGCAACAAACCATGTACATCGCCCTTCATTGATATCCACGTCTGCACAATATTTCGGTACAATATATCCATAAGGATGATGTACGAATCATTTGTCTTCTTGAATGTGTTAATCGGTTCTTATAGGTATATATGTGAATTTTAAGTGCCAACGATGTAACCTTAACAGAGGGAAATGGTGCGATGTAAGGCAAGATCCTCCCAATCTAGCTACAGTAGATTGTAATCTATTTGGGTCTCGTGTCGGTTACTGCAATACGTTGTGAAGTGCAGAAACAGGTAAGGATGTCTTCTACTAATTGGTAATGTTGTAGATTAACAATTATGTGGCCATTAAATGATCTCTGATTGATAGGATAATACATATTAGAGTGTTGGGGTAATGAATGTTTTACATTACACAGCGCATAGACCGGGTGTGGGCAAATTCTGTGTCTGTATTAATGTGAAATTAATCAAAACAGACATACGATACCCTACAGACAATACGCAACAAATAACACAACGAACGCATACACCCGTTATTTATTGTACCTACAAACAACATATCATACGATGCCAAATTAAAAAAATAAAACGAAGACAATCAACTTTGCAATACGCTGCCACCAAGCATACGATGAATACAAGACAACGTTCGAGTACCTAAAACAAAACGAACAACATACGATAGAATGCACACCACAAGATTGCAAAGAGATAAACTAGACAAAAATACGGAACGCGAGAAAAATCAAACGAGGAGCCAGTTCGAGCAACCCTTCTGGTACTTTTGAGAATTGAGTTTGTAAACCAATGGCGAGAGAGTTGATAATCAGTCGTCAATCTACAACCAGAGAGGTTAGCCACTGAGCTACAGAGTAAATAAAGTAATAAAAGACTATGACGTGAACGAATTTGTTTTAATTTGAAGTCAAATCCCACATACAAATGAGAAAAATTATATTTTCCGTTTTCAGCAATAGATTTCAATAATCATCTGTTCGCAGATGTTACTCGTACAAGGAGCGAATGAATAATAAGGAATACCTACAGATGGGCCCAACGAAAAGATGGATACAATTAAATACATCTGACAGCTAATGGCATTGTCTCATGTCAATTGTTTCTGTAGTGCATGTTCATCTCTTATCTACAAATGTCTGACCGGTCTCTTCCCACTAAGTCGCTTAGTTTGTTGGCACAGGAGAACTTAGTACTCGTATCTTACGAAGGAACAGGGAGAATTGGCGCCAAAATATAGGAAATTTTGACATAAGAGTTAACGGAACATTGATGTGCGCCAAATTAACTGACGCCAACGACCATACTACGTTGAAAGTATCGGTTCTCGTCTGATCACCGAAATCAAACAACGTCGGGCGTGGTTAGTACTTAGATGGGTGACCGCTTGGGAACACCGCGTGTTGTTGGCAACCGCCCTCTTTTTGATTGTATAAAATCTATCTTTCGTTCCTTGTTACATACAAATTTGTGATAGGTACTCGTAGTTGTATTATATTTTAAATTGTTTCTTACTTACATAACACCTTGATCAAAAAATAAACACCATGTGGCGTTCCCATTGTTCCGATTTGAGTTCTGTTTTTTTTTTTTTGTAAAGTTGGTACATCTGCTGTTGACATTCTCTCTTAATCTTAGCGTCATAGCTTGACATTGTCAAAAGTTACGAAGTCAAGTGTATATCTATCTTTGTGTGTATTTACAATTTTAGAAATGGATTTAAATTTGCAACAACGAACTTGTATTAAATTTTGCGTCGAAAATGGATTTAGTGGTGCGCGAAAGTTGGAAATGTTGGAAAAGTGTTTCGGCAACGATTCTCTAAAGGAAACGGTCGTTTACCAGTGACACGAGCGGTTCAAAAGTGATCGTGAGTCAATCGAAGATGATAACCGCATCGACATCGAAAACCGACGAAAACATTGATGAAGTAATAGAAATGTTGGTCCATAACCGCAAATTAACCATCAGAGAGATAGCGGAGGACTTAAACATTGCCTATGGATCCGTGCAAGACATTTTGGTTAATGATTTGGGTTTCCGTCATGTAGCAGCAAAGTTGGTGCCAGAAGACCTCAGTTTCATGCAAAAAAGAATCTATTTTGACGTCGCAAAAGAGATGATTTGCGAGGCTGAATCCGATCCCACATTCATCAAAAGGATCATTACTGGAGACGAGACGTGGGTTTATGAGTACGACACGCAATCCAGACATCAGGCAAGTGAATGGAATTCACCAAATGAGCCGGGACACATCGTTTTCAGTCAAAAAAGAAGGCAATGCTTACGGTTTTCATGGTTTACCACGGTGTAGTACATCATGAATTTTTGCCAGAAGGCCAAACAGTAAACAAAAAGCATTATGTGGGCGTTATGAGACCTTTAAGTGTAGCAATTCACCGAAAGAGATTAGAATTGTGGGCAGAAAAGTCGTGGATATTGCAATAAGATAACCCACCATCGCACGGTGCCATAATTATTAATAATTTTTTGACGAAAAATGTAACAAATAACATCCAACAGTCACCGAATTCACCTGATTTGGCTTCTTTCTGTTCAATCGAGTCAAAAAATCACTGCGGGAAAGGTGTTTCAGCAGCCGGGGGGAAGTTATGGGAAAATCGCAGGAAGCACTGATGGACATAAGGAAAATCGAATATAAAAAATGTTTCGAGGATTAGATCAAGCGGTGGCATAAGTGTGTTGCAGTCGATGTGGATTACTTTGAAGGGAACAATATAGATTTTGATGAATAAACTTATATTTCTAATTTTTCGAATAAATTCAAGGTGGTATACTCGTACTTCATGCCTTGAAATCGCTTTTGAAATTATAAGTCAATACGGAAACCTTGGATTTTTTTTTATATTGTTTTTGGGACTTCCAAAGCTTTCAATGGTGGGTCTTACGTTAGGTCTCCTAAGTTTCCACTGAACAGCAACTGAACAACAGCAGTTTAGAAAGAAATCGCACAGTCTACTACTACAGTCTAACGACAATGATGTCTCCTTTTATTAATACTTTCTTGCTGACAGGATAAGATTACTTTCTCACTTAAGATCGTTCGTTATTGCTGACCGTGCGTCGTCGGTTTAGCTCTCACTATCGTTTGTTTCGTGATCTAATTATTTTTGTGATGTGAGCTGTACATAACAATTTGCACATTTACACATTAAAAATATTCATCTTTTCTCATTACCACTTTGCACAAAAGAATCTGTATCAATATTTTCGCAAAAAAAAAAACTACCCTTTTCGTTGTGTTGCATTTCATTTGCATCAGATGGTAACTAGCTGTACTTACTATTGTTTTGTTTGTTGCTTTCCTGTTCGTCTTATCTATAATCTTCATCGCTGAAATTGTGTCGCACCGATGATCATCTGGTTTCCTATCGTTTTGGGATATACATATATCAAACGAGTAAGTGCGAGTACATACGAGATCCTAGTACATTGTTGGTGCATTCCGTCAAAGTGGGTAAAACCAATACATTGCGTTTAACCTAATGCAAAGGGATGGCGCTATCATTTTTAACATAACAATTTTAAACTTAGTTTATTTGATCTGTATCCATGAAACATGACTGCAAGCGCCTTGGTACTCGTACTTTGTTTTGTGGAAAAACATGACCACAAGTTACTGTCGAAAGACCATTATATCCACAAAACAGTCACTGTATGGTGTGCAATTTGGTTGTAGGGAAAGTGTAGCCGTCCTCGTCAATTCTCATCGCTATACCCAAATGTTAATCAAACTTTGCTGGCCTCAAATCGAAAATATTGTATATGCAAATGTGTAAGACAAGTAATTCGCGTTTTGGTTATGTAAACTAGCCACCCAGATCGTATGATTTGTCGTCGTTGGATTTCTTTTGGTGGGGCTATGCAAAATATCGTGGCTATGTACACAATTCACAAAATCTTGACGCTTTAAAAACAAATATTAGTCAAGTTATGGCCGATGTATTGCCCGATATATGTATGTCAAGTCCTACAAGGACTCCCGAGGAGAACTTTTGAATGATCACTCAAAAACTATCTTCAGAATCGTCTAAGAAAGCAATTATAGATATGGTCAAACAATTAGAAAAGGTCGAAGGTCCCTCTGTTATTGGGTACTTTTCTAACATCAGTAAGTCCACAATTCGGACTATAAGAACTAATCAAGATTTAATCAAGACTTCTATTAAAAATAAAGGAAAGTAGGTATTCCGGACTGGGAAGGATGGACACTTTGCTTATCTGTTGGATTGAGGACAATAACAGAAAAAGAATTGAAATCGACTCCGTTATAATTGGAAATAAAGCAAAAACATTTTTGATCATCTGCACTGAGAAAAAAGAATTGAACCTGGAGTAGAACAGAAGAATTTTGTAACAAGCAAAGGATGGTTTGAGAAATTTAGTAGAAATATAAAATTAACAGGCGAACTGGATATTGCGGTTGTAGAAGCTGCCAACAGATTCAAAGAGGAGTTCAAAGCAATTGCTAGCAATAGAGGATATAAAAGCCCAACAAGGGCTTTTCTGGAAACGCATGCCTAGTCGAACTCCAAGGAAGTAAAAAGGGCATCAGGGTTCAAAGCAGCAAAAACTAAGTTCACTAAGTGGCACAACCTTAGACGCTCATCCAAGATCTCATTCACTCATCTGCAGTGATTTCTTCTTCGATAACCTTGGAGATTTATCCGAAACAAAGCCAATTAAACTCCTCCAAAGTGTGATCTTTGACTAATTTTGTTATTATCAGATCCGATTACCTCCATTTATTGAATGTGAAGGCATTAAGATCCTGTGATATCATAATCCAATCCAATAATCCAACCTAAATATTTTTATTTAATTTACAATTCAAGGTAAAAAGAATGTTCCACGGTGTTGATAGGCACATCGCTCTTCACTCCTATCCACGTCTGCACGATATTTCGGTACAGTAAATCAATAAGGGTGATGTGCAAATCACTTGTCTTCTTGAATGTGTTAATCCGTTATTATAGGTACATATGTGAATTTTAAGTGTCATCGATCTAACCTTAACAGCGGCAAATGGTGCCGATATAAAGCATGATGCTCCCAATCTAGCTACAGTAGATTGTAATCTATTTGGGTTGCGTGTCTTCTCAAAATGGCACCAATAATTTCGCCTTCGTCCTCTAACTAATCACGTATTGGTAAAATTTTACATAACGCTTTAGATTAACAATTATGTGGCCATTAAATGATCTCTGAGTAATAGGATAATACATATTACAGTATCGGGGTAGTGAATGTTTTACATTACACAGCGCATAGACCATAGACGAATCACGGTGTGAGCAGAGATCGTTAAGGCGAAGTTAAAGGGATCATTCGAATCCATTAGAACTGCCACAACCACTGTAAGTATACAAATTTAATAGAACAATAATTATATCTTAATAATTTTTGGTTCCGCAGATTTCATCGTTACTACATATAGAGTAAATAAGCCATTGTTTATACATTTGAATAACATGTTGACCGATTTCTTGCCTCAAGCTAAGAAAGCAATCGCCGTTCCTCCTATTGTTAAACTAAGTGCGTGCTTGCGTTTCTTTGCCGAAGGTTTGTACCAGACGGGAATAGGAAAAGAACATGGGGTTGGGTTGGCTCAATCTTCATTTACGGAAGTAGTTTCTAATGTGTTGCATTTTTTCGAAAGCACAATTTGCCTTGTTTGGATCAGAATGCCGATAAATGAAGAAGAAAAAAGGAAAACTACTTAGAATTTTTATGAATACGATAAAGTACCTGAAGTAATAGGCAGCATAGACGGCACTCATGTCAAGATAATTGCTCCACCAACAAACAAACACGTTTTATATAATAGAAAAGGATATTACAGTTTAAACTTCTTACTTGTAAGTCGTTTTCCTGTTTTGTTTTTGTTTAACTTTAAACGACCTAGGTTTGCGACCATGAGATGAAATTACGATTTGTAGATGCTACTCACCCTGGAGCATATCATGATTTGTTTGTTTGGAAGGTGAGCGAACTGCGATCGTGGATGGAAGAAAAATATTTAAATGGTGAAAGAAATTCTTGGCTATTGGGTAAGTACTTTTAGTTTTAACGATAATTGTCCTTATTCAATTAAACCTTTTAACAGGTGATGTTGGATATCCTTTGGGGCCGTGGCTGTTGACACCTCATATAGCAATAGGAGAAGCACATACTCGTTGCCTGAATGTAATTGAAAGGACAAATGGGGTGTTTAAGGGAAGATGGAATTGTCTGATCGGTGCAGTAGAACTTCACTACCTTCCAAAAAAGGCAATTTAAATAATCAACGCTTGCTGCGCCTTACGCAACATGTGTATTTATTTTGAAAGCGATTTTTCGATTGATTTTGCATTTATAGACGAAGATAATTAAAGTAACACAGTCAATAGAGATGAGGACTTCGTAACAACAGATTCAGAGCTCAGTCGGGAAGCAAAGCGAATAAGAAGAGAAGTAGGAAATACGCTTTAAATTTTAAAGTTTATAAAAATGTTTTTGGATGTAAATAAATAACTAAATTAATATACATATGTTTCAATTTATTCTAAAAAAAAAGATAACACATAAAATAAAGACGTACAAAAGAAAAAAAATTAAAAAAAATAAAACAATTCATTATAAAAAAAAGGAACTCTATGTTTGCTAATACTTCTTTTTTACTTTTGCCTCTTCAATTTCAATTAAACATCTTTTGAATTCAATCTTCGCTTCAAGTTCCTGCCTCCTCATTTTTTATATTTCAATGTCGTGCCTGGTTGGTTTCCTCATTAGCTTTGTCAATGGACCCGTTAATATTTTTCAAAGTTTATTTTATTGCTTCATGCTGTTGTTTCATTGATAAATGGCGTCTTCAATCTTATTGCAAAGCTCTCTTTGAATTTCATTTTTTTTTTTTTTGCAAAACGGCTTTTGTTGTGTTTGTTTTTCTGGATAAACGTACTAATTCTTCCTGTTCAAAGTGTTTTTCTTGTTGCTTCTCTGGTTCTGATGAGTTGATAAGCATTTCAATTAGAACTTTCTCATCAAATGATTTTTCCTTTAGAGCATTATTAAATATTGTTAAAAATGAAGAATTTTCTTTTTCGTCGTTTTGATTTTCATCAAAGGAGGAGCATCTGGACAACCTTCAACTGATTCTCCGAATGCACAAATCCTTAAACTGTTTCCTCCGGGGAACTAAATTTATATTCCTTGTTGGGGCCCCCACTAGTTGCTTTTTTTTGTTCCACATTTTCAGATATTTTTTTTCACATATTTTTTTTATCAAGCCAAACCTGAAAATTGCATTTTTAAAAGGCAAGCATCATTACAACATTTTATTACTTACTTTTTTCTTTTCAGCAACAGATTTCGTTGGTGGACTCAAACAGTTAAGTTCTTTTTTAACAGTTTTCCAAAATTTGTTGACAACTTTCTTTGGTAGATTAGTTGTGAATCCATTGGCGATATCTTTGTTTTTTTTTTTTTTTTTTTCATTAAATTAATTAAAACTTCCATTTTCTCCGCATTTGAATTAAATATTTTTTGTAATGAATAACTTATTGTACTACAGTTTCTGTTTTAAATTCCGATAGGCAAATGACAGGTGAATATACCGAAGGAAAATATAAAATTTCCCATAATTTCCCATAAAGTATTTTTTCCCGCGGAATTTTTCCCTAATTCGGAAAAAAGTTCCCGATACCATTTTATGGAATATGGGAAAAATTCCATGGCAAAAAGAATTCCCGATAACTGTCAACATTTCATACGATTCCAAACTAAAACAATAAAACGAAGACAATCAACGTTGCAATACGCAGTTATATATGATCACGCCACACAACGGACAGACGCCACAAAACATACGATGAATACAAGACAACGTACGAGTACCTAAAACAAAACTAACAACATACGATAGAATGCACACCACAAGATTGCAAAGAGATAAACTAGACAAGAATACGGAACGCGAGAGAAAATCAAACGAGGAGCCAGTTCGAGCAACCCTTCTGGTACTTTTGAGAATTGAGTTTGTAAACCAATGGCGAGAGAGTTGATATTCAGTCGTCAATCTACAACCAGAGAGGTTAGCCACTGAGCTACAGAGTAAATAAAGTAATAAAAGATTATGACGTGAACGAATTTGTTTTAATTTGAAGTCAAATCCCACATACAAATGAGAAAAATTATATTTTCCGTTTTCAGCAATAGATTTCAATAATCATCTGTTCGCAGATGTTACTCGTACAAGGAGCGAATGAATAATAAGGAATACCTACAGATGGGCCCAACGAAAAGATGGATACAATTAAATACATCTGACAGCTAATGGCATTGTCTCATGTCAATTGTTTCTGTAGTGCATGTTCATCTCTTATCTACAAATGACTGACCGGTCTCTTCCCACTAAGTCGCTTAGTTTGTTGGCACAGGAGAACTTAGTACTCGTATCTTACGAAGGAACAGGGAGAATTGGCGCCAAAATATAGGAAATTTTGACATAAGAGTTAACGGAACATTGATGTGCGCCAAATTAACTGACGCCAACGACCATACTACGTTGAAAGTATCGGTTCTCGTCTGATCACCGAAATCAAACAACGTCGGGCGTGGTTAGTACTTAGATGGGTGACCGCTTGGGAACACCGCGTGTTGTTGGCATCCGCCCTCTTTTTGATTGTATAAAATCTATCTTTCGTTCCTTGTTACATACAAATTTGTGATAGGTACTCGTATTTACTCGTATTTTTAATTTCTCTTTTTTTTTGTTTCTTACTTACATACCACCTTGATCAAAAAATAACCACCGTGTGTTGCTCTCATTGTTACGATTTGAGTTCTGTTTTTCTTTTGTTAAGTTGGTACAACTGTTGTTGACATTGTCTCTAACTCGTAGCGTCATAGCTTAACATTTGTTGTGTTGGCGATTTTTTTACAATTTTAGAAATGGATTTAAATTTGCAACAACGAACTTGTATTAAATTTTGCGTCAAAAACGGATTTAATGATGCGCGAACGTTGGAAATGTTGGAAAAGTGTTTCGGCAACGATTCCCTAAAGAAAACAATCGTTTACCAGCAGTTCAAAAGTGGTCGTGAGTCAATTGAAGATGATGAACGCAGTGGCAGACCATCGACATTGATGTAAAAGAAATGTTGGTCAATAACCACAAATTAACAATCAGATAGATAGCGGAGGACTTAAACATTGCCTATGGATCCGTCCAAGACATTTTGGTTAATGATTTGGGTTTCCGTCGTGTAGCAGAAAAGTTGGTGCGAAAAGACCTCAATTTCATGCAAAAAAGAGACCGTGTTGACGTCGCAAAAGAGATGATTTGCGAGGCTGAATCCGATCCCACATTCATCAAAAGGATCATTACTGGAGACGAGACGTGGGTTTATGAGTAGGACACGCAATCCAGACATCAGGCAAGTGAATAGTGTTCACCAAATGAAGCGAAACCAAAAAAACACGTCGTTTTGAGTCAAAAAAGAAGGCAATGCTTACGGTTTTCATGGTTTACCACGTTGTAGTGCGTCATGAATGTTTGCCAGAAGACCAAACAATAAACAAAGAGTATTATGTGGGCGTTATGAGACGTTTAAGTGTAGCAATTCGCCGAAAGAGATCAGAATTGTTGGCAGAAAACTTGTGGACTTTGTACCATAATAACGCACCGTCGCACAGTGCCATTATTATTCGTAATTTTTTGACGAAAAATGCAACAAATACCATAAACTCCCTGCGACTTCTTTCTGTTGAATCGAGTTAAAAAACCACTACCGGGAACGCGTTTCAGCAGCCGAGAGGAAGTAATGGAAGAATCGCAAAAAACACTGATGGACATACCGAAAACCGAATATGAAAAATGTTTCGATTATTGGATCGAGCGCTGGCATAAGTGTGTTGCAGTCGATGGGGATTACTTTGAAGAGAATAATATAGATTTAGATGAATAAACTTGTACTTTTAATTTTCTGAATAAATTCCGAAAAACTTTTTTTTTTTATCAAGGTGGTATATGGTCTAGAAATCTCCCCGATATCATTATAGTGAGCTCCTTGATAAGGTTTGTTAGACCATTTGAAGCCAGTCAAGCAGAATAATTTGAGATAGTAGTTCTATCATCCAGATTGTTAATATAAAAATCTCCTAGAATGATTAAAATAAATGATTTCTCTCTATTTAACATAACAGGAAAATCATTAATAAACATTACGATACTAAGCTTCCGTAGTCTATGGACACATAAAATAAGTTATTTATCATTTATAGAGTGCATTGACTCTTGCTGTGCGCACTTGAGGTGGTAGACTCATCAGATGTAGGCTGAGCTTTGAACCTTCCCGCTTAATGTGTGTTTGTGGTAGGAGTAGCAAGTGCATTGTTCTTGTTATTCTTATGCCATATATGCACATGACTATGGCCAAAAACTCCATAATCTTCTTGCGATCATTATTTTTCCACTGAATCATCCTACTGCTCCTTCGATTTCTGCACCGATTTTAGACAAAAATTTTCTGTAATATTTAGGTGATAAATCGAGTTAATGTTGCATAAGGTGCTGTGATGTAAAAATTTATGAGAACTCCTTTGAGCAATTTCCAGTTGCAGGAGAATCCCAAATAATCGGAATTTCTCTCTGAATTGTTACTGTTGTAATACCAGTTTCTGATGTTCGGATTTCTCGATTTTCTTACCAATTTTCTTCAGAAATGCTTTCATTTGTATCACTATCGTAATCAGGGATGTAAAGGTCGGCCTCATCTGCACTAAAATCGCCCAAACTATCACTACTATGACTTTCTGGCGCTTCCAGCATTTCAAGATTTTCATCGGGATCATACAATACAAAAGCACGTTCACTCCGAATTCTAACTTCTAACTAAATAACTTCTGCCTTCTTTAAATGACGGGTGATACACGCGCAAAAAAATAAAACACTTTTAGTTTTAAACGCAAATGCATCACCGTTGATCACTATCAAACAACTTGATCAAAAATATCTTAACATGCTCACTATTACTGGTGTAAGCCATTAATTCATCTTATATTCCTGCTTGGCACCTGGGGAAAGATTTTTGTTGTAATCACCGCTGATCACCAGCGGTGATCACAATACTGGCAGCCAACGTGTTAAAACAAAATTTCGGTCGAAATCTCTCTAAAGTTTTTCAATTCAAATTTGTATAAAAAAAAATTGATTCATATTTACACTTTTTTTTTGGAAGAAAAATTGAGATTAATCGAAAAGAACTTCTTAAAAGTAATTGTTAGTAATATTATCCTGAATGAAAACACTGAAGCATTTTCTTGATTTATTAAAGCATACAACTTGTGTCACACTTATCACAGTTGTCGAAAGTATAGCCATTACAACCCGGAATCTTACATGTTACATGTATAAGATTTAAAATAAAAAGAAAACCAAATATGGATAGGGCTGGCCTGGTCGTAAGAGTTCCGCCTATTTTCTTCTTTGATTCTGTAATAGTAAAAATAAAGATACACTTATGAGTACTCTTAGGTCTTCTCTAAGGTAAGAGGATATTGAGGTACTCGACCAAAGAAGTAACAATAATTAATACGTAGGTTGGTTGGTGGTTATACAAATGTGTTAAAGTACCAATTTTCATCTTGAAATGATACGAGGCCAGTTGTGTTCAAGAGCAGCAAACACCGAATACTCCGAGTATCTAAGAAAAAAAAAAGATAAACAGGCAGCTAGCATGCAAGTTTATCTAAATATGGTGTCCATGGAAGGCGCTACCCACTTTGTGAGCAACAAATAAGCGCAAACCAACAAGTCCTTCCAACTAAACATGCATCTAGAAGGCGCTGTCCTCTTTATAAACAACGAATGGAGAGGTATATCCCCGTTCCCCCATCCGCGCTACCAGAGTGGACCTCTCACCCCATTGGCACAGAGAATAAAATTACACGCACATCCGAATGGCATCTTCCGACAACTCCGTCATACGAACTAATAACAAATAATATAAATATATATAAGGGGTGATTCATCGTAAGGTTCGATTTTCAATAGGCTTTTTTCGACAGATCACGAGTGACTCCTATCAAACTGCTTTATCATTTCTGTTTAGAATCGTTCGGCAAGTCATCATGTGTAGAAAGACTCACACCACAACAGCGTCTGCAAACTGTTCAGCTGTGCTACGAAAATCAGCGTTCTGTGAGATATGTTTTTCGTGAGATTCGAGGAACTTGCGGTGCGCATAATCGACCTACTGAAACCACTGAAACCATATTTTACGTGAAGATCTCGGCTTTAAAATCTACAGAATTCAACTTCTGCATGAATTGAAGCCAGGTGACTTGAATTTGCGTCATATTTTCAGTGAATGGGCTCTGGGAAAACTCAATGAAAATCCGGTGTTTTATCGTGAAATTTTGTTCAGTAATGAAGCCCATTTCTGGCTCAATAGATACGTTAATAAACAAAATTGCCCTATTTGGGCTGATGAGCAACCCGAAGAGTACCAAGAGCTACCATTACATCCATTAAAAACAACGGTATGATGTGGTTTATGGAGTGGTGGAATCATTGGTCCATATTTCTCCAAAAATGAGGCAAATCAGAATGTTACACGGCCATGGTAACAGTTATCGCGCCATGTTAACGGACTATGTGCTTCCTGGAATTCAAGCACATGGTCTCCGTGAGCTCGGGTTTCAACAAGACGGCGCTACGAGAAACACAGAGCGTGAAACAATGAACTTGTTGAGATATCATTTTAGTGATAGAGCACTTAATTTCACGTTTTGCCACGGTAAATTAGTCGCCTAGATCGTGCAATATCACACTTTTGGACTATTTTCTCTGGGGATATGTATATAGTCTCAGGTCTTCAGGAATAAGCCAGCTTACAGCCAACATTACTCGTGTTATCCGCGAGATACAAGTCGCTATGCACGAACGAGTCGCCCAAAATTGAATTTCCAAATGGACCACCGGTAATCGTCGTCATGGCTAACATTTACATGATATAATTTTTAAAAAGTAAATGCCATGAATTGTTCTTTTAACCAATATTAAAAATTTAAGTTCGCTTTCAAGTTTATGTGTTTTATCTTACATTATACATCAAAGCCAACGATGTATCACCCTTTATTTTATATTTTACATATACAATATAATCCTGAAATCACTGTGCTCAACCAATTATAAAGTAAGATCTCGCAGTAATGATACATGGACTATAAATGTCCTTAATCCAGACAACTACCGTTCGCTTTCTCAAAAACTAAATGCCGAGAAGGTTCAATGGCATACGTACGAAAATGAAACGGAAAGACCCATACTTCATGTAGCTGGAGGATTGCATCCCCCTTGCCTTAAAGAAAACATCGTAAATGACCTTAAAAATAAAGATTTTAGGATAATCGACGCAGTTAATATACTTGCGCAAAAGCAGCGCAATGTTGAAAGCGAGAGGACGACCCCAAGACGCGGTCTTCCCCTCTTTAGGCTAAATTTCGACAAAACGGAAAGCCTACAAAGAATTTATGCCATAAATTTAATTTTGGGACTTGTTGTCAAAATTGAACCTCCGCGGAAAAACTCTAGACTGATTCCCCAATGTACACGTTGCCAGGGTTTCAGCCATACTCAGGCCTACTGTCAGAAGGAACCTCGCTGTGTAAAATGCGCTGGCAAACATCTGACTCGAGAGTGCAATGCCGCGAAAGAGTCCCCAGCGATATGCATTAACTGCAAGGGAAAACATTCAGCTAATTATTGAGGCTGCGAAGTCGCGAAGGAGTTGCAAAAGCTACGAGATCCATCAAAAACGAAGCCTTTGAAAAACGCAGGGACAGCTAGAATGAGAAATAACAACAGCGGTCCCACTCCAAAGCCTTTAAAGAAGGTAATGGTGACAAACGCTAAAATCACCAATAACAACAACGTCAAAAATGACAATGGAAAGTGGAAAGTGGGAAAACTTATGCGCAAATAGCGGTGCGAGTTAATATGACTAACTGTACATCACTGGATCCTGCCTCAAATGTGTTATCAGTAATTCTCGAGAGACTAGAAGAACAGACTAAAATAAGTAAGATAATAGTCGAACGGCTTCTTAAGTTCGAAGCCAATTTCTGCAACTAATTATGGCAAAGAAGCTCAATATACTTGTGTGGAATGCCAACGGGCTACAGAAAAGGCTTGATGAACTAAATATTTTCATGCAGGAAAAAGTAATTGGCATATGTTTAATTTCTGAAACTCACCTGGCGACAGAATCGCGCGTGGAACTAAAAGGTTACCGCGACTAACACGCTCATTATCCATCGGGAAACGCAAGAGCTGGGTCATTCCTATTCATAAAAGACTGCATTGAACATACTTTGGAAGCAATAATTGAATTTGACAAATTTCAAATGACAGTGGTGCACGCTAAAAATAAAAATTACTCTTTTAATATATCCTCAATCTATTGCCAATCGCGCTGCAAAATAGAAAAACACGAATTTATTGACCTATTCACTCTCTTGGACCAATCTTGGTAGCGACTTTAATGTGAAGCACACCTTTTGGGGCTCAAGATGTATCTCTCAAAAAGGCAAAACTCCTTACAGGGCTGGTATGGAATGTGGTTGCTATTTTTACTCAACAGGCAAGCCGACATATTGGCCCTCGGATGTCGCCAAAACACCCGATCTAATAGACTTCTTTATCGGAAAAGGAGTAAACGCTAGTTACGTCAAAGTTGAAGAGGGCTTCGATTTTTCCTCCGATTATAATCCAGTTATCCGCTCACTGGGCGAATCCTTGATTAAGAAACAAAAACCACCCTGATTAACTAACAGCAAAACTCACTGGGAAGATTTCCGAATAGACGTTGTAGACAATACTGAGTTGAAAGTAGCACTTAGAATGCCGTATCAACTAGAAAAAGAAGTTGAACGTTTTGTTGAAGTCATACAGCAAGCGGCCTGGAAGAACACTCCCCGCGAATCGAACAAACAAACAAATGATAAGGAAGAAACGAAGAGCCGAAAAAAGTAGCATGAAACACGGGCAGCACAAGATAAAACGTCCTTCAATAGGCTTTGCAACTTGTTGAAAAAATCGATCAAGGACTTCAATAATCAAGGTATTAATAACTACCTTGAAAGTAGAAACTACTCCATATGGAGAGCCGTTAAAAGTGTTCGAAAGCCCCAAATACACGTGGCGCCAATAAGAAGAAACCAGGATGACTGAGCGAAAGAAGATATGGAAAAAGCTAATGTTTTCGCTGACCATCTTGCAGAAAGGTTTAAACCATTCGACGGGGAAGTGCTTCCAGAGAATGTTAATACGCTAGACGTGACGACAAACTTTCCAGTAGAAAAGGCTACACTTAGGGAACTTAGACAAGTTATAGACACGCTTAAGCCCAATAAAGCCCCGGGATATGACTTAATAACGGGAGAGATACTTATAGCGTTGCCAAAAAAAGGTTTGCTAAAGCTGCTCTATCTTATAAATGCCAGCATTAGATTAGAGCACGTACCGCACCAGTGGAAAGTAGCCGAAGTTATTATGGTTCCGAAACCCGGTAAACCGCTGACTGAAATCAAGTCATATAGACCAATATCACTTCTCCCGATTACATCGAAGGTCTTCGAGCGAATCCTTTTTAATCGTCTTAAACCAATTACCGACACAAATCCCCTTTTGCCTGATCATCAATTTGGCTTTAGAAGCCAACACTCTACAGTTGACCAAGTACATCGAATATCCGATGCAATTGAACGAGCAATCAAGTGTAAGTTAGTCTTTCCAAGCGCATTCCTTGACGTTTTGCAAGCCTTTGATAAGGTATGGCATGAAGGCCTAAAATAAAAACTCCGACAAGCCCTACCCCAAAAATTGTCTTGTATTTTAAGTTCATACCTGGAAGACCGACTCTTCCGTGTAAGACACGGAAACGAATATTCCACTTTTAAGACAATAAAGGCGGGGGTGCCGCAAGGAAGTGTACTTGGCCCTCTGCTATATTTGCTTTTTACCCGCGATATACCGCAAACGGACGACACTGTCCTAGCCACATTTGCTGATGACACTGCCATTTTGGCAACGGCTAAAACAGTCGAAGAAGCAACTGCGAAGTTGCAACGTGCCCTTACAAGGATTAACAATTGGACAAAAACTTGGCGAATCGCGCTTAATGAAAACAAGTCTGTCCACGTGAACTTCACTCTCAAGAAAATTGAGAATCCACCGGTGTTTATCAACGCAGTACGAATTCCTTACGCGAATGAGGCCAAATATCTCGGTATGACACTCGACGCTAAACTAAAATGGAGAGCACACGTCAAGAAAAAACGTGTAGAGCTTGAAATCAAATATAGAGATATTTACTGGCTTATTGGAAAGTATTCCAAGAGTAGCTTAGAGAACAAACTGCTGTTATACAAGCCAGTGCTAAAACCGATCTGGACATATGGTGTACAACTTTGGGGTTGTACTAAAAATAGTAACATTAATGTATTACAGACATTCCAAAACAAAGTTCTTCGAGGTATTGTTAATGCGCCTTGGTACATTAGAAACGATGATATCCACAGAGACTTAGGAGTCGAAAACGTTTAGAACGTAATTAAAATGTTTGCGCGAAGACATAATAATCGATTACAGAGTCATACGAATATTTCTGTTCAACAGATTCTCAAAGAGACAAATTTATCGCGCCGTCTGAAAAGGACTAAACCTCTCGATCTAGCGCGGTGATTAGCAGCGCGTAATTTTTGAAAAGTACACAGGAATTTTCAATGGAAAATCGCCTGCAGGATATCTTATAAAAACAAAATAAAATGCGATAGAAGAACTGCTTGTTGAGTGTGAACTCAGTCGTGGTTTGCATAAGGGAGGTGTTTTTTCAGTGAGTAAGAATCTCACACTACTATAGGCTCAGGCCCTATAGTGTCTATAAAGATTTCTCACCTTCCCACGGAAAAAAATATACAATATATAAAATAAAAAAATATATAATGTTAATAAAATACCTAGAAATACCTAGCGATTGCTCATTAAGTATTCATTAATCATTAACAAATACATAAAATACACACAAATAACAAACAAATAATAATCTGAGAAATACTTAGGGGTTAACTCGCAAGGTATTCATTAATATATAGTATTAGTAAGTAAAAGAAATCTTAGCTAATACTATATACAAACACCAATTGTCCTCTCTGTCCTCTAAATCCTTTTATTTCCCTTTTCCTTTTTTTTTCTAAATAATCGACAGACAACACCTCCACCACATAAAATCTCACTACTGAATGAAGTCTTCATTCGCATAGAAGACGCACGATGCGCTGGCATATCGTCCCAAACTCCGTTTTTCTTTTGAAGAAAAAGGTCAATGCCAACAAAAGTATTAGAACTTAACAAATGCAACTAAATGCGTAGTGATAATTAAAAACAAAAGGTGCAGCGGATACAAAGGGTACAAAAGGATAAAGATAAAGCGTGGTTATTAAGGGGCAGAGAAAGTAAACAACAACAGAATGTATGTTGTATGTTTTAAAATCATAAAAAAAGGTTACTTGGCGGCCTGCCAATCAAGTACCACAGTGTAGAGCCATTACAGTAAACAATAACAACAATGTTTTGTATTTATTATTCTTTTATTTTTATTGTACATAGTTTACCCATGTGACACATGTGGTCTAATCGAAATTTGTTTTGAGATATCGGTAAACTTCTTTGCTGCTAGCTTGTAATTGTTTAAATAAATTTATAATTTATACCTTAAGAGCAAGATTTATTAAATTAGTCAAGCTATCCTTGACTACGTTTCCTTTTTGTGCTTAAGCACGTTTGCATAAAAGCAAATTGGAATGCCTATGAAGGAATCCAATTATTCGACACCACCCATGAATTTGTTATAATCTGAAACAATATTTGGGCAAGAAATATCTTTCTTCCTAATTTTCTGTCAAATTTTTCAACTATTAGCTTAGGGTTCCTGCCACTGTAGTTTGACATCATGTTGATAATCTTACTATCACTCTAAGAAACAACAGATATATCAAAACTATCAATTGTTGCAACATATTCACAGAATTCTCCACGTGGTTTATTCATCATGACTTTGTCGTCGGGAAGTTCTAAGTTGGGAATTTTATTCCGGTGGATTGTTCCCAGTGAATAAATTCCGCTTTACCAGGTGTACCGGTATGAAGTGAGCGTTATTTTGTGAAAACAAAACACTAGCTACACATTTTTTCCATATTTCAGGCAATTTATGGATTCCACGCCAATAAAACTGTTCGTCTTTTGAAGCAAACCAAAAAGTCACCCAATTTTCGATTGTGCTGCTCAGCTAATGCGTGTCCCATCGATGAGCAACGATGAGCTCACGGAGCAAAATTACCTTGCCGTGTCTTCTGGCCCATTCTGGTCGTTTTTCGATCAATGCATGTTTCAAATTGATCATTTGTTTTCGATAGCGATCTATATTAACACCTTTCTGGTCCCACCAGACACACAGTATTGTCTTCTTACCGAATCGATCTGGTTTTGCAGTCGAAGTTGATGGTTGTTCCGGATTAACCTATGATTTTTTCTATTTAGGATTCTGAAAATAGATTCATTTTTAATCGCCAGTAACAATTCGATGCAAAAGAGATTTTTTATCGTTTCTTTGAAGCAAAATTTCAAAAGTCGTTTTTCGGTTTTCCATCTGTCTTTCATTCAATTCATGTGACACCCATTTTCCAGACTTTTGGATCTTTCCAAAATGTTGTTGTGCAACATTTAACATTTCTCCCATTTGTTTCTGACTCAAAGTGTCATCTATGTATTGTATTGTATATCCAATATTGTTTGCAATTCGGCTTATTCATATTTCTTTGGTGATCTTCCACGTTCTTCTTTTCTCACATAAAAATCGTTATTTCTGAACCGTTGAAACCATCTTTTTCATGTTGCTTCTGATGGAGCAAGATCACAATATGCCTCGACAAGCATTCGATGCGACACTGCATCACTTTTCTTCAAACGAAAACAAAAAATTAATGCATTCCGCAAGTCATCATTTTTTGGTACAAAATTCGACATTTTTAACACGAAGAAAAAACATGATATTGTTTGCTCAATGACTTCATGTGTACTAAATATGTTTGACAGGTGTCATAGCAACCAAACAAAAAATATATATATAAATTTTCTAATTAAACAGTAAACAATTGAGCGTATTTAAAAAAAGAGGTCAAAATTAGGATCATTTGCTTGGTTTCATGTCATCATTGTTATTGAAATGTAACAGTGACTTAACTTTTTTAAACCTATTTAGCGACATGGCCTCCTGTTGTTATTTGACTTTTGCCATTCATCTTGCAAGGACCATATCAGAAAACAAGAATTATAAAATGTGGGCGTCATGGACTATAAAGGGTAACCGAATTGGAAAAGCGCCTGTTCAAACTGAAAAGGGCGTCAAAGCCGCTGGACAAGGTAATTACGGTTACCGTATATAAAAAAAAAAAAACAATACTTTTCATTTGAGATGGCTTGGCGGAGGAAAATTTCAACTTGCTTTAGCATTTTATGGCGACAGAGACTTGTAACTTGTAGGTATGCACTATTTGCTTTCATTAAGTAGGGTTGCATTAAGAACAAATGTGGTTAATGACCAAAAGGAATATCTGACTATTCCATAGACCTGTCGATGTGTAATTCTTGTTTGGAATACTGTATTGACTATGAAAATAGTAATTTGAGACAAAAGGAGCGAATGTAGTTTTTATTGTAGAATCCAGGAACGATGCAGTAGAGAATCTTCATGAAACTAAACCGTAATATGAAACAGCGCCATCGCATTCCCTTCGCTAAGACAGACTTGAACGTTCGACAGAGCATACATTGGACAAAAAACGACGCAAAACTCTTGAATTCAGAGGATATTCCAGACACACTTCGAAATGCAAGATTCATTTATGCATCCCAAGGAATTGTTTTAACACCTAACACATTTATAAATACCTACATATCTCATCATTTTCTTCTTTTTTTTATTTTTTAATATAAAAGTATTCCGAATTCGAGTATATTTTTTTAAGTTTTTGGATACATACATCTCTGTTTTTAAGTTTTTCTAAATTGATATTTAAATGTGTTACATACTCGTATAATAAATCTCAAAATAACGAAATCAAAAACAATTCTTTATTTTATGTAATATATACTCGTATAGGCAAATTGATGCAATATGAAATCACTCTCAAACTCTCAAACTCTCAAAGAGACTTTCTAAGCAATTTTTTCCGGTTTTGGAAAACACCACTCGCTAGTAATAAAATGCATTAAATTGATTTTTAACTATACAAAATAATAAAATAAAAGTACCGAAAAGTTAATGTACCTACCAAGACAGCTTTTTAGAGCCATGCTAAACCATTCAAAGGAGGTTTTAAAGCATAAAAGAAACAAACAACAAAGCTCCGGCAAGTAACAGATCTTTCATAGCTTTAACTCAAATAAACTAAGTTTAAAATTTTTTTGCCAAAAATGATCGTCGCCATCCCTTTGCCATAAAAGTAAACGTCAATTTACTTGTTTTGACGGTGTCATATTCAAACAGATGCAGATACAGGGTGCTGTATGAATGCACCCACAACCAACAACCAGTTGATCGTCAGTACGACGAATAGATAACACGAACAGGAAAGTAACAAACGAAGCAATAATAAATATAGGTAGTTACCATCTGATGCTAATGAAATGCAACACAACGAAAAGGGGTAGTTTGGCTCTTTTTTCGGTGCGAAAATATTGATACAGAATTTTTTCGTGCAAAGTGGTAATGAGAAAAGATGAGTATTTTTAATGTGTAAGTATGCAAATTGTTATGTACAGCTCACATCACAAAAATAATTGGATCACGAAACAAACGACAGTGAGAGCTACACCGTCCGGACGCACGGTCATCAATAACGAATCGACTTAAGTGAGAAAGTAATCTTATCCTGTCGGCAAGAAAGTATTAATAATAGGAGACATCATTGTCGTTAATTTAACAAAAGTGGCAACAAAAGTAGACTGTGCGATTTCTTTTTAAACTGCTGTTGTTCAGTTCGGCCTGAGGACTATTTCATAATCTTCAGTGAGGAAACCTTAGGAAACCTGACGTAAGATCCACGACTGAAAGCTTGGGAAGTCTAAAAAACAATATAAAAAAATTTCCAAAGTTTCCATATTGACTTATAATTTCAAAAGCGATTTCAAGGTATGAAATACGAGTATACCACCTTGAATTTATTCAAAAAATTAAAAATATAAGTTTATTCATCAGTCGACTGCAACACACTTATGCCAGCGCTTGATCCAATCCTCGAAACATTTTTTATATTCGGTTTTCGGTATGTCCATCAGTGCTTCCTGCGATTTTTCCATAAGTTCCTCTCGGCTTCTGAAACACCTTTCCCGTAGTAGTTTTTTGACTCAATTGGACAGAAAGAAGTCACAGGGAGCCAAAGCAAGTGAATTCGATGGCTGTTGCATTTTCCGTCAAAAACTTACGAATAATGATGGCACTGTGTGCAGGTGCGTTATCATGGTGCAAAATTCACGAGTTTTTTTTTCCCACAATTCTGGTCTCTTTCGGCGAATTGCTTCAAGCAAACGTCTCATAATGCCCAAATAATACTCTTTGTTTACTGTCTGGCCTTCTGGCAAAAATTCATGATGCATTACACCGTTGTAATCCATGAAAACCGTAAGCATTGCCTTCTTTTTTGACTGAAAACGACGTGTTTTTTTTTTTGTCCCGGCTCATTTTATGAATTCCATTCACTTGCCTGATGTCTGGATTGCGTGTCGTACTCATAGACCTTTGTCTCGTCTCCAGTAATGATCCTTTTGATGAATGTGGGATCGGATTCAGCTTCGCAAATCATCTCTTTTGCGACGTCAAAATAGTCTCTTTTTTGCATGAAACTGAGGTCTTCTGGCACCAATTTTGCTGCTACAGGACGGAAACCCAAATCATTAACCAAAATGTCTTGCACGAATCCATAGGCAATGTTCAAGTCCCCCGCTATATCTCTGATGGTTAATTTGCGGTTATTGACCAACATTTCTTCTACTTCATCAATGTCGATGGTCTGCCACTGCGTTCATCATCTTCAATTGACTCACGACCACTTTTGAACTGCTCGTGTCACTGGTAAACGATTGTTTCCTTTAAAGAATCGTTGCCGAAACACTTTTCCAACATTTCCAACTTTCGCGCACCACTAAATCCATTTTCGACGCAAAATTTAATACAAGTTCGTTGTTGCAAATTTAAATCCATTTCTAAAATTGTAAATACACACAAAGATAGATATACACTTGACTTCGTAACTTTTGACAATGTTAAGCTATGACGCTAAGATTAAGAGAGAATGTCAACAGCAGATGTACCAACTTTACAAAAAAAAAAAAAAAACAGAACTCAAATCGGAACAATGGGAGCGCCACATGGTGTTTATTTTTTGATCAAGGTGGTATGTAAGTAAGAAACAATTTAAAATATAATACAACTACGAGTACCTATCACAAATTTGTATGTAACAAGGAACGAAAGATAGATTTTATACAATCAAAAAGAGGGCGGTTGCCAACAACACGCGGTGTTCCCAAGCGGTCACCCATCTAAGTACTAACCACGCCCGACGTTGTTTGATTTCGGTGATCAGACGAGAACCGATACAGTTTACAGTTACAGTTTAAAGGCATTTTTATTTACTTAATTCATTGATACTTACATGCTAGACAAAAAAATGCTTAAAAATTAGCTTAAATAACTTAAAAATATCTAACTTACTGGCCCCATGCGGGCACTCTATGTTAATCCTAACGCTTAAACTATGTCTTTCGACGTATCTTACAGTATAACTATTTATTACATATTTACAACTAAAACTAAGAAAATAAATTTAAGAAAAAACTTAGTGAATGGACTTTTTTGTTTAAATATAAAACTTAAAATTAAAACTTACAAACTATCTAAAAATATATCTTAATTAACTTAACCTACTTACATCTAATACCTAATATATACACTACTAATATATATATATACATAATATATATATACATAATATATATATATATGCACATATATATATATATATATATATTTTTTTTTTATTTTTTTATTTATTTATTTTTTTTTTATATTTTTTTTTTTTTCTTAAATCTAACTTAATCCTACCTTAAAACTATGTAAGTCGGCCATGACTAAAAAATTAGGCTGACCCACTTTGCTTCACATAAAGAAGCTACGCAGTACTTGAGGAATTCGCCAACGAAGCTTCCCCTCCGTCGACCAGCCACCAAAATTGCTGGTGCTGCTGAGCAACATCCCCAATGTCGCGACTCCCTACCGATCTACTGAAACGGAGACGCTCCGCACTGCCACGTGCGACGTCTCTGTCGTAGTTGAGTCGCCTGTCCGCAGCTGCTCGAGCGACGTGGTAGATTAGCGGCACCGCCAATCTGTCCTGGATCAGACCTTTCATATCAAGGTAGAGGAATGCTTCTGGAGGAACAAAACCGTCTAAGCGAACTCTCTCATGATACATATAATTAGGGTAAAAAGCCCCGGAGATCAGGTTGTTCGATGAGGTCATTGCTCTCGCAATGTGCCTTCGAGTCAACTTAATAACGAAATTGTCCACTCTTATTAGGTTCACCCTATTGTACAAGACCTCATTAGGATAGAATTTTATGTACTCAGACTCTGGTGTTCTGTATAAGCGAAGACAAGTCCTAAGACAAGCCCTCTCAAACACCCGAATCTTTTCCAATAAACTTGCTCTCACGTTGAACCACACTGGACATCCAAATACAAGCATGGGCCTGATAAGGGCCATGTAGCAGATCACCTTCACCCTCGCATCGAGTTGGCTGTTATAGAACAGTCTCTTTGTAAGAGCAAAAGCACCTCTGGCTCTGGCCAGAGCAACATCTATATGTTTGTTAAAATATAGATATTGATCTAGCCAGATCCCAAGGTATCTGACTACATTTCGACAAGCAAGTGGCTGCCCGTGCTGTCCCACGATCGAAAACTTTCGCCAATTCTTTCTGGTATCCCTAGAGGCCCCAGACAAAGGCGTCCTAAACAGAATGGTTTCCGACTTCTGAAAGTTGATTTTCAACTTCCAGTCATCGCAATATCGCCTAATTTTGTCGAAGTCACGTTGCAAAAGTATATTAATGACCTCAATCTTTGGACCTGATCTGTACGCTATTAAGTCGTCTGCGTACGCTATGGCATGGTTAAGTGAACCCATCAGATCACTTGTGTAAATGTTGAATAGGATCGGCGAATTTACCGCACCCTGTTGCAGACCGTTTTTAATGTAAAATGTTCTAGTAGAAGTCACATAGCCATTTTTCACGATAAACTGTCTATCTGTTAACATGTTGTAAAGAATATACAGAAGTGGTTTACTAATGCCCAGCCTGTTCAGCTTGAAGAAGAGTCCCTCTAACCATACGGTATCAAAGGCTTTTTCCAAGTCAATCAGGCAGGCACCAGTGCACTGGTTCTTGCCTTTATTCCATTGGATATCAGAAACCAGTTTAGACGCGGCATGAATGACATCATGCCCCGCCTTGAAACCGCATTGATTATCCGGAACTATATTATTGTCCTCAACCCACTTAGTCAGGACTCTATTGATCACCTTTTCGAAAACCTTACTGATGTTTGGTAGAAGACTGATCGAGCGGAGATTCGCCGGATTGGAAGTATCTTTATCCCTTTTGGGGATGGGATGTACCACCGCAGTTTTCCAATGTGCTGGATAATGGGCATTATTCATTGCATTATTAAACAGGGTGGTATAAATGTTCACCGCTTCTAGTGGGAGATGTCGAAGTACAATGTTAGGTATTTCATCGATTCCCACTGATTTCTTACTTCTAAGCGATTCGAAGACCATTTGGAGCTCTTCCTTCGAAATGAACGGTGGAAGTACCCTTTCATTGGTGATGACATTATTTGCCATATTTTCGCTACTGAACTGGGTGAAACCCGAGCTCTCGAATCGCCAATTCACTATTTCATTTCGAAGGTAGAAGTTGTGCACAAGGACTCGATTCTCCAGATCGTGGTTCGGGCCAATGGTTTCATTCGCCTTGTACACTTCCTGGAAAGTCGCTCCTATAGTCTCTACCTTCTCCTGCGGATCCTCGATCACAAAGAAGTCGTCATCATCAACGGCCTCACCTGGATCTATGCCTGCTGCTAAAAGTATTTGTTCGTTGTTCGTCGTTCGGGCGATTTTAAGACATGGAAGGTCGTTTTGATTTTTTCTCCGAAATATTTTATTTATTTGCGGGAACATATTCGGGTTGCTGGTGTTTACAGCCCGAATTCTATTGTTCCAATACAAACTTATAGAATTTCTGTAATTTTCCTTTATTAATGTTTGGAGGTTTTTAATCGACGACTTCAGTATCATAATCTCCGGATTATGTCTGTCCGTAAACTGTCTGTACAAGGTTTTTAGTCTTGACAGTAGTCTACTTTTATGTCGGTGCAGTGCGTCAATAGTTGCGTTGCGGAATAAGTCTTCATTGTCAGTGTGTTGATACCGAGGTATCGTTTTGTCCATTGTTTGTTTGATTGTCTCGTTCATTAGTCTTAAATACCTATCAATCTCCTCGTTTGACAGATTTCTGTTGGACGGTGGGTTGAGCGAATTTGAGGAGAGTGCTCTTGTCAGTATTCTTGAGAAGTGTGTCCAACGCACCCTACTATAATTGTAGGAATGCCTTTGAACAAACTCTTCCAATTCCGCAGTTTCGTTGGGAACAGTTATTTCGGTGCTGATACCGCAATGGTCACATTCATACACGAAAGTGCGTAGACAGTTTGTAGTTTGTTGGTTAGTGCAAGTCAGTTGTATTCGTGAGTCAAACAACAGGAGATCCAAATAGGACCCGTGTCTGGGAAACGACGGACTATCCGTCGCCTTAAGGTCGAGTCGATACATTATACTGTGCTGACCCCACCAATTGAATAGTAGGTTCCCTCTAGTATTTGGTATATTATTTCCCCAATCACTATGTTTGGCGTTGAAGTCTCCGCCGATAATAAAATAATTGTCTTTCAATTCTAACCTCAGAAATCTAAAAAGTGTCTCGAGCTCTGAGATGAATAGGGTGGATTGAGTAGCCTTAGGCGCATAGACAGACACCATGTACAACCGCTTTCCACTACGGAGAGGGATATACACGATGCATGCTTCCAGCACCTGGAACCTGCGTACTACACGACTGTATACTCTTTTAAAACGTATTCCTTTTCTTACAAAGATTGCAACGCCTCCTCCTTGTATGGAGTTGGGTCGGTTTCTTCGTACTATTTTATATTTTCTGTGCCTCATTTTGTGTCTTTTGGTAAGCTTAGTTTCGCTAGCCAAAAGCACATCAGGGGTTTGGTCTTCGAGCAACTTAAATAGTGCGGCTCTTCGTTCGAACCTAATCAGTGAATTAACATTCACTGCAAGGACCTTCAGGGTCTGCTCCCTCATGTACGTACCCATTACGACGAAAGGTGCGTTAGGCCCGGCAGCAGCGCGTATATTTGATCAACCCGCGCGGTCTGTTCAGTTATATGACGTTGAAGCTGTGCCATCTGACCCTGGATAGAGAGCAAGATAGCTAGCATGTCAGAAGCTGGTTCCGGTGCTCTAGGCACTGGGGCCTGAGAAGCAACCTTCGTTTGCTCTACCGTATTTCCCCTACCTGCCGCCATTTGGGCGTAGGTAACCTGGGGAGTAACGGCTGGAGTTTGTAAGTGCAGGGGTGGACGTTTAACTTCCACTTTCTGCTGCCGAGCCAGATTTAATCTTTTAATATATTGGAATTTGGAACAACCCCGATAATTTGCGGTGTGTCCCGTGTTCCCACATAAAGCACAAGAGAGTAGACTTTTTTCAGACGCTCCGTCCTTACCTAGAGCGCATTCCTCAGATTTGTGGTTCTTTCCACACTTTACGCATCGAGGCTGCATTTCGCAGTTCGACGCGGCGTGTCCGAACCTTTGGCAGCGAACACATTGTAAAATGTTTTCGCTCCTCTTTAATTTTTCCCAATGTACAACCTGGTAGTCTAGGACTTTGATGCTCCTTAGACCATCCAGTTTGCTGCTGGGACTTAGCTGAACCAGGAAGAACGGCAGTTTGCGCTTCTCCCTTTTGGCTCTAGCCGTGACAAATGGCTTGACCCCCACGAATTTGAGCTCTTCGCACTCCTTCTCTTTCAGCAGTGCAAGGAGCTCCTCCGGATCAGTCGACGGTTCCAAACCCCTCAGCAGCATTGTTTGCAGCTTTTCTCCCTTAGGGGTGTAGGAGAAGAATTCCGTCGTCGAATCCCTCAAAAGGTTTTTAATTTTGTGGTAGCGCTCCACTGTGTTACAGTGGATCGCATGCCTATCTAACGATAATCTTTTTATAAAAAAATTGTTGCCAATGGCCGACTTACACAGTTCGATGGTGTCCTTTAACTCCAATTTGAAAGTGTTGATTGGTGGCACTTTCTGCTTGGTAGATTTTTGCTCTTGCTGTTGTTGTTGTCTCTGCTGCTGTTGCTTTTGCTGATGATGTTGTTGTTGTTGTTGTTGCCGCTGTTGTTGCTGCTGTTGATTTTGCTGCTGCTGTTGTTGCTGCTTATTCTGCTGCGGTTTTTGTTTTTGTTCTTTATATTTTTGCTGCGTTTGTGCATTTGAAATTTTTTCTACGTTTGTTTTTTGTTGCTGCTGAGGCCTCTGGAGTTGTTTCTCCATCTCCCTCCTTGCTACTTGCTTTGCTTTTATAGCCAGCACTTTTTGTTCAAGCTTCTTGATGTCGTTGTTTAGAGCTTGAACCTCGTCCTCTTCGTCATCAGACTCCGATGGTGCTAGGGATGCGAAGCTGTTGTCGTCGTATACATGAGGGCTGTCGTTATTAGCCGACACTTGCCCCCTTGGCTTTATTGCTGCGCTTGCCGATATTATCGCAGCACTCTCATTCAATCTTCCATGCAGCATTTCAAGGGAAGCTGGTAAGAAAGTGCGCTTAATTAGATTCGGTGTCGGCTTCAGCTTTCTCCTCCTCTTAATGGCGATGTCTAATGGTTTTATTGTTGTTGATGACCTTGATAGTTCTAGTGGCCTAACGGATTGATCATCAGACGACATCATGCCATCTGCAGATCCCGCTACCGGTATAGCGGACCGCTTACTTTCACTCATAGAACTGGTTTGCTTAAATTTTTCTCACTGTTTTTTTTTTTTTTTTTTTGCAACAAATTAAATAAAGAAAAAAAAGAAGATCAAATTGCGCAGGTTGGAGGAATCGAACCCACAACCCCGAGATTTACTGTCCACGTATTTACCACTTTGGCTACCGAACACTTTTATAGTTCTTATTAAAATCCACACTTCTATATATTTACTTAACACTTGTCAAGCCGTATCACAAACAGGTCTACTCACCACGAAGGTCTGTGAACCACTGACGAGAACCGATACTTTCAACGTAGTATGGTCGTTGGCGTCAGTTAATTTGGCGCACATCAATGTTCCGTTAACTCTTATATCAAAATTTCCTATATTTTGGCACCAATTCTCCTTGTTCCTTCGTGCCAACAAACTAAGTGACTTAGTGGGAAGAGGCCGGTCAGACATTTGTTGATAAGAGATGAACATACGCTGCAGAAGCATTTGACAGGAGACAATGGCACTAGCTGTCAGCTGTATTTAATTGTATCCATCCTTTTGCTGGGCCTTTCTGTTGGTATTCTCTGTTATTCATTCTCCTTGCACGAGTAAGTTCTGGGAAACAGACGATTAATGAAATCGTCGATGAGTACGAGAAACACTCTATAACAAGTTGGTTACAGTTTAAAAAAGCTACCGTTTGTTTCCACAAAAGAGGAAATACATTTTGAAAACACGGAAAAATATACATACGATCAATATAAATCCAAGTTTATTTCTAAATAAAACTTAAAACTGGTATTTTATTGGACGTTCGTTATTCTCAATTACAGCATTGTGCCAATTTTTCATAGAAAATACTAGTTTTTTTGTAACATCAGGTTTTTTTTTGCTCCATTCTTTAGTCAAAGCAGCTTTAAGGTCATTTTTGTTTTTAATGACCCTTTTTCTTATATGTCGCTCCAACTCGTCCCATAAATGTTCAATAGGATTCAGGTCGGGTGACTGGGTGGGGAATGCAACTGTTTGGGCGCGTTATACAACAACCAAAGCTTAACAATTTCTGATGTATGCTTGGGGTGGTTGTCTTGTTGGGAATATCAGTTTCCCGACAGCCCCAATTTGCCAGCTTCCTTCCAAATTATCTTTAAGTATCTGAAGATATACAAACCGATCCATATTAACATCTATAAATTGCAGATAACCCACACCAGCCCCCGACATGCATCCCCAGACCATCACGGATCCACCACCGTGTTGGAGTGATGTTTTTTAGTGTAAGCTCTTCGGTTTTTTTTTTTTTTGCGCCATACCTTTTACTTTCCATCACTTCCGAAAATGTTTAACTCACTTTCATCGCTAAACATGACATGTATTATTTATTTGACTTATTAGGGGTTTTTTCTAGGGACTCTACTGTGAAACCCATTGCGTCTTAACATTAATCGCACTTTTTCTGGATGAACTATTGTATTTATCACAGTTTCGACTGTACTAGCAATTTGCACGGAACTTGTCTTAGGATTTCCTTTTATAGTATTTGTAATTTGTCTCTTAATCCGTGGTGTTATTTTGAGAGGTCGGCCACTCCTTCTTTTACTTTCAAAGGAATTGTTATTTTGCACGTTTCGTATAACTGTTTGAACTGTAGATTTACTTTTAATAACAATTTCGGAAATTTCTCGTAACGTTTTTCCACTCTTTTTGAGCCTTATTATTTGCTTCCGCCCTTCAGCACTTATTTCTTTGCCCTTTTTCCCATTAATTGCTTGCTGCAACAATATGTTATATAGAAAAGCACTAATACAAATTATGAGTCAAATAAAAAAAAAAAAATATGACCAGAAAAAAAGTACAAGAAATACGCTTGCGAGAATGCATCGTATGTATACTTTTTTGTGATGCAAAAACGGAGAGCTTGTTCTTACAGAAAGAACATAGAAACTAACGGGACCATTTCTACTTCTTGTTACATTATCTTTCATGCTGATGTTATCTGCATAACAATTTTGTCATTTGCAAGTTGTAGTACTCGTATGTTTTAATCGCAATTCGATAGGCGTATGTATACTTATTTGTTGCACTGTATTTTTTCTCATTTACCGTAATGTAGGATTTGACCCCCAATTAAAACCAATTCGTTCACGTTCACTTTATCTACTCCGTAGTTCAGTGGCTAACCTCTCTGGATGCAGTCTGACGACTGATTATCCACTCTTTCACAAACTCAATTTTCAAAAGTACCAGAAGGGTTGCTCGCACCGGTTCCTCGTTTGTTTTTGCCTCATGTACCGTATTCTTGTCTAGTTTATCTTGTTGCAATTTTTTGGTGTGCATTCGATCGTATGTTGTTCGTTTTGTTTTAGGTAGCCATACGTTGTCTTGTGTTCATTGTACAATATGTTTGGTGGATTGTGTCCGTTGTGTGGCGTGCAAGATCGATTGTCTTCGTTTTATTGTTTTAGTTTGGCATGTTATATTTTTAGGTAAATGAAGGGTGTTTGCATTCGTTGTGTTATTTTTTTGCGTATTGTCGGTAGGGTATCATATGTCTGTTTTGCTTAATCTCGCTTTAATCCAAACACAGAATTTATCCACACCCGGACTCTATATTCGTCTATTGTCCATGCGCTGTCTAATATAAACATTCATTACCCCAATACTCTAATATGTATTATCCTATCAATCAGAGATCATTTCATGGCCACATAATTGTTAATCTACAACGTTATGTGATATTTTACCAATAAACTGATTAGTTAGAGGACGAAGACGAAGTTATTGGTGCCATTTTGAGAAGACATCCTTAACTGTTGCGGCACTTTAACCCAAATAGATTACAATCTACTGTAGCTAGATTGGAAGCATCATGCTTTATATCGGCACCATTTGCCGCTGTTAAGGTTAGATTGTTGGCACTTAAAATTCACATATGTACCTATAATAACCGATTAACACTTTCAAGAAGACAAATGAATTGCACAACATCCTTATTGATTTACTGTACCGAAATAGCCTGTGATGAGGGATATACCATAATTAAGGCAGGAACCTTTTTATGCGAGAGAGATTCTAGAGTAGCAATAGATTATAGGAAGCGAAATTGGACTTTTAAGAGAACTAGACTAGAGATTAGATAGGCCAATAGTCTTTACGTGTTTTGATAAGCTGATGGAATCAGCAGACGGGGTTTTTTTTGGTGTGTCTGGTGAGATAGCGGCAAGGTCGTATTGGACGGCAGTTGTCGTTGGATTTTCAGAAGAGTTTTTGTTTTTGTTTTGTATTCGAGACGTCATCCAGCAAGGTCGTGGCATTTGTTTTAGTGCTTTGGACAGTCGGTCGCCGCAAAAAAGTTTTTTTTTCTTAATTGACAACAATTCTACCCTAACATAACTAAACAAAAAAAGTCGAACAAAGTGACATATAGAAAAAAAAGTGATCTAAATCAATCCTCAATTACACCTGCCTATAAAGGTAATTCATCGGTGGGCAAGAGAGACATCCCAATTAAGCCTGGTGGGTGGGAAGTGCTGTGTTGTACGAGTAATTATTTCAGTCTTCGCACACAAAGGCTACATCGCCTGCAAGAGGTGTTCCGCGGGACAACAGCAACTTCAGTATACATACATATACATATTCATATTCGTAGTTAAATTTATCTTTTTTTTTTTTTAAATTGCGAAGAGTAAGGATAGGGTGTTATGGGTAAGTAAAATGTTTTGTTTCTGAATTTTAGTCTAAGCTTAGTGTTGTGCGCGAAAAGAAAAATTAAATAAAAATAATAAATTGTTATTAAATTGGATAAAAGGGTGTTTTTTTTAATAAACTAATAAATTTTTTTTACTATGAAGTGAAGTTAGCGCTAGTGGTTTGGTGGACCGACAGTTCTTTGATGGAGGCTATTTTGACCAGACGTGACGCACAAGCGATGACGACAAGACGGGAAATGACGTGCCTGAGTTTCACTAATTTTTTTTTTTACAGCTGGCGGGCTAAGATTCAGAGTTTTGGCCAGAATGATAGCAATTGGTCGTTTTTAGGTGCGATAAGGGTGTGTTGGCCATCCTCATCCAACAACATCTGGCTTATTTTAGGTCGTAACGATCCGTCATTGTTGTGTGATCCTAGTATGTAAGGATACGAAGGGTTAAGTTAGCTTTAGGTTTAGTTTTAAATCGTTAAATTAAATTCGATATTTAGGGTTTACATGGTGATGGCACCCATATGTGATCTTCCTTTTTCTTTTCTCTTCTTCTTTTTCCTTTCATCTATCTCTCCTCCTGTCTTTTAAGTCCGTCCGTAAAGTAAAGGAGCATTCTTCTTATATATGGTATCCTTCCTTCTTATTCCATTTATTTATTTTTATTATTTTTTTTTTTTTTTTTGATATTTTTGCACAAGCGTGGCACTGCCATCTACTCCTGCATCATGGATGCCTCCATTTACGACTGCGAAATTTCGAAAAGAAAATTAAAAATATTTCGATAGCTTAAACCTTAAAATAACATAATAAAATTTCAAACGGATATCTCAAATAGTTTTTGAGTTACGGCCTTCTAAAGAGTGTCTACTCAGCGGTCAGAAAGTTACGTTTGCTATGGGATCCACCAGAGTTATTGTACGGGCGCTATCGTCATCGTACACCATTATAAAATGATTCCGGTTTCTATTGTTGACCTTCAGGTTACAGAGATGCATGAATGAACCTTTTTAGGGAGTACGTCACATGTTTTCGGAGCCAGACACATTTCCATACCTTTCCTGATATACGTGCGGATCGGACGTTCCCTTCACCTATTCGATTAACTTTCACTCGAATCGGTATTTTGCTATACGGCGGGTGAACTGCCCTACCGTTTTCTATTTCACAATTTCGAAGATTTAAACGCCACCCGTTTGGAAATGTAAATGTCATTTCAACTGTGTTATTTGTGGGGAAAGAAAAACAAATACTCGTGTGGAAAGTGCAGCACTTTATTTCAATTTTGACTCGGAAACAAGAGATTCCAATCAAAGAAAAATTAGAAAGTTAAAACGAAAAAGTGTAGTTGATATTATGGAAATGACAGACGAAACGTAAGTAACGCCTTATCGAGCTGCTGAAGCGAATTGCCGTGAAGCAAACCTTAACAAACATAATATTTTAGGGCACATCATAGTGGAAAGAAATATTGGAGTGTTAAAAAACCGGTTTTGTCATTTGAATTCGTCTGGAGTTCTTCAATATGAACCGAGCAAGGCTATACAAATTGCCAATGTATGCTGTGCTTTACACAACATTTGCAAACATTTTGATGTGTATTGAAAAGAACCGTATGAAGCCAACAATAACTCTACTGTTCATGACGACTCCCAGCCACAAACTTCAGAATATTCACAAGATGATAATAATGTTGTATAAGAAATGAAATTATATTTTACCTTTTATCATTTTATGCAACTTAATTTATTTAATTTATTACATAAAAATAAACAAAAACTGGAATTCAGTTTGTATTTTAAGAAAAAATTAACGCTTAATTATAAAAACTAAATACTGTTGTTTTTGTGCAAAAGCTCTAGCTCTAAGACTTGTTTCTTAACATTTAGTGTTTGCAATGCAATTTTCTATAATTTTCTATAGCTTGGTTGTGCCATGATTGTTCTCTAAACATTCTGTTATTCTGTTTGTTTACCTGCTCTAATGCCTTCTAAGACTACTCTGCGTCGATTTGTTATTTTCCCTGCTTTCTTCAAGGGATGTTTTTATCGTCTTGTATATGTCGCGTTGAATCTTAATTTTCGAGTTAAGCAGAAGAAGTTCTTACTGCTGTGGATGATTTTATTTTCGCTTGGATGGGCGTGAAATAATTTCTACAAGCAAGCCTGAGTTATCGTTATCTTCAGCTTGGATTTCGTCAGTCAGTTTTGAAGGTGCCTAAACACTTTGACATTCCGATTCTATGGGTGGACACATACGGAGTCCTTTAAGCAAATCAGCTCCATTACCTCTCGTTTTACTCGGTACCCTCCACCTGTACAGCATTGTTCGCGTTTATTATGAGCAAGTTTCTTTTTTAAATTCGATTTGTAATCACTCCAAACCTGTCAAATGCATAAACAAATCACTTCATTACGAAATAATCACCTTTTTCCATTCACTTATTTCTTTCGATGGTGGACCTAAGCTGTTTAGCTTATTCCCAAAAGTCACGAACATCTTGCGGTTGTTTTTGTCCAGTTTCGGGCTATGTTGCAACTTTCTTTTTGTTATTAGGATATTCGATTCGTGCGTATAGTGGAATACCGACCTGCGTTACCGACAAATGAGTGTTTCATTTCGAACGTTCAGAAGAATCGGACAACTCGTATTTGACATACACATTCCCCCCGGCTTATAGCAGAATAGGTCTGTTAGTTTTACTGAGATCATTATACTGAGCAGTTCGTAAGTTATTTTAGTAAAAATGAGTGACCAACCTCTGTATTCAAACCAAAAAGGAACTTATGACATTCCCAGGCATAGATCAGTTTCAAGAAAACGAAAGCAATCTGGGCTACAATCATCATTCGAGTTCGACTGATAAAAATCCAAACAATGGAAACTGTCCAGAAGAGCAGAGTTGGGGCGCTTATTCCCGCGTAAAAGCTGAAGAATTGAAATTGGTTAAGTTCAAACACGATTATGTCATCTCCCACTTGAACCAAGTGCTCTAAAAGCTTTAAAGCCAATATCATTCATCCGATCGCTTTGATTTTTTTTCTTATTTTGTACTCGTATATGTTCCTTTATACGCAGTTGAAACTGCACAATGGGTTTACGTTGACGTTGTACATAGATGGGTACTTTTTGAATGAGTGCAGCTAAATTAGTCTTATTCTTGCATTTCGTTTGTTTCCTGATATTCAATGTGAATGGAAGATCTTTGGAATTTTAATACAGATCATCGATATCTGGCGGAATATTATTTTGAAAATATTAGCATAATGGAATCATGGATTGATTAGTGTGAAAGTATTATAGGAGGTGGATTTGGTGCACATGGGGTTGGTGCACATGGGGTTGGTGCACATGGGGTTGAAGATACATACATATACTGACGCCTTGGGCCCGTAAGGAAATATATTACTATATGTTACATTTAGAGCAATTCAATTATAAGGAAATTTATTAAATTAATCGACGAATTTTAGCCCTCCGTACAACGTCCATCTTCTTTATATATATATAAAAGTCTTAGTAATATTTTGTACACTGTGTCTAATTGATCAAACTTACCAGATAGGATAGTTTCTGTCTGTTATGGGCGATGGTTCGTACCTCTTTCGCTGATACACAACAGTTAAAATGCGTAATAACTCTAAATCGCCGTATTTTAAGCTTCCCTATTTACGAAAGGAAACCGTTTGTGAATCATCTGATGTCCACCTTAATGGACAGCGAATGTACACATTTCAACTTTGAAAATGTTACGGATTGGTGAGAAGATCCGATGCAAACACTTTTGCACTTTTTTTCAGGTGGAACCGGTAAAATATTTTTAATATCGTTGATCCTTGCAAAGAAACGGTCGCAACAAAAAATTGCATTGGAACTGCATTGTCGGGCATTGTTGCCACTTTGTTAGATGCTGGGCGAACGGCCCATTCAGCATTCAATCTGTCATTGCACATTTATAACATACCAAACGCATATGTAACATTAAAAAAAAAGCGGGATGGCTGCAGTGATGCAAAGGAATTCCATCAAAATCTGGGATGAGTGCACTATGGCTTACAAACATTCACTCGAAGCATTACATAGAACCAAGCAGGATTTGAACGGCAATGATAAGCTTTTTGGTGGTACTGTCCTACTACTGTCTGATGATATCCTACAGATATTTCCAGTCATTCCTCACTCTACTTTCGCCGATGATATTAACGGATGCTTAAAACAATCTTTTATATGGCGAAATTAATGCAAAAACAATTACTTGCTATTGAAAATGGTGAAATTGCCAGACGATATCTGCCCTGTAGTTCAGACAAAAAATTAACTAATTCAGAGTGCCTTCTCGGAAATACTCAATAATAACTTGTGTCATAATTGGCTCAGGAATCGTGCTATCTTGGCAGCAAAGAATGTCGATGTTGAATAAAATGTAAAATTAAAAAAGAAAGAAAGAAAAATTTTCTTAGTTTACATCTTCCATCGCTGCCAGGTTGCTTATTAGATTGTTAAATATTTTTTGCAGGTACCGAAACAATTAGTTTAAAGAGTTCGCGTTTGTGTTTTTTCTCCCATTTAATCTGTTCGCAAATAGGACCAAATATTCGCCACAGGATTTTCTTTTAATGGAACTCAAGGTCTGATCTGCCACCTTTACCCTTAGTCTCCTGACAGCGAGCATTTGGCGTGAAAAACAGGACTGGCAGGATTTGCTAAAGTGTGAAAATTTGGAAGATCGTTGAGTTATTGGGCCGGAAGCGAACTGTGTGGTGCAAAAAGGTTTAAGACGTCACACAATACCATACACTTGAACCATATTTTTTTTGGACAGATAGAGCTAGAGGATAGAGCTAATGTTCTTATCTTCGGAAATAATGTGGCTAATGTTTAAATGCTTAATATAAAAATTAGCTTGCTTGGTACAATAATTCCCATTAGAGTTTAGAAAAAATTGCGCGTCGTCTATTTTTTGCAATTACACCAGAAATTCAATTAATACACAAATACATTGATGTGTTCCCGCGCATTTAGGCCTTTTCTTGCCCAGAGGCCGAGCTGGGAAGGGAATGTTGTCGTATATTCACGGACGGCTCCAAATCAAGCCAAGGCTGCGGCGACGCTAGTGATTATGCTGAAAGTAATTACACCAGACGATTTTATCATGTACACATTTACCTTTATTTAAAAAAAAAAAATTGCGAATGTTCAATTCTGAATGGATTGTCGATCAATAATAGGTTAGGTTAGGTTAGGTTAGGTTTAAGTGGCTGTTGAAAAACCAATTCACTTTCTTAATAAAGGCGCTAAGATGTTTTTTATTTGAAAGAAGTAAACTCCTGGAGCTATTCAGATTTAGCTTTGGCCAGATTTGTTTGCTCAATAAGCATGTCGATCCAACCGCCCATCTATTGTTCGTTCTTCTATTAGCATAAAGCTTTATTTCTTGCTTGCACGTAGCGATAGGTATACCTATGTTTTCTTTTTCAGGTGTGGTAGGTATAGTGGATCCAATTTTGGCAAGTTCGTCGGCCTTACGATTCCCTGAAATGTTTCTATGTCCCGGCACCCAGCAAAGGTGAATGTTAAGCTGCTCCGCCACCTCCATTAGAGATGACCAGCAGTCCATGACTGTTCTTGAATTTAAAGAGCATGAGTCCAGTCCATGATGTGGATATCCATTGCATACATTTAATTTTCCTTCAGCCAGGATATCTCCTTAAGGAGATAGAAAAAAGATACCAGGGACGATGGAGCATCTTAATGATGGCAGACTACTGTTGGACGCTTCAGAGAGACCTTCCCACGAGCGTTTACTGCTTACTAATGAACGTATTTTAGATAAAAAAATGAGTTTTGTTACGCAATAATAAATTAAAAAAAATTTTTTAGTCTTTTACGTTTTATCTTAAGATAATAACTTGTTTAACATACTTAGATACCTACATTGTCAGAAAATGTGACATTCAGCACACACAAAAATATAAGAATTACACAAAAAAACCAAAACAGCTCTCAATTTTTTTTTTTTTTGCGGACTTGTGACTGCCGAAAAAGAGGCAGTACACCGCCTCTTAATAAATTTTCCATAATCCCTTTAGCAGATTTTATTGCCTCATTGCCTCATATTTATTACCACATGGTATACAATATTCCCTATTGTCCCAGAATTTTAAATAATCATAGCGCTCCACAATTTAGGTACATAAATATCCGATGTTCCACCACCACTTCGCTTTAAGAAAAACAATTTATGTTTTCTCTTAGTTATTGTGTTGTTAACGTTTTCATTTTTAAAAGAGCATCCTCAGCTGAAGTTCCTGGCCTATTAATGTTTATAACTTCAGCAATTTCTGTCAACGACCGATTTCGTTCGAACCGGTAGCCACTTTAGGCATGGATTTCCGGTGGAACTAATCCTTCCTAATCCTTCGAACGATGTCCACGTCAAAACGATCATCAGAACCGTCTTAGGTAGCAATTAAAAAAAAAAAAAAATCTGCACCGAGAAAAATGAATTGAACCTGGAGTAGAACAGACGAATTTTATAGTAAGTAAATGATGGTTTGAGAAATTTAGCAGACGCCTCCATAATATAAAATTAACAGGGAAAGTGGCTTGTGCGGATGTAGAAGCTGACAGAGGATTCAAAGAGGAGTTCAAAGCAATTGCTAACAACAGAGGTTATACAAGCCCAGCAAGGGCTTTACTGGAAACGCATGCCTTGTCGAACTCCGAGGAAGTAAAAAGGGCATCCGGGTTCAAAGCAGCAGAAGGCAGGTTAACTCTCTTGGTTTGTTGAAATGCCAGTAGTGATCTTAAGTGCAAGCCACTTCTGAAATATCAGTCTGAAACCCCCAGAGCTTAAAAAAAAATAAAAAGGAACGGCCTGATCTTGATTTACTGACTTTTGATAGTGGCACAACTCTAGACACTCATATAAGATCTCATCCAAACAAAGCCAATTAAACTCCTCCAAAGTGTGACCTTTGACTAATTTTGTTATTATCAGATCCTATTACCTCCATTTATTGAATGTGAAGTCATTAAGATCCTGTGATATCACAAATCTAATAATCCAATCCAATAATCCAACCTAAATATTTTTATTTAATTTACAATTTAAGGTAGAAAGAATGTTCCACTGTTTTGAAAGGCAACAAACCATGTACATCGCCCTTCATTGATATCCACGTCTGCACAATATTTCGGTACAATATATCCATAAGGATGATGTACGAATCATTTGTCTTCTTGAATGTGTTAATCGGTTCTTATAGGTATATATGTGAATTTTAAGTGCCAACGATGTAACCTTAACAGAGGGAAATGGTGCGATGTAAGGCAAGATCCTCCCAATCTAGCTACAGTAGATTGTAATCTATTTGGGTCTCGTGTCGGTTACTGCAATACGTTGTGAAGTGCAGAAACAGGTAAGGATGTCTTCTACTAATTGGTAATGTTGTAGATTAACAATTATGTGGCCATTAAATGATCTCTGATTGATAGGATAATACATATTAGAGTGTTGGGGTAATGAATGTTTTACATTACACAGCGCATAGACCGGGTGTGGGCAAATTCTGTGTCTGTATTTATGTGAAATTAAGCAAAACAGACATACGATACCCTACAGACAATACGCAACAAATAACACAACGAACGCATACACCCGTTATTTATTGTACCTACAAACATAACGTATCATACGATGCCAAATTAAAAAAATAAAACGAAGACAATCAACTATGCAATACGCTGCCACCAAGCATACGATGAATACAAGACAACGTTCGAGTACCTAAAACAAAACGAACAACATACGATAGAATGCACACCACAAGATTGCAAAGAGATAAACTAGACAAGAATCCGGAACGCGAGAGAAAATCAAACGAGGAGAAAGTTCGAGCAACCCTTCTGGTACTTTTGAGAATTGAGTTTGTAAACCAATGGCGAGAGAGTTGATAATCAGTCGTCAATCTACAACCAGAGAGGTTAGCCACTGAGCTACAGAGTAAATAAAGTAATAAAAGATTATGACGTGAACGAATTTGTTTTAATTTGAAGTCAAATCCCACATACAAATGAGAAAAATTATATTTTCCGTTTTCAGCAATAGATTTCAATAATCATCTGTTCGCAGATGTTACTCGTACAAGGAGCGAATGAATAATAAGGAATACCTACAGATGGGCCCAACGAAAAGATGGATACAATTAAATACATCTGACAGCTAATGGCATTGTCTCATGTCAATTGTTTCTGTAGTGCATGTTCATCTCTTATCTACAAATGTCTGACCGGTCTCTTCCCACTAAGTCGCTTAGTTTGTTGGCACAGGAGAACTTAGTACTCGTATCTTACGAAAGAACAGGGAGAATTGGCGCCAAAATATAGGAAATTTTGACATAAGAGTTAACGGAACATTGATGTGCGCCAAATTAACTGACGCCAACGACCATACTACGTTGAAAGTATCGGTTCTCGTCTGATCACCGAAATCAAGCAACGTCGGGCGTGGTTAGTACTTAGATGGGTGACCGCTTGGGAACACCGCGTGTTGTTGGCAACCGCCCTCTTTTTGATTGTATAAAATCTATCTTTCGTTCCTTGTTACATACAAATTTGTGATAGGTACTCGTAGTTGTATTATATTTTAAATTGTTTCTTACTTACATAACACCTTGATCAAAAAATAAACACCATGTGGCGCTCCCATTGTTCCGATTTGAGTTCTGTTTTTTTTTTTTTGTAAAGTTGGTACATCTGCTGTTGACATTCTCTCTTAATCTTAGCGTCATAGCTTGACATTGTCAAAAGTTACGAGGTCAAGTGTATATCTATCTTTGTGTGTATTTACAATTTTAGAAATGGATTTAAATTTGCAACAACGAACTTGTATTAAATTTTGCGTCAAAAACGGATTTAATGGTGCGCAAACGTTGGAAATGTTGGATAAGTGTTTCGGCAACGATTCTTTAAAGGAAACAATCGTTTACCAGTGACACGAGCAGTTCAAAAGTGGTCGTGAGTCAATTGAAGATGATGAACGCAGTGGCAGACCATCGACATTGATGAAGTAATAGAAATGTTGGTCAATAACCGCAAATTAACCATCAGAGAGATAGCGGAGGACTTAAACAGTGCCTATGGTTCCGTCCAAGACATTTTGGTTAATGATTTGGGTTTCCGTCGTGTAGCAGCAAAGTTGGTGCCAGAAGACCTCAGTTTCATGCAAAAAAGAATCTATTTTGACGTCGCAAAAGAGATGATTTGCGAGGCTGAATCCGATCCCACATTCATCAAAAGGATCATTACTGGAGACGAGACGTGGGTTTATGAGTACGACACGCAATCCAGACATCAGGCAAGTGAATGGAATTCACCAAATGAGCCGGGACACATCGTTTTCAGTCAAAAAAGAAGGCAATGCTTACGGTTTTCATGGTTTACCACGGTGTAGTACATCATGAATTTTTGCCAGAAGGCCAAACAGTAAACAAAAAGCATTATGTGGGCGTTATGAGACCTTTAAGTGTAGCAATTCACCGAAAGAGATTAGAATTGTGGGCAGAAAAGTCGTGGATATTGCAATATGATAACCCACCATCGCACAGTGCCATAATTATTAATAATTTTTTGACGAAAAATGTAACAAATAACATCCAACAGTCACCGAATTCACCTGATTTGGCTTCTTTCTGTTCAATCGAGTCAAAAAATCACTGCGGGAAAGGTGTTTCAGCAGCCGGGGGGAAGTTATGGGAAAATCGCAGGAAGCACTGATGGACATAAGGAAAATCGAATATAAAAAATGTTTCGAGGATTAGATCAAGCGGTGGCATAAGTGTGTTGCAGTCGATGTGGATTACTTTGAAGGGAACAATATAGATTTTGATGAATAAACTTATATTTCTAATTTTTCGAATAAATTCAAGGTGGTATACTCGTACTTCATGCCTTGAAATCGCTTTTGAAATTATAAGTCAATACGGAAACTTTGGATTTTTTTTTATATTGTTTTTGGGACTTCCAAAGCTTTCAATGGTGGGTCTTACGTTAGGTCTCCTAAGTTTCCACTGAACAGCAACTGAACAACAGCAGTTTAGAAAGAAATCGCACAGTCTACTACTACAGTCTAACGACAATGATGTCTCCTTTTATTAATACTTTCTTGCTGACAGGATAAGATTACTTTCTCACTTAAGATCGTTCGTTATTGCTGACCGTGCGTCGTCGGTTTAGCTCTCACTATCGTTTGTTTCGTGATCTAATTATTTTTGTGATGTGAGCTGTACATAACAATTTGCACATTTACACATTAAAAATATTCATCTTTTCTCATTACCACTTTGCACAAAAGAATCTGTATCAATATTTTCGCAAAAAAAAAAACTACCCTTTTCGTTGTGTTGCATTTCATTTGCATCAGATGGTAACTAGCTGTACTTACTATTGTTTTGTTTGTTGCTTTCCTGTTCGTCTTATCTATAATCTTCATCGCTGAAATTGTGTCGCACCGATGATCATCTAGTTTCCTATCGTTTTGGGATATACATATATCAAACGAGTAAGTGCGAGTACATACGAGATCCTAGTACATTGTTGGTGCATTCCGTCAAAGTGGGTAAAACCAATACATTGCGTTTAACCTAATGCAAAGGGATGGCGCTATCATTTTTAACATAACAATTTTAAACTTAGTTTATTTGATCTGTATCCATGAAACATGACTGCAAGCGCCTTGGTACTCGTACTTTGTTTTGTGGAAAAACATGACCACAAGTTACTGTCGAAAGACCATTATATCCACAAAACAGTCACTGTATGGTGTGCAATTTGATTGTAGGGAAAGTGTAGCCGTCCTCGTCAATTCTCATCGCTATACCCAAATGTTAATCAAACTTTGCTGGCCTCAAATCGAAAATATTGTATATGCAAATGTGTAAGACGAGTAATTCGCGTTTTGGTTATGTAAACTGGCCACCCAGATCGTATGATTTGTCGACGTTGGATTTCTTTTGGTGGGGCTATGCAAAATATCGTGGCTATGTACACAATTCACAAAATCTTGACACTTTAAAAACAAATATTAGTCAAGTTATGGCCGATGTATTGCCCGATATATGTATGTCAAGTCCTACAAGGACTCCCGAGGAGAACTTTTGAATGATCACTCAAAAACTATCTTCAGAATCGTCTAAGAAAGCAATTATAGATATGGTCAAACAATTAGAAAAGGTCGAAGGTCCCTCTGTTATTGGGTACTTTTCTAACATCAGTAAGTCCACAATTCGGACTATAAGAACTAATCAAGATTTAATCAAGACTTCTATTAAAAATAAAGGAAAGTAGGTATTCCGGACTGGGAAGGATGGACACTTTGCTAATCTGTTGGATTGAGGACAATAACAGAAAAAGAATTGAAATCGACTCCGTTATAATTGGAAATAAAGCAAAAACATTTTTGATCATCTGCACTGAGAAAAAAGAATTGAACATGGAGTAGAACAGAAGAATTTTGTAACAAGCAAAGGATGGTTTGAGAAATTTAGTAGAAATATAAAATTAACAGGCGAACTGGATATTGCGGTTGTAGAAGCTGCCAACAGATTCAAAGAGGAGTTCAAAGCAATTGCTAGCAATAGAGGATATAAAAGCCCAACAAGGGCTTTTCTGGAAACGCATGCCTAGTCGAACTCCAAGGAAGTAAAAAGGGCATCAGGGTTCAAAGTAGCAAAAACTAAGTTCACTCTTTATTTCGTTTATATGTCTGTGGTGATTTTAAGTGCAAGCCTCATTTTGATTTACTGACTTTTGATAGTGGCACAACCTTAGACACTCATCCAAGATCTCATTCACTCATCTGCAGTGATTTCTTCTTCGATAACCTTGGAGATTTATCCGAAACAAAGCCAATTAAACTCCTCCAAAGTGTGATCTTTGACTAATTTTGTTATTATCAGATCCGATTACCTCCATTTATTGAATGTGAAGGCATTAAGATCCTGTGATATCATAATCCAATCCAATAATCCAACCTAAATATTTTTATTTAATTTACAATTCAAGGTAAAAAGAATGTTCCACGGTGTTGATAGGCACATCGCTCTTCACTCCTATCCACGTCTGCACGATATTTCGGTACAGTAAATCAATAAGGGTGATGTGCAAATCACTTGTCTTCTTGAATGTGTTAATCCGTTATTATAGGTACATATGTGAATTTTAAGTGTCATCGATCTAACCTTAACAGCGGCAAATGGTGCCGATATAAAGCATGATGCTCCCAATCTAGCTACAGTAGATTGTAATCTATTTGGGTTTCCTGTCTTCTAAAAATGGCACCAATAATTTCGCCTTCGTCCTCTAACTAATCACGTATTGGTAAAATTTTACATAACGCTTTAGATTAACAATTATGTGGCCATTAAATGATCTCTGAGTGATAGGATAATACATATTACAGTATCGGGGTAGTGAATGTTTTACATTACACAGCGCATAGACCATAGACGAATCACGGTGTGAGCAGAGATCGTTAAGGCGGAGTTAAAGGGATCATTCGAATCCATTAGAACTGCCACAACCACTGTAAGTATACAAATTTAATAGAACAATAATTATATCTTAATAATTTTTGGTTCCGCAGATTTCATCGTTACTACATATAGAGTAAATAAGCCATTGTTTATACATTTGAATAACATGTTGACCGATTTCTTGCCTCAAGCTAAGAAAGCAATCGCCGTTCCTCCTATTGTTAAACTAAGTGCGTGCTTGCGTTTCTTTGCCGAAGGTTTGTACCAGACGGGAATAGGAAAAGACCATGGGGTTGGGTTGGCTCAATCTTCATTTACGGAAGTAGTTTCTAATGTGTTGCATTTTTTCGAAAGCAAAATTTGCCTTGTTTGGATCAGAATGCCGATAAATGAAGAAGAAAAAAGGAAAACTACTTAGAATTTTTATGAATACGATAAAGTACCTGAAGTAATAGGCTGCATAGACGGCACTCATGTCAAGATAATTGCTCCACCAACAAACAAACACGTATTATATAATAGAAAAGGATATTACAGTTTAAACTTCTTACTTGTAAGTCGTTTTCCTGTTTTGTTTTTGTTTAACTTTAAACCACCTAGGTTTGCGACCATGAGATGAAATTACGATTTGTAGATGCTACTCACCCTGGAGCATATCATGATTTGTTTGTTTGGAAGGTGAGTGAACTGCGATCGTGGATGGAAGAAAAATATTTAAATGGTGAAAGAAATTCTTGGCTATTGGGTAAGTACTTTTAGTTTTAACGATAATTGTCCTTATTCAATTAAACCTTTTAACAGGTGATGTTGGATATCCTTTGGGGCCGTGGCTGTTGACACCTCATATAGCAATAGGAGAAGCACATACTCGTTGCCTGAATGTAATTGAAAGGACAAATGGGGTGTTTAAGGGAAGATGGAATTGTCTGATCGGTGCAGTAGAGCTTCACTACCTTCCAAAAAAGGAACTTTAAATAATCAACGCTTGCTGCGCCTTACGCAACATGTGTATTTATTTTGAAAGCGATTTTTCGATTGATTTTGCATTTATAGACGAAGATAATTAAAGTAACACAGTCAATAGAGATGAGGACTTCGTAACAACAGATTCAGAGCTCAGTCGGGAAGCAAAGCATATAAGAAGAGAAGTAGGAAATACGCTTTAAATTTTAAAGTTTATAAAAATGTTTTTGGATGTAAATAAATAACTAAATTAATATACATATGTTTCAATTTATTCTAAAAAAAAAGATAACACATAAAATAAAGATGTACAAAAGAAAAAAAATTAAAAAAAAAAAAACAATTCATTATAAAGAAAAGGAACTCTATGTTTGCTAATACTTCTTTTTTACTTTTGCCTCTTCAATTTCAATTAAACATCTTTTGAATTCAATCTTCGCTTCAAGTTCCTGCCTCCTCATTTTTTATATTTCAATGTCGTGCCTGGTTGGTTTCCTCATTAGCTTTGTCAATGGACCCGTTAATATTTTTCAAAGTTTATTTTATTGCTTCATGCTGTTGTTTCATTGATAAATGGCGTCTTCAATCTTATTGCAAAGCTCTCTTTGAATTTCATTTTTTTTTTTTTTGCAAAACGGCTTTTGTTGTGTTTGTTTTTCTGGATAAACGTACTGATTCTTCCTGTTCAAAGTGTTTTTCTTGTTGCTTCTCTGGTTCTGATGAGTTGATAAGCATTTCAATTAGAACTTTCTCATCAAATGATTTTTCCTTTAGAGCATTACTAAATATTGTTAAAAATGAAGAATTTTCTTTTTCGTCGTTTTGATTTTCATCAAAGGAGGAGCATCTGGACAACCTTCAACTGATTCTCCGAATGCACAAATCCTTAAACTGTTTCCTCCGGCGAACTAAATTTATATTCCTTGTTGGGGCCCCCACTAGTTGCTTTTTTTTGTTCCACATTTTCAGATATTTTTTTTCACATATTTTTTTTATCAAGCCAAACCTGAAAATTGCATTTTTAAAAGGCAAGCATCATTACAACATTTTATTACTTACTTTTTTCTTTTCAGCAACAGATTTCGTTGGTGGACTCAAACAGTTAAGTTCTTTTTTAACAGTTTTCCAAAATTTGTTGACAACTTTCTTTGGTAGATTAGTTGTGAATCCATTGGCGATATCTTTGTTTTTTTTTTTTTTTTTTTCATTAAATTAATTAAAACTTCCATTTGCTCCGCATTTGAATTAAATATTTTTTGTAATGAATAACTTATTGTACTACAGTTTCTGTTTTAAATTCCGATAGGCAAATGACAGGTGAATATACCGAAGGAAAATATAAAATTTCCCATAATTTCCCATAAAGTATTTTTTCCCGCGGAATTTTTCCCTAATTCGGAAAAAAGTTCCCGATACCATTTTATGGAATATGGGAAAAATTCCATGGCAAAAAGAATTCCCGATAACCGTCAATATTTCATACGATTCCAAACTAAAACAATAAAACGAAGACAATCAACGTTGCAATACGCAGTTATATATGATCACGCCACACAACGGACAGACGCCACAAAACATACGATGAATACAAGACAACGCACGAGTACCTAAAACAAAACTAACAACATACGATAGAATGCACACCACAAGATTGCAAAGAGATAAACTAGACAAGAATACGGAACGCGAGAGAAAATCAAACGAGGAGAAAGTTCGAGCAACCCTTCTGGTACTTTTGAGAATTGAGTTTGTAAACCAATGGCGAGAGAGTTGATATTCAGTCGTCAATCTACAACCAGAGAGGTTAGCCACTGAGATACAGAGTAAATAAAGTAAAGATTTTGACGTGAACGAATTTGTTTTAATTTGAAGTCAAATCCCACATACAAATGAGAAAAATTATATTTTCCGTTTTCAGCAATAGATTTCAATAATCATCTGTTCGCAGAACAGGAGCGAATGAATAATAAGGAATACCTACAGATGGGCCCAACGAAAAGATGGATACAATTAAATACATCTGACAGCTAATGGCATTGTCTCATGTCAATTGTTTCTGTAGTGCATGTTCATCTCTTATCTACAAATGTCTGACCGGTCTCTTCCCACTAAGTCGCTTAGTTTGTTGGCACAGGAGAACTTAGTACTCGTATCTTACGAAGGAACAGGGAGAATTGGCGCCAAAATATAGGAAATTTTGACATAAGAGTTAACGGAACATTGATGTGCGCCAAATTAACTGACGCCAACGACCATACTACGTTGAAAGTATCGGTTCTCGTCTGATCACCGAAATCAAACAACGTCGGGCGTGGTTAGTACTTAGATGGGTGACCGCTTGGGAACACCGCGTGTTGTTGGCAACCGCCCTCTTTTTGATTGTATAAAATCTATCTTTCGTTCCTTGTTACATACAAATTTGTGATAGGTATTCGTAGTTGTATTATATTTTAAATTGTTTCTTACTTACATACCACCTTGATCAAAAAATAAACACCATGTGGCGCTCCCATTGTTCCGAGTTCTGTTTTTTTTTTTTTTTTTTTTGTTAAATTGGTACATCTGTTGTTGATGAGCGTCATAGCTTGACATTTGCAAAAGTTACGTAGCCAAGAGAACATCTATCTCTGTGTGTGTATAATTTAAGAAATGGATTTAAATTTGCAACAACGAACTTGTATTAAATTTTGCGTCGAAAATGGATTTAGTGGTGCGTGAAAGTTGGAAATGTTGGAAAAGTGTTTCGGCAACGATTCTCTAAAGGAAACGGTCGTTTACCAGTGACACGAGCAGTTCAAAAGTGGTCGTGAGTCAATTGAAGATGATGAACGCAGTGGCAGACCATCGACATTGATGAAGTAATAGAAATGTTGGTCAATAACCGCAAATTAACCATCAGAGAGATAGCGGAGGACTTAAACAGTGCCTATGGTTCCGTCCAAGACATTTTGGTTAATGATTTGGGTTTCCGTCGTGTAGCAGCAAAGTTGGTGCCAGAAGACCTCAGTTTCATGCAAAAAAGAATCTATTTTGACGTCGCAAAAGAGATGATTTGCGAGGCTGAATCCGATCCCACATTCATCAAAAGGATCATTACTGGAGACGAGACGTGGGTTTATGAGTAGGACACGCAATCCAGACATCAGGCAAGTGAATAGTGTTCACCAAATGAAGCGAAACCAAAAAACCACGTCGTTTTGAGTCAAAAAAGAAGGCAATGCTTACGGTTTTCATGGTTTACCACGTTGTAGTGCGTCATGAGTGTTTGCCAGAAGGCCAAACAATAAACAAAGAGTATTATGTGGGCGTTATGAGACGTTTAAGTGTAGCAATTCGCCGAAAGAGATCAGAATTGTTGGCAGAAAACTTGTGGACTTTGTACCATAATAACGCACCGTCGCACAGTGCCATTATTATTCGTAATTTTTTGACGAAAAATGCAACAAATACCATTCAACAGCCACTGGATTCACCTAATTTGGCTCCCTGTGACTTCTTTCTGTTGAATCGAGTTAAAAAACCACTACCGGGAACGCGTTTCAGCAGCCGAGAGGAAGTAATGGAAGAATCGCAAAAAGCACTGATGGACATACCGAAAACCGAATATAAAAAATGTTTCGATTATTGGATCGAGCGCTGGCATAAGTGTGTTGCAGTCGATGGGGATTACTTTGAAGAGAATAATATAGATTTAGATGAATAAACTTGTACTTTTAATTTTCTGAATAAATTCCGAAAAACTTTTTTTTTTTATCAAGGTGGTATATGGTCTAGAAATCTCCCCGATATCATTATAGTGAGCTCCTTGATAAGGTTTGTTAGACCATTTGAAGCCAGTCAAGCAGAATAATTTGAGATAGTAGTTCTATCATCCAGATTGTTAATATAAAAATCTCCTAGAATGATTAAAATAAATGATTTCTCTCTATTTAACATAACAGGAAAATCATTAATAAACATTACGATACTAAGCTTCCGTAGTCTATGGACACATAAAATAAGTTATTTATCATTTATAGAGTGCATTGACTCTTGCTGTGCGCACTTGAGGTGGTAGACTCATCAGATGTAGGCTGAGCTTTGAACCTTCCCGCTTAATGTGTGTTTGTGGTAGGAGTAGCAAGTGCATTGTTCTTGTTATTCTTATGCCATATATGCACATGACTATGGCCAAAAACTCCATAATCTTCTTGCGATCATTATTTTTCCACTGAATCATCCTACTGCTCCTTCGATTTCTGCACCGATTTTAGACAAAAATTTTCTGTAATATTTAGGTGATAAATCGAGTTAATGTTGCATAAGGTGCTGTGATGTAAAAATTTATGAGAACTCCTTTGAGCAATTTCCAGTTGCAGGAGAATCCCAAATAATCGGAATTTCTCTCTGAATTGTTACTGTTGTAATACCAGTTTCTGATGTTCGGATTTCTCGATTTTCTTACCAATTTTCTTCAGAAATGCTTTCATTTGTATCACTATCGTAATCAGGGATGTAAAGGTCGGCCTCATCTGCACTAAAATCGCCCAAACTATCACTACTATGACTTTCTGGCGCTTCCAGCATTTCAAGATTTTCATCGGGATCATACAATACAAAAGCACGTTCACTCCGAATTCTAACTTCGTACTAAATAACTTCTGCCTTCTTTAAATGACGGGTGATACACGCGCAAAAAAATAAAACATTTTTAGTTTTAAACGCAAATGCATCACCGTTGATCACTATCAAACAACTTGATCAAAAATATCTTAACATGCTCACTATTACTGGTGTAAGCCATTAATTCATCTTATATTCCTGCTTGGCACCTGGGGAAAGATTTTTGTTGTAATCACCGCTGATCACCAGCGGTGATCACAACACTGGCAGCCAACGTGTTAAAACAAAATTTCGGTCGAAATCTCTCTAAAGTTTTTCAATTCAAATTTGTATAAAAAAAATTGATTCATATTTAACCTTTTTTTATGGAAGAAAAATAGAGATTAATCGAAAAGAACTTCTTAAAAGTAATTGTTAGTAATATTATCCTGAATGAAAACACTGAAGCATTTTCTTGATTTATTAAAGCATACAACTTGTGTCACACTTCTCACAGTTGTCGAAAGTATAGCCATTACAACCCGGAATCTTACATGTTACATGTATAAGATTTAAAATGAAAAGAAAACCAAATATGGATAGGGCTGGCCTGTTCGTAAGAGTTCCGCCTATTTTCTTCTTTGATTCTGTAATAGTAAAAATAAAGATACACTTATGAGTACTCTTAGCTCTTCTCTAAGGTAAGAGGATATTGAGGTACTCGACCAAAGAAGTAACAATAATTAATACGTAGGTTGGTTGGTGGTTATACAAATGTGTTAAAGTACCAATTTTCATCTTGAAATGATACGAGACCAGTTGTGTTCAAGAGTAGCAAACACCGAATACTCCGAGTATCTAAGAAAAAAAAAAGATAAACAGGCAGCTAGCATGCAAGTTTATCTAAATATGGTGTCCATGGAAGGCGCTACCCACTTTGTGAGCAACAAATAAGCGCAAACCAACAAGTCCTTCCAACTAAATATGCATCTAGAAGGCGCTGTCCTCTTTATAAACAACGAATGGAGAGGTATATCCCCGTTCCCCCATCCGCGCTACCAGAGTGGACCTCTCACCCCATTGGCACAGAGAATAAAATTACACGCACATCCGAATGGCATCTTCCGACAACTCCGTCATACGAACTAATAACAAATAATATAAATATATATAAGGGGTGATTCATCGTAAGGTTCGATTTTCAATAGGCTTTTTTCGACAGATCACGAGTGACTCCTATCAAACTGCTTTATCATTTCTGTTTAGAATCGTTCGGCAAGTCATCATGTGTAGAAAGACTCACACCACAACAGCGTCTGCAAACTGTTCAGCTGTGCTACGAAAATCAGCGTTCTGTGAGATATGTTTTTCGTGAGATTCGAGGAACTTGCGGTGCGCATAATTGACCTACTGAAACCACTGAAACCATATTTTACGTGAAGATCTCGGCTTTAAAATCTACAGAATTCAACTTCTGCATGAATTGAAGCCAGGTGACTTGAATTTGCGTCATATTTTCAGTGAATGGGCTCTGGGAAAACTCAATGAAAATTCGGTGTTTTATCGTGAAATTTTGTTCAGTAATGAAGCCCATTTCTGGCTCAATAGATACGTTAATAAACAAAATTGCCCTATTTGGGCTGATGAGCAACCCGAAGAGTACCAAGAGCTACCATTACATCCATTAAAAACAACGGTATGATGTGGTTTATGGAGTGGTGGAATCATTGGTCCATATTTCTCCAAAAATGAGGCAAATCAGAATGTTACACGACCATGGTAACAGTTATCGCGCCATGTTAACGGACTATGTGCTTCCTGGAATTCAAGCACATGGTCTCCGTGAGCTCGGGTTTCAACAAGACGGCGCTACGAGAAACACAGAGCGTGAAACAATGAACTTGTTGAGATATCATTTTAGTGATAGAGCACTTAATTTCACGTTTTGCCACGGTAAATTAGTCGCCTAGATCGTGCAATATCACACTTTTGGACTATTTTCTCTGGGGATATGTATATAGTCTCAGGTCTTCAGGAATAAGCCAGCTTACAGCCAACATTACTCGTGTTATCCGCGAGATACAAGTCGCTATGCACGAACGAGTCGCCCAAAATTGAATTTCCAAATGGACCACCGGTAATCGTCGTCATGGCTAACATTTACATGATATAATTTTTAAAAAGTAAATGCCATGAATTGTTCTTTTAACCAATATTAAAAATTTAAGTTCGCTTTCAAGTTTATGTGTTTTATCTTACATTATACATCAAAGCCAACGATGTATCACCCTTTATTTTATATTTTACATATACAATATAATCCTGAAATCACTGTGCTCAACCAATTATAAAGTAAGATCTCGCAGTAATGATACATGGACTATAAATGTCCTTAATCCAGACAACTACCGTTCGCTTTCTCAAAAACTAAATGCCGAGAAGGTTCAATGGCATACGTACGAAAATGAAACGGAAAGACCCATACTTCATGTAGCTGGAGGATTGCATCCCCCTTGCCTTAAAGAAAACATCGTAAATGACCTTAAAAATAAAGATTTTAGGATAATCGACGCAGTTAATATACTTGCGAAAAAGCAGCGCAATGTTGAAAGCGAGAGGACGACCCCAAGACGCGGTCTTCCCCTCTTTAGGCTAAATTTCGACAAAACGGAAAGCCTACCAAGAATTTATGCCATAAATTCAATTTTGGGACTTGTTGTCAAAATTGAACCTCCGCGGAAAAACTCTAGACTGATTCCCCAATGTACACGTTGCCAGGGTTTCAGCCATACTCAGGCCTACTGTCAGAAGGAACCTCGCTGTGTAAAATGCGCTGGCAAACATCTGACTCGAGAGTGCAATGCCGCGAAAGAGTCCCCAGCGATATGCATTAACTGCAAGGGAAAACATTCAGCTAATTATTGAGGCTGCGAAGTCGCGAAGGAGTTGCAAAAGCTACGAGATCCATCAAAAACGAAGCCTTTGAAAAACGCAGGGACAGCTAGAATGAGAAATAACAACAGCGGTCCCACTCCAAAGCCTTTAAAGAAGGTAATGGTGACAAACGCTAAAATCACCAATAACAACAACGTCAAAAATGACAATGGAAAGTGGAAAGTGGGAAAACTTATGCGCAAATAGCGGTGCGAGTTAATATGACTATATGTACATCACTGGATCCTGCCTCAAATGTGTTATCAGTAATTCTCGAGAGACTAGAAGAACAGACTAAAATAAGTAAGATAATAGTCGAACGGCTTCTTAAGTTCGAAGCCAATTTCTGCAACTAATTATGGCAAAGAAGCTCAATATACTTGTGTGGAATGCCAACGGGCTGCAGAAAAGGCTTGATGAACTAAATATTTTCATGCAGGAAAAAGTAATTGGCATATGTTTAATTTCTGAAACTCACCTGGCGACAGAATCGCGCGTGGAACTAAAAGGTTACCGCGACTAACACGCTCATTATCCATCGGGAAACGCAAGAGCTGGGTCATTCCTATTCATAAAAGACTGCATTGAACATACTTTGGAAGCAATAATTGAATTTGACAAATTTCAAATGACAGTGGTGCACGCTAAAAATAAAAATTACTCTTTTAATATATCCTCAATCTATTGCCAATCGCGCTGCAAAATAGAAAAACACGAATTTATTGACCTATTCACTCTCTTGGACCAATCTTGGTAGCGACTTTAATGTGAAGCACACCTTTTGGGGCTCAAGATGTATCTCTCAAAAAGGCAAAACTCCTTACAGGGCTGGTATGGAATGTGGTTGCTATTTTTACTCAACAGGCAAGCCGACATATTGGCCCTCGGATGTCGCCAAAACACCCGATCTAATAGACTTCTTTATCGGAAAAGGAGTAAACGCTAGTTACGTCAAAGTTGAAGAGGGCTTCGATTTTTCCTCCGATTATAATCCAGTTATCCGCTCACTGGGCGAATCCTTGATTAAGAAACAAAAACCACCCTGATTAACTAACAGCAAAACTCACTGGGAAGATTTCCGAATAGACGTTGTAGACAATACTGAGTTGAAAGTAGCACTTAGAATGCCGTATCAACTAGAAAAAGAAGTTGAACGTTTTGTTGAAGTCATACAGCAAGCGGCCTGGAAGAACACTCCCCGCGAATCGAACAAACAAACAAATGATAAGGAAGAAACGAAGAGCCGAAAAAAGTAGCATGAAACACGGGCAGCACAAGATAAAACGTCCTTCAATAGGCTTTGCAACTTGTTGAAAAAATCGATCAAGGACTTCAATAATCAAGGTATTAATAACTACCTTGAAAGTAGAAACTACTCCATATGGAGAGCCGTTAAAAGTGTTCGAAAGCCCCAAATACACGTGGCGCCAATAAGAAGAAACCAGGATGACTGAGCGAAAGAAGATATGGAAAAAGCTAATGTTTTCGCCGACCATCTTGCAGAAACGTTTAAACCATTCGACGGGGAAGTGCTTCCAGAGAATGTTAATACGCTAGACGTGACGACAAACTTTCCAGTAGAAAAGGCTACACTTAGGGAACTTAGACAAGTTATAGACACGCTTAAGCCCAATAAAGCCCCGGGATATGACTTAATAACGGGAGAGATACTTATAGCGTTACCAAAAAAAGGTTTGCTAAAGCTGCTCTATCTTATAAATGCCAGCATTAGATTAGAGCACGTACCGCACCAGTGGAAAGTAGCCGAAGTTATTATGGTTCCGAAACCCGGTAAACCGCTGACTGAAATCAAGTCATATAGACCAATATCACTTCTCCCGATTACATCGAAGGTCTTCGAGCGAATCCTTTTTAATCGTCTTAAACCAATTACCGACACAAATCCCCTTTTGCCTGATCATCAATTTGGCTTTAGAAGCCAACACTCTACAGTTGACCAAGTACATCGAATATCCGATGCAATTGAACGAGCAATCGAGTGTAAGTTAGTCTGTCCAAGCGCATTCCTTGACGTTTCGCAAGCCTTTGATAAGGTATGGCATGAAGGCCTAAAATATAAACTCCGACAAGCCCTACCCCAAAAATTGTCTTGTATTTTAAGTTCATACCTGGAAGACCGACTCTTCCGTGTAAGACACGGAAACGAATATTCCACTTTTAAGACAATAAAGGCGGGGGTGCCGCAAGGAAGTGTACTTGGCCCTCTGCTATATTTGCTTTTTACCCGCGATATACCGCAAACGGACGACACTGTCCTAGCCACATTTGCTGATGACACTGCCATTTTGGCAACGGCTAAAACAGTCGAAGAAGCAACTGCGAAGTTGCAACGTGCCCTTACAAGGATTAACAATTGGACAAAAACTTGGCGAATCGCGCTTAATGAAAACAAGTCTGTCCACGTGAACTTCACTCTCAAGAAAATTGAGAATCCACCGGTGTTTATCAACGCAGTACGAATTCCTTACGCGAATGAGGCCAAATATCTCGGTATGACACTCGACGCTACACTAAAATGGAGAGCACACGTCAAGAAAAAACGTGTAGAGCTTGAAATCAAATATAGAGATATTTACTGGCTTATTGGAAAGTATTCCAAGAGTAGCTTAGAGAACAAACTGCTGTTATACAAGCCAGTGCTAAAACCGATCTGGACATATGGTGTACAACTTTGGGGTTGTACTAAAAATAGTAACATTAATGTATTACAGACATTCCAAAACAAAGTTCTTCGAGGTATTGTTAATGCGCCTTGGTACATTAGAAACGATGATATCCACAGAGACTTAGGAGTCGAAAACGTTTAGAACGTAATTAAAATGTTTGCGCGAAGACATAATAATCGATTACAGAGTCATACGAATATTTCTGTTCAACAGATTCTCAAAGAGACAAATTTATCGCGCCGTCTGAAAAGGACTAAACCTCTCGATCTAGCGCGGTGATTAGCAGCGCGTAATTTTTGAAAAGTACACAGGAATTTTCAATGGAAAATCGCCTGCAGGATATCTTATAAAAACAAAATAAAATGCGATAGAAGAACTGCTTGTTGAGTGTGAACTCAGTCGTGGTTTGCATAAGGGAGGTGTTTTTTCAGTGAGTAAGAATCTCACACTACTATAGGCTCAGGCCCTATAGTGTCTATAAAGATTTCTCACCTTCCCACGGAAAAAAATATACAATATATAAAATAAAAAAATATATAATGTTAATAAAATACCTAGAAATACCTAGCGATTGCTCATTAAGTATTCATTAATCATTAACAAATACATAAAATACACACAAATAACAAACAAATAATAATCTGAGAAATACTTAGGGGTTAACTCGCAAGGTATTCATTAATATATAGTATTAGTAAGTAAAAGAAATCTTAGCTAATACTATATACAAACACCAATTGTCCTCTCTGTCCTCTAAATCCTTTTATTTCCCTTTTCCTTTTTTTTTCTAAATAATCGACAGACAACACCTCCACCACATAAAATCTCACTACTGAATGAAGTCTTCATTCGCATAGAAGACGCACGATGCGCTGGCATATCGTCCCAAACTCCGTTTTTCTTTTGAAGAAAAAGGTCAATGCCAATAAAAGTATTAGAACTTAACAAATGCAACTAAATGCGTAGTGATAATTAAAAACAAAAGGTGCAGCGGATACAAAGGGTACAAAAGGATAAAGATAAAGCGTGGTTATTAAGGGGCAGAGAAAGTAAACAACAACAGAATGTATGTTGTATGTTTTAAAATCATAAAAAAAGGTTACTTGGCGGCCTGCCAATCAAGTACCACAGTGTAGAGCCATTACAGTAAACAATAACAACAATGTTTTGTATTTATTATTCTTTTATTTTTATTGTACATAGTTTACCCATGTGACACATGTGGTCTAATCGAAATTTGTTTTGAGATATCGGTAAACTTCTTTGGTGCTAGCTTGTAATTGTTTAAATAAATTTATAATTTATACCTTAAGAGCAAGATTTATTAAATTAGTCAAGCTATCCTTGACTACGTTTCCTTTTTGTGCTTAAGCACGTTTGCATAAAAGCAAATTGGAATGCCTATGAAGGAATCCAATTATTCGACACCACCCATGAATTTGTTATAATCTGAAACAATATTTGGGCAAGAAATATCTTTCTTCCTAATTTTCTGTCAAATTTTTCAACTATTAGCTTAGGGTTCCTGCCACTGTAGTTTGACATCATGTTGATAATCTTACTATCACTCTAAGAAACAACAGATATATCAAAACTATCAATTGTTGCAACATATTCACAGAATTCTCCACGTGGTTTATTCATCATGACTTTGTCGTCGGGAAGTTCTAAGTTGGGAATTTTATTCCGGTGGATTGTTCCCAGTGAATAAATTCCGCTTTACCAGGTGTACCGGTATGAAGTGAGCGTTATTTTGTGAAAACAAAACACTAGCTACACATTTTTTCCATATTTCAGGCAATTTATGGATTCCACGCCAATAAAACTGTTCGTCTTTTGAAGCAAACCAAAAAGTCACCCAATTTTCGATTGTGCTGCTCAGCTAATGCGTGTCCCATCGATGAGCAACGATGAGCTCACGGAGCAAAATTACCTTGCCGTGTCTTCTGGCCCATTCTGGTCGTTTTTCGATCAATGCATGTTTCAAATTGATCATTTGTTTTCGATAGCGATCTATATTAACACCTTTCTGGTCCCACCAGACACACAGTATTGTCTTCTTACCGAATCGATCTGGTTTTGCAGTCGAAGTTGATGGTTGTTCCGGATTAACCTATGATTTTTTCTATTTAGGATTCTGAAAATAGATTCATTTTTAATCGCCAGTAACAATTCGATGCAAAAGAGATTTTTTATCGTTTCTTTGAAGCAAAATTTCAAAAGTCGTTTTTCGGTTTTCCATCTGTCTTTCATTCAATTCATGTGACACCCATTTTCCAGACTTTTGGATCTTTCCAAAATGTTGTTGTGCAACATTTAACATTTCTCCCATTTGTTTCTGACTCAAAGTGTCATCTATGTATTGTATTGTATATCCAATATTGTTTGCAATTCGGCTTATTCATATTTCTTTGGTGATCTTCCACGTTCTTCTTTTCTCACATAAAAATCGTTATTTCTGAACCGTTGAAACCATCTTTTTCATGTTGCTTCTGATGGAGCAAGATCACAATATGCCTCGACAAGCATTCGATGCGACACTGCATCACTTTTCTTCAAACGAAAACAAAAAATTAATGCATTCCGCAAGTCATCATTTTTTGGTACAAAATTCGACATTTTTAACACGAAGAAAAAACATGATATTGTTTGCTCAATGACTTCATGTATACTAAATATGTTTGACAGGTGTCATAGCAACCAAACAAAAAATTTATATATAAATTTCCTAACTAAACAGTAAACAATTGAGCGTATTTAAAAAAAGAGGTCAAAATTAGGATCATTTGCTTGGTTTCATGTCATCATTGTTATTGAAATGTAACAGTGACTTAACTTTTTTAAACCTATTTAGCGACATGGCCTCCTGTTGTTATTTGACTTTTGCCATTCATCTTGCAAGGACCATATCAGAAAACAAGAATTATAAAATGTGGGCGTCATGGACTATAAAGGGTAACCGAATTGGAAAAGCGCCTGTTCAAACTGAAAAGGGCGTCAAAGCCGCTGGACAAGGTAATTACGGTTACCGTATATAAAAAAAAAAAACAATACTTTTCATTTGAGATGGCTTGGCGGAGGAAAATTTCAACTTGCTTTAGCATTTTATGGCGACAGAGACTTGTAACTTGTAGGTATGCACTATTTGCTTTCATTAAGTAGGGTTGCATTAAGAACAAATGTGGTTAATGACCAAAAGGAATATCTGACTATTCCATAGACCTGTCGATGTGTAATTCTTGTTTGGAATACTGTATTGACTATGAAAATAGTAATTTGAGACAAAAGGAGTGAATGTAGTTTTTATTGTAGAATCCAGGAACGATGCAGTAGAGAATCTTCATGAAACTAAACCGTAATATGAAACAGCGCCATCGCATTCCCTTCGCTAAGACAGACTTGAACGTTCGACAGAGCATACATTGGACAAAAAACGACGCAAAACTCTTGAATTCAGAGGATATTCCAGACACACTTCGAAATGCAAGATTCATTTATGCATCCCAAGGAATTGTTTTAATACCTAACACATTTATAAATACCTACATATCTCATCATTTTCTTCTTTTTTTTATTTTTTAATATAAAAGTATTCCGAATTCGAGTATATTTTTTTAAGTTTTTGGATACATACATCTCTGTTTTTAAGTTTTTCTAAATTGATATTTAAATGTGTTACATACTCGTATAATAAATCTCAAAATAACGAAATCAAAAACAATTCTTTATTTTATGTAATATATACTCGTATAGGCAAATTGATGCAATATGAAATCACTCTCAAACTTTCAAACTCTCAAAGAGACTTTCTAAGCAATTTTTTCCGGTTTTGGAAAACACCACTCGCTAGTAATAAAATGCATTAAATTGATTTTTAACTATACAAAATAATAAAATAAAAGTACCGAAAAGTTAATGTACCTACCAAGACAGCTTTTTAGAGCCATGCTAAACCATTCAAAGGAGGTTTTAAAGCATAAAAGAAACAAACAACAAAGCTCCGGCAAGTAACACATCTTTCATAGCTTTAACTCAAATAAACTAAGTTTAAAATTTTTTTGCCAAAAATGATTGGCGCCATCCCTTTGCCATAAAAGTAAACGTCAATTTACTGGTTTTGACGGTGTCATATTCAAACAGATGCAGATACAGGGTGCTGTATGAATGCACCCACAACCAACAACCAGTTGATCGTCAGTACGACGAATAGATAACACGAACAGGAAAGTAACAAACGAAGCAATAATAAATATAGGTAGTTACCATCTGATGCTAATGAAATGCAACACAACGAAAAGGGGTAGTTTGGCTCTTTTTTCGGTGCGAAAATATTGATACAGAATTTTTTCGTGCAAAGTGGTAATGAGAAAAGATGAGTATTTTTAATGTGTAAGTATGCAAATTGTTATGTACAGCTCACATCACAAAAATAATTGGATCACGAAACAAACGACAGTGAGAGCTACACCGTCCGGACGCACGGTCATCAATAACGAATCGACTTAAGTGAGAAAGTAATCTTATCCTGTCAGCAAGAAAGTATTAATAAAAGGAGACATCATTGTCGTTAGACTGTAGTAGTAGACTGTGCGATTTCTTTCTAAACTGCTGTTGTTCAGTTGCTGTTCAGTGGAAACTTAGGAGACCTAACGTAAGACCCACCATTGAAAGCTTTGGAAGTCCCAAAAACAATATAAAAAAAAATCCAAAGTTTCCGTATTGACTTATAATTTCAAAAGCGATTTCAAGGCATGAAGTACGAGTATACCACCTTGAATTTATTCGAAAAATTAGAAATATAAGTTTATTCATCAAAATCTATATTGTTCCCTTCAAAGTAATCCACATCGACTGCAACACACTTATGCCACCGCTTGATCTAATCCTCGAAACATTTTTTATATTCGATTTTCCTTATGTCCATCAGTGCTTCCTGCGATTTTCCCATAACTTCCCCCCGGCTGCTGAAACACCTTTCCCGCAGTGATTTTTTGACTCGATTGAACAGAATGAAGCCAAATCAGGTGAATTCGGTGACTGTTGGATGTTATTTGTTACATTTTTCGTCAAAAAATTATTAATAATTATGGCACCGTGCGATGGTGGGTTATCTTATTGCAATATCCACGACTTTTCTGCCCACAATTCTAATCTCTTTCGGTGAATTGCTACACTTAAAGGTCTCATAACGCCCACATAATGCTTTTTGTTTACTGTTTGGCCTTCTGGCAAAAATTCATGATGTACTACACCGTGGTAAACCATGAAAACCGTAAGCATTGCCTTCTTTTTTGACTGAAAACGATGTGTCCCGGCTCATTTGGTGAATTCCATTCACTTGCCTGATGTCTGGATTGCGTGTCGTACTCATAAACCCACGTCTCGTCTCCAGTAATGATCCTTTTGATGAATGTGGGATCGGATTCAGCCTCGCAAATCATCTCTTTTGCGACGTCAAAATAGATTCTTTTTTGCATGAAACTGAGGTCTTCTGGCACCAACTTTGCTGCTACACGACGGAAACCCAAATCATTAACCAAAATGTCTTGCACGGATCCATAGGCAATGTTTAAGTCCTCCGCTATCTCTCTGATGGTTAATTTGCGGTTATGGACCAACATTTCTATTACTTCATCAATGTTTTCGTCGGTTTTCGATGTCGATGCGGTTATCATCTTCGATTGACTCACGATCACTTTTGAACCGCTCGTGTCACTGGTAAACGACCGTTTCCTTTAGAGAATCGTTGCCGAAACACTTTTCCAACATTTCCAACTTTCACGCACCACTAAATCCATTTTCGACGCAAAATTTAATACAAGTTCGTTGTTGCAAATTTAAATCCATTTCTTAAATTATACACACACAGAGATAGATGTTCTCTTGGCTACGTAACTTTTGCAAATGTCAAGCTATGACGCTCATCAACAACAGATGTACCAATTAAACAAAAAAAAAAAAAAAAAAAACAGAACTCGGAACAATGGGAGCGCCACATGGTGTTTATTTTTTGATCAAGGTGGTATGTAAGTAAGAAACAATTTAAAATATAATACAACTACGAATACCTATCACAAATTTGTATGTAACAAGGAACGAAAGATAGATTTTATACAATCAAAAAGAGGGCGGTTGCCAACAACACGCGGTGTTCCCAAGCGGTCACCCATCTAAGTACTAACCACGCCCGACGTTGTTTGATTTCGGTGATCAGACGAGAACCGATACAGTTTTCAGTTCAGTTTAAACGCATTTTTATTTTATTAATTCATTAATTCTTACATGCTAGACAAAAAAACGCTTAAAAATTAGCTTAAATTACTTAAAAAAAAATTATCTTATTCTAACTTACTGGCCCCATGCGGACACTCTAAGTTAAACCTAACAATTATATTTTGTCTTTCGACGTGCAGTACAATATTAGTTTTTTGAATTAAACGTAATTAAAATACTAATTAAAAACTAAGAAAATATTTTTTTTTTAATTTAAAAACTTAGTAAACTAACATTTTTTTTTTTTTATATTATATTATAAAACTTAAAACTAAAACTTAAAACTACCTAAAATATACATTAGCTTAGCCTACTTAAATTATCTTAATCTAGGTATTATTCCTTTTTTTTGTAGAAGGTTACCCACTTCTGTTTTTTATTTTTTTTTTTTTTTTTTGTATTTTTTTTTTGTTTTTATTTTTTTTTTTGTTTTTTTTTTTTTTTAATTTTTGTTCTTAACTACTATCTTAAACCTACCTAAAGCTATGTAAGCCGGCCACGGCTAAAAATTAGGCTGACCAACTCTGCTCCTTATTGGAGCTATCCTGTACTAGAGGAATTCGACGACGTAGATTCCCCTCCTTCAACCAGCCACCAAAATTGTTGGTGCTGCCGAGCAACATCCCTAATGTCGCGACTCCCTACCGACCTACTGAACCGGAGACGTTCCGCACTGCCGTGTACGACGTCTCTGTCGTAGTTAAGTCGCCTGTCCGCAGCTGTTCGAGCGATGTGGAAGATTAACGGCACCGCTAATCTATCCTGGATCAGACCTTTTTTATCTAAGTAGAGGAACGCCTCTGGAGGAATAAAGCCGTCAAAGCGTACTCTCTCGTGATACATATAATTGGGGTAGTAAGCCCCGTAGATCAGGTTATTCGACGAGGTCATTGCTCTTGCAATGTGCCTTCGAATCAACTTAATAACAAAATTGTCCACTCTTATTAGGTTCGCCCTATTGTACAAGACCTCATTAGGATAGAATTTTATGTACTCAGACTCTGGTGTTCTGTATAAGCGAAGACAAGTCCTAAGACAAGCCCTCTCAAACACCCGAATCTTTTCCAATAAACTTGCTCTCACGTTGAACCACACGGGACATCCAAATACAAGCATGGGCCTGATAAGGGCCATGTAGCAGATCAACTTCACCCCCGCATCGAGTTGGCTGTTATAAAACAGTCTCTTTGTAAGGGCAAAAGCACCTCTGGCTCTGGCCAGAGCAACATCTATATGTTTGTTAAAATACAGATATTGATCTAGCCAGATCCCAAGGTATCTGACTACATTTCGACAAGCAAGTGGCAGTCCGTGCTGCCCAATGATCGAAAACTTTCGCCAATTCTTTCTGGTATCCCTAGAGGCCCCAGACAACGGCGTCCTAAACAAAATGGTTTCTGACTTCTGAAAGTTGATTTTCAACTTCCAGTCATCGCAATATCGCTTAATTTTGTCGAAGTCACGTTGCAAGAGTATATTAATGACCTCAATCTTTGGACCTGATCTGTACGCGATTAAGTCGTCTGCGTACGCTATGGCATGGTGAAGTGAACCTATAAGATCACTTGTGTAAATATTGAACAGGATCGGCGAATTTACCGCACCTTGTTGCAGACCGTTTTTAATGTAAAAAGTTCTAGCAGAAGTCACATCGCCATTTTTCACGATGAACTGTCTATCTGTTAACATGTTGTAAAGAATATAAAGCAATGGTTTACTAATGCCCAGCCTGTTCAGCTTGAAAAAGAGTCCCTCTAACCATACGGTATCGAAGGCTTTTTCCAAGTCAATCAGGCAGGCACCAGTACACTGGTTCTTGCCTTTGTTCCATTGGATATCAGAAACCAGTTTAGACGCGGCATGAATAACATCATGCCCCGCCTTGAAACCGAATTGATTATCCGGAACTATATTTTTGTCCTCAACCCACTTAGTCAGGGCTCTATTGATCACTTTCTCGAAAACCTTACTGATATTTGGAAGAAGACTGATCGACCGGAGATTCGCTGGATTGGATGTGTCTTTATCCCTTTTAGGGATTGGATGTACCACCGCAGTTTTCCAATGCGCTGGATAATGGGCATTATTCATCGCATTGTTAAAGAGGATGGTATAAATGTTCACAGCTTCTAGTGGGAGATGTCTAAGCACAATGTTCGGTATTTCATCGGTTCCCACTGATTTCTTACTTCTAAGTGATTTGAAGATCGTTTGGAGCTCTTCCTTTGAAATGAACGGGGGTAATACCCTATCGTCGGCGATGACATTATTTGCCATATTCTCGTCACTGAACTGAGTGAAACCCGAGCTCTCGAATCGCCAGTTCACTATTTCATTTCGAAGGTAGAAATTATGCACGAGGACTCGACTTTCCAGGTCGTGGTCCGGGCCAATGATGTCATTCGCCTTGTACACTTCCTGGAAAGTTGCTCCTATAGCCTCTATCTTCTCCTGCGGATCTTCGATCACAAAGAAGTTGTCGTCATCAACGGCCTCATTTGGATCGATGCCTGCTGCTAAAAGTAGTTGTTCGTTGTTCGTCGTTCGGGCGATTTTAAGACATGGAAGGTCGTTTTGATTTTTCCTCCGAAATATTTTATTTATTTGCGGGAACATATTCGGGTTGCTGGTGTTTACAGCCCGAATTTTGTTGTTCCAATACAAACTTACAGATTTTCTGTAATTTTCTTTTATTAATGTTTGGAGGTTTTTGATCGACGACTTTAATGTCATGATCTCCGGGTTGTGTCTGTCAGTAAACTGTCTGTACAAGGTTTTTAGTCTTGACAGCAGTCTACTTTTATGTCGGTGCAGTGCGTCAATAGTTGCGTTGCGGAATAAGTCTTCGTTGTCAGTGTGACGATACCGAGGTACCGTTTTGTTCATTGTTTGTTTAATTGTTTCGTCCATTAGTTTTAGATATCTGTCAATCTCATCGTTTGACAGATTTCTATTGGACGGTGGGTAGAACGAACTCGAGTAAAGTGCTCTAGTCATTGTTCTGGAGAAGTGTGTCCAACGCACCTTACTATAGTTGTAGGAATGCCTTTGAACAAACTCTTCCAATTCCGCATTTTCGTTCGGAATGGTTATTTCGGTACTAAGACCGCAATGGTCACTGTCGTACACAAAAGAACGAAGACAGTTCACAGTTTGTTGGTTAGTGCAAGTCAGATGTATCCGTAAGTCGAACAGCAGGAGATCCAAATAGGACCCATGTCTAGGAAACGACGGACTATCCGTCGCCTTAAGGCCGAGTCGATACATTATACTGTGCTGACCCCACCAATTGAATAGCAGGTTCCCTCTAGTATTTGGTGTATTATTTCCCCAATCACTATGTTTGGCGTTGAAATCTCCGCCGATAATAAAATAGTTTTCCTCCAATTCCAGTCTCAGAAATCGAAAAAGTGTCTCGAGCTCTGAGATGAATAGGGTGGATTGAGTAGCCTTAGGTCCATAAACAGACACCATGTACAACCGTTTTCCACTACGGAGCGGGATATACACGATGCATGCTTCAAGCACCTGAAACCTACGCACTACACGACTATATATTCTTTTAAAACGTAAACCTTTTCTTACGAAGATCGCAACGCCTCCTCCTTGTATGGAGTTGGGTCGATTTCTTCGTATTATTTTATACATTCTGTGCCTCATTTTGTGTCTTTTGGTAAGCTTAGTTTCGCTAACTAAAAGTACATCAGGGGATTGGTCTTTAAGCAACTTGAATAGTGCAGCTCTTCGCTCAATCCTTATCAGTGAATTAACATTCACTGCAAGGATCTTTAGGGTTTGCTCCGCCATGTACGTACCCATTACGACTGGCGGTGCGTTAGTCCCGGCAGCAATGCGTAGATTTGATCCACGCGCGTAGCTTGTTCGGTTATCTGACGTTGAAGCTGAGCAATCTGCCCCTGGATAGAGAGCAAGATAGCTAGCATGTCAGTTCCGGGTTCCGGTGCTTTAGGCGCTGGGGCCTGAGAAGCAACCTTTGCTTGCTGTGCCATGTTCCCCCTACCTGCTGCCATTTGGGCGTAGGTAACTTGGGAAGTAACGGCTGGTGTTTGAATTTGTACTGGTAGACGCTTAACTTCTACCTTTTGCTGCCGAGCCAGATTTACTCTTTTTATGTACTGGAATTTGGGACAACCCCGATAGTTTGCGGTGTGTCCCGTATTCTTACATAAAACGCAAGAGAGTTGGCTTTTTTCTGACGCTCCATCCCTACCCAGAGCGCATTCTTCTGATTTGTGGTTCTTACCGCACTTGACGCATCGAGGCTGCATTTCGCAGTTCGACGCGGCGTGCCCGAACCTTTGACAGCGAACACATTGCAACATGTTATCGCTCCGTTTTACTTTTTCCCAGTGTACAATCTGGTAGTCTAGGACTTTAATACTCCTTAGACCATCCAGTTTGCTATCGGGAGTTAGCTGAACCAGAAAGAACGGTAGTTTCCGTTTCTCCCTTTTGGCTCTAGCTGTAGTGAATGGCTTGACTCCTACGAATTTGAGTTCGTCGCACTCTTTCTCTTTGAGCAGCTTTAAGAGCTCCTCCGGATCAGTAGACGGTTCTAATCCTTTCAGCAGCATTGTTTGCAGCTTTTGCCCCTTCGGGGTGAAGGAGAAGAACTCCGTCGTCGAATCCTTTAACAATGTCTTAATTTTATTATAGCGCTCCACTGTATTGCAGTGGATCGCATGCCTATCTACATTAAGTCTTTTGATAAAAAAATTGGAGCCTATGGCCGACTTACACAGTTCAATTGTGTCCTTTAGTTCCATCCTAAAAGTATTTATAGGTGGAACCCTTTGTTTTTGCTGTTGTTTTTGCTGCTGCTGTTTTTGTTGCTGTTTCTGCTGTTGCTGTTGTTGTTTCTGCTTCTGCTGCTGTTGTTTGTTCGTTAGAGCTTGTTCAATTTTTTGTATTTTTGGTTGTTGTATATTTTGTTGTTGTTTAGTCTCGTTTGCTTTTGGTGTTTGCTTCGATATCGAGAGCTGATGATGATGCTCTTTCTCTCTTCGTGCCATTTGCTTGGCTTTAATTGACAGCACTTTTTGTTGTAACTCTTTGATGCTGTCGTTAAGAGCTTGGACTTCCTCTTCTTCGTCCTCTGACTCAGAAGCCACCAGAGATGCGAAGCTATTTTCACCTCCCATATAGCGGCCTTCCCCACCATCCGACACGTATGGGTATTCATACTGTTCCTCTGCTGCCATTCTTGAAGTTGTTGGCGCCTCTTCCATTACTTTACCAGGCAGCTTTTCGGTAGAAGTAGAAAGGGAAGGGCGCTTTACAAGGTTTGGAGTTGGCCTTAGCTTCCTCCTCCTTTTTGTTGTAACTGCTGTTGTTGTTGTTGTCTTCTTTGTGGCTGGTTTTTCGGTTTGATCGTCCGATGACATGCCACCTTCTGATCCCGCTATTGGAATAGCGGACCGCCCACTACCACTCATGTTCCGAAAAACACTTTTGTGGTGTTATGTTTATTATTATTATTATTATTTTTCTTTTTTTTTTTTGATTTTATTAAAATAAAAGCACTCTACTTCTTCAGGGATCGAACCCACGACCCCTGGTTTCTAGGTAACAACCGCTCCGATGCGAAGTTCCTTACCACCACGGTTACCGAAATATTGAAAATTCACTATTTTTTTGCACACTTATTCGTTTTTTACAATTGTAAAGCCGAAACACGAAATACGTCTAATCTCCGCGGAGGTCTGTGAACGACTGACGAGAACCGATACTTTCAACGTAGTATGGTCGTTGGCGTCAGTTAATTTGGCGCACATCAATGTTCCGTTAACTCTTATGTCAAAATTTCCTATATTTTGGCGCCAATTCTCCCTGTTCCTTCGTAAGATACGAGTACTAAGTTCTCCTGTGCCAACAAACTAAGCGACTTAGTGGGAAGAGACCGGTCAGACATTTGTAGATAAGAGATGAACATGCACTACAGAAACAATTGACATGAGACAATGCCATTAGCTGTCAGATGTATTTAATTGTATCCATCTTTTCGTTGGGCCCATCTGTAGGTATTCCTTATTATTCATTCGCTCCTGTTCTGCGAACAGATGATTATTGAAATCTATTGCTGAAAACGGAAAATATAATTTTTCTCATTTGTATGTGGGATTTGACTTCAAATTAAAACAAATTCGTTCACGTCAAAATCTTTACTTTATTTACTCTGTATCTCAGTGGCTAACCTCTCTGGTTGTAGATTGACGACTGAATATCAACTCTCTCGCCATTGGTTTACAAACTCAATTCTCAAAAGTACCAGAAGGGTTGCTCGAACTTTCTCCTCGTTTGATTTTCTCTCGCGTTCCGTATTCTTGTCTAGTTTATCTCTTTGCAATCTTGTGGTGTGCATTCTATCGTATGTTGTTAGTTTTGTTTTAGGTACTCGTGCGTTGTCTTGTATTCATCGTATGTTTTGTGGCGTCTGTCCGTTGTGTGGCGTGATCATATATAACTGCGTATTGCAACGTTGATTGTCTTCGTTTTATTGTTTTAGTTTGGAATCGTATGAAATATTGACGGTTATCGGGAATTCTTTTTGCCATGGAATTTTTCCCATATTCCATAAAATGGTATCGGGAACTTTTTTCCGAATTAGGGAAAAATTCCGCGGGAAAAAATACTTTATGGGAAATTATGGGAAATTTTATATTTTCCTTCGGTATATTCACCTGTCATTTGCCTATCGGAATTTAAAACAGAAACTGTAGTACAATAAGTTATTCATTACAAAAAATATTTAATTCAAATGCGGAGCAAATGGAAGTTTTAATTAATTTAATGAAAAAAAAAAAAAAAAAAACAAAGATATCGCCAATGGATTCACAACTAATCTACCAAAGAAAGTTGTCAACAAATTTTGGAAAACTGTTAAAAAAGAACTTAACTGTTTGAGTCCACCAACGAAATCTGTTGCTGAAAAGAAAAAAGTAAGTAATAAAATGTTGTAATGATGCTTGCCTTTTAAAAATGCAATTTTCAGGTTTGGCTTGATAAAAAAAATATGTGAAAAAAAATATCTGAAAATGTGGAACAAAAAAAAGCAACTAGTGGGGGCCCCAACAAGGAATATAAATTTAGTTCGCCGGAGGAAACAGTTTAAGGATTTGTGCATTCGGAGAATCAGTTGAAGGTTGTCCAGATGCTCCTCCTTTGATGAAAATCAAAACGACGAAAAAGAAAATTCTTCATTTTTAACAATATTTAGTAATGCTCTAAAGGAAAAATCATTTGATGAGAAAGTTCTAATTGAAATGCTTATCAACTCATCAGAACCAGAGAAGCAACAAGAAAAACACTTTGAACAGGAAGAATCAGTACGTTTATCCAGAAAAACAAACACAACAAAAGCCGTTTTGCAAAAAAAAAAAAAATGAAATTCAAAGAGAGCTTTGCAATAAGATTGAAGACGCCATTTATCAATGAAACAACAGCATGAAGCAATAAAATAAACTTTGAAAAATATTAACGGGTCCATTGACAAAGCTAATGAGGAAACCAACCAGGCACGACATTGAAATATAAAAAATGAGGAGGCAGGAACTTGAAGCGAAGATTGAATTCAAAAGATGTTTAATTGAAATTGAAGAGGCAAAAGTAAAAAAGAAGTATTAGCAAACATAGAGTTCCTTTTCTTTATAATGAATTGTTTTTTTTTTTTTAATTTTTTTTCTTTTGTACATCTTTATTTTATGTGTTATCTTTTTTTTTAGAATAAATTGAAACATATGTATATTAATTTAGTTATTTATTTACATCCAAAAACATTTTTATAAACTTTAAAATTTAAAGCGTATTTCCTACTTCTCTTCTTATATGCTTTGCTTCCCGACTGAGCTCTGAATCTGTTGTTACGAAGTCCTCATCTCTATTGACTGTGTTACTTTAATTATCTTCGTCTATAAATGCAAAATCAATCGAAAAATCGCTTTCAAAATAAATACACATGTTGCGTAAGGCGCAGCAAGCGTTGATTATTTAAAGTTCCTTTTTTGGAAGGTAGTGAAGCTCTACTGCACCGATCAGACAATTCCATCTTCCCTTAAACACCCCATTTGTCCTTTCAATTACATTCAGGCAACGAGTATGTGCTTCTCCTATTGCTATATGAGGTGTCAACAGCCACGGCCCCAAAGGATATCCAACATCACCTGTTAAAAGGTTTAATTGAATAAGGACAATTATCGTTAAAACTAAAAGTACTTACCCAATAGCCAAGAATTTCTTTCACCATTTAAATATTTTTCTTCCATCCACGATCGCAGTTCACTCACCTTCCAAACAAACAAATCATGATATGCTCCAGGGTGAGTAGCATCTACAAATCGTAATTTCATCTCATGGTCGCAAACCTAGGTGGTTTAAAGTTAAACAAAAACAAAACAGGAAAACGACTTACAAGTAAGAAGTTTAAACTGTAATATCCTTTTCTATTATATAATACGTGTTTGTTTGTTGGTGGAGCAATTATCTTGACATGAGTGCCGTCTATGCAGCCTATTACTTCAGGTACTTTATCGTATTCATAAAAATTCTAAGTAGTTTTCCTTTTTTCTTCTTCATTTATCGGCATTCTGATCCAAACAAGGCAAATTTTGCTTTCGAAAAAATGCAACACATTAGAAACTACTTCCGTAAATGAAGATTGAGCCAACCCAACCCCATGGTCTTTTCCTATTCCCGTCTGGTACAAACCTTCGGCAAAGAAACGCAAGCACGCACTTAGTTTAACAATAGGAGGAACGGCGATTGCTTTCTTAGCTTGAGGCAAGAAATCGGTCAACATGTTATTCAAATGTATAAACAATGGCTTATTTACTCTATATGTAGTAACGATGAAATCTGCGGAACCAAAAATTATTAAGATATAATTATTGTTCTATTAAATTTGTATACTTACAGTGGTTGTGGCAGTTCTAATGGATTCGAATGATCCCTTTAACTCCGCCTTAACGATCTCTGCTCACACCGTGATTCGTCTATGGTCTATGCGCTGTGTAATGTAAAACATTCACTACCCCGATACTGTAATATGTATTATCCTATCACTCAGAGATCATTTAATGGCCACATAATTGTTAATCTAAAGCGTTATGTAAAATTTTACCAATACGTGATTAGTTAGAGGACGAAGGCGAAATTATTGGTGCCATTTTTAGAAGACAGGAAACCCAAATAGATTACAATCTACTGTAGCTAGATTGGGAGCATCATGCTTTATATCGGCACCATTTGCCGCTGTTAAGGTTAGATCGATGACACTTAAAATTCACATATGTACCTATAATAACGGATTAACACATTCAAGAAGACAAGTGATTTGCACATCACCCTTATTGATTTACTGTACCGAAATATCGTGCAGACGTGGATAGGAGTGAAGAGCGATGTGCCTATCAACACCGTGGAACATTCTTTTTACCTTGAATTGTAAATTAAATAAAAATATTTAGGTTGGATTATTGGATTGGATTATGATATCACAGGATCTTAATGCCTTCACATTCAATAAATGGAGGTAATCGGATCTGATAATAACAAAATTAGTCAAAGATCACACTTTGGAGGAGTTTAATTGGCTTTGTTTCGGATAAATCTCCAAGGTTATCGAAGAAGAAATCACTGCAGATGAGTGAATGAGATCTTGGATGAGTGTCTAAGGTTGTGCCACTATCAAAAGTCAGTAAATCAAAATGAGGCTTGCACTTAAAATCACCACAGACATATAAACGAAATAAAGAGTGAACTTAGTTTTTGCTACTTTGAACCCTGATGCCCTTTTTACTTCCTTGGAGTTCGACTAGGCATGCGTTTCCAGAAAAGCCCTTGTTGGGCTTTTATATCCTCTATTGCTAGCAATTGCTTTGAACTCCTCTTTGAATCTGTTGGCAGCTTCTACAACCGCAATATCCAGTTCGCCTGTTAATTTTATATTTCTACTAAATTTCTCAAACCATCCTTTGCTTGTTACAAAATTCTTCTGTTCTACTCCAGGTTCAATTCTTTTTTCTCAGTGCAGATGATCAAAAATGTTTTTGCTTTATTTCCAATTATAACGGAGTCGATTTCAATTCTTTTTCTGTTATTGTCCTCAATCCAACAGATAAGCAAAGTGTCCATCCTTCCCAGTCCGGAATACCTACTTTCCTTTATTTTTAATAGAAGTCTTGATTAAATCTTGATTAGTTCTTATAGTCCGAATTGTGGACTTACTGATGTTAGAAAAGTACCCAATAACAGAGGGACCTTCGACCTTTTCTAATTGTTTGACCATATCTATAATTGCTTTCTTAGACGATTCTGAAGATAGTTTTTGAGTGATCATTCAAAAGTTCTCCTCGGGAGTCCTTGTAGGACTTGACATACATATATCGGGCAATACATCGGCCATAACTTGACTAATATTTGTTTTTAAAGCGTCAAGATTTTGTGAATTGTGTACATAGAGACGATATTTTGCATAGCCCCACCAAAAAAAATCCAATGTCGACAAATCATACGATCTGGGTGGCTAGTTTACATAACCAAAACGCGAATTACTTGTCTTACACATTTGCATATACAATATTTTCGATTTGAGGCCAGCAAAGTTTGATTAACATTTGGGTATAGCGATGAGAATTGACGAGGACGGCTACACTTTCCCTACAACCAAATTGCACACCATACAGTGACTGTTTTGTGGATATAATGGTCTTTCGACAGTAACTTGTGGTCATGTTTTTCCACAAAACAAAGTACGAGTACCAAGGCGCTTGCAGTCATGTTTCATGGATACAGATCAAATAAACTAAGTTTAAAATTGTTATGTTAAAAATGATAGCGCCATCCCTTTGCATTAGGTTAAACGCAATGTATTGGTTTTACCCACTTTGACGGAATGCACCAACAATGTACTAGGATCTCGTATGTACTCGCACTTACTCGTTTGATATATGTATATCCCAAAACGATAGGAAACCAGATGATCATCGGTGCGACACAATTTCAGCGATGAAGATTATAGATAAGACGAACAGGAAAGCAACAAACAAAACAATAGTAAGTACAGCTAGTTACCATCTGATGCAAATGAAATGCATGTGATATTTTACCAATAAACTGATTAGTTAGAGGACGAAGACGAAGTTATTGGTGCCATTTTGATAAGACATCCTTAACTGATGCGGCACTTCACAACGTATTGCAGTAACGGACACGAAACCCTAATAGCAAGAGATTAGGAGGATCTTGATTAACATCGCGCTGTTGTGGTTAGATCGTTGGCACTTAAAATTCACATATGTACCTATAATAACCGATTAACACTTTCAAGAAGACAAATGAATTGCACAATATCCTTATTGATTTACTGTACCGAAATAGCCTGTGATGAGGGATATACCATAATTAAGGCAGGAACCTTTTTTTGCGAGAGAGATTCTAGAGTAGGAATAGATTATAGGAAGCGAAATTGGACTTTTAAGAGAACTAGACTAGAGATTAGATAGGCCAATAGTCTTTACGTGTTTTGATAAGCTGATGGAATCAGCAGACGGGTTTTTTTTGGTGTGTCTGGTGAGATAGCGGCAAGGTCGTATTGGACGGCAGTTGTCGTTGGATTTTCAGAAGAGTTTTTGTTTTTGTTTTGTATTCGAGACGTCATCCAGCAAGGTCGTGGCATTTGTTTTAGTGCTTTGGACAGTCGGTCGCCGCAAAAAAGTTTTTTTTTCTTAATTGACAACAATTCTACCCTAACATAACTAAACAAAAAAAGTCGAACAAAGTGACATATAGAAAAAAAAGTGATCTACCTCAATCCTCAATTACACCTGCCTATAAAGGTAATTCATCGGTGGGCAAGAGAGACATCCCAAGTAAGCCTGGTGGGTGGTGCTGTGTTGTACGAGTAATTATTTCAGTCTTCGCACACAAAGGCTACATCGCCTGCAAGAGGTGTTCCGCGGGACAACAGCAACTTCAGTATACATACATATACATATTCATATTCGTAGTTAAATTTATCTTTTTTTTTTTTAAATTGCGAAGAGTAAGGATAGGGTGTTATGGGTAAGTAAGAATTTTAGTCTAAGCTTAGTGTTGTGCGCGAAAAGAAAAATTAAATAAAAATAATAAATTGTTATTAAATTGGATAAAAGGGTGTTCTTTTTAATAAACTAATAAATTTTTTTTACTATGAAGTGAAGTTAGCGCTAGTGGTTTGGTGGACCGACAGTTCTTTGATGGAGGCTATTTTGACCAGACGTGACGCACAAGCGATGACGACAAGACGGGAAATGACGTGCCTCAGTTTCACTAATTTTTTTTTACAGCTGGCGGGCTAAGATTTAGAGTTTTGGCCAGAATGATAGCAATTGGTCGTTTTTAGGTGCGATAAGGGTGTGTTGGCCATCCTCATCCAACAACATCTGGCTTATTTTAGGTCGTAACGATCCTTCATTTTTGTGTGATCCTGGTATGTAAGGATACGAAGGGTTAAGTTAGCTTTAGGTTTAGTTTTAAATCGTTAAATTAAATTCGATATTTAGGGTTTACATGGTGATGGCACCCATATGTGATCTTCCTTTTTCTTTTCTCCTCTTCTTTTTCCTTTCATCTATCTCTCCTCCTGTCTTTTAAGTCCGTCCGTAAAGTAAAGGAGCATTCTTCTTATATATGGTATCCTTCCTTCTTATTCCATTTATTTATTTTTATTATTATTTTTTTTTTTTTTGATATTTTTGCACAAGCGTGGCACTGCCATCTACTCCTGCATCATGGATGCCTCCATTTACGACTGCGAAATTTCGAAAAGAAAATTAAAAATATTTCGATAGCTTAAACCTTAAAATAACATAATAAAATTTCAAACGGATATCTCAAATAGTTTTTGAGTTACGGCCTTCTAAAGAGTGTCTACTCAGCGGTCAGAAAGTTACGTTTGCTATGGGATCCACCAGAGTTATTGTACGGGCGCTATCGTCATCGTACACCATTATAAAATGATTCCGGTTTCTATGGTTGTCCTTCAGGTTACAGAGATGCATGAATGAACCTTTTTAGGGAGTACGTCACATGTTTTCGGAGCCAGACACATTTCCATACCTTTCCTGATATACGTGCGGATCGGACGTTCCCTTCACCTATTCGATTAACTTTCACTCGAATCGGTATTTTGCTATACGGCGGGTGAACTGCCCTACCGTTTTCTATTTCACAATTTCGAAGATTTAAACGCCACCCGTTTGGAAATGTAAATGTCATTTCAACTGTGTTATTTGTGGGGAAAGAAAAACAAATACTCGTGTGGAAAGTGCAGCACTTTATTTCAATTTTGACTCGGAAACAAGATATTGCAATCAAAGAAAAATTAGAAAGTTAAAACGAAAAAGTGTAGTTGATATTATGGAAATGACAGACGAAACGTAAGTAACGCCTTATCGAGCTGCTGAAGCGAATTGCCGTGAAGCAAACCTTAACAAACATAATATTTTAGGGCACATCATAGTGGAAAGAAATATTGGAGTGTTAAAAAACCGGTTTTGTCATTTGAATTCGTCTGGAGTTCTTCAATATGAACCGAGCAAGGCTATACAAATTGCCAATGTATGCTGTGCTTTACACAACATTTGCAAACATTTTGATGTGTATTGAAAAGAACCGTATGAAGCCAACAATAACTCTACTGTTCATGACGACTCCCAGCCACAAACTTCAGAATATTCACAAGATGATAATAATGTTGTATAAGAAATGAAATTATATTTTACCTTTTATCATTTTATGCAACTTAATTTATTTAATTTATTACATAAAAATAAACAAAAACGGGAATTCAGTTTGTATTTTAAGAAAAAATTAACACTAAATTATAAAAACTAAATACTGTTGTTTTTGTGCAAAAGCTCTAGCTCTAAGACTTGTTTCTTAATATTTAGTGTTTGCAATGCAATTTTCTATAATTTTCTATAGCTTGGTTGTGCCATGATTGTTCTCTAAACATTCTGTTATTCTGTTTGTTTACCTCCTCTAATGTCTTCTAAGACTACTCTGCGTCGATTTGTTATTTTCCCTGCTTTCTTCAAGGGATGTTTTTATCGTCTTGTATATGCCGCATTGAATCTTAATTTTCGAGTTAAGCAGAAGAAGTTCTTACTGCTGTGGATGATTTTATTTTCGCTTGGATGGGCGTGAAATAATTTCTACAAGCAAGCCTGAGTTATCGTTATCTTCAGCTTGGATTTCGTCAGTCAGTTTTGAAGGTGCCTAAACACTTTGACATTCCGATTCTATGGGTGGACACATACGGAGTCCTTTAAGCAAATCAGCTCCATTACCTCTCGTTTTACTCGGTACCCTCCACCTGTACAGCATTGTTCGCGTTTATTATGAGCAAGTTTCTTTTTTAAATTCGATTTGTAATCACTCCAAACCTGTCAAATGCATAAACAAATCACTTCATTACGAAATAATCACATTTTTCCATTCACTTATTTCTTTCGATGGTGGACCTAAGCTGTTTAGCTTATTCCCAAAAGTCACGAACATCTTGCGGTTGTTTTTGTCCAGTTTCGGGCTATGTTGCAACTTTCTTTTTGTTATTAGGATATTCGATTCGTGCGTATAGTGGAATACCGACCTGCGTTACCGACAAATGAGTGTTTCATTTCGAACGTTCAGAAGAATCGGTCAACTCGTATTTGACATACACATTCCCCCCGGCTTATAGCAGAATAGGTCTGTTAGTTTTACTGAGATCATTATACTGAGCAGTTCGTAAGTTATTTTAGTAAAAATGAGTGACCAACCTCTGTATTCAAACCAAAAAGGAACTTATGACATTCCCAGGCATAGATCAGTTTTAAGAAAACGAAAGCAATCTGGGCTACAATCATCATTCGAGTTCGACTGATAAAAATCCAAACAATGGAAACTGTCCAGAAGAGCAGACGCGGCGCTTATTCCCGCGTAAAAGCTGAAGGAATGAAATTGGTTAAGTTCAAACACGATTATGTCATCTCCCACTTGAACCAAGTGCTCTAAAAGCTTTGAAGCCAATATCATTCATCCGATCGCTTTGATTTTTTTTCTTATTTTGTACTCGTATATGTTCCTTTATACGCAGTTGAAACTGCACAATGGGTTTACGTTGACGTTGTACATAGATGGGTACTCTTTGAATGAGTGCAGCTAAATTAGTCTTATTCTTGCATTTCGTTTGTTTCCTGATATTCAATGTGAATCGAAGATCTTTGGAATTTTAATACAGATCATCGATATCTGGCGGAATATTATTTTGAAAATATTAACATAATGGAATCATGGATTGATTAGTGTGAAAGTATTAGAGGAGGTGGATTTGGTGCACATGGGGTTGAAGATACATACATATACTGACGCCTTGGGCCCGTAAGGAAATATATTACTATATGTTACTTTTGGAGCAATTCAATTATAAGGAAATTTATTAAATTAATCGACGAATTTTAGCCCTCCGTACAACGTCCATCTTCTTTATATATATATAAAAGTCTTAGTAATATTTTGTACACTGTGTCTAATTGGTCAAACTTACCAGATAGGATAGTTTCTGTCTGTTATGGGCGATGGTTCTTACCTCTTTCGCTGATACACAACAGTTAAAATGCGTTACGAAGGAAACCGTTTGTGAATCATCTGATGTCCACCTTAAAGCTGGACAGCGAATGTACACATTTCAACTTTGAAAATGTTACGGATTGGTGAGAAGATCCGATGCAAACACTTTTGCACATTTTTCCAGGTGGAACCGGTAAAATATTTTTAATATCGTTGATCCTTGCAAAGAAACGGTCGCAACAAAAAATTGCATTGGAACTGCATTGTCGGGCATTGTTGCCACTTTGTTAGATGCTGGGCGAACGGCCCATTCAGCATTCAATCTGTCATTGTACATTTATAACATACCAAACGCATATGTAACATTAAAAGAAAAGCGGGATGGCTGCAGTGATGCAAAGGAATTCCATCAAAATCTGGGATGAGTGCACTATGGCTTACAAACAATTACTCGAAGCATTACATAGAACCAAGCAGGATTTGAACGGCAATGATAAGCTTTTTGGTGGTACTGTCCTACTACTGTCTGATGATATCCTACAGATATTTCCAGTCATTCCTCACTCTACTTTCGCCGATGATATTAACGGATGCTTAAAACAATCTTTTATATGGCGAAATTAATGCAAAAACAATTACTTGCTATTGAAAATGGTGAAATTGCCAGACGATATCTGCCCTGTAGTTCAGACAAAAAATTAACTAATTCAGAGTGCCTTCTCGGAAATACTCAATAATAACTTGTGTCATAATTGGCTCAGGAATCGTGCTATCTTGGCAGCAAAGAATGTCGATGTTGAATAAAATGTAAAATTAAAAAAGAAAGAAAGAAAAATTTTCTTAGTTTACATCTTCCATCGCTGCCAGGTTGCTTATTAGATTGTTAAATACTTTTTGCAGGTACCGAAACAATTAGTTTAAAGAGTTCGCGTTTGTGTTTTTTCTCCCATTTAATCTGTTCGCAAATAGGACCAAATATTCGCCAGAGGATTTTCTTTTAATGGAACTCAAGGTCTGATCTGCCACCTTTACCCTTAGTCTCCTGACAGCGAGCATTTGGCGTGAAAAACAGGATTGGCAGGATTTGCTAAAGTGTGAAAATTTGGAAGATCGTTGAGTTATTGGGCCGGAAGCGTACTGTGTGGTGCAAAAAGGTTTAAGACGTCACACAATACCATAAACTTGAACCATATTTTTTTTGGACAGATAGAGCTAGAGGATAGAGCTAATGTTCTTATCTTCGGAAATAATGTGGCTAATGTTTAAATGCTTAATATAAAAATTAGCTTGCTTGGTACAATAATTCCCATTAGAGTTTAGAAAAAATTGCGCGTCGTCTATTTTTTGCAATTACACCAGAAATTCAATTAATACACAAATACATTGATGTGTTCCCGCGCATTTAGGCCTTTTCTTGCCCAGAGGCCGAGCTGGGAAGGGAATGTTGTCGTATATTCACGGACGGCTCCAAATCAAGCCAAGGCTGCGGCGACGCTAGTGATTATGCTGAAAGTAATTACACCAGACGATTTTATCATGTACACATTTACCTTTATTTAAAAAAAAAAATTGCGAATGTTCAATTCTGAATGGATTGTCGATCAATAATAGGTTAGGTTAGGTTAGGTTAGGTTTAAGTGGCTGTTGAAAAACCAATCCACTTTCATAATAAAGGCGCTAAGATGTTTTTTATTTGAAAGAAGTAAACTCCTGGAGCTATTCAGATTTAGCTTTGGCCAGATTTGTTTGCTCAATAAGCATGTCGATCCAACCGCCCATCTATTGTTCGTTCTTCTATTAACATCCAGCTTTATTTCTTGCTTGCGTAGCGATACGTAGCGATAGGTATACCTATGTTTTCTTTTTCAGGTGTGGTAGGTATAGTGGATCCAATTTTGGCAAGTTCGTCGGCCTTACGATTCCCTGAAATGTTTCTATGTCCCGGCACCCAGCAAAGGTGAATGTTAAGCTGCTCCGCCACCTCCATTAGAGATGACCAGCAGTCCATGACTGTTCTTGAATTTAAAGAGCATGAGTCCAGTCCATGATGTGGATATCCATTGCATACATTTAATTTTCCTTCAGCCAGGATATCTCCTTAAGGAGATAGAAAAAAGATACCAGGGACGATGGAGCATCTTAATGATGGCAGACTACTGTTGGACGCTTCAGAGAGACCTTCCCACGAGCGTTTACTGCTTACTAATGAACGTATTTTAGATAAAAAAATGAGTTTTGTTACGCAATAATAAATTAAAAAAAATTTTTTAGTCTTTTACGTTTTATCTTAAGATAATAACTTGTTTAACATACTTAGATACCTACATTGTCAGAAAATGTGACATTCAGCACACACAAAAATATAAGAATTACACAAAAAAACCAAAACAGCTCTCAATTTTTTTTTTTTTTGCGGACTTGTGACTGCCGAAAAAGAGGCAGTACACCGCCTCTTAATAAATTTTCCATAATCCCTTTAGCAGATTTTATTGCCTCATTGCCTCATATTTATTACCACATGGTATACAATATTCCCTATTGTCCCAGAATTTTAAATAATCATAGCGCTCCACAATTTAGGTACATAAATATCCGATGTTCCACCACCACTTCGCTTTAAGAAAAACAATTTATGTTTTCTCTTAGTTATTGTGTTGTTAACGTTTTCATTTTTAAAAGAGCATCCTCAGCTGAAGTTCCTGGCCTATTAATGTTTATAACTTCAGCAATTTCTGTCAACGACCGATTTCGTTCGAACCGGTAGCCACTTTAGGCATGGATTTCCGGTGGAACTAATCCTTCCTAATCCTTCGAACGATGTCCACGTCAAAACGATCATCAGAACCGTCTTAGGTAGCAATTAAAAAAAAAAAAATCTGCACCGAGAAAAATGAATTGAACCTGGAGTAGAACAGACGAATTTTATAGTAAGTAAATGACGGTTTGAGAAATTTAGCAGACGCCTCCATAATATAAAATTAACAGGGAAAGTGGCTTGTGCGGATGTAGAAGCTGACAGAGGATTCAAAGAGGAGTTCAAAGCAATTGCTAACAACAGAGGTTATACAAGCCCAGCAAGGGCTTTACTGGAAACGCATGCCTTGTCGAACTCCGAGGAAGTAAAAAGGGCATCCGGGTTCAAAGCAGCAGAAGGCAGGTTAACTCTCTTGGTTTGTTGAAATGCCAGTAGTGATCTTAAGTGCAAGCCACTTCTGAAATATCAGTCTGAAACCCCCAGAGCTTAAAAAAACATAAAAAGGAACGGCCTGATCTTGATTTACTGACTTTTGATAGTGGCACAACCCTAGACACTCATATAAGATCTCATCCACTCATCTGCTGTGATTTCTTCTTCGATAACCTTGGAGATTTATCCGAAACAAAGCCAATTAAACTCCTCCAAAGTGTGACCTTTGACTAATTTTGTTATTATCAGATCCTATTACCTCCATTTATTGAATGTGAAGTCATTAAGATCCTGTGATATCACAAATCTAATAATCCAATCCAATAATCCAACCTAAATATTTTTATTTAATTTACAATTTAAGGTAGAAAGAATGTTCCACTGTTTTGAAAGGCAACAAACCATGTACATCGCCCTTCATTGATATCCACGTCTGCACAATATTTCGGTACAATATATCCATAAGAATGATGTACGAATCATTTGTCTTCTTGAATGTGTTAATCGGTTCTTATAGGTATATATGTGAATTTTAAGTGCCAACGATGTAACCTTAACAGAGGGAAATGGTGCGATGTAAGGCAAGATCCTCCCAATCTAGCTACAGTAGATTGTAATCTATTTGGGTCTCGTGTCGGTTACTGCAATACGTTGTGAAGTGCAGAAACAGGTAAGGATGTCTTCTACTAATTGGTAATGTTGTAGATTAACAATTATGTGGCCATTAAATGATCTCTGATTGATAGGATAATACATATTAGAGTGTTGGGGTAATGAATGTTTTACATTACACAGCGCATAGACCGGGTGTGGGCAAATTCTGTGTCTGTATTAATGTGAAATTAATCAAAACAGACATACGATACCCTACAGACAATACGCAACAAATAACACAACGAACGCATACACCCGTTATTTATTGTACCTACAAACAACATATCATACGATGCCAAATTAAAAAAATAAAACGAAGACAATCAACTTTGCAATACGCTGCCACCAATCATACGATGAATACAAGACAACGTTCGAGTACCTAAAACAAAACGAACAACATACGATCGAATGCACACCAAAAAATTGCAACGAGATAAACTAGACAAGAATCCGGAACGCGAGAGAAAATCAAACGAGGAGCCAGTTCGAGCAACCCTTCTGGTACTTTTGAGAATTGAGTTTGTAAACCAATGGCGAGAGAGTTGATAATCAGTCGTCAATCTACAACCAGAGAGGTTAGCCACTGAGCTACAGAGTAAAGTAATAAAAGATTATGACGTGAACGAATTTGTTTTAATTTGAAGTCAAATCCTACATACAAATGAGAAAAATTATATTTTCCGTTTTCAGCAATAGATTTCAATAATCATCTGTTCGCAGATGTTACTCGTACAAGGAGCGAATGAATAATAAGGAATACCTACAGATGGGCCCAACGAAAAGATGGATACAATTAAATACATCTGACAGCTAATGGCATTGTCTCATGTCAATTGTTTCTGTAGTGCATGTTCATCTCTTATCTACAAATGTCTGACCGGTCTCTTCCCAGTAAGTCGCTTAGTTTGTTGGCACAGGAGAACTTAGTACAGGGAGAATTGGCGCCAAAATATAGGAAATTTTGACATAAGAGTTAACGGAACATTGATGTGCGCCAAATTAACTGACGCCAACGACCATACTACGTTGAAAGTATCGGTTCTCGTCTGATCACCGAAATCAAACAACGTCGGGCGTGGTTAGTACTTAGATGGGTGACCGCTTGGGAACACCGCGTGTTGTTGGCAACCGCCCTCTTTTTGATTGTATAAAATCTATCTTTCGTTCCTTGTTACATACAAATTTGTGATAGGTACTCGTAGTTGTAATATATTTTAAATTGTTTCTTACTTACATAACACCTTGATCAAAAAATAAACACCATGTGGCGCTCCCATTGTTCCGATTTGAGTTCTGTTTTTTTTTTTTTGTAAAGTTGGTACATCTGCTGTTGACATTCTCTCTTAATCTTAGCGTCATAGCTTGACATTGTCAAAAGTTACGAAGTCAAGTGTATATCTATCTTTGTGTGTATTTACAATTTTAGAAATGGATTTAAATTTGCAACAACGAACTTGTATTAAATTTTGCGTCAAAAACGGATTTAATGGTGCGCAAACGTTGGAAATGTTGGATAAGTGTTTCGGCAACGATTCTTTAAAGGAAACAATCGTTTACCAGTGACACGAGCAGTGCAAAAGTGGTCGTGAGTCAATTGAAGATGATGAACGCAGTGGCAGACCATCGACATTGATGAAGTAGAAGAAATGTTGGTCAATAACCACAAATTAACCATCAGAGATATAGCGGGGGACTTGAACATTGCCTATGGATTCGTGCAAGACATTTTGGTTAATGATTTGGGTTTCCGTCCTGTAGCAGCAAAATTGGTGCCAGAAGACCTCAGTTTCATGCAAAAAAGAGACTATTTTGACGTCGCAAAAGAGATGATTTGCGAAGCTGAATCCGATCCCACATTCATCAAAAGGATCATTACTGGAGACGAGACAAAGGTCTATGAGTACGACACGCAATCCAGACATCAGGCAAGTGAATGGAATTCATAAAATGAGCCGGGACAAAAAAAAAAACACGTCGTTTTCAGTCAAAAAAGAAGGCAATGCTTACGGTTTTCATGGATTACAACGGTGTAATGCATCATGAATTTTTTCCAGAAGGCCAGACAGTAAACAAAGAGTATTATTTGGGCATTATGAGACGTTTGCTTGAAGCAATTCGTCGAAAGAGACCAGAATTGTGGGAAAAAAAACTCGTGAATTTTGCACCATGATAACGCACCTGCACACAGTGCCATCATTATTCGTAAGTTTTTGACGGAAAATGCAACAGCCATCGAATTCACTTGCTTTGGCTCCCTGTGACTTCTTTCTGTCCAATTGAGTCAAAAAACTACTACGGGAAAGGTGTTTCAGAAGCCGAGAGGAACTTATGGAAAAATCGCAGGAAGCACTGATGGACATACCGAAAACCGAATATAAAAAATGTTTCGAGGATTGGATCAAGCGCTGGCATAAATGTGTTGCAGTCGATGGGGATTACTTTGAAGGGAACAATATAGATTTTGATGAATAAACTTATATTTCTAATTTTTTGAATAAATTCAAGGTGGTATACTCGTACTTCATGCCTTGAAATCGCTTTTGAAATTATAAGTCAATATGGAAACTTTGGAAATTTTTTTATATTGTTTTTTAGACTTCCCAAGCTTTCAGTCGTGGATCTTACGTCAGGTTTCCTAAGTTTCCTCACTGAAGATTATGAAATAGTCTTCAGGCCGAACTGAACAACAGCAGTTTAAAAAGAAATCGCACAGTCTACTTTTGTTGCCACTTTTGTTAAATTAACGACAATGATGTCTCCTATTATTAATACTTTCTTGCCGACAGGATAAGATTACTTTCTCACTTAAGTCGATTCGTTATTGATGACCGTGCGTCCGGACGGTGTAGCTCTCACTGTCGTTTGTTTCGTGATCCAATTATTTTTGTGATGTGAGCTGTACATAACAATTTGCATACTTACACATTAAAAATACTCATCTTTTCTCATTACCACTTTGCACGAAAAAATTCTGTATCAATATTTTCGCACCGAAAAAAGAGCCAAACTACCCCTTTTCGTTGTGTTGCATTTCATTAGCATCAGATGGTAACTACATATATTTATTATTGCTTCGTTTGTTACTTTCCTGTTCGTGTTATCTATTCGTCGTACTGACGATCAACTGGTTGTTGGTTGTGGGTGCATTCATACAGCACCCTGTATCTGCATCTGTTTGAATATGACACCGTCAAAACAAGTAAATTGACGTTTACTTTTATGGCAAAGGGATGGCGACGATCATTTTTGGCAAAAAAATTTTAAACTTAGTTTATTTGAGTTAAAGCTATGAAAGATCTGTTACTTGCCGGAGCTTTGTTGTTTGTTTCTTTTATGCTTTAAAACCTCCTTTGAATGGTTTAGCATGGCTCTAAAAAGCTGTCTTGGTAGGTACATTAACTTTTCGGTACTTTTATTTTATTATTTTGTATAGTTAAAAATCAATTTAATGCATTTTATTACTAGCGAGTGGTGTTTTCCAAAACCGGAAAAAATTGCTTAGAAAGTCTCTTTGAGAGTTTGAAAGTTTGAGAGTGATTTCATATTGCATCAATTTGCCTATACGAGTATATATTACATAAAATAAAGAATTGTTTTTGATTTCGTTATTTTGAGATTTATTATACGAGTATGTAACACATTTAAATATCAATTTAGAAAAACTTAAAAACAGAGATGTATGTATCCAAAAACTTAAAAAAATATACTCGAATTCGGAATACTTTTATATTAAAAAATAAAAAAAAGAAGAAAATGATGAGATATGTAGGTATTTATAAATGTGTTAGGTATTAAAACAATTCCTTGGGATGCATAAATGAATCTTGCATTTCGAAGTGTGTCTGGAATATCCTCTGAATTCAAGAGTTTTGCGTCGTTTTTTGTCCAATGTATGCTCTGTCGAACGTTCAAGTCTGTCTTAGCGAAGGGAATGCGATGGCGCTGTTTCATATTACGTTTTAGTTTCATGAAGATTCTCTACTGCATCGTTCCTGGATTCTACATTAAAAACTACATTCGCTCCTTTTGTCTCAAATTACTATTTTCATAGTCAATACAGTATTCCAAACAAGAATTACACATCGACAGGTCTATGGAATAGTCAGATATTCCTTTTGGTCATTAACCACATTTGTTCTTAATGCAACCCTACTTAATGAAAGCAAATAGTGCATACCTACAAGTTACAAGTCTCTGTCGCCATAAAATGCTAAAGCAAGTTGAAATTTTCCTCCGCCAAGCCATCTCAAATGAAAAGTATTGTTTTTTTTTTTATATACGGTAACCGTAATTACCTTGTCCAGCGGCTTTGACGCCCTTTTCAGTTTGAACAGGCGCTTTTCCAATTCGGTTACCCTTTATAGTCCATGACGCCCACATTTTATAATTCTTGTTTTCTGATATGGTCCTTGCAAGATGAATGGCAAAAGTCAAATAACAACAGGAGGCCATGTCGCTAAATAGGTTTAAAAAAGTTAAGTCACTGTTACATTTCAATAACAATGATGACATGAAACCAAGCAAATGATCCTAATTTTGACCTCTTTTTTTAAATACGCTCAATTGTTTACTGTTTAATTAGAAAATTTATATATATATTTTTTGTTTGGTTGCTATGACACCTGTCAAACATATTTAGTATACATGAAGTCATTGAGCAAACAATATCATGTTTTTTCTTCGTGTTAAAAATGTCGAATTTTGTACCAAAAAATGATGACTTGCGGAATGCATTAATTTTTTGTTTTCGTTTGAAGAAAAGTGATGCAGTGTCGCATCGAATGCTTGTCGAGGCATATTGTGATCTTGCTCCATCAGAAGCAACATGAAAAAGATGGTTTCAACGGTTCAGAAATAACGATTTTTATGTGAGAAAAGAAGAACGTGGAAGATCACCAAAGAAATATGAATAAGCCGAATTGCAAACAATATTGGATATACAATACAATACATAGATGACACTTTGAGTCAGAAACAAATGGGAGAAATGTTAAATGTTGCACAACAACATTTTGGAAAGATCCAAAAGTCTGGAAAATGGGTGTCACATGAATTGAATGAAAGACAGATGGAAAACCGAAAAACGACTTTTGAAATTTTGCTTCAAAGAAACGATAAAAAATCTCTTTTGCATCGAATTGTTACTGGCGATTAAAAATGAATCTATTTTCAGAATCCTAAATAGAAAAAATCATAGGTTAATCCGGAACAACCATCAACTTCGACTGCAAAACCAGATCGATTCGGTAAGAAGACAATACTGTGTGTCTGGTGGGACCAGAAAGGTGTTAATATAGATCGCTATCGAAAACAAATGATCAATTTGAAACATGCATTGATCGAAAAACGACCAGAATGGGCCAGAAGACACGGCAAGGTAATTTTGCTCCGTGAGCTCATCGTTGCTCATCGATGGGACACGCATTAGCTGAGCAGCACAATCGAAAATTGGGTGACTTTTTGGTTTGCTTCAAAAGACGAACAGTTTTATTGGCGTGGAATCCATAAATTGCCTGAAATATGGAAAAAATGTGTAGCTAGTGTTTTGTTTTCACAAAATAACGCTCACTTCATACCGGTACACCTGGTAAAGCGGAATTTATTCACTGGGAACAATCCACCGGAATAAAATTCCCAACTTAGAACTTCCCGACGACAAAGTCATGATGAATAAACCACGTGGAGAATTCTGTGAATATGTTGCAACAATTGATAGTTTTGATATATCTGTTGTTTCTTAGAGTGATAGTAAGATTATCAACATGATGTCAAACTACAGTGGCAGGAACCCTAAGCTAATAGTTGAAAAATTTGACAGAAAATTAGGAAGAAAGATATTTCTTGCCCAAATATTGTTTCAGATTATAACAAATTCATGGGTGGTGTCGAATAATTGGATTCCTTCATAGGCATTCCAATTTGCTTTTATGCAAACGTGCTTAAGCACAAAAAGGAAACGTAGTCAAGGATAGCTTGACTAATTTAATAAATCTTGCTCTTAAGGTATAAATTATAAATTTATTTAAACAATTACAAGCTAGCACCAAAGAAGTTTACCGATATCTCAAAACAAATTTCGATTAGACCACATGTGTCACATGGGTAAACTATGTACAATAAAAATAAAAGAATAATAAATACAAAACATTGTTGTTATTGTTTACTGTAATGGCTCTACACTGTGGTACTTGATTGGCAGGCCGCCAAGTAACCTTTTTTTATGATTTTAAAACATACAACATACATTCTGTTGTTGTTTACTTTCTCTGCCCCTTAATAACCACGCTTTATCTTTATCCTTTTGTACCCTTTGTATCCGCTGCACCTTTTGTTTTTAATTATCACTACGCATTTAGTTGCATTTGTTAAGTTCTAATACTTTTGTTGGCATTGACCTTTTTCTTCAAAAGAAAAACGGAGTTTGGGACGATATGCCAGCGCATCGTGCGTCTTCTATGCGAATGAAGACTTCATTCAGTAGTGAGATTTTATGTGGTGGAGGTGTTGTCTGTCGATTATTTAGAAAAAAAAAAAGGAAAAGGGAAATAAAAGGATTTAGAGGACAGAGAGGACAATTGGTGTTTGTATATAGTATTAGCTAAGATTTCTTTTACTTACTAATACTATATATTAATGAATACCTTGCGAGTTAACCCCTAAGTATTTCTCAGATTATTATTTGTTTGTTATTTGTGTGTATTTTATGTATTTGTTAATGATTAATGAATACTTAATGAGCAATCGCTAGGTATTTCTAGGTATTTTATTAACATTATATATTTTTTTATTTTATATATTGTATATTTTTTTTCCGTGGGAAGGTGAGAAATCTAAGCCTATAGTAGTGTGAGATTCTTACTCACTGAAAAACACCTCCTTTATGCAAACCACGACTGAGTTCACACTCAACAAGCAGTTCTTCTATCGCATTTTATTTTGTTTTTATAAGATATCCTGCAGGCGATTTTCCATTGAAAATTCCTGTGTACTTTTCAAAAATTACGCGCTGCTAATCACCGCGCTAGATCGAGAGGTTTAGTCCTTTTCAGACGGCGCGATAAATTTGTCTCTTTGAGAATCTGTTGAACAGAAATATTCGTATGACTCTGTAATCGATTATTATGTCTTCGCGCAAACATTTTAATTACGTTCTAAACGTTTTCGACTCCTAAGTCTCTGTGGATATCATCGTTTCTAATGTACCAAGGCGCATTAACAATACCTCGAAGAACTTTGTTTTGGAATGTCTGTAATACATTAATGTTACTATTTTTAGTACAACCCCAAAGTTGTACACCATATGTCCAGATCGGTTTTAGCACTGGCTTGTATAACAGCAGTTTGTTCTCTAAGCTACTCTTGGAATACTTTCCAATAAGCCAGTAAATATCTCTATATTTGATTTCAAGCTCTACACGTTTTTTCTTGACGTGTGCTCTCCATTTTAGTTTAGCGTCGAGTGTCATACCAGGATATTTGGCCTCATTCGCGTAAGGAATTCGTACTGCGTTGATAAACACCGGTGGATTCTCAATTTTCTTGAGAGTGAAGTTCACGTGGACAGACTTGTTTTCATTAAGCGCGATTCGCCAAGTTTTTGTCCAATTGTTAATCCTTGTAAGGGCACGTTGAAACTTCGCAGTTGCTTCTTCGACCGTTGCCAAAATGGCAGTGTCATCAGCAAATGTGGCTAGGACAGTGTCGTCCGTTTGCGGTATATCGCGGGTAAAAAGCAAATATAGCAGAGGGCCAAGTACACTTCCTTGCGGCACCCCCGCCTTTATTGTCTTAAAAGTGGAATAATCGTTTCCGTGTCTTACACGGAAGAGTCGGTCTTCCAGGTATGAACCTAAAATACAAGACAATTTTTGAGGTAGGGCTTGTCGGAGTTTATATTTTAGGCCTTCATGCCATACCTTATCAAAGGCTTGCGAAACGTCAAGGAATGCGCTTGGACAGACTAACTTACACTCGATTGCTCGTTCAATTGCATCGGATATTCGATG